>CM062820.1:653294566-654685450 GCA_031772625.1 Pinus tabuliformis | reverse complement strand
CCACCCATATGTCTAAAGATAGAAGTCCATCTATTTTTTACCAACATGACCAATCATCCACAAATAGCATCCTGCAACTCATAAACCATGATCCATATGTCTAAAAATAGACATAGTCTAAAAATAGACTTTGCGCCAAAAATAGCCTACGGGCCCACTTAGTGAAGGCGACTTCTTTTCACTAAGATCCATCATCTTGTTACATTTTCAACACTCCCTCTCAACAAGATATGGATTATCTACAACACCTATCCTGCAACTTTGGAATGTTCTGCATGCAACACATTTGTCCGGTCCACTTGCTCCAACAACACTTGGAACAAAAACACTCCCAACTAACCACTCTGTTGGGCTAGGAACATACTCTGATGCTGAAGCTCTACCTGCTACTGACAAGTTCTCCCTCTTTGAAATATGCACTACTACAACATCTCCATGCATCTTGCACCATTGCACACTTCTTTGTGCCACCTAGCACTGTGCAAAACAGTTGTGCCTCTCACATTGTTGTAGCCTGCTAGCTATGCACTGTCCTAGGATTCCCTGCACTATCGCTCTCTCTGCCACTCCATCCGCATCTATCTCTACCCAATCAATCAATTCCTGCTACTCCACATCGGGGCTCCCGTAGCAAGGTCTCATCCAAGAGGTTGGGTACCTCAAGGATCCTGCCCCTCCTCCTTGGGACGATCAATCCACATCACCCCTCCTCCTACTTGGAGGTATGGCTACATGCGATCCCTCAGCCCACCTGATTCAAAGTTCCCCCCTATTGGAGGTCTCTACATGAGTAGATGTCTCTACTCGATCTCCTCTCACCTTCCCTTCTTGTGGTTGCTCCACAACCTCCTGAAGCTGCTACACCAATCGTGGCTCCTCCACAATCGTCTGAGACTTCTTCTGGCTCTGCATGTTGAGAGGTAATATACGCTCCCTCTCAACCACCAAGTCTCCATCAGTTGCCTCACTTCTCAAGGCTTTGCATGCATCTTGAACCTCAAGAGCATACAGGTTCTTGACCTGTGAACCAATCTGCTTCACCTGTCTAGTGATGATGTGTCCAAGGAAAACCTTTCTCTTACTGAAGACTACATCATAGCCTCTGTCCTCTAGCATCGCGATCGACACCAAGTTTCTCTTCAGTCCTGGTATATACTTGATATCGGTCAAGGTAAGGCGAGCTCCATGCTCCCTCTGAAAAATAACTGTGCCTACACCTGAGACACTATACTTCTCATCATTACCCATCGCTATGAGTATCTGGAGATCTTTCTCCTCCAAAGTACTGAACAAACTCTTATCACCGGTCATGTGGAAAGAAGCTCCACTGTCAAGAAACCAGCCACTTCCCACCAAGGATGAAACCATGCATGCGAAGAGTGTGAAATCCAACTCAAACTGCGAAGCAAGTGCCTCACCTTCAGATCCTTCCCCGAATCCCTTCTTGGATTTCCTCTATGGACAATTTGCAGCATAATGGTCCACCTCATGACAACGAAAGCATCGCACTTTCGATTTGTCAACCTTCTTCCCATCATTGGAATAACTGAATTCGGAGAGTGAAACCTTCTCCTTCCCCTTCTTTGCTTTGGCAGCCAAAGCACAATATTCTTCATCAGATGCCTTTGATGAAGATCCGTCCCTGGTATTCCGCCTGATCTCCTCCTGCACAAGATCCGACCAAAGTCTCTCCCATCCTGGCAATTTCTCCCGACCATTGATAGAGTCCTGATAAGAATGCCAACTCTTGGGAAGACCAAGGAGAGCCGAGCTCACCAAGTCCTCATCATCGAAAGTCACGCCCACACTTCCCAGCTCATCCCGGCATTGGATGAACTTTGTGAGATACTTGGGCATACTGTCTCCATTCTCACACTTAATGTTTCTGAGTTTATCCTTGAGCGCCAACTTCCTCTGGTTGCTCTTGCTTTGGAATAGATCTGTCAACGCTTTCCACATCAAGTATGGAGAAGCCTTTCCATGTAGGCTGGACACAATGTGATCCTTCACGCTCTCCAACAGAATCCTTCGACACTTTGCTGTCTTCTTTTGCCAAACCTCAACGTGAGCAGCATCAGTAGGCTTTCGAACCTCAGCCTCTATGAACTCCTTCAGCCCATTGCCATCTAACATTGCCTCCATCCTATCTTTCCATGCAATATAATTCAAGCTACCTTCAAGAGCATACTCCAATCACAATCCGTTGAAAGACATTTCAACTTTGATGCCAAGAAAACACTGCTGCAAATTTGAATTCCACCATGTTACACAAAAATATCGTCACCATGATTATTTGCAGTCAGTATGGGTCTATCATCACTTGTATTGTCCTCCTAAGCAAGTCTAAGACCTCAGCTCTTCAAATCAAGCTTTGGAAATGGGAGAAAGACATTTAAAATCAATGTAACTCTGGTTCCGCACTTTCTCTCATGGTCACCTGCGGTCCCGCATCTTCTGTGTACAAAAGCTGCGTACCTACCCGCTCTGTTCCTGACGGTGTAGGTGCGGACCCCTGTGAAAGTCAAAAGGCGCAAGTTTTATCTTAAAAAACTCACTTTGGATTAATTCTAGAGTTTTCTAGAAGGAATTTTGACGTGGATTGTTCGCTCTGAGGTGGTTCATGCATCCCAAAAGAGGAGCTAATCCCTTGACTAAAGGAGCTATCCCTTTGAAGGAGGGCTTTATCCCTTTGAAGGAGGACCTAGTAACTTCCCTCCATTGCACTATAAATACAGGCATTAGGGTGAGGACTAGGGAGGTTAGAAGCTGAACATTTTGAGGGTAAATGCTAGTGAAATTACGACTCTTTGGTTGAGCTTGAGAGGAGAGATCACATACCTCTTGGTTCCATTGGAGAGTGAGTGAAACTTGTCAAAGTAGAGGAGACATCTTGTTGGACCCTGAGAGGAGCTTGTACAGCATCAAGGCAAAGGTTGTAAAGTTCTTCTTCTTTTGAATTAATACAATCAAACTCATTTTTCTCAACAAGTATCTTATGTTATTTGTTTCATGGACTCCTTGACTTTCATGTTAAATATGTTTTATGCAATTGGTTTTTCAGGTGCTATTTATTTTTTTTTCCTTGTTTGTGTTTGCAGATTCGCGAAGAGGAGCTCATTTGGATCAAAAGAGCGAGGGCATCCACAAGCTTGCGTTGGACCAAAGGTAGGCCCTAGAAACCCTTGTTTGCTATTGTTTATTGAAGCATATTTAGAGAAAGATAGTGTCTGGTTGGTTTGCTTGTCGTTAGGTCTTCTTTAGATTCTAGGAAGGTCTATCTTGTCTGCAAGATCGACTCATTCCGCACGACAAAATGGCGACTCCGCTGGGGACTTGATTGTTTTCTTTGTCTATACTTTGACCTGAGAAACTGTATTTTCTGTTTCTATTTTTGACTTGATGATTGTGGGATTGGGTGAATTTAGTTAATTTTGGGTTAGTTTTCATTTTTCATAGTTTTGGGAGAGGTACGCACCCTCTGAGTTAAGCACAGTGCGTACTTGTACGCACCTTTGCTTTGTGCACAGAGTGTGGACACACCTGTGTAAACAGGTTGCCTGCGTACCCTGTCAAAAATTTGAAAAATTTTAAATTTTTCTCTTTTTTATCAGTTTAGAATTTGTTTATAGGTTTTAGCCATTACCCAGACCTGCTTGTTCCCTGTCAAAAACTTTCCTTGGTTTAATTTCGTTAGCATTAGGGTTTTAGGTGGAATTCCTAGGAATTTTGCTTGTTGGGTTTGTCTTTCGTTTTGGTTGTGTAGTGGCTCTGAGCTTAGAAGCCGTAGGGACCTCAGATTACCTTGGTGTCTACCAGTCTTCTTGTGAGTCTGACCATTTATGAAATCTCCCCTTGTTGAGGAATTCGCTTTGAGTTTTCTCATTTCAAAATTTCGAAAAGCTTGTAGTTGAAAGTTTGGAATTTTCACTTTTAAAAAAGAAACGAAAGATTGGTTGTTTTTTGACTAATTGTGATTCTGCATAAATTAGTCCTTAGCTCACATTTAGCTAAGTAAAACATCCTCAAAAAGACTTTTAGTAGGCTTTGACTTCAAGTAGCTTTTTATAGTTTGTAGCTCTTAAAGTTAGTCATTTTTATTAGTTTTGAGTGTTTTATTTACAAAATATAAAAAACAAATCTCTTTTGGAAAAGTTTGTCTTTGTAGTGATTGAGCGCTTTGAAAAGAAAAGGGAAAATTGTGTGAAATAGCTAGTTGTCTCGTTTTGAGTGCTTTGGAAAAGAAAAGCTCTTCTTTTAATTTGTTTAATTGAGAAGGATTTGTGTTTACAAAGCATTTGCATTCTCAAACTCTTTCTTAGTTTAGAAGTTCATCGAAGAGAAAAGATTATTTAAATCATCCTAGGTGCATCTTTTTAGTGATTTCGAGTCGAGTCTTTACACCACGAGTTTCATCTCCGCCACCTCTTGACTTAAACAACAACCACTAAAATTAACGCTTAAAGTAAAATTCACCTAGTAACATTTTCTTTCTAGGGCTCTGATACACCAACTTAGCTTAGGCTAGTGTCTTGGAGTAGGAGAGTAATTAACTCTCCAAGACAGTAAAAACAAACAAGTAGCTGTATCTTGTGGTAGGAAGAAATCCAATTGTTGCATTTATGCTCTGGGAAAGCTCCTCTTAAAGGAGAAGCACGAGATCGTGTCTGAACCAGTGTGGGAATCAATCCTTCCTCATTGGGAACGACGCCAGATATTCACGTATTAAAAACGGTAAACCTCGAATTAACCATTGTCGAGGAGCCTGGGGTCACTTGTTGGTAAACCTTGGATTATGTCAAGGAGCCTTCAAGGGGATTGAGCTTGCTACTCTGCCCTTGCGTGCGTATCGGATCGTAGACTGTTCCCCCAGGTGTATTTGTCTCAGTTGGTAACCTTAGTGGCCATATTCTTTAGGATTCTTCCTAAGGTGACAGTGGTGGGAAGATCCCACTGTACCTGGAGCAGACGTCGGCTAGACTCACTTGGATTTTCTGGGGGGTTCACTTCACTCGAGACGGTTAAGTGGAGGAACTTGGTCCAGTCTATTCATTAAGCAGGTTGCCGGGGTAACTGTTCCAAGTCTGTACTGAATTCTGCGATGTTGGATTTCATCACCAACTAGTGTTTTCGGTCCGGAAAGTTACTGTTTGTGTGTGTTTGATCTCTAGATTCTTTAGGCGTGTGATTCAAATTTGTTTGGTTCTTTAGAGGCTTTAGGTGTTTTTCATTGAGATTTTACTTTGTTTGTGTGTGAAGTAGTTAAAAGTTTTTAACTGTGGCTGAATTACCAAGACAGTCCCGTAGACTTCGGGGCCAGTCTCCTGAGTTTGTAACCGTGGCTGATTTATTGAGGAAGTCCCGTAGACTTCGGGGCCAACCTCCTGAAGAAGTCCCGAGCCATCTTGAAGGCTTGAAAGTCCTCGTAACTCCTAGTGGCAGTAAAGTTGGGTCACCTGAAGAAGGAGAGTCTTCGTTGGTTGTACATCCTGATTACCAAACTCTAGAAACAGGTTATAATCCTGAATCTATTTCGGTTTCCGAACTTGCTGGTAGCTTTTCATCTACTAGTGATATAGGTGAAGAACCTGAGATATCTAAACCTGTTACTCCAACAGCGGGGTTTATCTCTCCAACTTCTAGTGGTCCTAATTCACCTAGGGTAGAAAGAGTAATCACCGAAAATCTTCCTTCTGGTTTGATAGCCATTGAAGAACTTGCTCCGGAAGAAGAAGTAGGCATCCCTATCCCTGAAAATCAACCTGTTATTGATCTAAGGGAGCGTGAATCAATTTTTTACAGTCCACCTAGAAGTACTACTTGGTATCTTTCTTTGACTAATTATTTGGAAAACCCAGTGTTAAGTTTTTCACCACCTCGTGCTCCTTATCATCCTAGAGGTTTTTATACTCTCGTAAATATGTCAGGTCAGTCGTCCATGTTTACTCAATCGCCTGAATCTTTTTTGTACGGTGGTCCTTCTGTTCCCTCTGGGTATCAATCACTTTCTGGTACTTTTTCGGGAGCATCTCCTCAACCCATTGAACAAGGGTTATTCACTGGAAGCAATGGTGCAAAGCCGTTGAGCGTAGAAGACATTCTTATGATGTCAGGTTCTATTCCCAATTCTCAACCTCAAGGTGGCCAGTTACCGCCTGGGGGGCAGCCTCAATTAACGCCTGGGGGGCAACCTCAAGGTACACAATTTGCATCTGGGGGGCAACCTCAAGGACAGTACGTGCCTACGGTACAATACGTTCCTCAAAGTCAACCCCAGACTCAATATGTACCCCAAGGTCAACCCCAGTATCAATTTATACCTCAAGGTCAACCCCAGTATCAGTACGTGCCTCAGGGGTATCTACCCCAAGGTCAGTACTCGAACCAAGGTTTCCAACCACCCCAAGGTCAATCTTATGTTCAAGGAACGAGAAATATACCTTTCAATTATCAATCCTACCCTCAACCTGGTTATGGTCCTCAATATTCTCAACCTGTTATGGGTCAGTACCCCGGAATAAACATAGTGTGGGATCCATCGCAAACTCAACAAGTGTTGCAGCCAAATGTACAGTTGTCATCTCAAACTGGACAACCCTTAGTTTCTGGTTCACCCCAGCAACCAGTCCAGTCTAATATTCAAACTTCTGTACCTTCGGTAGTTTCTCAGTCTGGGCCTACTGCGCCTCGTACTCCATCTCAAACGACTGCTGCAATTGCCGCAACATCTGTTCAATCTACCCCACCTACTTCTGGAGTATCGACAGCTCCGGTTTCTATTGTTCCTGTATCTACTCCTCAGACATCTTTACCACCGTCTGGATCCACCATTCAAACTACGGTTCAAATGCCTGTAGGACAACCTGGTTTAAGTACGGTTGTCACAAGTCAACCTCAATTCACCTATCAACCGTACCAGGGACAGTACCAATTCGGTCCTGCTGTCCAGCAGCGAGTTTATCAGTATCAACCGTATCCTGGGTACACTTATCAATAACCTCAACAACCCCAGTACGGTCCGGTTAATCCTGGTTTTCCGAGAGGATACAATATCCCAAACGCGATTCCTATTCCTAGTTATCTTGGATATCCTCCTCCTGGGGCTGGTCTCATGACCTAGAGTTTTAGGGATCCTAATCGGCAATTACCATTTATCGCAACTTTGGACTTACCAGACTTGTCGCGCCTAACAAACGATCCGATTAATTATCTTCCGTTTTGGCCGCCAATGCCGAATAAGTTGCCCAGTGACATTCCCAAGTTCGAAGGTAAATCTGGAGAGGACCCGTCAAACCATGTGATGACTTACCACCTCTGGTGTGCGTCTAATTCCATCACAGATGATTCGATCCGTCTTAGACTTTTCCAGCGCACTCTAATTGGTCTCGCGGCCAAGTGGTACATTGAGTTACCGCGAGGCACTTTTTATAATTTTAGCCAGTTAGCTACCTCGTTTTTAACTCATTTCCAGTTGCAAGTCCGATATGACAATGGCACGGAATTGTTAACTTCGCTAAAAAAATCGACATCCACGTATATTTCAGATCATATTCATGAGTGGAGACGTCGACGACGTTTAGTGAAGGTATTTATTTCGGATCAAATCTTGGCTGAGTGGTTTGTAAAATCTTTGTTGCCAAGGATCACTGAAGATGTTGCTAAAGCCGGAGTTGTTACTGAGGAGCAAGTGATTGCTCAAGCACAGTACCTTGACTTGGTCTATACTCAGTCAGGTACGTTACACGAAAAAAATCCCCGATCTTCCCAAGTCAAATCAAATCACTGCAGCTCCTTCGGGATCTCATGCCGCTAACGGTATGATTGGTACGGTTAACACTAAAAGTAAGAAGAAGTCTTCCAAGAATTCTTCTCCTATCATAACCTTTCCTGATTCCCCGACAGGAGATTCTTCTGCAGAGGTTTCTGCCGATATTCACGTTGTAGAATCATCTACGACTAAATCAAAATCCGGTGGGAAGAAGAAAGGAAAGAAGAAGAATAAAATGGACAAAAGTTCAAAGGAGAAACCTGAAAAGGCGGAATCCAATGATGAAAAGCGCAAACCTCGTTATCCATGTCTCATTTGTGACGAAGAACATTTTACAAGAGACTGCCCTCATCGAGCAGAGGTTGCGAAGATCGTCAAAGGTTCCCAAACTCCTGCTGTCTTGAAGGATCCATTTCCAAGTCAAGACAGTAAGATGATAGGTTCTTCCTCGAGTGCCAATGAAGAACCCATATTGATGATGTCCCATGTAAGGATTGCGACTCGATCGCAAGATTATGGCAGTAAAAGTCCTATTGATGGTAAAGAAGCAGAATCTTCTCATTCTAATCCATCAACCTCAGCTCCCGGTTCCGATCCACTACAGATCGAGAAACCTAATCCAGACTTAGTAATCAAACCGCCCGCCAAGGGTATACTTCGAAAGTCAGCTTTCAATCCACATGCGAGAGCGGCTCAGAATTATAACATTGTTGAGGATTTAGCTGTTTCACCCTCGGCAATGTCGGCTTTGGAAGTGCTGCAATCATGCCCAGCACAGCGTAAATTACTTTTGTCGGCTATAGGAGCTGTTGATGTTCAGGACCCGAACCTAATAATCTTTGATCTAGAAAATAGTACACCACGTTTGCCTCATCAAATGGCTTTCCAGATCCCAGTGATAGTCAAAAACAGGCCTATTCATCGGACTGTAATTGATGAGGGAGCCTCAACGTGTATTATGTCGATACAGTGTTGGAGATCGCTTGGTTCTCCTTCACTAAATCAATCCCCGACAATTCTTAAGGCCTTTGATGGCCGTGGGTTTCATCCTTTTGGCATTCTACAGGATTTACCTATAGGGGTTGAAGGAAAAACCATTAGTCTAGATGTGGAGGTGGTCGATGCCCCTCTAGACTACAACCTTCTTTTGGGTCGAAGTTGGTCTTACGCTATGACAGCGGTCGTTTCATCGGTCTTTAGAGTCATAAAGTTTCCACATAATGGAAAGATCATAACAATAGACCAGCTGGCTTACTTTTCATCCGACCCAGCCTCTTCGGAGAGTATTCAGCATGTCGGTAAAACGACTATCCCATATAAGGATGTTGGAGTAGGATTAGTTAAAGATGCCAGTTTACTGGGAACTTTTCCTTTTCCTCCAATCAACGCATCATCTTCATTTGCAACTATTCATATGATTACATCAGACACTATTTTTTATGACGATCCTTGGATCGTTCCTTCTGAATCTGAAATAGACTCATTTGGTAATTCCATGCCTTTGAGTCCATATGAAATTGCCTATGAAGCCGTGCAATCTTTTGCTGACCCGTGTTCAACCGAAAATGACTTAATGAATGTGGTCCGTGAGGAATCACTTTTCACATCAACCTCGGATTTAACTACGTTTTCTGAACTTGTTCACTCGGATGAGCAAATTCGTGAAATCCTATGTGTAGATGATTTACCATGGGAAGATTTCCATCACAGATCTTCGTTTTTACCGGAGGATCATCATTTTGAAAATGATTTCTCATCAATCTTTACGACTGAATATGTCAAGGAACCTCAGAATCCAATGAAACATCCCGATTCAGAGTTAAATTTGGGAAACATCTCTCGAACTATTCCCATTGACATTTCGGTTAAGCCCGGAATTGTTGAGAACATTCATATAGGTGCCTCGTGTACAGATGACGAAATTCAATTATATAAGGCCCTATTTCAAGAGTTCTGCGACGTGTTTGCCTGGTCCTATGAGGAAATGCCAGGAATTGATCCCGCAATTGTTGTTCATGAGATCAAGACTTACCCGGACGCTAAACCCGTCCGGCAACATTTGCGTCAGATTCACCCACGAAAAGCTGCTGCCATTAAAGCAGAAGTTGAGAAACTGTTGAAAGCAGGTTTCATTTATCCGATCCCGTTAACGGATTGGGTATCGAATATTGTTCCGGTTAACAAAAAATAGGGGACAATAAGAATATGCATCGATTATAGGGACATTAATCGAGCCTGTCCAAAGGACAATTACCCAACTCCCTATATCGATCAAATCATTGATGATTGTGCCGGCAGCGAAATATTTTCCTTTATGGACGGTTTTTCTGGATACAATCAAATCAATATTCTACCTACCGATCAACCAAAAACGGCTTTCATTTGTCCATGGGGGACATTTGCTTATTGCAAATTACCTTTTGGGCTTAAGAATGCCGGAGCAACTTTTCAGAGGGCGATGTCTTATGCGTTTCATGACATCAAGCACATTGTGCAATCCTACCTCGATGACTTGCCTGCTCATTCACTACATCGAGCCCATCACCTCGTCCATTTACGAGCAATATTTATGAGGTGTAGGCATTATCGTATTCGGTTGAACCCACACAAATGTGTCTTCTGTATAGAAACAGTCGATTGCTAGGATTTGTAGTTTCGAAAGCCAGCATTCGCGTTGATCCCTCGAAGGTCGAAGCTATCATCAATTTGCCTCCTCCTTCGAGTCTTCGCCAACTCCAAAGTTTGCAGGGGAAAGCAAACTTTTTACGACGATTCATTCCTAACTACGCCGAGGTTACAAAGGGTTTTACACGGTTGTTGAAACAAAATACTCAATTTTCTTGGGATGAGATAGCTCAGAAATCTTTTGATGCACTCAAACACGCGTTGACCCATGCACCGTTGTTGCATCCTCCCAACTACAACCAGGATTACTTCTTGTATCACGCCGCCTCTCAGTCCACCATTGGAATGGTCTTAGTTCAGGAAGATGAATTCGGAACGGAACATGTGATATATTACCTTAGTCGAACGTTAAATCCAACTGAGCTAAAATACTCACATGTAGAGAAATTGGCATTGGCAGCCGTTCAAGCTGTCCAACGTTTTCGTCACTACATTTTACTACGTAAAACTACGGTAATTTCGGATTGAAACCCTATGATCTACATTTTGACCAAACAATTGCTAGGGGGCAAGTACTCTAAATGGATCGTTATCCTGCAGGAGTTCGACTTGGAGTTTGAGAAATCTAAGTCTAAGAAATCTTTAGTTTTTGCAGAGTTAATGTGTGACTTCCCGCGTGCTGACACAGAAACTGTGGCAGAGGAGCCCATTGCCGACGAATCTTTGTTTCTAATCAGCACTTTAGATCCGTGGTATGGGGATATCATCACCTATCTCCAGACCCAATCCTTTCGGCCAGAAATTTCAAGGTCGGAACGTCGGAAAATTCGATTCCAGTCCCAACAATTCAAAATTATTGGAGATACTCTTTATCGCCGTGGGGCGGACTCTATTTTTCGACGTTGCTTAACTCACGAAGAGGCTGAGAGGGTTTTAAATGACTGTCACTCTGGAGCGTGTGGCGGTCATATGTCTGGGTATGCCACAACCCAAAAGATATTGCGCGCTGGCTATTTCTGGCCGTCTTTGTTTAAAGATTGTATTACGACGGTCCAAAATGCCACAACTGCCAGATTTTTGATCGTAAGATGCGCGCTCCACCTGCTCCTCTCCACCCTATAATTGCCGTTGGTCCTTTTGCCAAATGGGGTATCGATTTTATTACATGTAACCCTCACTCGGTCGGGGGGCATGCATATATCATCCTTGCGGTAGATTATTTTACTAAGTGGGCCGAGGCGATGCCTACATTCGAGGCAGGCAAGACAGCTGTAATTTTCGTGTTCAATCATATAATTGCTAGGTTTGGTGTCCCACAAGCGATAATCACTGATCATGGGCGTCATTTTCGAAACGTTATGATGACCGAACTTACAGGCCAGCTTGGTTTACGTCACGATAGTTCAACCCCTTATTATCCACAAGCAAATGGTCTGGTTGAATCCATCAACAAAGTTTTAGTTATCATGATCCGACGAATCATTGGGATTCATTGGTCGAATTGGCACAACATGCTATTTTCAGTGCTTTGGGCGTACCGAACTTCAGTAAAAACATCAACAGGGTTCACTCCTTTCCAACTAGTCTATGGTTTGGAAGCTATGTTACCCATTGAGTGCGAAATCCCGTCACTGCAAATGGCCATCGAGTTACTTCCAGCTACTTCCGAAGAGGAAAAGCATTTGTTATACTTAGCTCAATTAGATGAGAATCGACGTGATGCTGCATTGGCGATCGAGACTCACGCAAAACGTATGAAAGCTCAGTATGATCGGAATGTGACCCCTCGAAATTTTTCGGAAGGAGACCTAGTGTTATTGTATGATCAAGCTAATGATAAATTAGGCGCTGGGAAATTCGTTCCTATGTGGCATGGTCCCTATATTGTTAGGCGAAAGCTAGCAAAAGGGGCCTATGAATTGGTGGACTTTGATGGGGACTCTTTGGGTAAACCCAGAAATGGCCTTTACTTGAAGAGGTACTATGCTTAAAAGAATGGGGTATGGAGATTTTTAGTTAGGGTAGTTTTTCTTTCTAGCTGGTGTGTTTTAGTTTAAAAACAAAAGTGTGCTTAGCTTAGAGAGTGTTTTTTCCGTCATTTTTCCTGCTTATCTTGGTTTTACTCTTGATATTGTAGATGTCGATGCCTCTCCAAACATACATTGGGTTTGCTGATGGTGCTTGTCGTAATACACGAACATCTCTTCCGCAGCTTGGGTTATCTATTCGCCCTCTGACGAGTTAGTTTCTATGCATGGGGTAAGCCTCGGTCAAACAACAAACAACATTGCAGAGTACAGTGCAGTGATTGAGTTATTGTCTGAATCTATTTCATTTGGGATTCGGAGTTTGATAGTGAGGTTGGATTCTGAACTCGTTGTGTTACAGCTTAATAGAGTGTATGCCATTAGAAATCCAGTGTTATTAAGATTATTTTTGAGAGTGCGTCTCTTGGAACGTGAGTTTTGATTATATTGAATATCAGCATATTCCAAGGTCTTTAAATACATTAGCAGATGCAATTGCTTCTCGAATGTTAAATAGACATTTGCAATAATCATACATGTAAATTTAAAACCATTCCATAACATGATTTACAAGATAAGCCGGTAATAGTGATATATATATATATAGGAGTGTGTCAAAAAATACATCGTCTTCGATCATAGGTTGAAAAACACCTTATGATCGGCAAAAATGATAAGTACAAAAAACAAAAATGTCACATGTGCCCACAAAAGGCGATCATCCTATCACTGGTGATGATCTCTATAAGAAACCACTGCCCGGGCCACCTTGCAAAGGAACCTCCTAAAAGGTCCCGGGACTCCAATCACATAGCGCTGAAGTCGACGAGGAATGTCGTCTATAGTGGTCTCAAGAATATCCCCTGTCAAGCGTTCAAGATGACTCTCCAACTCGGCCAAAACCTCTACTGATTCGTCCTGTGGGGCTGGCGCGGGTGCAACTGGTTGCCTCCTCTCGAAAGGCCGGAGAGCGGCTGGTCGCTATGGACCCACATCTGCATTTGAAATTTTTACTATCAGTTTTGAGACGATGGGAAAAATAAAATAAAAATTAAATAGGTAAAGTTGAAAAGGATTTTACCTGACTCGTCCCACTGCTCTCCTGGTGGAAGAGCCATGTCTGGGTCACCATGGAAATCTATCCCAGCGTAAGGGAAATCCTAAATGGAAAAGACCTGGTTTTCCAACCATTGGAAATACTCAGGTTTGAACCGAGCAACCTCTGTCCTCTCGTCCGGGTGACGGGCCATGACTGCGACCCATCGCATCAGTTTGGGCTCTCGAGGAAGCCCAGCTCCAACAGTAAGGTGCTGTGGGATCAGCATAGGAACCCTCTCCAGGCCAAAACTCACGACCAAAGCCCCATAACCAAAGGTCTTTAGTCGTCTGCTCTTGGCCCTGGTCAGTTGGCCTTTCACATTGGCCAGCACAGCATTGCACCAGTTGAAGATGGTGCCTCGAAAGCAATCAACTGCCATACGCATCTGGGATCCGGTGGCAACATGTAGTGCGGCAGCTCCGCAAAGTCTGGTGATAGTAAACGCAATCACCATGAGCTCAGGACGGGATATGGTCTTTATGTCTATCCCTTTGTCTTTAGCCTGGCTGTTGCAGTACTCTAGCCGGAGGCTATCGACAGACTGGCCACCTGGCCTAGTCCCGAATAGAGTCAAGTCCTCACCTCTCTTAGGAAAACCAGTCAAAAAATAAATGTCCTCCGGCTCGATTTCGAGCCGGTGCCCGCCAATGAAAAAGCACTGGTCCTGTACACTCCATCTGTCAACCAGCCATTGTAAGAAATCTAACTGAGCCCTCATGCCAGGAATGGTCCAAAATTTGTACAGTCCGCATGCCCTCAAAGCATCAAGTGAAGGCTGATGATTCCATGCGGCAGTATCCACGTCCTCATGCTCTCGTTCACGCCAATCTAGCATGATATATTCTCTGCATCAGGTATAAAGATTAATTAGATTGCTAGAAAACATTTTGATTGGTCCATTTTTGAGAAATTTTGGGTTCAAAACCCTTGCTGCGGGGTACGCACCCTCCACGTTAGACACAGTGCCTGGGTCCGCACTTTGTCTACACAAAAGGTGCGGACCCCGAGCTTTTTCCCAATGGAGAAAAAGTTGGGGTCCGCGGGTCCACAATGGTAAACCTGCGGACCCCTGCGCGCGGGTTTTGCGCCTAAAAACCCTCCCAAAAAATGAAATGAGGGACTAAATAAAAAAACTAAACGGTTGAAAATGAAGAGTAGGATGATGTGGATTACCTAGAGAAGACGGCGCTCGATTCCGACGGTTGGATTTTCCACAATCTTCACGGGAAGTTTTCTAAGCAAAAGCACTGTTTTCTCACCCAAACTCGAACGGTAAAAATGAATTGACAAAGGCCCTTTTTATAAGTTTTTTGAGTAAATAAATCGCAAATTTGTTTATGTTTCACTTTGAAAAGGTATTTTGCAACGCTTTTATCCATTTCAAACAGGTATGAGTAATGTTTGTGTCTTTGTGCAGAATAAAGGATTATTCAGGCGAAATCTATCATTTTCAACGAAAAAACAAGTAGAGTCATCTTTAAGCCCTTTTCTGACTCCTAAAACATGAAAAGATTGCCGAGCGTTTCTTTTACACTCGTTAAAACGGAATTAAAAGACGGTCTACTTACAACTCTTTTCTGACCGTAAAAATATGAAAAGATTGCCGGATTTTTGTCGTTTCGAATTCGATATTGGTTATAAAACGACGTGTCGTTGATCACTTTTTTACTTTTTCGGATCAGTGACACTAATAATGAAAATTACTCCTTGGTCATAAAAGATCAAGCGGTTCTCTCAAGTATTATTTTATACTTTTTCGGGCTTGGGAGACACAAATTTACGAAAAAGGTCAACCTTGGAGTCTTCTTAAGTTTTTTCAGACTCTCTAAAATTGAAAAACGCCGAGTTTCTCCTATACTGGACTCGTTAAAATTCCACAGTAAAGGACCTGTTCAATTACAAACAGGAACGAACCACTCCTTCTTAGGGTTCGAATCTAAACTAAGTTGGACTCATCCGAAGGATGAGCTTATAATCAAGCAAATGTTATCCTCCTCAAGCTTGTCAAAAATAAAGAGGTACTTGCCAGAAATGATGGGGGAAAAGAGAGGAAAATGAGTCTATTTGTCATACTTTATAGCCACTCTTGAACACGACACTTTTATTCACCTGGGTTGGGAAATCCTTTGCCTAACAGTTGATCAAACCACATTGAAAGTCTTCAGCCGGTTTCTGGGTATTAACTTTGGGTCAATTGTCACCAAACCATCTGTCGTGTCGTTATGTGTTTAAGAGGTCACTGCCAATAAGCCATTCATCTACAAAATATCTGTCATCCATCTTGACCATCCCTGAGTCAGTCCTTGCAACTAAATTTCTTCAACTTGATCTATGATTTCGTGTTGTGGGCTTGCCTACGACGGATCGCTTTCTATCGACATCAGCTCATTATCTAGAAAGATGATCTAGAAATCGTCAGTACCTTGAGATCTGCATGCCTCAATGGCAGGTTTCTCGCCTTTGACGACAGTTTACATCATTGACTTTCGATCGAAGGATTCCGTGATATGTTTGACATCAACACATTTACTCACATCTCATGGATTGTACTGGGTACTTTGAGAGCCATTGACATCACTGGTGGTTTCTCTCACACTTGTTAACAGTTTACATCATTGACTGGTAATCAAGTGGTTTCTACCATGTTCGACATCAACACATTTATTCGCATGGATAGAATCGTACTATTTCGGGAAGTAGAAATGAAGACCCTGGATCTAGTTTCCACCATCCAGGCTGCGAGGAATTTTGTATTCATTATGTTGTGGACTATTCATAAACAGATGGCTGCGTCCATACTGTGTTCACATGAGTCTATACTTATGATGTTTTACAAGATCATTCCTATATCAGAGCAGTAGATAGTTTTCTAGTTAGTTTTGATCTGAGTATGGGAATGCCTACCTCAGCGATGATATGATCTCATATATATATCTTGCATTGAATGTTTTTATAGGTTCCGACCGGGCTCTCCACAAGATAATCCTCGAAATGATAAAGTACTTCACTCTTCCTATATGATAAATGAAATCCTCATCTACTACAGACTTCGCACTTTAGGGGGCAATCTGTTACACAAAAATATCGTCACCATGATTATTTGCAGTCTGTATGGGTCTATCATCACTTGTACTGTCCTCCTAAGCAAGTCTAAGACCTCAGCTCTTCAAATCAAGCTTTGGAAATGGGAGAAAGACATTTAAAATCAATGTAACTCTGGTTCCGCACTTTCTCTCATGGTCACCTGCGGTCCCGCACCTTCTGTGTACAAAAGCTGCGTACCTACCCGCTCTGTTCCTAACGGTGTAGGTGTGGACCCCTGTGAAAGTCAAAAGGCGCAAGTTTTATCTTAAAAAACTCACTTTGGATTAATTCTAGAGTTTTCTAGAAGGAATTTTGACGTGGATTGTTCGCTCTGAGGTGGTTCATGCATCCAAAAAGAGGAGCTAATCCCTTGACTAAAGGAGCTATCCCTTTGAAGGAGGGCTTTATCCCTTTGAAGGAGGACCTAGTAACTTCCCTCCATTGCACTATAAATACAGGCATTGGGGTGAGGACTAGGGAGGTTAGAAGCTGAACATTTTGAGGGTAAATGCTAGTGAAATTATGACTCTTTGGTTGAGCTTGAGAGGAGAGATCACATACCTCTTGGTTCCATTGGAGAGTGAGTGAAACTTGTCAAAGTAGAGGAGACATCTTGTTGGACCCTGAGAGGAGCTTCTACAGTGTCAAGGCAAAGGTTGTAAAGTTCTTCTTCTTTTGAATTAATACAATCAAACTCATTTTTCTCAACAAGTATCTTATGTTATTTGTTTCATGGACTCCTTGACTTTCATGTTAAATATGTTTTATGCAATTGGTTTTTCAGGTGCTATTTAATTTCTTTGCCTTGTTTGTGTTTGCAGATTCGCGAAGAGGAGCTCATTTGGATCGAAAGAGCGAGGGCATCCACAAGCTTGCGTTGGACCAAAGGTAGGCCCTAGAAACCCTTGTTTGATATTGTTTATTAAAGCATATTTAGAGAAAGATAGTGTCTGGTTGGTTTGCTTGTCATTAGGTCTTCTTTAGATTCTAGGAAGGTCTATCTTGTCCACAAGATCGACTCATTCCGTGCGACACACCAACTCAAAACTCAACCGCTTCTGATCTAAAATTCGTGAGAACAAAGTATTTCTCGTATAGAGATTGACTGTATGGGCTTTTACCAGATATCTCACCTTCAAAAAGAAGGATGAATCCAGAGGCTACCTGGCCCGATTACAGACTCTACCTGAAGAAATAAAATGTAAACACTTTCTGAATAATAGATCTGATGATCAACTCTCCTCTGATACCATGTAGAAATTTTGAATAATATAACACTTATTCACATAGATTATCCTGATTATACACTATTTGCAGAATGCAGCCATAATACATAACCTCCTCTACTATTGATCATCAATTTGCAATATTCAGAAAGAATCTCTTGCGCACATTGAAGCATCAATCACACATATCAACACAGTATATCACGGGGAAAGCATACAGCTGAAAACCCCCAACTATCTGTATATTATATTGATTGAGAACATGTAACAATACATAGTACAATACTCCTTACAAGTACTCAGTACTATCTCCACCTGTTACACACAAACTAGCTCAGATTTGAATCAATCACAGGTTCAAATCTCCTCTGCTGCTTGCCTGCCTCCACTGTGCAATCCTGCATGAGAATAAATGAGAATGCCTGATCCAAACTCGTATTTCCCTTGGCTAAACCATGCAATCCTCATTGGCAATACTCAATCCATGCATGTGCAAATCTCATGCACAACTATAGTCACAACTGATAGTTGTCTTGCCCTTTCACTCACCTCTAACACTTGTCTTCACTAAACTGTCCATGCACTGAGTTAACTAATGTATTCTTTAGTTGCTTTATGAGTTAATAATTAGTGAATTAATTAATAATTAATTCACATCACTCATCACTAGTGTATTCTGCAGTTAGACTAAATACAACTAGTTCAACTAAGTCAAACTGAACACAACTCCATCAACTCCTCAATCAACTCCACCAAACTCAATCACTTGAGTTCTAATTGAAGTCCATCATGCAATAGCTCAACTGACTCATAAGAAAAGCGTATTTCCTTCTGGAAGCTGCATGTGCCACATCCGTAGCTCGAACTGAAGTGCTCCAAGAGGATAAGATAATGTTTATAGTCCAAATATTATTAAAAGCTAATAATATTCGTCTGTTCTATTTTTAGCCTGGTAGTCTAAAAATAGACTCCGCCCGTATGTCTAAAAATAGAAGTCCATCTATTTTTTACCAACATGACCAATCATCCACAAATAGCATCCTGCAACTCATAGACCGTGATACATATGTCTAAAAATAGACTTTGCGCCAAAAATAGCTTGCGGGCCCACTTAGTGAAGGCGACTTCTTTTCACTAAGCTCCATATCTTGTTGCATTTTTAACACAAATTGTTGTAATAAAAGTAACCATCTAATAATCTAGGAATTTAAATTAGGTTTATTCATCAAGTATTTAATTTCAGCATGGTCAGTATGTACAAATGTTTGGTAACCTGTAATGTAATGCCTAAATTTGTTCAATGAATGCACAACAGCTAGGAGCTCCTTTTCAGTCATTGTATAGTTCAGTTAAGCTTTTGACAGATTCTCATTGATGAAGTAAATTGTTCGCTTGTAGGGGCTTGACCCAGGTTCAGAAGTGATTTAGCTAAACAAATCCCAAAACTACTAGCCCTTTCGGTAACAGTTCGTGGTGCGTGGACTGAGGTCTCACCCGAGGAAATATGGGAGGGTGATAGAACCAGGTTTCCGCACCCTAGGGATGTCTTGATGAAGTTTAGAAAGTTCGTGAACTGAACCTGCATGCTTGTGTTGCTCTGCATAGCTGTCTGTCCTTCGCAACTAGTGCGACTACTTCCGCGCAGCTCTGTAAAGAGTGCGAAGAGGTGCTATCTGGATCCTTTATCCTTACTATGCTATTATTATAGATCTTGACTTAATTGTGTGTACCCAATATTCTCATTAACCATTCAATATTCATAACAAGTGCGTGCAATCATAAAACTATAAAGAGATGCATAAATATAACAGAAGCATAGACACACAGATATATGAATAGAAGCACAATATTCCAAATCAAACTTATCTTTATTAATTCTCTTGTCCAAGTACAATCCCAACTCTGCCTTACGCACTTAGCTACAGGGGTCCGCGCACACAGCTGCGGACTCTATCAAGCCTCTGTGCACACAGCTGTAGAGCCTCTTCCTACTACTACAACCCGAGACTCGGACTTACATACTCAGAGCTTAATTCCCCATCCAAAAGAACATACTACTTCTCCAAAACTCTATACTCACTTTACACTTAGAGCCTTGCTCTATTTATACAATCCGATGGTCCGCGGACCATGGGTAGGTTGACACACTTTACATTAAAATATATTATTTTAGGGTGGACAACCCTAGACTCTCGCACTCCACGCCCGCATTTCGTGGGGTCTTTACATTACAATTGACCAAAATCTGGGCTTCAAGCCCCAAAAACCCACTATGGGGGGATCCGCTGCCCAACAAGCCCCCAACACAATCATCGTGACTCGTCCTCGAGTCACTCTACTAGCGTGGCAATCTTCGAGAGAAGTCCATCTAGCTGTGCCTATGCTGTGCGAAGATCTGTAGTGCACTGCTCTGTCGTTTGCTGGATCCGTTCTGCTCGCTCGGCTGAATGCTCAATGTCAGGGTCAAATCCTTGTCTCCAGTCACACATCACTTTCATTTGCATGAGTTTTCCTTCTTTAATGTTGGCTGTGATGAGGAAGGCCTCATCAATCCAAGGTTGGACGTGTGCTTTAAGTACTGGCTCTTTTTGGCGCACTGCCTCCACTTGCTCCTTCAATGCCTTTGCCTTTTGTAACCTTGCGAGCCGCTGAGTTAGGACAACTCTCTGCGCTACCCTGTGCATGCTATCATATTGCATTTGAAGCTCCTGCACTTTGGTTTCCAACCGTTGTATGGTGGGGTCCTCCTGTAAGGTTGTGAGGACCCCGAAGGATTCTTCCAACAATGTGGTGCAGCTCTGCACTACATGTTCAATTTCTTCCAACCCTTTTTTGGATATCGCCGGTGTGCTGATCTAAAAATTTTGGGGGCGTGGAAGGTTGCACCTTTAATCGTAGTTAAGTAATTTCCACGTTGAGGTCCAGCTGGATCCTCGTAGCTTCCTCCTTCACCTCACAGAATCCACTGGCCAATTTTTGGATCCATATTCCTATTGGCAGATCTGTCGCAATTTCTAGTTCTGCGACCCGACAACATGCTTCCTCTATGGTCTGCTCCAACTACTGGTTCTGAGACATCGCTTCATCACATTGTAGGCTAAGCTGTTCGATGTTGATTCATTGTTCACTTAGCATTTGCACTGTGTGTCCCTCCCTAGTGCGGAGTTCTATTGTTTCTCCGTCCTGTAGCTGGTCTAAAATATCCTGCGGAAGCGCAGCCAAGTTTAGGCCAAGTCCCTTGATCCGTCCTACCATGGCTCTATCCTCCATGTTGTCTGCTGTCAGTGCTCCTTTCGGCAGCATGACGGTGTTGGCCATTTTGGCCTCCAACAATTTCTCTGTTGTCGATGCTCCTGTGGTACCGTAGACGGCTACCATTCCTCCTTGTGGGAGTCACACTTAAGTCCCTACAATTGTGCCCTGAGCGCCCCCAACACATTCTGCTGCTTCGTCATTGCTTCTTGGGGTGCCTCCCTAGTGACCTTGTGAACTATGTCGCCGATGTCGTATAGATCACCCTCTATCAATGTAATAGGCTCCCCATCCAATTTGGAAGCCTTGGTCTTCTTCCGTGGACCTGTTCGTTATGTCCTGCACGGTCGCTTCAATTGTGTAGAGGTGGTGCTTGGGTCCGCGCCTTTTCCTGTATCATCTGTCCCATGTCCTGAGGTCAGGTCCGGTCCTCTTTCATCCTGTGTCGTGGTGGCCCCAGCTGTTGTTGTCTTTTCGGCAGCCTTTGTCTGTTCTGCGGCGGCCTTTGTTGCCTCACGGAAAGCACTTACCTCCTTGGCTAACTGCCTGTTCCACTTCTGTTGTGCCAGCTGCTTGGCAGCATCCTTCTGTCATTGTATTGCTGCCTCATTGTGTGCTGCTAGATCTGGAATGTGCCATTCGGGTGGCCATGAGTTGAGCACCGTGAAAATAGAGTCATCAATTGTGATGAATGAGAGTTTGGTCCAGTTCTGCTCTGGATCCTTCCGTGCCTTGATATACACATTGTGCATATCCGCCTTAAAGTCTGCAAAGCTCTGCAGATTGTCGTATACCATGGGGGATAGGCATGGTCATTTGTGGATCCACATCTGTATGCTTACCTCCATGAGTATCCAGAAGATCTTGATCTCGCGGATGCGCGTGGCATGCCTTGTCGCCCAGAGCGACGCATATTTTGCTACCTCTGGCAAGTCCTCGTCAAGGGGAGGAAACTGACTATCCTCCAGCGATTCCCTTGCAACCAACAAGATGGATAACAACAACCACACATAGTGGAAGGTCTTACCCTGCCCCTGTGCCTCCTTGCAGTTCGTTAGGAACTCCTTGCATAGGAATTGCGCCCAGTTGAATTGTACCCCCTTAGTGCATTACTCATCCAACACGATGACCATTGTTGGTACCTTGTTGTCGTGGCATTTTCTCATCACTTTTCCTACCCAAAGCTGAGTGGCTATGCACACCACTTTTTCTTGAATGCTAGTAATCACATAGCTCCTCTGCTTCTTCTCCAACTTGTATTTCTTCTTCATGGCTTCTGCGAGCACCAAGTCTCCGCTTTGGCCAGCTATTTCCACGGGGTCCCTTCTCGTACAGGGAAGGTTTGAAATCCTATGAATCAGCTCCGTCGTAATGGGAATCAGCTCCTCCAGCCACAAGTATCACTAATGCACTAGGAAAAGTAGTTGCCTGATGACGAATATCGTGATTGGTGCCCGGTGAAAATGTGGAATCCATATTAGGTGGAGTAGCCTAGCTTCTTCCACCCCGCGCAGCCATTTCCATGGCTGTAGTGCTATAACTACCCCCTCCTTGCTTTGTTTCATAAGTTGGCTAGTCTCCAAATGTGGGAACTTTTCATTGTCTGCGAGGTCCCAATCTTCACATTTCATCAACGGTATGCCGCCCAGGATTGAACCCTCAAATGAAATTCCATTTGGGAGGAGTGGGGTTTCGAGTGCGTTCTTAATGGTATCCACGTCCTTGGGCACTTTTGCTTTCCCTTTACATGGGGGGACATATTTGGGCAGTTTTGCTGCGGCGCGCACTAGCTGAATATATTCCTCCACGTCTCCATCTGGTTCAATCTTCTACAAAGCCCTAAAGATCCTCCTCCTCATCATCTGTCTCAACATTAACCATCTTTCCCTTATCTTCCATAGTTAGTTTATCGAACTGTAGATTTCGTGGAGACATACGGACTGGTCCTGCTTCCGGTGGATCCTTTTTGGGCCTCGGCGTCCGAGGAAATTTAGGGATTTCTGGTGCATCCCTACCAGCGGCGTAGAGCTCTGCATGGCTCCCTTGGTTGTTGACATCATTCTGGCCAGGGAATCCTGCGTCTCCTTTGGCAATGCTTCAAACCATGGACTTGCTCTCACAGCCTCCAAATTTGTTAGATTCATACCCAATTGATAACGCAACAACTGAATTCTCAAAATGCCAAGGGTTGTTATATGGAGAGCCACCTGTGATTTATAGACCTTTTTAAATTCAAATTCGACTATTCCCCCTTTATTTGGCTAATTAATGTGATCTTGGTGGCAGTTAGCCTCAAATCTAGTTCCGACTTAGTGTCTTAATTGCCTGCCGCCCACTCCTCGGTGCCTTAAATTGGACATCATTTCATGAACAGTGACTTCAACGGTCACTTCCCAACCTACCCGCGTGACAGCATAGCCCCCTGTGTGCGAACGTGACCCGTGTGTCATACTGATCCTGCGCGCAACCTCCTTATCACGCAGCGCCCATATAGACTCTTTTATAGTTCTGCACTCTCTTTCAACTGCTTGGAGTGCTAAGATGGTGTTTTCTACAGATAGTCAGGTGGTCGCACCATCGGTGCGAGGCTTCAAGTCACCTTCCATCTTGGTCCGCGAGCCTTCCTTAGCTACCCTCGCGCCAGTCAGCACCTCACGTTCTTCCTTAGACGGTGTGCTCCCTTGGTTACTTTGTCTGATAAGGTGCGGTCGCAGCCATGGTAGTAGAGCCAGAATTTCTCGGCAATAATCTTCTAATGCGATGGTGTGGCTGCCCGTATCTTGTCTTGTTCTTTCGTCGACGTGACATGCTTTCGTGATTTCGGTTTCAAGTTTTTTGATTTATGCGTCCATTATCATGCTTTTCTTTCTCAGTCGTAGCCAATCGTCGTCAAGTTTGTGAAGTTTCAAGTTCCCTTGCCGAATGGTTTCCTGTAACCACTGCATAATATCTTCGCTCTGGTCCTTGCGCATTGTCCCAATTATGGGAGATGTTTTAGGGGGATTCTTCTCTTCTCTTATGGTTTCATCTCTTCTCGTCAGTGTTTGGGTCATTTCCGCGCTCCGGTTTTTGCTTATGGCCCTATAGGCCCATCGAAATTCTAGTACGCGTAGGTCCCAGTCAGTTCGTCTCACCTGGTAAACTCTGTTCGTGATTCCACATAGTTTTTTGCATGCTCCAAAGTGGAATAATTATGGTGCATGTCGCTTTTCCTATTACTGCGTCTGGTTCTAATTTTTGATCCTTAGTCTAGGATGTGCATGCACAACACACGTTTGCACCCATTGACACAGTGGATACGCAAGATGCTTCATCCTAACTGCCTGGCTCTCGTTCGACACTGGGGACTTCCAGATGCTTCGTCCTAACTGCCTAGCTCTTGTTCGACACTGGGGACTTCCAAACCGTAAGCGCATCTATCTTCTACATTCGTGCCAATTTCCAATGGTCTTCTGATGTGTACTCCACCATTTTGTGGGTGTTGCGCGCAACACCCATTCCACAACACCCATTCCAATGCACCGTACCGCTATTTTTCCTATACTGCACTTTCAAATTTTCTAAGAATTCATCCACTGTTGTTACCCCATCATATGTTGGCAGTTCCCTTGCTTCTTTCGTTACACACCACAGTGATCTAATCATCATGTTGCAATTCAGCGTTGTCACTTTGTGTAACCGGTTCTGCCAGCGTTCTACTTCTTCATCTGAATCCGAAGTACAAGAACTGTCATGCTCCCATGAGATTCTCCCATATGTAGTCGAGTTCACCTGATCCTGGTCTTACACCGTTATCTGGTAAACACAATCTAGCTTATCGTCGCTTTCATCGTCGTGCACTAGTTCAGTGTAATGCGCTCCCTCAGTTGGGTCTAGCAGAACTACTACACATAGGGACTTTTTCTCGAATATCATCTTCCACTTCTTCACGTTGATGACCCCATTCACATCAATGGCCTAGTCTATTCCTAGCAACGTGGGATAAGGATTTTTGTCATCAACAATCTCTATTACTTCAAAGTCTGTTTGCGTGCTCACGCCTTCGATATCAACTGTTACCCCTTATCTTCCCCTGTGATCACACTGCTTCTACGCACCATATTCACATTTGGGTCTTCTTCGCACTGTTCAGATCTCATCATTTGGATACTTTGAGTTGGAGTACCCCTTTCTCACGCATCTGTGTGATCAACGTAGGACAATCGACTACTTCATGATCAAACTAAGCACAATATGAATAGGATATTCTCATCGGGTTGGTACAATCGTGGGAGTAGTGCCCTGGTCCTTTGCAATTGTAACAAATTAATGGTCTGCGGCCCCTTCCTGGCCTTATTCCTCCTCGTCCTTGACCTCACCCTTGAAATCCAGCACACTCCATCCCCGTGGCTGGGTCGAGACCTGGCATTTCTATCTACATTTTATAGGCTGGGGTCTGATCCTTCATTAACTCGTAGCTACGAAAATTCCGCTTGTCATGGCCCACTAACCTACACAAATTACAAAACAACTGTTAGGGAGTCTGTGTATACTTCTGTAACAAATGATAGCTATCTGTCGTGTGCTTTCCCCCTATCTGACAGATCGCGCATCATAGTGCGGGTGCTGCACTCAGCCCTGCTTGTCCCTCTGGTCTCAACAGAATTGGCACCCCTCTTGCCAAGTAGTTCACGAATACTGGACAGTGGTCTTTGTCATGGCCTTGGCCTTTGCATTTTATGCACCACACTTCCTCGCGCACCTCTAGCCACGGTGCCCTATCCTGCTTCAAGCTCTGCATTCCTAGGTAGAGATTCTGTAGCTGTGCGTGGATTTGTTGAATTCCTAGCCCGAGATCTTGTATTGGTGTTTCATGCAACCTCATTTCCATTTCCAACGCTTCAGCCTGGGTTGAAAGCTTCTGCTGCGACAACACTGTCCTCAGGTGTGGTGTCAAATATGCCACAAACCATGCGCGGTGTTGCGCATCCATTAACATCATATTAGCCTCGCGGATCGTACTCTTTAGCCGTTGATCCAGATCCCAAGGGGTCTCACCTGGAAGCATCACGATCTCTTTAAATCCGATGATTGAATGTGTCTCTGATTTCAGTCAGCTAAATTCTTTATTGAACGCATTTTGGATCTCTACTATTCCCGCATTTGGGTGATCATTAGAGTGCTTGATATACCATGTCAACGCGCGACCCTGTAGTGCTCTCACCAATGTAGCCTTCTTAATGTTGTCATCCATGACCCCTTGTGCTTCCCACACTGCTCTTACCACGAACCAGAACTGGTTCGGATCCTCATTCCCTACTCCTCTGAATATGGGTAGCTTGATCGCGCTTGCCATGCTGAACTGCGGGTTTGGTGGAGGGGGGGTGGGTGAAGATGGAGGTGAAGGAGGTGAAGTGGGTGGTGGCGTAAGTGGAGGTAGTAACTGCGGAATGCATTGCCTTATCAAACTGACCACACTTCTCAGAGAGACCCGAGAGAGCTCTTCTTCGCTCTCTCGTGAAGGTGAAATCAAGGGACTGTTTCCTAATTCCCCGCTACCTTTGTAGATCCTTTTGCTCCGCGTCGTTCCAAACATTAATGTATTTGCATCACCTGTTTTTCACATAACAACATCTTAATCCAGGTATTCAGGGATTTAATGTAAATACCTCGTGGTCCCTTGAGAAAACATTGCTCTGCTTTTATGTAGCTCACAGTCGTGTCTATTGCAAACTTAGTGATAAATCCCCCGATTATCCAATCGAGCCAATGGTCCACAAATCGTACAATCTTATTTTCTGATGCCTCTAGTCTATGCACTAATTCCAGGGTCCACACTATCAGTTGGTCGAGCTTATACCTTCCTTGGCTGTCGGATAACCTCACGACCCACTCATACAATTCAGAAGGAAAGGACGTGAAGTAGATCTCGTGGATTTCCGTATATACGTAGCGATCTAGCCACCTTTTGTCGGATATTTGCGGAGTTCTGTTTTCTTGTGTCACGAACTCGTGAAGCTTCTTGTACAACCACTCTTCCATTTCCTCATTTTTTGGGTTCCAACGGCACGACATCGAACATCCCTTAGGCAGATCTTGGTCCCAACAATCGAACCATTTGATGGCTTGTAGGGGCCTAACCCAGGTTCAGAAGTGATTTAGCCAAACAAATCCCAAAACTACCAGCCCTTTCGGCAACAGTCCGTGGTGCGTGGACTGCAGTCTCACCTGAGGCAATATGGGAGGGTGTTGGAACCAATTTTCCGCACCCTAGGATGTCTTGACGAAGTTTAGGAAGTTCATGAACTGAACCCACATGCTTGCGCTGCTCCACGCAGCTGTCTATCCTTCGCAACTGGTGAGACTGCTTCCATGCAGCTCTATAAAGAGCGCGAAGAGGTGTTATCTAGATCCTTTATCCTTACTGCACTATTATTATAGATCTTGACTTAAATGTGTGTACCCAATATTCTCTTTAACCATTCAACATTCATAACAAGTGTGCACAATCATAAAACTATAAAGAGATGCATAAATATAACAGAAGCATAGAAACACAGACCTATGAACATAAGCACAATATTCCAAATCAAACTTATATTTATTAATTCTCTTGTCCAAGTACAATCCCAACTCCACCCTATGCACTCAGCTACAGGGGTCTGTGCACATAGCTTTGGACTCTATCAGGGCTCTATGCACATAGCTGCAGAGCCTCTTCCTACTACTACAACCTGAGACTCAGACTTACAGACTCAGAGCTTAATTCCCCATCCAAAATAAAATACTACTTCTCCAAAATTTTATACTCACTTTACACTTAGAGCCTCGCTCTATTTATACAATCCCATGGTCTGCGAACCATGGGTAGGTTGACACAGTTTACATTAAATTATATTTTTTAGGGCGGACAAGCCTATACTCTCGCACTTTGTGCCCATAGTTTGTGGGGTCTTTACATTACACTTGACCAAAATCTAGGCTTCAAGCCCCAAAAACCCGCTATGGGGAGATACACTACACAACATAAATGGAATAAGGTAACTTGTCATCTATCTGGCCTAGAGCTATGCCTATGGCTTTGTGAGAGGCATCAACATGTATTTGGAAAGGAAGGGCCCAATTTGGGCCTCAGAGAATAAGTGCAATGGTCAAGTTGTCCTTTAGGATGTCCAAGGCCTCTTGACAACTTTCTGACCATAAAAATTCAATCTTTGGCCAATAACCCAAATAAAGGAGAAGCTAACTTGTTGAATTCTTTTATAAATCTCCTATAATATCCAGCTAAACCTAGAAAACTTCTGACATCACTCTGATTTTGCGGAGGTGGGACCCTTTGGATGTTGGCTATCTTATTTAGGTCCACCTGTAGTGATTTCTAGGATATTGAATGACCTAGAACAGTCCTTGCAGTCATCAAGAACTCACATTTTTAGAGACTAAGGGATAGGTTCATTTCAATGCATTTGTTCTTCCCCTTGCCCAAGTTGGAGAGAGCCTCGTAGAAATCACACCCATAGGGTGTAAAATCATCCATATTAATTTCTACTGCATCATGGACTAGCTCAACAAAGATACTCAGAACTGCCCTCTGGAAAGTGGCAAGGGCATGACATAGGCCAAAAGGAAGGACCCTATAAGCGAAAGTACCCCAAGGACAGGTGAAGGTGGTTTTATCTTGGTCTTTTGGGCTAATCTGGATTTGATTGTACCCGTTGAACCCATCTAGGAAAGATAAAAACTTCTTCCCTGTCAGGTTATCTAGCACTTGGTCAATGAAAGGTAGAGGGAAATGGTCCTTATTTGTTGCTTTGTTTAACTCTCTGTAATCGACACAAATCCTCCACTTCTTATTTTTCTTTGAAACCAACACCAAAGGAGAAACCCATTCACTATCCGAGATAGGGTAAATGAATCCTGCATCCAACAACTTTTGCAGTTCTTTTTTACTATATCCTTGAGAGCTAGACTTATTCTCCTTTGTGGTTGTCAGAGTGGTTTGCAACCTTCTTTGATATAAATGTGGTGAGTACACACCGAGGGGTGCACTCCCTTAATTTCCTTGTAACTCCAAGCAAAGGCATCCAGATGTTCCCTTAGTATGTTGCACAACTTTTCTTCTTGGTGTATAGAAAGAGGGGTTGACTTTTAAAGTTTGTTCAGGGCCGAATTCTATTGTTTTGAAATGGGTAGGGTTTGAATAAGCTAAGCATAGATCAATTTGATGGTTGCTCTTGGTTTCCTTTACTACTTCTTCTAAGGACAATGTGCTGGGAGTTGGAATTTGGAATATGTGTTCAATATAATAATCTTCATCCGGTTGTCCTCCTCCCATGGAAGTTTCTAGGGTATAGAGTTGGGCTAAGTAGATTTCATCTTCTTCCTCCTCTTCTAGCCATAAATGTAAGTCATGTTCTAGAGATGTATGAGCAGGAGGGTACAAGACCAACTGCTTGGATAGATGCCCATTTTTTATAGTCATGTTTCCAGCCCTGTAGTTGATGTAAGCATCGATAGTGGCTAACCAGGGCCTTCCAAGTATGAAAGGATAACAAGTAAGCTTGGCCTTAGGCTGGAGAACTAGGAATTTTGTAGGGTACTCCAAGGAGTCAATGGAGACCATCACATTCTCAACAATCCCCTCAGGGGTTATTCTAGAACAGTCTGCAAGTTGCAAGACTGTTGTAGTTTTTCTTAATGAACCCTGGAGATTGAGTTTCAGCATGGTGTCTTTAGTCATTACATTAATTTCAGCCCCAAGATCAATCAGAGCGTGTGGGACAATGGTGCCATTGATGTGCACATCTACTAGAGGGCTTCCAAGGTCCAAATACTTTGGGAAAATTACCTACCCCAGCATTAAGTTGGACAGTTGTCTAATGACATTAATGGTATGGGTGTCTCTTTTTCGCCTCCATGGATGTTTGAAACACTTTTGTTTAATCAATTTGTTGCAAATAAGTACATCCTTGATGGCTTGGAGAAGTGGAATTTTGACACAGATTTTTCAATTCACCCAGAAGTTCATTCTCTTCTCAGGTAGGTAGGACTGGATGAGTTAATATTTTAGGAAAGGGCAGTGGATTCACTCTAGGCATGCTTTCCTCTCTTTCCTCCTCACTCTCCCTAGGTCGAGGTGGAGGTGGTTGTCCGGGAGTACTCTCCCAGATATTAGGTTGATTTCCTAAATCTCCACAACATAAGTAGGGTAGCATGTCTCTCCATTGTATACTTGATGTTCCTGTCTATTGTTCAGGTTTGGATTTAGCTGGGTAGGAATCTGAGACTGTTTAGATGGAACAAGGTGTAAAAGCTATGGTTGAGTAGGCAGTGAAGGCAATAATGCTGGAGCATTGTTGTATGGGGGCCTCCAACCCTTGGGTCATGCATTCCACTGATGCTGTGGCAGACTATATGGCTGAAATGACTCACTTGTCAGCTGGGAAAGGTACTAAGGTGCAAAAGACCAAGGAGGGGGTGTAGACCAGGAGGGATGAGCATGGGGCCCCCAAGAGGGAATGGATGAGTTTTGGTAAGGGTTGTAATATGCATGGTATGACCCTTGCATGCCTTGCTGGTATGGTTGAGGCCCATGGGGTCTCCTTCGATTTATGTAGCAGAGCTATTCAGTCACCCCCTCAGTTCCGTGATATACAACTTTTATTCTAGGTAGAGAAGGGCACTTGTCAGTGGAGTGGTTTTCTTCACAGACCGAGCAAATTTCAATCAGGTTTAATGGACATTCATTCCTAGGGTGCCTCCTTGTGCATCTAGGGAAGAAGATGGCCAATGCTCTCTTTGCCTTCTCCTGCTTTCTCTTGATGTGCATAGTGTCCATCTGTAGGGAAAGGGTTTGCATCATTCACTCTTAAAATCTTCCAGCATATTTCCAATCTCATCTTTTATGGATGTGTTGGAAGAGGATGGGCAGGCCATTGGTTGACTACCCCTACCCTTTTTTCTAGCTACCCTAGAATGATTCTTAAATAAAGTCTTGGTATCTTCATAGGGTCGATGGTAGATGTCACCTCTTGCTAGCAGGTTTAGGCTATCCAGAAGATCTTCCCTTACCCTATGGAGTAGGACTAGCTTCAGTGACTCAGGATCAAGTGTGCACCTGACCCTTTTGTAGCTAAGCTAGAATGTTTCTTCATAATCTTCTAGGGTTTCATCATACCCCAAGGTCATCCTAAAAATTTCCTCTTTAGTTTTTTTGGACCTACAACAGTCTCGATACTTTTTGTTGAAGGCTTACTACATCTGAGCCCGGGTTGTGATGTTATCGCCAGGTAAACCCATGAACCAGTGCAAAGCTACATCCTTGAGAGTGGATGGGAACAATTTCAACTTCTGCTCATCAGTGGTGTAATCATAAGTTCTGCATATGACAACAAACTCAAAAAAGAAAGTATATGGATCTTCTGAGGTCAGGCCATGGAAATGAGGACGAGAAGAGGGGCTTATGCTTTTCATCTTGGTATCTCCATTAGTTTCTCTGATGGGAAAATCACCCTCAATTATTTCTCTATCTCCTCTATCATTTCTATTTTTAGCCATTAGGTCAGTTGGAATGGGTTCTCCTTCTTCTTCTCCCCCTGTAGGCTCTTCAAAAACCTCTCGTTGTTCGCCTAAGTGGTCCTCCAATTCACAGCCATCGAAGAAGAGGGAAGGTTAGCTATTTGAAGTGGTGGGGGTATTTGGTAGAAATTTTACTAAGTTATCGCTATTCCTATGAGGCATGAAAGAAGTGTTTTTGTTTTGTTTTGTGGTTTTTTTCAAGCTTTGAGATTAATTGCATAATTGAAATAAAAAATTGAATGGAAACTAACTGCTGAATGAAAGCTCACTTGCAGAATAGAGAAGAAATCAAACCAATTTACAATTAATTTTGCAAAATGAAGCTAATAGCAAAATGTCAGAGATAAGAAATGGAAGAAAGAAAGTAGAAATCACATCTTACTCAGACACCTCCTCGAAAACGACGCCAAAAAGTGATGAGCACCAATATTGCAGCATGGGGCTACCAACTTTACTTTATCAACCCGAGATTCATACAAACTTGGAGGTGACAGTGTTGTATACACAAGCAAATGCGATGGGTCCAATCTTTGTCACTGTTGGGCTGGTGACAGAACACTGTGGTTTCTCAAACTAGCCTTCCATTTATTCATAAGAAGCTTGATTACCAATGAGGAAAGGGGAAATTTGCACTAACTAAAATCTTATCTACTGTAGTAAGGAAAGACTGAAATCAAATGCTTAAACACACCATTCATCTAACTAAATGCTAAGAGGATTTGCTTCAAAAGAATGCTAAATTAACATGTGTGTAATCCTACTGTCTTAGGCATGCAATCTGAAATAACCAAACACTCTACTGCTATGCATGTAAATGAACACAATAACTCTTTTTCCTTTTTGTATTTTTTTTGTGTGTGAAAATGTGAATTCTAAATCCTTTTAGTGATGTGGCAGGTGGGATAGAGAAGATGGTGGAAGGTCAAATGGATTAGGAGGCAAGTAAGGGTCTTCTCCTATCTTCCTAGATGCGTTTTCCACAATTTGGCCTCAAAACAAGTCACTACAGGTTGTTCTACAGGATGTCTTAATGCTTCCTACAAGATGTCCTAATGCTCCTACAGGATCCCTTATATTCCTACAGGATCTGGCCGAGAGCAATAGGAGTGATTTGGAAGGTGGTGTAGGGCTTAGGGAAGGTGAATGGTGGGAGAAATAAGTCAAGGGAGTGGCTAGGACTTCTTCAAAGCTCGAAACAGAGTTTGTAAGATGGGTGGATTTTCTCAACAAGTCTGGAAAGTTGTTCTTATGGAATGATGAATTGGGTGAGGGATTTAGTGGCTTTGGATGATCATGGATGGATGAGGTTAGGTTGGGGTTGCTAGTCATAAGATCTCTCTACACTATTGAAACTCCTGCACTGCATCAATCACTGGAATTTATCCATGAATCATGTCAAACAAGAAAGATTTTCAATCAACTAAAGAAAATAGAATTTCATTATCTAGTTGCCTAGTTCATGCATGGAAACACTTGCAGAATAATGTGAAACACTATGAGATATAATACAAGGCTAAAGATATCATAAAAGAAATTTTAATCCTATTCTTGAAAACTAAAAAGATGCTGGACTAAGTAGCAGAAAACCTTAAATTCCATAAGAAATTGGAATTCTATCTTTTTGGGGCTGCATAGGAGTTCTTTCCTCAAACCATGGTCCCTTAAGGGAGAAGTAATGCCAAAGCTACCTACTATCAACATTTTGGAATTCATTTATCTTTCTAAGCTACTGCTAAAGAAATGCACAAATGGAAGCAAACTTGTATATTCCCAGAATTGGCCCCTAGCAGGCTAGGGGAATGCTTTGACCCAAGCGGGCATGCCCATGGCCGGCCGTGCCTGCCCACAAGCAACACTCCCGCTGTGTCATGGGTGGGAAAGCCCATGCCCGGGCATGCCTATCCATAGGCACAAGCAGTGCTTATGCCTATAGGTGGGTGCGCAGACACCTTGGGAAAAGCAGTCCCATGACATTCCACGGGGTCGATTCCTTGAGTCGACCCCCGGCAGGCCAGGGGGGCGATTTCCCCCAGGCGCGTCCACCCATAGGCATAGGAAGTGCCCGTGTTTGTGTACAAGCATGCCCAAGGCTGGGTGTGTCTACCCACAGGTAGTGCTTGTGCCTGTGGGTGAGCGTGCCCGCCCGTGACAAACCGAGCATATGTTTGGTTAATGTTAAAAAAATCATTTATGTACAATTTAGTTGAAATTTACTATTTCATGTTATAGACAAAAGTCAAATCTTATTAACCATGGAGATCAACTAATTATAAGTGATTGTGAGTTCATCCATGTTGAAAGTTGTATAAAAGATGATAGCTATAAGCCTATGCTTCTTAATCTGGTAGATGGAAAGAGTCATATCCAAGTACTGGTTTATGATGTTGTTGTAAAAAAACTAACATATGAGGATAAAGAAGAAAAATGAGAGATAGTTAACAGTTATCAAAAACCACAATCATTATCTAACTATCTTATAGACTTATGTTCAAATGAAGGAGATTGGGTTCTAGAATTATTCTCAGGCTCAGGTAAGTTTTATTATGTAAAATTGAATTTCAATATTTTCTTTTTTTAATTTAGATGTGATTATACTAATTCACTTCATTATTTCTTTTGTGCTTGATAAATTTGGTACAACAATAGCATGTTGCCTACAAAAAGGAAGAAATTGCATTACCATTGAAAAAGACCCAGTATAGTGCAAATTTATTCATCAAAGAATTAATGCTCTGCAATTTCTTCCATATGCAATCCAAGAAGTTGGTTTGAGGAAAGGGGATTTTAATGAATCACGTGTGGCAAAAAAAACAAAGGAACCTCAACCACCATTAGATGGAATTATTGGAAAGGCATACATTGGGAGATTCGCAAACATCAAAGATCCATTAGAAGAGGAAAATGAGCAAAATGAAGAACAAAATATTGTGAACGAAGACAATGATGAAACTCTAAAATATGAAGAGTATGGATTACGTGATATTATTGATTAAATTTAAGTTATTCTTGGAAATAAAGCTCATTTTTTAAAACTATTAACTAGTTATACTTGTAATGTTTTGACTTTGACATTTATGAGAAGAATAAGCATTCAATTAATGTTGTTATATGTCCAATATTTGTATCATGTGATTTTTGCTTTAATTTTTATGTGAATCATTATTTTTTGAAAAAAACTGTGATTATTATTATATTTTGACATGAAATTCATAAAAAAACTATTATTTAACCATTTTTTGTTAAGTTTTTCCTACAAAAATCGTTTATTTGACATGTCATTTTTAGCAAAAAAGTATCAAAATGTGTAATCTTTTTGTTATATTTATATTCAAATGTGTATTTTTATGTCAATTGTTAAAAATTATTTTTTTTTAGAGACAATTATTTGATGTGCATTGAAATATTAATTAACGATATATAAATATATAGAACATTGAAACTTTAAAATATCGACCTTTTTTTAAACAATGCAAAAAAGTAAATATCTCACTACAAAAAAAAAATTAAAAGAAAAACAAAATAATATGAAGAAAATGACTACTTCAAAAATTGTTAAATTTAGAAAATAAGTATTCATATTTCACATATTAGAAAAATTAAAGTCTAAAAATAAATCTTCTAAAAAAAGGGCTTGCAACAGTTTTAAAAATCAACATGAAAATAACTAGAATTTTAAAAATAATGTACATAAGAAAATTTAAAGTGTCAAAAACTATGTTAAGATATATATATATATATATATATATATATATATATATATATATATATATATATATATATATATATATATATATATATATATATATATATATATATATATATATATATATATCAACACTTTCAAAATCGGTTGATTTTTTGCTACCTCAAAAAATCAGGTAATAGTATCAGTTCCCATTCAAAGTTTACATTGTTATATCTTTGTTTCTCAAGTTTTGTGAATATTATGAAGTCAATTTTGAAGTTGTTGCTAGTAAATTGTTCACCCTCACTCTTGAAGGCGGAGTTAAGAAATGGTATCAGAGTTTACCAATTGCTTCCATTCATTCATTCGAACAACTTGCTATGGATATTCATCAAGCCTTTGACATGTATAATTATCATGATGTTTGTGATAGAATTGATCAACTTAGAATGAAAGTTGGTGACTTTGCAAATTATTTTCATAACTGGTTTCTTGACCTTTGCCATGAATTCCCGAGGGATTAATTTATTCCTATTTTGTGATAGAAAAAATTTAGAGTTGATTCTTCTCACCTTTAAATATTTTCAATTTGAACCCCTGGATGATTCTGCTCTACCAACTTATGATGGTCATGGGACACCCAAAATTTGTGAGGAGGAACTATTGTGAAGGAAAATCCCCTCTACAAACAGAGGCGATCCCTCTAGCCCAATGAGTGGGTCTAGAAACAAACCAAACAATGTAATACTCACTTTCCTAACTTATGCTTGACAAATGCAATAAGAAAGAGGAACCTACCTCATTTTGATGCTAATCGCTTGTTCCTCAGAGATGGATTTGAATCTTTCACTCCAGGGTTCGCTCCTAAGTCGTTCTTCACATCCAGAAATCTACAAGGAAAATCAAAGTACTATAGAGAACACGAGAGTATATATAACATACATCAAGCATAAACTACTTAACAGATCAAGGAACATTAATATAATCACATAAATATTTACAGAATTATGGAAAGTGAACATCACATGTATATATTAAGAAACTACAAAGGTAAGCATACAGCCTATGTCTTGATGTTGAGGCCTTTCTTTGGGTGGTTGTCCAATTCCAAGCAAAGAGTCTTCAAACATTCCTTCCCCAAGTTAGAATGAGTAGCATGTAAGCATAATATTAGCATAAGGATGCAACAATCAATGACCAACCATTTGGGAATGGAAGGGGGTGAATTTATAGGAAGGGAGAAGGACTTAGCGATCCACAAAAGAGGGAGGAAGGTCCACATCTCAAGGGGAAATCCCATGATGATAAGATGAAGAGGCCCAAATGAGAGAGCACGACCATATCAACAACAACCAATATCCATCTCATTGTTCCTGAAGGTTCTAGTGAGCGAAGCTTCTCCTCGAGTTTGGGAAAGCTTGCTAGAAGGAGTTCAGTGCGAGTGTCTAACTGAGCAACCTACCATCAGCACAGACAGGTAGTGGAGAAAAATGAGTTGATGCCAAAAAATAAGTTTTTAGGCAACTTTCTCTAGAATGATTTCAGGGCAGTGTTCCTTTGATTCTTTAGGGAGGTTTTGGTTTGTATATCATGATGGATATGCTGCACAGTAGTCAATGTTTTGGAACTTTGGGATATGGCATGGGAAGTGCAAGAAGAGGAGCCTTTGCTGCTAGAATTGGGTCCTAACCCAAGAGCTTTAGCCCTCTGAGTCAACTCAGTGTTGGATCAAGGAAATGTGCATTCTCATTATCATACCATAAAAATTACATAACAATATCTTCCACAAGTCTTGAACTCGAAAATGATTAGTGCTTTTACATAAAAAAATATAAATCCTAATGAGGCTCTAGGCCTCCTTATTTATACCACTGAAATCTCCAATGACTTCCTTAAATATAGGGAGGCTTGAATCCTAAAGTCAAGATGAACTGGCTCTTTAACTGTCACTGTCTCAACTGCGATTTGATCTTCATGACTCGACTGCTTGCAACTCCGAGCTAGTGTGATTTCATGGAGGAATATTCGAATGAGTGAGGAATAAATGAGGAGGATATATCTCCTACAATCTCTCCTCCTTGTCTCATTCAAGTTTCTGCCCTTAATTAGCCAAAATTGCCATGATTTTCTCTCAAAAACCTACAATCAATGCACATTAGTCCAGTAGACATAACATCTTATTTTTACTCATCTCATTAAGCAAAATATAATCAAAATATGTAAGGAATTATGAGAAGAGTTGATTTAAATAAGCTTGGAGGTGTATTGAGGCCCATATAGTTACCCAATGATGAGGCTTATTAGATTCTATTAGACAAAATCTAGGGTATTGTGCTCCATCTCAACCCAATCAATGTAAGAATTCTAACATGTGAATAGATGTGTCGAAGTCGAACATGATAGAAAACCACCTGATTACTTGTCAATGATGTAAACCATTAACAGGAATGAGAGATGCCATCAATAATGACAACAGATCTCAAGGTACAATCAGTACAATCCACGAATGTGAATAATGGAACTGAAGTCAAAGACCTGTGAAGTCATCTGATCGAAGGACAATGATGTAAACCTATCATTGAATGTGAAGAACTTGACATTGAGGAATTCGAGCTCTAAGGTATTGCAAGGGAGACTCTATATAATCTTCTCGGATAATGAGATGAAGTCGACGGGAAGCAATCCATCGAAAGAGGGTCGTAATGAGTCCCACATCATTGACACGAAACAAAGGATGTAGTAGAGTGAACAAGTATGATATAAGACTGTGGCAAAATGTCAGATGTTGTACAAGCAGTAAAGAACTATAGATAGGACTTCTCTTGAAGATATCAGTGAGAAGACTCTCGAGTTCGGTGACATCTGACTCAACAAAGGATCAGAGGTCATGATGAAGGAATGGTATAATCTGATGAGAGGCAAAATGGATTTCCCAAACCCAGGAAGCCAAGTGATGAAGTGAGGATATCCCAAACCAGAAACAAGGGGAACAAATGAGTGTCATGTTCAAGAGCAACATGTTGCTTTTACAGGATACAAGAGATGAACACTTTCACTTGTTCTCCCAATATTTCTGGCGAGTACTCCATATATTTTTTATCGCAAGCTTGAAGGGGAAAAATATGCTTGCTATATAAGTTTACCCTTCGTATGAATCCATCCTAGTAAGTTTTATGAGCCCTGGGAGGGAGGAACTCGGTCCCATCATGGTGACAAGTCTTGTGTCGTTTAAGTTTTAAAAGTCCAACGAAGATGAAACTCGAGATATTTTTCATGTTTAGAGAGTTTGAAGAAGAAGTGAAAAAGAAAACTTCAAAGGTCCCTTTTCGTAAATCGTCTCTCAAACCCGTAAAGGTAGTAAACAATATTCAAGAGAACCTCTTAGCCATATTCAACTAAGGTATTCCTTTTTCTTACAATAGTCTATCTCATTTTGGAAAAGGGTTAAACTTATAATGAGTAGACATAATTTAATTTACTTTTATGAGTTTGAAACGATAAGTACTTGACGATCTTTTCATTTTTTGAGATTCATAAAAGAGGTTAAAGATGACTCTAGGGGGTCGTTTTTTCATTTATTTTTTATGAGTCCAAAAAAGTGATAAAATAAATCTCGTTGAATCAGTCAAAGTAAATCCAATACCAAGAACATATGACCTATCGCTACACAAGGAAACACACATTACCGATTTCAAGGAAAAATATTAAAAAATGAGTGAAATATGCCCTAATTTGGTAAAAATATTATTTTAAAACTATAAATAGGGCAAAAAGTAAGTCATTTTTACCATTTTACCAATTTGCAATTGTGGGAGAATTTTTAACTCATTTTACCTCGATTTTCAGGCAAGGAGCATGAACAAATCTGGACACCATTTTTCAAGCCGGTTATTATAGGTAATAGATCTATCCTTCCTCTTCATTTTGGTAGTATTTTTAAGCATTTTCATCCATAGGATAGGTTGTGAGGAATATTTTCAAAAATTTACATTGTGGGTGACCAGTGCGGGTTTCACCCATCGGACTTGCAGTACTCACCTTGAGGCCAGTTAGGCACTTGCGCTGGCAGTGCAAAAATATTCCTAAATAGAAACACTGGCATCGAGGTAAAAAAATAGAAGTGAAATACTCCATGAAAAATAGTCAATCCTTATTTTTCTCTCCATGGATGCTCATGAAATGTTGGTTTATTGATGTTTTGTAGGAAAACCAGTCTAAAATGGTGATCGAATGGAAGGAGAGGGGTCATGAAGCTGAAGACCATCAAGCTATGCAAGATGAAGATTGTATCGATGCCCTTCGAGCATGTGGATTTCTCAAATTCTTCATGATTCCCAGGATCAGAGAACAACTCGAGTTATTGTAGCACTTAATTAGTTGGTGGGATGTAGATCGCCAACTATTCATGTTCGGGGATCAAGAGCTTGAGATAGAGGTCACCGACATCTACTTCATTACTGGGTTGTTGAGAAAGGGATAACGAGTGTAGTTTTCTAGATCACGTTTTGGAGGAGAGAGCACGGATATGCCCATTGCGAGGCATTGTCTGAGAGCCAAAAAGGGTAATAGTAGGAAGATTGACATAAAAGCAATTACCAATCTCCCACTGCGAACCATACTACACACTATGGCTTGAATAATTGGGGCGCAAACATTACATGAGGCTTCAAAGTCTCACTTCCAGTATCCAATCGAAGTCCTAAATCCCATGGTATTCAATTGATGTGAAGGTTTATTGGCATGCATGAAATGAAAATTAACCAAGTGCAATAGGGGAAATCTGAAACAATTCTGGTGACGCTCATCTTAGAACGAGTGCAATTATTTTGTTATCAATGGATGGAAGTGGATCCACTAGCACCTAGAGATCCACGTTTGCTCAGATGGGGAGAGTTGGTGCCGTGACATGGGGGCAGTCAACAAATGTCATTCCCTCTAGCATTTTTTGGATGGATATGTCAGCAACTAATCATGGTCGATGATTGGTCGTATGCAGGGATGAATTTCCGAGGAGATCCAGATCTACCACTCCATCCAGGGGAATAATGGACTGATTCAGGTAAAAAACAAATTATTTTTGAATTTTTTTGAAGTTTTATCATTTTTTATATATGTTTACTAAGATTTGACTTATAATGTTGTGCAGATGTTGGACCAGAGAGAGCTCTGGGGGTTTGTCCAATAGCTAGGCGAGTTGAATGCCAAATCGAGGATGCTCCTCCATATGTAGAGGGAGCATATCCCATCGTTGAGGTAGATCATAACCTGGAAAGATTAACCAGGGGGATTCCAGAGTATGCCTCGATCGATGAGGTGCCATTACACTATCAGAGCCGCACAGTAGGAGTATTCGCCAGACTACGTCAGTTGCTGGGCTGAGTCATTAGGGTTGTCTCATGCTATCTTGAGCACCATGTGGGTGAATAGCCAACTCCAAGTTTACTTTATGCACTATGTAGGCTTGTAAATCCATGTGTCTTGGAACAAAATTTTTGTTCTTTTGATGTAGAAAACTCTTTTGCAAACACTCGCTTATATCTATCTATCTATCTATCTATATATATATATATATATATATATATATATATATATATATATATATATATATATATATATATATATATATATATATATATATACACGTTTTCCTGTTTACCATATTTGATGTGTGATGTTCTATGAATTACAAGTTTTGAAAATGCCTATCTAACACATAATTAGCCAATGCAACTATTAATGTGTTCATGCGTCTTGGAATGTGATGATAATTAATAAAATCAAATTCTCGTTCCAATAAATGAACTCACAAATACATTCTTAAAATTTTAGGGTTTCTAACTGAATATTGTCCATTAAGCTATAGTACAATGAGTTTTGAATCCAATTTTACAATTAACTCTCTAATGCCAAGAGTGATAGCTTTTGACATAACTTTGATGACTGCACTATATTTGGAAATGTTATTGGTCATCCGACCTAAACATATACCTTGCAAATTCACTAACTCACCATTAGGGTCATAGATTGCCCATGCAACAAAAGATAGATTCTATGTACTACAATAAGAACCATTAGCAAAACCGACGTAATAGTTGGATAACATCTACAAACCAAGTAGAGCACAAGGTAAGTAGAGGAAGAGTTTCACAAAAGCAAAATAACACACCAAAATCACAATGCACACTAATGAAAACACACACTAATGTACATAAGTGCTTACACGGAACACACATAAAAATTTTCAGATGGAGCCCATTTTTGGACTCGAGTAATTGATCAACGAAGAATAAAATCGAAGCTTCACTACTGGCATGATGTGTAAGCATCGACTCAGCCAAATAGTGGAATAAAACACATAAGTGATAATGCCCCTATGCCCCCCAAGCGAGTCGGGGTTACGAGTCATAGGATGAAGACCCCATTGCAATAATGGGAGAATGGTAAAGACTTGGTGAGAATATCTCATAAAAGAAGGGAAGAAAATCTTAATCTCATCATGAGAAAAAGATGCCTCTAGTTGAAATATTTTGAAAATCTGAGGTTGGACTAAAATGTCAATGGGAAAGGCAGTAATGATGTTTTCCATGTTTCCCTCAGAAAAAAACTTCATGCACCAAGATGGGTGTTTGAAGCGGATGGGTAGGTGTACGGGAAACAAATTTATCCAGACATGATGGAATCTCACCAAGACTTGGAAGAAACTAGGAATAATGTTGAGAATCATTCTAGGGGGATACTCTCGTTAGTCGTAAATGTCTCGTTTAAGGGATCCAGAGAATCCCAAGAACCAAGCCAAGGAGACTGTGAATACACATCTAGATGCATACTAAGAGTAGTATTATTTTTAGAAGTGGCCACTGAAGCCAAAACAACAGCTCAGTAACCTTGTTCTACAAGGCCGAGTGGCATAACATCACCAAAAGAATCAACTTGACCAGGAGATGGAACAATCCAAGGATGGTAATTAGTAGAGATCATGTTGACAGAAGTGACATTAGGAGGTGGAAGTGAAAAAAATCCCATAAGAGCAGAAACTTTAAAAAAGCCTGCCCCAACACTCTCATAAGGAAGTTTGGTATTTCCCACATATGGGACATTTCCATTCGAAGAATTGGAAGAGAAAAAGGCCAATTGATCAACGATGACTATTTTCCCTTCATGAGGAAAATAGAGCACACGAAACAAAGAAGAAAGCACACAAAACATATCATGAGTCCAACTTTGTCCAAGTAGAAGGTTATAATTCAAATTTTCATCCACGACTTCTACTTCCAATTCAACAGTTTTCCCTTCCAACATGATGGGAAAACTTGTGAGAATACGTAAGGACGATATCCTCTACGATCAAAGGCTTGTAAGGTGTTTGGAGACTAGCTGAGAGGTTGAGAGCCTATGGATTTCCAACATGAAACATACATGATGTAGGTGGAAGCACCCTCATCAATCACAGTCCGCTGAATCATCTTCCATTTAAAAATGACTTGGATTAAAAACATAATTTGATGGGGAAGACGGGGAACATGATTTTCCAGGTCAAAAGTGATCAAATTCAATTCCGTAGGGACAATTCCTCATATAGCGAATAGTAATGCTTTTCGTTGCATTGGAAAAGTTTGAAGAACTTCTAAGGTAGACATCGCTAAAGGTGCTTGAGCTAAATCTTTGACAATATTATAGTGTTGGGCAACTCACGCATTCAGATTGTAAGATGATTTCTAAAGAACACCTTTGGGAGGTGGTCAGATAATCGAGTCATTACTAGGTCTCTCAATATTTAGAGGACCGGAACTGGGTGGAGTAGAAGTAGAAGGTGTATCAGTAACTTCCTTCTCCCTTGTCTTATTTTGAGCAGTTTGATAGTCTTTTGACTGGGTGGCAACAGAAATAGCAACAATTCCACTCATGTAAATCTGAGAACCCAAAGACATAGAATATTGTGGATTTTCTACCAATTGGGTCTGCTGTGATGCGAAAGGTTCTTTTAGTACAGGCGGTGTCCCTTGAGTTCCTTTTAAAAGCTGATGCATCATCAATAGATGAATTTGGAGGGTCTTGTTTTGGGGTATCAAAATTTTCTTTTCCTTTACCCTTGTTTTTACCTTTGGAGGCTTTGTCTACTGCGGTAGACAGAACAACATTAACCTCATAGGTTTTACGAGGATTTGAAGCAGGTTTCAAAGGAGGATTGGACACAGTATTTGAAACAGATTTTTTCTTTGAGGAAGATTTATTGGAAGTTTGAGACACTTATCGAATAATACCATTGACAGGTGGTATGTCTAGAGGTTTAGAAGATCATGGACCCATAGATGGCCTTGGAGCATCAAGCAAGAGATCATATAACTTGCCAGATTGGGAATATACGAAATGTAAATATTGGGCACGAGCAATGGCTTGATCTTCATTCATATAACCTCCCATTGATAGGTCCATAGAAGTTTTGTTGACGAATGATTTGGTAAACCATTTAGTTAACAACTCATCAATTATATGAAACTTGATAAGGCGACGCCAATGTCTCCGTTCATGGACGTGATCGAAGATGTGGGTAACAGTATTATGTTTTAGAGACATAAGCAGATAGGTATCAGTTTCATAACGAATCGATAACTGGAAGTGAGTAAGGAAGTCCATTGCCAAAGAATTGAAATCTTGATAGGCACCTTGAGGTAACTCAATGTACCATTTTGTAGTAACACCCGTCAAGGTTGGCTGAAAAAGACGTAGATGAACAAAGCCTTCAGCCCAAGAATTGGATGAACACCATAAGCGGTAAGTCATAACGTGGGCTTGTGGATCTTATCCAAACTTTCCTTCAAACTTCAGGCAATCACCATGAATCTTAGTGGAAACCAGAGGCCAATAAGGAAAATTAAGTATTGGATCATTAGTGAGCCTTGACACATCCAGCGGTTCCAACATTGCTAGAAATGGCAATTGCGGGTTGAAATGCATGGGATTTGCCCCAAAGTAGTGGATTTTAACCATAAGGAGCTTGATATTGCCCCTGTTGAGGGGTATTCTGACCATACAAAGGTGGATTCTACCCCCAAAAAGGTGGTTGTTGACCAGGGTAAGGTTGATACTGACCTACCATAGGCTGTTGAGAACCATAGAGTTGATAAAAAGTTTGCACGCCATATGGATTATATGGTTGTTGTTCAATTGTTGGCCCTGGTGATAAAAATGTTGGCCCTCTTGTTGCAGGGTTTAACCTTGTGGCTGCAAGGGTTGAACTCATTGATATAAAGGTTGGTTTTGTTGTTGCAAGGGTTTTCCTTGATGTTGCAACTGTTGTTGGTAAGGCCCTTGCTGCACATAAGGTCCTTGTTTAACAAAAGTTTTTTGTTATACATAAGGCTGTTGTTGGTAACTTCCTTGTGGAATTTTTTGAGTTCCAGGTTGGTATTGATAAGTTCCAGCTTTAATTTGACCAGATGCCCCAAATGAGGGATTTGAACTAGGTTTCATTTGGGAGCCTTCCTGTTGAGTTAAGGGTGAATTCTAAGGCTACTGAGAGCCATATGAAGGGTACGGTGGCTAGTAGGGTATCTGAACCAAAATAGGTTATTGATACAGGATCTGGCCTGATCCAGATGGAATTGATGATCCACTAGGATAAGGTATACTACCAACATTGTGACTAGCTCTAGTAGCGTGATTTTGTGGTGCACTCACATAAGTTCCACCTGAAACAGGAGGTACATAAGGCAGAGGTGGCTATTGCACCCCATGTGGTGGGATAGGTGGTGGCACATATTTTCAACTTAATGGAGGACCTTGGGAAGTTATAGCAATGTTAATTGCCCCAACCGTGACTTTCGGTTGTACAGGAACTGAAGAAACTATAGTTGATACAGGAATTTGGGAGGCCACGTTTGAAACAAATGGACTCGAAGAAGGCATGGCGCCCGATGACCAAATAGGATTGTGATAAAGTGAAGACACACTTGAAGTACCTGAAACCAATTGATGAAAAGATGTATAACCAGCTGGAAACAAAGGACCACTTCTTTCGAGGGGTGGTGGAGGTGCAACACTTCCTACATATGGATAACATTCAGGTGGAAACTCGTATTCATAATCATTATCAACACCAAAAGTATGAGTAGCTAAGACTTCTGGAGGACCTTCACAAGAGGCTAGAAACTCACCTTTTGAAGCCATGGGTGGAAACAGTTGGCGAGGAGGAATCCGAGATGGACGTGGAGATAACTCCAAAGGTATACTAGGATTATCATATGGACTATAAGTTTTTTGAGGAGATATAACCAATGGATCAAAAAGCAAATTCAGAGGGAATAAAAAAAATCTTTATGGACTTTCAAGAGTTTCTAGTTCATGTTCCTGAGATGATGATGAGTCTCGAGGTGGAGGACGAGAAGCAAGGGGTTGGATACTTGGGATAATTCCAAGTTCAAGACCTTGGGCTTTAAGTGACCATGAAAACTCAGGATAAACTCGTGATGACCCTTCAGTGCCAGATGATGAAGGGGAAATGTAAGGTGAAAAAGGTGGTTTAGCCATGATGACCTTTTCTCAAAACATAATAAAAGGGGTGGTCGATTTGAGCCTACAAATTAAAATTTACTATTAATTAGGCAATATGAGGCCAAGGATAACTCCAAGGGTAAGTCATGTTATTGTGGGAAGTTAAATTTTAGAAATTAAAACAAAAAATAAATAAAAAAGGGTGTACTACGCAAGAGGGTTTACCAAGTATCCGTGAACCGTTATATACACCTTAGCCAAAACCAAGGACTTAACGTATGATGGTTGATCTCCCCGAATGTTGTGTTTGGTGTATCACGTTTACAAGGTGGCTGATTCGGCTACCTATGGCTAAAGGATAGAAACCTAATGGGGTCTCCCAATATATACTTGACGGTACAGGGAGCACAAGTCTATGTTAGCATTGTCTAATTCATAATCGTTTGGTGAGAGAGTTTTGATATACTTAGCATACTAGAGTGCCTATGATATACCCTAGAGTACTAGAGAACCTTCGATATACTTGCATACTAGAACGAGATTTCACCCGTGGGATACAATGCAGGGAGTAAATGATAGATGCTAGGTTTATAGACGTTGGAACACATCTCTAGCTTAGACCTCTAAATGTTTCGTTAAGTTCCAAATGCTCCTTAGTTTAATTCATTAAATTTTAAAGTTTTTCTTGAATTAGATTTTAAGTTTGGCCTCAAAGAATGTCACCTAAATCCTAGTATGAAACTATATGAGAAAAAGTAAACCTTTAATTTCAATGAATCCTATGCTAACGAGGGAAGATAGTACAAGCAATTAATGAATCAAACAAGAGCTTGCATCAAACCATATGCCTCCACTATCTTTTTCCAAATGAAAAATGCAAGAACAAAACTAAAATTCACTTTCACTAAGGAATATGAAATCTATTGAAAGAAAAAAATGATCTTCACTTCATTAAGATGCACTTTTACTTATATGATGCTATTTGATTTTCAGATGTCTATATGCAACTAAGCTTCACGTAAAGAAAAACAAATATTTTGATCTAAAATACTCCTAAATGCAACAAGGAATCAATCAAAATAACAACAAATTCAAAGCACTCAATGAAAATGTCTCTTACTTTCTCTTTCAAATAGATAATCAAATGCATTCATTTCAGTCTGCAAACCAAACAATGTAATCTATGTTTGATAAGTGATAAATATGGATTTAAAATGTAAGATGACCTAATACACATGAAAAACAACTGTGCACAAGACAAACCGAAATCAATGTAAGTCAATGTTTCAAGCGATTTTACCAGATGAACAGACCTAATCATTAGCAAACCCAAGACTCAAAGACACTCACGAGCGATAATAGGCAACCAATTGACCTATAAACCCTAAAATCAATCAAACTACACTCATACACTTGACAATCCAAAGAAGTAATTCACATTTTTTGTTATATCTAGGGGGTTTATCCACCTCCTTAATTCCCTAAGTCGACTTGGGATCACAACATCCTCTCTTACCAGTTCGAATTCATTGGTAGCCGAGTAACTCCTAGCACAAGTGAAGCTCAAGAGGGACAAGATCCACAATTTCTGACATCAAGGAGGGAATCACCCCTATTTTCAAGGGAGTTTCTATCAGCTACCCTTTTGTATAAATAAACGAGATGAAACATTCATTAGGATTAAAACTTTTTATTCTGCTAGGTGTAGCTACTGAGCTTAGAACTTGATATTTTCATTTTCTTAACTTTTATATGATGTATGAAACCTTTGCATTCTTGGATAATGAGAAGTTGGTTATTGAGTTGCATCTGATTTAGTTTCAGAGGACTAAGACCCTTAGGTTTGGGCCCAACCTGGAAGCTTGGGTCCCTCTTTTGTACTTGTGTTTTGTTCTTGATTCCAAGTATTTCGTAGTTTCTTTCATTTCAGTAGACGTTAAGCTATAAAACCCTGTGATTGCAAGCTTCTACATCACCTCTCCTGTGGGAGAATGGGTGGAAGGATTTACGATCTCAGTCCAAAAATTTTGTGTTTATGATTTCTTGGAAATAGAAGAATGTTAGTTTCTATCCTTCACATTTTCTTTATGTAGCTTAGAAGTAATTTTAGTGATTAGAGTAGTGTTATAGCATATAATAGATGTTACTTAAATTCAACTCATCTTTTCCATCATGTTAGGGTCCTATAATAATAGGATTCATAATTTTGAATTGGCTATGGTTAGTCTTGTAATATTGTACATACTTTTGCTTTTTGCAAAATGTTTTCCATATTAAAAATTAAAAAAATGTAAAGATGGTATGTCCTAAAATAATAATCAAAGGACAAAAAGATAAAGAAAAAATAAAAAAAGTGAAAATATGAACCCCAAACAAAAAACAGATCATAAAAGTGTGCAAATTCAAGTGCCACTACTTTTACTTTTATGTGAAAAATAATGATTGTGTGCAGCTTGTCATAAATGCCACAACCCATGATAGTCAAATAGCTTAATCTTGACTAATTCATGCTTTAAATTTCATGTTTATAGATAGAGAATAAAGATCTAGCCAAACTGTTTAACCTTGGCAGATCAGTAGTTAGGTAGAGAAATAAAAATGTGCTCATCAGCTTAATCTGAGCCATTGGAAGTTATAAGGTTAGAATTAGATAGTTTTCTTGTCAAAAGAAAAGGAAAGAAAGGGTCTACTAGCTTAAATGCACCCAATAAAATGAAGAAAAAATGTTAGGATAAGTAAAAGGTAGGTAGAAGAAAGGTTGTAGATGTACAAGGTTGTTAAATCATAAGCACATTTATCATGCTTAATCCTATGTTTCAGTGTGCAGGAGCATCTATGAGAGTGAAAGGATGTTCACAAGCTTATTTGATTAACTTCCCCTCATTTCATTTCACCTCCACTACATACTTACTAATTTCCCCATTATCCCATCATTTCTTATAAAAATACCCTTTTCCCTTCATTTTGACCCTTACCCCTTGGTTTCATACATTTCCCTAGTAAATTACCCTTCAAAGGTCATCCCCCTACCCAAAACCCCTTTTCCCCAGTATGAAACCCATTCCCCATTGCAAAAATCACCTTCCCCCTTATTAATTTCCTTATTTCACCTCAAAAACCCATAAAACCCCCTTATCCTAAGTTTAATCCCCCCCACATTTTTTAATTAACTCCTCGATTTATATTTCCCCAACATAAACCTTTTAACCCACCAACCCAGGTGCGGTTAAGAAAACCCCGCCACAATAAACCCTGGTCCCCACTCCATTAACCCGTGCTTATATTTAATCCCCGCTTTGTTTATTAATTAATTACAATTTATTGTAATTAACCCCCCAGGCCCCGCAAATCCTGACCCCGATTCCCCTCCTTTCATCTTGACTACACGACAGCTGTTAGATCTCCCACCCCCAAATCTAACAGCATGCATCCATATTGTGTTCATTCCCTCTCTGACCTCTACCAACCCGAGAACAAGCGAGATTTGCAGTTTTGCCTAGGCCCTATTCTGCTACGTGGCATCTCCAGGTGAAATCACGTGCTCTCAAGGAAATACCGCCTGCCTACCAAAAGTGGTGTGATGGCCCCTGAAACCGCCTCCCCACCAAAAGCTAAAAACATCCACTGTTCATTGATGAATTTCGCGCCAAATTGTAACCGTTGTCAGTTAAAAGGCCGAAGAAGCCCATTTCGACTCTTTTCACTCGTTTGCACTGTGAATGCTGCCTAAGCCTTCCTGCGCCACCCTAAGCCTCTGCAACCAAAATTGACCGCCGTTTATCTCCCAAACAAGCTCTAGATGCCCAATTCAAGCATCCAGTGCACAGCTGAAGCCAATGTACCATCTACAATCACCATTAAAACCAGTTTGCAACCTGAACCACCAATTTCCAGGTATTTTGAGAAACAGCCAGAACGACCCTCTCAATTTGAAAACATAAAGTTAATTCAAAGATTAATTAATTGAAATTAATTAATTTTCCCTAAATTGAAGAGTATTTCCACTTGAATACCCAAACCCCTCTTTTGCAAACTACAAATCACCCTCTCACTGCACCAGAGTTTTCAAAGCCTCACTTCTACAGCCTATACACCCCAAATTCACACCCTTGCTCCTAAAAATGGGTTCCCAGACCTCTCTGGACGTGAGACCTGTGTCAACCCCTCACCTGTACATTGACCATTTGGTACTAGCAGACAGGGATTTCCAAATAAAAGATAATGCTACTACAACCTACCTCCTAAAGCTCCACTGCCAGAGTAAGGACAGATTCCTAAACCATGCCGATGACATCCACCTTTGGGAATCCAATTTACCCAAATATCAATTCCCAGAAGTCCACCCATTCCCTGATATCTTACATTTTTGTCATGCTTGCTATATCCTTAGCCAGAGCTATTGTTGCCTCAAACCAGCAGCTCTTATTCACCATTACACCAAAGTCCATCAACCAAATGCTTCAAGTCCAACCTATCCCTAATTAGATCCCTCTATCCACTGCAGACCTATTGGACCTGTATATCACCCTAGACCAGGTTAAGATAACACAAATCTTCCAGACTTTCATTATTGAAGACCAACATACTCCCACAAATACCCCACCCTATGGTGCCACTATTTTTTCAGAAACTGGAAGATATATAATCATCATGCTCTCTTGCATGTGAATGAGGTCATATTGGCCTTTCTATCCATGTTTACCCTAGACAAGCCTCTTGCTATCATGTATAATTATGCTCAGTTCATTGCAGATAGGATGCATGAACAATTCACAACTAAAAGAGTTTCCAAGTACTCTTCAGTGTTGTTTCACATGTTTTTATATTAGCAAGCAGATAAGTTCCCTGTAAGCATCCAGAAGTTGGATACCAAGGGAAAAGAGAGATCAGTTGCCTACTGGACACCATTGATCTAGAAATACTCCACAACATTTACCTACAAAGACTTCTTAGATTCATTTGTCTACCCAGTCATGAACATGCTGAACAATAACATTCAACCTAGAATCAGCCAAGAAATCAAGAGGGTGCTACAGTTGGCTAAGAAAAACAAGGTGGGAGACTGGTACCTATACCAGAACCACACTAATATCAGGGTTTATGGTTGCTAATTAGCCCCTTATAAGCTACCCAAATACCTCCCTATGAGGATATTTGCATACGAGTATTTCAAAAAAATCATTAACTCTGATGAAGTCCACTTCCTATCTGCTAGGAAGAAGACCCAATTTAAAAACCAATTGGGCCCATTCATTTTCAATAACAGAGAGGTTGGACAAGAGGCTGACAAGATACTACAACATATGAAATTTAGAAACAGCTTCATGTGGCAGTATGACCCTCATGGTGTCATAAACAAATTGAGAATTAAGGTCAAATTGGGACCTTTCATCCACCATCCAAGACTTGATATTGAACAGTTTGCCAACCAATCTGAGTGGTTGGAAAACACATTGATTGATATGGATAGCACAGTTATGGATGTTGAAAACACACTCATTGATCTAGAAAAGCAAATTGACCAGAGTTCTTTCATGTAGGTTCCAGAACTAGGGGAACCAATGAATATTCCTCCTGTATTACAGAGCCTAGCCAATGAGGAGAAGAATCCAAAGAGGAATAGGGAAGAGACATCAAGTTCCGCCATGGAGACTACAGATGAGCTATTTGAACTTAGAAAAGACCCAAATTGAATCCTGTGTCTAAACAGGAGGAGAACATTGAATCAGTGGAAATAACTAACACTGAAACAATGGGGAAGAGAAGCAAAGACACAACTGCCTCAGGTGAAACACAGCAACCATCAACCTTCAACACTCAAATGATTGAGAGACAACAAAGTGTTGGGGTTTCTTCCCTTGTCAAGCCAACTGACATAGAAAAGGACATCAAAGATAGGTAAAAGGTGATAAAGATGAGGAATGAGAAGTTTAAGGCAAAGACATATGCCTAATACTTCAAACATACACCAGGCAACCAGAGCAGGTTGATGTCAGCATTTGACATCAAAGCATGAAAGATGTCGGTCTCATTTTTGCAGCCCACTGTTCAGCAACCAAAGACCTCATATGATTACAACAACACTGATTTTGAGGTGCTGGCCAGGGATGTTCATCCCATTGACCAGATATAGTTCCACAAGCAGGATGGAAAGATGATTTACTCCACCGTTACAGGAAAGGCCATGAATACACACAGGCTGCAGGATTCACTGGATAATGTAACAACCTAGTATAAATTGTAGAAGGCCTCTTCATAGGCCAAAGACAATAGGATCAAGTCATTGGAGGACTTGGCCATTGAACAGGGCCATGATCCAAGTGACATTAAGGCTACTGAGAAATTTATCAAAAAGAAGAATGAGGATATAGAAGCCCTTAAGAAACAACTTAAGTTGCCTCATTTACAACACCCACAAACAAAGGAGGTCCTGGAGAGACAAACCAATCATGAAGAGATGATGGACCTAGTGCTGCAACTGAATGATCAGTTAAAGGAGATGGAGAAAGAATTGGATAGCTTGATTCAGCTAAAACAAGTTATTCTTGATGATGCCCCTAAAACTATCATCCCAACAGTTACCACTATTGTACCTTCTACTTTGGCAGCATCCTTGGCTTCCACAGCTCCAATGGCCACAACACTGCCAGCATCTACACCAACTACATCAACAACAGGGTCTACAGGTGATGAAGCAAATAGATTGGTCAAAGTAATGGAAGAAATATCCATTTAGACCAATGAGATGAATAGGCTTAAGGAAAAAGTGACCAGCCTGGAAACAGATTTCAAACTTGCCCAAATCATGCACAAAGAAGAACAACAAAAGTCTACAAGGATGAATGAATGAATCAAAAGACTCGAGAAGGAAACAACATTGAATGAACCTTTAGGTCAAGCTAAGGAGCAACTGTGGGCCAATATCATTGACTCTGTCAATGATATTTGGCCATCCATCCAAGTTATTTTTGAACAAATTGATTTAATAAAGCAGGCTACAAAAGTCATTCAAAGATTAAAAGTAGAACTTGGAGACATGTCAGAGGAAGCTGTAAGGATCATTCAGTTCCTCAACTCCAAGAACAGGTATGAGCTACAGGAATTAGAGATACCTAATAGAACAGGTACAATTTTGGATGTTAAAAGGGTCCTCACCAAGAGGAGTTTGATGTGAACCTAGAGGATAAGTGCCAAACTATGCAATTGGCCATTGACAGATTCATGGTGAAGTTTGAAATTTTGAGGCAAAAGGGTTTACCAAATCCCTTGGTTATAAATGAAAAGTTAATGACACAGGAGGACTATAATAAAAAGATCAGAGAAGTGGCCAGAGATCAGGTGAATACTTCATCCATGAAGGGTATACCTACTGGCAAAGTATTGTATCAAACTTTTGAGAATTTGTTTTACCTCCAGCATGAGGTAAAACACATTTTTGTCAATAAGCCTACTTTTGCCAAGTATACAGAGGCAGATGAGATCTATAGGAAGATGCTCAATATCCAATTACCAGATGCTGAGACATGGGAAAACTAAATGATTTACTATAGAAATACATAGTAAAAATGTAAAATGTACAGTAAAAGTAAAAGGGCACAGTAAAAGGATATTGACAGGTCAACTAGGTCAAAGTGTATTAGATGAAAGGTAAAAGTAAATAGAACACCCAGCATGAAGACCAAACAACAAAGCAGATTAAAAGGCAAAAGATTAAAGCCAGCAGAACCTAAATAACAAGGATAGCAAGCAGCAGTTCAATAGCTATCTCTATCTTCTTGCATGAATATATTTCTTTCTCCTAGATTAGTTCCCAATATAGTTTGGGATATTTTGCAAATTCTTGTTGTATAAATACTTCATAATTCGAAATATTGAGTGTGGATTGCTATATATTTGTAGCGTTATTTTTATCTTAAACCTAAGGGTTATTGTACCAATTTTCAAGTCAACAACTGGAGCAAGTAATAAAAATATTGCATTATAGGATTCATGAGATGAGCTATTGCAGTGAAGTATCTTCTTTGTATGATTTTGTTACTTTCTTATGTGTTTCATAAACTTAAATGTTATCTAAATTTGAATGAATTAACTGGAAATTTAACTCAGAATTTGTTTAAGTACACTCTGTTTTGCACAGTTAATCATTTATATGTTTTCCTCTGATATCTGGATTTGAGAACCCTTAATTTCTCTCCCATCCCGGTTGACCTCTTTCATTTCTCTTCATAATCCGGCCTAAGGAACCCTTAATTTCTCCCTAGATCCAATTGGAAACCATTTCACCATCTAGCCTTTGAGATCTATAGTAACTCCTCTATCTTGCCCTGTAGACACTGTTTTTAGAACTTGATCCAATCCTGTTTGTCTGGCATTTGACCCCATAGCCCAATGGTAAAAGCAACCCTCTGTTCATCTAAGTGATCCCACAACCCAAATTCAAATCAAAGCCAAAGTGTAACAATAACTAGACAAGAATAAATTAACTAAAACAAAGTTAAATCATAAAGAGAGAGCCCTCTCTGAGAATTAGGAAGGCTAGATCCTAATCTCCAAAGTAGGTTTGTGGTTACCTCTGAACATTTCTTTCTTTAATAACTTCTAGAGAAATTTTGGAGTGATAACATAATTGGCGACCATACTGGGGACTTCGATCCTCAGTCTAATAAAACTTTAAGGAAACCTTAAATTTCATCTTGAGCCCCTTAAGGTCATTTTTAGAAGTTGTTCTTGAAAAGTTTCATAAAAAACATTTAAAAAGTTAAAATTCTGGCTCCCAAGAAGACTCACTATACCAGGGCAAATCCAGATCCAAACCCTGCTACAATAGTTGATGACCCAGATAGAATTTTAAGAAAACCAAAAAAGGTAGAAACTCAAGCAAGTAGTAGCCAGTTAGTTAAAGCAAATTCACTCCCTGAGGAGTTGTCAACTTTAGAGGAAATTCCATTTGATTTGTCATTTGATCTCTCATTGTTTAGAACTAAATTAGAGAATGCAATTTATGAAACTATGTTAGACCCTAATTTTATTTAACTCATTGAATAAAAAAAGGTGCCTATCCATCCAGATTTAGATAAACTTGTGTTGGACACTTTTTACAAGTTAGAAGCTTTAACCTCTACATTGATAAGCCATATAAATGATGCTTAACTTCAACAATCTGTCGAACTAGCTACCCTCACTCTTGCTGCCTCTAAAATTTCTGTAAAATCTTCAATCATGATAAATACACCTTCATTTACCACCACCTCACCAATAATCCACCACAGTCTGTTCCCCTAAACCAGTTATTCATCAGCCAAACACCTCATCCTCATCTAGTTTATCCCCATCCATTTCAAGACCTTCCTCAAGCACCACTACTTTACCCCCTAGTCAGACCAGAATCTCAGCCATGGCAGATTGATATGCACCTCTGGTTTTACATGCACAACTCCATGCCATGCCCCAATATTATGAAAGTAAAATCTTTTTGTTTGATGCTACTGGTTAATACACTGCCCAACAACATGTGAACAAAATGATTGACTATTTTGAATTGCATGAAATAGATGAATCTGATGTCCAAATGAGTTTGTTTGCTCAAACATTAATTGGGGATGTTAAGAAATGGTTCAAAGCTTTACCAGCTAATCATATTACAGATTTCTCTGCTTTTCATAAATTATTCATTGATATATGGGAGAGAAAGAAAAACCCTCTGCAAATACTTTCTGAATATGATAACATTAGAAGAGCTCCTAATGAGTCAGTTCAGGATTATTGTAGTAGGTTCAATAGCATATATAATGCAATCCTTGCTAATATTAAGCCTCCAGCTGACCTAGCATTAATCAAATTCCCTTATGGTTTTGAAACTGACATGTCATACCAATTAAGGGAAAGAAACCCTGAAACATTGGAACAAATGAAAAGTAATGTTGTTAGTGTAGAGGCCAACCTATTAGTCAAGAAATCTAGAATGAGAAATGAAAAGAGAGTTGTCGTTAAAGAGGAAACTTCCAATTTTGATGGTAAAATAGATAGTTTAGCAAAGAGTGTAGAGAGAATAATGGATATATTAGAAAACATGGAAAGAAAAACTCAGTGGGAGAATCAACAACCACCCCCAATAAGAAACCCCAACTTCAGGAAGAACCCTAATACTAGAAAGAATGCTATACCAGATTAGCAAATTAGGCCACCCTTCCAGGAAAACTATGTTGAGGGTTCATAGAGCCATGAAGGAGAGGATGACACCCAGATAAACTTATTAGGAATAAAAAATGAAGATGTTGTTTTTCTTACTCAAGAAGAACAGGAATTGTATATGCTGCAACAATTGCAATTAGAATCTGGGGAATCCTTCAACTTTAAATAGGGCTATGAATCTACCATATATGAGGTTCACAAACAGTATAGCTTAAGAAGTAAAAAGAACAATGAAGCTCCCACTAAAAGATCAATCCAGACCCAAACTAAAAAGATAACAGAAGCTCCTGTGACTAAAATTTTACAAATCCTTCCTAGGGGAACACAGGGGACTTCTAGCCAAATTTTTTTAGATATAACTTCATCCGAAACTCAAACTGAAACATTCACCCAAAACATTCCAAATAGGAGTAATCAAAACAAAACTACTGAAACACAAACTGAAATGCAAAGTACTGAAAAACAAGATAAAAACACACAAACTTCATTTTCTAAGGAAGATCTCATCCAAACAAGCAAATATCAACTGCCTTTCAACCTCAAGACTGAAATAGCAAAATTGAAAATATCAGTCCCTTTAACTGAGCTAGTGAAAAATGAATCCTATAGATCAGAGATCACAAAAACTTTAAATATAGGTGAAGGAGAAGATGCATTTAATTTGAATGATGATCAACCTGAGTTATTGTTTTGCCCTGAGGTAAATGGTACTCATCAACAAGGGGGAATTCCACCTTTCTACATTAGCCTAAACATTCATGACAAAATATTACATAATGATATGTTAGACTCAGGGGCATCCCATAACTTGATGCCAAAATCAATCATGGAGAGACTAAACTTAGATATCACCAGACCATATAAGGACCTCTTTTCCTTTGACTCTAGCCAAGTTAAATGCCTTGGTTTGATTAAGGATTTATGTGTAACTCTAGTCCAGTGCCCAACAAAGAGTATTGTAATGGACATAGTAGTTGCAGACATCCCACCCAAATATGGAATGTTGTTATCTTGCTCATGGGGAGCAAAATTGCAAGGATCCTTACAATTAGATATGTCATATGCCACCATATATGTTTTTGGTCAACAAAGGAAACTATATAGAAAGACCTTGATGAAATATATGGTGAGCAATGCAGAAAAACCACAAAATTTCCCTATATACTCCATGCAATCTGATATGGACTCTTGCATCTTGTACAATTCAGACCATGACAAAAAGGAAGTCACAACTATAGAACAAAAATACAAAATCGCTGACAGTGAAAACATTTTTCATGAGTCCCTATGGCATCTATATTTTGATCGATCTAGGAATAGGTTAGGGTAGGTGCAGGAGTTTGGATCCATAACATGGAGAATAATCATTCTGAAGGTCATGCATTCAGGTTAAATTTTAAATGCACAAACAACAGGGAAGAATATGAAGCTCTAATCTTAGGATTACAAATGGTTAGAAAACTTGGAGCCAAAAGAGTTTCTATAATGGGAGATTGATAATTGATTATTTAACAAATTAATGGTGAATATTCTGTAAACAATCCCAGGCTTAGCCAATATAGAGAGACTGTCCTAGATTTGATCAAATACCTTCTGGAAACAAACTTTGCTGTCATTCTTAGAAAATAGAATATGCAAGCCCACAGTCTGGCCACTTTTGCTAGTACCTGCAAATTTCCCTTTCAACCCAACCATCAATACACTGCATAAGTGAGACATAGACCTATTATACCAGAAAATTTGAAGTATTGGCAGATTTTCTCACAGGATTCTCAGATTTATGATTTCATGAATGTTGAAGGTGAGTTTTAGAATTGTAAAATAGATACAGATTGTACAATAGAAAATAGCATAGATAACGACATAGATGTAAATATTTTAGAAATAGGTAAACCCACTAATTTCACTAAAGTAGAAATAGATAACTTAGAAAATGTAGAAATTGAAGAGATAATGAATGATGATCCTGAAATTCTGAACCTTAAAAATATTTTTTTGCCTAAGGGATTAGTCCCATTAGAAGATTTGTTTGACTCAAACAATGTAGCTAGGAAACCAAAAATGGAGCCTTTAAGAGCAGATATAGAAGAATGTAACATAGGAACTGAGGAAAAACAAAAACTCATTAAAATATCAAAAGCCTTACCTCGAGAGGAAAAGGTTAAATGCATAAATTTTTTTAAAGAGTTTCAAGATGTTTTTGCTTGGAGTTATGAAGACTTAAAGTCTTATGGCACCAGTATAATTCAACGCAAGATACCTATCAACGAATTAATCCAGTTCTTATGCCATCTATTGAGAAAGATGTTAAAAGAATGTATGATTCCCAAATCATAACTCCCATTATATATTCAGATTGGGTTTCAAACATAGTCACTACTAGGAAGAAGACTGGAGAAATCATACTTTGTGTTGATTTCAGAAATTTGAACAAGGTCTCATTGAAAGACAACTATCCTCTACCAAAAATGGACCATATCCTTCAGAGGGTAGTAGGCTCATCCAGAATTTCATTGCTTGATGGATTTTCTGGATATAACCAAATCTTAGTTCAACCAGAAGACCAAGCCAAAACTACATTTACTACTCCTTGGGGTACCTTCATGTATTTGAAGATGCCTTTTGGATTAATGAATGCAGGAGCAAAATTTCAAAGAGCTATGGATATATATTTTTCCAAGGAGATCCATGACTTCTTAGTGGTTTACCAAGATGACATCACAGTCTTTTATCAATCTGATAATGAACACCTAGATCACCTGAGAAGAGTTTTCATTAAATGTAGAAAATTTGGGATTTCCTTAAATCCCAAAAAGACACTCTTTGGTCTAGAAGAAGGAAAATTGTTGGGACATATTATATCCAAAGATGGAATTAAAATAGATCCTACTAGAATAGAAGCAATATTGACCATCACCCATCCTAGAAACATCAAAGAATTGCAGTCATTTTTAGGCAAGATAAAATTTCTCAGGAGATTCATTTCAAATTTAGCAGAATTAATTAGAGAACTAAAAAACACGTTAAGAAAAGGGTCAACGCTTAAATGGACAGTGGAGGCAAAATAGTCCTTTGAAGCCATCAAGGAAGCCCTAACCAAAACTCCAGTCCTTATAAGTCTTGATTTTCAGAAAGATTTTATAATTTTTTCTTTTGCTTCAGAACACACTATTGCAGCAGTCTTGTTGCAAAAGAATGACCAGGGATATGAACAACCAATTGCATTTTTTAGTAAATCCTTAAGAGATGCCACACTCAAATACAACATAATGGAAAAACAAGCACTAGCTTTAGTAAAGGCTATCAAAGATTTCAGAGTGTATATTTTGTATTCTCACATCATTGCTTATGTTCCAAACTCAGTAGTAAAGGACATTTTGACACAAAATGGGCTTGAAGGAAAGAGAGGCAAATGGATTGCCACTATTTTGGAATATGACATAGAAATAAAGCCCACTAAACTTATCAAAGGCCAAGGTTTAGCCAAACTCATGGCTGAATTGAACTGTCAGGCCCTAGATATAAATTTCATTGGTGCCCTTGATGATCAAGAAGAGATGGTGACTCCACAGATCAGTGAACCTTTTACTGATTCACCTTGGTATGTAGATATCATATTTGTATTACTGAACTTACAAGCTCCTCCTGGTTTAACAAGAACTAAAGCTATATTTTTGAAAATGAAGTCATTGAAATATTGTATCATAGATAATGCTTTGTTTTGGAAAGAAAATGGTGGTATTATATTAAATTCTTTACCGAAAGATGAAGATGATAAAATTATGCAAGAATTTGATGCAGGAGATTGTGGAGGACACTTGTATTGGAAAACTACTACTGAAAAGATCCTCAGAGTTGGTTTTTATTGGCCCAATCTTTTTGCAAATGTTAAGAAACATGTGACCTCTTGTCACAAGTGTCAGATATTTGAGGGAAATAGAAAGCTTTTACCTTTACCTCTCAAACCAATATCCACAGAAATGTCATTTCAACAATGGGGTTTAGACTTCATTGGAGAAATACAACCAACCTCCTTAGCTCAACATAAATGGATTTTGACAACCACTAATTACTTCACCAAATGGATAGAAGCCATCCCTTGTAGACACGCCACAGACCCTGTCACTATATCTTTCTTAGAAAACAAAATCCTCTCAAGATTTGGATGCCCCCAAAATCTCATTACTGATAATGTAGCTGCTCTTAAATCCAAGAAATGGTAGACTTCTTAACAAATACCACATCACCCTTGTTGGGTAGCAAATCCCCCAACAACATGTTTTTGGGGCTTAAAGCCCGAGTTTTGGTCAATGTAATGTAAAGACTCCACGAAGTACGGACGCGGAGCGCGAAAATCTAGGATGAGCCATAGGGTTGTCCGCCCTGAGAATTGTAAAATAATGTAAAGATGTGTCGGCCTACCCATGGTCCGCGGACCATGGGATTGCATAAATAGAGCAAGGCTCTAAGTGTAAAGGTAGTTTTTGGAGAAGCAAGTAATAGATAAATGTGAAGGCATGGTTAGAGGATATAAGTGGATCTAAAGTGTATTGGCTCGTAGTAGTAGGAAAAGGCTCTGCAGATGAGTGCATAGAGGCCTAGTAGAGTCCGCAGCTGAGTGCGCGGACCCCTGCAGCTGAGTGTGCAGGGCAGAGTCAGGTCTGTAGTGGACTGAACTTAAAAAGGATTATTAATAAATATAAGCTTGATTTGGCCTATTGTGCATCTATTTTGTGGATTTGTATTTTGATGTTATGCGTTAATTGTATCCATTTATTTATATGCGCACACTTAATAAAAATTGGTATGAATGCTTATGTATGAAAACCTTCTAAGTAATTAGCAAACAAAACCTAATAAGACTTGGATAATTAACATGAGTCGTGCTACGGTTAGAGTTGCACGAAGGATGCAAGGGGCTCACTGGGGCACGTAGCCCAGTAAGCGCGAAGGTTGAATCGTGTCCCTATCGCCCCATATCAGACATCCCCAAGGTGCAGAAACCTAGTTCCAACACCCTCCCATACTACTTCGAGTGAGACCTCGGTCCACGCTCCCCAAACTGTTGCCAAAAGGGCCAATAGTACTGGAATTTTCTTGGCTAAATCAATTTTGAACCTAGGTCAGGCCCCACGTAGAAAAAAAATGGTTCTGTTGTCGGGACCAGGATCTGCCTAAGGGATGTCATGCCACTGGAACCCAAAAAAGAAGGAAATTGAAGAGTGGTAGGACAAGAATATTCATGAGTTCGCGACACAAGAAAATAGAACCCCACAAGTATCTGAGAAAAAGTGGCTGGATCGCTACATGTATACAGAAATCCATGAGATTTTCTTTGCATCATTTCCTTCTGAACTGTATGAGTGGATCGCGAGGCTAGCCGACAACCAAGGAAGGTGTAGGCTCGACCAACTGATAGTGTGGACTTTCAGAATTAGTACACAGACTAGAGGCATCAGAAGATAAGATCGTGCGAGCTATGGACCATTGGCTCGACCGAATAATAGGGGGATTTATCACTGAGTTTGCGATATACACGACTGTGAGTTACAGTGAAGCAGAATGACATTTCCTCAAAGGACCGTGAGGTAAGTATATTAAGTCTTTAAATAATTGGATTAAGATGTTATCATGTGAAGATAGGGTCATACGAATACATTAATGTTTGAGACAACGCAGAGCGGAAAGATATACAAAAGCAGTGAAGAATTAGGAAACAGTCCATTAATTTCACCTTCACGAGAGAGCAAGGAAGAGCTCGCTAAGGTCTCTCCTAGAAGTACGGTCAGTTTGATAAGGTAGCACCTTCCACAGTTACCACCTCCACCCACGCCACCACCCGTTTCACCTCAATCACCTCATCTCCACCCACTCCACTTCCACCACCTCTACGGTTCAATATGGTGAGCGCGATCAAGCTACCAGTATTAAGAGGGGTAGGGAATGAAGATCTGAACCAATTCTAGTTCGTGGTAAGAGAAGTAAGGGAAGTGCAAGGTGTCACGGATGACAATATTAAGAAGGCTAGATTGGTGAGCGAGCTGTAGAATCGCGCATTGACATGGTATATCAAGCACTCCAAGGACCACCCAAACATAGGGATAGCAGAGATCTAGAATGTGTTGAACAGAGAATTCAGCCAGCAGAAATAAAAGACACAATTAATCATCGGGTTTAAAGAGATCATGATGCTTCCAAGAGAGACCCCTTGGGATCTAGACCAAAGGCTAAAGAGTATGATCCATGAGGCCAATATGATGGTAACGGATGCATAAAATCGCGCATGGTTTGTGGCATCTCTGACACCGCACTTGAGGATGGCGCTATCAGAATAGAAACTTTCCACCCAGGCTGAAGCATTAGAGATGGCGATGAGGTTGCATGAGACCTTGATACAAGACCCTAGGTTGGGAGTTCAACAAATCCACATGCAACTACAAAATCTTTGCCTGGAAATGCAAAGTTTGAAGAAGGATAGGGCACCATGGCCAGAGGCGCACGAGGAAGTATGGTGCATAAAATGAAAAGGCCAGGGCCATGACAAGGATCACTATCCAGTGTTCGCGAACTACTTTGCAGGAGGGGGGCCATGCCGTTGAGGCCAGAGGCACAGGAAAGGCCGAGTGTGACACCCACGTTATGGTGCACGATCTGTCAAATAAGAGGAAAACAAACGACGAATAATTGTCATTTATTGTAGAAGTATACACAGACTCCCCAGCAGTTGTTTTGTAATTTCTGTAGGTCGGTAGGCCATGATGAGCGCACTTGTCGCAGCTACGAGTTAATGATGGAACGGACCCCAGGCTATAGGATGCAGATAGAAATGCGAGCCCTTGACCCAACTGCAGGGATGGCGCGTGCTAGATTCAGGGACGAGGTCGAGGACGAGGAGGAATGGGACCAGGAAGGGGTCACAGACAGTTAATTTGTTACAATTGCAGAGGACCAGGGCACTATGCTCATGATTGTACCAACTCGACAAGGATATCCTGTTCATATTGTGCTTAGTTTTATCATGAAACAATAGATTGTCCTATGTTGATCACACAGATGCGTGAAAAAGGGGTATTCTAGCATCCTCTGACTCAAAATATACAAATGATGAGGTCTGAACTGCGTGAATAAGACCTGAATGTGAACATGAAGCTTAGAAGCGGTGCGACCACAGGGGAGGATAAGGGGAAGTAGCCCGAGGAAGATACATGGGTTCGCAAGGCTCCTACAAAGGAACCTGAGTTTGACTTAGAACACACAAAGGAGACGTTCATGGAAGCTAAGAAGAGCTTTGTGGAGGCCTCCACTCTAGGTAATAAGGATCAACCAGGGCCAGGAAGGGATCCTTCAGTGCTCACTACCTTTCTAGAGACATGCATGAAACTACTGCGCAACAACAAGGCCGTTAAGGGACTACAAGAGCTGATCACCAGGTGCGCGGGGTTAGGAGAACCGCGCATAGTCCGGAAATTGGGAAAGCATGCATTGCGCACCGGGAGGGAAATGAGATTGACTGTGCAGATTGGTGAGTATGAAATGGATCAGGTAATCCTAGATCTAGGTTCGAACGTGAATGTGTTACCGGAGCAAACATGGGAAAGCTTAGGCAGGCCCGTGTTACAATGGTCCCCTATTCAATTACAAATGGCAAACCAACAGAAGATTTTGCCCATGGGGAGGTTGCAAGGGGTAACAGTTGATATTGAAGGCGAAAGCACATAGACAGAATTTGAAGTGATAAAGATTGACAATGACAGCAATCCCTATCCCACGTTGTTAGGAATAGACTGGGCCACTGATATGAACAGAGTCATCAATCTAAAGAAGCATAAAATGATCTTCAAGAAAAATTCACTACGCGTAGTAGTCCCACTAGACCCAGCCGAAGGAGCGCGCTACACTAAACCTGCACGACGATGAGCTGGATTATATTTACAAGATAACTGCGTGAGACCAGGATCAGGTGAATCTGACTGTAGATGGGAGAATCTCATGGGAGCGCAAAAGCTCCTGCACTTCGGATTCAAATGAAGAAGTAGAACGATGGCAGAATCGGTTGCACGAAGTAACAACGCTAAACTGCAACATGATGGTTAGATCACTGCGTTGTGTGACAACAAAGGCAAGAGAGCTACTGACATATGATGGATTGATAGCAGTGGATGAATTCTTGAACAAATTTGAAAGCAGAGTACCGGAACAGTAGCGGTTTGACGCGTTGAAGTGGGTGTTGCGCGCAGCACCTGCGTGTTGGTGGGGAACACATCAAGGAAATTTTGAGGATTGGCGTGGATGCAAAAGGATGATGCACCTGCGGTTTGGAAGCCCCCAGCCTTGAACGAGAGTCGGGAAGCCAGGACAAAGCAACTTGCACGCCCACCTGTGTCGATGGGTACAGACGTGTGCTGTGCAGTCTACACGAACACATCCCAAACTAAGGATCGAAAATCGGAACAGGACGCAGCCACAAGAAAAGCGACGCGCACCACAAATGTTCCACGTAGAAGCATTCAAGAGGGTATGTGGAATCCTGAATAGGGTTTACCAGGTGAGATGAATTGATTGGGACCTGCACATACCAGCAGTCCAATGGGCCTCTAGGGCCATGTACAAAAGCATGAGCGTGAAGACGATCCCGAAGCTAACGAGGAGAGTCGAGGCCATAGTTTTGAAAGGAAGGGATCCTCACATAGTAGCTCCCACGGTTGGGACAGTACGCGAGGACTAGGATGAAGGAATTATGCAGTCACGTGAGGATGAACATATGCAGATTCAGAAAGCCATTCGACGGGGGAACCGTAAGCTTCACGAACTCAAAGATCGGGTATGACTGAAGAAGAAAAGCGTGTTAATGGATGCAGAAAGCAAAGAACTAGAACATGAAATCACGCAAGCCTGTCACGTCGATAAACTAAGACTGATAGGACAAGATATCGGCAGCCATACTAATGCGTTAGAAGATTTCCACCGAGAACTTGTGGCTCTGCTACCATGGCTGCGACTGCACCTTACCCGACAAAGTAACTAGGGGAGCGCACCACATAAGGAAGAACGCGAGTCGCTGACTATTGTGAGTGTAATTGAGGAGTGCCTACGGACTAGGCTGGAAGGTAAACTAAAGCTTCGCACAGGTGGTGCAACCACCTGACTATCTGTAGGGAACACATTCTCAACGTTCCAAGCAATTGAAAGAGAGCGTGGGACTATAAAAGAGTCTGTATGGGAGCTATGTGATAAGGAGGTTGCGCACAAGATCAGTATGTCACAAGGGTCATGACCATGCATAGGGGGCTGCGTTGTCATGTGGGTAGGCTGGGAAGTGACCGTTGGTGTCACTGTTCATGACAAGATGTCCAATTTAAGGCAACGAGGAGCCGGCGATGGGAAATTAAGACACGAAGTCAGAATTAGATGTGGGTCAATCTATTACCAATCTTGAATTAATGAGCCGAATGAGGGGGGAGTAGTCGAATTTGAATTAAAAAAGGCCTATAAATCACTGGGGGCTATCCACCGAACAACCCTTGGCATTTTGAGAATTTAGTTGTTGCACTATCAATTGGGTATGGACCGTACAAATTTGGAGGCTTTGAGAGAAAGTTCAGTGTTTGAGACATTGCCGAAGGAGATGTAGGACTTCCTAAATAGAATGATTTCGACAACCGAGGGAGCCATGCAGAGCCCTACGCCACCGATGGGGGATGCACCAGAAATTCCTAAATCGCCCTGGATGCCGAGGCCCAAAAAGGATCCACAGGCAGCAGGACCGGTTCACATGTCTCCGCGAAACCCATTGTTTGGTAAACTATCTATGGAAGACAAGGGCAAGACTGTTAATCTTGAGACAGATGAGGAGGAGGAGGATTTCCAAGCGTTCATAGAAGAGATCGAGGTCGATGAAGAAAGGGAGGAAGACATTCATCCAGTGCGCACTGCAGCAAAACTACCCAAGTATGTCCCTTCATGGAAAGGGAGAGTAAAAGTACCCAAATATTTGGATGCCGTTAAGAGCGCACTCCAAACCCCGCTCCTCCCAGATGGAATTTTGTTTGAAGGATTGGTTTTGGGCTGTGTGCCCATGATGAAATTTGAAGATTGGGACCTCGCAGACAGTGAGAAGTTCCCACATTTGGAGACTAGCCAACTCATGAAATAGAGCAAGGAGGGGTCAGTTACAACACTAGAGCCATGGAAATGGTTGCGCGGTGTGGAGGAGGTTGGGCTACTCCACCTACTATGGATTCCACACTTTCACCAAGCACCAATCACGATCTTTGTCATCAGGCAACTGCTTTTCCTGGTGCACGATGGGTACTTGTGGTTGGAGGAGCCTATTCCTATCACGGTAGAGCTTATTCACAAGATTTCTCGGCTTCCCTGTACAAGAAGGGACCCCACGGAAATAGCTAGCAAAAGCGGAGATTTGGCACTCACAGAGGCCATGAAGAAGAAATACAAGTTGGAAAAGAAGCAGAGAAGCTCCATAATTAATAGCATTTAGGACAAAGGGGTGCACGTAGCCACCCAATTACTGGCCAGGAAGGTGATGATAAAATGTCGTGGCAACGAGGTACCAATAACGGTCATTGGACTGGCCAAAAAATGCGCAGAGGGGGTATAGTTCAACCAGGTGCAGTTCCTCTGCGAAGAGTTTTTGACGAACTGCAAGGAGGCCTAGGAGTAGGGTAAGACCTTCCACTACATGTGGTTTCTCTTATCCATCTTGTTGATTGTAGGGGAATTGCCTGAGGATAGTCAGTTTCCTCCTCTTGAACAGGACTTGCCAAAGGCGGCAAAATATGCATTGCTCTGGGCGACAAAGGACGCCACGTGAATCCACGAGACCAAGATCTTATAGATACTCATGGAGGCAAGCATCCATATGTGGATCAACAATAGGTCGTGCCTATCCCCCACGGTGTATGATAGTTTGTGGAGCTTTTCAGATTTTAAGGCAGATATGGACAATGTGTATATCAAGGCATGGAAGGATCCAGAGTAGAACTGGACCAAACTCCCTTTCATCGTGAGCGATGACACTATTTTCGCTGTGCTAAACTTATGGCTACTCGAGTGGCGTGCCCCACATCTGGTGGTGCGCGATGAGACATTGATACAAAAATAGAAGGATGTCGTCAAGCTGCTGGCATAGCAGAAGCGCAACGAGTAGTTCATCAAGGAGGTAAGGGCTTCCTGTGAGTAGCGAAGGCTACTACAGAACAGACCAAGGCCACCGAAAAAGCAATAGCAGCACCGGACACAGGGGCCACCGTGACACAGGAGGAAAGAGGCCTGGACCTGACCACAGGACAAGGGGCAGATGACATGGCGGAAGGCACGGACCCAAGCACGATACTTGCACAACTGAAACGGTCATGTGGTATAGAAAAAATGGGGCCACGAAAGAAGACCAAGGCTTCCACCAACATTGGCGACATAGTTCGCGAGGTCACTAGGGAAGCGCTCCAGGAAGCAATGGCGGAGCAGTAGAATGTGTTGGGGGCCCTCAGGGCGTAACTACAGGAACTTCAGGTGTAGCCCCCATAAGAAGGAACGGTAGCCGCCTATGCTGTCGTGGGTACATAGGCAATAGAGAAGTTGTTGCGGGCCAAAATGGCTAACACTGTCGTACTGCCAGAAGGAGCACTGACAACAGACAACATGGAGGACAGAGCCGCAGTGGGCCGGATCAAGGGACCTTGCCTAAACTTGGTTGCCCTTCCGCGAGATATTTTATACCAGCTGTAGGACAGAGTGATAGCAGAACTCCGCGCTAGGGAAGGATGCATAGAGCAAATGCTCAATGAGCAGTGAATCAACATCGAGTAGCTTAGCCTACAACGCGATGAAGCATTGGCACAGAATTAGCAGCTAGAGCAGATAGTAGAGGAAGCATGTCACCGCGCCCCAGAGCTAGAAATTGCGACAGACCTACCAATAGGAGTGCGGATTCACAAATTGGCCAGTGGATTCCGCAAGGCAAAGGAGGAAGCAACGAGGATCCAGCTGGACCTCAACCTTCAGATTGCTGAACTGCGATTAAAGGTGTAGTCATCCATGCCCCCAGAAGTTCGGGAACAGCACGCTGACGCTATCCAAAAGGGGCTGGAGGAAATAGGACAGGCAGTGCAGACCTGTACAATGATGTTGGAAGAATCCTTCACAGTCCTCACTTCCCTACAGGAGGACCCCACCATACAGCGCTTGGAAACAGAGGCGCGGGAGCTTCAAATGCAATATGATAGTGTGCGTGGGACAGCGCAGACAGTGGTCCTGACCCAGCAGCTCGCAAAGCTACAGCAGGCGAAGGCATTGAAGGAACAAGTGGATGTCGCGCACCAAAAAGAGGTAGTACTTAAAGCACGCATCCAGCCTTGGATTGATGAGGCCTTCCTCATCACAGTTGACATCGAAGGAAAACTCGCATAGATGAAAGCGATGCATGCTTTAAGACAGGGATTTTACCCTGATAGTGAGCATTCAGCCAAGCGAGTAGAGAAGATCCAACAAACGGCAGAGCAGTGCGCTACGAACCTTCATGTAACCTAGACAAAGTTGGAAGGGCTCCATGCCAGGATCGCCGCACAGTGACTCGGGATGAGTCACGATGATTGTGTTGGGGACCTATTGGGCAGCGGATCCCCCCACAACATGTTTTTGGGGCTTAAAGCTGAGTTTTGGTCAATGTAATGTAAAGACTCCGCGAAGTACAGACGCGGAGCGCAAAAGTCTAGGATGAGCCATAGGGTTGTCTGCCCTAAGAATTGTAAAATAATGTAAAGATGTGTCGGCCTACCCATGGTTCATGGACCATGGGATTGTATAAATAGAGCAAGGCTCTAAGTGTAAAGGTAGATTTTGGAGAAGCAAGTAATAGATAGATGCGAAGGCATGGTTAGAGGATAGAAGTGGATCTGAAGTGTATTTGGTCATAGTAGTAGGAAGAGGCTGTGCAGCTGAGTGCGCAGAGGCCTAGTAGAGTTCGCAATTGAGTGCGTGGACCCCTACAGCTGAGTGCACAGGGTGGAATCAAGTCTATAGTGGACTGAACTTGAAAAGGATCATTAATAAAGATAAGTTTGATTCGGCATATTGTACATCTATTTCATGGATCTGTATTTTGATGTTATGCGTTAATTTTATCCATTTATTTATATGTGCACACTTAATAAACATTGGCATGAATGCTTATGTATGAAAACCTTCTAAGTAATTAGCGAATAGAACCTAATTAAGGAAGACTTGGGTAATTAACATGGGTCGTGTTGCGGTTAGAGCTGCGTGAAGGACGCAAGGGGCTTGCTAGTGCACGTAACCCAGTAAGCGCGAAGGTTGAATCGCATCCTTATCACCCCATATCAGACATCCCCAGGGTGCAAAAACCTAGTTCCAACACCCTCCCATACTACTTCGAGTTAGACCTTAGTCCGCGCTCCACGAACTGTTGCCAAAAGGGCCAATAGTACTAGGATTCGCTTGGCTAAATTACTTCTGAACTTGGGTCAGGCCCCACGCAGCCAACAACCCTTGGCCACTCCACTGCCTATTACCCTCAAGGTAATGGACTTGCAGAATCCTCTAATAAAAGCCTTGTCAATATCATTAAGAAATTACTGGAAGACAACAAAAAGACATGGAACAAAAAGTTGGTCAATTCCTTATGCGTAGACAGACTAACTACCAAAAATTCCATTGGTACCTCTCCCTATCAATTAATATATGGGATGGATGTTGTTTTTCCATCCTCTTTGGGAGTGCCAGTGATGAAGATCATCCACGAGTTGCAGGTAGAACCAAATGATATCCAGAGGAGGATAAATCAAACAATACAGTTGCAGCAAACTAGAGAAGAAGTCTATGTCAAATCACAAGTAATCCAGTATAAAATCAAAAAGATATTTGATATAGAGACTAAAATTGATGATTTTTACATAGGTGACAAAGTGCTTAGATGGGATTCTAGAAGAGAAGACAAGAGAAAACATGGAAATTTGACTTTCTTTGGCAAGGCCCTTATGTCATTTATGGTTACAGAGATAACAATGCTTTTTTCTTGAGAGAGATAGGTGGATTAGATCTACCAGGAGAACCTGTCAATGGTAGAATGTTGAAGCATTACTTTTCCATAGATTAACAATAGTTCACTTTACTTTACTCATTGTATATAACAGTGCAGAGTTTAGATTGGATTGGATGGTAATCTTTTGAAGTTGAAGCCCGGAGAGAAGGCCCTAAGCTTTGAAAGGTTCACCATCATAAGTATGAATAAAGCAGAATCACAGAAGAACAACTTACAAGGTAACTTCAGTCACATTTTCGGAGGCTACTAATCTCAAAGTTCTTGACATTTCACCAGGAAATGACATCCCCATGTGGAGCCACTATTAGGGTCCTATAATAATAGGATTCATAATTATGAATTGGCTATGGTCAGTCTTGTAATATTGTACATAATTTTGTTCTTTGCAAAATTTTTTCCATATTAAAATTTAAAAAAATGTAAAGAGGGTATGTCCTAAAATAATAATCAAAGGACAAAAAGAAAAAGAAAAGATCAAAAAAGTGAAAGATATGAACCTGTTGAAGCCCCGAAAATCGGGTCGACAACAAGGGGGATACCCACCCGGTCAGGACCTTGGTTAGCAGCTCCTTATCCGTTTGGTGTAGCGGGTCCGACTGGGGATAATGGGACCAGTTTCCCAATCTAAGGGTGTGTGTGTGTGCAGAGTTGGATGATGCTGATCTAAGGGTTCTAATCTAAGCTACTTTAATCTAATTCTATGCTATTATAATCTAATGAGAACAACACATCTAATCTATGCTAACCCGGGATGTATTTCTTCTATTATGCGATTTAAAGAGATTTCAAATAATAACTGGTAATAAAGATCATTCAGCTATCATAAGAATGGAAATCAATTAAGATGAACCACTTTGCATAAAAAGTTAGGCAAAACAGTTGTGAACAACATATCGCATAATAAGTTATTCATATATCAAACATAAATAAATTACTCCACCATACAAAAGTGCCAAATGGTAACTCAAACATTCATGCAATAACATATAAACAACTAAAAATTGTATATCACTTTGAGAATATAAGCAGAAATGGCCAAGAGATAAAAGTACCATTTATGACTGGTCCTACTCATAAGCTTCAAGCAACAATGATTTATCTCTACTTGTTCTAATATCTACCAAGAGTACAGAAGTGCAACATCAGTAGCAGATATCAAATGCAAACATTAATAAACATTGATCCATTCATTCATCAAAACCTCTTCTGAGGGTGCAAAAGTGCATGTTCTGAGGACACGTTTTTGACAAATTTCTGGACCCTTCTCCAAATGCTTGAGAAGGGTTTAAATACTGCTAACTAAATAACTTAATTACATAAATTTAGGATACGGTTTAAATGACCGCCCTTTATCTAAGCAAACTTATTTCTAAAAATTGAATCTAATTTCTAACTATTTCTGCATTTGCTCCTTAGTGTTGCGAGCATGCAACATTTTCCTAGGAAGAGTCGGCTGGTTGTCTTCTGCTTTTGCTTGGCCTACGAAAATAGAAATGGCAAGCGCTGGCACCACTTTTTAGTAAACTAGAAGATATTTTTGGGAATCATCTTCTGGCTGGGCGAATTTACTGCGTATATACTTGGTAACAACCCAAATTCCTCTTAAATTGCGTCTACTTTTGCTATCTCAGTTTTCGGACTCATGGATGACTAAGCAAGTTAGGGACTTTGCTTTCTGAACAATTTTCTTAGCGATGCGCAATTATCGCTAGGTGCTAATCACGCATCAAAAACTGCCTCTGTTCTTTGATCCGGGCCTTTCTGGTGCATTTTCCGCCTTTAGCGCTTTTTCCTTTACCGTTCATAAGCTTCAGAATTTTGTAAACATGTTGCTTTTGTGAGCTTTTGACCTTGAGTGTTGAATCGCCTATTGATATCGGCATCTGTTCAGTAATACTCTGAAATCTGTGTTTATGTTGCATGCGGTATTCGTTTATGAGGGCATCTCTTCTCTGTTCTCTGAGCATTGACGCTTTCCCTTTTTCCTTAGATGTTTCTTGCACATTGCTTCATGTTGTTCCTTGTTTTTTATTCCTGCAGTTCACGCAAAGGAAAAGAGTAGTGATAATAAATTTTGACACGAAAGCTTTAAGCTCTATGAATGTATAAAGTCATGACACCCACAGTGAACTGACTCTTCAAAAAACACAAAACCATCCTTCATGAATACTTTGGCGTACATTCATTAATTTCCTTTAAGGCGCGCGCACAATTTTTGGTTTAGGGACAACTTTTCTTGAATGCTGAGCCGAGGAAAATTTGAGATGGGTGATTTCTGCGACTCGCATCACATCATCGTGGATCGCATTATCAAGATGTGTCATCGCAGAGTTTCCTGATCAGTTTAGCACAGAATCGTGCAGATCGCAGCATCGCAGCATCGCAATATCGCAGATCGCATTTATCGCAAATCGCATTTATCACAGATCGCATTTATCGCAGATCACATTTATCGCAAGATCGCATTTATCGTTGCAATTTGTTAAGTTATTGTGTGTTGTTTATGCGATGTTGCGATATGCGATGTCACATATCGGCCATCAAAGATTTCTTAATATTTTCATTTATGGGTGCTTCTTAATATATGCGATGCGATGAATTTCGCGTCGCTTCTTCGCAGTTTTTTATTGTGCTCATAAAGAAATGTTTCACTCTTCTCCGTGTGATGTAATTTTTTAGGAGTATAATACAAAAAAATTTATAATTTTTTTTTGAATTTTTTACTAAGGGTCCCCACTTCTTTAGTGTTATTGCTAATACTAAAGAATGAGGGGGGTTGTTAGTGGTCACAACAATGGCGATTCACTTGGAAGAACCAGTTATCTCTACTTTTCTATTGAATTTTTTAAACTTCCAAAACAGAAAAAATTTCATAAATCTAAACTTTGTTATGGACAGATAGAGTACATTGTGCCTTATTCTATCAATGATATTTTGTTTCAACCTCTTTTTATTCTAATTGTTTGTTTCCTCAGACTTGTCCTTGTATTTATATCAGCCATTACTTGGTCTTGTAAAGATAAGATAATGTCTTCTCTGTGTGCTAGCCTTAAAATATGCTCATTTGCCGTAGGTAGAGCCTCTGCTGCCAGCAGGCGTCCATAGCCTCTACAGGTTACCTGTTACCCAGCAATGATCCTTTATCCTGTTTAAGGTTATCTACAACCTTCAAAGAAAAATCCATATTGACACTTTTTCCTTTTTTATTCTTAAAGAACAATGTCTTGGTTTGGTAGCCAAATTATGACACAGTCATTCACTTGATTTACACTTTTACTGAACAAGCTGGCTCATGATGAGACCCCTTGTCTTTTGATTTCAAAAATCTTGAGTCATTGCCCTGTTTTGATGGACAGTGTTTGGCAAAGTCAGCAAAGTTATAATATCTGTGATCATGATAAGCCGGCTCGTGATGATACCTCTTATTCTTTGAGATATAGTGTTTCTTGGATTGTCCCTCTGAATGCTGCGATTTTCTTTAACAGTGAGGAAATCATTGTTTTCCTTAAGAAAGCTCTGGACGACAATAATAGAGTTTGAAAACAGCAGTTTTATAGAGAATCTTTATTTTGTTATTGATACCTTTCATTGTGCTGATATAAAACAATTCCTTCGCTAAAGGTTGCTTTCATCAAATTTTTTGAAGTTGAAACTAGTATCATATCTAGGCTAAAGTTTTTAACTGTATCTGTCAATAATAAAGATCAGATTTTCAAAAATTTTCTATTTATACAAGCGAAAAGCTCAAAATCTCAAAGAGAATTGGTGTCTTTTCGCGAATACCGATAGTAACCATTAACAACTGGTTTTATTATGAAAAAGAAAAGAAAAAATAAAACTATTCTACAAAATAGAAGAATAATCTTCTATGGAAAATATACTTTAAGGATTTGACCATTAACAAGCAAAGAATCCCTTCTACCTGCTAGATCCTATAAGACAAACGTTGATGGACCTATGACTTCAACAATCTGAAAAGGACCAAGCCACATCTTTTGAAATTTTGTATGTTTGCCCTTTTCTTCATGAGCCTTATCCCATTTTAAAACTAAATCTCCCATCTGAAAAATTTTTCTGGTCATTATGTTTGAATCAATAGAGGATTTTATTAGCACTTGATGATGAGCATGGGTTTTCTTAGCTTGTTCTCGTTGCTCTTCTAATTTGATTATTTCCATTTGTCTTAGTTGTATGGAGGAAGTAGGTACTTCATCAATGTATTGTATTAAAGACAAAGAGGGAATGACTAAGTGAGTTGGACGAACCACTTCTTTCCCATAAACTAAATTAAAGGGGGAAGTGCCGATCGAAGCTTTTTTTGTTATTCCATCTGCCCATAAAGCATTTACCAAAGCTTTATGCCAATTCTTTTGGTTCTGGTCAACTATTCTTTTAATAATCCTGATTAGGTTTTTATTTATTGACTTAGCTAACCCATTACCTTGCGGATAGTAATTGGCCGAATATTTTAGTTTGGACCCTCTTTTAAGTGCAAACTCAGTCATTGCATTTCTAGAAAAGTATGATGCATTATCAAACATTAAAGCCGTTGGCAATCCAAACCTAGTGATTATAACTTGATCTATGAATTCGATAATATTTTTAGAATTAGCTTTCTTGAGAGGAAATGCCTCTACCCATTTAGTAAAATAATCTGTTGTCGTGAGGATGTATCTATGCTGCTTAGAAGAGTGAGGAACGATCTCACCTATTATGTCCAAGCCCCACTGGCTGAATGGTTGCTCGATGTTTACCGGTTGTAGTGGCAGGGACGACTTCTTTTGTCTTCCAGCAGTAGTTTGGCAGACTTGACATTTCCTCACGTAACTGTGTGAATCTTTGAACAGCGTAGGCCAGTAATATCCTGCACGTAAAATTTTATGTGCAGTAGCATCTCCAGCATAGTGTCCGCCTGTTGGTCCATCGTGGAGTTCCTGCAAAACTTTTTCAGCTTCAGTTTTTTCAAGACATCTAAGAAGAACATAATCATAATTCTTTCTAAAAAGAATATCATTTATGAGCTGATATTGTTTAGCTTTCAATCTCAGAGCTCTTTTCTTAGTGTGATCCAGGTGTGATGGAGCATACCCGTTCTTAAGATAATAAATGATATCAGCATACAATGATTCTACATCGTTTAGGCTTACCTCATACATTTGTATCTCTTCGGATGAAATTTCAGAGATTTGCGATGCTCCAGCCAACATTTTGCAGAAGCCTTGACCTCTTAAAATGTTTTCTGGTTTAATCTCAAGGTCGTATTCCTGTAAAGCAGTGATCCAATTTGCTCTTTTCTCACCCATATCCTTCTGTACTAGAAGATTTATTACCGCTGGAAACGGTACTATGATCTTAGTGTGGGTTTTGAGTAAGAAAGGTCTGAAATATTTGATCACTTTGAAAACAACATAGGCCTGTTTTTCTACGTCTGAATAATTGAGTTCAGCACCTTGTAAATTTGAGCTAAAAAACGCAATTGGAGCTTCCGCTTTTTCTTGATTTTCTTGAGTTAGAATCGTAGCATATGATTTCTCTGAGGCAAATGTGTATAAAACAAAAGATTCTGAAAAATTCAGGGTTGCTAAAGATGGAGCATTAATAATAGCTTGTTTGATCAGGTTGAATGCTTCATGTTCATCTTGGCCCCATTTGAAATTTGAATTCTTTTTAATCATGGTTTGCAAAGGAGACACAATTCGTGAAAAATCTGGGACAAATCTCTTTACAAAATTGATTTGACCAAGGAAAGATTGCATGGCTTTTTTATTATGAGGTAGAGATATTTCAGAGATTTCTTTGATTCTGTCAGGATCAATGTGAATACCAGATTTTGACACTATGAATCCTAGAAGTTTTCCTTCACTTAATGCGAAAAAAGGTTTCTTTGGGTTAAGTGAAATCCCATACCTTAAACATCGTTGAAAATTTTGTTTTAAATCTTTGAGATGGTCACTTCGCTTCTTGGAGTACATTGTTATATCATCCAAATAAATCACTACAGATTTATTGACTAAACCCTTAAATGCGATGTCCATGGCTCTTTGAAATGTAGCGCCGGCATTAATCAAACCAAATGGCATCTTCCGATATGCATATGTGCCCCATTTAGTTCTGAATGTGGTTTTCAACTGATCATTGGGATGCACCAGCACTTGATTATATCCTGAAAATCCGTCCAAGAAAGACATCAGTTCTGAGCTTGCTACTGCCTGTGATATCTGTTCCATAGGTGGAAGAGGAAAATTGTCTTTTTGACAGGCTTTGTTAAGATTCCAAAAATCAATACAGATTCTAATATCTCTGTTTTTCTTTCTAACGGGTACCATATTGGAGACCCATTTGGAATGTCGGATGGGGAAAATTATTCTGGATTTTAATAACTTATTTAGCTCAGTTTTTATTTGATTTTCTAAATTGGGGTGGATCTTTCTCAGTTTTTGTTGGACATGTTTTTCGTTGTCAATCATAGGAATAGTATGCTGAATGATAGAAGTGTCATACATCTTCAGCTCATCGTAATTCCAAGCAAAAACATTTTTATATTGTCTCAAAAGATGAATATATGCTAGTTTTTCTTCGGGGACTAGGCCGATGCCTAGATTAACGTTTTGTGGTTTATCATCAGTTCCTAAGTTTACTAATTCGTAGTTCAGAGTTGGACTGTAGAGTTTTGAATTGGTAGACCTTTTAAACCGGTTTTTCAAATCGTATAAGTCTTCTAACTTAACCACCGATTTAGGTATAGCATTATCAGTGCTATTTTGTTGTATTTGTCGATCGTGATGGTCTTCGTCAATTATCTGATTGGAGTAGGATCCTTCAGAAGTGAGGAAATTTACAATATCAGGATCGTCATTGAATGCTCTCCAATTTGTAATGTTGTCAGGGATGGACGGTCTAAAGATTAATTCTATTGAGAATCTATCTGGACTAAAGTCTTCAGAGGGAATAAGCCTAGAGGCTACGTTAGCAAAAAGGTCTGTGCTTGCGTTTTGAAGTCTCGGGATTGAAGAAATATTAAATGCTATGAAATGCTCAGTCAGATCTTGTACTAAAGATTGATAGTGTTTTAAATGACTTGATAGGCAATGTATAGTGTTATGTACATGTTTGATGATAATTTCAGAGTCTCCGAAGACTTGAAGATACTTGACGTTTAACCTGATTTCTTTGTAAAGGCCTTGCACCAAGGCCTCATATTCTGTTGTATTGTTTGTGCAATTGAATTCGAGTCTGCACGTAAGCATGGTCTTGTTTCCTTCTAGACTAATCAGAACACATCCTGCTCCTGCTCCTTCGTTAGATTTAGAGCCATCAAAATATAATTTCCAAAACAAAGATGTATTTACAGGTTCATCTACAAAATTAACACACTTTGAACTATCAGTTTGGGAAAATTTTTGACTTGGGACAAAAATGAATTTTCTAAGTAAGGTGATGTGTGAGCATTGAAATTACCGAGAAAAGAATATACCGAGTAATTGCCTATGATACTGCTGTTATATGATACTGCTTCATTTTCTCCCTCTAATTCCGTTACTATGTACTTCTGGTGTAACTCTCGTTCAACCTTTATTTGATTCGGTTTACCATTGTAGGGTAACCACATGTGTGACCAGTCGGTTGCAAAGTATCCATGGAGTTTCTCAGACCAATCCCTGCTAAGAATTAAGCCATAGAATTCTGGGATATCAACCACTAGAATGTCAATAACCTGACATACCTTCGGGTTAGATGACAATCTTATGGTTACTTGATTAATTTCACCAATCACTTCGACTTGAGATCGATCAAGCTGAACTATGTGCACTGCGGATTTTTGTGGTTGAATATTTAACTTAGCACATATTGATCTGGGTAAAATATTCGATGAAGCACCAGAATCTACCAAAAAATTGTGCACATTTTTGTTGAAAATCTCGTAAGTGAGAAGAAACGGGGGAGTGTGAGATCTTGATCTTCCTCCAATCAAGGCGATATCATTTGGATCAATCTTATTGATCGCGTTAGTTGGAGGTCTTCCCATGTTGTGGGAAGCTTGAGAGAGTACAGAGGTAGGCAAAGGTACAATAGGCACAGCATGTAATTCTTTCATCATTATCTTCTATTGATGCTTCAATTTGCTCAATTCATAAAGGGTAATATTAGCCCTAGTCTTTTTCATGTCATCAATAATATTGTACTCCACTTCATCCGACACTATCAGTGTTTTTGATGGAGTTGTTTGATCTGCTCAGACTGGGCTAGATTGAGTTGCTTTAGTAGTTGTTTTCTTTGTTGCGACTTTATCTTTTGTTGTAGGGTTTGCGCTCTTCTGCTTAGGGGTAGTTTGGGGAGGATCAAGCTAATTTTTTCTTCGTGTGCTAACCGGAAATACTTCTTGATCTTCTTCTTGTGGGAGGATCAAATCCCACATTCCTTGTAGTTCCACAACTTCTTCATCATCGGTGTGCCCTTCAGTGACACTTTCTTCTTCTTCCTCTTCCTCAGTTTCAGAATTGGAGATGGCATTGGGTGGTTTTGCATTCGTTGAAAGACCTCTTTTAAAAGCTCTGTAGGGCTTTTTTAAAGAAGTTTCTGCTACTTCTTTTTTTATGTCAACCATCTCATTAGACATGGTCTTTAATACTTTGTACAATCCTTCCAAATCGAAAGGGTCTTTTGTTTGTTTCTTCTTGGAGTCTTCCTTGAAGGTGACTTTTTTAGACTTGTGTTCCTCTATTGCGGATCTATTTTCCAGGGCTATTACGCATTTCTCTACTGCTATCACCTCTGTCATGTTTTCAACTAAGGTTGTTTTATTCGCTCTATCCACGAAGATTGCTATGTTTGATGGTAAAGCAGTAATATACCATTCACATCGTACTTCTTCGCTGGGTTGGGAAGCAATGGGAATTTTTTTGAGAATTTTATTGAACCGTAAATCAAAATCTTTGATAGGTTCTTTAGCTTGGGCCTTAAGATTGGATAGGTCATTGATTAATGTTGTTGTTGATATGTCATCACCAAACTTGATAAGGAATTGATTCTGGAAGATATCCCAACTTGTGATAGACCCGGAGGGTAATGAAAAATACCATGACCCGGCTGTCCCTTTCAGTGTATAGGGAAAAAGCCAAACAACAGCATCTTCGTTAGTAACTCCGTTGAGATTGATAGAAAGCATGAAATTGTTTATGTGTTCTTCTGCTAGCATGCCTGCTTCTGGATTGAATTTGGGCAGCCATTTCTCAGGATGGGCTGGTATTTGACTCAAGGGCGCAGGCATTAAAACTGCCCCAGGGTTGTTCCATGGAGACTGGGCCATCGTTGAGCTACTAGTAGAGAAAAGTGCAGAAGATGATCTTTGTGGCTGGGAAGATGAGGATACTATGATCGTAGATGATTGAAGAGGGGTTGTGGGAGTCCCGGTAGATGGATGGATGATGGTTTGGAATGGAGGTGTGGGTGGTTGACTTCATGGTGAGGTAGTTGAAATGGGCAATGTAGACGAAAGAGTCTCACTGTCAGACTCTTGTGGTGATTTCCTCACTCTTTTCCTGGTGGGAAGAGGCAACTCAGTTGGCTGGATGCCAAATTTTTCACTCTTTAACCTGGTTAGGGGATGAGCAGGATTGTACTGCGAAGTCACACTGCTTTGAGATTTATCAGAACTCTGAGGAGAAATGGAAAATCCCTGAAGTTTGTGAATCAGAGATTCAACTCCAGGAGGTTTAATGGTAGACTGGTCTAAAATATCAGGGTGTGTAGCAGCGATAGATACTCGAGCGACTTCTGACTCTGGATTTAAATATACTGGAGAAGTCGGGGGAGATGATGAGGGCGATTTACTCTTAGAATGGTATTTAGATTTTGATTTAAGTGCCATTCATAGTTCAGGCCCTCCTTCTAGCACCAAATATGTTGAAGCTCCGAAAATTGGGTCGACAACAAGGGGGATACCCACCCGATCCGGACCTTGGTTGGCAGCTCCTTATCCGTTTGGTGTAGCGGGTCTGACTGGGGATAATGGGACCATTTTCCCAATCTAAGGGTGTGTGTGTGTGCAGAGTTGGATGATGCTGATCTAAGGGTTCTAATCTAAGCTACTTTAATCTAATTCTATGCTATTGTAATCTAATGAGAACAGCACATCTAATCTATGCTAACCCAGGATGTATTTCTTCTATTATGCGATCTAAAGAGATTTCAAATAATAACTGGTAATAAAGATCATTCAGCTATCATAAGAATGGAAATCAATTAAGATGAACCACTTTGCATAAAAAGTTAGGAAAACAGTTGTGAACAGCATATCGCATCATAAGTTATTCATATATCAAACATAAGTAAATTACTCCACCGTACAAAAGTGCCAAATGGTAACTCAAACATTCATGCAATAACATATAAACAACTAAAAACTGTATATCACTTTGAGAATATAAGCAGAAATGGCCAAGAGATAAAAGTACCATTTATGACTGGTCCTACTCATAAGCTCAAGCAACAATGATTTATCTCTACTTGTTCTAATATCTACCAAGAGTACAGAAGTGCAACATCAGTAGCAGATATCAAATGCAAACATTAATAAAACTTGATCCATTCATTCATTAAAACCTCCTCTGAGGGTGCAAAAGTGCATGTTCTGAGGACAAGTTTTAGACAAATTTCTGGACCCTTCTCTAAATGCCTGAGAAGGGTTTAAATACTGCTAACTAAATAACTTAGTTACATAAATTTAGGATACGGTTTAAATGACCACCCTTTATCTAAGCAAACTTATTTCTAAAAATTGAATCTAATTTCTAACTATTTCTGCATTTGCTCCTTAGTGTTGCAAGCATGCAACATTTGCCTGGGAAGAGTCGGCTGGTTGTCTTCTGCTTTTGCTTGGCCTACGAAAATAGAAATGGCAAGTGCTGGCACCACTTTTTAGTAAACTAGAAGATATTTTTGGGAATCATCTTCTGGCTGGGCGAATTTACTAAGTATATACTTGGTAACAACCCAAATTCCTCTTAAATTGCCTCTGCTTTTGCTATCTCGGTTTCCGGACTCGTGGATGACTAAGCAAGTTAGGGACTTTGCTTTCTGAACAATTTTCTTAGCGATGTGCGATTAGCACTAGGCGCTAATCGCGCATCAAAAACTGCCTCCGTTCTTTGATCCGGGCCTTTCTGGTGCATTTTCCGCCTTTAGCGCTTTTTCCTTTACCGGGCATAAGCTTCAGAATTTTGTAAACATGCTGCTTTTGTGAGCTTTTGACCTTGAGTGTCGAATCGCCTATTGATATCAGCATCTGTTCAGTAATACTCTGAAATCTGCGTTTCTGTTGCATGCGGTATCCGTTTATGAGGGCATCTCTTCTCTGTTCTCCGAGCATTGACGCTTTCCCTTTTTCCTTAGATGTTTCCTACACATTGCTTCATGTTGTTTCCTGTTTTTTATTCCTACAGTTCACGCAAAGGAAAAGAGTAGTGATAATAAATTTTGACACGAAAGCTTTAAGCTCTACGAATGTATAAAATCATGACACCCACAGTGAAGTGACTCTTCGAAAAACACAAAACCATCCTTCATGAATACTTTGGCGTACATTCATTAATTTCCTTTAAGGCGCGCACCCAATTTTTGGTTTAGGGACAGCTTTTCTTGAATGTTGAGCCGAGGAAAATTTGAGATGGGTGATTTCTGCGACTCGCATCGCATCATCGCGGATCGCATTATCAAGATGTGTCATTGCAAAGCTTCCTGATCAGTTTAGCGCAGAATCGCACAGATCGCAGCATCGCAAGATCGCAGATCGCATTTATCACAAATCGCATTTATCGCAGATCGCATTTATCGCAGATCACATTTAACGCAAGATCGCATTTATCATTGCAATTTGTTAAGTTATTGTGTGCTGTTTATGCGATGTCGCATATCGGCCATCGGAGATTTCTTAAGATTTTCATTTATGGGAGCTTCTTAATGTATGCGATGCGATGAATTTCGCATCGCTTCTTCGCAGTTTTTTATTGTGCTCATAAAGAAATGTTTCACTCTTCTCCGTGCGATGTAATTTTTGAGGAGTATAATACAAAAAAATTTATAAAATTTTTTTTGAATTTTTTACTAAGGGTCCCCACTTCTTTAGTGTTATTGCTAATACTAAAGAAGGAGGGGGGTTGTTAGTGGTCACAACAGAACCCCAAACAAAAAACAGATCATGAAAGTGTGCAAATTCAAGTGCCACTACTTTTACTTTTATGTGAAAAATAATGATTGTGTGCAGATTTTCATAAATGCCACAACCCATTATAGTCAAATAGCTTAATCTTGACTAATTCAAGCTTTAAATTTCATGTTTATAGCTAGAGAATAAAGATCTAGCCAAACTATTTAACCTTGGCAGATCAGTAGTTAGGTAGAGAAATAAAAATGTGCTCATCAACTTAATCTGAGCCATTGGAAGTTATAAGGTTAGAATTATATAGTTTTCTTGTCAAAAGAAAAGGAAAGAAAGGGTCTGCTAGCTTAAATGCACCCAATAAAATGAAGAAAAAAAGTTAGGATAAGTAAAGGGTAGGTATAAGAAAGGTTGCAGATGTACAAGGTTGTTAAATCATAAGCAAATTTATCATGCTTAATCCTATGTTTTTGTGTGTAGGAGCGTCTATGAGAGTGAAAGGATGTTCACTAGCTTATTTGATTAACTTCCCCTCATTTCATTTCACCTCCGCTACATACTTACTAATTTGCCCATTATCCCATCATTTCTTATAAAAATACCCTTTTCCCTTCATTTTGACCCTTACCGCTTGGTTCCACACATTTCCCTAGTAAATTACCCTTCAAAGGTCATCCCCCTACCCAACACCCCGTTTCCCAGTATGAAACCCATTCCCCATTGAAAAAATCACCTTCCCCCTTATTAATTTCCTTATTTCACCTCAAAAACACATAAAACCCCCTTATCCTAAGTTTAATCCCCCCTGCATTTTTTAATTAACTCCTCGATTTATATTTCCCCGACATAAACCTTTTAACCCACCAACCTAGGTGTGTTATAAACATTTTTTGGGCACTGCAACCCCAATCATAAATGTCCATAAACCAAGGGCTCTCAAGTCCCTAAAAGTGTTGTTCCAACCTCTAAAAGAACAAGGTCAATTGATTACATCTTCTCCCAGATGTTCTCCATGAAAAACTACTCAGAACTGGTCAAAACTGGACCATCTCACCTGCTCCATGGTCAAAGTGCATTGCATCCCACCTAAATACACACAGTAGGTGCGATGCATCTTGAAAATCCCTTCTATGGGGTGCAATGGGCGAGAGTGGACAAATGGAAGGGTCAATCTGCAAGGTGGAGGATCATGGAATCTTCTAGAAACTTCGCCTGTGACACTTGCCTCTCTACATTCGCCCAGGGATGAGTAAGAGATCATCAATCTCCAAGTGGAATCAAGAACTATCAGAGAGAGGACACTAATCAACTCTCAAAAGCTGACTCACCCCCCTTGCAAAAATCTATATATGGATCCCTCATCCCAGAGATCTAAAGGCTGGAATTTTGTATCTTGTAAGGAAGTGTTGCTAGTTTCTTGGTGCAACATCATAGTGTTGGGTGATCTAAGCTTTTCATGAGGTGAAGAAGGGATTTCTTGTTGAGAGGATGATGTTGGGTCAGAACAATTGGTTGTAACCCTCTTTTCTCTTTCTTGATTATCAATAAAGTTATTCAAGTTTTCCTCCACATTCTTGTATAATTGATGTTATGTGCATTTGTGTGGTCAATATATATCTGGTCCTATATTGTTTATGATAATAGATCTATGTTCTTGGATAGTATTATGCTGCTTTGATTCTATAGGTGCTCTGTGAAGCTGGGTAGAAAAGGAAGTGAGTAGCAAAGATCTATCAGAAGGGAGAGGAATCGAGCAAGGAACCAAGCGCAAGATAGAAGTTGGTCTCCTTATTCCCCTCTTATCTATTTCTCATAAAGGAAAACAAAAGTAGTTTTAGTTTGTTTGTTTCTAAGGTAGCTACCAGCCTTAGTGGGACTAGCAGCTCTGCATAGACACTAGTTTTCCCGATAGCAAAATGGTGACCATACTGGGGAGCGAATAGATTGTTTGTTTATCTGCATTTTTTTACTTTATAAACTTACAGACGGAGCCTGAAGTTAAGCCAGCTAGCCTTTGAACTGCATTTGCTATGCAAGTGCAAAGTAGATCAATGTTGCTTCAGTCTATCTCCGGGTTTTGTTTATGAACTGAATAATTGATTTACAAACTTTATAATTGCCCTTGTGGTGGCTCTAGTAACCTCTTTAGATCTACCCCTGTGATTGATTTACTGATTACCATTTGCTCGGCCTAAATCCCTGAACTGAGCTGCAAACTGTGACCCAGAACCTAGTTAAATTCTCATCCCTAGTCGAGTGCACTGTCTCTTCTACGAATTCTAGATGCATCGCACTTCCCGAGTGTATTAGGTGCGCTGCATCTCCAGTTCACTGTGTTACAGGTGCGCTGATCAGACAAGGCCTTTCTTGCTCCTAGATTTGGTTTCTGTGTTCACTCTTTTCAGCTTTATTCAAGAGTTTTGCTGCCTGTAGTCAGTACACCTCTATTGAAACCCCCTTCCTTGCCATTATTCCGCCTCTATTGTGCAAAGGACTGTAAATGTTTTTATGTATTTTGAGCCATTTTCAGTTCTCTTTTACAAAGAAGTAGCATAATCGTACTGTTGTTTCTTGATTTGAAAGTGTCGCAAGTGTCGTTTTTAGCCATAAAAGAGAATCAGATTGTTCTTGATAGTCGATTACACTGTTACTCTTGTATTTGATTTGAATTAGTAGTTTTTCAAGTGTCGAAAGCAAGTTTTCATTTCCAAATCACAAAGTGTCATCATTGTCCTCATTTTTTCTTGAAAAGAAACTTGTTAGTAGCGTCGCTTTGAAAAATAATTCAGATTTGTGCTTAGCTTTCTTTTTATCATTCACACATTAAGAAGGCTGAAAACAAATACATGCATGTGCATTTGCATTTAGACTGTTTGTTGGTTTGATCTAGGACAGTGCCTATAGTGTGTGCTCTCTGCTCTATGTTGAAAGAACGCCATCTCTCTTTCCTTAGTAGCTAGGATTTTCATTGCAAAAAGAAGATTAAATGACTATTTATCATCTTAGATTGCATTTTAGGAATTGTACATCTACATCACGCGGTGAACCTGAAAGGAAAATTTCTTAAGCAAGATCAACTGTAAAATAAATTTAATGAATCTAAAAATGCTTTGGAACCTAACACACAACATCTAGAAGTCTAGGCTAGAGACGTATTCCAGCGTCGTTAAGCCTGGTAACTGTTGTTCTCATTGTTGGTTGGGTGATTCCTCCACCTTGAGACGATAAGTACCAGTACGGACTTGTGCTCCCACCTACCGTCGAGTATATATTGGGAGACCACAATAGGCTTTATCCTTTATCCATAGGAAGCCATTTCTGCCGCCCTATCGATTGAAATGCACTGAACACAGCATTCGGGAAGATTGACTACCGTACCGTAAAAAATATTCTGTAGTTTTGCAATTGGTTTGGTAATCCCTCTGTCTAGATTTCCAGAGCAGTCCCTTTCGTTCCTTTTCAGACTCCTTAAAGGAAAAGGTCCATTTGAGCACTTGTCACTTCAGGCTCATTAAAAATAGAAGGCAACTAGAGTCATCTTTTGTTTTTTCTCGACTCTTAAAATTTGAAAAAACAAGTTGTGTCAAAGCGTCTAAAATTTATTTTAATTAGAATAAATATCACCTTTCCTACGTTGGTATTAGGTTGAGAAAAATGGAGCCCACCAACCAAGGAGTTCCCCTTGGAGGAAATCCTAGTCCCTTCTCCTCTTGGGGAGATGTTGGTGCACCCCATATGGCCACATTGTCACTTCCAGGATTGACAATCGACTTGCCCATATGGCTCTTCTCAACCTCTGTCATTCAGAACACTATGATTCCTGAACAATCAAGTCAGCAACTAAACGATACCAGAGTTACCCCCCAACCCTCTACTTCGTCCAATTCTTCCTCTCCTCCTTCCTCTTTGCTTGATGAAGTTGGTAAAGCCAAAAATCAAGTAACCGAGAAGAAGAAGGAGAAGAAGAAGAAAGAGAAGAAGAAGAAGAAGGAGCCAAAGGCGAAAAGGGGCAACCAAGCATCGTCTAGCGAAAATCCACACACTGCACCGTCCAGGCATAAATCGCCATGTGTCATTTGCAAAGGAGACCACTATCATCGAGATTGTCCTTGCATCCCTCGGATCTTAAGGGATTGGTCTCCTCATTTGCAAATCCAGTGTCGTCAACCTCTGATGATCATGTTGAAAGTACACCGTCAACTAGTGAAAGTGAAACCCCTGGACAAAAAGGAAAATGTAAATTTTCTTGTAAATTGTGTGAAGGCAATCACACCGTCCACTGTTGTCCCTTCTTAGACGAGGCTAAAAAATTTTTGGACGACTGTCTGGTTTCACCGATACGGCTTCCTCCTGGATATAAGAAGCTCTTGCCGAGTCCTTCACTAGTTGAAAATCTGGCTGACACGCCCTGTGGTCAGCCGAAGCGTCTATCATTGAAGATAAACCATTTGAATCCACACTAGACGAAAGTCAAAATGTTGAGGCGGCAGTTGACCTGGTCTTGCCTTAAGAGGATCCATCTTCAGATGATACAGTCACCGAAGAGAACAAGAACGACACCGTTCAAATTCTCTTCGTAAGCACAGACTCCGATGAACATGGCGGTAGTCTACCCGTTCCTTTACCGCAGGAAGGAATTTCATCAGAGTCATATCCGGTCGTCTATTCAGTCCCACCTCCAAGCAACCTGGTTGTTTCCTTCGATTGGAATCTGCTAGGCAGACCCCGTTTACCGGCTAGTGTACCATTTCGAATCATTGCTCAAATATATAGAATGGTCATGGCTGGTACCATCATAGATGAAGGGGCTTCTGTGAGTATCCTTTCCTCAACTGCTAGGAAAGCGCTTGGTTCGCCATCGCTTTTGCCTGAGATGAGAAATCTAATAGGCTTTGACAATGGAACCAGTCGAACGTTAGGGATCCTTCCCGATGTGCCGATAACATTGAGAAGGAAAACCGTTCACATGAACGTAATGGTAGTCCAAGTACCCCTAGATTATAATCTACTCCTTGGACGCGACTATATTTATTGCATGGGAGCCATTGTCTCCTCACTCTTTAGAGTAATGTGTTTTCTGCATGAAGGGAGAGTGGTCAAGCTCGTAGACCAGCTTTCATTCCCCAGTTCACACATAGCAAATAGTCATATACCATCCCTGAATGGTCTTTTCATGCAAGGAATGTCTCATCAATCCCCAGTCCGTCCACCTGATGAGCGCGAGTGATTCGGAGGACATGACTGAAACCCAGGGGGCATGCACCCTGGTCTGCTTCGGCAGGAAAACTTCAGGTATAGGGTAGGTTTCCGCGAAGGATATATGACTAGTTTATGAGATTAAACTGGAATAATATTCCTCCGTCAAAGTTATGTGAGTGGAGGCGTCTGCGCCACTCACCTTTGTCTATTTCGGTAGACATCACCGAGGAAGTGTTTTATACGCAGTACGGATAGGACAATCTTTGGTGACCTGGAAATTTTTCGCTATACCTGGGGGCATGCAAACCTTTTGGCGTGCAAGCAAAGAGCGACCATTTATTTTTTAAATTTATAGGTCCTCTAACCCTTTAAACTCATAGGATTGGTTGTTTCCTAACTTGCATAAAGAAAGGATGCAGGGCAAATCTTTGAAAAAATGTTGTTTTTATGTGACATCCTTATTATACGACTGGATCAAGCAGTTTTAACGTGGAATTCAAGCTCGTTAAAAAATAAACATAAGCAATGAGCAAATGTTCCCCCAGAGTTTAAGCTCATTAAAAAATGAACCATTCTCCGGTAAATAACCATTGTGAATGTATTACCATCAGCCTTTGAAGCCTTGGTCGTGTTCTCATCGTCACCTCCACTTTGTTTTGGCCGATCATTCACCTCCATTTGTTTTTTTACCCTTTTTGAGGAACATCTGCGAAGAGTGATCCTATTAGCCTTCCTTGTGACACTGCTGTGATTGGAAAATTCCAAACCTTACCTGGAATCAGCTGCTACCCGAATTTATCACTCGTTCCTCAAAAAACGAGTCTCCTTTAAGCTCTTTTCGACTGACTCGTAAAATATGAAAAGATTGCCGAGCAATTGGCCTCTCTAGCTCGTTAAAGGGACCGGAAGTGTTATCCCTCCTTTAGATTTTAATCTTTTTGGACTTGAGGGATTATTACACAAAAATATCGAGTGCTTGTTTTGTTCGGCTCGTTAAAAGTACTGAAGATTCATCCCTTTTGTATTGTTTTATACTTTTTCGAACTCAAGGGATTATATGATGAAAAAGGATCATTGGAGTTTTCTTTACGTCCCTTTTTCAGACTCTCTAAAATTGAAAAGGACTGAGTTATCCTTGTCGTTAAACTCGTTAAAACCAAATAGCGACAAACTTGTCCATAACAGACAAGAACGAGTTTCACTATCGCTAGGCTCGTTAAAACATAGTGATGGGTTTGCCCAAAGGGAAAATTATAGAATAAGCATATGTTATCCTCCTCAAGCTTGACAAAAATAAAGAGGTACTGGTCAGCAATGGCTGGGGAAAAATTGGGAAGAAAAACTTGAAAAAACTTTATTGGTAGCAAGTCGCTCTTGAACATGACACTTTCACTCTGCATCTGAGTCGGGTTGGGTTGTTCCATTCACTGGTCACATCACCATGGTTCCGTCACACCATCCATATTTGGGGTTTATGCTACCGATCCATCATGTCAGTGTTGCCGATATGTTCAAGAGAAGTCACTCAGAGAATTCACCTGTGTCTCACCCACTGCAATACATTCACGCTCCATTCTTTCATGACCGCCACCCTGAACCTTATATCACCAGATCGTTTTCACCTCCATTAAAATCATTTTCTCTGTTCCGTGTCATTGATGTGGGATTCATTAAGGCCCTCCTATGACGGATCGCTTCTTGTCAACATCAGCTCATTATCCAAGAAGTCGATCTAGGAACAACCCTTTCAGTACTTTGAAGCTTGCATGCCTCAATGGCAAGTTTCTCACTTCCAGTGACAGGTTTACATCAATGGCCTTTGACCAAAAGATTTTGCGTGGTGTTTGACGCCAAGTCCCTTAACCACACCACATGAATTGTACTGCAGTACCTTGAGGGTCATAATCATTATCGGTGATTCCTCTCACGCCTGTTAACCGCTTACATCAGTGGCTGGTAATCAGGCGATGTCTTTCCATGTTCGACTCCAGAACATCTCTCACATGGATCAACTTGTACTTTGAGTGAAGATCGAATGAGATTGAAGACCCCGGATCTAGTTTCATCTATCCGGGCTGTGATATATATTCAGGAAAATAAAGACATCAAATGTACATCGTTACTACACAGATAATCATCCAATCTAAGGGATGATGGCTCTACCAGAATCATCAGCCTACACTCAGACGATTGTCTGTCTTATGTACATGAAAATGAATTTATAAAGCTGAGCATGGGAATGCCTACCTCAGCTAGATCATGAAAATATTATGAAGATAATGTATTGTATTGTATCTTATTACAGGTCACCTTCCAGCTTGAAAGAACTTCAGATCCTCATGATAAAGCATTTCACCCGACATCAACAGATTAACAACCTCATGCTTTAGGGGGCAACTGTTATAGACATTTTTTGGGCACTGCAACCCCAATCATAAATGTCCATAAACTAAGGGCTCTTAAGTCCCTAAAAGTGTTGTTCCAACCTCTAAAAGAACAATGTCAACTGATTACATCTTCTCCCAGAAGTTCTCCATGAAAAACTGCTCAGAACTGGTCAAAACTGGACCATCTCACCTGCTCCATGGTCAAAGTGCGTTGCATCCCACCTAAATACACACAGTAGGTGCGATGCATCTTGAAAAGACCTTCTATGGGGTGCGATGGGCAACAGTGGACAAATGGCAGGGTCAATTGCAAGGTGGAGGATCATGGAATCTTCTAGAAACTTCGCTGTGACACTTGCCTCTCTACATTCGCCCAGGGATGAGTAAGAGATCATCAATCTCCAAGTGGAATCAAGAACTATCAGAGAAAGGACACTAATCAACTCTCAAAAGCTGACTCACCCCCCTTGCAAACATCTATATATGGATCCCTCATCCTAGAGATCTAGAGGCTAGAATTTTGTATCTTGTAAGGAAGTGCTGTTGGTTTCTTGGTGCAACATCATAGTGTTGGGTGATCTAAGCTTTTCATGAGGTGAAGAAGGGCTTTCTTGTTGAGAGGATGATGCTGGGTCAGAACAATTGGTTGTAATCCTCTTTGCTCTTTCTTGATTATCAATAAAGCTATTCAAGTTTTCCTCCACATTCTTGTATAATTGATGTTATGTGCATTTGTGTGGTTAATATATATCTAGTCCTATATTGTTTATGATAATAGATCTATGTTCTTGGATAGTGTTATGTTGCTTTGATTCTATAGGTGCTGTGTGAAGCTGGGTAGACAAGGAAGCGAGTAGCAAAGATCTATCAGAAGGGAGAGGAATCGAGCAAGGAACCAAGCGCAAGACAGAGGTTGGTCTCCTTATTCCCCTCTTATCTATTTCACATAAAGGAAAACAAAAGTAGTTTTAGTTTGTTTGTTTCTAAGGTAGCTACCAGCCTTAGTGGGACTAGCAGCTCTGCATAGACACTAGTTTTCCCGATAACAAGGTGTGGTTAAGAAAACCCCACCACAATAAACCCTGGTCCCCACTCCATTAACCTGCGCTTATATTTAATCCCTGCTTTGTTTATTAAATAATTATAATTTATTGTAATTAACCCCCGGGCCCCGCAAATCCTGACCCCAATTTCCCTCCATGCATCTTGACTACGCAATAGCCATTAGATCTCCCACCCCTCGATCTAATGGCATGCATCCATATCGCGCTCATTCCTCTCCGACCTTCATCAGCCCGAGAGCACGCGAGATTCACGGTTTTGCCCAGCCCTATTCTACTATGTGGCAGCTCCAGGTGAAATCATGTGCTCTCAAGGAAATACTGCCTGCCTGCCAAAAGCAGTGTGATGGCCCCTGAAACCGACTCCTCGCCAAAAGCTAAAACCATCCACTGCTCATTGATGAATTCTGCGCCAAATTGTAACTGTTGCCAGTTAAAAGGCCGAAGAAGCCCATTTCGACTCTTTTTGCTCGTTTGCACTGTGAATGCTGCCTAAGCCTTCCTGCGCCACCCTAAGCCTCTGCAACCGAAATTGACCGCCGTTTATCTCCCGAACAAGCTCTGGATGCCCAATTCAAGCATCCAGTGCACAGCTGAAGCCACCGTACCATCTACAATCACCATTAAAACTAGTTTGCAACCTAAACCACCAATTTCCAGGTATTTTGAGAAACAACTAGAATGGCCCTCTCAATTTGAAAACTTACAGTTAATTCAAATATTAATTAATTGAAATCAATTAATTTTCCCTAAATTTAATAGTATTTCCACTTGAATACCCAAACCCCTCTTTTGCAAACTACAAATCACCCTCTCACTACACTAGAGTTTTCAAAGCCTCACTTATACAGCCTATACAAGCATAATTCACACCCTTGCTCCTAAAAATGGCTTCCCAAACCTCTTTGGATGTGAGACCTGTGTCAACCCCTCACCTGGACATCGACCATTTGGCACTAGCAGATAGGGATTTTCAAATAAAATATACTGCTATTGCAGCCTACATCCTGAAGCTCCACTGCCATAGTAAGGACAGATTCCCAAACCATGCCGATGACATCCACCTTTGGAAATCCAATTTGCCCAAATATCTATTCGTAGAAGTCCACCCATTCCCTAATATCATACATTTTTGTCATGCCTGCTATATCCCTAACCAAAGAGCTATTGTTGCCCCAAACCAACAGCTCTTATTCACCATTACACCAGAGTCCATCAACCAAATGCTTCCAACCTAGCCCTAATCAAACCCCTCTATCCACTGGAGACCTATTGGACCTATATATCACCCTAGACCTGGTTAAGATAAGGCAAATCTTCCAGACTTCCATTATTGAAGACTGACATACTCCCACAGATACCCCACCCTATGCTGCCACTATTTTTTCATAAACTGGCAGACATATAATCACCATGCTCTCTTGCATCTTAGGATATACCACAGATGAGAATGTGGATGAGGTCATCCTAGCCTTTTTGTCCATTTTTACCCTAGGCAAGCCTCCTATCATGTACAATTATGCTCAGTTCATTGTAGACAAGATGCATGAACAATTCACAAGACTGGCCACTAAAAGATTTTTCAAGTACTCTTCGGTGTTGTTTCACATGTTTTTATATTACAAAGCAGATAAGTTCCCTATAAGCATCCAGAAGCTGGATACCAAGGGAAAATAGAGATCAGTATTCTACTAGACACCCTTGATCTAGAAATACTCCACAGCATTTACCTACAAAGACTTCATGGATTCATTTGTCTACCCAGTCATGAACATGCTGACCAGTAACATTCAACCTAGAATCAACCAAGAAATCAAGAGGGTGCTATAGTTGGCTAAGAACAACAAGGTGGGAGACTAGTACCTATACTATAACCACACTGAGATCAGGGTTTATGGATGCCAACTAGCCCCTTATAAGCTTCCCAAATACCTCCCTATGAGGATATTTGCACTTGAGTATTTCAGACAAATCATCAACTCTAATGAGGTCCACTTCCTATCTGCTAGGAAGAAGACCTAGTTTAAAATGAAAAACCAATTGGGCCCATTCATTTGCAATAACAAAGAGGTTGGACCAGAGGCTGACAAGATACTACAACAGATGAAATTTAGAAACAACTTCATGTGGCAGTATGACCGTCATGGGGTCATAAACAAATTGAGAATTAAGGTCAAATTGGGACCTTTCATCCACCATCCAAGACCTGATAATGAACAGTTTGCCAACCAATCTGAGTGGTTGGAAAACACATTGATTGATATGGATAACATAGTTGTGGATGTTGAAAACAAACTCATTGATCTAGAAAAGAAAATTGGCCAGAGTTCTTTCCTGTAGGTTCCATAACTAGGGGAACCAATGAATATTCCTCCTATATTACAGACCCCAGCCAATGAGGAGAAGAATCCAAAGAGGAATAGGGAAGAGCCATCCAGTTCTACCATGGAGACTACAGATGAGCTGTTTGAACTCAGAAAAAGGCCCATATTGAATCATGTGTCTGAAAAGGAGGAGAACATTGAATTAGTGGAAATAACTGACATTGAAACAATGGGGCATAGAAGCAAAGACACAACTGCTTCAGGTGAAATACAACAGCCATCAACCTCCAACACTCAAATGATTCAGAGACAACAAAGTGTTGAGTTTTCTTCCTTTGTCAAGCCATCTGACAGAGAAAAGGACATCAAAGACAGGTACAAGGAGATAAAGATGAGGAATGAGAAGTTTAAGGCAGAGACATACACCCGATACTTCAAAAATACACCAACCAACCAGAGCAGGTTGATGTCAGCATTTGACATCAAAGCATGAAAGATGCAAGTCTCATTTTTGCAGCCCACTGTTCAGCAACCAAAGACCTCATCTGATTACAAGAGGACGGATTTTGAGGTGTTGGCCAGGGATGTTCATCCCATTGACCATATAGGTTTCCACAAGCAAGTTGGAGAGATGATTTACTCCACCCTTACAGGAAAGGCCATGGCTGCACACAGGCTGCAAGATTCACTGGATAATATAATAGCCCAATATAAATTGGGGAAGGCCTCTTCACAGGCCAAAGACAATAGGATCAAGTCATTGGAGGACTTGGTCATTGAATTGGGCCATGATCCAAGTGACATTAAGGCTATTGAGAAATTGGTCAAAAAGAAGAATGAGGATATAGAATCCCTCAAGAAACAACTTAAGTTGCCTCATTTACAACACCCATAAACAAAGGAGGTCCTAGAGAGCCAAACCAATCATGAAGAGATGATGAACCTAGTGTTGCAACTAAATGGTCAGTTAAAGGAGATGGAGAAAGAACTGGATAGTTTGATTCAACTAAAACAAGCTAGTCTTGATGATGCCCCTACAATTGTCATCCCAATAGTTACCACTATTGTACCTCCTACTTTGGCAACATCCTTGGCTCCCGTAGCTCCAATGGCCACAACACTGCTAGCACCTACACCAACTACATCAACAGCAGGGTCTACATGTGATGAAGCAAACAGATTGGTCAATGCAATGGAAGAAATTTCCATTCAGACCACTGAGATGAACAGGCTTAAGGAAAAAGTGACCATCTTGGAAACAGATTACAAACTTGCCCAAATCACGCACAAAGAAGAACAACATAAGTATACAAGGATGAATGAACGAATCAAAAGCCTAGATAAGGAACTAACATTGAATGAACCTTTAGATTACGCTAAGGAGCAACTGTGGGCTAATATCATTGACTCTATCAATGATAATTGGCCATCCATCCAAGTTATTTTTGAACAAAGTGATTTAATAAGGTAGGCTACAAAAGCCATTCAAAGAGTCAAAGCAGAACTTGGAGACATGCCAGAGGAAGTTGCAAGGATCATTCACTTCCTCTACTCCAAGAACAGGCATGAGCTGTAAGAATTAGAGATACCTGACAGAATAGGTACAATTTTGGATGTTAAAAGGTTCCTCACCTAGAGGAATTTGATGTTGAACCTAGAGGATAAGTGCCAAACCATGCAATTGGCCATTGACAGATTCATGGTGAAGTTTGAAATTTTGATGCAAAAGGGTTTACCAAATCCCTTGGTTATACATAGGAGGACTATAATAAAAAGATCAGAGAAGTGGCTAGAGATCAGGTGAATACTTCATCCATGAAGGGTATACCTACAACAAAAGTATTGTATCAAACTTTTGAGAATTTGTTTTACCTCCAGCATGAGGTAAAACACCTTTTTGTCAATAAGCCTACTTTTTCCAAGTATACAGAGGCAGATGAGATCTACAAGAAGATGCTCAATATCCAATTACCAGATGCTGAGACATGGGAAAAACTAAATGATTTACTGTAGAAATACACATTAAAAATGTAAAATGTACAGTAAAAGTAAAAGGGCACAGTAAAAGGATATTGACAGGTCAGCTAGGTCAAAGTAAATACAACACTCTGCGTGAAGACCAAACAACAAAGTAGATTAAAAGGCAAAAGATCAAAGCCAGCAGAACCTAAATAATAGGGACAACAAGCAACAGTTCAATAGCTGTCTCTATCTTCTTGCATGAAGATATTTCTTTCTCCTAGATTAGTTCCCAGGACAGTTTGGGATATTTTGTAAATTCTTTTTGTATAAATACTTGATAACTCAAAGTATTGAGTGTGGATTGCTATACTTTTGTATAGTTATTTTGATCTTAAACCTAAGGGTTATTGTATCAATTTTCAAGTCAACAGACTGGAGCAAGTAATAAAAAGATTGCATTACAGGATTCATGAGATGAGGTATTGCAATGAAGTATCTTCTTTGTCTGACTTTGTTACTTTCTTATGTGTTTCATAAACTTAAATGTTATCTGAATGAATTAACTAGAAATTTAACTCAGAATTTGTTTAAGTACACTCTATTTTGCACAGTTAATCATTTATATGTTTTCCTCTGATATTCGGATGTGAGAACCCTTAATTGCTCTCCCATCCCGGTTGACCTCTTTCATTTCTCTTCATAATCAAGCCTAAGGAACCCTTAATTGATCCCTGGATCCAATTGGAAACCATTTCACCATCTAGCCTTTGAGATTTGTAGTAACTCCTCTATCTTGCCCTGTAGACACTGTGTTTAGAACTTGATCCAGTCCCGTTTGTCTGGCATTTGACCCCAGAGCCCATTGGTAAAACCAACCCTCTGTTCATCTAAGTAAGTGATCCCACAACCCAAATTCAAATCAAAACCTAATTGTAACAATAACTAGCCTAAAATAAATTAATTAAAACAAAGTTAAATCATAAAGAGAGAGCCCTCTCTGAGAATTAGGAAGGCTAGATCATAATCTCCAAAGTAGGTTTGTGGTTACCTCTGAACATTTATTTCTTTAGTAACTTCTAGAGAAATTTTGGAGTGATAACACATCATAGGTTATAGCACTTTGTTAATTATCACTGGATGTACACATGTGGCGAGTTGTAGGGTTGTGTTGATATGCAGGGGAGGGAGCCTCTTCCACTTCCATATTGGACTCCTCCATCTTCTCTTTCCACCACTCAATTCAGTCCCAAAACTTTGTTTCCATGGTCACTTTTCCTAGTAAACTTAGGACACTATGAACATTCATCCTAGTGCAAGACATACCTCTGAGAGGTCCTGGGCTTGGCTAGGGGGCTCAACCCAAACTTCCTTCATTCTCTCTAACCTACATCCACCTCTCCATACCCTCAAGACATCAATTTCACCCTAAAAATCCTCTCGAAGCCCCTCCTATATAATTACAGACCCTCCTACATCAATACAAGCCCTCCTGTAGCAACACCTGTAGCACCAATTTTCTTCACTAGTTTTGATCCCCACCTCAAATGTAACTTAGTGAAGATTAATAATGACCCCAAGTTGTGATTTGATAATCAGGGGAAGCTCCTAGGCCACTCCAACCATTCCTTTTCCTCACTGTAAAATAGAGTAGAATTAGTTTTTTTAATCACAAGTATGATGCAAGTTAGGTTTCTAATTTTCAAGCAAGTGTGAAATAGGTAGATGATACATGCAATCATGTTTCTAGTTTGATGAATTATGCAAGATAAAATAGAATTATTTCTGCATGTAGATTATCCCTTTTCCTTTCATGAAAATATTAATTAGCGTCTACGAGTTGAGAAAATGGAATTTCCACTTTCATAACTAGAATTAACTTCCAATTGTACTTTCACTAGTAATATTTCACTATAGTTTAGTAGGAGGAACGGTTTCTGAGCACTTTGATCTAATGTCATGACTAAGGGTGGCATGAGTGGAATCCAATCTATTATGCATATAGCATTGTCACCTCTAAGTTTGTACAAACCCTGGGTGATAATTTGAGTTGAGGAACCCTTGGGAGTTTCAACATTCTTGGTACAATACCAGGGCTCACCACTTTTTGGCGCAGTTGTCGGGGAGGAGTCTATGTAGATGTTGTTTCTGCTTTAGCATTGTTTTCTGTTTTTCATATAATTTTTGAAAAAGTGAAAAACAAAAATAAGAAAATATGTCATGCCTCGTAGGAGTAGGGATAATCAAGTATTTTTTTTACTAAAAACCACCAAATCCTCAAGCGGTCAACCTTCAATCTTCTTCGGTGACTATGAGCTTCCCTCTCTGACTACAGGGGAGCTAGAAGACCCTCTAAGTGAGCAACCTGAAATTTTTGAACAACCTATTTGGGAAGAAGAAGAACCCACTTTACCTACCCGAACTATGACTAAAAAAAATGACAATGAGGTTTTCCCTATAATGAACAATATAATCCCTACTCCCTTTCCACACTTCCATGGCTTAACCTTTGAGGATACTGACACCTTCATGTTTGAATTTATTGTTGCTTATAGGACCTCTTACTATGCCTCTAATGAGTAGAAGTTGAAGTTATTCCTCTCTACCCTTAAAGATGCATCCTTGCTTTGGTTTATGGGTATTCCTGGGGGTAGCATCACTACCTAGGCCCAAAGGCAACAATCATTCAATAAAAATAACATGGACTATTGTAGGTGCAAAGAAACGAAGGAAGAAATCTTTTTAGGATGACTCTTGGACCTGATGAATCCCTAGAGGACTATGAGGAGAGATTTCAACTCAGTTATAGGAAGGCCAACTGTACCCTTGATCCTGAGTCACTCAAGCTTGTTCTTCTATGAATGTCTGGAGGCGATATCTATCAATTATCCTATGATGGCATCAAATTTGAATTCAATAATCACTCTAGGGATTATAGGAAGATGGATAAGGCTAGTCAAGGCTTGGTCAGTTCCTCTCCCTCCGTAACATCCATCAAGAATGAGATAGGGAACATGTTGGAGGATTTCAAAAGAGAAATGTTGCATACATTTTCATTACAAATGGATACCATGAAAATCAAAATAAAGCAGGAGGAAGTAGAGAGGGCACTAGTTATTTTCTACCCTAGATGCACCAGAAAACATCCTAGGAATTAATGCCATTGAATTTCATAGAAGTTTGTCTAGTATATGAATAAAATCATGCAACAGACAAATTCCCCTCTTTTCCAGGAATAAAACATGTATACCAAGGGGTAGAAGGTGGGTCAAAGAAACTTTTCTTCATTAATTAAAGAATACCTCAAGGACCTCAACCATATCAACAAGGCATGCAAGGTACACATTAATATTATTACAATCCAAATCAGAATGCACCTTTGCAACCTTGGTACTCTTCCACTCATCCATCATCGTCCACACCCCCTTCTTGGCATTATTCTCCTTCATATCCTCCTCAACCTGCCAACCATCCTTTTTAGCCATATCAACCCCAATATTATCAATGGGGAAACCCATCACAAGGTTGGAGGCCTCAATTCAACCATCCTCCTGCTTTACTACCTCCACCCCAACCTCAACCACAACTCAGTCATCCTACTCCACCTAAGCAACCTCAAATGCCCGCTCAAACCAATCCAAACTTGAACAACAAGCAAGCACAACAGGTCTACAGTGGAGAGACATCTTATCCTTCTTATGCTATGGAAATCCAGAAGATCAACCTTCGGCTAGGAGAGTGCTCCTAGATAATCACCCACCTTCTCCACCTGAAGAGCTTGAAGAAGAGAAGGACAATATTGCTCCTCAAGTCAATCCACCTCCATTTCCTGAGAGGGTGATCCACCCTAGCTAGCATACCCCAGAAGAGGTTGAACTTTTAGGATAATTAAAGAATTTGTGTGTTAAGATACCCATTCTATAGGCCATTAAAGATGTTCCCATCTATAATAAGTTTATCAAGGGAAAATGTTTCAAAAATCCTGGCAGAAGAAAAAGAGATACCCCCACCATAAATTTTGTTGGGAAAGTATCCAATTTGATTGATCTTCCCTAAATATCTAGAACCTGGAAGCTCAGTAGTGGATGTGCACATTGATGGAATTGTAATCCCTATACCTTGATTGATCTTGGGGCTGCAATCAATGTGATAACTAAGGAAACCATGCTAAATATAAATCTCCAAGGGGCTTTGAAGAAGACCACATAATGTTGCAGATTGCAGACAGATCCATAGTATATCCTACGGGAATTGTTGAAGATTTTATAGTCTACATTGACTCTTGGGAGTATCCTATTGAGTTACTGGTTCTCTAGCCCAAACCATGTTTAATGGCTATCCTCTCATCTTAGGAATACCTTGGTTGCCACTGTTGATACCTATAGGAGGAGCCTGTGAGGCTATAGGAGGGGGATCTAATGAGGAGAACATCCAAAAGGACCATGATGCCTCTAGGAAAATATAAAAAGGTTCCTCCAATGATTTACTCATCATCCATCCATCACCCATCCACTCCATTTCATGAAAACTTACTCAAATTTTCCAATTGTTCCTACCTCTAAAAAAATACAAAAGCGATTGTTTTCTATTTATCCAATGTTTGCACTACTTCCTCATGAATCTAACCCTGTCCTCATGGATTTTCATCGTGTCCCTCAACACCAGCATGCAAACTGGGGATTTCAAGGGAGGATAAAAATACTTCTATAGGAAGAAAACTCCTCCTGCAGTAGCCTGTGTAGTCACAACAAAAGTCACTGATATTTTTTTCCACCACCAGAAAGCATGATGGAGCCTTGTCTGCAACCAAGAAGGGACACATCATCCTCAAGAAGGCTTCCCACTAGTAGTAGTAGCTTGGACATCAGAGAGGCACCTGCACAACAAGAAAGGGGAGAGCAGCATAGATTTACAGAGCAAAGCAGCAACACCTGCTCCTGGCAGGCGGCCGGAACCTTACCTCATAAATCAGAAGGTTCCGAGAATGTGCAGAAAGCCCTTTTATCAGAATTGGACATTTAGATAGGTGATTCTACATGATTTTTTTCCAGGAAGTTAGTGGTGTTGGTTGTTTCTAGAGCTGGGCTCTCCATTTGTCATCTATCTTCCAGATTGGAGGTATAAGGGTGTTTATGTAAAATATGCTTGTACTTCTTCTCTTTTCATGCCATTTAATGAATGAAGGCCTCCCCACTATTGAGCAGGGCCCAAGATGTAGTCCAAATTGGATGAACTCCGTAATCAAATGTCGATGTCTTGATCTCATGCGTCATTATGGCTCTTTTATCTTCGTTTTATATGCTTATATTCCATGGTTTCTAAATGCTCTGTTATATGTAATTGAATAATGCATCCATATAAAAAGTTCTTAGATCAAGTGGTATCAGAGAAAGGCTTAGTCGATTTGAATTGCATGAGTATGCTAACCAGAAATAAGCCTCAAAGGATATGCATCACGAAGAGGAGACATGGCAAACGTTGAAGCTCGTTGGGAAGAGAAGCAATCTTTTTGTTGTTAATAATTGTGAGCTTGAATGACCGAGTGTGCAGCCATGGAGAATGATAAAGAAATGCACGAGACCTTCCCGCGAATTTCCAAAATGGTGAACATCATGTATGGCATGTATGAGAAGAGAAGAGAGGAGGATACAAAGAGATTGGAGAGTGATGCATCATCCACATCTTCCAGTGCTTATGCATCTTATTCATTGCTTTCCTCGAATGAGGAGATTAATCAGAGACTTCAAGAAGAGAACATTGAATTAATAAGGCTATTGCGAGAAGAGAAGGAGGAGAAGCAACAATTGCAGCTTCAGTTGTGAGCCATAGATGAGGCCCTGGAAGAATTGAAGCACAATGAACAGAGTCTTCAAGCAGAGCTTGCTGAATTAAGGAGGCTTCTACAGGAAGAGAAAGAGGAGAAATAGAGGTTGCTACACCAGCTACAAGCTAAGGACCAGGCCTTGGAAAAGATGCAGTGTGACCCCTGTGAGGTAAAAAGAAATTCTTCATCTTCTTGTATTGTTCTCGATGATGATTTCACCATTTTTGAAAACCATACTACAGAAATCAGGTCCAAACTATTAGAGAGAATGGGGTATCAAGGAAAGGGCCTCAGCATTAATGTCTAGGGCATCCTTATTGCCATCCAATTAGAGGAATTACCTCGACATATAGGACTTGGATACATTAGGAAGGAGGTTGGGGAATGTGCCAAAACAGCTAGCGAACCATCAATGACAGATGATGAGAAGCCTTCACCAGTTCTTTCCAAATCGATAGTGGAGGTAAAAGATGTGGATTTCTCTTCAGTTTCATCTTCACATAGTATAATTTCTATTGGAAATGTGGAGATACACATTACAAGGAAAAACATGAGACTCCTTACCAAGATGAGGTACAAGGATGAAGAAATACTTGGTGTTAATGGCCAAGGCATAACTCAACCATTGGAGGTTGAGAAAAGACCTCAATTCACAAGGTTGGTGTGCACTGAAGGATAGTGCTCAAAGATGTTAGAAGCTTCCACAACATTGTTGAAACTATCGAGGAACGAGGATGATGGGAACATGTCACCATCAACCTATGGCAGTATGCATTGTAGAGAAAGAGTTGAGGCAAGCTCTCATTCCCATGATCATACCAGAGACCAACAAGAAAGGTATAACCATTCTCGCTATTATAATGTGTATTTTGATTACAACCGTATTGTTAATAATGAACGAAAATCATGGCATAGAAGAACTTGCAGTTTTTTTGGATTGCATAACCATGTGTTTGTTGAGAGTTGGAGGAGAATAGAAGAACGAAAAAGGATGAGGCATGAAAGACCCTCTCAATAGCAGGAAAAGAAGAAGGTAAAGCAGATCTAGAGGAAGAAGGCTTATTGTATTCATTGTGAAAGAGGTGGTCATCAAAAAGCGATGTGTTGGAGGATTCATCAAGAGCAACATCGCAAGGAAAAAGCATCCATGCATGAACTAGGTGAAGCAATTGTTCGACCAACGAATGCGCCACAAGGAGACGACCCAGTCACTTTGATAAGTGAGATATGGTTCTTCTAGGTGTGGTAGAATGTCATGGCCTTATTTTGTGTTTCATTTTAAACTATGAAAGTGATTATGTGTTTCCATTACTTGTTGAAGCAACAATAGTGTTTGGCCTTATTTTTTTAAATCGTGCGTTGCAGTGATGATGTGTTTTCCATCACTTGTTGCAGAAACAATGATGTTTGGACTTGTATTGATAGCTGGGGTATTGTTTCCATTTTTATGTAAACTTGACCAAAGAGTATGTTTTACAAACTCATGGAAAGTATGGGATGCTTGGCTCATTTTTGGTCATATAGTGAAACATGTAATTTGCAAGATATTGTACTACAGGTTTGTAGGGGATGCAGGTGTCAACTCATCGCTTATGGCTCCAAATGAAAAAGGTGAAGGAGAAGGAAGGATGAGTTGTTAGGATAGTTGTGGTGCAGACAATGTACAACGAAGTTGCATATTATTTAATTCTTTTGGAGGACTAAAAGCTTCTCTTAGTGGCGAGGATTGATCCAGGAGGATCCAAGAGGATTGATCTAGGAAGATCCAGGAGGATTGATCCAAGTGGATCTCTAAAAATACGAGTGGAATGGTAAAAAAGGCTCAAAAATCAAAGTGGCAGAATATTGATAAAATTAGCTTCAGATCAAATTTCTCATCATCTAGATTCCAATGGTGCGAATGACACTCGAATCCAAGCTCATACGAAGAAGTTAGAGCAACTCAAAGTACAAGTTTGATTTGGACAGATGGCAGAAAAAATGACATGGAAAGATTCTTCAGCAAATGGGGAAGCGCCAAGTGGCAGGCCGTCATTGGCCCCGCAGTTTGATGATCAAAAAAAGGTAGAGGTCCACGGTTAAAGAATGTCCCCCAACGTACCGAGTTGTAATTGTGATATCGCAATCGTAGATGAGAGGCAGGTCGATGGTTAAAAATTGGCCCCAAGCTGGAAAGGGTGCGATGCAATGATCACATATAACACATCGCAAAGGGACAACATTTTCCAGAATCGGCCCCTAATAGTCCGGGTTGCGATTGAAATATCACAATCTCATATCGCACAACGTAGCACTTTGATAACAGTAACACCCCCCGGGTTCGCGGATTGTGATATGGTGATTTCCCGTATGTGATACAATTATAAGGTGTGGTTTTAAAAACCCATGGGGTCTGTCAGTTTACATATCGTAGTTCGCACTACGCAGCGACCCATTATGGAGAATCACCCTCAGCCTCACTGATTTTGATACACCAAAAGACCTGCAGATGCGACATAGTTATACACTAGAGTTTAATAGTTATGTCGTGTTCGCCTTTCTCATTGATCGTTGATCGCTCAGGTACAGGGTCTGTGCACCAATGTGTGAACTGTGGCTGATTGCGATTTATGAAGTCTTTTCTCGGATCGAAAAAATTATGGGTTTCAGTTATCAAGTTTCGTCAGGTCCATGTTTTATCGCACATCGCTGGGTGTAGAGTCCCTCATATATAGTATTACCCCTGGCTCCGACCGATTGCGATTTGCGATGTTCTATTAAATCCAATAGATTATGTATTGCAGTTGATAGCCCCTGGGATCTGCCTTTATTGCAGAATACTTATTGCCAAGGATACAGGTCTATCCATCGGTTTAAAGCACCAATTCTTTGTGTTAAAACCATTGGGTTAAGGATATATGTGTGGTTAAGAAGTTAAGCAGAAATGGTCTATAGGAACTATTTTCCGGTGGATTTTCTAAGAATGCAAAAAAACCACGAGTTGTCTTCGAACTAATATGTCGATTGTTGAAACAACCTGCTAAACTTGTTATTTAGTAATTGCCCGATTTGTGAAGCAATTTTCCCACCAAAATATAAATTGGGTTATCCGCATAGCGAGAGAGGGGAGAGCAGCAGAGAGTAGCATAGATTTACAGAGAAGAGCAGTGACACCTACTCCTGGCAGGTGGCCGGAACCTTACCTCAGAAATTAGAAGGTTCTGAGAAGGTGCAGAAAGCCATTTTATCGGAATTAGGAATTTGGATAGGTGATTATGCACAATTGTTCTCTAGGAATTCAGTCGTGCTATCTGTTTCTAGAGTTGGCCTATCCATTTGTCATCTATCTTCCATATTGGAGGTATAAGGGTGTTTATGTAAAATATACTTGTACTTCTTCTCTTTTCATGCCATTTAATGAATGAAGGCCTCCCCACTATTGAGCAGGGCCCGGAGATGTAGCCTAAATTGGATGAACTTTGTAATCAAATATCGGTGTCTTGATCTCATGCGTGATTATGGTTCTTTTATATTCGTTTATATTCTTGTGTTCCATGGTTTTTAATTGCTCTGTTATATGTAATCTAATAACGCATCCATAAAAAAATATTCCTAGATCATACAGAAGCTTGGGATGTTAGAGAGGCCACCAGGGCCATGAAGGACATGGATATAGATGACTAGGTTGCTCAGAGGATGAGAAACAATTTCAGTCGGGGAGTGATGATGAGGCTCATCAATAGGTAAACTATAAGGGTCACAATGTCATTCTCCATCTTATTAAATTGTCTTTTCTCACATTTATCCACAATTTTTGTTATATTATGCTTAATGTGAGGAGTAAATATGTGTTACTATGTAATGTGTCCTAATGTGTGTTGAATGCAGGAATTGAAGTTTGAGTTGATTTGGGTGCAGGAACTCGGAGTAGACAAGAAAGATATATTCTAGGAGGTGGTCTCCCTTCTTAACTACTCAAATTAGTCGAATATCTCCCACTCTATCTCATCATCTTGAGTTCACTAGTAGCCAAGTAGGCCAAGTTCATTGCCAGCCAAGCTAGTTAAAGACAAGGAAGAGTTAGACCCACCTATAGTCGAGTTAGGGATCCAAGTATCCATATTTTCTAGGGATTTATTGGTAGCTCCAATTTTGTATAAATAAGGAAGCTAGGGGAATCATTAGGATTCAAAGTTTTATTGTAGCCAAGAGGCCATTGAGCTTAAGCTCATTCGACTATTATTGTTATGATGTATTTGACACTTTTTAATTGATAACGAGAAATTTAATTTTGATCCAGCACTGAGTTGACTCAGAGGGCTGCAGCTCTTGGGTTAGGGCCCAACCCAAGCAGCAAAAGTTCCTCTCTTTTATCTGTATTCTTAGCTTAGAATGTTGGTTGACCGCTAAAGTTTATTTATGTTTCTTTTTAGCTTAGAAAGTTGATTAAGTTTTCGCTTATCCATGCTTCCATTAGCTTGAAGAGTAGATTAGTGTTTTAGTCCATTGAAGGAAAATACATCAAAAATATTGTGTCAATGACCCTATCTCATCTCCCTCATGGGATCATGAATAAAGGACCCCACTCACACAGTACAAAAACAAATTTTGTCTTTTGTTCATTAAGTTTCAGTCTTAGTTAAATAATTGTTTACGATTTCTTGGAAATATCTATAGTTGTTATTCTGCTTCTTAAGATTGTTGTATCTTAGGAAGTAGTCCATTTCATATATCTAGTTCTTAGCAATAGTCAGAACATATTTTCCAAAATTAACTCATCTTTTCCGCATTGACATGTAATGATTTTTAAATGAAAAGAGAATCATGTTTTATCGCAGGGTTGTTGATCTGTAGGCAAGGATTCCTCCTACCAACTCCATCTAGGCTTTCTCCACCTTCTGTTGATGCATGCCAGCCCATATTCTGAACCTTTGTTATCCAGCCACCGTGATCAAGTTTTATTTAGCAAATATAGCCTTCTTGGAGTGTTGGGCTTGGCCTTGGGTGTTTTTCACCTTCCCTACACCTTTCATAACTGCCATACACCCTTCCAACACTTCATCTCACCATTATTACCCTCAAAAAACTCTTAGCCAACTTCCTATAGTAGTTAAGGGCATCATGTAGCAGTTCAAGACATCCTGTAGAAGTTTCCTGTAGCAAACTCGTAGCATCCAATTTTGAGCCTATTTTGACCTAAAATGATAGCATAGCCTAGTGTAGGAGTAGGCTAACCCTCAGCTTGGACTCCATGACCAAAAATGCCACCTAGACTAGTCCTTTCACTCCTTTCCCTCCTGCATAATCATATAGCATTAGCTTTTATATTTCTGCATTTGGCAATTAGAACTTTTATCTATTCTACAAGTGTGAATGAGATAGTTAATGCATGCATGTTTGAATTATGAAATGATATAATAACCTTATATTTTTAAGCAAACTTGGTAGCTAGATGATCAAGTGAAAGATTAACATAGTTTCCTTTTTGCAATTGATTTGTGTCATTTCATAGCTAGATGATTTATGTCATTTCATGACATTTACAAGTTGGAAACTTTCATTTCCCGAATTAACAAGCATTTACTTTCTCTACACTAGAACTAGCCTTTAAATTCGGCTTTCAATAGTTAGACTCCTTTTAGTTCAATAGAGGAATGGTCTAGAACCATAATGGTCAAGTGTCGTAGTTGAGAAGTGACATGAGTAAAATGATGCATTTGTTGTGTATATAGCACTGTCACCTCTAAGTTTGTACGAAACACCAAGTTGATAAAGTAAAGCTGGTAGTCTTGGGAGTCGCAGCATTCTTGTTACAGTACTAGGGCTCAACAAACCGTTTGGAGTAGGAGTCCTAGTAGTGGGTAGTATAGTAGTGCCTTGACTACGGTAGCGCGTAGAGGTAAGTAAGGTAACTTTTTTGGAAGCAAGTGTGTGACCTTGCATCAAGTCAAGTGAGATGCATGGGGGTTCTAACACACAAAGGGGAAGGAAAGTGTGTCCCTTAGAAGCCTGTAATAGTACACAGCATGAAAGGAACACATAAGCTGAATGACACCACAGGCTAGAAGCAGAATAGTCCAAAATCCAAAGTGATGGGTTAATACAAAAACACATCTTCAATAAGATTCATACAATCGTATAAAATATAGTTCATATACAAATGCGTAAGTGAAATAACATAAATTGCTAAAGTAACCAGAATAATCGAACTACAATAAAAACATATGCATGAAAACGTGTTGGCTCAGTTATATTAAGTGAAAGTTCCATCCATACATACATCATTGACAACCACTAGCCCCAATAGTGGAACATTACAGTCAACAACACCTGCTCCTCCAAAGGGATGTACTCGATCTATGCTGTGCAGAAGCCAAGGCTCATCACAATACTCTCCAAGCCTTCCAAAATCTTGTACTATGAGTTATGAGGTTCTATATATAGCAAAGGGTGGGGTGACCCTTGACATTCCCCTTTAACTCTTGGACTACCCTCATGAGTCTTCACATTACATAGTGACTATTCACATTCCACTAATGACACTTGGAATTTCACTTACAACATATTTACAATAATACAATTTCCACATATACCTGTTTGGGACAAAAATAGGCTTGAATCAGCCTAACAAGATAAACAACATCACTCAGGGTCTTGGGGAAAGACAAACTTAGTAACCTCCTCACAGTGGTCTTCGATGACGAACTGATACAAAGCTTGGTACTGTGTTATCGTGTCCTCATACTGTTTGGTGATGTCTTTATCGAAGAGGACTATCACCTCCATGGATTCCAGGTATATGGTTCTGAAACCTCTGTCCAGCTCATCTTGAAGCATGTGCAACACTGTCTTGAGTGTGGTTGGACCACCGATGTACTTCTGCATATTCTTTGTGCTCAGCTGCAAGTCATCACTGGTGGCCTCATGTATCAACTACTCTATGTACCCGTCGACCTCCAGCATGACTTGGTTCTTCCTCATGGCTTGAGTGAGGATTCTGATGGAAGGGATCATATGTGTCCTCACTATGACATCTAGACTCCTATAAAACCATGCATAGGAAGCCTCAATGTTGGTGATGAGTGGAGGGAGCTGCTCATATTTCTGGATCAACATCTGAATTCATGCTTTGTCTAGCTCTTCCTATGGCTTCATCATATTATGCAAGTAAAGCTGGGCCCCCTTATACCTCATTACCCATTCCTGTACATGTGGATGTCCTTGAGAGTTTGGGCTATCTTTGCGCACTGCTGCTAAAAACTGTGTAGATGGACAACCACTTTATGCACAATGACAAATATTCTATAAAACATCCGCATGTTGGTCTCCAAACTTGATATTTCCACAAGTATTGATTTCTTCATTTATGCCATAGCGGATCATGTGGATTGTTTTGTTCTTTACCTGACCTCTTGCAATTCCTTCGCCATCCGATCATTCTTTGTTATTAAGAACTTGACTGTTGAACTCATGGCTTCTGCATAAGCCTGAGAAGCCTCGTCCATGGTAGCTGGATGTCTTCTAACATCTGATACAATCACCCTTTCCTCTATGTGTGTAGGTGATGTGTGATCATTCAGGAGTTTCTTCTACGTTCATGTACAATCCTACGATGTCACTTGTTGAATGACAGATTGTGCACATCTATCCCTGGATCATCATCAAGGAGAATAATCTCTCCTTGCTCGCTCGGGACCAATTGTGATTCTGGAGGTGGCAGAGACTATTGTGGGACCTCGAATTCTCTTGGCAGGAGATCAGTGTCTTGGTCTTGTGGCTCTTGTTCCGTATCGATGTTCATTGCCTCAACCATCTGCTCAACCTAATGAGTGAATTCTCGAACCTGCACCTACTCACCCTCTTCTTCAACTGTTGACTGCTTTGCTGTCTCAACTGGTACGGGCACAATTTTCTCTGTCAGTGTGCATTGCTTTTCCTCCTATTCCAATTTCTTCTTTTCTTCTCTTTCTCTCCTGTGAAGGTCTTACTCTACTTTCAACTTATTTTTTGTTTCCTGCAACTTCCTCTCTAGATCCTCTAACCTTTTCTTATCTCCCTTCCTCCGTTCTATACTCCTTTTGTGTTGGTGCCCCTATCTCCAAAGATACTCTCTCAACAAGAGGATATTAACTAAACTTATAGCTTTACTTAGACTCTTTTCTCTCAATAATCTTCCTCTCGCATTTTTATTACACTGGTTTGGTGCTCACTACTACTGTTGTTGTTGCTTCCTATGGTGCCGCTACCTGCAGTGCTGCTTTCCATTCTACAGCTATGTTGACTGGTTCATTGAGCCTAGAGGAGTTATAGAAATACCTCCAAGGATCCTCCTCTAGCCAATGACATGCCCCATGGATACATGGGTAATACACCTTCACACAATGGTTCTTGCATATGCAATGGGGATCATACGGATTGAAACTCTTGGTCCCGAACCCAAACTTCTTCAAGTCCTTAGCCTCAACATCCACATCCTTCAAGGTATGGATCTCATACAACCCAATCCACAAAGGAAGAGTAGGCCATGATGCCTTCTTCCTCCTATGCAATCCTGCTGATAACCCTGTGGAGATGTGGTATGAAACCACTTGCATGGCCATCTTGTCAGTGGAAAATCTCGACATCTCATGCGTTGGCTTCTCCATGCCAAACATCCAAATGAAGGTGCCACCAAGTGAGGCATACCAATCTACAATGTTAAGCAATGCCTACATCGCTTCCTCGGACATGCAAGGTGAATCCTGTTCAAATATCATCCTATACAGTGAGGTGATGAAGTGGTTAGATAGCCTGGCCATGACTCCTCAGTTGTTGCACTCAAAGAGAAAATTGCAATAGATGTTCACAGCATCCTCTGATGGTGTCCATGTCCAACCCATGCCAGGGAACTGTTGTTGGGCACAAATTGCATCAAGCAGGTACGCAGACATAAAGAATCTTGCTTGCTCATCCTTAGATGGATTTCATGCATTAGACACATGCACTTTCAACTAAAGATCCAACATGTCAGACCAGTTGAATGGCCTTCCTTCATTTGCCAATAGCTCCAACATAACCACCCAACTTTGCGGAAGGTCTCCATGCTCTCTTGACCATACAAGTGACATGCAAAGATGACCAAGAGTTGGTAAGCCTTCCTGAGTGACTTCATCTTCTAGACTTGGTTGGGTGTTGCTCTGAACTTTGATGGCTCTTTTACCCAATGCTTCATGTTGTCTCTAGTTTTCACATTGTTTTTGGGATTGTGGAATAGTGCATCCATGTAGCTCACTGGCTACAGAAAGTGATACATCTAATGGTAGTTTTCCGTCCTGAAGGTGGCAAGTTTTGTTCCACTGGTACTGCTCAGTGTCATCTTCTTGGAATCAGTATGTGAGACAATCCGGTGAATGATATTCGTGCATGGGAAGGCAGGGTACCTACATGCAACCATGTACAAGTGTGACTTGTGGATGTTAACATAGACTTGTCGATCTTCTAGATCTTCCTTAAAACTACCTACAAATATGTCCTTTATTTCCTGGCATGTAATCTTCGATTCCTTCTCTACGAGCAGTTGTGTGTCTACATAGATAGGCAAGTTCATTGTCACCTATTCCACCACATCTCCAGTGCTGCTCTCTATAGTATCCTTTGATCTATCTCTCTTGGAAACCATGATGCATGTACTGCTGAGAAGCTGCTCAACAACTGATGTACCTAGAGATAGAGCGGACATTCACGGCAAGAAAACGTTAGCTTAAAGCATAAAGAGCTTCAAGGATCGATCATGCAACAAATTGGGAAATTGTTGGGCAAGATTACACAATTTTGACTCTCAGAGGTGTGAGACTGTCAAATTGATCTGTGCATTGCACAGTCCCAAATTTCAGTGAGAGGTACTAATGACTGGAACTACATAGAGCGCAGTCTAGTATGGCTTGTTGTGAACTGGAACTACACAATGTGCAGCGCAATCTAGCTTGATGCTAGCAGGGACTGCACATTGCACGACCCTAGTAGGCAAGATTGGGGACTATCTCATGGAACTACGTAGAGAGAAGCTGGAGCCAATCACTAGCAACCTCTGCACAATTCTTGGAGCCAAGGTAGAGCCTTGAGTTCCAGAAATGCATAGTGCATGCCGAGAGAAGCTGGATCTGGGCCAAGACAACCTACATCTACCCAGGGGAAACTTGAAAATGAGTTGATCTGAATGCATGAGAAAAGGATGGTGCATATCTGAGTGAATGTTCATGCATGCAATTAAATCAAGTGCATAAATCATTCAAATAGATGAATAATGAAGCTAGTGGGGAGAGTCATCGCAATGACAACCGTTAGTGCAAAAACGGGGTTATGCATGTGACACTTAAGAAAGGCAATGAAAAACTTGAAACAACACTTTTACAAGTTAAAAAAAACTAAAACACCAATGGTCATTCAACAAAACATGCAAACACAACACTCACACAAGCCAAGGAAACAAAAGCGATAAAAAAAGTAGTAAAAGACTTGAAAAGCAAAAATTATCGAGAAAAGTTATGTTGATCATGCCAAAGGTTCATAGATGCCTTGAGAATGCTAGAGCTCCAAGATCGAATGTGAAAATGAGTTCTGGCAGTGTCCATTAAATAGATTTGATCGATTTATGGTTAATGACATGCGTGCCAAAAATCTAGGAAAAGGCGACAAGTGGCAGTAGTTTTCTAAAATTAAATCAAGTGTAACTCCTAGTGCTAAAAATAGATCCCTATTTTTTAGGGATTCTTTTTTCTTTTTGATTTTTTATTTTTCGGGAAAGGCTGCCATCCATGCATGGAGAAATTGCATAGTTCTGGAGGGAACCAGGAACCTGTCGGCACATGCATCAAGTAGCAGTTAAGGGAATGATTTTGTGAAATTCTTGGGCTAAGTGTCTTTGACTACTTCTCATGCTCTGCACAATTTCCCATTTGAAGTCAAACTGTCAGCTGGTTTTGCGCATTTCTAGAGCTAAAGCTCACTTCTAGTTTGATTTGCATAGTTCTCGATAGCAAGGCTCACTATTGGGCTTCTCTATGCAATTCCTAAGTGCAAGGTTGGTTGCCCTTTAGGACTACATAGTTTTCCAAGGCAGTGCAAGAACCAGACCAACCAAGTCACGAGGGGTCAGCTTGTGGTTAGAGAGAAAAGAAATTAAGTGACAGAAATTGTAAAGCGAAAAATAAATTCGAATGAAAACACAAGTACCTAAGCAGTGAAAGATAAGCTAATAATATTTAAGGAGGGAGGTTCCAAAACAAAGCAAAGGCAAAATTTTGGAAGGTGGTTGTAGTCGCTACAAAAACATCATATCAGACATGCAATTGAAAATTATTTATAAACATAGTAGCCAATTCGCCAAACGTAGAAAAGGTACCCCCTCTAATCCCAATATACCACTTTGCAGTGTTTCTAGTTAGGGTGCGTTGGAATAATCTCAACCTGATCATATCATTGATCAAGGAGTTAAATGAGAACCACAAAAGGAACATGGTTATATGATCAGTCGGATCCTCTCGAGACTTCCCTTTGAATTTCATAATATCAGATGGAAGTTTGGTGGGGACTGGAGGCCAAGCCAGATTGTATCAGATTGGATCAATTGCCAATTTTGAAAGATCTGAAAAGTTCAAAGTTTCCATGAATGGTAAGCATGGAGGAACACGAGAATTCCACCCACCAAGAGCAGAATTTACAACATTATAAAAAGAGTACCCTTGATTCGAAGAGGCACCAGGTTGCCCAAGGTTACTCGTAGAAGAACTTGAACCATAAGGAAATCATTGTGGCCCAGAAGTATTCAGAAGGTATCCACCCCCTACCAGAGGGTAACCACACATAGGGTAGTTTCCTCCTAGCAGAACATTGAAAGAAGGGGAAATCCTCTAATAAGGATTTCATGCACTAGCTAGCAAAGGAAAGACTTGTGAGGTCCTGATAGAAGGGAAGGGCATACTCCCATGTTGACCAAATAGATGGGATAATTTCCCAACCCCTAAACCACTAATGAAAGGATTTTCCCATCCTTGACTTCCTTGGAAAGGATTAACATTTTGAGCCTAACCAGAGAAAGGTACCAACCCTAAGTTCAAAGATGGATTAGAAGGAGGAATATGACCACTTCCAAAAGTGAAACCTTAAAAATATGTTGAACCACTTTCCATGGAAGTCATGGATGTGGAAAAAATAGATGGGAAGGTTGAAGGAACTGAAGGAATCCCATGGGATCACATCCTAAAAGGATAGGCACCAATGAAAGGGGCGGAAGGTTGGGTTCCCCCACTCGAACACAGAGTGGAGGTAGAACCAACAACTACTATACTAGGTGTAATGGTAGAGATAGGAATATTACACCCTCCTGTAACTAAAGGAGGGGTCTACATACCATAATTATTAGTAGCCTACTTACGCCACTAACATTGGCCATTGGGAAAAACGAAGGGGAGTAAACAGGGCTTGTCATCCTGTTAGTTAGGATACCCACGTAATCCACATGGTAAGGAAGATTGGAAGTAATATATATTGAAGGAGTCATGGGGGACTTAGGGATTTCTTCAATATCACCCTCTTCTTTCGATTGAAAGAGCACCATAGCAAGGACTGGAGCGTTTCTATCTAAATTAGGAATTGGACTAGCTTCACCCTGTGAAATGATAGCCCTTGGAGAAGGATTAATCTTTGATGCATCAAATTCTACTGATTGAAAACCACCAGTATAATTTCTCTAACTCCTTCTAGATGAAGGCTCGACACTCGCAGGTAAAAGCCCACGAAGCCTCCTAGACCAATGATTTGGTCGATCAACCACTTTTAAATATTAAGAGAATTTTTTTAAAGCTCAAAAAATAAAAAGCCTTATGGAAATATAGGAGCAAAGAGAACTCACTAAAAGGTTCCTAAAGATACAACCAAGCAAGTAACTTCCAGGTATTTTTGCTCTAGGTGATTAGGACCAAACACCAAAATACAAGAAAGTGAAGATAAGGACCTTTTGAAGATAGTTTGGGATAATTACGACCCAAGTCTACCAGTGAAGGTATCAGAAATAGTTATGCTGACCTCCAAACAATAGTCTTTGTCGGTGCAAGTACCTGAGCTTTGCAAGGGCACCCTACATAAGTACTATGAAAGTGATGCAATGTTTGTTGTAGGTACCACATGCATTCCCCCCCATAGACACCTATGTAGTCCCTAGGAAAGGAAACTATGGTCACCAGTTCGTAATCAGAAGCTAGGTGGAACATTTGTGGACATGTGATCCAACAAGTAGGAGAGGGGTATCTCTCTTTCCTTATCTTCACACATCATGGTGCTTAATTCATTTGTTAGAAGAGCTTCCCAGACATCTTAACGAGACTGGATTTACACTCTTTAATCAACTTCTATGTTTTGGTTTAGAGTGGACTTGCAGAGTTTACTCTCCACACACCTATTCCAAGGCCCTAAATTCCCTAGACTAATTGATGTATCTATGAAAAAAACAAAAATCTAGTTCATTGTAAATTAAGTGCTTGATTTTATTGGTTATTATTTAGGTCACGAGTAGCGGAAGTGCCACTTGTGATGTTATGACGCAAAAAGAAACCAATAGAAAACCAAGCTACATGCAAATGTAACTTCTTTTTCTTCAATGAAATGTGATCTCTATAAGCTTCTACTAGAAATCTATGAAAGCAAAAACTCTTTTCCTTTTCCTTTAAACACATTCACACATTCAACATCTATCGAAAGAGACTAAAATTCCTAAAATGCAAACTACCTTAATGCATACTAAAATGCCTAAATTCAAGATTCTATGGAACGCTCTAAACAAACAAATGTGTTCTTTAAAAGACCAAAAGCCAAATTTTGGCAAAGAAGGAGAAACAAATATCCAAGAAAATATCTCCCAAACAAAGCAAATTTCAACCTCAAGCAAAGATTTTCACACTTGTTGAAAAGCCAAAAAGACCAAAAACCAAAAACCAAAGAAAAGAAAGGAAAAAAATAAATGTTTTTTCTCCTTTTCTTTTTAAGGACTTATAACAAAAGTTTCAAGAAAGCAAAGCAATCAATCACCTCAAGATCAAAATCAAGCGAAAAGACTCCAAACTTCACAAGCCATAAAAAAACATGAAGATGATCAGACTAAGGTGAATAAGAGACCAAAACACTTGAACAACTTGACCTAAAAGATACATAAAAGATTACGAAATACATAAAGATATCAAAGAATCGAAATCCTTCACTTAACCAAAATTGCAAAAACCCTTCGCAAATAATAAAAAAGAAACCAAATGAGTCAACTTCAAGCATGCAAAGCGAACTAATGAAAAGACTATATTATAACCAAGTTGAGAACCAACTCACTATCCCAAAAGCATAGAACAATCAAACACTTCACAAAGAAGGTCTGAAACCCAAAATTCAAATGAAAAAACTTCAAAAAATTGCAAACTCTAGGTTGACAAAATATTTTTACAAGAGGTAAAAGAATCGAAACCAGAAAGAAACAATACCATTCCAGGCTGTAGATTACTTTACGAAAGCGGAAAAAGTAGGCTACACCCTTACGAAAAGGAAAAACTTCAAAAAATTCAAAATTTTCCAAATATACATGATCGTGTAGTAACAGTCCCGCATATTGTGGTGAAGTAAAATTATAGGTGCGAACAAAAAAAAATTCTTCTAGCCCAATAATGGGTCTAGCCACAACTGATACATTCTATGGAATATGTCCTTAGGTTAGAACCAATTAAGAGGGCCTACCTCTTAGTACGCTTATCCCGTTTGATGACGTCCTTGCTTGCTCGCTCCAACTATCTCTCACTTCCTTATTCAAACACCTAAACAAGTAAACAACAACAAACAACAACCGTGATAATAAAAAAGTTGTAATTCAACCTACTTAACAAGTCAAGAAACATTAAGCCATGAATAAGAAAGATGAAAAATCATGTAGGAAATCAATCGCTAGTTGCATATATATATATATATATATATATATATATATATATATATATATATATATATATATATATATATATATATATAGATATAGATATTGAATCAAGAAGAGATTACAACCATTGTCTTGACATTGTCATTCTCCTCTCACAAAACCAAGTTCCCACACACTTCTGCTAGCATTCCATGATGGCCTCAACAACAATATCATTAAGGCTCTTCCCTTTAGGATTCACTCCAAACCAAATCACACTTCTCCCTCACACAACTAGAGAGCTACAACTATGAATATCTTGTTGTTTACTCCAAACTTAATTATCACTAGCACACCATCCCCTATAATGATGGGAGATGGATCCTCTTCTCATCGGAGAAGGTCATATCCCTTGAATTATTCCATCTTTATAGGGGAAAGGAGCCCAAACTGACATCCGCGACCCCATTCAACCAAATCATTTACCAGTCTTTCGTTACGAAGTGTCTAGAGCTGGAAGCTTCGGCTCTTTATTTAAAAAACTTTCCATAAGAGGACTGGCACGACTGGAACAAAGCTCAGTCACTCCGGTCGGCACTAGGGTTAGTGCTAATCCCTACATATGGGTGCGAGGAAGACAAGGGCCATTATTTCCAGTCTTGTAAACTGGGCAAAACAGAAGTTTTTGGGGAAATGGTGCAAAAGGGAATTGCTATGCTCATGAAGAGGGACACGATGGGAGTTTCTTCATGAAGGGTAAGCATGTAAGGTTCACTGTAGAGGTCCTCCAGGATCAAGAAACAGGGAGTATAGGGACAGCGAAAAAATGTTGTGTAACAGATGCCCCCTAAAGCGTGAAGGCTGAACTAGAGTGAGGGATGAAATGCTTTAGGAATCAGTGTGGGGAACCATAGTCTGCCGTCAGAAAACCTGCAAGCAAGTACAGATACATATACATAACTAAGAACTCTATCAAATGATACATGAATCATGGCATTGACACAACCATCTAGAGAATGATCATGTAAACGGATTTAGGTATGGGCACAACCATCAGTCAAAGAGGATCATAATGAAACCAAGGTATGGTCGCAGCCATCCAAAAACGAGAAGGATCACATATGATAACTCATGGTATAGTTGCAGCCATCCATCTAAAAGAGACATTTATATCAACATAACCATGTCACATCACCTCGCAACCTGGACTTTTGTGATCTGAGTCCAGGGTCTTGCGCTCCAACTTGACCCGATCAAAGTACAAATTTTACCATGTGAATAGATGTGTTGGCATTGAACATGCTAGAAAGTCACTTGATTACCAGTCAATGATGTAAATTGTTAACAAGCGCGAGAGAAACCACCAATAATGACAATGGTCCTCAAGGTACTATCAGCACAATCCATGGAATGCGAATAGAGGAACTGAAGTTGAACACCTGTGAAATCACTCGATCGAAAGCCAATGATGTGAACTTGTCATCGAGTGCGAAGAACTTGCCATTAGGCCATACAAGCTCTAAGGTACTAGAAGGGAGTCTCTCGGTCAACTTCTCGGATAATGAGTTGAAGTCGACGAAAAGTGACTGTGTTGAAGGAAGGCCATAATGTATCTCACTTCATTGACGCGAGATAAAGGGGTGCAAAATGATTTTGGTTGATACAAAGAATCAGAGGTAAATGTAACTGCAGAACGACAACTCTTGAACATATCAGTGACATGACTGGAAGTTTGGAAGCTTTTGGATCCATAGGATTGGTGGTCATGATGACGTGGCGGAGATCAAATGGAAGGCAAAAATGAACGGCCCAACCTAGGAAGGTCAACGATACAAAGGAGGATATCCCAACCCAACACGAAGCAGAAAGTGTAATGTTCAAGAGTGAGCTGCCGACACAACTGATTAGATTTCCAAATTTTCCCCCACCATTTCTGGAAGGTACCCCAATTATTTTTAATCACAAGCCTGAAGGGGATATCATATTCTTGCACTGTAAGTTTATCCTTCGGATGAATCTGACCTAGTAAGTTTAACGAGCCATAGGAAGAAGAAGGTCATGTTCGTCATTGTGATGAATCCAATGTCGTTTAATATTTTAACGAGTCCGACAAAGGTGTAATTTGGTATCTTTTTCATGTTTAGAGAGTTTGAAAAGACACGGAAAAGAAAAATCCACATGATCCCTTTTCCTACATTTGTGTCTCTCGAGCCCAAAAAGGTAGAAAACGATACTTGATAGAACTGCTTGACCATTTCAGTCAAGGAGTACCTTTTTCATAAATAGTGCATCCCAACCTGAAAAAGGGGTAAACTTATACTAGTTGCACGACGTTTCACATCTGTTAATGATTTCAAAATGACAAGGTCTCAACTATCTTTTCGCTTTTAAAGGGTCAGAAAAGAGCTTGAAAGTAGAACTTCCATTTTATTCTCATTTTCGAGTCAAAAGGGAAAATACTTGGCAATCTTTTCATATGAGTTTTACAAGTCGAGAAAAGAGCTTAAAGGTGACTCGTCCTGGAGGAACGAGTGGTATAAAGGGTAGCAAATAGTTCTGGCAATGGTGGAACTACTCAAAACATGTAATGGTGAAGAGGTTGGCTAACAAAACCACTCATAGCTGTGGTCCCTCAAGAAAGGAAAAAAAACGAAGGCTCATCTAGCAGAAATTAGCTAATAAAAACAAAAATCACGAGATGTAAACTTGGCATGGGTTCATTTTCACACAAGCTTGAACCATGGAGAACTCTGCTTGGATCCGGTTTCATGTTTACACAAGCTTGAAATGGAAAACTATGCTTGCTATGCATGCCCCCGGCATAATGACTCAATTCGAGGTACATGCCCCCCAAGCTTCAGTTCATTCAACTAGGTGAATGTAATGAAGGTTCACTTTTGAGATCCAGAAAAGACTCAACTGGGATTTTACGAGATCTTAATTAAAGACTCGATTCAGAAAAGGGAGGTGATTCATTTTTTAACGAGGTTGACACAATAAAAGAACTATCCTCCAGACCCTTTTTTCATTTTTTAACGAGCTCGACACGAGACAAAGAACTATGCTCACACCCTTTGTTTCATTTTTTAACGAGGTTGACACAAGACCAGGAACTATCCTCATGACCTTGTTCATGAACCATATGAGAATATGGCTCCTAAGAGGTCTTCACTAGATGGAAGAACCACACTCTAGGAGGAATACATGTCAATTGGTACCATAGACAGATAGGGTTCCAATGCCCCCAGTACATAATGTACTATACCATCTGTGTGATCATCAGTAGACGTGGAGACAGAATGGGTAGCCACATAATTGACCTGTGGTGGGGAAGGTACTGCTTGCAAACAAGAGATGATAGGGGATGATGGTTGCAAAGGAGGCACCTAGTGACCAATGAATGACAATTGATCAATGGTCACTATTCTCCCTTCATGCAGAAAACAAACCACACGAAAAAGCAAAGAAATAAGAGCTCCCATGACATAAACATAGTTTCATCCAAGGAGAAGATTGAAATCTAAGGGCCCTTGGACTACCATCATGTCTATATAGATTGTCTTTCCTCCCAAAGTAATAGGGAACTTCGGAAGGATCCCCAAGGGTTGATTGGTTCCTCCATTGAAAGCCAACAAATTCTGGGTGAAAGGCACAAGCTGTGGGGAACCCAAAGCTTGACAAGTAGTAGAAGACATGATGCTAACAGACCCACCTTCATCTAATATAGGTCTAGGTACTACCATATTATAGGCTTGTACTGTAATCTAGAAAGGCACATAAGATGGGATGCAGAAAGCAATAAAGTGACTCCAATTGAAAGAAACGACAAAACTACTTGGTGGGGGCATCATATGATTACCCCCATGCCCTGCAGGAATAGAAGAAGGACTCCCCTGAACAACGGGGATGGGAGGATCACTCTTTGATTCATGAGAATATGAGGAGACGAGAAGAACATGAGCAATATGATCACCACTCTCTTCCAGAACAGAGTGAGCAACTGGTGGCGGAACCAAGTCAACACTCTTTTCGACCAATGGTTTGTCGGGAATAGAAATAAGAGAGTCTCGCTCAAGAAGAATAAGATGGGCCAGAGATGAATCTAAGTCAATCTCTTTGCCAACTGGGAGAGGGTTAGAAGAAAGCCTCCGATAACCAATACGAAGTTGGGGTTGAGGAGCTATGAGGTTTTCAAAAACTTTGGAAGCTTTATCCATGAGAGGAAAAAGGTGAAGAAGATGTTCTCCTTCACATAACCTATAGGGGAATCTAATCTTCCCTTTCTTCTTACCATCACTAACTGAGGGTGCATCATCGACATGATATTTAGAGGTCAATGGGGATGGTCAGTTCAGGTTTTGAGACCATACCTCTAAGACTCTGGGAATTCCAGGATAGTCTCGAAGGAGATGGTCACCCTTACACAACCTGCAAGGGAATTTTACCTTCCACGAAGGATTAGAAGGCTTGTCGACGAGGGGTGCATTTGGAGTAATAGCTGTAGGGTTGGCCTCTCGCTTATTTTACTTCTTCTTCTTCATCTTCTTCTTCTTCGTAGCCTCCTGGTTACCAGACTTGAAACTTTCACCAGGCGAAGCAAAAGAGGAGGGTGAAGAAATAGGGGAAGAAGGCGAGGGGTCAAACTTAGAATCATCGTGACGTGATTCAAATGAAGGAGATGTTTGGATAGGACTTGGGACACTCGGGACCATCGAGGTCAAAAACAACCAGACAGGTAAACTAATGGTTAACCCTGGAAGGGACAATGTCGCCATATAAGGAGCACCAACATTTCCAAAAGAAGGAAAAGGACTAGGATTCCCATCTGAGGGGAACCCTTGAATAATGGACTCTGGAAATGTTGCCATTGGAATCGACCCTAAAGAATTACTAAGGAATATACCTTTATCCAGGAATATTTCGTGGGCAATTACTTTTAAGACACTAAAATGAAACTTTGCTTTTCATGTCTGAAGAGTCAAGAAAAGGACAAAAGGTGACTCTAGTCTCTTTCGGAGTTAGTGAGCTCGAAAGGACAAGTGCTCGATGATGTTTTCAAATTTAAAAAGTCAGTAAATATCAAAAACTGACTACTCAGGGTATTCTAGGAAGAAGGAATACCAGGTAACCGTGAACTACAGAATACCTCTCGGCGAAATGAGAAGTACGGGTAGTCAATCTCCTAGAATGTTGTGTTTGGTGTATCACGTTTACAAGGTGAAAGACTCGGCTTCCAATGGATAAAGGATTGCAAACCTAGTGGGGTCTCCCTTTATATACATGACAGTACAGGGAGCACAAGTCTGTACTAGCGCTGTCTAACGTCAAAGCGAATGAAATTTGCTAGGTTTGAAGACGTCGGAACACATCTCTAGCCTAGACCACTAAATGTGAGCTTTAAGTTTCAAAGCTTCCTTAGGTTAATTCTATAAATTTTAACCGTTTATCTTCAATTAGGTTTCAACTACAAGGCCCTACAACTGTCATCTGAAAAAAACTCCTATGTGCAGCTATATAAGAAAAGAGATCTTCGTCTTCGATGAAAGTTAACACTAATTTAGGGATTGAGATCACACAATCAATGCAACAATCAAAGAATGCAAACTTTCACTTCTGCATGTCCTAAATTCACTTAATCCTCCTATAACAACATAAGAAGTTTCATTTCATTTCCATTGCTTATGATGATGCAATTCTAGCTTCTCAATAATGCTACTAATGTAATATTTTCGCTTAAGTAAACTAGAATGATGTTCTTCTTTTCATAAAATGAAAAATGAATCTTTCACATAAACCAATTTAATGAAGATTTCCATAATTCCGAACAAACAAGCATCATTCAAACCCAAAGCATGATAAATGAAACTAAAAACAACTTCTTCCCTTAATTGAACCAACCAAACAAATAAATGCTTCAATCGACAAACCAAGAAATGTAATCTATGCTTGGAAAGAGAAAAGAGGCACTCAAAATAAGAGAACAAATGAGACTCTTTCACTCATTCAATTGAAAATGAAGCAAACAAAGCATACTAGTCACTTCTGGGAGGAAGAAGAGAGTTCGAGGGTCAAGACACACTGGCACTGGAATGGGGAAAATTCTGATTTTTTTCTTAACTCAGAGACCGGAGCGACTTTTGGGCCAAAAGTAGCACTGATCAGCATGATTGACATGACTTTCAGGCTAAAACTAGCGCTGATAGGCCTGATCGGCACGATTGTTTGGCCAAAAATAGCGTCGATCAAGGGATTCAAAGAAAAAATAAAAAAAAAACTTCACATAGGGCCAGACTTAACACATCATAGCGTGGGATAAACCAAGCAAGCACACAAACCAAGCTAAATGAAGCTCTCTAGTCAATGAGAACATGGTCTAAAAGGCTTACAAGGTCAAAATCATGAGAGCAAAACACACTGGCCAAGATTTGGGGATAAACCCTAATCTTCACTTACAGGCATCGGTGCGACTGCCTAACTGACAACAAGTGCTAGAAGGGTTCGACATGACTATTTCTCAGCATGTCACACTGATCGGCGTGACTATCAGAGGATTAAGCGCGCTGAGCAAGGGAGCCAATAAAAAAAAAAAAAATTGAAACAGGGATCAGATATGCTACTATGAATTTCAAACTCAGACCAGTAAGCAGGAGAAAAGAAACAGAACCAAAGGGAAAAAGTGGAACTAGAAAAGTTCACACAAAATCATGAAATCTAAGAGAAACAGAAGGATTGGTTCCCCAGCGGAGTCGCCAATTTGTGGTGAAGTAAAATTATAAGTGCAGACACAACAAATTCCTCTAGCCCAATAATGGGTCTAGCCACAACTGATACATTTTATGGAAGATTTCCTTAGGTTATAACCAATTAAGAGGGCCTACCTCTTAGTACGCATATCCCAGTTGATGATGTCCTTGCTTGCTTTCTCCAGCTATCTCTCACTTCCTTCTTCAAACACCTGAAACAAGTAAACACTAGCAAAAAACAACTGTGAAAATAGACAAATTGTAATTCAACCTACTTAACAAGTCAAGAAACATTAAGCCATGAATATGTAAGATGAAAAATCATCTAGGAAATCAATCGATAGTTGCATATATATATCGAATCAAGAAGAGATTACAACCATTGTCTTGACGTTTCCGTTCTCCTCTGAAAAAACCAGGTTTCCACACACTTTTGTTAGCATTCCATGATGGCTCAACAACAATATTTTTAAGGCTCTTCCCTTTAGGCTTCACTCCAAACCAAATCACACTTCTCTCTCACACAACTAGATAGCTACAATTATGAATAGCTTGTTGTTTACTCCAAACTTAATTAGCACTAGCACACCAATATTAACACTTCAACACTAACACTAGCTTGTGCTTGGGAAAAAGGGAGGTTTATATAGGATGAATGGATGGGAAATGGATCCTCTTCTCATGGGAGAAGATCTTATCCCTTGAGGTAGTTCCATAATTATAGGGGAAAGGAGCCCAAACTGACATCCTCGACCCCATCCAGCCAAACCATTTACCAGACTTCTGTTACGAAGCTTCTAGAGCTGGAAGCTTTAGTTCTTTATTTAAAAAACTTTCCATAAGATTACCAGCATGACTGGAACAAAGCTCAGTCGCTTCGATCGGCACTAGGTACAGTGCTAATCTCTGCATATCGACGTGACGAAGACAAGCGCCATTAGCATCAGTCTTGTAAACTTGGAAAAACATAAGTTTTTGGGGAAATGGTGGAAAATGGAATTGCTCTACTCATGAAGAGGGACACAACAGGTGTTTCTTCATGAAGGGTAAGCATGTAGGGTTCACTGTAGAGGTCCCTCATGATCAAGAAACGAGGAGTATAAGGACAGTGACAAAATTCTATGTAACACGTATACACGTGATTTTTCCCAAAGAAACTGCTTTATACGTCGGTTTGTTTGGAAAAAATTTCGTATGTATGTTTATGTGTACAATAAAAAAAAAGGCGTATAAATAAAAAAGTAGGGAAAAATAAAAAGAAAAAATTGATCCAGAAGATCAGGCTGATTGCCTAGACTGAAAATGAGCCAACAATACTAGAAATATCATGAAACAAGAAATAAAAGCCTAGATCAAGGAAAAAACAACCCTTCTAGGAAATACGTGATTGTATTCCCCAGCGGAGTCACCATTTTTATTGGCGGGAAAAACTTCCCTAAGGTAAGGATTGACAGCCTCAAAATATCGGAGGAAGACAATCAACAAGAAACATACATTCAAGCAATCAAAATATTTAAACTACCAAAGTTGGGTTTGAGAGGAGTACGTGTAGGTCGTACGTTTGATGTCAATCCTATAGTGTCCAAACCCTCTGCTTCCTGCCAAGCGAGGAGACCTGCAACACAGTTCAGAGAAGCATATACATAGAAATTAGTTTAAAGTGCGTGCATAATAAACATGTTAGAACATCTAACATAAACATATATATCATGACATATTACACATGAATCATAAAACATGAAATCATAACATATCATAAACTAAACAAAGCTTCTTTATTGATATTAGAAAAGCGTAGTGGAAAGATACAACCCGATCCAACCACAAAACCAATGAAACCTTCCTCCAAATCCATCCAGCCCAAGCCTGAAAGATCACCTCTCAAGCATGTGCAAAAGGATGCTATATGATGAAGGATGAGCATCTATGCAAGGAAACAAGTGTTTCCTATGTCTGGGAGTGCAAGAGGCACAAGGAAAATCAGACTGGATACGGGGACCAAAAATACTATAATGTCGATATCCTATCTCCTTGATGTAATTAGAAGTTCCCATGAGGTGTATAAATGACACCATAAATCAGTTGATTCGGTTAGGCCATGGGCTCCTGTAGATGGGATTTTGGTGAAACCCATAAACCCCACCCAAAAAATAGGATATTATTTTATTTTTTTATATTTTAAATAATATACGCAGGTTCTGTATTATGGTACCTGTGTGTATACATGCTTTTTAAAGGGCAGAGTCACATATGGAATTAAAAATATTGTTTTTTAATAAATGATCAGGTTTGTATGGGAAAGGGCTACCCAAAGCCATATCAGAGAATTGGAACTATAGGAGTGTTGAATGATGCTATAACAGGGATCTATAAACCCATGTTGTAAATCTTACTCATCACATATTTTAATACAATATTATTCATTTGAAGTCCTTCTATTGGGTTATTATGCTTTCTTTACTAGTGCTATATGTTTTGGTCTTGCATCATATATTTTCTTACAAATTTTTATCACATTTTCTTGCATATCTAAAGCATAATAAGTGGCCACATTCTGTTGTTAGGGTCACTTGTCACCAGTGACTTAAGTAAAGAATTTTTGATACACATACTAAGAATTTTCATATAACAAATGACAACTCCACTGGTGAAGTAATTAAAAGCCTTGGTGATTGATTTTTCATCCCTTTTCATTTTTTTTCCAACTATTTTTAGCCTCTCAATTTCTATTTTTAGATCTCCTTTGTTTTCTGGAAATTGTTTGGTTTTTTTTGGGGTTCTACATCTTTCCGCAAGTCACAAGTACCAGCCAATTAGGAGACGACACAATCTAGGTGAAATCTGTCAAGTGAGAGTTGTGTGAACAAAACACACTTTTTTTGCCTCTTTTCTATGTCCCAATGCACTTTTCAGCCCATTATCCACACCTGAACGCACTTTTGAGGTAAATTTCTCCATTCTGTCATTTTTTCGGAATTTCCCATTTTTGCCAACAATGTTGGGTGTATACTGGGAAGGGTTTCTGTCCTGTCCTTAGTCACCCCTAGGCCTAGATCAACTTAGTAGTTTCTTGTTGAGGAAGTAAAAATCCCCCTAGGTTTTAGAGTACACCTCCATTATTTAGGAAGAGACTTGTTGAGTTGACGAGTCTAGAGGGAAGCATTTTAAAGTAATATTTTTAGGGTTTTGTCCATTGTTTTATAGCCCTTTTGGATAGGTTTCTTCATAATTTTACTCCCTTTAGAGTTTAGTGTTTCCTTCCCCCCTTAGTATCCCCTTGTGCATCTTGAGTTTTGGAGATTCTTTCCTATGCTTTTCCAGTATTTTCACCTCTGCTTTTTGTTTGTTTTCTGCCTCATTTATAACATATTTTTGCATTTAGATCCCAATCCCTTTGACCTTAGATATTTTGGCCATAAGTTGTCTTTGATTAACTTGTTTTCCAACTCTTTCTTTGTTTCTTTTTTTCCATTTGGGTGGGGGTTTGTGTACTTGGACTGATTGTTTATTTTAATGTCCATTTTTAGCATTATTTACAGTTTTGTTTTTTTCAACACTTTGTTTTCAACGACACATGGCATCCTAAAACATGCTCAATTAACTCATACACTAAACACATTTTTCACACACGTGAGAACCCTAAGAAAACTTGATCTTTGTTAACACTACCAAGCCAAGACTTGAAACACTACACCTTAATAATTCAACTCACGTAGATTAAGCCCACATGGGCACCAGGGCCAAAACAAATTGTGTAGTTAGGTGTAGGATCAATGGGATAGGCTTCTAATAACACCCATCGATCACTTACATTGAGACATAGATTTTTTACATATTAGGGAGCTTGAAATCCTTCACCATCCCACGATCCAAAGTCAGAGTGCGTCAAAAACCTGATTTAGAGGGTGTTAGGCTAGGTCATCGTGCGAGTGGTTCTCCTTAGGGCTACCCAACCTATGGTAGGGAATATCATTCTTTGGTTGATCACCAAGAAGCTCAAGACTCGACCACCCACATGGGACGAAGGTAACCATAGTGACCAATCATAGGAAAACACCCTATAGGATTGGTTGTGGGCAACAACTGGTTCTCTACCCCACCTTTGTCTAGACAACTCTACTTGCAGGGATCTGATTTTGTCAAGTAAGAAATCTCTTGGAAGGCCATCTAAAACAATAGATCTAGGAATTTTTTAGGGTTTATATCACCTATAGGTTAGAGATTATTTTTTATTTGATAGGACATGTTTTCTTGAATTAGAATAGCACATTAAAATAACTAGTTTTCACTTGCACCACTACACTAGTGTTTTCTTGTTGTTGGTTACTCTTTTCTCCTATCATCACCATTTAGTTTATTGATTCATCATTGTCTTGACATCATTGCACCCCCTAAGTGTTTGTCGCAGAGACTTTATGACCTTCATCCCCATTTTCCTTTAGGACATCTTACTTATCCTCGTCAAGTTATAGTTCATCCTCCTAGTCCTCCAATGAGTCCCCATACTGACTCTACTTCTTCTGATTCTTCTAGTTCTCCCTTTGATTCCACACCTTCCCAACCCCATACCACCACGATGTCAGGCACCAACGTGGATGTGGGAACCCACAAGAAGAAACTCTATCGGTATGGTCACTAAGCTCCCATTGCTGCCCTATATGGCTAGTTAGAGCCTCCATGATTTCAGCCAGCTCATCAATGAACCTCTCCTCCATGAACCCAATTTGCCTGTTATGCCTACCAAAATTCCTTCTGACATCCCCAAGTTGGAAGGTAATTCTGTAGAAGACCCCAGAAATCATGTTTTCTCTTTCCATATGTGGTCTTCATCTAATTCCATCATTGAAGACTCCATTCATCTTCACCTTTTCCAATGCACCCTTATTAGAGTTGTTGTCAAATGGTATGTGGACCAAGCGTGTGCCTCCCATTCAACCTTCACGACTCTAGCCAAATATTTTCTTTCCTATTTATAGCTACCTCTCTGATACAACCCAGGTACCGAACTCTTGACTTCTTTCCATCAAACTTCTGCCACCCACCTATCTAACCAAGTTCAAGAATGGCGCAGGACTAGGAGCATGTGTAGGGCCCCAGAATTTGAAGACCGTGTCTATATGGAATGGTTCCTTATAAATATTTTGGCCCCCATAGGTAAATATGTCGCCTCTCACTTCCCCCAGTTTGAGGAAGAAGCACTCTAGATATCTTTGAAATATGACCTAATCTACGCACAATTAGGTTTTGTTTATATTGTCCTTCCCGATCTACCTCGGCTTGGTGTTGGGGATCCCATGCAACTAATGGTATTGTTGGATCTATCTCACACCCTCAACATCCACCATATCATCAACCTTACATGAGTTATGGTCAACCCCAGGGGGGACTAGTTTCACTTACACCTATTCCCCTCCTAATCCTTTGTGTGGCAACGCTTACCAAGGTAAGAGCACATCATATGCATATTCCCATATACATCATTCAATGTCATGGTCAGTTGTTGCTCCACCTGGTTATCTCAACATTGTTATGAGTAATTTCTATCCTTATTCACTACCTAGCGCTCTAGACCCTCCGACATCAGTGCCCCAACCTCCCATGCCTCCTCCACCTCTGCCACAATAGAAACCACTTCCTCAAGGTCAAGTGTATTCTCAGAAGAGTGGAACCAATCCTCCTAACCCCAAAAGAATGAATAAGGGGAAGGGTAACTAGAACCAACCATCTCAAGGTAACCAAGGCAACCAAGAACAACCACCTAATGCCCCTAAGTGTGACTATCCTAATCCTGCAACCCAGCAACAGGGTGGAAAACCCAAGCAAAACAAGGATCTTTGAACGAACAAACCTTATGCTTGTTGCAGTGTATTTGGTGATTATACTCATGAATGTCCCCTTTTACCTTAGATGTGCCAAGCATGGGAAGCTCAAGCAGCTACTTCTAGAGGACCTCGACCCATTTCTCCACCTCCTCCCCCTCCTACTTCATCACAATTGATTGTGTTTACAAATCCTTTTCCCCATCAACAATATGTAGTTGCCCAACCCACACAGGTTAACGCAAGTCCTTAACCTTCATAATATGGTTAGAATAATACCAAATCCTCATGATGAATTCCAAAGAAGTCAACACTGAACAATTAAAACTCCAGACTCGGTTGCACCAATATGACAAGCCTCCTGCGAAGTCAACGACTGATTCCCAACCCAAAGTTTCCATTGAGCCTCTGTCATCAACAAATGGCACCTTACAAATCCCTCTACCTAATGTCAAGGTTCCCTTCAAGATCTGCAAAGGTCCATTACATTGAAATTTTGCTTCTTCTAAATCCTCTCATACCTGTAACATAGTAGATGACTTCGTGTAGTCTCTTGCTTCCATGTCAATATTGGAAGTCCTCCAGACATTCGCATCCCAAAAAAAAGCTCTACTATCTACTTTAGGTGTTATGGATCCTTCTGACGATCATCTGATTGTCTTTGACGTTTACAAAGCGGAACTTCCCCCCTTCCTTCCTCAGTTTCCTTTTAAATACCAGTCTACATAAATAACATCACAACCCAACAATGTATCATAGACGAAGGTGCCTCCACCTGTGTGATGACTGCTAGTGTTTCAAAGCAACTTGGTTCCCCTGATCAATCTCCATCCACTATCACTCTTCATGCTTGGGATGGTCATCCCTCGCATCCCCTTGGTTTATACCACAATTGTCATGTCACCATTGCTGGCAAGACGGTCTCAATTGATATTAAAGGCATTGATGCCATGTATGTTGTCACATCAATTTTCTTTGCAAAATGTGCTTTCCTCATAATGGAAATATTGTCATTATCGATCAGTTGACTTACTATGACCCTTAGTCTCAGACATCTCCTTAGACAAATATCTCATCAATGACTGGAAATTAACTGTCCCTACCTTTATCGATGTCTCTCGTAGAGTCTATAAATATTCCACGCTACATAGGGCTTATTATGGCCCACTACCTACCCCTTCTTAGCCTATCTCGTCCAATTTTTGCATGATTCAAGCATCATGGGCCACAGGCAAGAGGTCTAATACACCTTCTCACCAGCCAGCGCCTCCACAATCTCCTTCTCCCTACACACTCAGCCTTCAAGTACAATTTCTCTTGGTCAATTTCCTTCTATTGGTATCTCTCCCAGTCCTTTTTAGCCCAGAACTATTCCCCTAGGTCTTAACCATCCAGAAGAAGTCCCCGCAGGTCATTACCCCTCTGGCTAGATACCTTTCTTTTTTCTACCACCAGGAATAATTTCTACCCCTGTTATGGCTATGTTGAGTCTACCTAACATTAACTTGGGGATCCCCATATGGTACATTAATCCTCATGTAAACACTCCTCCTAATCAACTCAAACCTTAGACAGATTTGAATCCGGTTCAACTTGTTGTTCCTACCCTTCCTTTGCTTCAGTTCCACAACAACCTCAATAGGAAACCACTCATGTTGTGAAAGAATATGGTGAGGGGGGAAAAGCATAGAAAAAGGAAACCAAAGATAAGGCACCCCAACTAACTCCCACTCATCCTAAATTTCCAAACCCTACTCCTCCATGCGCTTTGTGCCATGTTGTTGGGCATGCAACAAATAATTTTCCTAAACTCCCTCATATCAAGAATGTGGTCTCTAATACCTTTCAATACTCTAATATTCCTGAGTTCCATACCACCTTACTCGAGTCAACTAAGAAAAACAAATCCTTACGCACAAATCACCCTTGTGATTTGTGTGATAACTATGGCCATTATTCCCGAGATTGTCCTCATCTCGAAGATTTTCATGATACACTTCAAGTACTTTGCGAGTTATATGTCTCTCGTAGTGATTCCACTTCTCCTCTTCCTGTGGAAATTTGCCCCACTTCTTTTCCAAAACAGGAGGTTTCCCCAACCTACCATTGTGATTCTCCCTCCTAATGTCGAGATGACAGATAGTTCTGCCCCTATTCTCTACCTGTCGTCATCCATGGGATCGATCTATTTTGACTCTCTTGGGGTTTCCTATTGTGATTTTTTTGAACCCTCTTCAACAAACACGTCAGTTTTAACATCATTAGATGTCACATCTACTAATCATCCCCCTATCCCTTCCAACGATGTGCATGTGAACCTTGTCTCTCATGAATATGCCTCAGGTAGTTCCTCGTCATCATATGGTACTTCTTCCTCATGTTCTCCCATATTTCACTCTAATGAAGATGTTATCACCTAGATTGAACCTCAGGCTGAAGGAAGGAAATGCCAGGGTAACCACAAACCATGCTTAGCCAAGTAGCTAGCCCTACTAGTCTGGGAGAGGGCTCTCTCTGTAAGGATCTCAGCCAAGATGACTAGATCAGGTAAATGATATTAGGCTAGGTATAGTAGTACGAAGTTTTGAAAGGATTTTGAAAGGGTTTTTCCAGATGAGGAGGAGCTAGACAGTTTAGGTCTAGGGAATTAGGTCAGAATTGCAGGGTGTTCAATGGGGAAAGGTAGGAATAAGGTTTAGCACTTTAGGGCTTGATGGAGTGAGATTTTTAAGACTGGTGAGAAGCTAAGAAGAGCATGTGAAAACCATGGATCCTTCCTAGACTGCAGAAAACATGAAATGGTGAATGTTTTCCCAAAGCAGAGCACTGATATAATGAATTCTAACTTTCAACTTGAAAGAATTCACTTAGAAGCAATGAAATGATTAACGAAGTATAAAAAACACATTAACATATGATCACAAAAGAAGAAACTGCACTAAAACTCCATACCACATGGATCCTATAAAAATGGCTACAATTCTTATTAATCTCTTGCTAAACTGCTTACAAAAAGATGTACAATCAAGGTTTGAGCATCCAACTGAGTCCAACCCTTTACAATGAGATAGAAGAAGAAGATATAGGCATTGTTTCAACCTCCTCCCATCCTCAGGGGTCGAATCCCTAAGATGAGGAGCTAATCTAACCAACATTGAACAAGAAACAGGAATATAGGCATCTCAACAACTTGCCTCTAAAAGTGAAAAACTGATTCATTTGAGCTCAAATTGACTTTTAAAGAAATGAATCTACCCTCTAGTACTAATTACCTATGATGTTTACATGCCAATTCATCATTTACAAAGGTAAAACATCCTCCATGAGAGAGAATCCATGAACACAGTCAAACACTAGAAAAATAGGCATCCTGTGCAAAAACTGCCCTACGCACAGTGCCACTGGCCCAACGCGTAGTGCCACTTTCAAGTCTCTTTTGGAGGCCTTCCTGGCATCCAAATTGAGCTCATGATAGCTCATTGGAAAGGTATTCAAGTCGAAATTCCAAAACACCTAAAATTTGTACATTTGAAGCTAATTGGATCCCTCAAAATTGATTCTCCCAAGACTGCTTCGGTGTGTCAAAGAAGTGGCAGAAAGGTCATTTTTAGGGTGTTTTTTAACCTTTTGGTGAACCAGTTCTGCCCCAAAAACTTAGAAAATCCATAGGTTGCATGTCCTCATCACTCTAAATCCAAAAATTCAAACCATTTCTCCATTGGGTGCCCCTAGGAAAAGTGCAACACCAGTGGCGCTGTGTGTTGAGGCAGATTTCCTATGTATAAAATTTTAAAATTTGCAAGTGACAAAAATTCTTCCAAACTTGCCCAAAATTGGTGAGACGCACCATCATCAAGTGTCCTGATGAGCCAAGGAAGCTTCAGCAAGCAACCTGTTGACACCTAATCCTCTTCGATTGGGTGAATTTGTGTAAATAGTTAAATTAGGAATGTGAATAGTCATCAAGAGATGAAATGAGCAGTCACATCCTTTGTATATAACAATAGCTACCTAATGAAATAAATCGAATCAGTTTTCTACCAAACTAAAGCTACTCCTAGCCTAACATGGTATCAGAGCCAGCTCCCTGTTTAGTCTTTATGTCTTTGTAACTCCTGATCTGCTCCATTGCTCTCTCTATAATTCTGTCTGCCATACCTGCGTTTTGTCTGCCACACCTGCGCTGCCCTGACATATTCTATTTATGATTCTTGTGCCCTCTTTAGTTGAATACACTCAGACTCCATAAAAGTTTCATATTCTCTGACCATTGACCATCCATTTGAATGTGTTGCCTACCTGCCTGACTGTGCGGATGACTGATTCATAAACGTTTCTGCCATGGACGCAGGCTTTGCCAGAAAGTTGTAGTCTACGAGCCCTCTCTAGATTCCAATCTCTGCATAGTCTATTCATCTCTCTCATTCTGTTGTTTGATATGATTATGAGGCTTTGAAGTCTATAGCATACAAATCTTGAAAAACAAACTACTGTCTCTCCGAGCTGTGTTGGAAATTGGTGTCGTTGAGTCTTAAATCAATTCAGAGCATAACTATCAAAGATTGTTATACGCGAGAGGAAACCTCACATTACCCCGTGCTATCAGCAAAACAACACGACTGAATGATGAGCAGGGTACTCTAGAATACCGCCTTTTGCTTGCATTTTATTGTTTTCGTTGATCGAACTCCTGAATAAGAGATTAAGAGAATAATCCGATTTCTTTCTCCTGAATAATCCAATTAAGAGAAGGACGAAAGCCTGATTTGGAATGCGATGCGGTTAAATTTAGGGCGCGGAGGAACCAAAACACGAGCGAAGAGGTGCTTATTCCATATTGTGGGTCTGCGGCTATTATGTGTGCGACCTGTTTCGGAGGTATTCTTAAACTGTTCAACGAAGCAGTATCGACATTTGAATGCGGTATATGGTATCAGTTGAGTGCAGAAGGGTTTCTGCATTCCCATTTGCGTTGAATGTGGTATATGGTATCAGTTGAGTGCGGAAGGGTTTCTGCATTCCCATTTGCGTTGAATGCGGTATAATGAATGGTATATATTGATTGGCATATGGTTGGACAATGCATTTTTTTTTATAGTAGGTATTTAAAACGACTTTAACGTTGTTCCATATTTTAAACATTGTCCAGCACTTTAACGCTGCCATATTTTTATTATTGGCTTCAAAGTCTAGAGAATCAAAGGGATTTATGGTGATTTTTTTTTTTCAATGAGCTTTGAAATTTTGATGTCGTTGCTACTCCAACTTTGTAGAGCTCGCGGTTGATGTTTTTTCTGCTCCAACTTTGTAGAGCTCGCGGTGAATGATTGATCATTTTTAAACAACCAAAATTGTTTCCCACATAAATTTTTTGAGTACAATTTCACTGTATATCAGCAGAAGTATTTTTTTTATCAACAAAAGTATTTTTTTACAGAATGCATTCAATCATCTCTATGGTAGGAATAGTTCTCACTGGCAAGGAGAACTATCCTGAATGGTCCCGGATGATAAAACACACCCTCATCTTCAATTAGTTGTGGAAAGGAGTGTGTGTCGGAGAAGGAGACAATGACCCAGTACAGCCTACATCAAACAAAGAGTTCGTTATTTGGGAAAACAAGAACAACAAAGCCTATGCATTAATTGCAGCATCTGTAAATGAAGAGGTGAGTTGCCATATTTCATCATATTCAACTGCCTTTGAAGCTTTACAAAAGATGAAAGAAATCTATGACTCACATTCTGCAATTGAAGTTGTTCAGCTCATGATTAAACTCTTCACTCTTGAACTGAAAAATAATGATCCTCTTGCTCTTGCATCTGAAGTAAAGTCTATAATGCATGATATCAAATCCACTAAGGTTGAGTTGGATATCCCTCTTATTGCTTTTCTCAAGGCACTCTATCCTACTTACTCCAATTATCTTGAGTCTTTACAAGCAAATGGAAATCTTAAAGATATAACCTTTGACTCTCTTGTGAAAAAGTTTGCTGAAAGAGAGAAAGCCTTTGGAAAGAAGACAGCCTCTGAATCTTCTGAAGAGACTGTGTGCCTTGCTCATAAAGAAAAGCATCCTACTCAAGATTCTACAAGAGGAAGAGGTGGACGAAGAGGAAGAGGAATATATTTCAGAGGCAGGGGGGGCAGACATTCTCAAGGAGAAAAGGCAGACTTACACAGCATTCGTTACAAAAGAAATGGATCACATGATGCCTCTTCATGCAAGCTACCATGGGACAAAATTGAGCAGAAAAGAAACCAACAGAAAGGTAAAACTGATGATACGACAAAGGTAAAGCACCTGAATCCGCTCACTATATTGAGGCACAATGTAACATTGGAGTAAATGAAGATTTGTTTAATGCTTCACTTTCTTCTTCGAAAAATGATTGGTTGCTTGATTCGGGAGCAACCGGTCACATGACTCATAGAAAAGATTTTTTTGAAGATTTCATTGACAATGTTGATGGAGCAGTATACTTTGTAGATCAGTCAAAAATCAAGCCATCGGGGCTTGGCACAATCAGGCTTAAACTGCTTGGTCTTCCATACTTTCTTTTGGATCATGTTCTATATCTCCCAAAGCTCAAAAGAAACTTGTTGTCCTTGGTCCACATCTGCCAGCAAGGTCACTCTATTCATATGTTTGATGGCAAGCTTGAGGTAAGAAAAGCATCTAACCACTCACTTGTCATGAGGGGAATAGAAGAAGAAAGGCTTCTCAAACTGCAAGGAACCTCTGCTCATGCACAACATTTCTCATATATTTCTCATCATGAAGAAGGTACACTTCCATCAAGTTTATTATGGCATGCTATATTTGGAAATTTAAACTATGACAGTCCTCGCTTATTGAAGAAAAATGGTGTTGTTGGTTTACCTACAATTCCTAGGAAACATAAGCAATGTGATGCTTGCATTCTAGGAAAGCATAGCAAACAGTTTTTTCATGATTCACATTCAAGAGCACATAGGAAGCTTGAACTCATTCATTTGGATTTATGTGGTCCAATGCCTGTTCCTTCTGCAAATGGAAATAAATATATCATGACATTTATTGATGAGTACACCAGAATGTGTTGGGTTTATTTATTGAAGAACAAATCTGATGCTTTTCAAACATTCAAGAATTTTCATAAATGGATTGAAAATGATGCACAATCTCATATTGGGTATATTCACACTAATAATGGAAAAGAATATACATCAAATGAATTTGAAAACTATCTTCGCCAACATGGGATCAAACATCAAACAATTGTGCCTTATAATCCCCAACAGAATGGTGTAGCTGAAAGAATGAATAGAACAATCTTGAATATGGTACGATCCATGCTTTTCTTCAAAAATGTAAAGATAATGTTTTGGGCTGATGCTGTTCTATGTGTTGCATATATAAAGAATAGATGTCCATCTAATGCTATAAGAAACAAGACTCCTTATGAATTGTGGTATGGACATGTTCCTTCGGTAAAACATCTCAAGGTCTTTGGTTCCACCTATTATGCTTTGATACCAAAGGTACATAGAAACAAACTTGGTGCTAGAAGTCGTAAGTGTATCTTCCTGGGGTATTCAAACACCTCCAAAGCATACCGCCTCTATGATGAAGTAAATAAAAAATTTGTTGTATCTAGAGATGTAATTTTTCTTGAATCATCCAAAACTGACAATGTTGTTGAGCGACAACTTGATCACTTGGATAGATTCGCTAAAACAAAATCATTTCAAGAATTTGATAATCAGATTCCACATCTTGAAGGGGGGATTCCTATTCTAGATCAACATGTGGAATCTTCTTCTAAAGAACACTCTCCCCCGAATGAAACTCCAACAACAGATGATGCTTTAAGTGATGTAATTGATAGAATTGGGAGACTCAATCTTGATTCAGTCGCAACTCAATCAGCAAAGCAGCCTGGACCATCTCAGAAAGGTCCCCCAAAGTGGCTAACAAAGACACTTGAAAGTGTTCATCCTGATGAAATTGGAAAAACAGGAACCAAAATTCAAACCGACAAAATGGAGGTGATGTAGATGACTCTAATTCACCTGTTGATATGGATGTTTCTTATGATTGTGAATTGAACTTGTCTACAGATTTTGAACCAACTTCCTTCAAAGAAGCTGCTTCTCATGATAAATGGAAAGAAGAGATGCAAAAGGAGTATGATGCCCTCATAAAGAACGGCACTTGGAAGCTAGTTGATCCTCCATTTGGAACCAAACCAATTGGCTGCAAGTGGGTCTACAAGAACAAGTACAAAGCTGACGGCTCACTTGACAAGCACAAAGCTAAGCTTGTGGCAAAAGGTTTTGCACAGAAGGAAGGGGTCGATTATGAGGAAACGTTTGCCCCCACAGCAAAATGGGCCACCATCTGGACACTCTTTGCACTAGCAGCTCAGAACGGTTGGAAAGTCCATCAAATGGATGTAAAAACTTCCTTCTTGAATGGAGATCTAAAAGAGAATGTTTTTATGTCCCAGCCTGAAGGATTTGCTGTGAAAGGACATGAACATAAAGTATGAAAACTTGTGAAGTCCTTGTATGGCCTCAAACAAGCACCGTGAGCCTGGTATGAAAAACTAACTGAGCATCTTCTGAAACTCAAATTCAATCATTTTGATCTTGATGATGCAACTTTATTTGTCAAGAAAGTTGGAAAAATAGTTGTATATCTTGTGGTATATGTAGATGATCTTTTAATGACAGGGAACAATGAAAGCTACATTGCATCCATAAAGAAGGAATTGGGGAAAAGTTTTGAAATGACTGATTTGGGCTATGTTCATTACTATCTTGGCATTGAAGTAACCCAACATCCAAAATTCATATTTCTTTCTCAAAAGAAATACATTAGAGATTTGTTAAACAGATTTGGCATGACAGAGTGCAATCCTCTTTCTACTACAATGGAACAAAACTTAAAGCTCACATCTATTGGAGGAAAGGAATTTGAGGATGCAACAAAGTATAGACAGCTTGTAGGAAGTCTCATCTACCTCACTACTACTAGACCAAACATTTCATTTGTTGTTGGAATCCTCTCCAGGTTTATGCAAAAGCCTTGTGAGGGACATTGGTCTGCTGCAAAAAGGGTTCTAAGGTACTTAAAGGGAACTCAAGACCTTGGAATCAAGTATACACAGGTGGACGACTTCAGCTTGATTGGATACTTGATTCAGACTTCGATGGAGACAAAGAAACTGAGGTATCTACTTCAGGATATGCTATGAGTCTTGGATCAGGAGCTGTCTCCTGGAGATCACGCAAACAATCAGTTCCAGCAGATTCCACAATAGAAGCAGAAGACGTTGCAGCAGGTGAAGCAACAAAAGAAATTGTGTGGCTCAGGAAAATTCTTGAAGACTTGCAGGTAAAACTAGTACAATCAACTCCACTCATGATAGACAACACCTCTGCAATAAAGTTGGCCAAGAACCCAAAGTTCCATGATCGTAAAAAGCACATCAATACTAAATATCATCTGTTCTGACATCATGTTGAGGCCAAAACAATCCATCTCCATCATTGTTCCACAAATGAGCAAATTGCAGACATCTTCACCAAAGCACTTGGAAGAGAAAAGCTCGAAATATTCAGAACGATGCTTGGACTCACCAACATCCCTTCAGATTAAGGGGGGGGAATGTTGACACCTAATACTTTGCAATTGGGTGAATTTGTGTAAATAGTTAAATTAGGAATGTGAGCAGTCATCAGGAGATGAACTGAGCAGTCACATCCTACCTAATGAAATAAATCGAATCAGTTTTCTACCAAACTGGAGTTACTCCTGGCCTGACACAACCTAAGCCTATCCTCCTCCTTTTTGCCTTTCAAAGCTCGCCTTAGCCTAGCTTTCATCTTTTTGACCCTTATGTTGCAAATTTGTTTCGGGTCCTGTAATGGTAGGCCATATGCCTGATAATATAATTCTCTCTATTGGCCTTCTGCAATAGCTTCTCAAGGTGCAAATTGACTCTCTCAAGCCAAATCTCTCTATCATCTTCAATCTCCTTCTCAATAGTAGTCAAAATGAATTGTGCCTCTTTGCCACTTTGTCATTTTACCTTGAGTAGTTCCAACTCCATGAGGACTTGTTTGTCACTCAAGTGCTTGTTTTCTTGTTCCAAATATGTGATGACATACTTGGCCCTCTCCAAATTGTCCATCAGTGCTTGGACTTGAGCCTCCTTTTCTTGTATGATGATGTCCTTTATTGTGTCTTCATCTTGAGCCTCCATGTCAATTATTTCCATGCCATGGTGAGTATAATGTTGCTCCGGCTCATCATGCTCTATCAAGTCAAAGTCTCTTTCCTCCTTATCATCAAAACTCTCCTCCGACATCTTTTCCTTCCCTTTGTGTAGCTGCTGCACCTGTACCTATTGTGCTAATGAAGAAGGCAAAGCCCCTTCCACATCCTATGGAGCAAGCATTTGCCTATGGGCTGATGAAGAAGGCAAGGTCCCTTCCACATCTCGTGGAGCAAACACTTGCCTATTGGCTGCAAAGAATCTCCTTGTCCCCCTATGATATGTCATGTATGTCCTGGGCACCTCAGTAGTTCTAGTCTCTTTGGCCTCCTCATATGTTCTCACCTGAGCACTGCTAGAAGGTCCCCCTACTTCTTGAGACACTGGTGGAGGAATTTGAGGACCCCTGAAAATGTCATGAGCAATAAATGTCTCCCAAGAGATGTTGAGGAGACTGAGATGATGAAGCACAATGATCTTGATCAGGGAGTAATGATAGAGACTTCTCATCTACTGAGGGTATGGCTTGTTCTGCACAAAATGAGCCATATTCTCAATATTCATGAACAAGAAATAAGGAAGGTTTAACATCCTCACCCTGGTAAAATGCATGAGGAGCTTGATGTGATAGGTGTACAGCCTGGAAAATCTTCCCTCAAAAGTGAAATATTTCATGATGATTTTCATCATGGGGACATACTTGTCTTCAAGAAATCTGAAAGGAAAAAGTCTCTTCACCTCATTTCTATACTGGGGTTTGATATAAGGCTCATAATAGTGTTCATCTAGGTCTTAGGCCTTATACCACTTCTCCCCTACATTTGGAATCCTGGTTGCATCTAAAATTATGGAGGGTGAGACTGTGAATGTTACCCCAGCAAGAATCACCTTGTTGTCCTGAAGATGAGCTACAAAAAGTCTAGTGAGCTCAGGGTGGTGTTGAACTCTCTCTACTTGCTCATAGAACTCATAGCAGCCAAGACATCTGAAACATGTGGCATCCAACTGAGAGGCCTGCAATTCTCTAAGGTTTTATGGCTCTTCTCTGATAATTCTGCCTCCTTTGTGTGGTTTTCTCTGTTGCCTAGCTCTATCTGCTGAGGTGTCACTGCCTGTGGTTTCCTCCTCCTCATAGTCTTGGTACTCTCTGTCCATGTTTGTAAGGCTTGAGGTTGTATGAATGGAATGAGTGAGAGTGATTTAGGAGTGAGGGGATGGGAGATGACCTTATGGGCTAGAAAATGAATGAGGGAGTAGGAATCATAAAATGAGAGGGAGGGATTTTTTTGTTAGAGAAATTTCCCTTTGGGAAGAGGGATAAAGGGATAGGGATGTTATGGAATAGGGATAAAGGGATAAAGGGATATAGGGATAAAGGGAAAAAGGGATAGGGAAAGAGTTTAGATTTGTAGTGATAGGTGATAGGAGGAACAATGGGGGTTTAGGGTTTTAGGCATAACTAGGGGAAAATTTAGGGTTTCACACTTTCTATGGGGAATGGTGTTTAAGAGTTTGATTTGCAAACCAAAAATGTAGAATGAGAGGAAGGCTTACTTATATGAAGGTAAGAGAGGGAAAATTTGAATCTTGTTTGAAGTTTTGTGGGCTTTCTAGCCCTTTTGCTAAACGCACAGCGCCGATTCTAGAACCGCAGCGCAATGTAAATTTACACTGGGAAATTTTCTAGATGCGCAGCGCCGAGCCTCAACGTGTAGTGCCAAGTTCTCAATGCACAGTGCCAACCCTGTTTGTCTGAAACACGCAGCGCCAATCTGCCTACGCGCAATGCCACTCCACCACTGCTCCAGACACGCAGCGCCACCCTCCAGAAGCGTAGCGCCACTCCACCACTACTCAAAACTCGCTCAACCTTTCCTCTTCTTCTCACTTTTTGATTTCTTGCTTGCCAAATGAGAATGATGAAATTGAAAATGAAATGTGAGGCCTTATATAGGAGTAAATTTTGATTTTTCACTTGAAAAACCCACTTTCTAATGTTTCTTGACCTTCTCCAAAACTCTATTTTTAATGCCCTTGCTTCTTGTTTCTTTTCAGGTGGATGATGCTCAACTTGAACTGATTTTTGTAGTGTTTCTTTGTCTTGCAGCAAGGAGAGATGCTTTGGTGCAGTTGGGATCATTTATTACATAAAGTGACTTAAAATTACATAAGAAATACAAATAAACGCAAAATACTCCGTTTTCACCTCAAAAACATGTTTTTGAGGTGAAAATTACATTAGGTTAAAGTATAATGATATAGTGACTATGACCTACAAGCCATCATGCTTGACTTATTTATCATCCTCATACCCTTGCTGACCTTTATTTACACAAAAAATCAGGCTCTTGACCTTGGAAATGAAACCCTAAGACCTAATGAAAACATTCCCTATGACCTAATGAAGGCATGATTGCAAATTGACCATGAAACCATAACTCAAGACAACCTGAAAAAGGGTCAACAAGTATACTCTATGAGGGAGAAATTTAGATTTTCTTAAGAGGAGACAACCATCAGTGGATTAGTTTGACATGACCTAATGAAATGATGTAAAAATTTCAGTATGGGACCCCTAAAATGAAAATGCAAAGAGCGAATTTGATCCCTGATGGAAGTATGCAGATACTGACACTAACATTGGCCTTATTGGGGATGGCAGCTCCTTGGAGGTGTCAAGAACACTGTAGACCAAGTGCCTCATCCATTGGGCAATACGGTCAAAACAAAAAAAGATGAAAAATGACTCAATACAAACTGAAAACTGACTCACAACCGACTCTAAACTTGACTATAAACCAAATCAACCAAACTTGACACAAATCATTCAAACTTTATAGCCTTCACTTTGGGCCCCAAGCTCAAATGACAGTGTACTTGAAACCTTGCAAGGAAAAGCAAACTGGTATATACAATGAAGGTGAAGTAACTTCAGGGAACAACCTCAAAAGTAGTAGTGCTTCAGGAGCCTACCATTCACTGGCCCTCCTGAACATTCCTGACCATCCATTTCCTTTAACAAAAATGCATTATGTCCTCGATAAGCTGAGATTTTATATGGTCCTTTCCATAAATTGTCAAACTTACCATGCTTTCCCTTTTCCTCATTATGCGCATCCCACGGCAGCATTGCATCTTCCAGCAGAAACTTTTCTGCCTTGGTTTTGCGGTCATAAATTTTCTTTATCTTCTCTTGCAATCAGAAAGTGTTTTGGGAAACCTCTTCCCTTGTTTACTAAAGGTGAATCATTTGATTAATTCTATGCTGAATATCATCCTCTTCGCGGCCAGCATCCTGTAACAATCTCATGACCTGGACTGCAAGTGATGTAGGAAATATTGTATTAGTACTATAAACCAACTCAAAAAGTGACATACCTATTGATTTCTTGCTGCTCACTCTGTCGGCCCACAAGGAATTAACAAGCTTTCGATGCCAATTCTTCTTGTTTGCCTCCAACATTTTCTTGATGATGTTCACCAAGGATTTATTTGATGACTCAGCCAATCCATTGCCCTACGGGTAGTATGTTGTGGAATGACTCAATGTAATATCGTACTTGTTGCAAAATTTGACCATCTTCTTGGACTTAAATGACGCTGCATTATCTTTTATAATCTTGTGAGGGCAACCAAAACGAGACAAGATATTAGATTCTAAAAATTGGATAATTACCGTGTTTGTGGCTTGCCTTGTCAAAATGGCCTCAATCCACTTGGTGAAGTAATCGGTAGCTATCAAAATCCATCTGTGTTGTGCTGATGATGTAGGATGGATTTCCCCTATGAAATCAAGTCCCCACTGCTGGAAAGGTGCATTTACTTCAACTGGATTCAAAGGAAGGAAGAGGAAGCAACTTTCTTTTTCCTTGAAAAACATGGCATTCATGGCAGCCCATCACTGTCTTATACAAATCTGAAAACAAAGTCGGCCAATAATATCTTGCTCTCAACACTTTGTTAGTTGTCGTTTTCTAAAACAAATGACCGCCACAATCACCTCTATGAAAATCATCCATTACCTATTGAGCTTCTTCTTCAACCAAACAATTAAGAAGAACTCCTCCCAGATCTTTCCAATAGAGAGCACTATTTGAAATGCAGAATTTTGCAGACTTTAGTTTTAGTGACCTACCTTAATTCTTGACATTCCAGGAGGTGGCGAAAAATGCTAAAGAACATAAACTATATCAAAATACCAAGGTGATTTCAGAAACATTTCTAATACTTGAATGAGTGAGCCATCATCTTCATCCTCTGACATTGCTCCAATAAGATTTATGTCTAGAGCATGCAGATTTGATTCAACCATCATTTTTTCCAAGCCTTGTCATTTGATCAGTTTGTTAGGTTTAATCTCAAGATCATACTCCAACATTGCTGCTATCCACTTACCTCTTCTTCCCTTTGGATCAGTTTGCATGAGAACATCCTTGACTGTTGCGTTAGGAATATATGCTATAGTATGTGAATGCAGAATGTATACTTAAAATCCTTCAATGCTTTTATAAGATCCAGTGCTTGTTTTTCAATGATATTGTAATGCAAGGCAGCATCTTGAATAGTCCTACTGAAAAAAGCAATGGGTTGCTCCACCTGACCTCTATTTTGCATCAACACCGCAACCATGGTGTGCTCGGATGCAAATGAAAATATAATAAAATCATGAGTATAATCAGGACCAATCAAGACTGGGGCTGTGGTCAAAGCAAACTTTACCAAGTTGAACAACTTCATAGCATCCTCGGTCCATTTCACAGTGCTGTCCTTTTTCAACATATTAGTTATTTCACGTAAATGCTTGGCCAAATTTGGTATAAATCTGCGTAAGAAATTCATATTACCATTGAAAACCTGAATCTCCTGTTTGTTGCGTGGAAAGTCTATATGCTGAATTGCCTCCACCCTTGAAGGATCAATGCGAATACCATCTTTAGAAATTATATGACCAAGGAGCTTACCCTCATCCATGGCAAAAAGACTCTTTTTTAGGTTTAGAGAAATCCTGAACTTCCTGCATTTATGAAAGACAATCCTTAAGTGGTGCAAATTTTCATCATCAGAACCAAAAAATACCATCAAATCATCTAAATAAACTACCAAGAAAACATCCTTCTCATTAGCAAAAGCTATGTCCATCGCCCGCTGACAAGTGGCTCCGGCATTCTTCAACCCAAATGGCATTTTGGCATACTGAAAAATTCCCCAAGGTGTTGTGATGGCAGTTTTGTCTTGGTCTTTCTCATGCACCAAGATCTAATTATAGCCTGAGTAACCATCAAGTAGTGACATCTGTGATGCTTCAACTACTCTTTGCAGAATATGGCCCATCTTAGGAAGAGGGTAATTATCCTTTAAGGATACTTTGTTGAGGTTCCGGAAATCTATGCACAACGTTATCTCTCTGGTCTTCTTTCATACTAGGACCAAATTTGAAATCCAATCAGAAAATATAATTGGAACAATGATGTTGGCCTTAAACAATCTATTCACCTCTTTCTGGATGGATGGCAATAGATTTGGATTGATTCTTCTCAACTTCTGTCTAAAAGGTTTTTGATCCGGCTTGATAGGAATGGTATGCTGAATGATATCCTTGTCATACACTTTCAAATCTGAATAATCCCAAGCAAAAACATCAGAAAATTCAGAAAGTAATCTAACATACTTAACCTTTACTTCGGGAGACAATGTTTTTGATAACTTTACAAGCTTGGGCTTGTCAGCTGTTCTAAGATTTACATCTTCAACACCTTTGTCCGTAGGAACCAAGGTTGGTTTTCTTTCCACATCATCCTGATCAAAAAGCTCCTCTAAAGGTATGAGACCTCTAGGAATAATATTATCCTTCAGCTGTAAAACCTCCATCTGATTTACCTCAATGTCTTGTTCACTGGAATCACAAACATCATCAATAGGAGCATTCTTAAACTTTCCTTCATTCTGCAAAAAGGAATTAATTTCATTATCATCCCCAAAACTTTCCAATACCTCAAATTATCAGGGACAAAGGCCTATGTTTGACATGAATTTCAAATTTGTTGCTAGAATTCATTGGAATCTTCAAATTGTTGGCCGCAGTGGCGAGTGAATCTGTAATGATGTTTTGAGTCTGGGGTACTGTTGTCAACGTATATTCCGGAAACATCCTCAAAATATCCACAACTGCATTTCTATAGGCTCTCGTCCACGGATGTTTTGCTTGATATTCTCCTTTTACTTGTTTAATCACCAGCTCTGAATCACCATAAACAGAAATTCTTTTCGCATCAAGCTTCTTCAAAATTTTAAGACCTGTAATCAAAGCCTCATACTCCGCTTCATTATTAGAGCAATCAAAAGCTAACTTATATGAACATACTCTAACATTACTTAGGACTTTGGTAGGCTAGAAAGCAGGGCTTTGAATCCAACTTCCAATACCAGCATCGTCCTTACTCATAGCGCCATCAAAGTCCATGCTCCAAAAGCTGGCTTCATCTTCTAGATGCTGAAATTTTGTCTCCTTCTCTACCTTACCTTCGTTGATTACTTCATTTTACTGCTTTTCACTGACCTTTTGTTACTATGTAGGCTACTCATAAGAAATTTCTATTTTTTCTTTTTCTTGATTAAGAACTGCTCTAAAATTCTCGGAAATTTCTGGTACATCATCTACTTCTACAAGCTAAATATCTACATCATTCAATCCACTATCAGAGTACAAAACAAAGGACTCTAAATCAGTATGTACAACATTTATTGGATGATTCACAGGCTTCTCTTTACTAGTGATCATATACTTCATTTTCTTTTCCCGGTACAACTTCCTCAATTGACCAAAAACAAGGATGGTAGCATAAGAGAAGTCAAGTTGTAAAGTGCCTTTGAGTTTAGCACCCCACGATCTAGATAAGAGCATATCAAATCGATGCGGTATATCAGCAACTACCACATCCATTAAGACATTTTTGGCTGGGATTTGATCTAAAGAAACCACCAAATCTTTGATGAGACCAATGCAACGAACTCTACTAGAATCAAAGGAGTACAAATCATGATATTTCCGGGTGATATCCAAGCCCAACTTTTCCATAATGGCTTTTGGCATCAAATTGTGAGAAGCTCCGAAATCATATATAGCATTATGGAGAATATACTCATGTAGTCTAAGACTCAGATAAAAGGGAGGGACTTCACTATCTTCAGGCTGACCTTCTATGGCTGGGCCAAAAATGAGTTCAAGATGATCATCCTCGACATTCACCATGTCTGAAAAAGGATCTATTTGCATTATTCTAGATACATGGTGTTTATAATTGCTATTCTTAACAAGCTCAGTCAAAGGAATGGACACTTTTAATTTAGAAATTTAACTTTCTAAATTAAAGGATGAAACTTTTTCTACCTCTTTGACACCAATGTCCTTCTTATCTACTTGCTCTTTTGTTGCACTATCTTTTTGCTAATTGTTCTTCTCGTTTGCAGTGATTCTTGTTGATGGCACTTTGCTAGGATTCGGATCAGCAAGCTCTTTCCCTTTCTTCTGAGTATTTGAGGAATCATTCTTTGATTGCACATCTTTTCTTTTCTGAATGGGATTGACTGGTACATCTCTTCTCCTTAAAGAGTACTGCCTCTGTTGTGTAGTCAAAGCATTCATATAACCACACTGATAATCATCAGATTCAGCCTCCAAAACCACATCATTTGCTAAGATGTAATCTTCATCCCTTTGAATGTCTAGAACTTCTGCATATTCTTCATCTTCGATCAGAAATATAGGCATACCATCAGCAGTGAAAAAGTGATTTGTTTCAATTACCGGATCTTCGTCATCTTCTTCTTCCATTCCTTGAACATAATTCTGCTGTAAGGGAGTTCTGATCTGCTATTGTTGCACTGGTTGCTCTGGTGCCTTTTGTTCTCTCTGCTTGATTCAGAATTGGGGCTGCTGCTGTCCTCTAAAATTTGGATTCCAGATTGGTGTTTCAGGTCTATCTGTGATGGTTAACCGGTCAACCATCCTCTCCACTGTTCGAATCAATGTATCCATCTTTACATCTGAAGTAGATGCTTCTTCTTTTATGGTCACTCTTTTCTCAAATCTCATTCTTTCTCTTTTGGCCAGCAAGTTTTCTTCTACACTCACAGCATTCTTTTGCATGTCTTCTAGTGTGGTAGGATCACATTCCCGCAACTGATATGCCATATCAGCATCGAAACCGTCTGGAAATTTGAGCAAAGCCAATCCCTCTGGTGGTTTAATGTTGGCAGGAATAGCATTGTATACTGCATTAAACCTCACACAATAGTCTTGCACACTCTCACTGACATTTCTCTTGATGTTCTCATACTCGGACAAAATCTGAAGTAGATTCTTCTTCACCTCCCATCGATCTAGGAACTGCCTATGGAGGATTGGTAAAGTGGTGATAGAAGCTGTGAGTAAAGCGCTGAACCATTTTCAAACTTCACCTCTAAAGCTTTGTACAAAAAATCTCATCGTCACATCTTCAATCTCTACTTCATGGAGGTCAAAGAAATCATTCACTTTATCAACATGTTGTTGAGCTGTAATGGTTTGAGTGGCATCACAGAAAGGTATTTTGGTTTGATAATCAGCGGGCATGGCACCAAGATTCTGAGGTAAAACAAGGGGTGCATACCAAGCAGCCATAACTCGAGGTGGAGTTAAAGCAAGGATTGGGCTACTAGGAGATGATACAGTAGTTGATGGAGAACTGGGAGTAATAGGTGATTTATGCGGAATGATAGGTTGATAGGGAAGTGAAGGTATAAATGGAGGTGGGGAATGAATTTCAGAGGTTGAAGAGAATAATGGTGAACTAAGGGTAGTGGACACTGGTTCAGAAAGCTGAGGGATCTTAGCAGTAGTGAGGGTTGATTGAGGGGAATTTAGAATATACTCATCAATTGACCGGTTCGCCTTTTTGACTTTGAGATCTGCAATAAACTCTGGATCTAGAACTATGTCGTCAAGTGCACTCTCAGACCTGGTTCTAGATAGGGAAATATCAAATCATAGATCAAATGAGAGGTCTTCTAAAAACAACCACTCATCAGGGTAGGAATCTACTTTTATTGAAGGTGTGGGACTAACTGAACTTTCTTGTCTTTTGAGTCTTCTTGAAATCAGATTGGGATTATCCACTATTGGGGCAGGGTTTGGATCTGGATTGCCCCTAGTGTACTTTCTCGAAGCCAGTGTGCTCAAGTTTCGAAGTTTTATATATTGCTTTACACTTTCCAATTCAGCCTATTAAATTCTAAAACTCATCATCCATGAGCTTAAGAATTCAAATGAAAGATACTACCGGGGTGATTAGTCTTTTGGTCCCCAGTATGCTCGCCACTATGTTATCGCCTGGATTGAACCTCAGGCTGAAGGAAGGCAATGACAGGGTAACCACAAACCACGCTTAGCCAAGTAGCTAGCCCTACTAGGTTGGGAGAGGGCTCTCTCCGTAAGGATCTTAGCCAAGATGACTAGATCAGGTAAAGGATATTAGGCTAGGTATAGTAGCACGAAGTTTTGATTGGATTTTGAAAGGGTTTTGTCGGATCAGGAGGAGCTGGACAGTTTAGGTCTAGGGAATTAGGTCAGAATTGCAGGGTGTTCAATGGGGCAAGGTAGGCATAAGGTTTAGCACTCTAGGGCTTGATGGGGTGAGATGTTTAAGACTGGTGAGAAGCTAAGAAGAGCATGTGAAAACCATGGATCCTTCCTAGACTGCAGAAAACATGAAATGGTGAATGTTTTCCCAAAGTAGAGCACTGATATAATGAATTCTACCTATCAACTTGAAAGAATTCACTTAGAAGTAATGAAATGATTAACGAAGTATAAAAAACACATTAACATATGATCACAAAAGAAGAAACTGTAATAAACTCCATACCACATGGATCCCATAAAAATAGCTGCAATTCTTATTAATATCCTGCTAAACTGCTTATAAAAAGATGTACAATCAAGGTCTAAGCATCCAGCTAAGTCCAACCCTTTACAATGAGATAGAAGAAGAAGATATAGGCATTGTTTCAACCTCATCCCATCCTCAGGGGTCGAATCCCTAAGATGAGGAGCTAATCTAACCAATACTGAACAAGAAACATGAATGTAGGCATCTCAACAACTTACATCTAAAAGTGAAAAAATGATTCATTTGAGCTCAAATTAACTTTTAAAGCAATGTATCTACCCTCTAGTACTAATTACCTATCATGTTTACATGAAAATTCATCATTTACATAGGCAAAACATCCTCCATGAGAGAGAATCCATGAACATAGTCAAAAACTGGAAAAATAGGCATCTTGTGCAAAAATTGCCCTACGCGCAGCGCCACTGGCCCAACGCACAGCGCCACTTTCAGGTCCCTTTTGCAGGCCTTCCCAGCATCCAAATTGAGCTCATGATAGCTCATTGGAAAGGTATTCAAGTATAATTTCCAAAAAACCTGAAATTTGTGCATTTGAAGCTTATTTGACCCCTCAAAACTTGATTCTCCCAAGACTACTTCTGTGTGTCCAAAAAGTGGCAAAAAGGTCATTTTTAGGGTGTTTTTTGACCTTTGGTGAACCAGTTCTGCCCCAAAAACTTAGAAAATCCATAGGGTTCATGTCCTCATTGCTTTGAATCCAAAAATTCAAACCATTTCTCTATTGGGTTCCCCTAGGAAAAGCGCAACACCACACAGATTTCCTGTGTATAAAATTTCAAAATTTACAAATGACAAAAATTCTTCCAAACTTGCCCAAAATTTGTGAGAAGCACCATCATCAAGTGTCTTGATGAGCCAAGGAAGCTTCAGCAAGAAACCTAAGCCTATCCTCCTCCTTTTTGCCTTTCAAAGCCTACCTTAGCCTAGCTTTCATCCTTTTGACCCTTATGTTGCAAATTTTGTTTTGGGTCCTGTAATGGTATGCCATATGCCTGATCATCTGATTGTCTCTATTGGCCTTCTACAACAACTTCTCAAGGTGTACATTGACTCTCTCAAGCCAAATCTCTCTATCATCTTCAATCTCCTTCTCAATAGGAGACAAAGTGACTTGTGCCTCTTTGCCACTTTGTCGTTTTACCTTGCGCAGTTCCAAGTCCATGAGGACTTGTTTGTCACTCAACTGCTTGTTTTCTTGTTCCAAATATGTGATGACATAATTGGCCCTCTCCAAATTGTCCATCAATGCTTGGACTTGAGCCTCCTTTTCTTGTATGATGATGTCCTTTATTGTGTCTTCATCTTGAGCCTCTAAGTCAATTATTTCCACGCCATGGTGAGTATAACACTACTCCGGCTCATCATGCTCTGTCAAGTCAAAGTATCTTTGTGTAGCTCCTCCACCTGTACTTGTTGTACTGATGAAGAAGGCAAAGTCCCTTCCACATCTTGTGGAGCAAGCATTTTCCTATGGGCTGATGAAGAAGGCAAGGTCCCTTCCACATCCCGTGGAGCAAACACTTGCCTATCGGCTGCAAACAATCTCCTTGTGCCCCTCTAATGTGTCATGTATGTCTCGGGAACCTCAGAAGTTCTAGTCTCTTTGGCCTCCTCATCTATTCTCACCTGAGCACTACTAGAAGTTTACCCTACTTCTTGAGACATTGGTGGAGGAATTTGAGGACCCCTGAAAATGTCATGAGTAATAAAGTCTCCCAAGAGATGTTGACGAGATTGAGATGATGAAGTACCATGATCTTTATCAAGGAGTGATGATAGAAACTGCTCATCTGCTGAGGGTATGGCTTCTTCTGCACAAAATGAGCCATCTTCTCAATATTCCTGAACAAGAAATAATGAATGTTTAACATCCTTACCCTAGTAAAATGCATGAGGAGCCTGATGTGATAGGTGTATAGCCTAAAAAATATTCCCTCACAAGTGAAATATTTCATGATGATTTTCATCATGGGGACATACTTGTCTTCAATAAATCTGAAAGGAAAAAGTCTCTTCACCTCATTTCTGTACTGGGGTTTGATATAAGGCTCATAATAGTGTTCATCCAGGTCCTGGGCCTTGTACCACTTCTCCCCTACATTTGGAATCCTGGTTTCATCTGAAATGATGGAGGGTGAGACTGTGAATGTTACCCCAGCAAGAGTCACCTTGTTGTCTTGAAGATGTGCTACAAAAATTCTGGTGAGCTCAAGGTGGTGTTGAACTCTCTCTACCTGCTCACAGAACTCATAGCAGCCAAGATATCTGAAGCATGGGATAGCCAACTTAGAGGACCACAATTCTCTAAGGTTTGATGGCTCTTCTCTGATAATTCTGCCTCCTTTGTGTGGTTTTCTCTGTTGCCTAGCTCTATCTGCTGAGGTGTCACTGCCTGTGTTTTCCTCCTCCTCATAGTCTCGGTCCTCTCTGTCCATGTTTGTAAGGTTTGAGGTTGTATGAAGGGAATGAGTTAGAGTGATTTAGGAGTGAGGGGATGGGAGATGACCTTATGGGCTAGAAAATGAATGAGGGAGTAGGAATCATAAAATGAGAGAGAGGGGTTGTTTTGTTTGAGAAATTGCCCTTTGGGAAGAGGAATAAAGGGATAGGGATGTTATGGAATAGGGAAAAAGTGATATAGGGAAATATGGATATAGGGATAGGGAAAAAGGGATGGGGAAAGAGTTTAGATTTGTAGTGATAGGTGATAGGAGGAACAATGGGGGTTTAGGATTCTAGGCATAACTAGGGGAAAATTTAGGGTTTCACACTTGCTATGGGGAATGATGTTTAGGATTTTGATTTGTAAACCAAAAATGTAGAATGAGAGGAAGACTTACTTGTATGAAGGTAAGAGAGGGCAAATTTGAAGCTTGTTTGAAGTTTTGTGGGCTTTCTAGCCCTTCTGCTAAACGCTCAATGCCGGTGCACAGACGCGCAACACCGGTTCCAGAAGCGCAGCGCAGTGTAAATTTACACTGGGAAATTTGCGAGACACGCAACGCTGAGCCTCAACACACAGTGCCAACCCTACCTGCCTGAAACGTACAGTGCCAGTCTACCTATGTGCAACGCCACTCCACCACTGCTCCAGACGCACAACGCCACCCTCCAGAAGCGCAGCGCCACTCCACCACTACTCAAAACTCACTCAACCTTTCCTCTTCTTCTCACTTTTTGACTTCTTGCTTGCCAAATGAGAACAATGAACTTGAAAATGAAATGTGAGGCCTTATATAGGAGTAGATTTTGATTTTTCACTTGAAAACCCCACTTTCTAATGTTTGTTGACCTTCTCCAAAACTCTATTTTTAATGCCTTTGCTTCTTTGTTTCTTTTCAGGTGGATAATGCTCAACTTGAACTGATTTTTGCAGTGTTTCTTTGTCTTGCAGCAAGGAGAGATGCTTTGGTGCAGCTGGGATCATTTATTACATAAAGTGACTTAAAATTACATAATAAATACAAATAAACGCAAAATACTCCGTTTTCACCTCAAAAACATGTTTTTGAGGTGAAAATTACATTAGGTTAAAGTATAGTGATATAGTGACTATGACCTACAAGCCATCATGCTTGATTTATTTATCATCCTCATACCCTTGCTGACCTTTATTTGCACAAAAAATCAGGCTCTTGACCTTGGAAATGAAACCCTAAGACCTAATGACAACATTCCCTATGGCCTAATGAAGTCATGATTGCAAATTGACCATGAAACCATAAATCAAGACAACCTGAAAAAGGGTCAGCAAGTATACTCTATGAGGGAGAAATTTAGATTTTCTTAAGAGGAGACAACCATCAATGGATCAGTTTGACATGACCTAATGAAATGATGTAAAAATTTCAGTATGGGACCCCTAAAATGAAAATGCAAAGAGTGAATTTGATCCCTGATGGAAGTATGCAGATATTGACACTAATAGAAGAAATCATGGAAGCCATGACCACCCCTTATTATCCCTAGGATGATATGCAACATCATGCATAATTCCTTCTGCAGAAAACCCATGATAAATATGTTGTGGAATCCAAAGACTTCATCCATGATGACGTAGATTGGTTCAATAACCCCTTACTTCAAACCACATCCACCTTGTGGCCATTACATTGCCACATAATGTTTGGGTAAGGGGTCATCCACTTTCGAGTGTCCAAAAGTAACAATTCTTCCTAACCCTCCTAGTGTATCTGGTAGTGTCAACTCTAGTGCCATTATTCTTCCCCACCTTGAAGAACTTCTAGAGTCTCATATCACTCCAGTTCACCATGGGGACGATCCACTTAATTATTCCTCCATACTGCATCAATTACCCAGTTCATTATACATTATTTTTTTTCAACCACCATGTCGTCCAGGTGAGCATCAGTTCATTATATCTGAAGCCACTCTTTGGTAGAGTGACACCATGTATGCGAACCCAAAAATTCAGTCCATTTGATTCATATATGCAATGCCAAGTGAGATTAGTAATCCACCATTTCCTTTCTCATACTACACCCGTCATACATTCTTCCCAAAGGTAGACAACCATAAACAACAAATGGAAAACCACATCATCAAAATGTGTTTGGAGTCCACTACTCTAAATACATTTGACATGTCCATAGAATGTTATCAACCATAGATACAAAACTGGGGTGCATATATGCCCCTACATATATTCATCATCCTCTGGAGAATCTCATGCCAGTAGGGTCGAATGCTTGAATCACTTATTAGAGCACTTGGAACACCATGTTGCTCTAAACACTCATCTAGCTAGGGGCGTCACTCCAACCTTTGGATACCAAATAAGTCCCCTCCATCATCATATGTTGGGGGGAAATATCCCATGCTTGGGGGCATGATGGAACCCCTGGCCACCTTCTCATTTGATTACCATAAGTCTCGAACTAGACCCCAATGATCTAGGTATGTTAAATTATCATGTCATTCCTTGGATAGTTTGTCCTACCGACCTCTTCAATGATCCACATATACATCGCATATCATAGATGTTTGATACTATATCTTCAAATATTCTACTCTATATGATGCCACACTTATCACTCGGTCCCCATGTTTTATTTGGTGGGTGGGGATGATCCTAGAACTTCTCTAGTAGTCCATTCATGTATTCCTCTCTTTCCTTAATTCTTCATCAGGAACAATCCTTCCAAGAAGCATTAAGGCCATTTTTAGACAAGTAAGGCCATCTACCTAAAATGCATAGATTCTAATTTCAACGGTCAGTTTGTCCACTATGAGCTGACCAATGTTTAGGACCTCCTCCTCCTCTCAAAATTCTCCTACATCTCACTATGCAAATGAATTGGATTTGGGGGCAAGAATTCCTTTTATAGGAAAAATCCTAGTTTTTTCGTCAACCATTACGAGCAAACCGTAGCTCGGTGTGAAAAACCATTAGCATCATTGGAAATCTCTCATCGAGTTCTATAATGGGTCTCTTTTTTATTTTGGTAATTTGACACTTCACCAAGAAGCCACTTTTTCCATGAGGTCTCACTTAGCCACCCATCAAAACCGAATTTCTTCATGTAAGTCACTTATACTCTGGTACCACTTTGACTTTGCACTTGTTGACTTATGTTTCAATTTTTTTCATGAGTAACCATTATTTACTCATGGTTTTATGGTCCCCTTTTGGCCTCTCCCATGTGGCAGCATTATCAAGTCGCCCTTGTTCAGAGCGTCAAAGATGAGTCACCCTTACATCTATGGAGTCTGTTCCGAGTCTCCTTGAGTCCTATTACAATGTATTATCCATATTTTCATAGCATTCATCCCATTTTTCTCATATTTGACCTCCAACTATACTAATATGTCTTTGAAAATCCTCCTTTTGAGTAGTTGACCATCTCCTCTAGAATCGAATCAGCCACTACTAGGTCAACCATGCATATTATGCTCTGACAAGGGAATTCATCAGTCTACCTCTCATCTTGTCTCCTTCCATCATCATCCCTGGTGTCAGTCCATCAGTCACATTACTATGACCCTCGTGCCTTTTGAGGAGTCCTCACTGCCTCACCTCTACCAGGCCCTGTTCTGTCGACTTCAATAATTTATTCCAAGAGAGTGGCCTAGAGGGTGGTGTACCTTGGTTCCAGATTTCATCATTGTTTGATGCCTCAGATTAAGCAAAGGGAATCATCATTTCCCTTTGACTTGATTGTTTCTTGCATGCTCAACTCCAACTCATTATCGCACGATCAAGAATCGTACACTTGATGGTCTATATTTCCATTAGATTTTACTAGCATTTCCCGAGTGTGTGTGAGATGTTCTAGACCTCATGAGGGGGTGGTCCTTCAGGTAGCCCCCCACATGCTCGGACGTTAGTAGTTCATGATCCAGTCCCAGATGCAGTTCTGTAGATTTGACTGGCTCGGTTCCTGCTACTTGCAGCACCCACAACATGCATGCCTTAGTCAGATGATCCATTCAGATCTTTAGAGCCATTTCCTATTCAGCATGGCTTCATTGGTTGTGATTCCCCATCACCATGCCATCTTGAGGGGAATTATGTCGCACGTACTCAAATGTTATTATATTCAATCTTGACCTATGTTTTTCCAAGAATATTATGTATATGGGACTCATTATAATATTGTATCACTTTCTAGCCCATCGATGCCAGCATATAATTTATCATGTTTCATGTACTTTGTTTCTTAGACCCACATTGTTGGGTGCACCACTATTATTTGTACTCATTTATCTTAGTTGGTATGGGTATGCATCCCCCGTCTCATTTGATATCATGTACTCCAAGATAAAAGGAGACTTATATCAGTTTAGTAGGTCTCGCCCCCTCTATTTCTCCATCATTCCTTGCATTTCTCTCTCTCTCTCTCTCTCTCTCTCTCTCTCTCTCTCTCTCTCTCTCTCTCTGGTGTCTTGTGGAAGTTTAATCTATAATGTATTTCGGTCATATGATTTTCTCCTGATGCTCGTACATTGGGAGGAATCTATTATCACCTAAAAAATGATCGAAATACACCATGTAGGATTGATTTTACCATAGTAAAATCACTTTCACCATAACAATAGTTTAGTAAACCATTTTTATTAAATTATTTTGGTTTAAAATTTAAAAACCCCATGAGAATAATTGAATAAATCATTATTTATTTAATTTTCTCTAGAAATAATTATTAAATCATTATTTGATTAATAAATCATTTTCTTTGTTAATTACTTCAACCATTTTCTAAATAAATATATTTGACCATTTTGAATATCTTTTCCCTCTCCAAAAAATATAATAAAGTATTCTTAACGGTTAGATTTTGATTTGGTCAATAATATTTTATTATTTCCAATTCCTAATTTAGCTCAATACTTTGTTATAAATAAGAGGGTTTTCCATTCATTCTTGACCATGATCATTATCATCGTCACCATTATCGTCTCACTACATTTGAGCTCCCAATTGAGTTCCATATTGCTTTTGGGTTTTCTGCACATTTGAGAGAGAAGAACAAGATCGTTGAAGCACAAGGACATCAAAAGGACCCATCCCACAGAGGGGGATCTACAAACCCATGTTGTAAATCTTCCTCATCAGGTGTTTTAATAAAATATTATTCATTTGAAGTCCTTATATTGGGTTATTGCACTTTTCTTTACTGTTGCTATATGTTTTGGGCTTGCATCATATATTTTCTTATAGGGTTTTATCATGTTTTCTTGCATATCTAAAGCATAATAAGTAGCCACATTCTGTTGTTAGGGTCACTTGTCACCAGTGAATTAAGTGAAGCATTTTTGGTACACATACTACGAATTTTCATACTAACAAGGAGGTTTACATCGAGCAACCAAATGGATTTGAGAAATTTTATCAGTAGTCTCATGTGTGCAGACTCAAGCGAGCAATGTATGGTCTCAAACAAGCACCCCATGCTTGGCCACCAGGATCGATAGCTATCTCACTAGTTTGGGCTTCACCAAAAGTGAAGAAAATGCAAACCTATATCACATATTGGTAGAAGGTAAATTGTTTATTATTGCCTTTTTTTCCCAAAGAAAAAAATTGTAATTTCCATTTTCAAAAAGAAAATTACATGTTGTATCATCTTCATAAAGGATATGCAAAATATCAGAGATGGACCAAGCTATCTATCCAATGCCATGTTCAAATAGGTCCATAAATATATACATAAAAGGATATTAAATATATACATGTAAATAACATCATAAACTGGTCATATAGTTCAAACAAAAATAAAAAATGCAATAAGCTGTTGAATGATCATGGCAGATAATTTAGAATCACCTCCATCCTGTTTGATGAAAGGCTGATGGAAGTACTGATATATATCCTGATCTTGGTGTTCTTGTATTATCCACCGCCCCCTGTGCTACTACGCGGCCTCCTTGGAAAGAAAGTCAGAGATCGTATTCCTTTCCCTGTATATATGTGAGCATACAATAAAATCAAATTGTGATTTTAGTGTAATGACTTCATCCAGTAAACCCCTGAGTGTGTGCACATGACAATGAGATGTAGAGTTGATCCAATTGATAACTAGTTTTGAGTCCCCAAAGATCTAAATCCTGTTGCAGTTTTCTCAAGTGAAAAAATGAGAAGGTGTCTGAGACTGTTGAGTTCAAAATAATTGTTGGTGCCCCTCCCTAATCCCATTTTGAGCTTGTAAAAATGTCTTTTTGTTATGTATAGTACTGCTCCACCCCCACATCCGGTGTCTTGTGCCGATCCATCAAAATATGCCCATGGGAAGGTATGATTAATTACTTCAGGAGTAATGACTCGGGTGGGTTTTGATGCCAGTTCCTCAAGAATCAAGTGATATAATGTAGCAATGTGATTGCAAATCATTGTCCATTGGAAGGGAGAGTCATGGAATATGGAACGATTCCTGACCAGTCAAATACCCTGGTAGAATAGCAGGGGGAGATTTCTAATTTTTTGTGATGCTACTGAATTCCACCAAGTTTGCCAAGAATTTGTGAGTTGAGTCCCATTCCATCTGATCTTGATATCAAGGGAGATATATATCTGATGCCACACCTGATTCATCACTGGGCAGTGTAGGAAGAGATGGTCTATGTCTTCAGTCTAATCCTTGCACAAACAACATCAAGATGGTCCATGAATGACTTGGTGCTTGAGATTATCATTGGTAGGCACTTTGTTTGATAATATGCACCACATGAACAGTTTGTCTTTATGAGGTGCCTTAAACTTCCAGAGATTTCTCCAACACCAATCCATCCCGAGGTGTGTAACGACCATGAGGTGTTGCAGCCCATATGATTTCATCCTCTTGGTCGGTAATCCTAACATGTGACTCTTCTAGTGCCCCTATGAATATGTTCCAATCCATACTCCATATCTCCAGTAACATGAGGTCCTGTGCAGATAACCATGCCTGTGAGAGCCATGATGTGTTCCTCTCGTCTGCAATATGAGAGAGTTGTGTGATACCTACCAGTTCAAGAAACTGTCTGAGCTCCAGTGGTAGTATATGTGCATTTCCACATCCCAACCAAGCATCAATGCCAAGTCGAACGAGCTCACCAGTTCCAATCCGCCATGCCAATCCTCGCTTAATGACATATATGGAGTGTGTGATAGCTTTCCATATGATGGAGGAACTAGTAATACCCCTGTTCGGCCTACGAATCCATTCCATAACTGATAGTGGGTATATATATTTATAATAAACCACCTCTTTCCATAAGCTATCAGATGTGATAATCTGCCAGCCCATCTTTGTTGCAAGTGTCGATGCAAATATATTCAGATCCTTTATACCCATCCTCCCCATTTTTTTGGTTTTCCAATTCTCTCCCATTTTACCCATGCAAATGTCCTACCGACATGTTTCCCTCTCCATAAGAATCTACAACATAATTGTTGTATTCTATTGATGATGCCTTTTGGTATCCAGGCTAGAGCCATCCAGTATATTGGTATGGCCTCCAATACATATTTTATAAGTGTCAGTCTGCCTGCTCTAGAAAGCCATCTTTACTGCCAAATGTTGATGCGACCTTCAATTTTTGCAATGAGCCATGTCTAGTCCACTATGCGGTAATCATTAGGCTTGAGTCTGAAGCCAAGATACTTGAGACCAACCTCCATGTCTTGCCTCATGAATTGAAATTGATGAAGTGCATGTATTTGCTCGTTTAGTAAACAAGACACATGCATAATGGTTGATTTGTTGTAATTGGGCAACATACCTGTAGCTTTACAAAACAGGGATAGAATATTCTTGAAGCAAGTGGTGTCATGGATAGATCCATCTAAAAATATAAGTACATCATCTACAAATAAAATATGTGTTAGATAGGAAACATTTGTCATCTTGACACCACATAAAGACCCGTTAGCTCAAGCATTGGATATGGATGCTTATGAGAAATAATAGGGGTGATAAAGGAGACCCCTGTTTAAGGCCACGCTTAGCATGGAAAAAATTGGGTGTAGTCCCATTGATGAGTATGCTATATGATGCAGATGTAAAATAACACATAATCCATTTTATGAATGAGTGTGGAAAGCCAATATGGGTCAGTATTAGATGTAGGTAAGTCCAACTAGCTTTGTCAAATGCTTTTGATAGGTCAATCTTGAGTATGATACTCTTAGTGTTCTTGAGCTTAATGGAGTGGATCCCTTCTTGTGCAGTCCCAATGGCTTCATGAATCTGACGATGATTGAGAAATGCAAATTTCTCCTTGGATATCATCTTGGATAAGATGGGCTTGATGTGGATAGCAATGATTTTAGATATGATTTTGTATATGAAATTTCATAAGGAGATAGGTCGATAGTCATCAAAAGTTTGAGGGTTATTAGCTTTGGGAATGAGTGCAATAAATGTAGAGTTGAACCCCTCGTGCATCTTCCCCGAAAGTCTGCAGTCCTCAATTGCTATGAGGAGATCAACTCCTATATGATCAAAAAAGGTAAGGTAGAATTCAATAGGCCATCCATCTGGTCCCAAACTTTTGTCTTTTTTGAACCACTTTAGTACAACTTCGATCTCCCCCAGTGTGACTGGCTTGTTTAATGTCTCCTCATCCTCTTCCTCCACAAATCTAGGCATTGTCCCAGCTATGCGTAGTACTTCTGCAATGGTAGCTTCTCTAGGTGCTCTAAACATTTGGGAGAAATGTCTAGTGCCCATGTCGGCAAGTTGATTGAAAGTATTGGCTTCCCTTCCATTATGATCTCTTAAGCTCCAAATCATATTGATCAGTTTCCTCCCCCTGGCACATTGTTGAAAGAATTTCATATTTTCATCCCCAGCCTTTAGCCATATAGCTCTGCTCTTTAATCGCCAAGTCTCCTCTTGCTGCCTCAAGAGTCGAATATTCTTTGTTTCCATCCTTATCAGGTGTTCCTTTCTTTCAATTGATGTATATCCTGCATTACTAGTGCCCTCCATCTCCATTATATCTGATTCAATTTTCAGTATTGTAGCTTCATCCCTTATCTTTTTCCTTTTTGCCCATATTATAGTCTTGTGCTTGATCCGAGATAAGTTACTGGCTATCACCTCAGCCGGTGTGGAGTTGTTATCTTGTCCAAAGTTAATCTAGGATTCCATTACTATTTTATGCAATTCTTCTTCCACTAGCCAAGCTGAGTTAAATTTGAAAGTATAATTTGGATTATAATTGGAATTCATAATTTCCAAATATTTCGGGAAGTGATTTAATATACCCCCCAATCCCACCCATTGTCTTGTTCTATGCTTTAATGATAAATCGATATAATCTTATGGCAAGTGCATCCATTCCTATTCTCTTATTCCTCCAGGTAGGTTGGATCTTGGCCGAGTCGATATTCATGAGGTTATTATTATCCAACAGGTGCTCAAAATACTCCATCAGGGGATTAGTCTGAGCCCTAGTACCCCAAGATTTGGCATGTCCCAAGGAGAAGTTCAGGTCTCCTCCAATAATGATATTGTCATTATTCATAAAAGATGTAGTCATCAGTTTATCCCAGAATCCCACCCTATTATGACAGGGTCCATATATATTAATCAATCTGAGTGGTACATCAAGTTCAGTAGTTGTAATGTCAGCTCCCAATACACCTTCACATCCCCATATATTTTCTATCTTGATAGTCTTGTTATTGAATCCCATGGCGCATCCCCCGGATCTTCCTCTCACATCAAGTGTATGGAATGTCCAGCCAGGGAGTATGGTCATCAGTATAGTGTTGATAGAATCACCCTCTCCCAATGTCTCTTGTAGGAATAAAACATCAATCCTTTCAGTTCCAAAAAGTCTTCTGAGTGCCAGTTTCTTGTCAGGGTTGGCCAAACCCCTGCAGTTGAAGGATAGGCACTTCATGGGATAACCCGATCAGGGTTGCCTTGTGCTCTAAGAACCTGATCAATGGAAATCTGAATGCTAGTCACCACCTTGATACCAGCCCTCTGGATGGCTTTAGATATGTTGGATTTCCTGCCCCTGGGAAATTTCTAAGCTTTTGTGGGAGGGTCATCACCTAGTCTGTAGGTGTGGGGTTTGGGGTGGGCTAGTGATCAGAGGTTATATCTATGAGAGCTATTTCCCGATGAATCCTCCCATTCGGGATGAATTGAAGGTGAACCCATAATGATGGAAGGCTTAGTAGCCAGTGCAGTGGGGGGAGCTGATGCAACAGGACAAGTGATGGGACTCAAATTGCATGCATCTAAACCCAAACCCAATGCTTCTAATGATAACATAGCAATTCCAAAATTCATAAAATTACAAGAAGAGGGAGGAGAGGATATGAGAGTACTCGGAATCAGATCAGGGCCCGATGAGCGTGATCATGTGACCCGAGCATCAGGTGTCCAAGCGTCCGCGTGAATATGATCCTCCCCAAGCACTCTCTGCCTTATCATTGGTTCTGTAGCATTGTTCTGTGAAGGTGTCGATTCAGTGTCCACTTGAGTCTGAGTGCTCGTTGTAACTTGTCTTCTAGGGGACTCAATAAGCACATTTGTAATCAGCGAACAATCCTCATACAAATGGCCAACCTCATGACACCTTTTGCACCGAAATGGTATCCCTTCATAATCGAGGATCTGCCATCTAATTATCTCCCGAAATTGTAAACGAAGGGTTTCGACTAACCCCTCTCTGGTATCCAGATGTACCAGAATCCTGGCAATGGTGATGCTACCAGATTCAGTATATGATCTATCATGATCGAGCTATATGCCTAGGTCATCCCCAATGCATTTGAAAAACATCATCCTTATTATTGTCTTATATGATGATGATTTAATTTTAACTGGTGATCAAAAATTGATCAGATCTTGCAAGGAGGACCTTGTAACAGAAATTGAAATGAAAGACATGGGTCTCATGCACTACATCCTCGAGTTGGAAGTATGAAAAAGTGATGGGGAACTGTTTGTCTCTCAAGGAAAGTATGAAAATTAGATACTACAGAGATTCTACATGAAGACTTGCAAACCCATGGAAACACCTCTAACAACTAACTGGAGGAAGGAGGATGAGGAAGTGGACGCTACCATTTACCGATAGCTAGTGGGTTCACTAATGTACCTTGTGAACACATGACCAAATATGTGCTATGCAGTCAACCAGCTGAGCCAAGTTATGGTTAGGCCAACCAAATCATTTTGGAAGGAAGCTAAGCATGTTTTATAATACCTTAGCGGCACTACAAAGTTTGGACTATGGTGCAAATAGATAGAGGTAGTGAGGATGCGTGGCTTGACAGGTGCAGACTGGGCAGGGAATCCATCCAATCGAAAGAGTATATTGGGTGGGATTTTTAGTGTTGGGTTCGCAGCGGTTTCCTGGTACAACATGAAGCAATGATCTATGGTGCTTAGCTCACTAGAAGAAAAATACATGGCTGCATGTTAAGCAACATGTGAGGCGATTTGGATGAGAAATATATTTGTTAGACTATTTGGTAAGATGATGGTTCCAACTATGATATACTGTGATAATCATACTTGCATCAATCTCTTTGAGAATCATGTATTTCACGATCGATCCAAGCATATAGATATTCGGTATCACCATCTACGGGACTGTGTGCAAAGGCGAATAATGTTGCTTTAGTTTATTTTGACATAGGAACAAGATGCTGACATTTTGACAAAGGCCTCTTCAAGAGGGAAGATTGAGTTCCATAGGTGTAGGATAGGAGTAGTTGATAATCCATTTCTTGTTGAGAGGGAGTGTTAAAAAATGCAGCAAGAAATTCTCAATTTGATTTTGCTTTGATTAAATTGAGAAATTCGAATTTCCACATCAACAGACAACTTATATGCATTTAACTTGTGTGACATGGCTTGTGTCACCCAATTTACTCAGTAAATTCGAGTTGGAGGAGCTAGATTTTAGTTAAGCATGTGTGATTTCTAATTTGTAGCAATCAAAGTCAGTTATTTCAAGTTGTTTTCAATTAAACTAGTTCCAACTATTGGAGGAACTAGTGGAAGGTCAGTGGTGTAGTGGGACTTCAGTCAAACTCAATCATCATCCAGTTAATTGATTTATCGGTCCAAAATAGCTAGTGCATGTAGTGAATTTGAGTTCCTTAGGTGTGGTGGAGATTCCAAGGCAGTGTAACATCAGTTGTAGACTAGTCTTGAGTGTATAGGTGTTGCATGCAATCAGATGATCAACCTTGGGAATTGCGCAATCCATTTTGGATAAATTCCTAAATAATAGGGACCTAATTTCTCAAGAATTGTGTAAGGAAATAAGGGATCAAGCAAAGGCAAAAATTGACTAAGAATGGGTCAGAGCTTCTCAGTGAGTAGAGAGATAGGTTATTGAATTAAAAGTTGTACTCAATTGAGGAAAGCAATTGTAATACATCTTTATTCATTAGATTAATGCAAGCAGTGATCCAGGTGGCTCCAGAGATGCTCAGAAGTCAAAGAGGGCTAAGAATAGGTCAAAAATAAAAGTCCTCAGATCAAAGTGCAACTAAGACCAGATCGTAGTGATCATCACCTTGATTCCAACAGTGTGAATGACACTCAAATCCGAGTTCATATGGTCAAGTTATAGCTGGTCAAAGTTGTGGTCATACTTGGCCAATGGTAGGCTTAAGGAGGCAACAATTTGATAGTGACCCAGTGCACAGAATCCAACCACCGGAATGGGTGAATATGTCGAAACGTTAGTTTGTCTAATGACCCTTATTTTCAAAAAATTTGAAAAAGACCAAATTGGTTATAAAAACCAAAAATATATTAAAAAGGGGGTCACCCCACAGGTCACAAGGCATTATTATAGATGGGGTGGCAGGTTGTCAAACCCTGCCACCCGTGGTCATTGTAACCACAAAATATTATTATTAGTGTGGAGCCGGTGGGAGTCGAACTTGCCTGGCCCACGTGGGCCGGTCCCCGACGGGCAGCCCCGTAACTCGAAGGCAACCAATCAGCATATGTGACCACCATACAACAAACCGTTAAACGCCAACAAACCGCATTAATAAACCGTCAAACAAAACGTTTCTATATATGACCGCCCGTTGCAAGGTGTCAAACTGTCGATGTTAAATATATCAAATCCGTCATTGATAAAACTATAATGTGCCATATGGGGAGCGGCGAGGATTTGAACCCTGACCTTCCTCAACCTAAATTCAGACTTTTCCAACATGCCAAATGGTCGGCATTGTGAATTCCGCGTAGCAAATTATTTGAAATTTCACTCAAACCATTCGACGAGGCGGAGCATAGAGGTTTGGATGGAACCCTGCGCAGGGAGAGGGTGCAGATCCCTGAGCAAGGAGAATCAAGAGATGTTGAAAAGATTCGCTTAGAGGGCCAAAGGTGTTAGTGTCAGAATGTGACAGACTTATAGTCATTTTTGCAAGTTTTCTCACCAAGAGTCCAACTGTGCAATCAGAATCTCCATATGAGCAGTAGAAATTCAAGTGTCCAGCAACAAAGAATCTTTAGAGAATCTTGTGGAATCTAAAAAATTCCCTTGGAGGCTGATTTTTGACCAAGGCAGAATGATGCCAACTTTATAGTCATTTTTCACAAAATTTCACAGAGAGCGCAGTGATGTGCTCAAAATATTCATCCAAGAAGCATATTTTTTGGCCATCTTCAGGAAGGAATCTTTGGGGTAATCTTCAAGATTCCCGATGGTCGAGAATTTGACGGTGTCATAAAGGAGCATAGTTTATAGTCGTTTGACATGATTTCACACCATGAATTCAGTGGTGGTGTCCATTTCAGCAAGTTAGCTTTGAATTTTCCATCCATCCACCAAAGTGGAGGTATATGATGCAGTTATGTCATGTTTTTCTTTTGATTTGTTGAGATGATGTTTTTTTGTTGAGATCCTTATTTCTATTATGTTGAAAGGATACTTGTATGCCACACCATGTGAGATTTTATTAGCTTTTCATTCTAAAGGAATGCCCATTAGAGTGAGAGTTCCTTTAGAGAGAATGTCTCGTGGAGAGACATGCCAATCTTATTGAGGGAATTTTCCTATATGAGTGAAAGTTCCTGAGAACGTCTTGTGGAGAGACTTGCCACTCTGGTTGAGGGTATTCATCCTTGTAATAAAAAATAATATGCCATGTACATCATGATCATCTCACAACATTAATGAAGTGACCTCCTGTTATCGGGAAAACTAGTGTCTATGAAGAGCTGCTAGTCCCACTAAGGCTGGTAGCTACCTTAGAAACAAACACACTAAAAACTACTTTCGTTTTCCTTTATGAGAAATAGATAAGAGAAGAATAAGGAGACCAACCTCTGTCTTGCGCTTGGTTCCTTGCTTGATTCCTCTCTCTTCTGGTAGGTCTTTGCCACTTGCTTCCTTGTCTACCCAGCTTCAAAGAGTACTTGTAGAATCAAAGCATCATAAAACTATCCAAGAACATAGATCTATTATCATAAACAATATAGGATCAGATGTACATTGACCACACAAATGCATAAATCATCAATCATACAAGAATGTGGAGGAAAACTTGAATAGATTTATTGATAATCAAGAAAGAGCAAAGAGGATTACAACCAATTGTTCTGACCCAACATCATCCTCTCAGCAAGAAAGCCCTTCTTCACCTCATGAAAAGCTTAGATCACCCAACACTATGATATTGCACCAAGAAACCAACAGCACTTCCTTACAAGATACAAAATTCCAGCCCCTGGATCTCTGGGATGAGGGATCCATATATAGATGTCTGCAAGGGAGGTGAGTCAGCTTTTGAGATTTGATTAGTGTCTTCTCTCTAATAGTTCTTGATTCCACTTGGAGATTGATGATCTCTTACTCATCCCTGGTCGAATTCAGAGAGGCAAGTGTCACAGGAGAGGTTTTTGGAAGATTCCATGCTCCTCCACCTTGCGGATTGACCCTGCCATTTGTCCATTCTCACCCATCGCACCCCATAGAAGCATTTTTTGACATGCATCACACCTACTGTGTGTATTCAGGTGGGATGCAACGCACTTTTCCTATGGAGCAGGTGAAATGGTCCAGTTTTAACCAGTTCTGAGTAGTTTTTCATGGAGAACTTCTGGGAGATGCTGTAATCAGTTGACCTTGTTCTTTTAGGGGTTAGAACAACACCTTTAGGGACATAGGAGCCCTTGGTTTATGGGCATTTATGCTTGGGTTTGCAGTGCCCAAAAATGTCTATAACAGTTGCCCCCTAAAGCATGAGGTCGTTAATCTTTTGATGTCGGGTGAAATGATTTATCATGAGGATCCGAAGTTTTTTCGAGCTGGAAGGGGACCTGTAATAAGATACAATACAATACATTATCTTCATATTATTTTCATGATCTAGCTGAGGCGGGAATTCCCATGCTCAGCTTTATAAATTCATTTTCAAGTACATAGGACAGACAATCGTCTGAGTGTAGACTGATGATTCTGGTAGAGCCATCATCCCTTAGATTGGATGATTATCTATGTAGCAATGATGTAAATTTGATGTCTTTATTTTCCTGAATATATATCGCAGCCCGGATGGATGAAACTAGATCTGGGGTCTTCAATCTCGTTCGATCTTCACTCAAAGTACAAGTCGATCCATGTGAGAGATGTTCTGGAGTCGAACATGGAAAGACATCGCCTGATTACCAGCCAATGATGTAAGCTGTTAACAGGCGCGAGAGGAATCACCGATAATGATGATGACCCTCAAGGTAATGCAGTACAATTCACGTGGTGTGAATAAGGGACTTGGCGTCGAACACCACGCAAAATCTTTCGGTCGAAGGCCATTGATGTAAACCTGTCGCCGGAAGTGAGAAACTTGCCATTGAGGCATGTAAGCTTCAAAGTACTGAAAGGGTTGTTCCTAGATCGACTTCTTGGATAATGAGCTGATGTCGACAAGAAGCGATCTGTCATAGGATGGACTTAGTGAATCCCACATCAATGACATGGAATGGAGAAAATGATTTTAATGGAGGTGAAAACGATCTGGTGATATACGGTTCAGGGTGGCGGTCATGAAAGAATGGAGCGAAAATGTATTATAGTGGGTGAGACACAGGTGAATTCTCTAAGCGACTTCTCTTGAACATATTGGCGACACTAACATGATGGATTGGTAGCATTAACCCCAAATGTGGATGGTGTGATGGAACAATGGTGATGTGACCAGTGAATGGAACAACCCAACCCGACTCGGATGCGGGGTGAAAGTGTCATGTTCAAGAGCGACTTGCTACCAACCAAGTTTCTTCAAGTTTTCTTCCCAATTTTTCCCAGTCATTGCTGACCAGTACCTCTTTATTTTTGTCAAGCTTGAGGAGGATAACATATGCTTGTTCTATTAATTTTCCCTTCGGGCAAACCCATCGCTATGTTTTAACGAGCCTAGCGATAGTGAAACTTGTTCTTGTCTGTTATAGACAAGTTTGTCGCTATTAGGTTTTAACGAGTTTAACGACAAAGATAACTCGGTCCTTTTCAATTTTAGAGAGTCTGAAAATGGATGTAAAGGAAACTCCAAAAATCCTTTTTCGTCATCTAATCCCTTAAGTCCGAAAAAATATAAAATAATACAAAAGGGATGAATTTTCAGTAATTTTAACGAGCCGAACAAAACAAGCACTCGATCTTTTTGTGTAATAATCCCTCAGGTCCAAAAAGATTAAAATCTAAAGGAGGGATAGCACTTCTGGTCACTTTAACGAGCTAGAGAGGCCAATGGCTCGGCAATCTTTTCATATTTTATGAGTCATTTGAAAAGAGCTTAAAGGAGACTCGTTTTTTGAGGAATGAGTGATAGATTCAGGTAGCAGCTGATTCCAGGTAAGGTTTGGAATTTTCCAATCACGGCAGTGTCACAAGGATGGCTAACAAGATCACTCTTCGCAGTTGTTCCTCAAAAAGGGGTAAACAATCAAGTGGAGGTGAATGATCGGCCAATACAGAGTGGAGGTGATGATGAGAACACAACCAAGGCTTCAAAGGCTGAAGTACTACATTCACGATGGTTATTTACCGGAAATTGGTTCATTTTTTATTTTAAAATGAGCTTAAACGCTGGGGGAAACACTTGCTCATTGCTTATGTTTATTTTTTAACGAGCTTGAAGTCTATGTTAAAACTGCTCGATCCAGTCATATAATAAGAATGTCTCATCTAAAAACGGCATTTTTTCAAAGCTTTGCCCCACATCCTTTCTTTATGCAAGTTAGGAAACGACCAATCCTACGAGTTTAAAGGGTTAGAGGGCCTACAAATTTAAAAAATAAATGGTCGCTCTTTGCTTGCATGCCAAAAGGTTTGCATGCCCCCAGGTATAGTGAAATAGAGTTTCGAGGTTACCCCTCAATTTGCAGACAAAACATTTGTTTTATCGGGAAAGGCCTACCTTTTTCAGGTTACCAAAGATTGTTCTATCTGTACCACAAACAAAACACTTCTTCGGCGATGTCTACCAAAATAGACAAAGGTGAGTGGCGCAGATGCCTCCACTCACATAACTTTGACGAGGGAATCTTATTCTAGCCTAATCCCCTTTTCCTAAACGGACGGGTGTGTCAGACTAGTCATATATCCTTCGCAAAAACCTACCCTATACCTGAAGTTTTCCTGCCAAAGCAGACCAGGGTGCATGCCCCCTGGGTTTCAGTCATGCCCTCCAAATCACTCAAGCTCATCAAGAGGACGGACTGGGGATTGATGAGACATTCCTTGCGTGAAAAGACCATTCAGGGTTGGTATATGACTATTTTCTATGTATGAACCGAGAAATGAAAGCTGGTCTACGAGCTTGACCACTCTTCCTTCATGCGGAAAACACATTACTCTAAAGAGTGAGGAGACAATGGCTCCCATGCAATAAATATAGTCTCGTCCAAGGAGTAGATTATAATCCAAGGGTCCTTGGACTACCATTATGTTCATGTGAACGGTTTTCCTTCTCAATGTTATCGGCACATTGGGAAGGATCCCTAATGGTCGACTGGTTCCTTTGTCAAAGCCTGTTAGATTTATCATCTCAGAAAAAAGCGATGGCGAACCAAGCAGTTTCCAAGCAGTCAAGGAAAGGATACTCATAGAAGCACCTTCATCTATGATGGTACCGGCCATGACCATTCTATATATTTGAGTAATGATTCGAAATGGTACACTAGCCAGTAAACGGGGTCTGCCTAGTAGATTCCAGTCGAAGGAAACAACTAGGTTGCTTGGAGGTGGGACCGAATAGACGGCCGGATACGACTTTGACGAAATTCATTCCTGCGGTAAAGGAATGGGTAGACTGCCCCCATGTTCATCGGAGTCTGAGCTTACGAAGATAATTTGAACGGTGTCGTTTTTGTTCTCTTCGGTGACTGTATCATCTGAAGATGGACCTTCTGAAGGCAAGACCGGGTCAACTGCCACCTCGACCTTTTGACTTTTGTATGGTATGGATTCAGATGGTTTATCTTCAATGATAGATGCTTCGGCCGACCACAAGGGCGTGTCAGCCGAATTTTCAACTAGTGACGGACTCGGCAAGAGTTCCTTGTATCCAGGAGGAAGCCGTAACGGTGAAACCAAACGGTCGTCCAAAACTATTTTAGCTTCATCTAAGAAGGGACAAGGGTGGACGGCATGATCGCCTTCACACAATTTACAAGGAAATTTATATTTTCTTTTTTGTCCAGGGGCTTCACATTCACTAGTTGATGGTGTATGCTCAACATGATCGTCAAAGGTTGATGACACCAAATTGTGTAAACGAGGAGACCAGTCCCTTAAGATCCGAGGTATGCAAGGACAATCTCGATGATAGTGGTCTCCTTTCCAAATGACACATGGCGATTTAGGCCTGGTCGGTGCAGTGTGTGGATTTTTGTTAGACGATGCTTGGTTGCCCCTTTTCGCCTTTGGCTCCTACTTCTTCTTCTCTTTCTTCTTCTCAGTTACTTGATTTTGGGCTTTACCAGCTTCATCAAGCAAAGAGGAAGGAGGAGAGGAAGAATTGGACGAATTAGAGGGGTGGGGGGTAACTCTAATATCGTTTAGTTGCTGACTCGATTGTTCAGGAATCACGGTATTCTAAACGACAGAAGTTGAGAAGAGCCATACGGGCAAGTCGATTGTCAATCCTGGAAGAGACAATGTGGCCATATGGGGTGCACCAACATCTCCCCAAGAGGAGAAGGGAGTAGGATTTCCTCCAAGGGGAATTCCTTGGTTGGTGGACTCCATTTTTCTCAACTTAAGATCAACGTAGGAAAGGTGATGATTATTCCGTTTAAAAGAAATTTTAGACGCTTTGACACAACTTGTTTTTTCAAATTTTAAGAGTCGAGAAAAAACAAAAGATGACTCTAGTCGCCTTCGATTTTTAATGAGCCTGAAGTGACAAGTGCTCAGATGGACCTTTTCCGTTAAGGAGTCTGAAAAGGAATGAAAGGTACTGCTCTGGAAATCTAGACAGAGGGATTACCAAACCAATCGCAAAACTGCAGAATACTTTTTACAGTACGGTCGTCAATCTTCCTGAATGTTGTGTTAAGTGCATTGCGATTGATAGGGTGGCAGACATGGCTTCCTATGGATAAAGGATAAAGCCTATTGTGGTCTCCCACAATATACTCGACGGTACGTGGGAGCACAAGTCCGTACTAGCACTTATCATCTCAAAGTGGAGGAATCACCCAACCAACAGTGAAAACAATAGTTACCAGGCTTTACGACGCCTGAATACGTCTCTAGCCTAGACTTCTAGATGTTGTTCGTTAGGTTCCAAAGCGTTTTTAGATTCATTAAATTTATTTTATGGTTGATCTTGCTTAAGAAATTTGCCTTTCAGGTTCACTGCGTGATGTAGATGTACAATTCCTAAAATGCAATCTAAGATGATAAACAATCATTTAATCTTCTTTTTGCAATGAAAATCGTAGCTACTAAGGAAAGAGAGATAGTGTTCTTTCAACAAAGAGCACAAAGCACACACTATATGCACTGTCCTAAATCAAGCCAACAAACAGTCTAAATGCAAATGCACATGCATGTATTTGTTTTCAGCCTTCTTAATGTGTGAATGATAAAAAGAAAGCTAAGTGCAAATCTGAATTATTTTCCAAAGAGACAATTACTAACAAGTTTCTTTTCAAAACAAAATGAGGACAATGACGACACTTTGTTATTTGGAATTGAAAACTTGCTTTCGACACTTGGAAAACTACTAACTCAAATCAAATACAAGAGTAACAGTGTAATCGACTATCAAGAACATTCAGATTCTCTTCTATGACTGAAAACGACACATGCGACACTTTCAAATCAAGAAACGACAGTACAATTACGCTACTTCTTTGTAAAGGAGAACTGAAAATGACTCAAAAATACATAAAAACATTTACAGTTCTTTGCACAATGGAGGCGAAATAACAGCAAGGAAATGGGTTTCAAACAGAGGTGTACTGACTACAGGCAAAAAAACTCTTGAATAGAGCTGAAAAGAGTGAACACAGAAACCAAAATTTAGGAACAAGGCCTTGTCTGATCAGCGCACCTGTAACACAGTGAAACTGAAATGCAACGCACCTAATACACTCGGGAAGTGCGATGCATTTGAATTCCATAGAACAGACAGTGCGCTGGACCAAGGATGAGACTTTGATTGGGTTCCAGGTCACGGTTTGCAGTTCAGTTCAGGGATTTAGGCCGAGCAAGTGGTAATCAGTAAATCAATCATAGGGGTAGATCTAAGGAGGTTACTAGAGCCACAACAAAGGCAATTAGAAAGCTTGTAAATCAATCGTTTAATTCATAAACAAAACCCGGAGATTGACTGAAGCAGTGATGATCTACTTTGCCCTTGCATAGCAAATGTTGTTCGAAGGCTAGCTGGCGTGACTTCAGGCTCCGTCTGTAAGTTTATAAAGTAAACAAATGTAGATTAACAAACAATCTACTCGCTCCCCAGCGGAGTCGCCATTTTGTTATCGGGAAAACTAGTGTCTATGCAAAGCTGCTAGTCCCACTAAGGCTGGTAGCTACCTTAGAAACAAACACACTAAAAACTACTTTCGTTTTCCTTTATGAGAAATAGATAAGAGAAGAATAAGGAGACCAACCTCTGTCTTGCGCTTGGTTCCTTGCTTGATTCCTCTCTCTTCTGGTAGGTCTTTGCCACTTGCTTCCTTGTCTACCCAGCTTCAAAGAGTACCTGTAGAATCAAAGCAGCATAACACTATCCAAGAACATAGATCTATTATCATAAACAATATAGGATTAGATGTACATTGACCACACAAATGCATAAATCATCAATCATACAAGAATGTGGAGGAAAACTTGAATAGCTTTATTGATAATCAAGAAAGAGAAAAAAGGATTACAACCAATTGTTCTGACACAGCATTATCCTCTCAGCAAGAAAGCCCTTCTTCACCTCATGAAAAGCTTAGATCACCCAACACTATGATATTGCACCAAGAAACCAACAGCACTTCCTTACAAGATACAAAATTCCAACCCCTGGATCTCTTGGATGAGGGATCCATATATAGATGTTTGCAAGGGAGGTGAGTCAGCTTTTGAGATTTGATTAGTGTCTTCTCTCTGATAGTTCTTGATTCCACTTGGATATTGATGATCTCTTACTCATCCCTGGTCGAATTCAGAGAGGCAAGTGTCACAGGAGAGGTTTCTGGAAGAATCCATGCTCCTCCACCTTGCGGATTGACCCTGCCATTTGTCCATTCTCGCCCATCGCACCCCATAGAAGGGTTTTTTGACATGCATCGCACCTACTGTGTGTATTCAGGTGGGATGCAATGCACTTTGCCTATGGAGCAGGTGAAATGGTCCAGTTTTAGCCAATTCTAAGTAGTTTTTCATGGAGAACTTCTAGGAGATGCTGTAATCAGTTGACCTTGTTCTTTTAGGGGTTAGAACAACACCTTTAGGGACTTAGGAGCCCTTGGTTTATGGACATTTATGTTTGGGGTTGCAGTGCCCAAAAATGTCTATAACCCACTCTTGACACTAGGGCCCGCAGACGTAAGCCACACTAGGTAACATTGTTATCAATGTGTTTGTGTCCTATTATTTGTTGATCGTCTTTATGTTTTATATTATTTACAGTATGTACATGTGGCTTTTCATACTCTTTCATATGCAATTTTGCTAACATCATAGAAGTAAAAGATCTTGGTTAATTATGGTAGCTGATGAGATCCAGATCAAGTTTGGTATTAGAGCGGTCTTCTCATTGATGTGAATTGACAACATGAATGATTGAACGTGCAACAAGAAGGGAAATAGAGAACAAATAATATCTCTATGAGGACCTCTTTAAGATGGCACACATAGTGGACATAATGTATGCATATTATGAGGAGAATATGGCAAGAGAGGAATGAGAGAAGAAAGAGAAGAGGACGATGCTCCATCTACCCCCTCAAGTGTACATTCATTTTCTTCATCGTCTTCTCATCATTCAAATGAGGAGATCAATCAAAGTCTTCAAGCAAGGAATGATAAATTGAGGAGGCTGCTAAGAGAAGAGAAAATCAGGAGAAGTAGAGATTATAGCTTCAGTTGTGAGCCACGGGAGAGGCATTGGAAGAATTGAAGTGAAATGAAGGCATAGTGAAGCCATCATCACCTATTTCAGAATCGATAGCTGAGCTAAATAGTGTTGATCATTCTTCAGTTCATTTTCACATGACACTATTTCTATTGGAAACATGGAGGTACCCATTTTAAGAACTGGCATGAGACTCCTTACCAAGATGGGGAATAAAGGAGGAGTACTTGGTGTTAATGGCCAAGGAATGACTTAGCCATTGGAGGTGGAACAAAGACCTCAATTCACAGATTTGGGATACACTAAAGGAGAGTGCTCAAAGGTGTCAAAAGCTTCCAATACATTGTTGAAACCGTAGAAGAAAGAGGATGATTGGAGCACATCACAATCCTCCCACGACAGTGCACATTGTAGAGGGAGAGCTAAGGCAAACTCTCATCGCTAGAATTGCACCAAAGACAGTTGAGAGAGGTATAACAAGTCTCAGTATTCTAGAGTTCATTTTGATTACAAGAATATTGTTAATGATGGACATAAATCATGACATAGAAAACCATGTAGTTTTTGTGGTTTGCATAACCATGTGGTTTCTAAGTGTTGGAAGAGAATGGCAGCAAGAAAGAGGATGAGGCATGAAAGGCCTTCTCCACATCAGGGAAGGAAGCAAGTTAACTAGGTTTGAGGAAGAAAACTTTTTGCAGTCATTACAACATAGGTGGACATCAAAGAGTCACATGTTGGAGGTTCTATCCAGAAAATCGTCACGAGGATAAATCACCTGTGCAGAAACTGCTGGTGAAGGTGTTCAACAAGAAAATATGCCACATCCCTAGTGGTTCACTTTGTTGAGTAAGAGATGGTTTTACTAGATTTGGTAGCTTGTCATGGCCACATTTTGTAAATCATGTGTTGCGATATAGTTGCAAAAGTGATGATGTGTTTTCCAAGAAACGATGATGTTTTTGGACTTATGTTGATAACTGGGGTATTGAATTCTATTCTAATGTAAACTTTCCCAAAGAGTGTGTCTTATAAACTCTTGGAAAGTATGGGGATTCTTAGCTCATGGTTGGTCATGTAATTAAGCATGTAATTTCAAATATGTACTACAAGTCTACAGGGGATGCAGGTGTCAGCTCATCACTTTATGGCTCCGAAGGACAAAGGTGAACGAGAAGGAAGGGTGACCTGTCAGCAGGGAAAATTTTAAGAACCACCCTAAATTTATATGTATAATAAATGGGCTAATCCCCATGATACATAGGAAAAATGGGAGGCGAATTTATAAATAATATAATATGTATATATAACTTTTTTGGCGAATCTCTCACCAGATTATATTATCTTGTACAGTGATGGAGAATCTTTCACTGAATTATAAAATCTTGTAAGATCTTGGCAAATCTTTTACTGAATAATAAAACATTGTGAAGTATTGGCGAATGTTTTGTTAAAGTATGAAACCATATATGATAATAAGAAAACATATTCATTAAATTGTAATATACTAACATACATGTTTGGAAAAAGAAACATAATTTTCTCTTCCTACAAACAATGTTCCAAGTTTCAGTGGTCGTGTTTGTCAAGGTTCTTACAATACACTCTTTCATATCCTTCTATTAGTTTTGATAATATTCCACAACAAAGTTCTTATAGGTGTTGATATTAACAACGAGTTCTGTCAAGGTAGGAGAGATTAATATTTTCTCTTCAACTTTTATCAAGCTACCACTTTTTTCAAGTTATCAAATTTCTTTCTTATTCCATAGACTCCAACTGTGAGATAAAAAAACACATCAAGTTTGTTTACCCCAACAAGCCAACAAGTAGTGAGCCCCAACTATATTATATAAGAAAGTATTAGGTATCCCAAGGGCTTGAAGGGGATCTAATTGAAAGAAGTGACCATTGTGAGAATCCTTCCAATCAATATATGAATATATAAATGTAGATTTATTATTATTTTAATTGGAGATCTTCAATTAAATAATAATATTTAATTACGTCTCTCCCAATATAAATTGCTTATTAGCATAATTCACTACCCTCATAGGTCTCGCATTTTTTAACAACGTTGTAACATGTAGATTAATTTCATTTTTGGTGAACAATCTCCAACTTTTAGGAAAATATGGTGCAGTGGCTCCAACCCCTACAGATCATTAGGACAAACTAAGAATAGCACAGAAGATGAAAGGTTGTACAAACCAACTTATTTTTCAAACAACTAATCCAACATCAGTACCTAAACTTTTTCATGAAGATATCATATTGAGAATGTTTGAAAAATGGTGAGAAATCTTCCGCAAGGGTGATGCGGAAAGAGTGATAAGGTTTCATTGTTTTGAATTTTCTGTGTTAAATCAGAAAAAGTTAAAAACCAATATTAATGGAGATATTGGTATTTTTTACTAAATTTTGTGAAGTGACTAAATGTAGCTTTAACCATTCACCTTAAGATGTTTTTACAATATAATTTCCTAAGCCTATTTAATATCTTCATTATCATAAGAAACAACCTATATCCATCTTAACTCCACATCTACCACTCTTAGGGGCATGAAATCTATTTATCCCTCTGAGCACTTGGTAGACCAAGAATTAAGATGGATTTAAGATGATAGAATTTCCCCTTTAAATAGTCTATGCTCACATGAATACCATGGTATTACCATGGGTCAATACCATGGGTTATCATAAACCTGGAGCTTAAAAATTACTATTAGTAATTTATAAAAATTAATAAAACTAATAATTGATTTTTATTTTAACTGAGTTAAAATGTTTAACATACATTAAATTACATCATCCATTTTTATTCTTGATCCACCAAGCCCCGAGAGGGATCAAATATTTTTTCACTCTATGCTAGTTTGCATATCACGATATTTGATACCTCTCGGGGCTTAGTAGATCCAGAGTAAAGATGGATCTATGCCGGTTTAATTCCCCCATTTAAATAGGCTACATTCCACGTGAATACCATGGGTCGATATCATGTGGCATTTTTATTTTTATTAATACTAATATTAGGGTTAATAATGTTTTTTTGCATGGTATTAATAATAATCTGGTCCATAGTATTTTGCCCATAGGTTTCAACTAAATATAACACATTTTTTGAGTGTTCCTAAATATAAGGTGACTTATGGAGTAAATATAAAAAAATGTTTTATTTGTTTACCATACTCTCGTTTATTTATATTTTTATTAATTTACCATACCTCTTTTACAAATATGGTATTTGGCCCATAAGATTCACTTAAATAAAACATCTTTTTGGAGCCTTCATAAATAGAAAGAGGGTTATGGACTAAATATAAAAAGAGGTTTTATTTATTTACCATACGTCTAGTTTATTTATATTTTTATTTATTTACCATACCTTTTGAGTAAGTATAAAAAGAGGTTTTATTTATTTACCATACCTCCACTTTCTTTATATTTTTATTTGTTTACACCCTTGCATGTATATAAGGTGACTTATTGAGTAAATATAAAAAATGTTTTATCTATTTACCATACCTCTGATTTATTTATATTTTTATTAATTTACCATACCTCTTTTATAAATATGGTATTTGGCCCATAGGATTCACTTAAATAAAACTTATTCTTGAAAATTAGGGCAAATGGAAGGTTGTAACTCCTAATTTCAAGGGCTAAATTTACCTTTTTTACCCTCTCCCTTAAAATAAGGTGGGCTATTTGAGGTGATTTGTAAAAATGTACTATGATACAAAATATTTGCCCACTAAAAATTTAAAACCCCTTAATTTCGCCAAAGGGCGAACATTCGCCCCAAAAATTTTCCATGCCTGTCAAACACTTGTGTTGCAGAAAATGTAACACAACAGTTGTAGATTATGTTCATGCTTTTGGAGGACCAAAATCTCCTCAGTGGGGAGGAATGATCCAGGTGGTTCTAGAGACGCTTAGAAGTCAAAGAGGGCTCATAATAGCTCAAAAATAAAAATCCTCAGATTGAAGTGAAATAAGGACCAGATCATAGTACTCATCTCCTTGATTCCAATGGTACAAACGACACTCAAATCTGAGTTCATATGGTCAAGTTATAGTTGGTCAAAGTTTTGGTCACACTTGGCCAAGTGGCAGGCTTAAGGAGGCAACAAATTGGCAAAGGCCTCGCGCACAGAATCCGGCCACCAGAACAGAAAAATTTATCCAACCGTTAGTTTGTCTAATGACCCTTATTTTCGGCAAATTTGAAAAAGACCATATTGGTTATAAAAACCAAAAGTAAATTAAAAAAGGGGGGCAGGTCGGGCCTGTCGGACCTACCCACCCCACTAGTTGCATGGCATTATTATATATGGGGTGGCAGGCGGTCAAACCCCCCACCCGGATCATTGTAACCACAACATATTATTATTAGTGTGGAGCTAGCGAGAGTCGAACATGTTTGGCCCACGTGGCTTGACCCCTGTCGAGTGGCCCTATAACCCGAAGGCAACCAATCAACATATGTAACTGCCATAAAACAAACCATTAAATGCCAACAAACTGCATTAACAAATTATCGAACAAAATGTTAATATATATGACCGCCCGTTGCAAGGTGTCAAACCGTTGGTGTTAAATATATCAAATATGGGGTTGATAAAACTATAATGTGCCATATGGGGAGCAGCGTGTGTTTGAACCCTGACCTTCCCCAACCTAAATTCAGACTTTTCTAATGGGAAAAATGGTAGGCGTTATGAATTCCACCCAGTAAATTATTTAAAAGCTCACTCAAACCATTCGACAAGGCAGAGCATGGAGGCCTGGGTAGAACCCTAAGCAGGCAGAGGGTGTGGAACCCTAAGCAAGGAGAATCAAGATATGCTGAAAAGATTCCCTTAGAGGTCCAAAGGTGTCAGTGTCAGAATGTGACAAGCTTATAGTCATTTTGCATGTTTTCTCGCCAAGAGTCCAATCATGTAGTCAAAATCTCCATTCGAGAAGCAAAAATTTAGGTGTCCAATAGCAAGGAATCTTTATAGAATCTTGTGATTTCTCAAATATTCCCTTGGAGGTTGTTTTTTTACTAAGGCAGAATGATGCCAACTTTATAGTCATTTTTCATAGAATTTCGTAGGGAGTGCAGTGGTGTGCTCATAATATTCATCAGATTGTTCTACCATCTTCATAAAGGAATCTTTGGGGCAATCTTCAAGATTCCCAAGAGTCCAGAATTTGATGGTGTCTGAAAGGGGTAATGTTCATAGTTGTTTGACACAAATTCATGCCACGAATCTAGCGATGATGTCCGTTTCAAAATCTGAGCTTTTCATTTTTTGTCCATCCATCATAGTGGAGGTATATGATGCAGTTATGTCATGCTTTTTTCTGATTTGCTAAGATGATGTTTTGTTGTCGAGATCCTTGTTTCTATTGTGTTGAAAGGATACTTGTATGCCACGTCATGTGAGATTTTATTAGCTTGGCATGTTGAAGGAATGCCCATTTGAGTGAGAGTTCCTTTAGAGAGAACGTCTTGTGGAGAGACATGCCACTCTTGTTGAGGGAATTTTCCCATATGAGTGAGAGTTCCCAAGAACATCTCATGGAGAGACATGCCACTATGGTTGAGGGTATTCATCCTCGTAATGACAAATAATATGCCATGTACATCATCATCATCTTGCAGCATTAGTGAAGCAACATCCCACTCTTGACACCAGGGCCCAGAGACGTAACCTAGATTGGGTGAACTCCATTATCAATGTGTTTGTGTCCTCTAATTTCCTGATCGTCTTTATGTTTTATCTTATTTACAGTAAGCATATGTGGCTTTTCATACTCTTTCATATACAATTCTACTAACATCACAAAAGTAAAAGGTCTTGGTTAATTCCAGTAGCTGACGAGACCCAGATCAAGCAGGCATTGGGGTTTTTAGCAGATTGTTTTCCCTTGGAAAAATAATGTGCATGTGTGTTATTTCGCATTGCATGTTTGTGATTGATGTTCTCAATTGTGAATTGAATTCTATAGAGCAGTAGAGTACATTCGTGTCTTGTGATTTTGATTAAATTTCATGAGCAATTTCAAATTTATACCATAACTTCTACAGACATGCAATGATGATCAAGTGGAGGAATATAATGTCCCTAGAGAAACATGTAATTTAGGGGCCATTATAATCTAGGGGATTAGTAAGATCTTTAATTTGGTAAAAAGTCTAAAAATAATCAATGAAGAGATGAATCAATAGAAGAGAAAACAATGACAAAAAATGTAGACATAAAGAAAATGGATCCTATTTGAGAAAAACCATTTGAGTTTTCATGGATTTGCATAGCAAGGGGAAAGTGTATAATAATGGACAAATAATGTTTTCATAACGATTTGATGATTTTAATGTTGTTTTAATGAAACCATGAATTTCATTTTATAGAGATTACATAATCTAAGTGCTCTAGAAGAATTTTGGTATCTATTAATCAATTTATATAATAAAATATATTTATTCACACTTATTTTTAAATGTGTTTTAATGAATTTGAATCACAAAAGTCCAAGAAAAGATCATTAAAAAATTTTCAAATCATTAATTAGTTGTCCAACTCTGGACAATGTCAAATCATTAACTAGTTATACAACTTAAAAAATGTAGAATAAAGTAAAGGATACAATACTCTATTAACGTCCACTTAAACCAATTTGATTTTTCAAATATAAGGTGAATGTTCATTTTTTAATGGAGAGAAACCCACTCCATGTGGTCAAACACCTTCTATCACATACAAACACACAAGTGATCTAAACCCATCAAGGATTGACATTAATTTATTTGCATGAGGGTGATTTGTCCCAACCATTAAACCACAACACAATGGATTAACCAACATTAGGGGAGTTTTAGGTAGCATGGAGATATAATGTGATGTCCTCATATACACCAACCATAATTACAATGCATGTGTGATATTTGTGAAAGGTGTGTGTGTATGTAAAACCAGTCACAATACTAAATGAAGGCTATATAGGACAACCTAGTTCACATTTTATGCAATGTTTTCCAAGAGATTATGATAACCAAAGATGGTGGTATAATTGCACAACCAAATCATGAACTTGAGTTTACTCTACTGGATATGGTTCCCTTAGCTTCACATCAAGGTTGGACACCCCATTGACTCTTATCTCAACCATTTGTTTCTTACTAGCATCATTTTCTCAACCAACCTTGTTGTAACTCCCATTAATTTACCATTTTCAATCTATAATATCCAAAATTGACCTTTCTCTAATATGTGAATACGTTAAGCAACATAAGGAAATTGTTGCATAATTTCTCCTTCCCCATTTTTACATACTCATGTAGCCTTTGTTGGAAATAACACCGAGAGGGGGGGTGAATCAGTATTATCCAGTTCTTTTAATAAATCTTCCTTATTTATTCTTTGAATTATTTTTGCATGTCAGTACCATAAAATAATGAGCATGAACAAAGAAAACAGATAGTCACACCAAAGAACACAAGATGTAAGGTGGAAACCCAATGTGGGTGAAAACCACCTGCTGCAATATGTCTCTATCTTCTTTCAAATTAGAAACTCCTTTTACAATGGTTTTGTACTGGTGCAGTCCTTTACCAGTACGCAGGCTGCAACCTGCAGAGAGCTACAACTCTCTCTCGTTTTCCAATCTCTCCTGGAAGGGAGCTACAACCCCCTACTTCTTTTCTTTCAAGGACCACTTTTCATAAATTTTCAAACTGGATCCAAGAACATCAAAAACCCATCAACTACACTTGCATCATCAATCTCTGATTTCACCAAAGCCAACCCGCATATAGATCTGCAAATATTTCCTTATAACTTTGCAGTTGTTACATCAGACATACCCAGATCATAACATGTGTAAAATAAAACATGCATCAATAATTCAGACCCAGATTATTAGATTTATAGATCAAGCGTATGCCACATATCACAGATCAAAATCATATAGAGATACCACTATTCCAGCTTTAAGATTTTGACCCATCAATAGAACTTATCCTTCTCCTTACGCTCAGGTTCCTTCTTCATTCAGATCCAGATCTGCACCAAAACCCAATCACAATATTCCAGATCTGGCACTTTATCAGATATTCGATAATTCAGAAGATGCTTTGCCAAATGATCTCCTTCCTCTTTTATAGTCTTAGGCCTTTCACAATACCATGGGCCAAAACCATAGGATCAAAAAAATTGTTGGACTAATACCATGAACCAACCATGAAAGTGCGTGAGATCAACACTTTTGGATGCAATACCACAGGCCAAAACCATAGGATCAAAAACTGTCGGACTAATACCATGAACCAACCATGAAAGTGCGTGAGATCAACACTTTTGACGAGGTACCATGGTCCAAAACCATAGGTTCAAATACCAAGGACTAACTACCATGGACCAAAGGTAAGTTCTCCAACATATACGCGCTTTTCCTCATAGGTTCAAATACCAAGGACTAACTACCATGGACCAAAGGTAAGTTCTCCAACATATACGCGCTTTTCCTCATAGGTTCAAATACCAAGGACTAACTACCATGGACCAAAGGTAAGTTCTCCAAGATATACGCGCTTTTCCTTGCATGAAAGTGCGTGAACTTTTTCTCTACATGAAATAAACTTTTCTCTGCATAAAAGTGCGTGAACTTTTCTCTACATGAAATAAACTTTTCTCTGCATAAAAGTGCGTGAACTTTTCTCTACATGAAATAAACTTTTCTCTTCATATAAGTGCGTGAACTTTTCTCTACACTATAATTTATTATCTAAGATGAGTGGGTTGCCATCAAGTACAACATATGTATCATAATGCCAACAATCTCCCCCTTTGGACTTGATGGCAACAACAACCAATCACTCTCCCCCTTTGACATCAAGGGCAAAGGGTTATGCTCCCCCTAAGAACATGCTCCCCCTGACTATAAACCAGATCTGCAAAGAAGAACCATAATCCATGACCATGAAAGAGATAGAGACGTATTGCAGCAATATTCAGACCAGCATCCATGATCTCCTTCTGTACTTCCTCCATAATGCCAACAATGCATGATATGCTCCCCCTGAACCTGTGCCATTGAATCTTTGACCAATCCGCAACCCAACACATGTACGCATATACTTCAGATGAACCTTGCGTACAACCAAAAATCAGAAGAGATTCAACAACAAGATGATGCATCAACAACCCCCAGCTTTTGCCTGAGGTATTCAAAGGTCTCCCTAGGCAATGGTTTGGTGAGTATATCAGTAACCTATTCCTTAGAAGGAACATACTCCAACTTGACCTTTTGTTCAAGCACTTGTTCCCGGAGAAAGTGATACTTGATTGGTATGTGCTTGGTTTTTGAATGCATGACTGGGTTCTTTGAAATGTTGATTGCACTTGTATTATCACATAAGATGGAGATGGGTGGTGTACAAGTGATTTGAAAATCCTGCAAGGTCTGCATCATCCAAAGGAGTTGAGTGCAGCAAGATGCAGCAGCAACATATTCTGCTTCAGCTGTAGACAAGGCAATCGAACTCTGTTTCTTGCTGAACCAAGATACTAATCTGGAACCCATAAAGAATGCACCACCACTTGTGCTTTTCCTGTCATCCACGCTTCCGGCCCAATCTGCATCTGTATAAGCATGAAGTGTGAGATCTGTATCTCTAGGATACCACAAGCCATAGTTTTGAGTCCCTTGAAGATATTTGAAGATTCTCTTTACTGCCTGAAGATGAGTTTCCTTTGGATTTGCCTGAAATCTTCCAACTATTCCCACTGCATGCATGATGTCTGGTCGGGTACCTGTCAAATAAAGTAGACTTCCAATCATAGATCTGTAAGTTGGTTGATGCACTGCTGCTGATTCATCATTTGCACTGAGGTTACATCCTGTGACCATGGGTGTACATACTGGTTTTGCTTCTTCCATACCATATTTCTTCAAAATCTGCTTGAGATACTTGGTTTGAGACAAGAAGATCCCTCCTTCATTTTGTTGGATTTGCAAACCAAGAAAATATGTCAGTTCTCCCAGCAAGGACATTTCAAATTCTTTCTGCATCACCAAGGCAAAGCTTTGACTCATAGCTTCTTCATTGCTGCCAAAGATAATGTCATCTACATACACAACAAGTATCAGCAATTTGTCATTTTCAACTTTTATATAAAGATTGTTGTCTGCTGATCCTTTTGAAAAACCTTGTTGATGAAGATATTTGTCGAAACGATAGTACCAAGCCCTTGGAGCTTGTTTGAGGCCATAGAGAGCCTTTTTCAATCTGCATACAAGATTTGGATCATTTCCAAGAATGAAACCATCTGGCTGGTCAATGTATACTTCTTCTTCCAAGTCTCCATTCAGAAAGGTTGATTTCACGTCCATTTGAAATACTTTGAAGTTTTGAAAGCTTGAGAGAGCAAGGAACATTCGGATGGCCTCAAGTCTTGCAACAGGAGCAAAAGTTTCTTCAAAATCTATTCCTTCTTGCTGCGCATACCCTTTACAAACAAGTCTGGCCTTGTTTCTAATTACTTCTCCATTTTCATTCAATTTATTTTTGAAGACCCATTTTGTTCCTATAACATTCTTATCCTTTGGTCTAGGAACCAGCTCTCAAGTGTTGTTCTTTTCGATCTGCTCAAGTTCTTCATCCATTGCTTTGACCCAACATTCATCTTTGCATGCCTCTTTCACATTTTGTGGTTCAGTGGAAGAGAGTAATGCAAAATAGCTTGAAGCTTCTGCAATTGTTCTTCTTGTTTGTACACCTGCTTCTTTCTGTCCCAAAATCTGAGATTCTGGATGATTCTTCTGAACATATCTAGATGGAGTCTTCTCTTCTATCCTTATCTGCTCCTCTGGTTCTTCTTGAGGTTCTTCTTCTTCATCATTCTGTCTTTGAGGATGGCCTTCATCTTCTTCGATATCTTCATGATTTACTTGCCTAGGAATGTATCCCTTCTCATCAACCACTACATCAATGATGTCAACAATTCTTCCAAGTCTTTTATTATAGCACTTGTATGCTTTGCTGTGTGGAGAAAAACCAAGAAGGATGCCTTCATCTGCTCTAGGTTCAAGTTTGCCAAGTTGCTCATCAGTATTTTTAATATAGCATTTGCTCCCAAAGATTTTGAAGTGCTTTATCGAAGGAGTCTCACCATACCAGAGCTCATGAGGGGTTTGAGTGCTGTTCACTCGGGCATTTGTTTTGTTGAGAATAATAACCGCAGCATGTGCTGCTTCACCCCAGAAAGTTGCGGGAGTTCCAGATTCATCAAGCATAGCACGAGCCATTTGTTGGATAGTTCTGTTCATTCTTTCCACCACTCCATTTTGCTGAGGAGTTCTAGCTGTAGAGAATCTCTTCTTATCCCATGTTCTTCACAGAAATCGAAAAATTCATTTGAGGTAAACTCCCCACCTCTGTCGATCTAAGACACTTAATTTTGTATCCTGATTCATTTTCAACCAAGGCTTTAAAGGATTTGAATTTTTCGAATGCTTCATCTTTGTGCTTCATAAGTCCTAACCAGACAAACCTGGAGAAATCGTCAATGAATAATATCAAGTATTCTTCTCCTCGAGGTGTCCTTTTCCTGAATGGACCACATGTATCTGTATGTACTAGCTCAAGAGGCATGCTAGCTGATCCTTCCTTTTCCGGAAAGGTAGTTCTGGTTTGCTTTCCAAACTGACATGATTTGCATATGGTGTTGTCTGGAACTTTGATATCTGGAAGACCACGAACTGCCTGATATTTGCATGCTTTCCTTATTTGTGAAAAGCTTAGATGCCCCAACCTCCGGTGCCATAACCAGTGCTCATCATCCTTGCTCAGATAGCATTGTTGTTGTCCTTCTTCAAATATGTATAGATTATTTGGAGTTCTTTTACCTTTGATCACTGTTTTACCTGTATCAAGATCACGAACAAGACATCCATTTGATCTGAATATCACCTCGGTTCTTTGATCACACATCTGGCTGACACTTAGAAGATTATGTTTCAATCCATCAACATACAAAACATTTCCAGCTTTGACCTTTTCTTTTAACTGAGCAGTGCCTTTTCCTTTTATAGTTGCAGGAGTATCATTTCCAAAAGAAACTTTCTTTCCTTTTTCTAGAGCAGAATATGATTCAAGTTTTTCTTTATCACCTGTCATATGCTTCGAACATCCACTGTCAATGTACCATAGATTTTCTTGTCCCTCTGCATAAAATGCTATCCACATCTTTCTGTTTGTGGTTCCTTTATTCTCCATGTTTTGGTGCTTGAGGCTTGTTCCTTTGTCTGCTGAAACCTGCTCCTGCATTCAGAATCTTCATGACCAAAGTTATTGCAAATAGAACATTCAACTTCATTTTCAAGAACCGAAAAGTTGTTATAGGTCCTTTTTGTAATCCCGGTCATACTTCTTTGTTTTTGAGCTTCTCTAGTCATGATCGTTTTATATGCAACACATTGAGCTGCTTTGTGACCAAAGTTATGGCAAGAAAAGCATTGTCCATTGAAGAAATTTCTGCGGTTATCAAATCTTCCGGCCAAACGATTGTAATTTCTATTGTCATTCATTCTTGAAGCAAATTGAGAGGATTTTACCTGTGGCTGGTTGTAGCTTTTGTTCATCCTTAAGACAGATTGCCCCTGATTTGCCTGATAGTCTTTGTTTGTAATTGGTCCCTGCTTTACTTGGTGATCTCCATTGTGCTTTTGCTCATTCCTTCTTGTTGCATCAAGATAACTCTTTGAGGTGGATGCTTGAGAAGTTTCTCCATTATAGCCCAGACCTGTCTTGTTTAGAGGAGAGCGTTGTACATTGATGATCTCATCCAGAGTTTCAGATCCTTTGACAAACTTAAGATTAATAGCCTTTGTTTTCTCAATCTCTTTTCTAAGACCAACAATTTCGCCTTCTAACTTTTCAAGGTATTTTTCTTTTTCATCAATTTGAAGTTGTAGAGTATCAATGATCCTATTCTTTTCTTCTATACATGTCTTGAGTCTAGAAATTTCTTCACAAAAGCTATCCACATCTATAGCATTCATGTAATCATCATCTTCAAATGCCATTAAGAGTTTATAGTCATTACCTCGTTCATCTTCATCACTATTTGATAGACCATCACTATCTTCATGAGTGTAGTAGCTTTTCTTATTTGCAATCTGTTTCTTGTTCCATCTAGCAGGTTCCTTTCCTTTATCCTTATGAGGACATTTTGCAGCATAATGACCTACTCTTCCACAAGCAAAGCATTTAAAAGGTAACTTACCTCTGAACCTTCCAGTTCCCCTTTGAAGATTTCTGACAAAATTTGATTCTTCTTCTTCTTCTTCTGGCACGTGACTTGCTTCATAATAGTCTCCTTTGCCTGAAGCCTTGAAAGCAGCTTCTCTTCTGTCTGATGGACCTCCCTTTCTCATTTCATAAGCAGTTAGAATTCCATGTAGCTGAGACATAGTAAGAATTCGTAGATTTTCCTTTTCTTCTATTGCAGACACTTTAGATTCAAACTTGGGGGACAATGATCTTAGAACTTTTTCAACCACAATAGCCTCTTTTATTTCTTCACCCAAGTTTTTCATGCAATTAACAATCTCATCTACCCGAAGGAAATAGTTAGCCACACTTTCATCATTATACATTCTGAGATTCTCATACTGAATCCTGAGGGTTTGAAGTTTAGCACGCTTTACCTGTTCATCTCCTTCGTAGCTCAAGACAATCTTGTCCCATATTTCTTTTGCGGATTTATATTGCATAACCTTCACGAATTCTGTTTGAGATAAGCATCCCAGCAGAGTATTGACTGCTTTAGCATTTGTTTCATATTTCTTCTTTTCGGCCGTATCTATAGGAGTAGCTGAAGGAAAAGTGTAGCCTGTATCTATGATATCCCAAACTTCTGTACCAAGAGATTGAAGATAGGCAATAACTCTTACCTTCCAATAATTGAAGTTTGTCCCATCAAAAATTGGTGGCCTGATTGATGCTTCCCTCTCGTAGTTGCTCATGATGAATGATCTTCCTTCAAGCGATCAAGCTTCTCTGAAGGACCTGCTCTGATACCAATTGTTGGAAATAATACTGAGAGGGGGGTGAATCAGTATTATCAAGTTCTTTTAATAACTCTTCCTTATTTATTCTTTGAATTATTTTTGCATGTCAGTACCATAAAATAATGAGCATGAACAAAGAAAACAGATAGTCACACCAAAGAACACAAGATGTAAGGTGGAAACCCAATGTGGGTGAAAACCACCTGCTGCAATATGTCTCTATCTTCTTTCAAATTAGAAACTCCTTTTACAATGGTTTTGTATTGGTGCAGTCCTTTACCAGTACGCAGGCAGCAACCTGCAGAGAGCTACAACTCTCTCTCGTTTTCCAGTCTCTCCTGGAAGGGAGCTACAACCCCCTACTTCTTTTCTTTCAAGGACCACTTTTCATAAATTTTCAAACTGGATCCAAGAACATCAAAAACCCATCAACTACACTTGCATCATCAATCTCTGATTTCACCAAAGCCAACCCGCATACAGATCTGCAAATATTTCCTTATAACTTTGCAATTGTTACATCAAACATACCCAGATCATAACATGTGTAAAATAAAACATGCATCAATAATTCAGACCCAGATTATTAGATTTATAGATCAAGCGTATGCCACATATCACAGATCAAAATCATATAGAGATACCACTATTCCAGCTTTAAGATTTTGACCCATCAATAGAACTTATCCTTCTCCTTACGCTCAGGTTCCTTCTTCATTCAGATCCAGATCTGCACCAAAACCCAATCACAATATTCCAGATCTAGCACTTTATCAGATATTCGATAATTCAGAAGATGCTTTGCCAAATGATCTCCTTCCTCTTTTATAGTCTTAGGCCTTTCACAATACCACGGGCCAAAACCATAGGATCAAAAAAACTGTTGGACTAATACCATGAACCAACCATGAAAGTGCGTGAGATCAACACTTTTGGATGCAATACCACGAGCCAAAACCATAGGATCAAAAACTGTCGGACTAATACCATGAACCAACCATGAAAGTGCGTGAGATCAACACTTTTGACGAGGTACCATGGTCCAAAACCATAGGTTCAAATACCAAGGACTAACTACCATGGACCAAAGGTAAGTTCTCCAACATATACGCGCTTTTCCTTGCATGAAAGTGCGTGAACTTTTTCTCTACATGAAATAAACTTTTCTCTGCATAAAAGTGCGTGAACTTTTCTCTACATGAAATAAACTTTTCTCTGCATAAAAGTGTGTGAACTTTTCTCTACATGAAATAAACTTTTCTCTTCATATAAGTGCGTGAACTTTTCTCTACACTATAATTTATTATCTAAGATGAGTGGGTTGCCATCAAGTACAACATATGTATCATAATGCCAACAGCCTTTCCTCTCATGAGACTTTGGATTGTTCCGATCTTCCTATTTTACATTTCAACCTATGTGAGTTCTTAGTTGTGTTATTTCCTTTTTCTATATCACGCACTGTGAAGTTTCAAATATTTTTGCACTTTGATCTCCTTCCATCTATTGCAGTTGTCTATATAATATTATTAGTTTTTTTTTGTTTTTTTTTTTTTTTTTCCAATTTCTCTTTTTATATTTCTTACATATAATATTTTAAGATTTTCTAATCCATTAACTCATTTTTTCCTTTATATCTCACTCTTCGAACACTTTTCTATATTAGCATATTGTGTCATATTTTCTAGAAAACATCCAGCTTTAAAATTTATATTTAGCTTATACCTAAATATAACATTGTTTTAACTAAAATTATTTGTGTTTCATTAATCATGTCATAGCTGTAGTAAGCTAGCTGGCAGTAAATGATATCTAGGCTAGTAGAATACAGGTCAGTCATGCCAGATGCCTCTTGATCCGTTACTATCAATGAGTGAATTTTATATCTCACTCTTCAAACACTTTTCTATACTGCCATATTGTCTCATATTTTCAAAAAAACACCCAACTTTAAAGCTTATATTTAACTTATACCTAAATATAACATTGCTTTAACTAAAATTATTTGTGCCTCTTGATCTACTACTCTCAATGAGTGAATTTTATATCTTACTCTTCTAACACTTTTCTATATTACCATATTATCTCATATTTTCAAGAAAACACCCAACTTTAATTCCAAGATGCATGCTTCTCAGTTTAACATTTTTTTTTTTTTTAAATTTAATTCATATATGTATGGTTTTAGCATATTAATACTTTTCTATATTACCATATTATCTCATATTTTCAAAGAAAACACCCAACTTTAATTCCAAGATGCATGCTTCTCAGTTTAACACTTTTTTTTTTAAATTTAATTCATATATGTATGATTTTAGCGTATTAATTGTGTTTTACTTTTCCTCTTCTGTGTAAAGTTTGAGAATAGAGTGAGTATAGAGTATGGTTTTTAGAATTTTAATTTAATTTTTGATAATTATTATGTAGAGGTAAGAATTTAATTTTTATAACATATTTTAGAATATTTTTAATAATATTCACAAATCAAAAATTGAAATTTATTTTTAAAATAGTTTTGTTTTTTTTTTAAATCAAATTATGAGCAATATGATAGGAAATAAATTATGTTTTTTTGGACATATAATATTGATAAGTGATGGTATTATAAGAAAACTTAGTTACAAATTAAGAATCTCCATGATAAAGTGTAGGTGAACCTTTTGGTTAATTATATAACCATGTCTTTTGCAATAGAGTTTCCATAATTTTAATTTAACTTTCAATAATTATAAAGTTGATGGAAGGCATTTAACTTCCATAAAATATTATAGAATATTTTTAATAGTATTCAATAATCAAAGGTTGAGATTTATCTGATAAGTAGTTATGCCTTTTTGCCCTTTTGATTAAATTGATTAATTAAAAAAATGTCATATGAACAAGTGTCATATGAAATGAATTTGGTTTTTTGAGCATGTGGTATTGATAAACTATGATATTAGCCTATGATATTGTAACAAAGTTTAATTACAATTGAGAATCTTTGTGGTAAAGTGGTATGAATCTTCATTGTTAAGAATGTTGTTATGTGTTTTTTTAAATGTATATATTATTTTTTTATAATTAATTAATAATAATATAATGTTCAATAAAGTTACAATTTAATTCATTTTTATGATTTTTTAAATTTTAACAATATGAGATTCATTATGAAATAAACGTTTTGATGTTTATAATGGATAAATGCTTATCTGCGTTTACTAGTCATTTAATTTATATGACTATGCTATAACTAACATTTAAAAATATGTTTTTATATAAGTGAATTAATTTTCAATATGTAATGACTAATAATTTGTTATGGCTAAAACGCTATCATTAATATTCTTTGAACTTCTTAGTCATGCTTTGAGATATTTTAGTTATCCGAAAACGAGTAGTCTAAAGAGCCTACAAATTCTCCCGGAAAATTGTGGAAAATCTGGTAAAATTTTGACCAAAAATCTTGTAAAAATTTGCTGAAATCTGGGTTACAGCTGCTAACCTTCAGGATTTTGGGTGCCCTAGGGGTTCTTAATGGTGCTAAATCTATTTTTCAGTATCAAAAAAATGATCTGGACGAGATTGAGATCTTAGGTAAATTTTATAGTAAAAAAGAATGAAAAACATCGATGAGGAAAAAAATGAAAAACAATAGTATTAAAAAGATTATTGAAATTTTATATTCAAAAATTGCAACTAAATAATGACAAGTTTTTTAAATAAAAAATAAGAATAAAAAGTGGTAGTTTCTATATTAAAAAGATTATAGAAATTCTATATTGAAAATTTTAGTAACTTTCTTATTAAAAAAATATAAATTTTTTATTAAAATATTGTACAGAAAGATAGCCTTTATATTTAAAAAAAATAAAATTAAAACTCATACTTTCACTTTTCTAATTTTTTTAATGACAACTACCATAGTTGTTAGGTTCACTGTAAAACAAAGCATCAATGAAGTGGAATTATATTAGAGGGGTCTTTTTATGTGGTCCACACAAAGTATAATCTGCACACACTTACTGTTAAATAAATTTGGATCAGATCACTTTAAACCTACCTTTTATGTCCAGTGTCTCATTGTTTTCATCGAACTTCAAATTTAACATTTTGTTATCTGTGTTATTAGATTTTACTTACATATTTTCTCACTCCCCAATTCTAGTCAATTTGATGCATCTTATTCTTCATTATTTTTAAATCTTTATAAGAGAAACATAAACCAGCATCATTCAGTTAGAAAACATAAAAATAAATAATATATTAATCATTTTAATATATATATATATTCTTAAATTTTATATAAACGAAATATTTCCTTATCGAATTCGAATTCGATTTTGGTAATTATGGTCTAACCCTGTACACCCTGTACTGATATTTGAAACTCAACGCTCAAACTAATACACACATCACGCGTCATTATATCTTACTGAAAATATTCTGCACGTAAAGGAAAGAAAACAGAAAAACAGAAAGAAAACAACCAAGAAAAGCATTCTCCACGGTCCATGTGCGCAGCGACAATTATAGAGAAGTAATGGTCGTACTGATTCACTGTGACAACCTGGACGGACGGAATCCCACAACATGGCCGCAAGATACGGATATCCATAACCAATTGCAAAGCTGCGTCAATTATTAACACAAATTTATATTATCTGTACGCTGAAAGTTGAAACTAACAATCCATCGAGTAACATCATGCGTCAATCCCTCGGGACACGGGCGCCAGGGGCCGAGATACTTCGCCGGCCGAGAAATCCCCTCGGGCCTGTGAATGAAAGGAGTGACCTCTCCGGTTGTAATTCGAGGTGGGGAACTGTGGGTCAGTAGTAATGGCTATGGATTTGCATAGCTTGGTGTGCTGTTGAAGCGCTATTACTGCCCACTGACATTACATTACGGGGGCGTGCATTGAAAGGCGTGGGCGGCGAGCGCTAAGGATAGGTGTGAGGCGAAGTGACAGGTCGTCGGTTCGAAACTCGTGAGTCGAGAAAATCCAACCTGCGCGAATTACAATCTCCCAGCACCAACAGCGACATAAAAACATCGGAAGCAAAGAAAAGAATACATCGAACAGAACATAACAGAGCAGTCAGTACCCAGAAAAGTTCGCAGAGGGAAGCCATAATTCCAGATGAGATGCCGCGTGGTTAACAGATAATGATGCTTCCCACCCTACTCTGCAACTGTAACAAAATAACTTAATCAAATTTAATACTTCCAGTTCCAGTTACCCTTCAGCTCTCAGCCATAAGCCTTTACTCCTTTCCTTTGGGCCCCGTGCTTCCCTCCCGCCGCCTCCACCATGGCTGCAGCTCTAATTCATCTTGAACTTAAATTCTCTCGTGTCGTACAAAGCATCTATTACACAAATTTTGGGGCTCTGAGTTAGGGGCAATTCCTATTTCGAATCGCCCCGAGTTAGGTCGCCCCTCATTAAATATTATTTACAGTCACCAATGCATATCTTTGTAGATTTCCTCCATCATTACAGATGCGAGAGCGTGTTCTCCTTCCTCGTGCTCCCGCCTTTCCGTACAGCGGCCGAGGTATCAACTGCAAAGCGTTAATTAATTATCCTCTTCCTCCAGAGATTGGGATTTTAAGAAAACTCTTTCAGGTAAGACGAGGTTCATTCTTACAGAGCTTTTTTTAACTTGTTTTCATGGATTTCTGTGCAATATTGCTCTCAATTATTTACTTGTCACCATCTATAATCTTGTAAGGTTACATTTCAGAGTAGTTTGATGGGTAACAATTTTGTTGAAATTTTAGGTCAGATTTTAGATAAAATTAGGTGAAATTTTAGAAATTTAGATTATAGTTGTTAAATCTCAGGATTTTAAGTGTCTAGGTAAAATTTCAGGAAATTTAGATTATAGTGGTCAAATCTCAGGATTTGAAGTGTCTAGAAATTTTTGATAGTGTGGAATTTATTTTCATGATAAAAAAATGATTTAAACGTTTTTATGATTAGATATTTTGAAAAAAAGAGATCAAATTTAAAAGAAAAATAATTTTCTAAAAATAATTATGACCTTCCTAAACAGAGTCCTAATTTCTGTCCCTATATTTCAATATCTATTCAAACATTCCTATCATCAGATTTTTTGAAAAAAAAAATTAAAATTAAAAATATAAGGTTACATTTCAGAGTAGTTTGCTGGTAACAATTTTGTTAAGATATTAGGCCAGATTTTAAATAAAATTTAGTAAAAATTTTAGGAAATTTAGATTATAGTTGTCAAGTTTCAAAATTTTAAGTGTCTAAAATTTTTTGATAATATTAAATTTATTTCCATTATATAAAAAAAAAAGATTTAAACATTTTTATGATCAAATTTAAAAAAAAAAAAACTAAATTAAAAAAATAAAAATAAATAAATAAATAATTTTGACCTCCCTAAACAAAGTCCTAATTTCTGTCCTTATATTTCAATATCTATACAAACATTCCTATAATTAGATTTTTTTGAAAAAAATCCTTTCTTAAACAAAGCCCTAGTTGCTGTCCCTTTGTTTCAATGTCACTATCCTATATTTTTTAATTTTACTTTTTAGGTTCGGTCAGAAGAAGTACATAACATATAATTCCTTACTATAAAGTACGCTTAATTATGTTAACATGAATGGCATTTTAAAATGATTGTTTCATGATTTTACTTTTACTTATGAATGGCATTTTAAAATGATTGTTTCATTATTTTCCAATTGATGTTAGAGATGATAAATAATAATAAGGCATAATGTTAAAAGAAAGTACTTTCATAACCTCAAAGTGTGGAGTGTGAGATGTAGCCAAAAAACCCAATTTCTAAACGTTTAGAGCATTCATAACTTCGGAAAGTTTATTGTTACCATAATTTAAGGTTTTGGAAGAGGAGGTTCAACAAAGTTTGCAAAGTTTATTGCATCATAATCTAAGGTTGTGTAAGAAGCGGCTCACAACCTATCCTTGGGAGGTAGAGGTGAGGTTGGAATATATAATTTTGGTAGAGGTGAGGTTGGAATATATAATTTTTAGTTAGAGAAATTATGGAAAATATATCTTATTAAAATTAAAATTTTATTGTAAATTATTTTTTATAGATTTATTTATGATTTTGATTTTTTTTAAGATTTATAATTTTCATATTTCATTTAAGATTTGATTTTCTTTAAAGGTTCATAATTTTCATATTTTATTTAGGAATTTAATTTTCTTTTAGAATTTTTAAATTATAATTTTACATAAAATTTTATAAATATACTCTTTATCATCAAATTTATTTGTAAGAACAATTCACTTCAATTTAATATTTTATTAACAATAATTAAATTAAATTGATATCATTTATATATATATATATATTTTTAAATTTTTCCTAAATTATATATATATATAGAGTAACATGGAGGGGTTTTAAATTTTAATATAGGCCATGTTATAGTGGTGTAAATGTTTGTAAATATTTATCTATCGACCCAATTAAAAAATAATGAAAAGTTTAAAGTAATATAAAGTCTAAAAATGAGGAAGATGGTGTAATATGTATAAATGAGTGTAAACATTTAAATGTTAGTTCAATTAATAATAAAAAGTTAAAAATAATAAAATATAATTTGTTATATTGTGATTTTGTTTTTATTAATAAAATTACTAACGATTTTTTAGATATTTTTTTTTTTAAATTCATATCACATTAAAATATATAAGATAGAAAAAGTAGTTATAAATTAAGATTCTTCTTACCATATAAGTTAAAATAATGATTCCATAACCATATTTAAATTTAATTAATAAGCACATAAAAACTTAATATTTAAAATAACTTTACAATATAACAAGATTCTTAACCATGGATATTCACCTCCACTTTACCATGGATATTATTAATTTGTAAATAGGCTTTGTTACAATACTATGGGCTAACACCGTGGCTTATCAATACCACATGCCAAAAAAAATAACTTATTTGGGATCAAAATATTTTTAAATATTTTATGTTAATTTAATTTTTGAACATTTTTTTAATTAAATGTCAAAGAAAAAAGGTTATAATTATTTTTGGGATATATCTAAACCCTTTATCTCCACTACTACTAAAAATATTTCCTGGATATTCTGTAGAGATTAAATTAAGGTTTTAATAAAATAAAAAATGAGAATACTTTTATAGACAGAGATGTGAAATTTACATAGTATAAATAATATTATTAAGAACCAACATAGCTTCATTTTAACTAAAAATCTACCGATGAGAGGAATCAAATCTTTTGAGATACAAACTTTTTTTCAAATTTTCTACTCAAAAAAAATTTGCATTTTAAAAAATTTAATCCTCCTAATATTTAATAAATTCAAAATTGAAATAAATCTATATTAATTTTTATATTGTTTCTATTAATATTTAAAAAAAATGATTTGAAACATAAACTACCTTTTATTTCTAATATCATATTAAATTCACATATTCTTTAAAAAAAATAAAAAAAATAACTTAAATATAAGAATTTGCTTCTATCTTTTGTTTTGTTTTCTTATATATTTTTAAAAATTAATAATATATATATATAAATAAAAAATAATAACATAACTTATATATTTAAAATTAAGATTGTGTTAGGCCTCTTCTTATACTTTTCTCTATTGAGATTTTGTTAATACATCTTTTTACACTTTTCTCTATTGAGATTTTGCTTCTAAAGGAAAGCTCAAAGGGGTACTCTCCTTGAAGGGATGTTAGAATATGAATCTCTTCTTCTTGACTTCGTATATTACTTTCATAGAGTTTCCATGCTTGATTTTGATAGGGAAGGAACGATAGTTTATCTCATAAGGAAATAATGATAGATCTAGTGAAGGCAACGAACTATCGTATCTATATGTTTTGTCATGGTCTGAATTTAGATAAAATCTTTCTAGGCATGCTGCATATTATTTATTAGTACAGCATCATTATTCAATTTACACAAGGATTCTGGATACCTATATTTTAATATTATCTAGAGGACTATTGATATAGTTTTTATAGCTCCTTGTAAATTCATCATAGGCCTAGCGAGCACTAATTGTCATTTTTCTATTACTTCTTCCTTTTAGATTTTTTTTTCCCTCTTGATTATATTTAATTTTCCACAAAATCACAAATAGAGTCTAATTTATTTATGTATATGGATTTAGTTATAGTTCTATAATTTTTCTTGCAACAATCTAGCTCACGTTAGGATTTGGGAGTTATGTATATGAATTTGGTTATAGTTTTCTAATTTTGTTTGTAATAATCTAGCTCAAGTTACGATTTGGGAGTTTCATTAAACGTAGTTGTTGAGGGCGATTTGGGAGTTTCATTAAACGTAGTTGTTGAGGGTGGTTGAGGATGATAATAAGATGGTTTTTGATAACGTATTTTATTGACTAAAATATTTTAAAATCTATAAGTTTAATATTATGAAATTAAATTTATTATTTTTAAATAAATTTATTATTTATTTATCTCAAATATGATTGGTTGAAATGTCTCCCCTTTTATTGTGTACTTTATTATTAATTACTATGTACTATATCACTAATTACTATGTACAATAAATATAAATAATTTGAAAAATAACATTATATATTAATTACTATGTACCATAAACACAAATGGTTTGTAATTAAATTCAAAAATTCCATTTTTTCATTGGTGTAAAGTATTGAATAGACAATTTTTATGGGTTTTATTTTTTAATTTACAAAAAAATAATTTAAAAAATATAAATTTGAAAAAATATGTAAAAATAACATGTGTACAATTTGTACAACTCTCATTATATCAATCTATACTCTAATGACATGACATGTGTACTATAATATGAGCATTATATAAAAAAAATTGTCATCATTCAATATTAAATAAATAATTATTAACTTGTTATCATTCTTTTCAGTGCCAATATCTATATATATATATATATATATATATATATAGATAAAACATTTATCTACCAAAAAAATGTTTAGTTATATTAAAAAAATTAATAAAAAAAGGTTAAATATATATTCATATAACTCATTTTACAATTTTATTATTGTTTGGAGTACATACAATACATCATGACATTAAAATATTTTATTAAACTAAGGGCAGGAATGCTAGCTATATAGCTTTGTTTAATTGTTAACCATTAAAAATATATAGGAAATCATATATATATATATATATGTTTGGAAAAATTTATTAGATATTTAATATGTATTAAAATCTAAGGCAAATTAGATTTTGAAAAAGTTGGAGACTTTGTTAACTTGGAACTTAAAGTTGATAAATTAATATACTCATGAAGATCTTAACACCTCACTTGTGATGATTGGATCAAAAGAATAATACTCTTTCTCTCAATGACATAAGGTAGACACGATTGACACACCTATACACATACATGACTTTTATTGCCTCCAGATCTAAACAAATCCTTATAATTCTCTTTAAATCACTCATCACTATTCACATATGGCTTTTAAGCCCAAGGTTAAATAACTATGAATGGTGGTTTAAATTGAGAATTATATCACTCTTATTTCTATTCAAAAATGGTTTTTAAGCCCGAGGCTAAATAATTAAGAATAGTGGTTTTAATACACATTTTGAGCAAAACCAGTTCTAAAAAAGAGTTGAGTCTCACCATTTTTATTGAAAGTTTGTTTATCATGTTAATAACTAAGTTTAGTAAGTTTGAGATCTTAATACTCAATCTTTGCGGTTGTAAATAAAATAGTTTTAATAATATCCCAAAGTTTTATAGTTTTGAATCTAGGATCTAATGTCACTTATAACATCTTAACTAGGGATCCCATTGGACATTTTTGGGTGTGGAGCCTGATTATCTTCTTTATTCAGAGGTATCACCGCATTGGACCCTAGTTCGTAATGTGGTGGCGACGCTGCCCGTAAAATATACGCTGCAAGGGGGTTCGGGGGGGGGGCTAAAAATAGATGCAAAATTTCCTTTTAAAATGTTGTAATTTTGTAGTCAATCTGAGCCATTCATTAGGTGGAGATCTGATGGTAGAATTTATGTTCTATTTAGGGTTTTTTGCCCTAAAAGGCAACCCCTCACTATATATGAGGGAATTGTATTGCGTCTATGTAGATCTGTATTCTGAATGAAAAAGAGAGAGGAGATTGCGTGAGAGCGAAGAGGGAATTACAACGGATCTGTTGTAGGTTGTATCTCTTCAGTTTGATGGATAATATAAAAGGAAGCATTGGTTGTTTCCCGTGGATGTAGCCCAAATTGGGTGAACCACATATATCTGTCTCTCTTGTTTTATGTGTTTTCTGTGTTTGTATTTCTGCAATATATTTTATGTGTTCCGTTGCTCTGTAATATATAATTTTTTAACAACATTATTGTAGGAGGTAATTCTTAACTATTCTTGAGAGAAACACTTTGTTTAATTAAATAAGTAGATAAAAGGAAAGACTTAAATAACCATTTTTTTAATTTTTTATTTCAACAAGTAAATAAAAGTACTAAAAGTCAAAACAATTTATTAATAACTATTCATTCTAATTAAATTCTTACATGCCCCCTTCCCTTTGTTTCTAATATAGACAAACTTATTGGGAAGACACACTTTTGAATTAATTTACTCCCAACTAATCATAAAATTGGAGATGTCAATGGTACCCCTTATGTAGGAGCATCTAGCTCAAAGACCTAGGATAAGTTTTCACTCACTCACACATAAAATTGCCCGAAAACTCCAATAAAAAGAAACAAAACATTTTGAAATCGCAATGAATATAATGGGCCATCTTTTTACTAACTAAAATAGTTTACCTAAAATAATGTGTTTTCTTCACCCACAATATTTGAAGCAACCATATGGACTAAATTAATACATGGTTAAGTAAGTGATAGCATAAAGTATGTTCCCAATAATAATAACATTAAACCCTTCCATCCAAACTCACACATTGGGGAAACATAATGTTTTGAAATCAAACACCCATCCTAAGGTAAAGGCTCTCTTACCAAAACATCGTTGCATATGTGTTGATATTGATGTCAACTACAATGTCATTGATGTCAAGGTTCAACAACATGGGAGATTGTTGAATATGTGTTGAATATCATGTTGTAAAAGTTGTAGTTTGGATTGGCATATATTTGAAGGCATTTCTTCTTTAGCTCCCTAGTCCAAATGAGAATGAATGTTCTATGGTTGAATATCTTGTTATGAGACCATTCTAATGGTATGTGGCACTTCCTCTAATTCCAAAAGAACTAGGAGAAAACTAAAATTGAAGTTAAAAAGTCAAAGTTCCATCTTATATGTATCTAGCTTCATCAATGTATCTAGGAAAGTTTCTATGCATCCAGACATCTAGGTATTCGGAAGGTGCAAGAAATAACTTTTTAATGAAAGTACCAAATTTTTGAATTTCTTCCTTAGTAAGCAAGTGGAATCCAATTGATTTGGTATTACAAGTGGAATGAGACATGGAGATAAGTGACAAAAATGAGGCTAAGGTGATGATGTGGAAGCTAGAGGTGATGACACGTGGCACTAATTTTTTGCACTTTTAGGTGGTCAATTGGACAAGTGGAAGATGACACATACCAAGTACCTATTCACATGGAAACAAAAAAAAAATGGCATGTGGTAGTGTGTGGACTTGGCAGATGACATGGTAGTGACATGGTAGAGATGACATGGTAAATTTTGATTGGTTCTCGATGTTTCAACATGGCATCTTCCAAAGTCTCGAGATTCACACCAAGGACTGGTTTACCAAAGGTTTCCTGTGTATTTTTGTTTTGGCCAAAATTGCAAAGGATAAGGAAATTACACCAAAATTAGTAGTGGATAAAGCTTATCTAGGCATTTGATGGTTTGGGGTGGTAGGAAACATCCAAAAGAACTTGAAACCCATAGTTGGATTCAATAGCAAATGAAGATAGGTTATTTTTTTGCAGTCAAGGTTCCACGTGGAGAAAGGTATCCAGCCTCCAGTTCATCTAGGCCTTAAGTAGGTTTTCCCCATAAGAAAAGATCTAGATTCATGGATATCTTGAGCTTACAGTTTAAGGTTGTGGTCTCCTGGTCATATTGAATAATATTGAAACCCTTGGAGCTGGAGTTAAAAATAATTTGGGCAGAAAAGTGATCTGGGTATCTAGTACATTTTTGCAAGCAAGTGGACTTGGATTCATATTTGTTGGAATGCCCGTTTGAACAAGGTCATATTGGTGAAACTAAAGCTTATCCTTTGAGGAGCCAAGGAGTCATTGATTTGAGCCTTATTCGAGTCATTTGAGTTGTATTTCCAGTAGAAGACATTAAAATAATAGTTCAAGTTTTTCGATTATTCTCCATGGCTAGTTGGTCTTGCCAAGATTCTGTTGTGCCAATGTAATATAAATAAGCTAGAGACGTTTGGAAGTGTGTCATTTTTTTTATCGTTTGAGACAAAAATTTTGGGTGTGCATAATTGTTTGTAGTGATTATTTTGTGCGAAGTGTGAAATAACTCTGAGAAATGATGTCTATGGAAGACGTGTGTGTTGTTCAATCTAAATGTAATAAATACTTTGAAGCCTGTAATTTTTATATGCAAGATGTTGTTTGAACATTGAAGAAGAAGAACATAGTGTGACCTCCAAGAGATTAGAATTTGTAAGCATAAAGCAAAGGAACAACATATGAGGACTATGGATAAAATAGACCCAAAGATACATAATAAGGAGTGACGTGCAGAAATGAGGAGCATTATAAAACAAAGATGAAGATATAAAGAAAAGAATCAGTAAAGCATATTTCATTGGTGCCTATGTTTATTAGGAGATTGGTGTCTCCTTTTGGTTGGTTCCAGTAAAATATTTCAAGGGTTTAGTGCCTCCTTCTGGTTGGTGCCAATAAATCAATGTAGAAATGGGTTGGTGCCTACAAGATCATTCAATAATAAAAGAATACTCACATATTTTTTTATGTTGTTGATGTGATTAATATTATATGTGCATTAAAGTGTTTTGATTGGTTAAGATTGGAAATTATATTGATTCACCCCCCCCCCCCTCTCAGTATAATCATATTTCCAACAATTGGTATTAGAGCTTAAATAGATGTAGTTTGGGCTAGAAGTGTTGATGATAAGAAGAGCACTAGTGGGGGGCATTTTTCTCATGTAGTTGTCTAGTCTCCTAGATTAGAAAGAAAATAACCATTCATCTATCCAAAACTAAGGCCTAATATATTGCAACAACATCATGCTACATTTAAGTCCTATTGATGAAGTTAAATCTCAATGATCTTCAAGAAAATGGTGATAATCATCTACCCATCATGCATGACAATACCAGTTCTATCAATATATCTAAAAATCTTGTTATGCATTCTAAAGTAAATCACATTCCTATCAAATACATATTTCTTCAAGAACAAGTTGTTTCTCAAACTGTCATATTGGAATACATAGCAACAAAAGAGTAAATTGAAGAAATATTTTCCAAACCTCTACCCAAAAAAAGTTTTGAATATCTTTGACAAAAAATGGGAATAATTTCTTCCTCACAAGAGGGAATGGTTAAGTGATTTCAAACTGAAACTAGAACTATTAAAGAGTGGAAATCCATTATCACAACAACATCACTAAGAAAGCTCATCTCACATGGGAGTTAAGCATACGATTGCATTAGGAATCTGTGGAGTGACATGCCCACTCTTAGGTTATTAGTGTACATGAATTGTGTGTGTTCCACATGTATCTCCTTCAGAGGTGTACAATTTTCTTTGAACAATCTCTCAAGAGGTTTCAGGATTAGTTACCCTTCCTATGCATATGGTTTCATCACATGTGTCCACCCAACCATTCAACTGTGAAATGGTAACCTTAGTGGCACATCTTCTAGGGCTCTTACTTAGGTGACTGCTGGTGGGAATTCCCAACGATACTTGAGGAAGATGTCAATCACCATATCAGTGCTCGCTCAGCTCCATTGAGGTCACTTACATTAGTTATGGCTTATATAGGGAGGTTGGGTTAATTGACTCTCTTGTCCTTCATTAGTCCGAGGCAATTGACAATTTCATCACCTCAAGAGTCTTGGCCTTTAGAAGGTACCTTTGTAGTCATTTTCTTTTTGTCTCTTAGGTATTTTTATAGTGCATGTCGCTCGGTCCAAGTCTAGTTGGCCATATGTGTGTCTCACATTATATATTCATCGTGGCTATCCAAACTATTTGATGTTCTTGAATACTTTTAAGCATTTCTCTTGAAGAGGAGGATCCACCACCTAAAAGATGTGGTATAGCTCTGTTCCTGAAGGATTTAGATCAAACTCAAGTTGGGGGGATAACCTTGGTTCTAGGAGGGAAGACTTGGTTACTATTTAAGTTATAGACAAGAGTCTACCACTAGACATCAACCCACCTTTAACTAACTCTCTTGACCCCATACTTGTATAGTTTAGTGCCTTTGCTTATGAAACTTTTTCCTTGTTCTCTCATCTAATGTATGGTGAGATTGGTGTTTCTACTATGGGGGAAATGGGTCCCTTATCTCCATATACATCAAGAGCGTCATCTTCTATGCCCTTGTTACCACCAATCCATGTGATAGGGTCTATTTCTCTAACACTAACAACACCTATGCCATCTACATGGGGAATTCCACTAGTTTCCTTAGCAAACCCTATACATTTCCAAGTGTATATATACCCTTTGTGTTTGGAATGGGGAAAACTTAATCCAAAAAATAAGAGTAGGGTGGTTTCCACCTCGCTGAGTTGTTCCAAATATTGTTATGCTTAATTCAAGTCTATCTTTTTTGGGAAACATGCAGGGGGGTATATGTTTATCCCTAGTTACTCCATGGGAAATAATGTTTCTGGATGAACATTTCATCCATGGGGTAGTTATATGTTAGGAGGAACAAAATTCTCTAGATATTTTCATTCCTTTGGAGGGGCTAGCTTATTTGAGGGCATTAGCCCCACTATTTCCACTATGTCAATGATTTTTATGCTTACGGTGGCACTTTTGGATTGGGAGTTCCTCTTTCTAATGTTGGGCATAATCCCATTAGCATCCATTCTTTTGGGAGTTATTTCATCCCTAGGGGAAGTGCCCCTTACGATCACAATCCTTTCACCATGTTTGATGGTCTAATAGTCCAATTACTTGGGTTGAGCTATTTTATGGTCAACATCCTTATTCCATTAAATTTTCTATGGGGGGACAACGATGTCCAATGAGGGGTTCATCTTTACCTACCGATCCATTCAACTAACATTAGCTTCCATTTATAGCATTACTTGATTTTCCAACTTATGCATGACCCCATATGCCATGATCTTAGGTGGCCACATATGCCCGAAAAATTACCATATCATATTACTAAGTTAGAGGGGATGTCAGGAGAAAACCCAACCGCACATATTATCACCTACCATCTTTAGTGATCTTCAAATTCTCTAGTGGATGATTCTTTATAGTTGCATCTTTTGCAACGTACCCTGACCAAGGATGATACCAAAATGGTACATCAAATTCATTAGGGAATCCTATAGTGACTATGATTCCTTGGTGTGAACATTCTTGAACCATTTCTAATTACTTTCATGGTAAAAGATAAGAGTTATCCTCATAAACATTCAAACAATACACTCTACTCATATTATTGATCATATTTATGAGTGGAAGTGAGGAAAGCGGTTAGTTAGGAGCAAGCTTCCTCATAAATTACTTAAATATTGGTTCACCTAATCCTTGCTTCCACCTATAGCCAATGATGTTCCCATGTCCATGGAAGCTATGAAGGAGCAGACCATTCTATGTGCTCAACATCTTGATCTAATTTATTTTCAGTCAGGAACTGTGTATGATATCCTCCCTAATGCTCTCGACCTTCATCTAATCCATTATGACCTACTATGGGATCCCTCTTTGATGGTGTGATTGGTTCCATCTCTTCAAATGTTATGAGCCAGTTGGCTACTTAATTGGGGAAATTGATTGTCACTTCACAAACCCTAACAATTGTACCCAATTCTCAACAAGCATCATATTTTGAGGAAACCATTAGGTTTAGATGGTTCAGTCCACGCAACCTAAGAATCTTGAACAACTTGGTGAGAAAAATAAGAAGAACAAATATAAGAATAATTATAAACCTTCTTAGGAGACCCAACAAAACCAACCCAATCAGGGTGGGGGCATGAATGAGAAATGTTGTAAGGTCAAATCCCCTTGCAGTATTTGTTAGGGAAATCACTTGACTCATGAGTGTCCACATATGGATGAGATTTATTGTTTTCTCGTGCAACTGGTAGCCACCCAATAGTTTTCGGTGTTGACATATCCATTCCCCACCCAAACACAACAACAAATAGTTACATAAAATGCTTCGTCTCCGCCTGGGGGCAATGAAGGGAAACAAAATTTTCCTTGAGGCCATGCACATATTGTTATCTACAATGAGAAGATACAATTTTCCATGAGAGCCAAATCTACAACACTCTAGATTCAAGTTATACCTCTAAGGACCTAGTTATCCCCGCTGCACCCAATGGAACTCTTACACTAGATAAACCTTTGAAACTAGTGTTGTTCCCACCTAAGGGTGTTCTCCATAAGTTGACACACAGCCCTAATATGTGGGCTACCTACCACTACAGGAGTTGAGGATTTAGCCCAAACATCCTATGCCATGTCTACTTTGGAGGTTTTGTAAATATTTCCTACATAACATAAAGCCTTTTTTACTACTATCAGAGGGGTTTATCCTTTTGAGTAAATTTTGATAACATTTGATGTCAATGCCACTCTCTTTAGACTTTCCCATTAGGTCACTTTTAGAAATATATTGGTTCTCTAGCACTCATCAAGTCAAGTATAATGCTTTAAGCCTTTGATGTATGTGCATCAAGGTGTTCTTCCATCATTTTCCATTGAGCTAAGGGACAAAATCATGATCGTAGATGTTGAAGTTGTTACATCCCCATTGGATTATAACTTGCTCCATGGTCATAGTTGGTTTCATGCCATGACTGTCATCATGTTGTTGGTGTCTCATGTGATTCATTTTCCTCATGAAGGAAATATTGTCACGATTGATCAACTTGAGTATTTTGTGCCAATAGCCAAGTATACTGCTACGAGGACTGTAATGGCATTTGTTCGAGATAACCCTTCGACATATGAGAGTGTCAATGGGGGACTGTTTACAACCCCATCACTTATAGATTTTTTCCCTATACCATTGGCCAAAGTTTTGTCTACCTTTGTTTATCCTACACATTTGATCTCTTCCATCATTAATGGATCCCATTGGTCCCTTGACCCTTGGGTGGTTCCTTCACCTTTAGAGCTTGATTAGTATGGTGAGAACATGCCTTCAAGTTTGTTATGATCACTTTCCAATGCGTCTAGTCGACAATAACACTTCTGAATCAAGTGACACCTCTCGTGAACCACTCAAGGATTATTTTGTGACCATCTATGTGTTGATCATCCATAATTTCATGACTCCTTGGATATCAATATTCCTACTAATGAGGCTATCATGGAAGTCACGTTGACCTTGGATCATCCCTAGGGAGAATAACATCATCTATCATATTTCCTTCCTCGAGTATACAAGTGGGATGAGTCACCAAAACCCTTGGCTTCCTTTGACCCTGATAAGTGGTCCCAATCCCCCATTATGTTGCATGATGTTTTCTTGAAGGGAAACCTGGAAAATATTTCAAAGACTATAGCCATCAACATTTCTATGAAACTAGGTGTTGTGGAAAAAATCATGATTGGAGCGTATTGTACTACTTAAGATATTGAAATTTACACTACCCTTTTTAAGGAATAATGTAATGTTTTTGCTTGGTATTATGAAGAAATGTCTGGAATTAATCCCCATATTGTTGAGCACAAAATTAATACATATAAAAGAGCTAATATAGTTAGGAAAAGGCTCAGTCTAGTCAAGCTTCGTAACAAAACTACTATCAAAGCAGAGGTTCAAAAACTCTTAGATGTTAGTTTCATTTATTTGGTACGTTGATATAATGGGTCTCCAATCTTGTTCCAGTAGATAAGAAATAAGGGATGATTAGGGTTTACTTTGATTATAGAGATATGGATTTGGCTTTTCCAAAGGATAATTATCCAATCCCTTTTAACAATCAAATTCTCAGTGAATACGTTGGGAATTTTATATTTTCAGGAATGGATGGTTTTCCTAGCCATAATCAATTTGATATCAAACTAGAGGATTAATATAAAACCTAAATTATCTACACATGGGTAACATTTTCATATCAAAAACTTCCTTCTGGTCTTAAAAATGCTAGTGCTACTTTCCAGTAGGCCATGTCTTACAAATTTCATGACATCAAACACATCGTCAAAGTCTATCTAGATGACCCTAATACTCGGTCTTTCCAACATGAGGATCATCCAACCCATATTAGGGAAGTATTTCTTCACTTTTGTCATTATAAGATTCATTTAAACCCACATAAGTGTGTCTTTTGTGTACTGTCTGGGAGGTTGCTAGGCTTCATCATTTCTGGTGAGCGCCAGTATTGCAGCAAGAATGCTGCAACTCCTGGGCTACCAACTTTACTTTTATCAACCTGGTAGTTCGTAACAAACTTGGAAGCATCGGTGCTATATGCACAAGTACTAGTTCTCACTACAGGTTGTCACTTGGTCAACCGGTGCGAGATCATTAGGAGCTCAAGCCAAATTCTATAGATTTCAGAAGAAGCTTTATGTGTGATGAAAGGAAAGAAAGATTACTCTACAGATGCTATTCTAACTAAAGAAAGGAGAAAAACTAGAATGTAAAGCAAAACCTAGTAAACCCTAATTAACAAGCTAATTCTACTTTTGCAAAAAACATTATGAAAACCATGAAAGAAATGCCATTGCCTACTCAAGGAAGTAAAAAACATCTAACCATGCTATTTTTGGAAGTAAATAAGCAAAAAAAATATTTTTGGATTTTTATGTGTTTTTATGTGAATTTAACATGCATCTAATTTATTATGTGTGAGTGTGGAAGCGAATAGGGGGCGTTAGAGGGTAGTTTTGGAGCTTGGGAGGATGTATGATGGTGTGGATGGGTCCTAGGAGGTATTAGGTTGCCTTATGGAGGCTTTTCCCACACTTCACCTTCAAAATAAAGCCTACAAGAAAAACTACAGGAGGACATAGGAAAACTACAAAAGGAAAACAGGAAAACTACAGGAGGCCTACAAGAGGAGGCCGAGAGAAATTTTCACTGTTTTGAGGGTGTGAGAGTGGGTGGAAAAGGTGGATGAAAGTTGGAATGAGGTGTTAGGGTGCCTAATTTCTACCATGAATCACTAGGAGAGAGAAAGATGATTTGGTTTGCTCAAGGAGAGAGGAAGAAGTTCTATGAAAAATCAAGGAAACTAGGGCAGAATTGAGGTGAGGTTTGGGAGACCTATAGGGCATGGATCAGATGGAGGGTGTGATTGCTGGTAAGCTGGCCTAATGCTGGAAGATATTTTCTGCATAGAAACTGACAGTCAACCAAGAAAATCAAGCAACCAATGAAATGAGTGCATCCTAGGAAAAACAGAGTTTTGCATTAAAATGGTCTAAACTATGATGTATAGAAGGAAATGTTGGGAAATGCTGTAAGAAAGGAAAGCATGCAAAAGGACTATTGCAAATCAGGATTTGAACATGATAAAGAATATGTAAAGCAAAGCAAAACTGGACTATCAACCTACTAGAGGGCTGCAAACACTAGAAGTCATAGGAATGAGGAAAATCTATGTTTTTGGGGCAGCAAGAGAGTCTTTGCCTCAAATCATGGTCCTAGAGGGAGGAAGAGAGGCCAAGGCACTATTGCTAGCCTTTTGAATCTTCTCTGATCACTGCTTAATCTACTATAAAAAGCACAAATGGAAGCAAGCTTCTAAATCATCAAAAGCAACCTATTCTTAACCATAAGAGAAATACATCTAACAACAAACTAATCTACAAACTGAAGTAAAGCATACAAAGAAAAGTAAAGAGGAGCTTGGCTACTTGGATTGGGACCTAACCCAAGAGCTTCAACCCTCTGAGGTAACTCAATGCTAGCTCAAAAAGGATTCCATCTTCATTATCAAAAAATAGCAAGATTACGTAAAACTGTCATAAAATAGTAAGCTCGAAATTTGAGCAGAGTTTACACAAGAAAAAAAAAAGTTGACCCTAGTGAGGCCCTAGGCCTCTCTACTTATACATCTGAAGCTACCAACAGCTTCCTTAAAATCAGGGAGGCTTGGGTCCCAAAACTGGAGATAACTATCAATCATCTTCCACTTGTTAGGCTGCCTTCTAGTGCATGGTTCGGCTGCTTGTACTCTGAGCCGAATGAAGGGGAATTCAAAGTGAGGAGCAATAAATGAGGGGGATTCCCTCCTATAAGTCCTCTCCTATGTCTATTTCGAGTTATTGCTGCAATTTGACCACTAGATCCTTGACTTTGACGTCGAAATCCATCAATAATTTGCATTAAATACATGTTAGACCACATGGCATAATAACTAACTCAACTCACCTTATAAGCATAAATATAATCAGAAAATCATACAATAAGCTAAGAGAATGGTTGATTTGACTAGGTTAGGAGGTAAAATGAGCCCATATAATTACCCATTTACGAGGCTCATCAATTTCCAAGGAAAAGATCCAAGTTGATCAATTTAAAGTTGAGGATATCATTATTTTTCCTCCTCTACATACTCTTTTCTAGCTTCAAGAATTTCAAGGGAAGGTGTTATAGACATTTTTGTGCCTTACAGCATTGAGCATGAAATGTCCATAATCCAAGGGATCCAAATTCCCTAAAAGAGTTGTTCCTGCCCCTAAAGGAACAAGGTCAACAAATGACAGCTTCTCCCAGAAGTTCTCTACCAAAAACCACTCAGAACTAGTCAAATCAGGATCAATTCAGATGCTCTTCTAGCTGCCTGCGTTGCAATGCACCCCAGTACACTAGTTAGGTGCGTTACAACGCACCTAAATGCACTACCAGGGTGCGTTGAGCGGGAAATGACAAATGGAAAGCTCATTCAACGAGGTGGAAAGGCACTGGAAGCTTCCAGAATCTTCTCCAATGACACTTGCCTCAATGAATTCGACTAGTGATGAGTAAGAGGCTCTTAACCTCCAAGTGGAAGCAAGAACTGACAGAGAGAAGCCACAAGTCAAAGCATAAGCTGACTCATCCTCTCTGCTTACATCTATATATGGATCCCTCACCCAGAGATCCAGGAGGCTGGAATTTTGTACTTTGCAGAGAATTGCTGTTGGTTTGAGATTGAGATTAGTACATTGGGTGATTTATGCTTTGTTGGAGGAGAGGAAGGGATTCCTTTGCTGGGAGGTAGATGCTGGATCGGGACTCACTTGGTTGTATCTCCTCTTGGACTTTCTTATCATATCAATAAAACTATTTGAGTTTCTCCTATATGCTTGTATATCAATGATGCTTTGTTATATTTGCATATTTAGTTTATATCTGATCCTAAACTAGTTATGAATGTAAATCTATGTCTTTTGTGTAGTTTTCCTCTCTTGTGATCTTGCAGGAACTTGGTGAAGCTGGACCAGTGAAGGAGCAAGCAGCGGGAAGCGAACAAAGGAGAGAGTGATTGGATCGACAAACTAGCGGAAGACACCGGTTAGTTACATCCTTCTTCTCCATTTACATTTCGTAAAGAAGAATACAAAGATAGTTTTCCTTGTTTGTTGCTAAGGCACTATCACACCTTAGAGTGGGATAGGGGCATTCCAAATGGATACTTTTCTCAACAACAAATTGGCGACTCCGCTGGGGATCGTATCTAGTTAGTTTATTTGTGTTTCTATTGTTGTTCATCTCATAAACTTAGGAGTGCCGAATCGAACTGCATTTGCCATTTACAAATGCAAAGTAGAGATCTGCTACTCTAGTCCATTCACTGGGCCTGTTTATGATCTGAACAGCTGATCCACAAGTGCTCTAACAACCCTTTGTGATAGATATTAGTCCTCCTTTAAATCATCCCTCTAATTGTACCTAACTGATAGCTTTTATCCGGCCAAAAACCGTAGATTAAACTGCAAACTGTGACCCAGAACCCAGAGACAATTCTCATTTCTGCTTCAGCGCAGGCTCTGTGAAGAGGTTCTGCATTTCAACGCAGGTCCCGAGAGGGCTACCTGCACTGCAATTCAGTTTCTCTGTGCTGAGGGTGCGCTGATCAGCTTTGGCCTTGTGCAGCTGTGGTTCCCTGCTTCCTTTTGCTCAGTTTTATCTATGTTTTTGCAGCCTGTTATCAGTGTGTGTACCTATCTGAAACCCCTTTTCTTTGCCTCAATTCCGCCTCAGTTGTATCAAAGAAACTGTATTTGTTTTTGTGTATTTGTTACATCATTTGCAGTTTCCCATTACAAAAGTAAACTAGTCATACTGTCGCCCTTAGATCTAGACCTGTCATAAGTGTCGTTTTGATCTTAGGAGTGAGTTTGTTTGCTGTTCGCAGTTGATTACGCTTTTACTTTTGTCTTTTGGTTTGAATTTATGCATTTCTAGTGTCGAAACAAGTATTTACTTCAAAGTCATAAAGTGTCGTAATCGTCTTTTTGATTTCGAAAGAAGCTTGTTTGTGTTTTTCACTTGAAATCGAATTCAAATTTGTACAACAGCTTTATTTTTAGGCATCAATATTAAGAAAGTGAAAACAAATACATGCATATGTGCATTTGCATTTTGACAGTTTGTATGGATTGATTTAGGAAAAGTGCATTTACAGTGTGCTCTATGCTCTTTGAGAAAAGATTGTGTCTTTCTTTTCCCCTTGTAGCTAGGATTTTCATTGTTGAAAAGGTATAAAAGCTTGCTTATCATCTTTAGATTGCATTTAGGAATTGTATCATACATCTCGTGGTGATCCAAAAAGGCAAACTTCTAAGAAAGATCAACCTAAAATAAATTGAATGAACTTAACAACGCTTTGTAACTTAACGCACAACATAGAGGTCTAGGCTAGAGACGTGTTCCGGCGTCGTAAAACCTGGTCACTGGTCGCCTCACTGATGGTTGGGTGATTCCTCCTGAGAGACGATAAGTGCCAGTACGGATTGTGCTCCCACGTACCGTCGAGTATATATTGGGAGACCCCTATAGGCATAAAACCTTTATCCATAGGAAGCCATGTCGGCCGCCCTACTGATCCCAATGCACTGAACACAGCATTCGGGAAGATTGACCACCCGTACCTTAAAAAGTATTCTGCGGTTTTGCGAAAAGTTTGGCACACCCTCTACCTAGAACTCCAGAGCAGTCCCTTTCGTTCCTTTTCAGACTCCTTAACGGAAAATGTCCATCTGAGCACTTGTCACTTCAGGCTCATTAAAAATCGAAGGAGACTAGAGTCATCTTTTGCTTTTTCTCGACTCTTTAAAATTGAAAAAGCAAGTTGTGTCTAAAGCGTCTAAAAATTCATTTAATTCGGAAACACACTTTCCCCTTTTGTATTTTAGTTGATCGAGTAATCCGCAATCGTGGAAGAAAGTCAATTGAAACCCCGTCGTTCGCGGAGGCTTACGAGTCAACCGTCTTTGTCTCCGGAATCGAAAACAGTACGGACAAAGCGAACTCGTTTAACCGGTTCGAAATCTCCTATTAAAGTTAGAACAAGTGTTCCAACAACATCCGAGATTCCGGTTACTCCAAACATTTCTGGAAACCCTGCCTCTACAGAAGAAGTTCAACAGCCACAGAGGGACAGTGATACTGATCCTAGTCTGAGAGCAAACACTTGTGTTACCGAACCAGTTCCATCAGCAACCGGTCCGGAGAGTCTTGCTCCTCAAACATCTGTCACTGTCGATTCAACCCCTTCTTCGGCACCAGAAATATTTTACGGACCGGACGGTCTTCCCCTTCCACCTGGTTTGATTGCGATAGAGGAAATTGTAGAAGATCCGCAAGCAAGTACTCCAACACATTTTAGAGTCGGGGTCACTCTATTTCCTTCGACATCAGAAGTTAGTCTACCACCAGTGGAAGTTCCTGTAGAATCGCTAGGTAATCTTTTGGATAGACTCAAAATGTCTGAACAACTGTCAACATCTAGGACTGTGTCGAATGACACAGCGACGGCGGAACTCCCTGCCGTCACTCTGACAATGTTTGCCGGTGTACCATCTGTCCCGACTAGCTCACAACCGCTAGAAGGAGTCCATCAAGGGGCTATTTCGACAGTATGGTCCGTTCCTGTTTGTTCCTCCGGAATAATATCCGGCAACTCTTATGTTGATACTCGACAAATTGATCCATTTGGAGGTCAATTTGGGCAATCCAGTCCCCAAGGGTAGACAATCCCCTTGAGTTCCGGGTTACCACCGTATGGGGGGCAGTATGCCCTTTCATTACCCCCTCCGGGAGGATATCCATACGGGAGTTCACAACAGTATTCAGGTTATACTGGAATTACATCAAGTGGTTGGGTACCTATGCTACCCCAACAACCAAGGGTTGTATACTCGATGCAACAATGTGTACCTGTGTCGAATATACCTACTACGCCAGCTATTGTGACAGTGTCACAAGTTCAAACGCTGCCTGTTGTATGTCAACCTCAGATTTCTCAGGTTGTAATGCAACAGCCCCTTGACCCTGTGACTCAACCACAATCGCCAACTGATGGGACGACACAAGTCCAAACGGGTAAAATTACCCCACACCTTGGTCCAATGGTTAGTATAGCGCAACAGAACATGGCTTCACAACCGTGGCTAGTGCAATACCAACAACCACAATTCCAACAAGTGTACCAAGGTTCTGAGCAGTAGATCTTTGCGAATAGTGGACGGTCGTACATTCAAAACGGTCAAAATCAACTACTTTACAGTGGTCATGTCCACCAACCATATCAGTCGTACCAGCATCAATTACATTATGCTGGTATGCAAAGACCAACTGCTCAGGCAATTCCATCATACCCTGGGTATGCTTCACCTAACCTGAATCAACAGTTACCATTCGTGGCAACTTTAGAGCTACCTAATTTACACCGGTTAACAAATGATCCAATTGCTTACGCCCCTTGGTGGCCAGCGATCCCTCATAAACTTCCATAAGATATTCCTAAATTTAATGGAAATCCAGGTGAAGATCCATCGAATCACGTGATGACATTTCATCTATGGTGTTCATCAAACACCCTAAACGATGATTCGATAAGGCTTCGCCTTTTTCAGAGGACGTTAACGGGTCCAGCGGCAAAATGGTATATTGAATTGCCTAGAGCTTCGTTCGACAATTTTAGCACCTTAGCCACGACTTTCTTAACCCATTTTCAATTACCGATAAGGTATGAAACGGGAACGGAAATCCTAACCAACTTCAAACAGACAACGGCTACTCACATATCTGATCATATACATGAGTGGCGACGTCGTCGTAGGATGGTGAAAACTTACGTTCCCGATCAGCTATTAGCTGAATGGTTTATCAAGTCGTTACTTCCTGCCATAACGGAAGATGTGGCAAAGGGAGGAGTCGTAACGGAAGAGCAAGTTATCGCTCGTGCGCAATATCTAGACTTGGTCTATACTCAGTCTGGCATGCTCTACGACAAAATACCTGACGCCCCTAGACCGGAATTCTCAATTCCTCCTCCTAAATCAAACAATGACTCTCATGCCGGCGATGGGGTGATTGGCACGACAAACGCGAAATCGACAAAGGCCATCTCCAAGAAGGCCCATAAGATTTCAGATCAAAATGCAAAAGACGAAATTCTTGCTTCGGAAGTAAATGCCGTATCAGCAGATAAAGGCAAAGAAACCAAACAACCAGGAAGCAAGAAGAAACAAAACAAAGGGAAGAAGAAGAAACAGGGTGAATCATCTCCTGAAAAAACTTCTTCAAACCCTCCTGGAAATAGGAAACCACCCCCCTCAGGGTGTCAGATATGTGATGAGGATCATTGGACCTCACAATGTCCATACAAAGTTGAGCTTAAAATATTCTTTAAAAGTTCGCAAACCTCAGCTGTGTTAACTGATCTGTTTCCAAATCCAGGAACAAATCTGGTTGATAGTGGAAATGCTTCCCCGTCGCAAGTGCTAATGTTGTCGATTTCGAAGCAACAAAATGATGCTTTGATTTCGACAAGGAACAAAGATTACAGGAATCCGCAGCTATCGAACGGCAAGGAAAAAGATCAACCAAGCAGTTCGACAACAACTTCGACAGAAGTTGTACCACCCATCATTCCTGAATTAACAATAAAACCGCCAAAGGGAGTAGTACACAAGTCGACATTTAATCCTCGCGCCAGAGCAGCGCAGCATTATAACATAGTGGAAGATTTGGCCCAGTCGCTATCCGCTATGTCGACTCTTGAAGTACTACAAAATTGTCCATCCCAAAGGCAGGCTTTGTTATCAGCCATTGGTGGGGTTGATCCTAAGGATTCCAATCTTGTATCCTTCGATCACAAAGGATATGATCCTCAGTTACCAGCTCAACTAGCTTTCCTTATTCAAGTGAAAGCCCTCAACAAAACTGTTCATCGAACAATTATTGATGAGGGGGCATCTACATGTATTATGTCGATGAGTTGCTGGAAAACTTTAGGATCTCCAACCTTGTCGCGATCTTCGACGACATTAAAAGCATTCGACGGAAGGACATATACCCCATATGGTATCCTAAATAACTTGAAGGTTGAACTAGGGGGAAAAATAGTAGAAATAGATGTTGAAGTCATCGATGGGAATCTTGATTACAACATCCTGCTAGGAAGACCGTGGATATATGCCATGGCAGCTGTTGTGTCGACCTATTTTAGGAAGATTGCATTTCCCTTTCAAGGGGGGATTACAATCGTCGACCAACAAAACTTCCTCCCTAATGGTTCACAAGTTACAGGAAGCATTCCCATGATCCATGGAAGCCCCCATTCGCTTCAGAATATCGGAGTAGGCCTACTAAAAGATCCTATACTAATGGGAACTTTCGCTCTTCCACCTCCAATCGATTTGGCGGAAATAGCGTCGATAGGAACTTGCAATATGATATCTTCCACAAAGATTTCAGAAAACGATATCAACATGGATCATGCAATGGTTTTGCCCCCAAGCCCAATAGAAGTATTGTAGCAATCAATGTTTCTAGCATGGGAGGCGAACCCAAATCAACGCTCGTCAAGCGTTTGGGTAGATAGGTCTAGAGAATATGGTACCCCTTCAGATCCTTGGTCGCGAGTGCATGGAACCGACGAAGGAATTCTACAATCAATGATGATTGAAGGGGCCCCATGGAATGATCACCACCATCGTTCCCTTCTTCCTGATTATGAAGAAGATACTCAAGATGACCTTTATCATCCTTCAGTTTTTGAATTTCTATCAAATACTGTAAATACGGTGGATTCCGAGTGAAACTTATCCAATATTGAAGAGACTATAGCCATAAATATCTCGACTAAAACGGATGTTGTAGAGAATATTTATGTCGGCAAAGGTTGTTCTCCTTCAGAACTGGAAATATATAACGCTCTTTTTCGCGAATTCAGAGATGTCTTTGCTTGGTCATATGATGAAATGCCAGGCATCGACTCGAGTATCGTTGAACACGAAATTAAGATGTATCCCGATGTCAAACCGGTACGACAACGGCTCAGGCAGGTGCACCCCAAGAAAGCCGCTTCCATTAAGGCAGAAGTTGAAAAACTTCTCCATGCTGGTTTCATCTACCCGGTTCCTCTAACCGATTGGGTATCAAATATTGTCCCTGTTATGAAGAAACAAGGGACAATTAGAGTGTGTGTCGATTATAGGGATGTAAATCAAGCTTGTCCGAAAGACAACTACCCTACACCCTTCATCGACCAGATAATTGATGAATGCACCGGATGCAAAATCTTTTCATTCATGGATGGATTTTCCGGGTATAATCAAATAAATATCCGCCCACAGGACCAGTCAAAGACTGCATTCATTTGTCCGTGGGGCACATTCGCATATCGAAAATTACCCTTTGGTTTAAAGAACGCAGGGGCAACCTTTCAGAGGGCAATGAATTATGCCTTCCATGACATCAAGAACATCGTTCAACCATACCTCGACGACCTTCCGACTCATTCGCGAAAGCGGACTGATCATCCGCAGCATTTAAGAGCGATATTTCTTCGTTGCCGACACTACAAGATACGACTCAATCCGCACAAATGTGTATTTTGCGTCGGTTCTGGTCGTTTACTTGGCTTTGTAGTCTCCAAGGATGGGATTCGTCTCGACCCTTGTAAGGTCCAGGCAATCATAAATTTGCCTCCACCTTCGAATTTGCTTCAGATTCAGAAACTCCAAGGGAAAGCAAACTTTCTGAGGAGGTTCATTCCAAATTACGCCGAACTTGCTAAAGGTTATACACGTCTTTTGAAAAAGGAGGTACCCTTCGTCTGGGATCAGGTTGCGCAAGCTTCCTTTGATGCTTTAAAAGATTCCTTAATAAAAGCATCATTAATGTACGCCCCCGATTATCAAAGAGATTTTAACCTGTATCTGGCTGCAGCAGATACAACCATCGCAATGGTTTTAGTTCAAGAAGTCGATGGAATAGAACACCCTATATATTATTTAAGTAGAAACTTAAATGATACAGAAAGCAAATATTCTTATGTTGAAAAACTAGCGCTTGCAGCTGTTCAAGCAATACAAAGATTTCGACACTATGTCCTCTTCAGGAAAACTACCATTCTGTCAGATTGCAACCCCATGACTTATATATTGTCGCGACAGTTGCTGGGGGGCAAATATTCAAAATGGATAGCGATCCTTCAAGAGTTTGATCTGGAATTTGTAAAATCCAAATCAAAGAAAGCTCTAGTTTTCGCAGAATTATTGTGCGATCTCCCATCGTCGTCCAACGATGAAACATCCGAAGAGTCAATCGTGGATGAGAATTTGTTTCTGATATCTACAAGCAACGAGTGGTATGGAGATATCATAATTTATCTCCAAACCCAAAAGTTTAGGCTTAACACCTCTCACTCTAAACAGAAACGTATTCGATACCAAGCAAAAGACTACATGATCGTCGGTGATACGCTTTACCGTCGTGGTGTCGATACAGTTCTGAGAAGGTGCCTCACCCATGAGGAGGCCGAAAAATCCCTGAATGAGTGTCATTCAGGCGCGTGTGGGGGGCATCAATCTGGATATGCTACAGCACAAAAAATCTTACGAGCAGGATACTTCTGGCCGACCATGTTCAAAGATTGCATAACCGCAGTCAGAAGTTGCCATGCTTGTCAAATTTTTGATAGCAAAACCAGAAGACCACCCGCACCCTTACAACCAATAGTTGCTGTTGGGCCTTTCGCCAAATGGGGCATCGATTTCATGACATGTAACCCCACCTCGACCGGGGGGCATGGGTATATTATAGTCGCCGTGGACTATTTTACCAAATGGGCCGAGGCGATGCCTACATTAGATAACACTGGTGAAACAGCTGCCCTTTTCTGTTTTAATCATGTAGTCGCTAGGTTCGGCGTACCACAGGCTATAGTCACAGATCATGGATCGCATTTTCGCAATCACATGATGGTTGAATTAGCTGCCAAGCTAGGGCTATCTCACGACAGCTCTACTCCGTATTATCCGCAAGCCAACGGACAAGTTGAAGCGATCAACAAGGTCCTGAAGCGTATGTTGCAAAGGATGATCGGAGTTCACAAAAGAAGGTGGCACCTAATCCTGTACTCAGCATTGTGGGCTTACTGAACATCGGTAAGGAATGCGACCGGGTTCACACCCTTCCAACTGGTATATGGCCTGGAAGCAGTCTTACTAGTCCAGTGCGAAATCTCGTCTCTTAAACTCGCAATCGATCTCCTCCTCGGAACTTCGAAAGAAGAGGCCCGTTTCTTGGAATTAATCCAAGTGGATGAAACCCGTCGTGATGCCGCTTTGGCTAACGAAGCCCATAAGAAATGAGTCAAGGCGCAGTTCGACAAAAATGTCAAACCCCATGTCTTCTCAGAAGGTGACTTGGTCTTGCTTTACGACCAAGAATCCGATAAATTGGGAGCAGGTAAATTTAATTCTTTATGGATGGGTCCCTATATTGTTAAACAAGTGTTAGCAAAAGGAGCCTACGAGTTAATGGATTATGACGGAATTCCACTGGCGCAACCTCGCAATGGGTTGTACCTCAAGCGTTACTATGCTTAAATAGTGACCAATATGCTTTTGTTGTATTTTTTTTTCGCTAAAGTGGTCGTTTTGGTCGAGTAATCCACCTTTTTACATTTATTGCAGATGTCAAACCTTTTGGAGACATGTGTTGGATATGCCGACGGAGCGAGTCGTAGTTCGCGGAACCTGTCCTCCGCAGCCTGGGCCATTTTTTGATCCAAGCGGCGAGTTAGTAAGTTTCAGAGGTGTATGTATTGGTCAATCAACGAATAACATCGCTGAGTATAGCACGTTGATAGAACTGCTCTCTGATGCCATCACCCATGGTATACGCCGACTAATCGTCAGGCTAGACTCACAACTCGTAATACTACAACTCAATGGTATATATTCCATCCGGAACCCAGCCATTTATCGCATGTTCCTAAGGGTTAAGATTTTGGAAAGAAAATTTGATTTGATTCAATACCAACATATTTCCAGAAACTTAAACACATTAACTGACTCATTAGCAAACTATGTGTTAGATAGACATTTGCGACATTTATAAAAAGAAACACATCATCAATGTTTTACATGTGGATCATATAACTCAACCAGAATAAAACCCCGAAAATCAAAATATATATATATAGCTGTTTATGGTTTACATATAATGTTCTATAACCAAGACAAAATCGGTCACATGACCCAAAAACTCAAAATGCTAGGGGGCACCCTAGTCTAGTGATGCTCATGATAGCACGTCACAGCCTGTGCGATCATGCGTAAGAGACGAGTCCATCGTCTAGGCACACCAGTAGTATGCCGCTGCAACTATAAAGGTAACTCGTCGATCCTCACATCTGGAATACCGAGAGTAAGGCTCTCAACCTGCTCCTGCACAGCTGTGAGAGTCTCGGCCACATCAAGGTCACGAAGAATAACCCTCCCGGCAGCCTCTCCTGCTGGGGCAGCGGCTGGCACTCTCAGGCGAACTACTGGACGAACAGGACCAACATCTGCATGCACACATGAGTTTGATTAAAAGTCTTGATAGAATAAAGCACAAGGACATTATATATAAAAATAGTAAACAGTGATATGGTCAAAGATTTTACCAATAGCGCCCCACTGCTCGCCATCCGGCAGTACCAAATCCGGATCACCCCGGAAGTCCATGCCAACATATGGATACTCGGAATAGACCATCTCCTGACGCTCAAACCACCTGAAGAAGGTATCAGAGAAAGAAATCTGAGATTGACCAGCATGCCTAGACATATGGTCAACCCATCTCTGCATGCGTGGTTCAGTAGGAGAAGGTAAGTCAAGTGCAATGTACTGCGGCTGCATCAGTGGTATCTTCTCCAAGGCAAAGGCGGTCAAAATAGAACCGAACCCAAAGTTCTTCAACCTCCCGTCCTTTATCTTGGTCAACTGACTTTTCATCACAAAAAGTACTGCATCACACCAGTTGAATATTTTCGGTTGGAGGCATTCCAAGGCATGCTGCATATAGGATCTGTTGGCCACATGAAGAGACGCACTTCCGGCCATCCTACCAAAAGTATACAGGATAGACCTAAGGGACCTGTCAGTAACATCACGGATGACGATCTTGTCGTCTTTACTCGGCTGAGATCCTTCCCTGTAATACTGGCGGACATAATCTCTCACAGAGTCACTCCCTCGGGCCGAACTTGACAAAGAGATGGGGGCACCCCGCCTCGACAAGCCAGTCAAGAAGTAAATGTCTACTGCGGTCAAGGGGATAGATTTTCCCCTAATCTGGAAAACTTGATTGATAGGATCCCAAGCATCGAGCAAATACTGCAGTAGGTTGATCTGCTGTCTCATGCTAGAGATGCGGAAGAACTTCAACAAACCACAGTTCCGCAGCGCGTTCACCGTGACCGGATCATGTAGGGAAATCATGTCCTCTTCTTCATGTTCTCGTTCTCGCCATGTAAGGGTCATTTTGCTCCAAGATCTCTGAAAAACAAACATGAGAGGAGTTAGATCCTGGTTTTGATGAGAAACAGGCAAAAATTTTCATCAAAAACTGTGCAACAAAATCCTTTTCTGCGCCCAGCGCACCTGCACAGTGTTCCACCTGCATTGAAGGTCAAACTGCCTTCATACTGCTTGACATTCAACGCAGGTTTCGAGTGCCCAAGGTGCGCTGATGGCAGAACGACCCCATCAAACCCCAGGGGCTCAGAAAAGCAGGAAATGAAGCACAGAATGTAGAAAGGAAACCATGAAATGAAAGAGCACGGGTTTAGCTCCTACCTGGTCCAGACGGCGTCGAGAATCGTCCACAGAATCTCCCGAAATCAGCTGATGAAAATCAAGGGGGAAGAGGCACCTCCAAAGCTCCAACAAACCAAGTTCAAATGAAATGGTAAAATGAGAGGTAAAAACACTTTTTAATTGCTTTTTACGTAGTTCAAAGTGAAATATTAGCGTTTTAATCTCATTTTCAAGCAAATGTTATTCATTTCTAACTAGTTTGATGCAGCAATTGAGGGTACAGTACTATCTTTGAAAAGGAAAAGCTATTTATGGTAAAAAATCAAAACTAGACCATGTTATCGAGCAGTTTTAACACATAGTTCATGCTCGTTAAAAAATAAACGTAAGATCGAGCAGTTTTAGCACATAGTTCATGCTCGTTAAAAAATAAACATAAGATTGAGCAGTGTTTTTCCGCATTTAAGCTCGTTAAAAAATGAACTATCCTCCGGTAAATAACCATCGTGAATGTAACATTATCAGCCATTAAAGCCTTGGTCGTGTTTGCACCGTCACCTCCACTTTTCCATTGGCCGATCGTTCACCTCCATTTGATTGTTTACCCATTTTGAGGAACAGCTGCGAAGAGTGATTTCACTAGCCATCCTTGTGACACTGCCGTGCTTGGAGAATTCCAACCCTTACCTGGAATCAGCTGCTACCCATCTTATCACTCGTTCCTCAAAAGACGAGTCTTCTTTAAGCTCTTTTCATCTGACTCGTAAAATATGAAAAGATTGCCGAGTTTTGGCCTTCCAGCTCGTTAAAGCGACCAGAAGTGCTATCCCTCCTCTAGATTTTAATCTTTTTGGACCTGAGGGATTATTGCACAAAAAGATCGAGCGCTTGCTTTGTTCGGCTCGTTAAAACTATCAAAAATTCATCCCTTTTGTATTGTTTTATACTTTTTCGGACTTAAGGGATTAGATGACAAAAAAGGACTTCCGGATCTTAATACCTTTTCAGACTCTCTAAAAATGAAAAGGACCGAGTTATCTTTGTCGTTAAACTCGTTAAAAACATTAATAGCGACAAACTTGTCTTTAGACGAGAACGAGTTTCACTATCGCTAGGCTCGTTAAAACATAGCGATGGGTTTGCCCGAAGGGAAAATTATAGAACAAGCATATGTTATCCTCCTCAAGCTTGACAAAAATAAAGAGGTAATGGTCAGTAATCACTGGGGAAAAATTGGGAAGAAACTCAAAGAACCTTTATTGGTAGCAAGTCGTTCTTGAACACGACACTTCCACTCTGTGCCTGAGTCGGGTTGGGTTGTTTCATTCACCGGTCACATCACCATGGTCTCGCCATACCATCCACCTTTGGGGTAAATGCTACCAATCCATCACACAAGTGTCACCGATATGTTCAAGAGAAGTCATCCAGAGAAGTCAACCGTGTCCCATCCACTACCATACATTATACTTCATTCTTTCATGACCGCCACCCTGAACCATATATCATCAGATCGTTTTCACCTCCATCAAAATCATTTGCTCCGTTCCGTGTCACTGATGTGGGATACATCAAGGCCCTCCTTTGACGGATCGCTTCTTGTCGACATCAGCTCATTATCCAAGAAGTTGATCTAGGAACACCCCCTTCAGTACTTTGAAGCTTGCATGCCTCAATGGCAAGTTTCTCACTTCCGGCGACAGGTATACATCAATGAACTTCGACCGAAAGATTTTGCGTGGTGTTCGACGCCAAGTCCCTTATTCACACCATGTGAATTGTACTGCAGTACCTTGAGGGTCATTATCATTATCGGTGATTCCTCTCGCGCTTGTTAACAGTTTACATCATTGACTGGTAATCAAGCGATGTCTTTCCATGTTCGACTTCAAAACATTTCTCACATGGATCGACTTGTACTTAGAGTGAAGATCGGAAGAGATTGAAGACCCCGGATCTAGTTTCATCCATCTAGGCTGCGATATATATTCAGGAAAAATAAAGACATTGACATGTACAGCATTGCAGCACAGATAATCATCCTACCAAAAGGATGATGATTTCATCAGAATCATCAGTCTACCATCAGACGATTGTCTGTCCTATGTACAGAAAAATGGATTTATAAAGCTGAGCATGGGAATGCCCGCCTCAGCTAGATCATGAAAACAGTATGAAAAATAATGTATTGTATTGTATCTTATTATAGGTCTCCTCCCAGCATTGGAAGAACTTCGGATCCTCCTAATAAAGCATTTCACCCAATAAACGGCCTCATACTTTAGGGGGCAACTGTTATAGACATTTTTGTGCCTTATAGCATTGAGCATGAAATGTCCATAATCCAAGGGATCCAAAGTCCCTAAAAGAGTTGTTCCTGCCCCTAAAGGAACAAGGTCAACAAATGACAGCTTCTCCCAGAAGTTCTCCACCAAAAACCACTCAGAACTAGTCAAATCAGGATCAATTCAGATGCTCTTCTAGCTGCCTGTGTTGCAATGCACCCCAGTACACTAGCTAGGTGCGTTGCAACGCACCTAAATGCACTACCAGGGTGCGTTGAGTGGGAAATGACAAATGGCAAGCTCATTCAACGAGGTGGAAAGGCACTGGAAGCTTCCAAAATCTTCTCCAATGACACTTGCCTCAATGAATTCGACTAGTGATGAGTAAGAGGCTCTTAACCTCCAAGTGGAAGCAAGAACTGACAGAGAGAAGCCACAAGTCAAAGCATAAGCTGACTCATCCTCTCTGCTTACATCTATATATGGATCCCTCACCCAGAGATCCAGGAGGCTGGAATTTTGTACTTTGCAGAGAATTGTTGTTGGTTTGAGATTGAGATTAGTACATTGGGTGATTTATGCTTTGTTGGAGGAGAGGAAGGGATTCCTTTGCTGGGAGGTAGATGCTGGATCGGGACTCACTTGGTTGTATCTCCTCTTGGACTTTCTTATCATATCAATACAACTATTTAAGTTTCTCCTATATGCTTGTATATCAATGATGCTTTGTTATATTTGCATATTTAGTTTATATCTGATCCTAAACTAGTTATGAATGTAAATCTATGTCTTTTGTGTAGTTTTCCTCTCTTGTGATCTTGCAGGAACTTGGTGAAGCTGGACCAGTGAAGGAGCAAGCAGCAGGAAGCGAACAAAGGAGAGAGCGATTAGATCGACAAACTAGCGGAAGACACCGGTTAGTTACATCCTTCTTCTCCATTTACATTTCGTAAAGAAGAATACAAAGATAGTTTTCCTTGTTTGTTGCTAAGGCACTATCACACCTTAGAGTGGGATAGGGGCATTCCGAATGGATACTTTTCCCAACAATAGAAGGCTATTTTCTTGAATAGGTTTATCGTCAACTATGTAGAGATAACAAAAGGTTTCATGTGTCTATTGAAGAAAGGTGTACCTTTCTTATGGGATGACGGGGCCCAAAAATCTTTTGATGCTTTGACACATGCCTTGTTGTCTTCCCCATTACTGAGCCCTCCTTATTTTAATAGATACTTTTTGCTCTATCTCAGAGCCTCTGAATCCACCATTAGTACAGTTATTTTCCAAGAGGATGAGATGTGAAATGAATATTTCATTTACTATCTTCCCAAACACTTTATTGGTCTAGAGCTTCATTATTCCCACATTGAGAAGTTATGTTTGACAACAATTTTTCTTGCCCAACATGTACAACATTACATACTCATGTGAAATACCATGATAATTTTTGACTCTAACCCCATGGAACATATCGTTAGTCGAAAAAACATTAGGGGAAAGTATTGGAAGTGGATTTTCATTCTTCAAGATTTCAACTTGGAGTTTGCAGTTTCTAAATTCAAGAAATATTTTGAATTTACTAGATTTATGTCTATCTTACCTTTGAGTTGATGAAGAAGTTATGGCTGAAGATGCATTTATTGATGAATCCTTGCTCCACATTATCCCATCTGAACCATGGTATGGGGATGTCTTACTTATTTTATGAAATCAACATTTTCAGTCTGAATTGTCTCATGATGGACATCTACATATACTAAATCAGGTTAGGAATTATGTCATTATTATTCATACTCTTTATCATTTTAGATTTGATGTGGTGTTACGTCAGTGTATCACTCATGAGGAGGTCATACAAGTATTGAAGGACTTCCCTGCAATAAGGTAACAACCCTGGGTTAAAAATACATGTAATAAAGTTAGTAAAGGCAAAATAAGACCAAGATCATGGGACACATGTTACAAGATGAATGTTGGGCAAACCATCTTAGTGTGGGTGTTCATTTTGTTTAATATGGCTAAGGGGAAATTTTCAAAGGCAACGGAAAATATTTTGAAAGGGTAAGAGGCATTAATTGGCATTTTATTTATGAAAACAATGGAAAATAGGAGAAAAGGAAGGTGAAAGGTCATAGGTTTCATGTGAGGAGGAAAATGAAGGAAAAATAATGGAAATCGAAGAAAATAGAGGCCTCATTAATAAAAAGGATTTTGAGGATCATTTCACAACCTTTTGTCATTTTAACCTTTTTATCAGTCTAGTTTTGGATATCACTCTCTATTCTCTCCACACTTTCATACTCTCATACACTTAAAGTATTCTTGGAGCACTCTAGCATTGGAGGAAGGAAGGCAAAGGAAGGACAAAAAATGAAATGGAATAAAATATCAGGCAAGGAAGAGAAGGATCAAGTGGCTATAATGGGATTACTTGCAAGTATCAAATTGCATGTATGATTTCCTTTCTACTTTTGGCATGAATGGTACATGCATGTGTGTATTTGGTTATCTTGATGTCATTGTGTTGCAATGGCTACAACCACCCTCCAAAATTTTGGCCTGCACCCAATTTTGGAGCCTCCCTTGAGAGTGTCACTTGATGGATGTGCGCACTCGAGTTCACTTCGTGAGCTCGTGTGAGTCTTTGCACCCACATTGCCTGATCATTTCACCCAAGTTTTGCATGTTGATGTCAATGTCATACATGCAACCATGTTTTGGTTATACTCACGCTCTTCGCTTCATGTGTACTTATTGTGTTCGCCATGTAAACATCTGTCGCACTCACACACAGAGTCACATACACTGCGCAAGCATCATCACGATCAATCAGTGATCAATCGCAAGTGTTGCGCTTGTCGCTTACACTGTCGGTCAGTCATGTTGAGCATGTGTGTCTGGATGGTTTGAGTCATTTCATCGTCAAGGCATATAAGTGTGGGTTTGCAAGATTACGTATGCATCTTTCGCTCGTTCACACACTTAGTCACTTTGCTGAAGTTATGACAACCATATTCTCCTCTAACAGCTGGATCATCACCTCGCCATCGACTCGATCGATTGTCACCCAGAACAACGCAGAAGCTCCAAGCAAGCCATTTCAAGCTACGTTGTCTGCAATCAAATAAATCAACCTTCATGCTGGTCAATAAGAAACTTTGACACGACAACCACCCCGGGACTGACTCCCCTCAAAAATTGCGTAGAGGCTGTAGAACTTTCCCGCTGACTGAGAAAGTTGCACAGACAGGCCAGACAGACACCAAGTGCCATTTCCTATCTCCCTCAAAAAATTGTGCATATTTTCTAGCCAGCCCTCCTGACAGTTGACCGACTGCTCACCAAGAAAATTGTGCAATTTTCATGAGAAAGTCCTATGCTTCTCAGTAGTCTACCCAGCTCAGAAACTGTGCAGAGGTGACTAGCAGGCCAACCTCCCATCATTAACACAGATTTTCCCGCTAATGGCTCCCAATAGTTAACTGACAGTTCCACTAAGGAATTACACAGTTTTTGCTGCTGAGCTCCTGGCAGTGGATTGCCAGTTCCCCTCAAGAATTGCACAGTTTTTGTTGCCAGTGACCCAACAGCTAACTGCCAGTTCCCCTCAGGAATTACGTAGTTTTTCCTTCCAAGCTCTTGCTACCTGTTCATTCTGTAAATTATGCAGATTCTACTTGCCTAGCCTTTTTGCAGCCCAGATTGTTCCTCCCAAAAACTGCTTAGTTTTGTCCTCCAACTGAGCCAGACCTCGTAGACAGTCACAATTGATCTAGATTTCCCATCTCCATCACCCAGTGACTTCTGTGCAATTTTCATCAGTAGTGCCTAGAGCCTCTATCCCACCTCGCAACCTTGTCACCTCTCCCGGTCACCTGCATACAAATTGATCATGCATCATGGTAGACTAGGAGGTTTTTGGATTTGATGTCATCTCTTCATGAGTGACTACAGATACAGGTACACAAACAAACATGGTGCAACAATGGATGGGATGAATGAAGGGAGCACATGTAGAAGGACAAGTTCTTACAGATCCATTTGGGCACATCAAATCCCAACATTCAGATCAGTGTTTTAGGACTCATCAAACCTTAAATTCAGTTGTTTCATGCCCTAAAAAAGTCAACCCTTTGAATGCCTCCTTCCCAGACAGTTTCATGACTTGAAGACATCTAGAAATTGCCTCTAGAGGCACTAGCGCAGGCAAGCCCTTATGAAGGTGCACTGCAGAGTAGTTGAGTCCACTGCCAGGGTGCTCTGCAGAGCACTTAGGCTTCCTTTCACATGTGCTGGGTGAGAATGAGCGAAATTCACATAGGGTTTGGGGAATATTATTATCTTTTGGAGTCATCTAGAATTTTCCCTGTCTTATCAACTCCTATGAGCTTGAAAATGGATGAGGAATGAGTTAAGGATCATCCTATCCTCTCATCCCTTCCTCCATGGAACTAATTCTAAGTATGGAAGGCCATTCATTGTCACCATTAATGACAAAACCTCCTTCATCTTCCTATAAATTGACCACTCATCTAAGTGATCAGGGGCTGGATTATGTTGAATTGTAAGGAGATAATGTTGCTATGAGACTTGACCTTGGAGCAAATGATGTGATGCCACAAGCTTGTCTTGCTTTTGATGTGATGTGGATGAGGTCCAAGTTGGAGGAATGACTTTGAATCAGACACTAATGGTTGTAATTCCTTCTTCTGTCTAATAACATGTTTGAACCTTTTTCCATATGATGTGTTCTTTCATAATCCTTATATGTATGAATTGCTTCTGATTCCTTTCATTTATATTCAATGGATCGTATGCTTTGATTGGTTTTCGTCTTCTGTTGTGTTGACAGGGTACTTTTCAAGTGGATTAAGTATGGGAAGGAGCGACAGAATCGATACAAGGGAGATGAGAGGAAAGCAGAGCTACATGTAGGCCTTCTATCCTCTCTTCTTATCTATTTCTTATAGGGAAAGTCTAAAAAACATTAAACTATTGTTCTAGGCATAACTACTTGTCTAGTGCATTAGTATTTATCTGTAGATGCTAAATTCTCCAAAACAAATTGACGACCATGCCGGGGAAGAATCCTCTTTCCTAGTAGCTTATCCACCTCCTAATATATCCTTGTGGACTCTATTTGTGTTCATAGATTGTAATTCCGTTGTTTACATTGAATTTTTTTTCAAAACTGTGTCAATTTGCCTCTTGAAATGGCTTACTATCACCAACGCAGGTTTGTGAGGGACATAGTGCGATGCAAAGAATCCATGGCTTAGGGACAGTGCTCTGAAGCACACTATCTTCCACTTTGGGCTGCACTGATCCTCCTAGGATTAGTTTCCCATTTTTGGAAAGAGTTTTTGCCAAATTTTCTCTGTTTGATTGTTTGTTGATTGATCAATTAATGTTATGTCTCAAGAAATGAGTTGTTATCTCCTGGTCTATCCTGATTTTGATTGTATTGATTAATGTTTCTTCATGTTTTCTTTGTCATTATCGATCAAGAGTCAAAGTTAGGATATAATTGATTAATCTTCATTCAAAAGAAAGTGTCATAAAGTCTTCTCTTCCTTCGAATCTGAATTGTCATAAAAGTCTTCGTTCATATGAAAGATTGGTTGATTGTATATGCATATTTCCTTTTTGTTCATATTCACATTAAGGGATTCGAAAAGAAATACATGCACGTTTCATTGAAAAAGTTTGTGTGTGCTGATAGGAATAGTGTAGGGACATTGCATTTAGATTGTGCTCTTTTCTCTTTGATCAAAAGAAATATTTCTAGGAATGCTTATCATGATATTTGCATTCCTAGAAATTTCAAAATACATCACGTGGTGAACTTGAAAGGCAAATTCCTAAGAAAGATCAACTTAAAATAAACATAAATTTACCTAATGGAGCATTGTCATTAATGAGAACATTTAATGGTTCTAGGCTAGAGACATGTTCTGGCGTCATAAAACAAAGCAGCGAGCACTAACTTGTCTACAATACATCCCGAGTGTGATACCTCATTTGACGTACGTGAGTATATCATAGCTCTTCCATGTACTTTACGTATATAGGGTGGTGTTACAATACGCAAAGTATATGGGAATTCTTTCACTGTGCGGTTTTGCATTAGACAACACTTATACGGACTGGGCCTCCACGTACCTTGGGGTATATATGGGAGGAAAAATCTAGGTTTCTATCCATCCTTAAGTAATCGAGTTGACCGCCTTGTAAACTATGATATACCGAACACAACATTCAAGGAGATTTCCTACCCGTACATCTTGGTTCACCAGGAGGTATTTTGCAGTTCACAGTTGCTTGGTAAACCTTTTGCCTAGTATACCCATTTTTGTTTATTTCTTTTTTGATAATAAAATTAATAAGAAATCGTGGAGGAACATCAACCCATACCCCGTCGTTCGTGGAGAACAGCGAGAAAACCGCCTTTGCCTCTCGAAGTGACACCAATTAGGGCAAAGTGGTCTCGCTTAACTGAGTCTAGTACATCAAGAACTCCTAGTTCTTCATCTGAATTACCTGAATCATCTATTTTGGTAAGTACTGAGACTCTAGTTACTCCAACTATTTCTGGCCCATCTGTTTCTGAAGAAGAAGTTTCACAATTACCTAAGGACATTAGCACTGATCCTAGTGAAACAGTAACCAAGGTTGCTCAACAGCAAGTTGATCCTCAACTTGAAATTGCTCAATAAGAAAGTACTTTTGAACTTGAATCAGTTCAACTAGAAGTTAATCTATAATTTATCCCAGTTTAAATAGAAGCTACATCTGAACCTGAAGTTGTTTAGGAACCTATTTCTGAAACTGTTGTTCATTTATCCGAACATTTTGACTTTGAATTTGAACATTTAGAAGTTGTTACTTTACCGGAAGACAATCAATCGGTTACCCCTCAGAAATCAATAACTAATGAAACTTCAACTTCATCAATACCAGAAATATTTTACAGACCTGATGATGAAGTTCTTTCACCAAGTTTAATTGCTATAGAGGAGGAATTGGAAGAAGATTCCACACCTGGAACCCTGTTTCACTTTGGAATTGGACTTTATCTTTACCCTAATACTCCTTATTTTTTCGCTCCATTTGATCTTGCTTCTTTTCAAGTACCCATCGATTCTTTAGGACAAATTTTGGGTCAGTTAACTATGGCTAAACAATCGTCAACATCTCAGACTGTATCATCTGATGCAACTGCAGTAGAATATTCTGTTGTAACCTCTTCGATTTTTTCTACCACACCTGAGTCGCACCTGTATGGTGAATCATCTGCCTCAGTTCATTACCAATCATTGTCTGGAACCCACTTAGGGGTTTCTTCTACACCATGGTCATCACCCATGTCCTCAACCGAAATTTTACCTGGTTCTTCTCTAATGGGAACTCAACAATTTGATCCTGCATATCAGTATCAAGCTGGGAAATCTAGTCAACCAATACCTATGTATCCATTAAATACTGGATTGCCACCATATGGAGAGCAATATGCTTATTCACCGTATCCTCCTTATTCCGGAGGACTACCATATGGTAATATCCCACAGTATTCAGGTCAATATGGAATTAGAGTTTGTCAATGGCAACCAACAATTCCAGTTCAACCGAGGCTTGTGTATCCAACACAACCAATGCAAACTGTGTCAGCTATTCCTATTACACCTGTTGTTACTACTGTACCACAGTCACAAGTTCAAACTATTGTATCTCAATCGGTACAAACTGATCCTTCTACCTTGCAACCACAAGTTTCAGGTCAAGAAGTTCAAGTTCCTCAAGTTGTTGTATAATAAGGTTAGTATACCCTTATCTGGACTGACCCAGGCTTACACTGGTATAGTTTACTCACAACCTGGCCAACCTTTCATTGTTGGACATCAACAACCGTTAAATCAACAAAAGTTGTACCAACAACAAGAATAGTTGATTCAACAATCGTGGCAGCCTCAATTTCAACAACCCCAATTCCAGCGATTCCAACCCCAGTTTGGACTTGTTCCATAGGCTCAACCTAGTTTTGGTCAATCTCAAGCTTACCAAGGTCTTGGTCAACAAGGCTTTGCAGGTTATGGACAACCACACATTCAACCTGGTTATCAACAACCACCTTATACTAGTTTTGTTAAAAAACCATACCAAGGTTACCAAATGCAGATGCCCTATGTCGGTATGCAAAGACCTATTGCTCAAGCAATTCCATCATACCCTGGGTATGCTCAACCTGACTTGAATCAACAGTTTCCATTTGTAGCAACTTTAGAGTTACCAGATTTAAATCGGCTCACTAATGATCCAATCTTATATGTACCTTCGTGGCTGATAATTCTGCATAAGTTACCATCTGACATTCCAAAATTTAATGGAAATCCTGGAGAAGACCCATCAAATCATGTCATGAACTTTCATTTGTGGTGTTCATCAAACTCCTTAAATGATGATTCGTTCAAACTTCGTGTTTTCCAAAGAACACTTACTGGTCCAACCGCTAAATGGTACATTGAATTACCAAGAGCTTCTTTCGATAATTTCACCACTTTAGCCACTACATTTTTGACCCACTTCCAGCTACCCATCAAATATGAGACTGGAACGGAACTCCTAACCAACTTTAAACAGACTACTGCTACCCATATATTAGATCATATTCATGAGTAGCGGTGTCAACATCGAATGGTTAAGACATATGTTCCTGGTCAGCTTTTAGCTGAGTGGTTCATAAAATCCTTGTTGCCATCAAGCACCGAGGATGTGGCAAAAGGTGGAGTTGTGACAAAAGAGCAAGTTATTGCTTGTGCCCAATACTTGGATTTGATTTACACACAATTCGGCACGCTTTATGACAAAATACCCAATGCACCTCAACTAGCTTTCATTGTTCCCCTTCCTCCACAATCGAGTAAGGACTCTCATGCCAACGATGGTGTGATCGGTTCTTCAAGCACATATATAGCAGGAAGACCATCTGGTCAAACTCTTGCTATTTCCAATCAAACTACCAATGCAACAAAAAATACTCTTACCTCCGAGGTTAATGCCATGCCATCTGACAAAGGCAATAATCCAAAGCAACCAGGGAGCAAGAAAAAGGGGAAAAACAAAAAGAAACAAGAAGATTCCCCTCCAGAGAAATCCTCTGATTCCTCTACTTCAGTAAGGAAACCTCATTATCCATTTCTGATATGTAATGACGAGCATTTTACAAGAAATTGTCCACACTGCTTTGAGGTCTCTAAACTTTTAAAGACTTCAAACACATGGTAGTGTTGACTGATCCGTTTCCAACCCCGGAGACACATTTGGTTGCAACAGACCATGCTTCTGTTGGCATTATGGCATTATGAACATATGTTGAACTTGATGGCAACCCTCTCTTAGACGGTCATTTCTCTTATATACACCATGATGGGGACAAGAAGAGCCAAGAGGAGAGAAGAAAGGCCATATACTCATGTATTAGAGAAGAAAGGCCATATACGCATTGGAGGTGTTTGGGTGCTTAAAATCCATATATGTATTCATTATCACTATCAGGAGCTATCGGGCTTACTAAAACCCATATATGCATGCATTTATATTATCGAGAGTTGGTTGGGTGCGTAAAACCCATATATATGCATTATATCCCCTTTTCGGCGGTTACATGAATAATATAATTGCAGCATCGAAGTTTCGGCATATCGCATATCAACTATATATATATATATATGTGTGTGTGTGTGTGTGTTCCGGCATATCGGCGCAATGGTGTTTCGGTTGTGTGACCCGGAAGCATATCGCAATGGACCCGATGGTGGCATTAAACTTGGTCCATAATAATATCGCATCCGCGGCAATCGGTCAAGCCCTGCCTCACCCGAATGCCAATTGCGACAAGAGGAGGCGGACCCGATGGAGGTATTAAAGGCAGTCTATAATCATATCGCATCCGCAGTATAAAGGGTCGCCCACCCCAATCCTCCGATTGCGATAACATATGGACCCGATGGCATATCAAATGTGGTTTATAATAATATCACGTACGCAGTATATCGGAATGCATAAAGGGTTGTCCACCCCAATCCTCCGATTGCGATAAGAAGTGGCGGACCCGATGGGAACTTTAAAGGGACTTTATAATATATCGCATCCATCGCAAACCGCCGATAGCAATGAAAAGAGCGGACCCGATATATATATATATATATATATATATATATATATATATATATATATATATAGGCTGGTTAATGGGGCATGTCGCATCCGATCTATCAGATCAGCCATCGGCAAATAGAAAATGTTATATAGCGATAAGGAGTGGACCCGATATATTTATAAAGCATGGTTAATGGCCATATCGCATCCGATCTATCGGATCGGCCATCGACAAATAGACAATGTTATATAGTGATAAGGAGCGGACCCGATATATTTATAAAGCATGGTTAATGGCCATATCGCATCCGATCCATCGGATCGGCCATCGGCAAATAGATGATGTTATACAGCAATAAGGAGCGGACCAGATATATTATTAGTTTGGATGCATTAAGTTAAAATCCCGCCTTTTGTGGTTTTGGACCGCTATCATAGTTTTCCCGCTTAAGCCTTCTCTTAAGAGAATTGGTCAAAACAGTTGTGCCTCAGGTTTCGGATCCTCTGGTTTCGATTCATGGTATTATCAAAAGCATGGCTATATAAAGAAAAAGGGGATCCGGTGGCAAGTATGGAGAATGAATTGAAGATCTTAAGGGAGAATAGATCGGCATTCTTATGATCTGTCAAGGAGCAATCTACTGAACCGAATTCAAGAAGAATGCGTGCAGGACGGTAGATCCGCATCGCTTAGGGGGTATTGCAGTTCATTTGAGAGCAGCCAACCGCAGGGAAGTAGTAGTCATTCCTTAACTCTGATATAACGTCTTCTGTTGATTCGCTAAAGGTCTCTGGGTCCGGATATTGGGTTTGTCTTGTGTCTAGCCTCTGGGTGCTCTATAACATGTATGACCTCTGCATTATGGTATGATTTAGGCATATACAACCTCTGATTAAAAGGTGACCAAATCAGATATTTATTTATAGCTAGTGCATGGGTTGGCGCATGGGTGATCTGCTGTATAAAGAAAACATGTATTGATCTGAGGTTTGGGTATTTCTGAAGAATCATTTATACTTTATGATCATTTGATCTTCTTGGATCCAGTTTGAAAATTTATGAAAAGTGGTCCTTGAAAGAAGTAAGGGGGTTGTAGCTCCCTTCCAGGAGAGACTGGAAAACGAGAGAGAGTTGTAGCTCTCTACAGGTTGTAGCCTGCGTACTGGTAAAGGACTACACCAGTACAAAATCATTGTAAAAGGAGTTTCTAATTGAAAGAAGATAGAGACTTGTAGCAGGTGGTTTTCTCCCACATTGGGTTTCCACCTTATATCATGGTGTTCATGTGTGTGACTTATGTGTGATGATCTGTTCTATTTTACTGCACCAGTTTACTGTTAATATGATTGATAATGTTCTAATGCACTCATTAAGGATCAACTAACTGAATCATAAGAAGTTGTGGAAGTAGCATATATGAATCTGAATATGTAAATGAAAAAGTTTTATTAATGTGATAATACTGATTCACCCCCCCCTCTCAGTATTATTTCCAACAGCTTCCACATCCCAAGTACTCGTGTTATCCATCAAAAAGCCACAAAATGAAGTTTTGGTGTCAACGAGAAACAAAGATTATGGAAATCCATCATCATCATCGAATAATCAAGCCACTGATCAACCTAATCCTTCGACTTCGACTACATCTAAAGTTGTTCCACCCATTGTACCTGAATTGACAATAAAACCACCAAAGGGAGTTGTGCACAAATCGACATTCAACCCTTGGGGTCGAGCAGCTCAAAATTATAACATAGTGGAAGATCTTGCTCAATCACCTTTTGCTATGTTGACACTCGAGGTGTTGCAAAATTGTCCCTCCCATAAACAGGCTTTACTGTCAGCAATTAGCGGAATAGATCCTATGGATTCAAATCTTGTGGTTTTTAACCATGCGGGATATACACCATAGTTACTGGCGTAGTTAAATTTCCTAATTCAAGTAAAAGCTCTCAATAAGAATGTTCACCGAACTATTATTGATGAGGGGGCATCTACTTGGATTATGTCCATGAGTTGCTGGAAAACACTTGGTTCACCGCTGTTGTCACAATCACCAACCATGTTGAAAGATTTTGATGGAAGAACATATACTCCATGTGGGATTTTGAGTAACCTGCAAATCAAACTAGGGGGAAAAACAGTTACTGTTGAAGTTGAGGTAGTTGACGGACCCCTCGATTACAACATTTTATTGGGAAGGCATTGGTATATGCTATGGCTACTATGGTTTCCACGTACTTTCGTACTATTGCGTTACCTTTTAAGGGTGGAATCATAGTCATTTATCAGCTAGCCTTCTTTTCAAATAGTTCACAGGCTACGTGAAGCATTTCATTGGTACATGGACCCCTGCTGTCACTTCAAAGTGTTGGAGTAGGTCTCTTTAAATATCCTTCCCTAATGGGTACTTTTACCCTACCGTCACCATCTGATTTGGTGGAAGTGGCAAGATTAGAGACTTGCAACATGATTTCCTCCACCTCATTTGATTTAAGGAGGATTACCAACAAAGTTGAAGTTGATAGTAATATAGAGGTGATGCCGTTAAGCCCCATTGAATCATCATAGCAATCAATCTTTCGAGCTTGTGCCGCAAACCTGAATCCGCACTCAACAATTGTATGGGTGGATAGGTAGTTAGAATATGGTAACTCTTCAGATCTTTTTCACGTATACATTCTACGAATGAAGGAATCATCCAATCAATGATGATAGGAGAGGAACCATGGGAATATTAGCATCATCATTCCAATGTTCCAAATGAAATCGAAGATTATTCAAATGAACTAAACCACCCATCAGTCGTTGATTTCCTATCAAATTCAGTTTTCATAGACACAATCGAATCTGAGCGAAATCTGTCAAATATTGAAGAAACGACTTCTATTAATATTTTGACCAAGCCTAATATTATAGAGAACATTCATGTCGGCAAATCTTGTTCTCCATTGGAACTTGATAATTACCGTGCTCTTTTTCATGAATTTAGAGATATTTTTTCATGGTCTTATGAGGAGATGCCAGGAATTGACTCTAGTATTGTTGAACACGAAATTAAAATGTACCCTGATGTCAAGCTAGTTTGATAGCAGCTTCGACTTGTTCATCCAAAGAAAGCTGCTGCAATTAAAGCAGAGGTTGGAAAACTTTTGCGGGCTGGTTTCATTTACCCTCTTCCTCTTACTGATTGGGTTTCCAACATTGTCCCTGTCATGAAGAAACAAGGAAAAATACGAGTGTGCGTCGATTACAGGGCTGCAAATTAGGCATGTCCAAAGGACAATTATCCTACTCCTTTTATCAACTAGATTATTGACAAATGTGCTGGATGTGAAATATTCTCATTTATGGATAGATTTTCCGGCTACAATCAAATCAATATATGCCCACAGGACCAATCGAAAACATCTTTTATTTGTCCATGGGGCACATTCACCTATAGGAAACTCCCATTCGGTTTGAAGAATGTTGGGGCCACATTTTAGAGGGAAATGAATTATGCCTTCCATGATATCAAGCACATTGTTCAACCTTACCTTGACGATTTACCTACTCATTTACAAAAGCAGACTGATCACCCGCAACATTTGAGAGCAATACTTTTATGGTGCCGACACCACAAGATTCGACTCAATCCATAGAAATGTGTGTTTTGTGTTGGTTTTGGTCGCTTGCTTGGATTTGTAGTGTCTCGAGAGGGGATTCGACAAGATCCATTAAAGGCTCAGGCAATTTTGCATTTGCCCCCACCTTCAAATATTTTACAGTTACAGAGACTTCAAGGGAAATCCAACTTTCTGAGGAGGTTCATTCCTTATTATGTTGAGATGGATAAAGGTTTTACACATCTTTTGAAAAAGGAGATACCCTTTCATTGGGATCAGGTTGCATAAGCTTCCTTTGATGCTCTTAAAGATACCCTGATTAGAGCTTCATTAATGTATTCTCCAAATTACCAAAATGACTATTCCCTGTATCTCGCCACTGTAGATACAACCATTGGCATGGTTTTATTCTAGGAATAAAGCAGGATTGAACATCCTATTTATTACTTGAGTCATAATCTCAATGATATATAAAGTAAGTACTCATATGTCGAAAAACTAGTTTTGGCAGTTGTTCAAAGATTTCACCATTATATCCTATTACAGAAAACAACTGCCATTTCAGATTGCAACCTTATGACATACATTTTGTCACATAAATTGCTGGGGGGGAATATTCAAAATGGATAGTTATTTTATAGGAATTTGATTTAGAATTCATCAAGTCTAAATCAAAGAAATCTCTAGTTTTCGCTGAGTTACTATGTGACCTTCCCTCGACCTCCATTGAATCAACATTCGAACCCTCAATTTTGGATGAGTCTCTGTTTCTAATTTTGTCATCTGACACCTGGTATGGAGATATACTGATTTATCTCCAAACCCAAACTTTCTGGCAAGATACCTCTCGCTCGCAACAACGACATATTTGTTACCAAGCCAAACATTATCTGATCATTGGCGACACACTTTACCATCATGGTATCGATACAGTTTTATGGAGGTGCCCCATGCATGAGGAGAATGAGAAAGCATTGAATGATTGCCATTCAGGTGCCTGTGGTGGACACTTATCTGGATATGCAACCGCACAAAGGATTCTTCGTGCTGGTTACTTCTAGCCAACTATATTTAAAGATTGTATTATTGTTGTCAGAAGCTGTCATGCATGCCAGATATATGACCGAAAAACCAGATTACCACCTGCACCATTGCATCTAGTCATTGCTGTTGGCCCATTCACCAAATGGGGCATTGACTTTATGACATGTAACCCGACCTCGGCCGGGGGGCATGGGTATATTATAGTCGCTGTTGACTATTTTACCAAATGGGCCGAGGCGATGCCAACATTGAACAATAGTGGCAAAACGACTGCATATTATAGTCGTCGTTGACTATTTTACCAAATGGGCCGAGGTGATGCAAACATTGAACAACAATGGCGAAACAACTGCTCTTTTATTTTCTAACCATGTGGCTGCCTGGTTTCGTGTACCACAAGCCATAGTTACAGATCATGGGTCGAATTTTCGTAATCAAATGATGGCTAAGTTAACTACTAAGTTAAGAATATCACATGATAGTTCTACCCCATATTACCCGCAAGCGAATGGACAAGTTGAGGCCATCAACAAGGTCCTGAAGCAGATGTTGCAAAGAATGATAGGGGTTCATAAAAGAAACTGGTACTTAATCTTGTACTCTGCCTTGTGGGCATATCGAACCTCGGTGAGAAATGCAACTGGACTTACACCATTTTAGTCGGTGTATGGTTTGGAAGAAATCTTACCGATATAATGCAAAATTTCATCCCTCAAACTTGCGATTGACCAGTTACCTGACACTTCTGAAGAATAAGTGCATTTCTTAGAATTAATCCATCTGGATGAAACCCGTTGTGATGCTGCATTGGCTAACGAAGCACATAAGAAATGTATTAAGGCGCAATATGATAGAAATGTCAAGCCTCGTATCTTCTCAGAATGAGACCTGGTCTTGCTTTACGATTAGGAAGCTGATAAACTTGGAGTAAGGAAATTCGAACCAATGTAGATGGGTCCTTATGTTGTCAAGTGTGTTCTAGTGAAAGGAGCCTACGAGTTAGTAGATTATGATGGGATTCCATTGTCGCAACTCTGAAACAAGCTATACCTTAAATGTTGCTATGCTTGATTAAGTGTAGTAAAATTCATTGTATATATGCTTTCATTGCGTGTGTGTGTGTGTCTTTTAGAGAATTTTATATGGTTAGTAATCCGCTTTGCATTTGTTGTAGATGTTGGAGTCTTCGGAACCTTTTGTTGGTTACGCTGATGGTGCTAGTCGTAGTACACATAATTTGTCTTCTACAACATGGGCCATTTTCGCTCCAAGTGGTGAGTTAGTGAGTTTTCAAGGGATTTGTATTGGTCGATCGACGAACAATATCGCTGAGTATAGCGTGTTGATTGAACTACTCTTTGATGCCATTTCACTTGGCATTTGCCGAATCACTGTTAGGTTGATTCGCAACTCATTGTACTACAACTAACAAACATTTATACTGTTTGAAATCCAACAATTTTTCGTATGTTCCTTAGAGTTCATATTTTGGAAAGACGTTTTGAAAACATTCAATATCAACACATTTCCAAAAATCTTAACACATTAACTGATTCTCTAGCGAATTATGTGTTAAATAGACATTTGTGACATATGTAAAAGTAATATTTTTAATTCACATCATTAGTTGCATAGGATTGCATATAACCATAAAAGACTCTGAAAGTAAAATAGGTAGGTGTTTTAAAAGTTTTTACAAAATTTAATGCTGAAGACACATTTGGTCATCTAACCTGAAAACTCAAAAATACATACAAAATATCCTTAGTATATCTAGTGGTGCTCATGATAATAGGTCACAACATGTGCTATCATGCGAAAAAGCCTAGCCCAATGGTTAGGAACACCAATAGTGTGGCGTTGTAGCCTCATAGGTAAATCCTCGATCCAGATATCCGGAATGCCAACGTTTAATCCCTCTATGTGATCCTATAACTCTACTAAGGTCTCGGCCAAATCCAAGTCCTGGAGAACTGCTCTCCCGATGTTTCTCTACGCTGGCCCACTTGCAACCTGTTGGCGTACCACAGGTTGAATCGTACCCACATTTGTATGAAAAAGAGTAATTTTAGTTTAGTCTTGGAAACATTAAAAAGCACAAAAAACATGTAGAAACTTGAAAAATCAAAAAACACTTTGGTCAAACAACTTACCCATAGCACCCCATTGTGCTCCAACTAGTAGAATCAAATCTGGATCTCCACGATAATCCATCCTTGAGTATGGATGCTTCTTGATAATAACATGTCACTGAAGCCAACTGAAAAATGCAGGGGAGAAAATGATTATTGACTGACCAACATGTCAAGCCATCAATTCAACCCACCTCTGCATACGTGGATCTCTAGGACCAACCACACCAGTGATACATGCTATGGTTTCATCAATGGGATTTTCTCTAAGGTAAAAGCAATCAAGATCGAACCATAGCAGGAATTCTTTGTCTTACCACTTTTTACCTTAGTTAGTTGTTCTTTCAGTAGTGAAAGTACAACCTTGCACCAGTTGAAAGCTTTTGGTTCTAGACATTCCAGTGCATACTGCATATAAGATCTGTTAGCTACAGGGAAAATTTTAAGAAACCCCCCTAAATTTACATGTATAATAAATGGGTGAATCTCCATGGTATATAGGAAAAATGGAAGGTGATTTTATCAATAATATGATATGTATATATAATTTTTTGGCGAATCTCTCTTCAGGCATGGCAAATATTTTACTCAATTATGAAATCTTGTGTTTATTGAATACACAAATGAAATCATTGTATTTCTTTAAATATCTTTTGAAATCAAAATTGAAATTACATATTGATAACCTAGTGGGTGTAGGATAAAATTCACCCATGCCATTCACAGAAAGCATGAGAAAAAACCTAATACTATATATAAAACCAAGAAAAATTCAAATTCATCACTTCTAGGGACCTCATAACCACCCTGCCAATACACAAGTATGTTCCTGTTTGCAATTAGAAAAATTACCCAAATTACAATCTGTTTACTCCAGCATATGTTGGAAAGTTATAGAAGGATGACTAGTGCAATCAATCCATTCCTTTTAGCCCTGTATTTGTTTCAGTTTAAAACAGAAGTATACAAATATACTTGTCCAATGTCTATGCTTTAACCATTCACCTTAAGATGTTTTTACAATATAATTTCCTAAGTCTATTTAATATCTTCATTATCATAAAAACCAACCTATATCCATCTTAACTCCACATCTACCACTCTTAGGGGATGAAATCTATTTATCCCTCTGAGCACTTGGTAGACCCAGAATTAAGATGGATCTAAGATGATAGAATTTCCCCTTTAAATAGTCTATGCTCACATGAATACCATGGTATTACCATGGGTCAATACCATGGGTTATCATAAACCTGGAGCTTAAAAATTACTATTAGTAATTTATAAAAATTAATAAAATTAATAGTTAATTTTTATTTTATTTTTTATTTTAACCAAGCTAAAATGTTTAACATACATTAAATTAAAACATCCATTTTTACTCTTGATCGGATCAAATATTTGTTCACTCTATGCTAGTTTGCATATCACGATATTTGATACCTCTCGGGGTTAGTAGATCCAGAGTAAAGATGGATCTATGCTGGTTTAAATCCCCATTTAAATAGGCTGCATTCCAGGTGAATACCATGGGTCAATACCATGTGCCATTTTGGTGAATACCATGGGTCAATACCATGTGCCATTTTTATTTTTATTAATACTAATATTAGGGTTAATAATGTTTTCTTGCATGATATTAATAACAATCTAGTCCATGGTATTTGTCCCATAGTATTTTTCCCATAGGTTTCACCTAAATATAACGCATTTTTTGAGTGTTCGTAAATATAAGGTGACTTATGGAGTAAATATAAAAAAATGTTTTATTTGTTTACCATACCTCTCGTTTATTTATATTTTTATTAATTTTCCATACCTCTTTTACAAATATGGTATTTTTCCCATAGGATTCACTTAAATAAAACCTCTTTCTTGAGCCTTCATAAATAGAACGAGGGCTATGGAGTAAATATAAAAAGAGGTTTTATTTATTTACCATGCGTCTAGTTTATTTATATTAATATTTATTTACCATACCTTTTGAGTAAGTATAAAAAGACATTTTATTTATTTACCATACCTCCACTTTACATATATTTTTATTTGTTTACACCCTTGCATGTATATAAGGTGACTTATCTTTTTTTTTCTCGGTAAAAACTATGCTAATATATTATGTATAGTAGGCAAAATTTACATCATGACAAAATAGAGAGAACCAGGCTCTGGGAATATCATCCAGGAGCAGCTGAGGCCAATAAAAAAACTAGCCCACGCAGGGGCGCTAAACAGAGAAGCTAAACCATCCAAAAGAGCTAGCCCACGCAGGGGAGCTGACCAGAAATCCGAATTATCCCACGCAGGGGAGACTAACAATAACCAGCCCATTAACGAAGTTTCTAGGACACAAACACAAAGCACTGATGCCAAAACTAAGCTAAAACAGACAGCATTAGAGACCAAAAGACCAGACAGAAGAGCCATGTGAACCTTGAGCTCGGGCATCACTATTCGTCCATTTACACCTCCTCTACCCGGCACCAACCGTAAGCCTCCCTTTCAACAGCAGTGGGGGCAGTGTCTTCTGCTTCGTTGGTCCTCTCCCTCTGATCTAGCCTGCTTTTCGAGACATTTTCCAGGTCTGAGGCAGGATCCTTTACTCGAACCTTTGCTTCTTGCACCTTGCTGTCAGCTTTCCCCTGCCCATGTTCATCCAGGGAGTCATTGTCTTACTGGGAATTTTCAATGAACAGGACCGAAACATGCGCACTAATCTGGGGGCTGTTCATGGAACTGCTAAAATTGAAGATAGCAGAGCCGAAGGCAGGCAAGGAAGCCGAGCTCGATGCACCAGCGTCCATGAATTGACTGGAATGAAGGGGATTAGCTCCAGTGGAGCGTATGTTATGGCAATGACAGCAGTGGACAGAATTATCTGCATCGTGACTGCGAGAGGTTCCTCCTCTGGAAGTGCCTCGATGGCTAAGCAGACGCTGTCGAGGTCTCACCATCCTTACAGGGGTCGAGGAGAGGAAATTCAAACAGACCACGGAATAATCCAAACAGCCAGCTGCCGGAACAGACTGCGGAATAACCCAAATAGACAGCGAGGAGATCCCGGCGGAGACGGAGAGGCAGGGCAACCGGAATTGCAGAGACCTGCCAGAAGGAAGAACCACCAACATTCCCTGACCAGACGCAGCGACATGGTTTATAGCCTCAGCTACCTTACCTTGGAGCGCGCCCGCCATAACTGCAACCTCCACTTGAGCCGAATAGCCGTGCAGGGCATTTACTATGCTCTGCTGCATAGCCTTATACCAGCCGCTTGCAACGCCTGTGCCAGCCTTGCCTCCGATGTCTGCCGCGTGATGGCATATGGCCGGCATGTGGCCTACGACACACTCCTGTCCCATCCTAACTAACACCCGCATCTGGGATATATAAGGTGACTTATCGAGTAAATATAAAAAATGTTTTATTTATTTACCATACCTCTCATTTATTTATATTTTAATTAATTTACCATACCTCTTTTATAAATATGGTATTTGGGCCTTTGGCCCATAGGATTCACTTAAATAAAACCTATTCTTGAAAATGGGCGAATGGAAGGTTGTAACTCCTAATTTCAATGGCTAAATTTACCTTTTTTACCCTCTCCCTTAATATAAGGTGGGCTATTTGAGGTGATTTATAAAAATGTACTATGATACAAAATATTCGCCCACTAAAAATTTAAAACACCTTAATTTCGCCAAAGGGTGAACATTCGCCCCTAAAATTTTCTATGGTTAGTTAGATGTAGTGTCACGCTACTAGCCAATTTTGCGATCGTAAAGAGGATTGTTATTAAAGGAAAATCACTTACATCCTGAATTTTTATTTTCCCATCCCTGCTAGGCTGTGTACCTGGCTGACAAAATTGTCTGATGTAATCTCTCACCGATTCACCTCCATATGAAAATCTAGAAAGTGAGATGGGGGCACCTTGCCTCGACAGTCCGGTAAGAAAGTAAATATACTCAATAGTAATAGGGACCATCTTGTCCCTAATGTGAAATGTCTGATCTGTTGGATCCCATGCACGAACAAGGAACTGCAATAGTTCTATTTTTTGCCTCATTCTGGACAACTTAAAGTATTTGAGTAACCTGCAATTCCTGAGGGCCTCAATTGTACCCGGGTTATTTAGGGCAACCATGTCTTGTTCTTCATGCTCTCTTTCTCGCCATGTAATCGACATTCTGATATGATGAAAGCCTGAAACACAATCATAAGCTAAATTAGGATCCTTTCCATACAAAAAATAGGGAAAATTTTGGAGCAAATAGCTAAAACCAACTTGGGAAGTGCACTCAACGCAGTCTAGACACAGAGACAGTGTGCTGCAGAGCATCTAGCCTTCTATTTGGGTGCTCTTCAGTGCATCTTTCAATGTGAAAGCCTGCGCTAATCCCAGGGGAAAAAAATGAAACCTTAGGGGCCCAAAAAACCCTAAAACTTGCATGAAATGACAAAAGAATGGATTGAAAAGAAAGTAGAGAGGTTTAGTTCCAACCTGGTTTGGACGGCTCAAGAAATGGTCTGCAAAATCTTTCGCAATCAGTCGGTGAAGTTTGAGGTAAAAACTGAGCTCAGAGCACAAAACTGGATGGTAAGTTCCAAATGGTAAAAATGATATAGTAAAAACTTATTTTATGTTTATTTCATGTTATTTAATCGATTAAACATTAGTATTTGCCTATTTTTGCCTACGGAATAGGTATTTTTAATCCATTTGGTGATGTTTTGAGCAGGTTTACAACTGATTTGTAGAATTCAACATGCTCGATTGTAAGTTGTAATTTTGACCACAAAGCACACTTTTATCTCTTTTTCAAGCTTTGTTAAAAACGAAAAAGGAGCCCCTTGGAGTCCTCTTTAAGCTCTTTTCAGACTCTCTAAACATGAAAATATTGCCGAGTGCTTGTCCTCTCTAGCTCATTAACGTATTGAAAATGATATCTCTCTTGTATTATTTTACGCTTTTTCGGACTTGAGAGATTAACTTACGAAAAATAACTTGTGGAGTTTCATTTTTGTCCCTTTTTAGACTCTCTAAACATGAAAAGGACTGAGTTATCATTGTCGTTAAACTCGTTAAAAACATCAAATAGTGACAAACTTGTCCATCTAGACAAAACTAAGTTTCACCTTTGCTAGATTCGTTAAAACATCAAATAGCGATGGATTCGCCCGAAGGGTGAAATTATACAACAAGCATATGTTATCCTCCTAAAGCTTGATAAAAATAAAGAGGTACTGGTCAACAATTACTGGGGAAAATGAAAAAGGGGGAAAACCACTTTATGGTAGCAGGTTTCTCTTGAACATGAAACTTTCACTCCATCACCGTGACTATCTAGGTTGGGTTATTAGCTTGATGGTTATCACACCATTGGTCTATCATACCATCCATTTCTTTGTTTTTGGTCAATGCTACCAATTCATTTTAGGGTCGCCGACATGTTCAAAAGAAGTCATTCAGTCAAAATCCATCTTTTGCAATACCATAAGCCTTCATTTTCATGATCGCCATTCCTGAACCTTGTGTCGTCAGTCAAATTCCATCTCTAAAATCACTACAGTCGTTTCATGTAGTTGATGTGGGATACATCAAGGCCCTCTTGCGGCAAGTCACTTCTTGTCGACATCAACTAATTATCCAAGAAGTTGACTTAGAAACACCTATTCAGTACCTTGAGGCTTGCATGCATCAATAGCAGTTTTCTCACTTTCAGCGATAGACATACTTCAATGGCCTTCAACCAAAAGATTTTGTATAGTGTTCGACATCAAATCATCTATTCACACCATGCAGAATGTACTATAGTACCTTGAGTATCATTATCATTATTGGTGATTTCTCTCACATCTGCTAACAACTTACATCATTGGCTGGTAATCAGATGGTGTCTTCCCATGTTCGACTTCAGATCACATATTCACATGGTTAGACTTGTACTTGAGCAAATGGTTGAACGAGATTGAAGACTCCGGATCTAGTTTCATCCATCCAGGCTGCAATATCACGAGTACAAAATCATATGTACAATGGCTTTACATTGATAGTCATTTCGATCATGGGTCTATATCTGTAGACGACTATTTATGTACATGTAATGAAAGTTTATAAGCTGAGCATGGGTATGCCTTCCCTCAGCAATTCATGTAAAATCAAATATCATGATATATGTATTGTAATTTATGTAGGTCACCTTCCACTTCGATACCTCGTCATCACATAATAAAGCATTTCATTTGACATTGGCATTTTTCCAACTTCATGCTTTAGGCGGAAGCTGTTACAAATCCATTTGGGCACATCAAATCCCAACATTCAGATTAGTGTTTTAAGACTCATCAAACCCTAAATTCAGTTGTTTCATGCCCTAAACAAGTCAACCCTTTGAATGCCTCCTTCCCAGATAGTTTCATGACTTGAAGACATCTAGAAACTGCCTCTAGAGGGACCAGCACAGGTAAGCCCTTATGAAGGTGCGCTGCAGAGTAGTTGAGTCCACTGCTAGGGTTCTCTACAAAGCACTTAGGCTTCATTTCACCTGCGCTAGGTGAGAATGTGCAAAATTCACATAGGGTTTGGGGAATATTCTTATCTTTTGGAGTCATCTAGAAGTTTCCCTGTCTTATCAATTCCTATGAGCTTGAAAATGGATGAGGAATGAGTTAAGGATCATCTTATCCTCTCATCCCTTCCTCCATGGAACTAATTCTAAGTATGGAAGGCCATTCAATGTCACCATTAATGACAAAACCTCCTTCATCTTCCTATAAATTGACCACTCATCTAAGTGATCAGGGGCTGGATTATGTTGAACTGTAAGGAGATAATGCCACTATGAGACTTGAACTTGGAGCAAATGATGTGATGCCACAATCTTGTCTTGCTTTTGATGTGATGTGGATGGGATCCAAGCTAGAGGAATGACTTTGAATCAAACACTAATGGTTGTAATTCATTCTTCTATCTAATAAAGTGTTTGAACCTTTTTCCATATGATGTGTTTTTTTTTTCTTTTTTGATAGGGGAATCGGCAACTGGGGCAGCCTCGCAACTCACGTAACATGGGGTCGATTCTGGCCGCTACCACTATAACCCATGGGAGATTGCACCAGCCCCTCTCTATAGCTCCGGGTTAGTCTGGGGGATTTGAACTCGTGACCTTTAGTACGAAGCCCACCTTTCTAACGAACTTCACCGCAATGTGATTACCAACTCGCCTACCCCATGGGGCTCATATGATGTGTTCTTTCATAATGCTTATATGTATTAATTGCTTCTGATTCCTTTCATTTATATTCAATGGATCGTATGCTTTGATTGATTTTCATCTTCTGTTGTGTTGATAGGGTACTTTTCAAGCAGATAAAGTACAGGAAAGAGCAACATAATCGATACAAGGGAGATGAGAGGAAAGCAGAACTACAGGTAGGCCTTCTATCCTCTCTTCTTATCTATTGATTATGGGGAGAGTCTAAAACACTTTAAACTATTGTTCTAGGCACAACTACTTGTCTAGTGAATTAGTATTTATCCGTAGATGCTAAATTATCCAAAACAAAAGTTCACCAATAGACAAATAGACGTTGCATGCAAAGAGATATGCTCGCGAATGGATCATGAAAAAATGTGTTCATGGATGGACGGATGAGGAAACATGCAAGATGTGTTTACACACGAAAGGACGGATGAACATGCACCTTTCACAAACATACAAACATGTCAAGGTTACCAACATACAAGCAAGGAACAATGTGTGAATGCAACATCAAGTGAACCAACGACCATCGAAGACTTCGCGCACTTTGCCATGCGAAGGTGAAGGTGTGACACACCATGAGGACATCCATCACTAGAAACACTGTAGCTTGACATGCACACCAGCAAAAACACGAATATACTATCACTGTCATGTCGAGTCATATCATGAGTCATGTCATCCACATCTCTATTGTGGGCCATATTGTCAATCAATGAAATGTAACGTGGAAGTCCAAGAGACCCACTTGTTGTATGAAGAGTCATGTAAAGTTGAAAAGTCATGGAAGTCAAACAATCATGAGAGTAGTCGAACAACCACAAGGGTCACTTTCACCCTTGGCTATAAATACCCCCTCTTTTGTACATGGAAAGGACTTTTCACCTCAGCTCCTCCCGCATAGCCTTGAGAGGCTGTAATATTTTCTTTGAGGAGTAATTAGTGGCTCCAATGCTCTGCATGCAGGGTTAGTGATGTATGGTGTAATGATGTGTCTTGGAACTTTTGCTTAAATCAGAAGCCTGCTCACAGGCCATAATGTTTTCACATATCTATTGTAACTATTGTAAGACTAATCTTTAACATGTGTAATCCATGTTTTTTTAACCTGTGTTTAAAACTTGAACTAATTCACTTGTTGTAATACATATATGTTAATGAAAATGTGTTGTATATGCTATTAATGTTTTCTCACCTGTGTAGACTACTCTCCCGGACATCAGACATACCTTTCACATAAAACTTGCTATAACAACCTATTGACAGTGCTGGACCCGCCAAAATTAGGGGATCTCCCCGGTATGAAGTCCCAACTAGAACTCACACCATTTTGTGTAGGATCCCCATCCGGTGCGATGGCTCGGTTGCCATTATCTTAAAGATTTTCCTCAACTCTTACTTGTCAGCACAGGAGAGTGGCCTACTTTGTCTTCTGAGAACTGAGGTTCGTGTGCCTGGTGAGTGTAAGTGTCACTTGTGTTAATGGTTCTTTCACTGTAGAGGGAGAAGGTGGGAGTGAGTCCCAAGTCAGTTGGGAGAAGTCCCAACTCTGTTAGCAACACACAACACAACAGAACATGCGCAGCTTCTAGCGGAACAGTCCACACGGATGCGACAGTCACAACACACAAGGGAAGATAACACGTATAACAATCAATGGATTAGTCCGCGTGAGTACAATGGTTGTTGTAGCAAGTTCTATGTGAAAGGCTTGTTTGATGTCCGGGAGAGTAGTCTACACAGGTGAGACATTGTTAACAACATATACAACACATTTTCATTAACATATGTTTATTACAACAAGTGAATTAGTTCAAGTGTTAAACACAAGTTCAAGCAACATGCATTACAAGTGTTAAAGATTAGTCTTACAAAAGATATAATACGTGTGAAAATGTGATGGCCTGTTAGCAGGCTTCTAAATTAAGAGAAAGTTCCAAAACAAATCGTTACACCATACATCACTAACCCCATGTGAGGGACGTTGGAGCCACTGCTTACTCCTCAAAGAAAATATAACAAACTCTCTTGGCTATGTGGGAGGAGTTGAGGTGAAAAGTCCTTTCTATGTGTAAATGAGGGGGTATATATCTCCAAGGGTAAAACTGACCCTTGTGGTTGTTTGACTACCCTCATGACTATTTGACTTCCATGACTTTTCGACTTTACATGACTCTTTGTTCAACAAGCGGGTCTCTTGGACTTCCACATGACATTACATTGATTTGACAACATGGACCACAGTGGAAATGTGGACAACATGACTCATGACATGACTTGACATGACAGTGCTAGTACATTCGTGCTGCTGCTAGAATGCATGTCGAGCTGCAATGCTACTGGGGGATGGATGTCTTCATGGTGTGTCACAGCTTCACCTCCACATGGAAAAGTGTGCAGAGTTTTCGATGGTCATTTTTTCTCTTGATGTTTCTTTGGCACATTTGTCCTTGCTTGTATGTTGGAAGGCTTGATAGGCTCATCTGTTAGTGAAAGGTGCATGTTTGTCTGTTTGTCCGTTTGTGAGCACATCTTGCATGTTTTCTTGTCCATCTGTCCACGAACACATCTTTGCATGATCATCCATTCGCGAGCACATCTCTTGGCATACATCGTTTGTTCATCTGTTGGTGAACTTGTCCTTCTGCATGTGCTCCCTTCATTCATCCCATTCATCGTTGTGCCATGTTTGTTGGTGTACCTATACTCGCAGTCACTCATGACGAGACAACATCAAATCCAAAAACCTCCTAGTCTACCATGACACATGATCGTTTCGGATGTAGGTGACCGAGAGAGGAAGCAAGGTTGGGAGGTAGGATGATGGCTCCGAGCACTATTGATGAAAACTGTGCAAGAGTCACTAGGTGATGAATATGAGCAATCCAAGTCGACAGTGACTATCCAAGAGGTTTGGCTTGGCTGGAAGGCAAGACTGTGCAAATTTTGGGAGGGGCAGTCCAAGCTGTAGGAAGGAAAGGCAGATAGAATATGCACATTTTTCAGAATGAGTGGGCAGCAAGGGCTTGACAAAACAATTTGCGCAATTTTCTAGAGGAACAAGTTGGGTTGCATGAAGGATCAGTAGGTAGAAATTGCGCAATTCCTTGAGGTAACTGACAGTCTGCTGCTTGGAGCTGCTAATGAGGGAAACTGCACTGAAGCTGGGAGGCTGACCTGCTGATCATATTTGTGCAATTTCTGAGATGAGCGGACTACTAGGTAGAAAAAGGCTTGCTCATGCAAACTGCTTAATTTTCTAGATGAGCAGCTGGTCGACTGTCGAGAGGACTGGTTGGAAAAAATGTGCAATTTTTAGAGGGAGATAGGGACGAGAATTGGGTGTCTGTCTGTCCTATCTGTGCAATTTTCCCAGCTAGTAGAGCAGGAAAGATCTATAGCGTCTACGTAATTTTTGAGGGGAATGAGTCTTGGGGTGGCTACCGGGTCAAATCCTTTGTTTGACTAGCTGGACACTGATTGATTGCTTGCGTGAAGCACAACTTGAAATGACTTGCTTGGTGCTTCTACGTTGTTTTGGGTGACACTTGATTGAGTTGATGGCAAGGTGATGGTCTGGCTGTCAGAGGGGAGTCTGGTATTTGAAACTTCAAAAAAATGAATAAGTGTGTGAATGAGTGAAAGATGCACATTTGATCTTGCAAAAACACACCAACATGACTTGATGACGAGATGACCTAAACCATCCAGACACACATGTTCAACATGACCGACTGACAGTGCAAGTGACAAGTGCGACACTCGTGATTGATCATTGATCGACCGTGATGATGCTTGTGTGACAGTGGATGCGACTCCATGTGGGAGTGCAACAGATGATTTCATAGTGAATGTAACATGTACAAACAAAGTGAAAACCTCGAGCATGAGCAGAACATAGGCGCAAGTAAGATATTGACATCAACATGTAGAAGCTTGGGTGGAATGAACAAGCAAGGTGGGTGCGAAGGCTCACACAAGCTCACGGAGTGAACCTGAGTGTATGCAGCCATCAAGTGAAACTCTCAATGGAGGCTCTGAATTTGGGTGCAGGCCAAAATTTTGGAGGGTGGTTGTAGCTGCTACAACACTTGGCGCCACACTGGTAGAACTCCAACTTCTCTGTTTTGGTTCATTGATAGCACAGGACCTTGGTCTTTCGGGGAGTATTGAATCACTATGTGGGTTACTTCGACTTCCCCACTTATCCCATGGACAACATGGTTCACCTTTAGCTAACTCAGTCAAACACAAACAAAAGTTTAGCTTGATCGTGGTGTTTTGAATCCAAGAAGGGTAGTTTAGCTCGTGAGTTGAAGATTTTCAGAGTATAAGTTTTCATCTCTAGTGTTGCTCCACTGCTAGTAGGCCTAGATAGTACCCCGATGGAGTCACGTAGGAACACACAAATTTCTCCACTGCCAGCAAGCCTACTCAGTACCCCGGTGGATTTTCATGCTTCACCATTTTGCGCAGGAAGCCTTTCCCTTCTTTTGCTTTGTATTTTTTAAAGAGGACTATGCATAGGCACTTATTTATTTTTGGGGCAGAAGAGGGATCCCGACTTATTGAGAGAAGAAGAGGTTTTTCCTTCAGAGAATCATGTAAGACCTCTGACATAGGTTTGCTCGTTTAGATTTTCCCCTTCTCCGTTTCTACTAGTTGGATGAGCTTGAGCACACAGAGCAGAAAGCTAAGTGCAGGCATGAGGCTTCATAGTGTGGACATAGGTTCATGGTTGGACCAAAACTTCCCTCGTAGATGGCTCGTATTTTCTGTCAAGACTTCATCGGACGAAGGTGATAGCCAAGCACAGAGAAGACAGATACAAGACTGGCCAAGTGTTGTAGTGTCCCAAGTCTCTTCAAATCTCACCCACATACTCTATTCAAAAGCTAGAACGTAGTAGTTGGCAACACTTATTTCCAGGAAAAAAATAGTAAGGTATTAAGAAAAATAAACAAACGAAAAAAAATAGTAAGAAAAGCAAACAAAGTGAAAACGAAAACAAGCAAGCAAAGCAACCAAGTCAGCAAGCAAACAAACATGAAAACCAGAAAGCAAAGACAAGCGAAAAAGAAAGCACTACTCCTAATCCTATGTTAAACGGTCGGGGGTTACATGAAATGAAATTTCCAGTGAAGACACCATAGGCGTACCTAACCTACAGTCACAAAGATACGATCGATTAAAATAGATAAAAAATAGTGTGCAACAGAAAATGAAAAAACTTGAAAAAATTGCACACAAGAGAGAAGGTCTCGCCTGTGGGTAGAAGAATGCGTCACAACCACCCAACACGCACACTTACCTCTTCTGTGACTACCGTTTTTCAACAAAACTTAGAGGCCTCTTGTGAGTGTGTGTTGTTCTGCACCAAGTTTCTCAGCGAGTGCGAGGAAGGACTGGAGCTTGTTACTTGAAACACGACTTGCCAAGTAAGATTGTTCCAAACATTCAATGATTGGATCATAAAATTCGTGATGGTTGTTTTGAAAGATTCATGATCTTTGAGAAGATGGATCCTTGATTTGAGAGAGGGGATCATAATGGGAATTTGATACGGATAGATAGATCTATTCATTCTCATTAGTCATGTTAAGACAGTGAGGCCTGCCATAACCATCAGTGCAGGCCGAAGTGCCTCACTTACTTGACAAAAGTCTAAGAAGAAAGATGTTAGATGGTGAAGATCATAGTGCGTGAAGCGACTATCATTGGATGTATTGTTGGGAAAATGATAAACTACATGAAAACCACACAAGATAGATGAAAAATTAGACCAGTCGGTCGAGATGTCAGATACCCAGTTTGACATGAACAAATAAACCTTTTGAACAATTGTGTGAATGCTCTGAATGAGGGAACCAAGTTCATTGTGCACTAGGAATGATAGAATACCCACGTACAACTAGTGAAAAAGTGCGCAAGCATCATGGTCATCATAGAAATGTAGAAAGGATGCCAACATTGTGAATGTGTGAAACCGGTTGGGGTGTGGCAAAATGAGAGTAACTTGATTCACGCGATAGGTTGTGCGCTCGTCATCACACAGGGAGATTGTTGGTGTGATGAGTGGGTAGGTTTGATGTGCAAATTTTGAAAAAAGACCAAGGAGATGATTATGAGAGATAACATATGATAAGTATGATTCCAGATAGAGATAATATTCGAGATGATCAACTTCACTATCCCATGATTGGATGAGGGACGGAAAATCCCAACCCAAATTGGATGTAAGAGAGGTGCATGAAGACGGACATGTTGTAACGAACTCGTGGATTTGATCATTAATGAAAACCTGAGATTTTGAAATATCATACCCTAAATAGTAAATATTCTTTACACGAGGATCCACGTCAAGTGAAACCATGCAGATAGATGGATTGTAAGTGAGAAACGAGATTTGATTTGGTTTGATGGGCTTACCAAAGTCGTGAGGTCTTGACATAACCATCAACGGATGTTGAAGTGCCTCGACTCCCTGACACATCCTGAAACTTTCCAGAATTGAGAAATTACATATTTGGATGTGAACCAGAACATGCATGGCTTGAGGATGGCTGTTGTTACTAATTTCAAAACTTCTCTTAGGATGACAACCATCACTGCCACAGGTTCATAAAAATCTTTAGCAAGCTGACTTGACGAGCTATCTTCATGCAACACACAAGATGATGATGAGTGGGAAGAAAACCTGTGTTTTGAGACTATTTTCATCATGGACAACCTCATTGCCTTATGTCGATCGAGGATATAACTTAGAAGATGAAGAAGCAAGAGAAAGTGGAGTGTCTCTGATGCATGTTGATGTGTTGTGAATGATAGGACACATAGGCAAGTGAGGTGTACATGAAGCTTCAATATGGATGTTTGCTTTTACTGGTGCGCATTTCGAATTTGAGTTAGAGTGTACATGAGATGAAAATAGATCATATGATGTGGTTGGGATTTCATCACAACATACGGAAGCGTGGGAATGATAACAACCCAAGATTGGAGGTTGACCGAAAGAATTTATTATGCATGATGTGTCACCAAGATTCACAGATTGAGGATCGATCAAGAATCGAAACTCAATGTCTTGAGAGGAATTGATTATGTCTTCACCATCCTGCTCCTCCACTTGTATGATGAGACTGCCTTGCTCATGAATTCAACTTGAGCCAATAGCTTGAGAATCAAGAGATTGCGCGCAGATAGCTTGTGAAGTAGATCTCTCAAGCAAGTCATGGTGCAAGGAGTCATGGCTTGTAGATGATGGAGGATAGTAGAGATGCAGATTAGACTCAAGACTTGGGTTAGGAATGATGATGTCCTCCTACAGAATGGAGGGATGAATTTTCACCATAGGATTTCCTAACCATTCTATAATTTCTTCCTTTGGGGTGAGAGACAACTGAGCAGATGGATTTGGAACATGCTGCGTAGATTTCTCAGCTTTGCAACCACTGCAAGAGGGGACTTGCTACACAAATTTCTTAGTTTTTTGGTTGCTGCGAGGGGGCACCCTCTTCAAGACATGAGGTGTCTCGTGATCCGTGAGAGTTGAGGGAGAAGGGAAATCAGGAAGTTCACTATTTTGGGAGACATGAACCAAGCATTTCAGCTCTTGGCTGATGAAATCAAGGTCCACAAACTACTCAAGAATTTCGTGACATAGGTGAAGGAAGCAGGTAGAAAAGTCCTCAACTGATTCGCTAGGCTTCATTCTTAAATGAGATATTCTTTCATAGACATCTTGGTGGTCACACTCATCAAAGGCTGATTTAGCTCCTTGAGGAAAGTGAGAAGGGAATGGATGGAAGCATGTGGTAGGGTATGACACCACCGATTATCCCAAACTTAAAGGGCGAGGAAGAAGAGTACGCAAATAATCTCATCACTATCAATTTCATGAGATTCACAAAAATGAAGAAAATTAGAAATGTGATTGGTTACAGACGTTCTATCCTCATCGTCAAACTTTAACAAGGACAAGTGATCAAGAAGCTCATCGGGGATTGATAATTGATTAAGGGAGAAATGAGAGAAACACCCTAGGAGCATGAATCATGTATTATTCATTGAGTAAGATATTCAACCCAGATGTATGGGCTCAACTTGTCATATGGCCCTCCTTCTAGCGCCAAAATGTTTACGGTGCTGGCCTCGCCAACATCAGGGGATCACTCCAGTATGAAGTCCCAACTAGACCTCACACTGTTTGGTGTAGGAGTCCCATTCGATACGATGGCCCAGTTGCCATTATCTTAAAGATTTACCTCAACTCTTACTTGTCAGCTCAAGAGAGTGGTCTGCTTTGTCTTCCGAGAAGTGAAGTTCGTGTGCCTAGTGAGTGTAAGTGTCACTTGTGTCAATGGCTCTTTCATCGTGTTGTCGTACAAAGTGTCTAGGCACCATGACAATGCTCAGAGTAAGGGCTATTACTCTTGATCCTTACTCACTCTATTTATACTCTCTCTTAGGCAAGTCAAGGGGGGTAGTCCCTAAGGTAAATGGATGAGGATAGCCTGTGAAAAACAAACTCTAGGAGATTTTAATGATGGAAAACTTGACAAAAGTAAACAAATCTCGATTAATTCAAATGAATAGATTAAACTCTAATGTAACCAAGACACGACCACAAGATAGAAACAAATTATAGACCAGTGCTTTTATGCTCAATTAACCTTAGATTAAGTAAAACAAGTTATCCAGAACAATTTTCCAATATGCGACGAATAATAACAATCATGAATAATCAATATAAACGCCCAACACTGTAACAAGCAAAAGATTCTAGATCTACAATGATTTTCATTAACTGCCCGAATCTAGATTCAATTAACTTTCCCCTATCGCCAATATAATTTAAAACATTTATAACATATTGACCATAGAGAAATATACAAAATGCATTTAATCACCAAATAATACTAAGGAACTTTAGGTTTAAATTTAATTATTCCTTAGGCAATAACTTCAATGTGATAAATAAATAAATTGAAGTGAATCAAAGGATTAAACAAATTAAAATTTTAATGGGCCATAGGCCACATATTTTTTTTTTAATGTGAAAGCAAATCCCTTTAATTTACTTCTTTTAAGTCAATTCCTAAGAAAATTTAATGATTTTTTTTTTTGAATTTTAACCAAAAAAAAAAAATATTAAAATCAAACCAAAAAATAAAAAAATAAGAAAATTGAGATCAAATAAAAAAAAAAGTAAAAATTTAAAAGTCAAAAATTAAAATTGAATTTCCTTTTTTCAAATTTCTTTAAAGAAAAGTCAAAACAAATAAAATAAAAAAATGAAATTTCAGCATGAAAAACCAAATCTAACTACAAAATAAAATACTGAAATAATAGGGCATAAGGTTAGAAATACAATACAATGGTGCCCCATGGCATCAAATGCGTTCAATATAGTGCATACTAAGCATTTGCTTGATTTTAGGGAAATCCATCGGCTATTTCTCAGATTTGCCATGTCCAATTCTGCATACGGTAGGAATTTTTTCTATCTGAAAATCAAGTTACTCGCGACCATCAGATGCATCAAATCGCTTTCTCATTCTCTTTCTCTTGTGCTTTTTCTTTGTGGCAGGTTGTCTCACTGCTGATGTGGAACATTCTGCTTCAAAATTCTCAGATGAAGTATGTAAGATATGTGTGACATGTCTCCCTTCATTCTGCATCTACTCTCTCAAGAATGATGGATTAGTCTCACAGGTGCCATGAGTTATAACTTGATCTTCTATCACTGGTGGATTAACCATGTGAGCATCAACCTGATTCTTATCAATTTAAATTTTATCCGGGTCACCTTCAATTAACCACTTTTCAATGGAACAAATGACCTCCTCATAATAAGATGGAGCTTGCAGCAGTAGATAAGGAGGCTTCTGATCTCTTGACATTTCCTTGTTTCTTTCATCCTCTTACTGATGTTGAAGTTTCTGTACCTGTATTGTTATGGCATCCATATAACTACAGTGTTCAACCTTCATAGCACTGACTTCCTTGGCATGGTTTTCCTCCATGGTCAATAACTTATTCAGAAGACATATCCGACTAACATCCACATCTTTTATTATTTTTTCATTCTTTGCTTTCATGACCATGAAACAATTTTGCATATAGTTTATCTCTTTCTTATGATTTGCTTGCATGGTAGCCAAATGATTATTATAATCGAATCTCATGATGGTCATTTCTTCATCCGTAGTTAATAACTTGCTTTGCATAGAATTAATTTCTCAGCCATGATTAGCTTTCATGGTTTCCATTTCCTTCTGCATGTCAGTCCTCATATCCTCGACATTCTATGCACACTTTTCTACTATGGTGGTTACGTGATCAGAGTATTTAATTTTCATGATTTCCATATCCTCATCACGTTTTTCCAGTTGAGTGTACAAAGTTCTCATATCCTTGACATAATCAGTTACAAATTTCTCTTGATTAAGCTCCATATTTTTTACTAGCTGCATTTGATTAAACTGCATGTCTTTAACCAACTGCTTTAGTTCTTCTATAATTTGCTTATCATTTTCCCTTTAATTGTCAACACTAATTTGACAACTTGTCCCTGTTTTTCCACTGTCATGGATTTGACTTGCAACGGTACAACTGGATGGCACATTCTGATATGGAGAATTGTTTTCTAGTCTCTCTCCTAGGAAATTCAAGGGGGGTAGTCCCTAAAGTAAATGGATGAGAAAGCCTGTGGAACACGGGCTCTAGGAGAGTTTAATGATGGACAACTTAATGAATTTAAATGAATCTCGATTAACTCAGATGAATAGATTAAATGCTAATGTAACCAAGACACGACCACCAACTAGAGATAATTACGGACCATTGCCTTTGATTTGAATTAACTATATATTAAGTAAGAAAATAAGTCATCAAGAATATTTTTCCAATATGTGACGAACAATGACAATCATGAATGATTAATATAAATTCCAAAAACTTTAACATGCAAGAGATTCCAGAACTAAAATGATTTTCATTATCTGCCCAGATCTAGATTCAATTAACTTTCTCCAACAGCCAAATATGATTTAAAACATTTATTGCATCTTGACCATAGAAAAATATGCAAATAACACTAAGGAACTTCAAATTTAAATCTTAATTATTCCTTAGGTGATAACTAAAGAAGTAAAACAAATCAACGGGTTAAAAATAAATCGAAATTTTTAATGGTCCATAGGCTACATTGAAAATTTTAATGTTTAAGCGAAAACCCCATAATTTATTTCATACCAAAAATTTAATATTTTTTTAGAAATTTTTACTATTTTTTAAGATTTTTTTATATTTTTTAAATACTTTAGATTTTAGAATAAAAAAAAAAAAATCAAATGTCAAAAAGGTTAATTTTTTAAAAGTTTTTTTTTTTTTTTTGAAACTTTATATATATATATTTTTATCAAAACCATAAAAAAGGTGAAACTAAATGGAATGAAATCAAATAAAAAAGAAAAATGAATGCCAAAATAAAAATCAAACCTAATTAAAAATTTAAAAGAAATGCTATCAAAATATATGAAACCTAAAAAAAATTATGCGCTAACCCTAACTCAGATATACAAAATAGAACTAATGCATATATACAATGAAAAATGAAGTCAAATGTTTTTGTTATGCGTATTGCAGGTCTAGCGACAGAGAGCGAAGGAGAAGCAACTCACATGGAGAGGCCAGATGGAACTTGAGATTTTTCTTTTACAGGTCAAAGGATGGAGGAGGCTGGACGTGGAAAGGAAGCGATGGTGAGAGTTGGGCAGAGATAGAGATTGAATGAGCTAGCTGCGAGGAGAGGATGAGGCTGTGTTGAGATAAAATGATAGTTTGATGTGTATTTTGCAAGTGAAGGCAAGGACACGGAGGTGGATGGAATGTGGATGGAGGACTGCGGGCTGAAGGACGCGGAAATAGCAGCGATGGAGGCAAATGGAACAAGGAAGGAGTATGGCTTGGTGCTGTATGCATTTGCAGGTGGTGGAAGCCTTTCAAAATGGATGTGGGAGTTGAAGAATGTGGTTGCTGCAAGGAGCTACGTGAGGGTTAGCACGGGTCTGGATGAGGAGCTTCAACATGGGAAAGGAATAGCGACAGACGCAAGGGTTTGGTGCAAAAAATGTAGAGGGAGATGGCAGCGAAGCTGGGACTTTGCGGATTCAAAGATAAAGTAGGCAACAAGGTTGGGGCCTTTTAAAAAAAAATTCGAAATGCACAGTGAACTCCATAAATCAGGTTGCGAATCAAAGAAACCAATCAACAAACTAGTGGCCCAGAAACCCCCTAAAATTTACTAGAACTCCTTTAAGAATTTTCCAGAAATCTTAATTTAAAATTTTGAATCAACTTGCTTCAGATTTAACCCTGAAATCCTCATGAAATTTCCAGATCTAAATTTAAATTTAAACTCTGGATTGCAAAATGTCCAAATAATATCCCTGGAAAACGATCTTAATGAATCCTAGAGATTTAGAGCTTACCCCCTAGGGCCTAGATCTGGACTATGCACAGTTTTCTGCTTCAGATTTCAGGTTGCAGGACAAAAAGAAACACCCAAATGATATATACAATGACCCAAAAAAAACCCAGAAAACCCAAGTCAGTAAAACTGAAAATAATTACAGATCTATATACATGAATGGTAGATCTATCAGATCTAGGGAGTGTGAGTCCAACTCCGCTCCCAGATCTGATAATCTGAGGCTCTCAACAGCGAGATCTGTCAATTTAGCACATATAATAAAATATATTTTTTTTAAGTTTAAAGGAGGTGCTAAGCTCAAAACCCTTCATGCATCACCCATAAAAAAAAAAATCTTATGATAAGCTTGGGATCAAATTAATTTGGGCTCTTCAGAAAACATGTATCGGGAGTTGGCTGGTCCAACTGAAAACTTCCCCAAACACCCGATGATCTAATAATCCATAATTTCCTATAAAACTCAATTCAACCATCAACATAGAGTGAGAAAATGATAATAAAATTCAGATAAATAGATATACATGCTATTATATTCAAAACTTAAATTATCATTCAAACCCCAGCGACTGAGCAAGATACCTGTGCTCAAATCACTCTTCAAAAAGCTATCATCAATGGATCAAAATAAATCTATGCATGAAATTGACACATCTTGCAGTATTTCCATGAAGAGTAACACCAGTAGAAATTAACCCCAAATTCTTTCTTTATTGCTCATAAAAAATTACAAGAGAGCTTTCCTCTTAGCACACGATCAAAAGATCGGATGAACTGACTGACAAATGAATTCCTATTTAAGGATAAATCCTTCAATGGCTAGTTCAAGTGATACTCATCAAAGAAATCTCGACCATGGAAGAGGATTAAAATTTATTTTAATCTCATCCATCGAAATTTTAAATTTTTGAGGAAATTCAAAATTTTCAATTAAATGAACTTTAATTAATTCAAAAATTAAAATTTTGAATTAATTTCCTCAAAATTTTGACTTTGACTTAGTCCCAGGGACCAAAGGCTTAAAATTTAGAAAAATAATTAATTTACCTTAGAATTAATTAAATTTTTGGCTTAGGATTTTAATTAATTTTGGCTAGCAAAATTAATTAATTAACCTATGAGAGGATAAACTATTTTTCCAACCCTCAAGACACTTTACATCATGATTTCACATTTTTTACATCTCAAGTGGGAAAACCCATTTGGAAAAGACCCTCACAGACTACGCAATTCTGCGACACAAATATAATCTAGCAGACCAAGCAATTTGTAATAAAATGACCTAACCAAATGGTTAGGATTATTCCCAAATCACTTTTACATAGACTCGATCTAGAACACTAGGACTCCCCTAAGATCCCAGTGACAAAATCCATTCCGGCTTTGGGTAAGGCTAAAGGAAAACTTTGCTGACCATCTGAGAATGGATCGGTGAGACAAAAAACCTCTCGGAATGTAGATCGTCACCAGGAAAGTAGGTTTGCCTAGGTAATTACATACACGACATAGATCTGATGAGATTATTTACATTATACACATGAGGAATGGGTTTACATTATAACATGATCCTCAGGCTGATGATGATAGCTAGATGGCACGAACACATCGCTTAGGCGCTATCCCTTTTGCGAAAAAGGAGGTGTATTGCTATGGGTCGTTGACACATAGTGGTCAACACACCATAGAGGGAGAAGGTGGGAGTGAGTCCTAAGTTTGTTGGGAGAAGTCCCAACTCTGTTAGGAACACACAACATAACATGACATGCGCAACTTCCAGCGAAACAATCCACATGGATGTGGTAGTCACAACACACAATGAAAGATAACATGTATAACACTCAACGGATTAGTTTACACGAGTACAATGGTTGTTATAGCAAGTTCCATGTGAAAGGTATGTCTGATGTCTAGGAGAGTAGTCTACACGAGAAAGACAACCTTAACATCATATACAACACATTTTCGTTAACATATGTGTATTGCAACAAGTGAATTAGTTCAAGTGTTAAACACATGTTCAAGCAATATGCATTACAAATGTTAAATATTAGTCTTACAACAGATACAATACATGTGTGAAAACTTGCTAGCTTGTTAGAAGGCTTCTAAATTAAGTGAAAGTTCCAAGACACATTGTTACACCATACATCACTAACCCCATGTGAGGGGCGTTGGAGCCACTGCTTACTCCTCAAAGAAAAGATAACAGATTCTCTTGGTTATGTGGGAGGAGATGAGGTGAAAAGTCCTTTCTATGTACAAATGAGGGGGTATTTATAACCAAGGGTGGAACTGACCCTTGTGGCTGTTCGACTATCCTCATGACTGTTTGAATTCCATGACTTTTTGACTTTACATGACTCTTTGTTTAACAAGTGGGTCTCTTGGACTTCCATGTTACATTACATTGATCTGACAACATGGCCCAAAATGGAGATGTGGACCACATGACTCATGCCATGACTCAACATGATAGTGCTGGTAAATTCGTGCTGCTGCTGGAGCGCATGTCGAGCTGCAGTGCTGCTAGGTGATGGATGTCTTCATGGTGTGTCACAACTTCACCTCCACATGGCAAAGTGCACGAAGTCTTCGATGGTCGTTGGTTCACTTGATGTTTATTTGGCATGTTGCTCCTCGCTTGTATGTTGGAAGGCTTGACAAGCTCATATGTTCGCAAAAGGTGCATGTTTGTCTGTTCATTTGTCTGTGAGCACATCTTTCATGTTTTCTTGTTAGTCTATAATGAACACATCTTTGCATGATCATATGTTCGTGAGCACATCTCTTCGCATACATCATTCGTTTGTCTGTTGGTGAACCTATCCTTTTGCATGTGCTCCCTTCGTTCATCCCATTCACTGTCATGCCATGTTTGTTGGTGTACCTATACCTGCAGTCACTCATGACAAGATGACATCAAATCCAAAAACCTCCTAGTCTACCATGACACATGATCATTTCAGATGTAGGTGATCGGGAGAGGTAGCAAGGCTGGGAGGCAGGATGATGGCTTCGGGCATTGTTGATGAAAACTGCACAAGAGTCTCTGGGTGATGAAGATGAGCAATCCAAGTCGACAGTGAATATCTTCCAGGCCTAGTTCAGCTGGAAGGAAAAACTGTGAAAATTTTGGGAGAGACAGTCTGGGATGCAGCAAAGCAAGGCAGAAAAAATCTACACATTTTCCGAAATGAGCGGGAAGCAAGGGCTTGATAGAAAAATTAGCACAATTTTTTGGAGGAACAAGCTGGGTTGCATGAAGGATTAGTGGGTAGAAATTCTCCAGTTTTTCAGAGGAACTGGCTGGGAGCCTGGTAGCCAAAATTGTGCAATTTCTGGAGGGAACTGATAGTCTGCTGCTGGGAGTTGTTGGTGAGGGAAACTGCACTGAGGATGGGAGGTCAGCTTGCTGATCATCTCTACGCAATTTTTGAGCTGAGCGGACTGCTGGGTAGCAGAAGGCCTACTCATGAAAACTGTGTAATTTTCTAGATGAGTAGTCGGTTGACTGTTGGGAAGATTGGCTAGAAAAAATGTGCAAGTTTTTGAGGGAGATAGGGACGGGCACTGGGTGTCTGTCCGACCTATTTGTGCAATTTTCCTAGCCAATGGAGAGGGAAAGATCTGTAGCCTCTGCGCAATTTTTGAGGGGAATAAGTCCCAGGGTGGCTACCAGGTCAAATCCTTTGTTTGACCAGCTAGAATATGATTAATTTCTTGTGGGCAACGCATCTTGAAATTACTTGCTTGGTGCTTCTATGTTATTCTAGGTGATAGTCGATAGAGTCAATGACGAGGTGATGGTCCAACTATCAGAGGGGAATCCAGTCATCGAAACTTCCACAAAATTACTAAGTGTGTGAATGAGTGAAAGACGCACATATGATCTTGCAAATACACACCAACATGACTTGATGATGAGACGACCCAAACCATCCAAAAACACATGTTCAACATGACTGACTGATGGTGCAAGTGACAAGCGAGACACTCGTGATTGATCGTTGATCGACCATGACGACACTTGTGCGACAGTGGAGGTGACTCCGTGTGTGAGTGCGATAGATGATTTCATAATGAACGTAACATGTACACACGAAGCAAAAACCTCGATCATGACCAACACATAGTTGTAAGCAAGATATTGACATCAACATGTAGAACCTTGGGTGGAATGAACAAGCAAGGTGGGTGTGAAGGCTCACACAATCTCATGGATTGAACCCCAGTGTATGCAACCATCAAGTGAAACTCTCAAGGGAGGCTCCGAATTTGGGTGCAAGCCAAAATTTTGGAGGGTGGTTGTAGCCTCTACAACACAACCATTGTACTCGCGTGGACTAATCCACTAAGTGTTACATGTGTTATCTTCCCTTGTGTGTTCTGACTGTCATTTCCATGTGGACTATTCCACAAGAAGCTGTGCACATCCTATTGCATTGTGTATTCTTAGCAATGTTGGGACTTCTCCCAACCGACCTGGGATTCACTCCCACCCTCTCCCTCTATGCTAAAATAACTATTGACATAAGAGACACTTACAATCACTAGGCACACAAACCTCACTTCTCGCAAGAGAAAGCATAACACTCTCCTATGCTGACAAGCAAGAGTTGAGGCAAATATTTAAGATAATGGCAACCGGGCCATTGTACCAGATGGGACTCCACACCAAACGGTGTGAGGTCTAGTTGGGACTTCATACCGGGGTGATTCCTTGATGTTAGCGGGTCCAACACCATCAACATTTTTGGTGCTAGAAGGAGGGCCAGATTACAAGCTGAGTCTATACATCTGTGTTGAATCTCTTACCCAATGAATAATACATAATTCGTGCTCTCGGGGTGTTTCTCTCATTTCTCCCTCAATCAATTATCAATCCCTGATGAGCTTCTTGATCACTTGTCCTTGTTAAAGTTTGATGGTGAGGAAAAAATGTCCATAACTGAGCACATTTATGTTTTTCTTCATTTATGTGAATCTCATGAAATCGATAGTGATGAGCTTGTTCACGTACTCTTCTTCCTCACCCTTGAAGGTCATGCTAATTGGTGGTGTCATACCCTTCCACCTGCTTCCTTCCATTCCCTTCTCACTTTCCTCAAGGATCTACATCAAGCCTTCGATGAGTGTGACCACCAAGATGTCTATGAAAGAATATATTGTTTAAGAATGAAGTCTAGCAAATCAGTTGAGGAATTTTCTACCCACTTCCTACACCTATGTCACGAAATTCCTGAACAGGTTGTGGACCTTGACTTCATGAGCCAAGAGCTAAAATGCTTGGTTCATGTCTCCCGAAATGGTAAACCTCTTAATTTTCTGTCTTCCTCAACTCTTGCGGATCACGATACATCTCATGTATTAAAGAGGGTGCCCCCTCGCAGCAATCGAAAATCTAAGAAATTTGCGCAGCGGGTACACCCTCGCAGCGGTTGCAAAGCTGAGAAATTTGCGCAGGATGTTCCCAACCCATCTTCTCGGCTGTCTCCTGCCCAAATAGAGGAAATTCTAGAATGGTGCAAAAATCCTATGGCGAAAACTCATCCCTCCATTCTGCAAGAGGACATCACCGTTCATAACCCAAGTCTTGGGTCTAATCTACATCTCTACCATCCTCCATCATCTACAAGCCATGACTCCTTGCACCATGACCTGCTTGACCGATCTGCTTCACAAACTAGTTGTGTGCACTCTCTTGATTCTCGAGCTGCTGGCTTAAGTTGCAGTTATTTGCAAGGTAGTCTCATCATACAAACGGAGGAGAAGGACGGTGAAGACATAATCAATTCCTCTCAAAAAATTGAGCCTCCATTCTTGATCAATTCTTGATCCGTGAATCTTGGTGAAACATCACGCACAATCAATTCTTTCGATCAACCTCCAGTATTGGTTTGTCGTCACTCCCATGCTTCTGTATGTTGTGATGAACACCCAAGCACATCATATGACCTACTGTCATCTCATGTACACTCTAACTCATATCTGGAATGCACACCAATCAATGTAGACATCCATATCGAAGCTTCCTTTGCACCTCACTTTCCCGTGTGTCCTATCATTCACAGCGCATCAACATGCATCAGAGATATTCCATGTTCTCTTGCTTCTTCATCCCATGATTTATCTCCTTGATCGACACAAGGCAATGAGGTTTCCCATGATGAAAATTGTCTCAACACACAAGACTCTTCCCACTCGTCATCATCTTTTGTGTTGCATGAAGATAGCTCATCAAGTTAGCTTGTTGAAAATTTTGATGAAGCCTGTGATAGAGATGGCTATCATCCTAAGAGCAATTTTGAAATCAGTAACAAAAACCATCCTCAAGCCATGCATGATCTGGTTCACATCTCAAAATGAAATTTTTAACCTCTGGAAAGTTCCGGGATGTGCCAGGGAGTCGAGGCACTTCAACGTCCGTTGATGGTTATACCAGGACCTCATGACTCTGGTAAGCCCACCAAACCAAATACGATCTTGTTTCTCACACACTATCCATATATCTGCATGGTTGCACTCGACGTGGATCCCCGCGTAAAGAATATTTGCTATTCTAGGTGTGATATTTCAAAATTTCAGATTTTTGCTAATGATCAAATCCATGAGTCCGTTACAACATGTCCACCTTCATGCCACTTCTCTTACATCTAATTCAGGTTGGGAGTGTTTGTCCCTCATTCAATCATGGGACAACAAAGTTGATCATCTCAAAGGCTATCTTTATTTGGAATCATACTTATCAGATGTTCTCTCTCGTAATCAACTCCTTGGTCTTTTTGCAAATTTCACACGTCAAATTTTCCCACTCATCACACCAAGAATCTCCATGTGTGATGACGAGCGCACAACCTATCACGTGAATCAAGTTACTCTCATTTCACCACACCCCAACTGGTTTCACACATTCATAGTGCTGGCATCCGTTCTACATTTATGTGATTACCATGATGCTTGCACACTTTTTCACTAGTTGTAGGTGGGTTTTCTATCATGTCTAGCGGACAATGAACATGGTTCCCTCATTAAGAGTGTTCACATGATTGTTCAAAAATTTTCATTTTTCGTGTCAAACTGGGAATCTGCCATCTCGATCGACTGGTCTGATTTTTCTTCTACCTTGGGTAGATGTCATGCAGTTTATCATTTTCCCAACATTACATCCAATGATAATCGCTTCGCTCACTATGATTTTCACTGTGTAACATCTTTATTCTTAGATTTATGTCAAGCAAGTGAGACACCTCGCCCTACGTTGATGGCTATGGAAGGCCCTCACTGTCTTGACATGACTGATGAGAATGACCAGATCTATCTATCCATATCAGATTCCCATCGTGATCCCCTCTCTCAAATCAGGAATCCATCTTCTCAAAGATCACAAATATTTTAAAACAACCATCACGAATTTTATGATCCAATCCCTAAATGGCTGGAACAATCTTACTTGGCAAGTCATGTTACAGGTAACAAGCTTCAGCCCTTCCTCGTGCTCGCTAAGAAACTTGGTGCAGAAGAAAATCAACTCGCAAGAGGCCTTCGAGGTTTGTTGAAAAACGGTAGTCACAAAAGAGGTAAGCGTGTGTATTGATGGTTGTGACACATTCTTCCGCCCACACGCGAGACCTTCTCTCTCATGTGCAAGTTTTTCAAGTTTTTTCACTTTATGTTGCACACTATTTTTCATATGTTCTATTCTCTCGTATATTTGTGACTGTTGTTCGGGTACGCCTGCAGTGGCTTCACTGGAAATTTCATTTCACGTAACCCCGACCATTTAACGTAGGAGTAATACTAGTGTTTTCTTTTTCGCTTGTATTTTCTTTTTGGTTTGCATGTTTGTTTTCTTGCTGACTTGGTTGCTTTGCTTGCTTCTTGTTGTTTTCACTTTGCTTTCTTTGCTTACTATTTTTGTTTTTGTTTGTTTGGTTTGCTTAATAACTTACCATTTTTGTTTCCAAAAATAAGTGCCGCAAACTACTACATTCTTGCTTTTGAATAGAGTATGCGGCTGAGATTTGAAGGGACTTGTGACACTGCAGCACTTGGTCAGTCTTGTGTCCGTCTTCTCTATGCTCGGTTATAACTTTTGGTCGATGAAGCGTTGATGGAAAATATGAGCCATCTGCGAGGGAAGTTTTGGTCCAACCATGAACCTGTGTCCACACTGGGAATCCCCATGCCTTCACTCAACCTTCTTCTTTGTGTGTTCAAGCTCATCCAACTAGTAGAAACAGAGAAGGGGAAAATCTAAACAAGAAAACCTGTATCAGAGGTCTTACATGCTTCTCTAAAGGAACAACCTCTTCTGCTCTCAATAAATCGGGATCCTTCTTCCACCCCAAAAATAAATAAGTTCCTATGCACAGTCCTCTTGAAAAAAATAGAAAGGAGAAAGAAGAGAAAGGCTTCCTGCATAGAGAGGAGAAGCATGCAACTCCACTGGGGTACTGACCAGGCTTGCTGGTATTGGAGAAATGCATGTGTTTCTGCGTGACTTAACCGGGGTACTATCTAGGACTACTAGTAGTGGAGAAACACCAGAGATGAAAAATTATACTCTGAAAATCTTCAACTCACAAGCTAAACTACCCTTCCTGAATTCGAAACATTGTGATGAAGCTGAACTTTTGATTGTTTAACTGAGTTGGAAAAAGGTGAACCATGTATGTCCATGGGGTAAGTGGGGAAGCTGGAGTAACCCGCATAATGATTCAATACTCCATGAAAGACCAAGGTCCTGTGCTATCAATGAACCAAAACAGAGAAGCTAGAGTTCTACCAGTGTGTTGCCAAGTGTTGTAGCGGCTACAACCACCCTCTAAAATTTTGGCTTGCACCCAATTTCAGAGCCTCCCTTGAGATTGTCACTTGATGGATGCGCACACGTGAGTTCACTCCGTGAGCTTGTGTGGGTCTTCACACCCACCTTGCTTGATCATTTTACCCAAGTTTTTCATTTTTTTGTCAATGTCATGCTTGCAACCATGTTCTAGTTATACTCAGGGTCTTCACTTCGTGTGTACTTGTTTTTGCTATGTAAACATTTGTCACACTCACACACAGAGTCACGTACACTGTTGTGCAAGAATCATCACGATCAACCAACGATCAATCACAAGTGTCATGCTTTTCGTTTACACCTTTGGTTATTCATGTTGAGCATGTGTGTCTAGATGATTTGAGTCGTCTCGTCATCAAGGCTTGTAAGTATGTGTTTGCAAGATTACATATGCATCTTTCTCTCATTCACACAATTAGTCACTTTGCTGAAGTTCTAACGATCAGATTCCCCTCTAATAGTTGTACCATCACCTCGTCATCGACTCGATCGACTATCACACGGAACAACATAGAAGCCCCAAGCAAGCCATTTCAAGATGCGTTGTTTGCAAGAAAATCAATCAACCTTCATGCTCATCAACTAGAGAGTTTGACCTGGTAGCCACCTCAGGACTGACTCCCCTAAAAAATCATGCAGAGGTTGTAGAACTTGCCCGCTCCGTTGACTGAGAAAGTTGCGTAGATAGTTTAGACCGAAATCAAGTGCCCATCCATGTCTCCCTCAAAAAAATGCGTAGTTTTTCTAGCCAGTCCTCCCGACAGTCGATCGATCGCTCACTAAGAAAATTGTGCAGTTTTCATGAGCAAGTCCTCTATTTCTTAGCAGTCTGCTCAGTTCAAAAAATGTGCAGAGGTGACTACCACGCCAGCCTCCCATCATCAGCATAGTTTTTCCCGCCAGCAACTCCCGGTAGTCGACTTAGAGTTCCACTAAGGAATTGCGCAATTTTTGCTATCAAGCTCCCGACAATGGACTGCTAGTTCCCCTCAGGAATTGCGTAGTTTTTGCTACCAGTGACCCAACAACTAACTTCCATTTCCACTCAGGAATTTCACATTTTTTTTGTCAAGCTCCCACTACTCGCTTGTTCTTGAAATTGTGCAGATTCTTCCTACCCAGCCTTTCCGCAGCCAAGACTGTTCCTCCCAAAAACTGCGTAGTTTTGTCCTCTAACTAAGCCATACCCTGGGGACAATCACTATCAATCTGAATTTCCCATCTCCATCACCCAATGAATCCTCCCTAGTTTTCATCAAGACTTCTCGGAGCCTCCATCCCGCCTCGGAACCTTGTCACCTCTCCTGGTCACCTGCATCCGAAATGATCATGCATCATGGTAGACTAGGAGGATTTTGGGTTGAATGTCGTTTCTCCATGAGTGACTTCAGATACAGGTACACAAACAAACATGGTGTGGCAAAGGATGGGATGAACGAAGGGAGCACATGCAGAAGGATAGATTCACCAATAGATGAACAAAACAATGCATGCAAAGAGATATGCTCCCAAACGAATGATCATGCAAAGATCTGTTTGCGGATGGACGGATGAGAAAACATGCAAGATGTGTTCACACACAGATGGATGGATGAACATGCACCTTTCGTGAGTGGAAAAACCTGTCAAGCTTAGCAACATACAAGGAAGGAGGAATGCGTGAATGCAACATCAAGCAGACCAACGACCATTGAAGACTCTGTGCACTTTGCCATGTGGAGGTGAATATTTGACACACCACGAGGACATCCATCACCAACAAAACTACAGCTTGACATGCACACTAGAAACAGCACAAATGTACCATCACTGTCATGTCGAGTCATGTCATGAGTCATGCCATCCACATCTCTGCTATGGGCCATACTATCAATCAATGTAATGTAACATGGAAGTCCAAGAGACCCACTGATTGTATGAAGGGTCATGTAAAGTCGAAAAGTCGTGGAAGTGAAACAGTCATGAGGGTAGTTGAACAACCACAAGGGTGAATTTCACCCTTGGCTATAAATAAGCCCTCTTTTGTACATGGAAAGGAATTTTCACCTCATCTCCCCCCACATTGCCTTGAGAGTCTATAATATTTTCTTTGAGGAGTAAGTAGTGGCTCCAACGCTTCGCGGGCAGGGTTAGTGATGTATGGTGTAATGATGTGTCTTGGAACTTTCGCTTAATTTACAAGCCTGCTCGCAGGCCAACACATTTTAACACATGTATTATAACTGTCGTAAGACTAATCTTTAACACTTGTAATACATGTTGCTTTAACCCGTGTTTAACACTTGAACTAATTCACTTGTTTTAATACATATATGTTAATGAATATGTGTTGTATATGTTGTTAATGCTATCTCCCCCATGTAGACTACTCTCCCGGACATCAAACAGACCTTTCACATAAAACTTGCTATAAAAACCGTTGTACTCGCACAGACTAATCCATTGAGTGTTACACGTGTTATCTTCCCTTTGTGTGTTGTGGTTGTCGCATTCATGTGGACTATTTCGCCAGAAGTTGTGCACGTCCTATTGTTTTGTGTGTTCCTAGCAGAGTTTTAACCTCTCCCAACTATTTTGGGACTCACTCCCACCCTCTCCCTCTACGGTGAAAGAACCATTGACACAAGAGACACTTATAATCACCAGGCACGCGAACCTCACTTCTCACAAGACAAAGTAGACCACTCTCCTGCACTGACAAGTAAGAGTTGAGGCAAATATTTACACTCAATTCACCACACCCTAACTGGTTTCACACATTCACAGTGCTAGCATCCTTTCTACATTTATGTGATTACCATGATGCCTGCACACTTTTTCACCAGTTGTAGGTGGGTGTTCTATTATGTCTAGTAGACAACGAACTTGGTTCCCTCATTAAGAGCATTCACACAATTTTTCAAAAATTTTCTTTTTTCGTGTCAAACTGGGAATCTTCCATCTTGATTGACTGGTCTAACTTTTCTTCTACCTTGGGTGGATGTCATGCATTTTATCATTTTCCCAACATTACATCCAATGATAGTCACTTCGCTCACTATGATTTTCACTGTGTAACATCTTTATTCTTATATTTATGTCAAGCAAGTGAGGCACCTCGGCTTGCACTGATGGTATGGAAGGCCCTCATTGTCTTGACATGACTGATGAGAATGACCAGATCTATCTATTCGTATCGGATTCCCGTTGTGATGCCCTCTCTTGAATCAAGAATCCATCTTCTCAAAGATCACAAATATTTCAAAACAACCATCACGAATTTTATGATCCAATTGCTGAATGGGTGGAACAATCTTACTTGGTGATTCATGTTGCAGGTAACAATCTTCAGTCCTTCCTCGTGCTCGCTAAGAAACTTGCTGCAGAACAAAATCAACTCGCAAGAGGTCTTCAAGGTTTGTTGAAAAGCGTTAGTCATGAAAGAGGTAAGCATGTGTATTGGATGGTTGTGACACATTCTTTCGCCCATACATGAGACCTTCTCTCTCGTGTGCAAGTCTTTCAAGTTTTTTAATTTTATGTTACACACTATTTTTTATCTATTCTAATCACTCGTATCTTTGTGATTGCTTTTCGGGTATGCCTACAGTGGCTTCACTGGAAATTTCATTTCAGTAACCCTGACCGTTTAATGTAGGAGTAGGAGTAGTGTTTCCTTTTTCGCTTGTATTTGCTTTCTGGTTTGCATGTTTGTTTTCTTGCTGACTTGGTTGCTTTGCTTTCTTGTTGTTGTTTTCACTTTGCTTTCTTTGCTTACTATTTTTGTTTTCGTTTGTTTGGTTTGCTTAATACCTTCCTATTTTTCTTTCCGGAAATAAGTGCTGCCAACTACTATGTTCTGGCTTTTGAATAGAGTATGTGGCTAAGATTTGAAGAGACTTGTGACACTACGACACTTGGTTAGTCTTGTGTCCGTCTTCTCTGTGCTTGATTATAAATTTCAGTCGATGAAGTCTTGATGGAAAATATGAGCCATCTGCGAGGGAAGTTTTGGTCCAACCATGAACCTGTGTCCACACTGAAAAGCCCCATGCCTACACTCAACCTTCTTCTCTGTGTGTTCAAGATCATCCAACTAGTAGAAATAGAGAAGGGGAAAATCTAAATGAGAAAACCTATGTTAGAGGTCTTACATGCTTCTCTGAAGGAACAACCTCTTCTGCTCTCAATAAATCGGGATCCATCTTCCGCCCCAAAAATAAATAAGTGCCTATGCACAGTCCTCTTGAAAAAAATACAAAGGCGAAAGAAGAGAAAGGCTTCCTGCGTAGAGAGGAGAAGCATGCAACTCCACCCGGGTACTGACCAGGCTTGCTGGTATTGGAGAAATGCATGTGTTTCTACATGACTTCACCTGGGTACTATCTAGGCCTACTAGTAGCGGAGAAACACCAGAGGTGAAAAATTATACTCTGAAAATCTTCAACTCACAAGCTAAACTACCCTTCCCGAATTCAAAACATTGTGATGAAGCTGAACTTTTGATTGTGTTTAACTGAGTTGGAAAAAGGTGAACCATGTATGTCCATGGGGTAAGTGGGGAAGCCGGAGTAACCTGCACAATGATTCAATACTCCCCGAAAGACCAAGGTCCTGTGCTATCAATGAACCAAAACAGAGAAGCTGGAGTTCTACCAGTGTGTCACCAAGAGTTGTAGCGGCTACAACCACCCTCCAAAATTTTGGCCTGCACCTAATTTCGGAGCCTCCCTTGAGATTGTCACTTGATGGCTGCGCACACTCGAGTTCACTCTGTGAGCTTGTGTGGGTCTTCACACCCACCTTTCTTGATCATTTCACCAAAGTTTTGTATTTTTTTGTCAATGTCATGCTTGCGACCATGTTCTGGTTATACTCAGGGTCTTTACTTCGTGTGTACTTGTTGTGTTCGCTATGTAAACATTTGTTGCACTCACACATGGAGTCATATACATTGTCACGCAAGAATCGTCACAATCAACTGATGATCAATCACAAGTGTCACGCTTGTCGCTTACACCGTCGGTCAGTCATGTTGAGCATGTGTGTCTGGATGATTTGATTCGTCTCGTCATCAAGGTATGTAAGTATGTGTTTGCAAAATTACGTATGCATCTTTCTCTCATTCACACACCTAGTCACTTTGCTGAAGTTCTGACGATTGAATTCCCCTCTGACAGTCGTACCATCACTCTGCCATTGACTCGATCGACTATCATGCGGAACAGCACAGAAGCCCCAAGCAAGCCATTTCATGATGCACTGTCTGCAATAAAATTAATCAACCTTCATGCTCGTCAACTAGAGAGTTTGACTTGGTAGCCACCTCGGGGCCGACTCCCCTAAACAATCACGCAGAGGCTGCAGAACTTGCCTGTTGCAATGACTAAGAAAGTTGTGCAAATAGGCTGGAGAGACACCAAGTGCCCATCCATGTCTCCCTCAAAAAATTGCACAGTTTTTCTAGCCAGCCCTCCCAACAGTCGATTGACTTCTCACAAAGAAAATTGCATAGCTTTCATGAGCAAGTCCTCTATTGCTCAGCAGTCCGCTCAGCTTAGAAAATGTGCAAAGGTGACCACCATGCCAGCCTCCCATCATCAACATATTTTTTCCTACCAGAAACTCCCGGCAGCCGACTTACAGTTCCACTCAGGAATTGCACAATTTTTGGTGTCAAGCTCCCAACAATGGATTGCTAGTTCTCCTCAGGAATTGCATAGTTTTTGCTACCAATGACCTAACAACTGAATTCCATCTCCCCTAAGGAATTTCACATTTTTTCTGCCAAGCTCCTGCTGCTCGCTCGTTCCAGAAATTGCACAGATTCTTCCTACCCAACCTTTCTGCAACCCAGACTGTTCCTCCCAAAAACTACGCAGTTTTGTCCTCCAACTAAGCCAGACCCTGGGGACAATCACTGTTGATTCGGATTGCCCATCTCCATCACCCAGTGACTCTTGCATAGTTTTCATTAGCAGTTCCCAGAGCCTCCATCTCGCCTCGGAACCTTGTCACCTCTCCTGGTCACCTGCATCTGAAATGATCATGCATCATGGTAGACTAGGAGGATTTTGGATTGGATGTCATTTCATCATGAGTGACTACAAATACAGGTACACAAACAAACATGGTGTGGCGAAGGATGGAATGAATGAAGGGAGCATATGCAGAAGAACAGATTCACCAACAGACGAACAAACGATTCATGCACAGAGGTATGCTCTTGAACGGATGATCATGGAAAGATATGTTTGCAGGAGGACGGATGAGCAAACATGCAAGATATGTTCACACACGAATGGATGGATGAACATGCACCTTTCACGAGCAGAAAGACCTGTCAAGATTACCAACACACAAGCAAGGAGGAATGTGTGAATGCAACATCAAGCAAACCAACGACCATCAAAGACTCCGTGCACTTTGCCATGTGGAGGTGAATTTGTGACACACCACAAGGACATCCATCACCAACAACACTGCAGCTTGACATGCACACCAGCAGCAACATGAATGTAAAATCACTGTCATTTCGAGTCATGTCAAGATTTGTCCACATGTCTACTGTGGGCCATCTTGTTAATCAATGTAATGTAACGTGGAAGTTCAAGAGACCCACTAGTTGTATGAAGGGTCATGTAAAGTCAAAAAGTCATGGAAGTCAAATAGTCATGAGGGTAGCTTAACAACCACAAGGGTCAGTTTCACCCTTGGCTATAAATAACCCCTCTTTTGTACATGGAAAGGACTTTTCACCTCAGCTCCTCCCACGTAGCCTTGAGAGTCTATAATATTTTCTTTGAGGGGTAAGTAGTGGCTCCAACGCTCCACAGGTGGGGTTAGTGATGTATGGTGTAATGATGTGTCTTGGAACTTTCGCTTAATTTACAAGCTTGCTCATAGGCCAACACATTTTCACACATGTATTATAACTATTGTAAGACTAATCTTTAACACTTGTAATACATGTTGCTTTAACCCATGTTTAACACTTGAACTAATTCACTTGTTGTAATACATATACGTTAATGAAAATGTGTTGTATATGCAGTTAATGTTGTCTCGCCCATGTAGACTACTCTCCCGGACATCAGATAGACCTTTCACATAAAACTTGCTATAACCACCATTGTACTTACGTGGACTAATCCATTGAGTATTATATGTGTTATCTTCCCTTTGTGTGTTGTGACTATCGCATTCGTGTGGACTGTTCCTCCAGAAGCTGTGCACTTCTTGTTGTGTTGTGTGTTCCTAGTAGAGTTGAGACTTCTCCCAACTGTTTTGGGACTCACTCCCACCCTCTTCCTCTATGGTGAAAGAACCATTGACACAAGAGACACTTACAATCACCAGGCACGCGAACCTCACTTCTCGCAAGACAAAGAAGACCAATCTCCTGTGCTGACAAGCAAGAGTTGAGGCAAATATTTAAGATAATGTTAACCGGGCCATCGTATTAGATGGGACTCCCACACCAAACAATGCGAGGTCTAGTTAGGACTTCATATTGGGGTGATCCTCTGATGTTGGCGGTTCCAACACCGTCAACACATTGGCATGGGTTTTGTGAGGTGTGACAATGGTTTCCATCCTTGCCTTGCCATTTTCAGATAGAGATGGTGTGATGGGGTTCTCTTACTTGGTTGAGATGGATTTTCAGATGTTTTTGAAACTGAGTGGGTTGGTCTTAGGAAAATCACAAGGCCTAGGAATCCCTTGAACAGTAATGGAGGTATAGATGGTAAAGCCTGGTTGTGAATACCCTTTTTGGGCATAATAATCCCTTGACTAGTAATGACGGGGCAATATGGTAAAGCCTAGAGGGTGGAGACAAAAAAAGTACTTGTTGGGCATAGGAATCCCTTCAACGGTAATGGAAGGATACATGGTAAAGCATAGAGGGTAGAGACGGACAAATTACTCATGGTTTAGGTGGAGAAATATGGAGACATCCATGCTTGTTAGGGCCTAGTGAGCCCTTGACTAGTATATGGTAGGAGCCTGTAGTGTATGTTTATTTTTTGGGCCTAGGAATCTCTTGGCGGGATAAACAGTAAAGATTGGTTGTATAGATGAGGGTTTCAGGCCTAAGAATCCCTTGGTGGGATACATGGTAAAGCTTTAGAAGTCCTGGTTGGTTTTTTTGCGAGTCCCACATTCATGCTTGGAATATGGATCGAGGGTGATTGGTTGAAAAAGAGATTTGGTTCAACCCAATCTATGTTCGGGTGGCATGTGGAAGTCCCTAATTTGGTTGGATTTTGCATATGTAAATAAGAGCTATTTTTCATTTGTATTTCATGTGTAAATGTACTTTTTAGCATGTGGCTTTAATGGTTGCTCTATGATTGTTATTTTGTTGGTTATAAGCATGGTTTATGACAGACTTGAGTTATGGCTCTCATCATGTTTTGACTAGTAAATGGAATGCTAATGAATGAATGAAAAAGTAGATGATATTGCATATATGGTGAGAAGGAATCAAACCTTATTTACGAATCTCAGATAAGTATGAGGTCCCTATGTTTAGATATGCTTTTATGACTTGTAGATTACATGTTCAGGATGTGTTTGACAGAATGTTTGTCATGGTTAGGCCTTGTGAGGTCAGGTTCTTGTTCAAGTTTTGCATTAGTGGCCTTTTCATCTTGTTATTTATCATTTCTGAGACTTTAATCAAGTTTTGGGTAGAGGCCCGAGTCTTGGCCCTGAAAAAGTGGCTTAGAATCCGAGGTCGCTGGCATATAACTTTTTGAAAAAGGTTGCAATCACATGTATGCTTTGCTGTGGGAGTGATTGGAGGGTATCAGTCACATGGAGGGCTTGTCATGGGTGTGTTTGGGGGTCTATTTTAGATGGAAAGTAGGTTAACTCAAGGGTTTGGCACCTAGAGAGGTTGGTTAGCCACTTGGGGTCCTCGAGCTTATGAGGAAGGTAAGTTTGGTTTTGGTTTGTCAATTCCACTTCCTTAACTGTACTTAGGGAGTCAAATCATATCGTAGTAACTCTTCATCACATGATTACCCTGGTGGACCGATTGGTTTGGGTAAATGTGGGAGGAGGGTGTTATGGAGTGGTACCAGAGCATGGTTCACCAACCCTTAGATTGGGTGGGCAGATTTTTTTTTCATCCATACATGTCGGTTGCATACGTGCTCTTTATGCTTGTGGTCTATGTGCTTGTTGCATATGTATGGTAGTGATGATTGTTGCAGTTGTGTCAACCTGTGGAAGTTGATGGTGATTGTTGTTGAATGTGGTCGTCATGAGTGCATTTGAGTTATGCATTTGTTATGCATGTTACGATTTATATGTCATTATGCATGTATTGTCATGGTTATGGTATAATGATGCATGGTAACTGGATAATGGTTGGAATGATGTCCATATATATATATGACTATGATTATAAATGTATTGTGCTAATCTGGTTGATCTTATAGACAATATATCCTCCCCTAAGATTTACTGAGGTATGTTGATTATGTTTATATTTTGGTTTTGTCGACATGGTATACCTACAGGAAGAAGATCAAAGATGATTCACAAGATGGTAGACTATGGTTCACAAGATTCCCCCCTATAAATTGAATGAGCAACATCGTGATTAGCACTCTCTTGACATAAGAGATGCACTGAGAAGTTTGAAGGAAAAAATAAGAAGTTTCAAAGAAGATAATTATAGAATCATTCAGGGACGGGAGAAACAAGCAGAGGTTAATGCATTTATCCTTCAAATTCGTCAAACTTGTAGAGATAGGGATCACTTAGGATTAGTCATGGGAAGGAGGATAAGACTAATGGGGCATATGGAAGTAGTTCTCATTGTTGTGGAATTTAATTATGTAAGCAACTACTTCTCCATGATCTCATTCCCAATTGATATCACTAGTCAACAAAATAGAATGACTAAGACAATATAATAATGATCCCCAATCCAGATGGCCATGCATGTTGTTTCGATGCAATATCTGATGCTACAAAGTATGAGAAAGTACCTTTCCTCCTCATAGGTTAGTGAAGGGTTTTGGGCCTGATGTGGAATCCTTGCACTGCAATCAAGCAATATATTTCACCCACTCCCAATCCAAAGCCTACACACAACCAAACAGAGACAACCAATGATCTTTCGCAAAAGATCGTCAGCTCAAAACATCTAGAAATCACACATATAAATTACTACAAAACTAATACAAGGGGATGGAACATAGATTTTTATTACCCATATAAATTAAAGTACATAAAATGTACCTTATAGCAAAGGAGATCCTCTCCTCCAACTTGTAGTATGGTCTCCTTTCCCAATACATTAGAGCTCTTATGCTATAGTTTAGATACTCTCTCTCCTTCCCCCTTTCCTCTTGGTGAGATTATATAGGCTCATTCTATCCTCGAGAAGAATGAATCTAAACACTTAGGGGCTTGAAAAGTTAGGAAACTTCCACAATAATGGACCCGTATCAAACTCATACATAAGTGGGTCAAGTTGATCTCTTTGGGAATGACAAATTCTAGAAACCTTTTTCACAATTATGATCTTTTTCTCAATTATCTCAATTATGAAATAATTATTATCTCATAATTATAATATTTTGGCAAATTAATTATGATAAATAACTCAATCATGTAATTCCACCCTTTTATCATGCGATAAATCTCACATGAGTAAAATAAAACGTGAAAAAGGACGCATTTTAGCCAAATAATTGAGGTAAGCTGATATTGGGTTTCTCTCACTATAATGGAGTGGAAAATAGGGTTATAACAGATTCCCCCTAATGCATGAGGTCAGAAGAGAAACCAGTGACTGAAATGCATTACAATAATACTTAATGCTCAAAATGGGAGGAAGGAGACAAGACTATGAAGCTAGATCAGAGGAAATCAAGTGTTGAAGTCTCAATTTTGCTGATAACATCCTCGAGGCAGGCATATCGATGCTTGGCCAGAAAGAAATAATGGACATGGCCACCATAAAATACACTATGGATCCATTACATGAAATTCTAGAACATGGCCACAAAGGCATACACATTGGATCCATCTGAATCAATAGATATAGCATGGCCACCAACAAATACAATGTGGATCTATGTCACAGTATACATCAGTAGGACAATGGACACATGACAGAAAAAGAAGTGTCTCAGGTAGCCCTCAAAGTACATAAATGATACATAACTCCAACGTAGCCTGGGAAGGATGCCATATAAGAGTGAGATGTCCCTAACCTAGGGTCTTCGACGTAACCCCAATGGTACGAATCTACATCATGTGAATGTATGAGCTAAAGTCGAACATGGTAGAAAATGCCTAATTACCGGCCAATGAGGTAAACTAGTAATAGACGTGAGGGAATCCACCAATAAGGAAAATGGACCCCAAGGTACCTCGTGTAGTCCACTAAGTGTGAATAGATGCATTGCTATCGAACACCAGCGAACTTGATCAATCAAGAGCCAATGATGTAAACCCATTGTGGACCATGAGGAAGCCCACCACTAAGGTATGCAAGCTCCAAGGTACTACTGGTTCCTATATCAAGATCCTAGATAATGAGCTGAAGTTGACAAGAGAAGATCTATCGAAGGAGGGCCTTGACGTATCCCCCATCACATGACACGAAACAAACCATGATGATGTGATGTATGGATGAAGTCATGAAGCAATGAAGTACAACTGACACAGGGATGGCTGATGCAAAAAGTTCAATAGGCTATTGCAGATGGCCGACACAGGATGGTACTTCCCTTGAACACATAGCGATATGAGACAAAAGTGACTTGGCAGCATCACTGATGAGCACCATGTGATATCACACAACGACATAGGAGGCATCAAGGCATGATCCATATGATTGGAATAGCAACCAATTAGAGGAGTAGATAGACTCATATGGATGGTATGGCTCCTAGGAAAGTTAAAACCCAACTATGAGATAATAAAGTAGACAGGTGTCATGTTCAAGGGTGACACAAAGGATGATGCCACTTGATGACTAATGGAAACAAATGTTCCCTCCCTTCTCTTTTAATAAGTTCCTTTTTTGTAAAGTTGTCCCCCAAGCCTGAAAAAAGATAAAATTATACAAGGGGGAACCTCCTAGCCACAGTAGACTAGGGTATTCCTTTTTTGTAACTAGTCTATCCCAATCCGTAAAAGGGTTAAACTTATACTAGGTAGATTACTCTTCAGGTACTTTTACGAGCGTTAAGGAGAAAAGTTCACTCGACAAGCTTTTATAAATTAAGGAGTCTGAAAAGAGCTTAAAGGAAACTCCTCTTGGAGGAACAAGTGGTATAGAGGATAGCTACTAGTTATGGTAATGATGGAATTTCTCATGACATAATGAGGACAAGAGTTTGGCTAATATGACCAATCATCACAATGGTTGCTCCAAGGAAGGTGAAAGCGAATGGTAGGGCAAGCAGATGATGATGATGGAAGAGAGAAACCAAGGCTCATCATGCATAACTAAGCTGATAAAAAGTGGAAATCACAAGGGATACAAATGAAACAAAACATACTCCATATGGGGAATTTATGGCCAATTGAAAATTGTGCAAATTGTTTTTCTGTTGCCCTTGCGCGTGGTTTTTTTTTTTTTATTCGCTTATGTTATTTTTTGTACATAGCTGAGTAAAAATAATTATAGATCTATAATCCTCTTTAAATTTTACCTCAAAAAAATAAAAAACACTTGAAACAGAGTCTGTATGAGGAAGATATGGTTGATTGAAAAAAAATCAACCTATTTTCTATTTGTTTTTCCAATTTTCAGGTTTTCTTTCAACTTATTTGCTTGATTTTTCAAGTGTTTTTCTTCAAAACTTGTTGATCTATTAGAGACTTGTTGGATCTATTTTTTTTGTTGCTATCAGCTACTGATCTTGTTAGATTTGATCCATTTCTTATTCGTTGGTTGGGATCTTCCATTGCTTATGTTCTTCAAGGTTCCTTTGAAGGATTCTTTGTGTGCTTTGGTTGAGGACTAGTGTTCTCATCTATAGATCTTAATTTTAGATATGTTTGGATGATTTTGGTGATGGCTTGGACCTATTTCATATCTCACTTTCAGATATTTGTGTCCTTTGTGCATTTTTTTCACTTGTTTTTGGGTGATCTCTTTCCTCTTTTGGTCGTTTTCATCACAATTGGTGGTGTTGTGATTGGTTGTTCAATTGTCATCTAGAAAAGTTCTTTTGAGTGTGTTTTGATTATTTTGTATCACCCTCATTTGATCTTGTTTATGCCTTTATGCCTCTAGGGTCTAGTTGTGACCTTTGTAGAACATTGGCCTTGGTTGAGCCATTTTCCTACAGCCCTAGCTTGTTGACATTGCCTTCCTTCTTTGAATTTTGGCTTTTGATTTAATAACTTCGAGTGTGTTTCTTTGATTGGGCTTTGTTTTCCTAGCTGTGACGCTTTTGGAGTGATTTGCATTCTTGCTTGGGAATTTTTTCTTTAGTTTATTTTCGGTCAATTTGGTTTGCATTTTTGGTTTCTTTTGGGTCATTAATTCACAAAATTTGGGATAATTTGCATTTAAAAATATTTATTTAAGAGGTGCATCACAATAGGAATTGGTGGGTCAGAAGGCTCTTACCCTCACGTAGTTAGTATTCACTGAACTGAAAATAAAAAATTGCATATAGCTACATTAGGGTGACTAAAAAAGAGTCATTCACACCATCTCAGGTTCACGCTGCCTCCCACTTGTGTAAACAACAACCACTAAAATCAATGCGCTAATAAAATTAACTAGATTCGTCTTTTATTTTTATTGGTAGTACACCAACACTAGCTTAGGCTAGGGTCTTGGAGATAGGAGTGTGAGTTAACTAATCCAAGCCTACAAAATCAACTTAGCATCTTGCGGTAGGGAGTTAAATCGATTTGCGATCTGGGAAGCCATCCTCACAAAAGGGTCAGGCATGAGGTCACACTTGGGCTAGGTGGGGTGACATGACCCATTTTTCTTAGTTTCAGGCAGCACGATATAGCGAAATTTGCACACATACAAACGATGTTATTATCACTTGGGGAAAACTTGGGAGGAAAATCTCAAGGGGGTTTCAGTCTTAGCTCCTTTTTGGAGTTATGTGTCCTTCCCTTGTGTGTGGATTTGTCCCGCGACTATCTGCTTAGGTCATGTTATTGTAGGTGGTGACCATAGTGGCATATATTCTTAGGGCTCATACACAAGTGTAGGGTTGAGGTCGCCTTCTCTGTACCTGGGACATATATTATTCATACTCTCTCAGTCCTCTTGGGGGGTGTTCCACATCTTGTGAGGACACTTGTGCCGAGTTAGCAGTTAAAAGGGCTGGGAGGAAGGTCGCTAATATAATTGTTACACCATCAGATTCTTTGTATTTTTTTGCATATGTTATCTTCTAAGACATTTCTCGTGTGTGTTGTTTGGTCTGAGTCAATATCTTTTGTACTTAAGGTGTTTGCACTAACATAATTGTGTTTAAATTATAATTTATCACCCTAACTGAATTTGTTCATCAACGGTCATGTCTTCTTCACAATTTACCTCCTAAATGAGGTGGAGTTGTTACTCTTGCATGGAGAGTGCCTGTCGGTGCTAAAGACTTAGACCAATACAGTGTCTTGGAGTCTATAACTAGTCCTTATGGTAGTGATCTTATTTTTGTTGAGACTTTGGTAGATGACTTTGACACTACTGCCAATACACCTTTGATAGATCCATTAGGATCTGATTTATTGCAGTTAAACCCTGACGGTTCTACACCAACCTACACTTACGTGCCTTTTTCCGTGATTTACCCCATGGTAGAGTCAGAGACTTCCTTGCCTTATGCATTAGCAATATCAACTGCCATGTCATCATTTCCACCTCTTAGTGTGGCTATACCCACTCCTCCGTCCACACCTCTCACTTCTTCTTGGGGAATTCCACCAGTTTCTTCTATAACTCCCACAAATTTCTCAAATGTTTCCATGCCCACACCATCTCCTATGCCGACCATGGTACCTCATCCTAGTCAGCCAATAGGTTTAGGAATCTTTGCACCACACTTTTCCCAACAACCTATTCTTGTTCCTCATTTAGGCATGGTTACTTCTAGTAATATGTGGGGGGATCATCAGTTTCTCTTGGTCAGCCTAGGGGAAATTTTGCTTCTAGTATGTCACAAGCTTGGTACAATTCACTCTTTGGGGGGGAACCACCTACCAGTACCTTTCTTCGAGGGGCTAGTTTATCCCAGGCAACCTCACTGCCAATACCATTTCTCACATGGATTATCCCCCTTATGTCGGTCCTACTACGCAGAGTCGTCCTTCTTTTATCGCTGGATAAAACCTCATTAATAACCATGATTTTGGAGTTCCTTTGCTCTCTAATGGTACTTACCTCGGGGGGGGGGGAATCCTCCATTTACTAGTCATGCTGGTATGCAACAGTCTTATGCCGGGGTGAACCCTTTTCCTCACCAACAGGTGCATCATTGTACTCCTTATATGGGGGGACCACATGGTTGGTTAGGGGCTTCTCCTGCCTATGACCCATTTAGTCAACTTCACAATCCATTTTTATCTTCTCTTGATTTACAAGATTTGGCGAAATTGTCTAATGACCCTATCCATCATGATCCCTGGTGGCCACCCATTCCTGCCAAATTACCATCAGATATTACCAAGTTTGAAGAAAAGCTTGGGGAAAATCCATCCACACATATTACCACTTATCATTTTTGGTGCTCATCCAATTCTTTGGTGGATGATTATGTTAAACTTCATTTATTCCAACGTACATTGACTTGGGGTGTTGCAAAGTGGAACATAGAATTAGAAATTGCATCCTATGATGAATTTGCCTCCCTTGCTCAAACATTTTTGACACACTTCCAGTTACCCACTTGGTATGACATCGATTCTAACCTATTTTATAATTTCAAGAAAGATGATGCCACGTTATTTTTTGATCACATTCATGAGTGGCGTCGTTGCAAGATGTTGGTGAGAACCAAGTTACCTAATGAGACATTACATAAATGGTTCATCTGATCTCTCTGAACTCATATTTCCAAGGATGTGTCTATGTTTCAAGCTGTTATTGAGGAACATGCCATTTTCGCTACCCAACAGTTGGATCTTATCTATTCATAGTCAAGTATGCTCTACGAAGTGTTGCCTAATGCCCATAGGCCTTCTATTGACACTCCCAAACTATTCCTGGCCCACATGTCGATGGTGTGATTGGGCCTGTTTTCGATTCTATAGCCAACTCGCTGCCAGACTTGGGTAGCTGATTGTTACATCTCAAGCCCTAGCTAGTGCCTTTGGCTCTGCTAAAACATCCCCTCCTGAGAAGTCCACCAATTTTCTCACGGTAAGGTCCACTCACCCAAAGAACAACCAACAATTAGGTGGTAAAAAGAATAATAAGAGAAATAAACAAAAGAATCAAAATGCTTAGGAGTCCCAACCCAACCCTCAGAGTTAGGGAGGGGGCACTAGTGAACGCCATTGTAAAGTCAAGTTCCCTTGTAAAATTTGTTAAGGTGACCACCTTACTCATGAATTCCCTCGAATGCATGAAGTTGATAGGCTTCTTTCACCATTGTCTACTCAACAACCTGCCATTTTGACTCATCCATTCCCTATGCAACCCCAACAACAAATGGTTTCTCAACCTCCTCGACCTTTGCAAGGGGGAAATGAGGGGTCACCTTCCCATCCTCCTCATAGTTCGTCCGTATTCATGTGTAAGTAAGATGTCACATGACTATGCGAGGCAAATCTTACGATGTTCCTGAGTCAAGTTCTCTCTCTAAAAACTTTTCAGCTTCACTACCTTCCACTAGACCTATGACATTGGATAAGACTGTGGAACCTATTTATCACCGTCCCAAGGGTGTTCTCCCGAAGACAACACACAATCCTTCTGCTAGGGATGCTCAACATTATAGTATTGTTGAAGATCTTACCCAGGCTCCTTGTGCCATGTCTATCTTGGAAGTCTTGCAAAGTTGTCCTTAGTAACACAAAGCCTTGTTGTCTGCCATTGGTGGAGTTGACCTGTCTGATTCTAGTCTCATCGCTTTCTACGCCGACAAATTTTGTCCTTTCCTTTCCCATCAGATTGGTTTTTAAATAATTGTGCGTATTTTCCATCGAAATATTCATCGCACTTTGATGGATAAAGGTTCTTCCACATGTGTTATGTTTGTATCCTGCTGGAAGGAACTTGGTTTTCCGACACTCGCCATGTCCAACATCACTCTCCAAGATTTTTATGGACATAACTTTGTACCTAAGTGGGTTCCTCCAAAATTTTCCATTAAGTTAGGAGGGAAAAATGTATATGTTGGTGTCGAAGTTGTGGACAACATGTTAGATTGCAACCTACTCCTTAGTGATAGTTGGTTTTATGCAATGACCACAATCGTCTCATCTGTTTTTCATTTACTTTGCTCTCCTCATGAAGGCAAAATTGTCATTATCGATCAACTTGACTTCTGTGTGTCGTTAACCCAGATTTTGTTATGATATTGACCTGCAAGAAATCTAGAATACCATAAATATGAAGAAATATGGCCCAGAACATAGAATTATCACATGAAATGAGAAAAAACACAAAGTATTTTATTATTCAGAAACATATTCAATGTTCACTTGTCTCTTCGAGGGGGTAACCTTTAGCAGATCAGAGCTCGATTATAATAATACTTGATGATATTTTCCTTACTAACTAAGATTATTTATAGCTAAATGACATCCAACACCATAAATACTAGTGGTCCCTTGCATAACACGGGTTAACCACTTTATTTATTAAATATGGCCCATTTACAACTAACTGTGGTCCCTTTTCTCTAATGTGGGTCAACCACTTACAATTATTAATACGAGATTTATTGACTCTCTAACTAAATATGACTCTGACTCGACCCATTGGTCTTATTACATAAATAAATGGATTAGGGTTGGACCCTAACATGACATCCCCCATCAAAAGTAGCCTTTTCCTCAAGTCTGAAGCTGTGGAAACTACTGAAGAATAGTGGCTGGTTCCCAGGTCGCATCTTCTAGAGAGATGTATTTCCACTTGATGAGGAATCCTTAATGGTGCGGTCATGGAGATTTATTTCACGAGTATCAAGGGTATGTTATGGTTGGAGCCGAAGTGAGTGTTCCCCACCACTTTCTTGAGGCATGATACTTGGAAGACTATATTGATTTTTGCAGTAGGTGGGAAGGCCAATTTATAGGTGACTGATCCTATGCGCTGAAGTATCTGATAAGGTCCATAGAATTTTGGTGCTAGTTTCTAGTAGCCCTTTCCTTTGAGAGATCATTTCTTATATGGTTGCAGTCATAGGAATACTTGATCCCCTTCTTGAAATTCTTGCTCAAAATGATGTTGGTCTTCTTGTTGCTTCATTCAATTCTAAGCTTGATGAAGATTATCTTTGAGATGAGCTATCATGGTGGAATAGTTCTGTAGGAGTTGATCAACTGCATGTACTTTAGAACATCCAAGGATATAGGAAATAGGTGAAGGTGGGAGTTGGCCATACATTATCTCATATGGAGTCATCTTGGTGGCTTCATGACAGTTAGTATTAACCCACCATTCAACTAAAGGTAGCCATTGTACCCATTGATGCTGCTTTTATGAAGTGAAGCACCTTAGATATGTCTCCAAACATTTGTTGGCTGCTTCTGTTTGACCATCTGTTTAGGGATGATAAGTGGTACTTAGTTGGATTTGTGTGCTTTGTAGATTGAAAATTTCTTGCAAAAATTTGTTGGTGAAATTGGGGTCGAGATCAGACACAATGGAAGTTGGCATGCCATGCAGTTTGAAGATCTAGTCCAAGAAAACTTTGAGCCACCAAAGGGGGGGTAAATGAGTGTGGTAGAGTGCAAAAATGAGCATATTTAGAAAGTATGTCCACAACCACCATGATGACTAATTTGTTTCCCGACTTTGGGAGACCAGTGATGAAATCCATGGAAACATCCCTCCATACCGAGGCAGGGAGTGGAAGTGGTTGTAAGGTTCCTGACAACTTGATTATTTCCCCTTTGTTGCGTTGACAGATGTCACATTCAGCTACAAAAGTAAGAATATCATTTTTCATGCCAGTTCAAAAGAAAGAATGACATGCACGATCATAAGTCTTATGAAAGCTTGAATGTCCTACAATTGGAGATAAGTGAAACTCGTCCAAAATGCAAGTTTTGAGGGTGTATGTTGGTGATATAACTACTCGATCATTGTAGCAAAGAATATAATCCTTCCAAGAGTAGTCGGTTGAGGAATTAGGATCTTCTCTCAAGTTATTAATAAGTTGGGAAAGAGAGGGGTGGGATAACCATTCCTTGCAAACTTCTTCAATCCAATCTGGTATGGAAAGAGAGATTGATAGGAGGGTGTTGTCCTCCTTAAATTGGTGAGATAAAGCATCAACTACTACATTGTCATGCCCTTTCTTGTAAATTATCTCATAATCATATCCCAACATTTTGGCAAGCCATTTATTTTGTTGTGGCGATGATAGACATTGCTCTAGAAAATATTTTAGGCTTTGATGGTCTCTAGGGGTTTGGAAACGTCGCCCCAATAAGTATGGCCGCCAGGTGTCAATTGCATGTAAGATGGCCATCATTTCTTTCTCATAGGTAGATTAAACCAGATGTTTTCCACTAAGTTGTTTTCTAGTGAAAGCTAATAGTCTACATTCCTCCCTTAGTACAGTGCCAATACCAGTACCAGAAGCATCACATTCAATAAAAAAAGATTTGATGAAGTCCGGTAGGGACAATACGAGAGTGGAGCACATGACCTATTTGGGAGACAAGAAGGCCTTCTACACTACATCAGTCCAAAGAAATGATTTTTTCTTGAGAAGATTAGTGAGGGTTCTAGCAATGCGACCATAATTGTGGAAAAATTTGCGATAGTAGCTAGTGAGACCCAAGAATCCCCTCAAACTCTTCAAGATTTTTGGTTGGGGTCAATCTTGCATTGCTTGAATCTTTTTTGGATCAACCCTCACTCCACGACCCACAATGTGTCCCAAATACTCAACTTCTTCCACACCAAAAGAGCACTTGGATAATTTGAAAAACAATTTATGATCTCATAGCAGTTGTAATATTAGGTCTACATGTTAAAGATGTTTGTGCCAAGTTAGGTTGTAGGTGTTAATATCATCAAAGATGACCAGGACAAATTTTTGGAGATATGGTTTCAGCAGGTGGTTCATGAGGCTTTGAAAAGTAGACAGAGCATTACAAAGACCAAATGGCATGATCAAGAATTCATAATGGCCTTCATGAGTTCAAAAGGTAATCTTGGGAATGTCTAGTTCCTTCATGCATATTTGGTGAGAGCCCGAGTAGAGATCTAACTTGGTAAATAAATGAGCGCCATTTAGTTATCAAGAAGATCATCAACAACCGAAAAAGGAAATTTATCCTTGATAGTGAGCTTGTTGAGGGCCCAAAAGTCCAGACACACGCACATTCTCCATCTTTCTTTAGAACCATGATCACTCGAGATGAATAAGGACAAATACTGGGATGAATAACACTGGCTTCAAGCAATTCCTTGATGATTTTTTCAATTTCATAATTTTGGGAAAAAGGATATTGATATGGCCAGACATTAGGTGGTTGGGTCCCTAGGACCAAAGGGATGCTATGGTCATGTTCAACCATTGAGGGTGGAAGCTCTTTAGGCTATTCAAATACCTGCTCGTGGAAATATAAGACCTGATGCATCTCAGGATGAATATGAGGAGCAGTGGATTCAATGGCTTGGATGACATTAAATTGGGTGACAACTCCATGATGGACCTTCTTCAAAATCTTCTCCATTCGATGCGATATGATGATAGTAGGAGAACCTACCTAGATTCCTCGTAATGTATGAATGTGGTCATTCTACTTAAAGCTCATATATTATAGTTGGAAATCCATTGTGATAGGGCCCAATGTGTGAAGCAATTTAGCACCAAAGATAATGTCGCAACCACCCATTTCAATGGCAAACATGTGGGTCTTTAGGTGGTAGTCTCCCATCTGAAGCTTAATATTTTCACAGTAGCCTTCACATTTCATGGTCCCCCCATCAATGGTAAGGAATTGGAAATTAGATACTGCCCTCACAAAGAAATGAACAACTTATGTGATTCTCTTATGGATAAATTTATAAGTGATGACACTATCAATCAATACCACTATTGTTCGATGTTAAATAAAGCCTTGAATTTTAAGAGTTTGAGGTGAAGAAATGCCAACCAAAGCATGTAGTGAGATAATCGGCTCATCTGGCATAGCTGTGAGATCATTCTCGGTTTGGGTTTCCCCAAATTTGTCCTCAGGCACCTCAAGTGATTGAGCTTCCTCAGACGAGTTGTTATCAGTAGCATCCATTTGAAAGAATTTTGGTTCCTTGCATTTATGTCCAGGGGAGTACTTTTCATCATAGTAGTAGCACCATCGTTGTTTTCTTCTTTTGGCCATTTCTGATGGTGACACCTTTTGAACCTTAAGTGTTTGGGTGGGGCCCTAGGCTTGGTGGGACACGCCTTGGCGACAAAATTTGGATGATTGGACTGGAAAGTTAAGGCAATTTCCACCTCTAAGGCCTTTTCACAGGCATCCAACCAAGTAGCTGGGTGGTGCATATGGACATGGGCTTGGATGGCTTATTTTAGGCCACTGATGAAACACTCCAAGTAGAATTCATCTCCTAGATCATCAGTTCTAAGGGCCAATTACTCAAAGGTTGTAATGTAGTCCTTTACTATTCCTGTTTGCCGGAACTTAGTGAGACGACCTAAAAAATTAGATTCCTGGTCAAAGCAATAACATATGGCTTTTCAAAACATGTGCTAAGTTACTCTCCCTGGATAACATTTCTGATGCCATTTCCACCATTTCCATACCTCTTGGTCCAAGTAAAGGGCTCCCACATGTAGTTTAGTTTGATCTTCGCAAATATCATTAAAGGAGAAATACTGTTCCATTTGTGATACCGCTACAATAGGGTTAGAGCCAACAAATTTGTACATGTCTAGCTTGGGTGTCCGGTGGTCGGAATGGAGGTGATTTCCATGTAAGTGAATGTGATGGCTAGATTCTCCTTCTATGTATGCATCAACACTAGGCTCCTCCTGATGAGACATTTTTATAAGTTCTGCTAGTTGTGAGAGTTGTGTGTGAATATTGTCCATATTAAACTGGAACTCTTCAAACCTTTTTTCAAGGTTGTCGATCCTCTCATTAGCCATAGCTTGAGATCTGGTACCTAGCATACACCAACCTTGGTCAATTACTTAAGATTAGTCTTCTTGGAAAGAGGTTTAACTCGTGAGTCTAATTGCAGGGGTCACTTGAAGTCACGCCAAAATTTTTTTGGGACCGTCGTAAAATTGGTGCTTATAAGTGAATGGTACCACTGTGACCAACTCGTCATCCTGAAGCTTATGGGTTAAGTCTCTTACAAGCATCCTATGAAAATTGAGCCTGGACTATGGTAAAAAAAACCCCAAGGTCTTGGCCCTGCCAAATGCGCTGCGACAATCTGATCTGGACTATGACGGCCAAAACCTTAACTGCACAAACAATCTACTATGTACTATGGAAACCCCAACTGCTGAATCTAAGTTGTATGGCGGTGGAAGAACCCAAACTATTGGATCAAATATAGAAGATAAGGTAGAGGGCGATCTTCAAATAGCCGTGGGAACTATGGTCAAAATGAGTGTCAGGTGCTACAGTATACTTAGGGGTCCAACAATAGTACTCGACCCAATATATCAGGGCACTAACTAAGGATGATCAACCATAACCTTAGCTATACTACCCAACTACCTTATTGTACGTGCAAGTAATCTACCCGAGTATTATTCTTAGTGTACTATAGCAGCACGCTGGTTAGAGGCTTATCTAAGGTTAGGTTTCAGGCAAGCCTACTGGGCTTCCGATTTACCTGAGGGTATGTGGAAGTGCAATCCGTGCATGATTCTATCTAATGCACTACTACTCAAAGGGGTACCCATAGGGGTTACAAGGGAATCCAACAAGTGTGACCACCTCTTGTAGTTCCTACGTGCATGCCTCCCCAAATCTTTAGATTTATGCACTCAACGATAGATCCCGTGGTTTAAAGACGTCAGACATGTCTCTAGCCTAAAAATAATTATGTGAAAATTGGAGCTACAACTAGCCCTAGAAATTTCTTTGATACCACTTGTTATGCTCTTGACCTATGAGAAATCTAGAATACCAGAAATACAAAGAAATATAGCTCAAAACACAAAATTATCACATGAAATGAGAAAAATTGCAAAGTATTTTATTATTCAGAAACAAATTCAATGTTCACTTGCCTCTTCGAGGGGGAAACCTCCAGTAGAGTAGAGCTCAATTACAATACAAATCGATGAAATTTCCCTTACTGACTAAGACTATTTATAGCTAAATGAAATCCAACACCCTAACTACTGGTGGTCCCTTGCATAACACGGGTTAACTTCTTTATTTATTAACTATGGTCTGTTTACAACTAACTGTGGTCCCTTTTCTCTAATTTCGGTCGACCACTTACAATTATTAATATAGGCTTTATTGACTCTCTAACTAACTATGACTCTAACTCGGCCCATTGGGCTTATTACATAAATAAAGGGGTTAGGGTTGGACCCTAACAGATTTCCACCACTAGGAATTCTCAACCACTCATGGGAGATCACCCCGATCAATTTCAAAGTGTTGGAGTTGGACTCTCTAAAATTTCAACTCTTATGGGGCTTTTTCCTCAACTCCCCTTCTACTTCTTCCAAATATCCTATGCATATGATCTCTCCCAACACCTGTGGGCCCCATAGACCTCCTAATCCTTGGGTGGTGTCACCTGCTCCTATGGAAGTTGATCAAGCTAGTAAGCATCCTTCACCACTTGTTATTGAAGGGATTGCCTCTCCAATAGTCCTATCAGTACCTCCTAACAATGGTCAAAAAATCCATCACAATATGGAATATGACCAGGTTCGTTTACCCACACGGGCCGTCACTCCACTTGTTCCACGCGATTCCCTTGATTACGAGTCTTCTTCTCAACGAGTCATCTTGGAGGTCATGGATTCACATATTGGCCATCTTAGGGAGGTTATGCTTCTTCATGCCTCTAATCTCCCCGATGAGGAATGAGTAGAGTTTGGCACTTTAAATATTGAATCGAATCAGGGGGCACCTTCATGGTGTTCCTTGTAATTTCCAACCATGGACCCAGTCAAGTCTTGTGATTCTACTACCAAACTTGCCAATGAATTATCCAACTCCTTACCACCTATTGATGGGTGTTTTGTACCTCCTTTATGTCTTAATCCTTCCTTATGTCCTCAGGTTGATTTCGAGAGCGTGACTATGTTAGACTATCCTTGACATGGTCAACCTTTCAAGATTGGGTAGTTTGGATTCCTTTGGGATGGCCCCACATTGTTGTGCCATATGGTACCTCCACTCCTCCATGAGTTTGTGTAGAGAAACCCTTGGCTTGTGCCTGACTGTGGGCACACAATAGTGTGACCTACTAGAATGTGTTGCACTTGTACATAATGTACATAAGAGTGTGATGCTTTATATATTTTTGTTTTGGCATTGTGTGTATTTTCCATTCCTTATTTATGCCAAAAATTCAAAAAACAAAAAATATGTCTTGTTTTTACCTCCTCCATGTTTATTTATTTCATTATGTGATTTAACCATGGGTTTAGTCTTTCTAGATGGCTTTTATAGGACAAGGTGGAATTTTTATTGCAACATCCATGGACTTTAGGTGCGTTTATCTAAACTTGGCATGTAGGGGTAGGTTATTATCACCATCATCACTGCATTATTGACTGTTAGTATCATATTTATGCCTTAGTTATGATCGCGTCAAGTTGCGACTTTAGCCACTTTCCTTTATGCATGTTGTTGCTTGGTGGTAGAGCTTACCTACTAATGGATACCATAGTTAGCATCCTTTTGTTGTCTTAGTGTCCATGCAGTCAATTTTATTCCCCTTTTCGGAATCCTTCCTTCTAACCTACCATGGCTTAGAATCTTAGCCTCATGTCCTCTTCTTCGTCTCTTTTCTGGCCATACTGCAAGAGGATTCCACACTTTATCCCTTGTGATTGCACATTTTATCAGTCTATTTTTATAGATTGACCCTTGGTTTCTCTCTTCCATATTCCTCATCTACTTGGCCTACCATCTGCTTTCACTTGGTGTTTTACCTTTTCTTGGAGGAACCGCTGCGATGATTGGTCCTATTAGCCAACCTCTTGTCTTCATTATTTCATGAGAAGTTCCATAATTACTGAAACTAGTTGTTATCCTTTATACCATTTGTTCCTATATGAGGAGTCTTATTTAATATCTTTTTAGAATCCTTAATTTAGAAAAGATTGCTGATTGAACTTGTTTCCTTCATGCTCATAAAAGTACCTGAAGGGTTATCTACCCAGTATAAGTTTAACCCTTTTCCAGAATGGGATAGAGTAGTTATGAAAAAGGAATACCCTAATTCTTTATTTCTAGGAGTTTCCCCCTTGTATACTTTTATCTCTTTTTTTGAACTTGGGGGACAAATTTACAAAAGGTAACTTTTAAAAAGGGAAGGGAGAAAAAATTTAAATCCATTATTCATTAAATGAAAACATCTTTTACGTCTCCCATGAACATGGCAACTGTCTGCTTCATTATCTTATAGTTGGGTTTCAGCTTTCCTAGGAGCCATTCAGTCCATATGAGTCTCTTTACTCCTCTGACTGGTTACTCTTCTAGTCATATGGAGCATGCCTCGATGACTCCTATGCCATTGCATGATATCACATGGTGCTCATCAGTCATGGTGCCAAGTCATTTTGTGTCATGCTGCTACGTTTTCAAGGGAAGTCTCAGCCTGTGTCGACCATCTGTAGTAGCCTACTGACCTTTTTTCATCATCCATCCCTGTGTCATTTGTACTTCATTGCTTCATGAATTCATCCATACATCACATCATCATGGTTTGTTTCATGTTGATTGATGGGGGATACATCAAGGCCCTCCTTCGACGGATCTTCTCCTGTCGACTTCAACTCATTATCTAGGAGGTTGATTTAGGAACCATTAGTACCTTGGAGCTTACAAACCTTACTGGCAGGCTTCCTGATGATCCACAATGAGTTTACATCATTGGCTTCTGATTGATTGAGTTCACTGGTGTTCGACGTCAGCTCATCTATTCACACTTAGTGGACTATACTAGTTACCTTGGGGTCCATTTTCCTTATTGGTGGATTCCCTCGTATTTGTTATTGTTTTACCTCATTGGTTGGTAATCAGGAGGTTTCTACCATGTTTGACTTCAACTCATATATTCCATGATGTAGATTCGTACCATCTAGGTTATGTCGAAGACCTTGGGTTAGGGACATCTCACTCTTATATGGCATCCTTCCTAGGCTGCATTGGAGTTATGTATCATTTATGTACTTTGAGGGCTAACTGCAACACTTCTATGTTTGTTATGTGTCCATAGTCTTACTAGTGTACACTGTGACATAGATCCACATTGTATTTGATGGTTACTATGCTCCATTTGTTGAGTCACATGGATCCACTATGTATGTTGTTTTGACCATGTTATAACATTTCATGACATGGATCCATAGTGTATGTTTTGGCACCCATGTTCAATACTTTTTTATGACTGAGCATGTGTATGCCCACCCCGGGGATGTTATCAAAAGAGTTGAGACTTCAACACTTGAGTTCCTTTGATCCATCTTCATAGTCTTGGATCCTTCCTCCCATTTTGAGAATTGAGCATTATTGTAATCCATTTCGGCCATCAGTTTCTCTTCTGACATCATGCATTAGGGGGCATATGTTATAACCCTATTTTCCACTCCATTATAGTGAGAGAAACCCAATATCAACTTACCTCGGTTGTTTGTCTAAAATGCATCCCTTTTCACCTTTTATTTTACTTATCTAAGATTTATCTTATGGTACAATGGTTGAATTACATGATTGAGTTATTTCTCATAATTAATTTTCCAAAATATTATAATTATGAGATAATAGCTATTTCATAATTGAGATAATTGAGAAAAAGCTCATAATTGTGAAAAAGGTTTCTAGAGTTTTCCATTCCCAAGGAGATCAACTTGACCCACTTATGTATGAGTTGGATAAGGGTATATTATTGTAGAAGTTTACTAACTTCTCAAGACCTTAGTTGTCTAGATACATTCTCTTAGAGGATAGAAGGAACCTTTATAATATCACTAAGAGGAAAGGGGGTTAGTTCAAGTATCCAAACTATAGTGCGAGAGCTTTGCTGTATTGGGAGAGGAGGCCATACCATAAGATGGAGGATAAGATCTTATTTGTTGAAGGTATATTTATGTAGTTTCATTTATATGGTTAACACAAATCTACATTCCTTCCCCTTATGTCAGTTTTGCAGTAATTTATATGTGTGATTTCTAGCTGTTTTGAGTTAAGGATCTTCTATGTAAGATCACTTGTCGTCTTTGTTTGGTTGTGTTTGTGTGTAGGATTTGGATCAGGAATGGATGAAAGAAATCACTTGATTAGAGCACAAGGATTCTGCATCAGGCCCAAAACACTTAACCAACCTACAAGGAGGCAAGGTACTTGCTCATACTTTGTAGCATCAAGAATTGCATCAAATATGCATGAATGGCCATCTGGGTTGGGGATTGATATTATATTTTCTTAGCCATTCTCTTTTGTTTTGTGGTGATCTCAATCGAGCATGATGTCATGGAGCAATAGATCCTTGCAAATTTCGATGCAACAATCATGGTCGACACAAGTCAGATAGAGATGACATGATAAAAGATGTCAAGTTCTTGGATACACTTGATAAGAGAGGTGATGGATACAGGTTATATTCTAGTTTTGGTTTTGACATGTACCATGGTTATCATTGTTATCATCCTTATAGGAGGAATAATATGGGATATTTTCCTGATGAGTTTAAGAAAGCAAAGCCACCTACCTTTGATGAATACTTGAAGAAACCAGAAGATGCAAAGGAATGGTTACTTGGGATGAAGAAGTTCTTTGAGTTGCATGATTACACAAAGAATATGAAGGCCAAAATAGCTATCCTCAACCTCAAAGGGAAAGAAGACATCTGTTGGGAATATGTGAAGTGGGTTAGAGACATCACGACAAAAGAGTTGAGTTGGCCTGATTCAAGAGACTTTTCATGAAGAAATATTTGTCCAAGAGGTACTATGAAAGTAAAGCTAAGGAGTTCTATGAGCTATATATGGGATCGATGACAGATGAGGAGTATACAACCAAGTTCCTTGATTTTTTGAGGTATGCACCATATCTTAAAGATGAGAAAGACAAAGTTCATATATTTTTTAGTGGGTTACGATTAGCATTTAAAGATTTAATTGAGTATGATGATCCTCAATCACTTGAAGAAGTCATTGGGAAGTTGAAGCATTGTTATGCGAAATCAAAGCGTAATACAAAATCTCAACAATATTGGAAACAGAAAGATGAGACTAAAGGTAAATGGAATCTGAAGTGAACAAGACCCTGGGATGTAGGTGAAAAAGAGAATGTTTCTCCTTACAAGAAGTTTAATGTAGTTGGATAGTGACATGGGTACTAACTAGGAGGGAAGCAAAATAAGGTGATGGTAAGGGACAATTGTAGTGTTGGATATGCGGCAATGAGTATCTCAAGAGATATTTCCCATAGTTTTAGGGTGCTAGGCATCAAATTTATAGTGCACAGGAAGCACATACAGTTGGCGATGTTGGGTAGAGCATTCCACAGATCTATGAATCATTGGTTAATAGGTAGGCATATCACTAGGCATATATTATCGAGATGGATGGTAAGATTTTTTATCAAGTTGTTTCTATTTTGATTGACCTTGGATCTAATTATATTTATGTTAATCATGACCTGGTGGATAAGTGTGGTTTGAATAAAGAAGTGCATGCAAAATATTAGTTAGTGCAGTTGGCTATAGGTACAAAGAAAATAGTTCATCATTGGGTAAGATCTTGTGCATTTGAGTTGAATGGTATGCCTACATCAGATGCATTTTAATGTGCTTCCATTGGGATCGTATAGTATGTTATTATGTATGGAATGGTTGTATCTTCATAGGACCAATGTGGATTGTTATGACAAGTCTATTGAATGCTTGGATGGACATGGAGAACAAAGAATCTTTCAGGGTAAGAAGAAATATGCATCAATTAAAATGGTTAAAACTATGCAGGAAAAACACAGTTGCAGAAAAGTGTGTGTGTTACTTGCAGCGATAGAGGTAAGGTTGTTGAGGATGCAGAGGTATTGAGAAGGTACCCGATTTTATGGAAGTTTCAAGATGTGTTTCCTGCAAAGATTTTAAAGTTTTGCCCTCATAGGGAAGTGGAATTTTCCATTGAGTTGGTACCAGGGGTAGCATCAATATCAAAGGCACTATACGAGATTAGCACACCGATATTGGTAGAATTAAAGTTGTAGTTGAAATAAATGCTTGAAAATGGATGCATCAGGCCAAGCGTGTCGCCTTGGGGTGCACTAGTGTTGTTTGTGAAGAAGAAGGATGGTACTCTCAGATTATGCATTGATTAAAGGAAGTTGAACAAGGTGACCATCAAGAATAGGTATTCGTTATCGAGGATTGATGACTTATTTGACCAGTTGAAGGGAGCAACAATGTTCTCCAATATTGAGCTGAGATTTGGATACCATTAGGTACACATCAAAGAAGAGGATATTTTCATGACTTCTTTTCGGACCAAATATGGACATTATGAGTTTGTTGTAGTTCCTTTTGGTTTGACTACTGCTCCAACTACTTTTATGTTCTTTATGAATAGTGTGTTGCGTCCTTATCTAGACAAGTTTTTTATTGTGTTCATTGATGATAAATTGATATATTATAAGAATGACGAAGAGCACGTTGGACATTTAGAAAAAATGTTGATATTTATAAGATAACATAAGTTGTATGCTAAGCTTAAAAAATGTAGTTTCTTTCAAACAAAGGTACATTATTTTGGTCATGTTTTTTCCAAGGAAGGCATAACAGTGGATCCAAAAAAGATAAGAGCTTTCTTGGAATGGGAAACTCCTAGGAATGTGGATGAGGTAAGGTCATTCATGGGGTTAACAGGATACTATAGGAGGTTCATATGGAGATTCTCACACATTGCATATCCTATGACATAATTTCAAAGAAAAGGTAAGAAGTTTGAATGGACGAGAGGAATGTGCAATCATTTTTGAGAAGTTGATGTAGTTGTTGGAAAATTCTTCGGTTATTAAGATTGCAGATTCAGATAAAGAGTTCATGGTGTGTACAGAAGCTTGAAAAAGAGGACTTGGTGGATCCTTATGCATGAGGGACAAGTAGTGTGCTATGAATCAAGGAAATGAAATGAGCATGAGAATAATTATGTTACACATGATCTTGAGTTGGAAGCTATCATCCATGCGTTGAAGATGTTGAGGCACTATCTTCTTCGCAAGATATTTGTACTAATGAGTGATCACAGTGGATTGAGATATTTGTTTGACCAATTGGATTTGAATGCCAGGAAATCTAGATTTCTTGCCATGATTAGTGAGTCTGATTTCGAGATCAGGTTCATTGAGGGAAAGGAAAATAAGGTTACATATTCTCTTAGCAGGTGGATACAGGTAAATTACATTGTAGCTATGAGTTCATATGGGACAAAAATATAGGATCAGATCTTATAGGCAGGACAACATGATGACACGTACATGGAGCTTAGGCATAGGTTACAACATGGTACAGGTGAACAGGATGTGGACTATCATCTTACAATGGATGGTTTGGTTAGATTTAGGGACAAGATCTATGTGTCAGACAACAGTGAGCTCAAGAAGCTTAGCTTGAGGGAATTTCATGCTAAACCATATTCAAGTCACTAAGGATATCATAAGACATTTACAACAATGAAAAAGTTCTACTATTGGATGAATCTGAATAAGGAAGTGGCAAAGTTTGTAGTTAGATGTTTGGATTTAAATAGGTAAAAGAAAAGTGTAAAAATCTAGGTGGATTACTAAAGTGTTGGCTTGTATGGGCCTGACCTAGGTTCAGAGGTGATTTAGCCAAGAAAATCCCGGTACTAATGGCCCTTTTGGTAACAATTTGTAGAGCGCAGACTGAGGTCTCACCTGAGGTAGTATGGGAGGGTTCTAGAACCAGGTTCCCGCACCCAGGGATGTTTGTTGGGCTTCTGAAGGTTCGCGGTCTGACCCATCACTACACACACTTGCTAGTCCTTTGCAACCCATGCTGCTATTTCCACGTAGCCCTACTCGGGGCATGACCCATATAATACCCAAGTTCCTTGCTAATTAACTGATTACTTAACTTGTGTGTGTAAGATTTATGGTTATTACAACATATTTATCAATCATATCAGTGCGCACAATACATAAACCAATATAAACATAAAGAATATGATGCAAAAAAAATACACATAAATAAGAATCAAATTCTCTTTATTAATCTTCAATCCCGATTACAGACTCGACACCGCCCTGCGTACTCAGCTGTAGGGGTTTGCGTACTCAACTGAGGACTCTACTAGGCCTCTATGCACTCAACTGCAGAGCCTCTTCTTACTACTACGACCCAATACACTTAGAATCCTACTCTAAGCTCGAACCGTTCCTTCGCTACTCCCTCTATCATCTCCTATCTTTTCAACTTAGAGCCTCGCTCTATTTATACAATCCCATGGTCAGCAAACCATGGGTAGGCCAACATGACTTTACATTACATTACATTACTTTAGGCGGACAACCCTATGAGTTAGCCTCTACTTCGTACTCCGCGCCTGCAATTCACAGAGTCTTACAAAATCCTTGACCAAAACTTGGGCTTTTAGCCCCAAAACATGCTATGTGGGGATTCCATGCCCAACATAAAGCCGATTCCAATTCCAGAGTGGAAATGGGAGGTAATTTCCATGGAATTCATTATAGGTTTTCCGAGGACATCTAGACAACATGATTCTATTATGGTTAAGGTTGATAGGTTGAAAAGGTAGTGCACTTCATTTCGATAAAATCTACATATTCAGTTAGTGATGTAGCACAAGTCTTCATCAGGGAGATTGTGAGGTTGCATGGTGTTTCAAATAATACTATGTCAGACAAAGATGCTAAGTTCACTTCCAAATTTTGGAAAGAGTTTTTTTCAAGGTTGGGTACAGATTTGGCCTTCAACACAACTTATCATGGCAGGGAGATGGACATACTGAGAGGCCAATATGATACTAGAGGACATGTTGATAATGTATGTGATGCATTAACAATGGAAGTGGGAAGAGTATCTTCCATTGGTTGAGTTTACTTACAAAATTGGGTATCAAGAGTCATTGAGGATGAGTCAGTTTGAGGCACTCTATGGGTGGAGTTGTAATATACCATTAGTTGGAATGATCTAGTGAACAGGGTGTTGATAGGACCAGACATGTTGGTAGATATGGAATAGGAAATATAGGTTATATAGAAGAATCTAAAGGTAGCACAAGACAAAAATAAAAGTTATGCAGATCAACACAAGTTTTTTAAGGAGTTTCAGGTTGGGGAACATGTGTACTTATGCATCAAGCCCAAAAATAGATCCTTGAGGATCAGTTCATGCACGAAGCTGGCACCTCAGTATTGGGTGCCTTTCGAGATTGTTGAGAGGATTAGAATAGTGGCCTATAGACTTGCACTACCTCTAATAGTGAAAGTCCATGATGTTTTCCATGTTTCCTTGCTTAAAAGATATGTAGGATGTTGATCATGTTATTGATTGGTCTATATTGTAGGTGGAGCTAGAAGGAGAATTCTAGTTGGAACCTCAGTATATTTTGTAGAGAATTATGCTCATGCTCTCGAACCAAGAAATCGAGTAGGTTAAAGTGCAATGGAATAACTTTGGGTCCGAGATGGGTGATGAGATGCGGGCAATGTATCCGTTCTTGTTTTCTGGTTGAGGAAAAGCATTTTTGGTATATGTATATATGTATATGGATGTAAATATCGCAAGGAGTTGTGTTATTCAACTCCAATAAGTGGTATGGTTGTCATGTTGTTATGTGTTTCATGTTGGTTTTCTTTTCATTAGGTTGATGATTGTAAATAATGCATCAAGCTAAGTTATAAATATACATGGGTAGTATGTTTTTCTTTTCAGCGGTCTTGCTAGTTTTAGGTGTTATTGAACACCGAGGACTGTATTCCCCTAAGGGGGAGGGGTCTGTAACAGCCCTGGGTTAAAAATTCAAGTAATAAAGTTAATAAAAGAAAAATAAGACCAAGGTCATGGGACATGTATTCCAAGTTGAATGTTGGAAAAAAAATTCTAGTGTGGGTGTTCATTTGGTTTAATATGGCTAAGGGGAAATTGGCAAAGGCAATGGAAAAGACTTTGAAAAGGAAAGAGGAATTAATTGGCATTTTGTTTATGAAAATAATGGAAAATATGAGAAAAGGAGGGTGAAAGGTCACAAGTTGCATTTGAGGAGGAAAATGAAGGAAAAATAATGGAAACTGAAGAAAATAGAGGCCTGATTAATAAAAAGGCTTTTGAGGATCAATTCACTACCTTTTGTTAGTTTAACCTTTTTGTCAGTTCATTTTTGGAGCTCTTTCTCTATTCTCTCTACTCTCTCATACTCTCATACACTTAGACTATTATTGGAGCTCTCTAGCATTGAATCAATGAAGGAAAAGGAAGGACAATAAAGTAAATGGAAACAAAGATCAATAAAGGAATAATATGATCAAGTGACTACAGTGGGATTACTTGCAAGCATCGAGTCGATTTTATGATTTCCTTGCTAGTTTTCGCATGCATTGTATATGCATGTGTGTACTTGGTTCTCTTGCTGTCATTAGCATGGGTTTTACTAGGCATGACAATGGTTTCCAGCCTTGCCTTCCATTTCCGGATAACCATGGTGTGATGGGGTTCTTTTACTTGGTTGAGATGGATTTTCAAATGGTTTCGAAATTGAGTGGGGTGGTCTTCAGAAGATCACAAGGCCTAGGAATCCCTTAACATATAATGGCTGGATACATGATAAAGCCTAGTTGTGAATACCCTCATTGGTCCTAGGAATACCTTGACCAATAATGGCAAGATACATAGTAAATCCTAGAGGCTAGAGACATACAAATTCCTCGTTGGGCCTAGGAATACCTTGACTAATCGAGGGATACACAATAAAGCCTAGAAGGTGGATACAAAAAGATTCCTCATGGTTTAGGTGGAGAAATCTAGAGGCATCCATGCTTGTTAAGGCCTAGTGATCCCTTGACTGGTATATGGCGGTATTGTGGTAAAACCTATAGTGTATGTTTATTGTTTGGGCATAGGAATCCCTTGGTGGGATACACGGTAAATCCTGGTTGTGATAGATGAGGGTTTCAGGCTTAGGAATACCCTGGTGAGATACACGATAAAGCTTAAGAAGCCTTGGTTGGTTTTGTTGTGAGTTCCACATTGATGCTTGAAATATGGCAAGGGGGTGATTGGCCGAAAGAAAGATTTGGTTCAGCCCAATCTATGGTTAGGTGGTACGTGGAAGTCCCTGACTTGGTTGGATTTTGCATATGTTAATAACAGATATTTTCCCCTTGTATTTCATGTGTAAATGTACTTGTTATTATGTGGCTTTAATGGTTGTTCTATCATTGTTATTCTGTTGGTTATATGTTGGTTATAAGCATGGTTTATGACAGACTTGAGTTAGGGATATCATCATGTTTTGATTAGTAAATGGAATGTTAATGAATGAATGACCTAATAGATGATATTGAAACTATGATTAGAAGGAATCACACCTTCTTGACGAATCTCATATAATTATGAGGTCCCTATGTTCAAATATGTTTTTATGACTTGTATATTACATGTTCAGGATGTGTTGGATGGAATGTATGTCATGGCTAGGCCGTTTTATGTTAGTTCCTCATTCAATTTTTGCATTAGAGGCCTTTTCATATTGTTATTTATCATTTCTAATAGTTTCATCAAGTTCTGAGCAGAGGCTTGAGTCCTAGCCCTAAAAAAGTGGCTCAGAATTCAGGGTCATTGGCACAAAACTACCTGAAAAATGTTGTAGTCACATGGATGCCTTGCTGTGGGAGAGATTGGATGGTCTCAGTTGCATGGAGGGATTTTCATGGGTGTGAATGGGGGTCTAGCTCAGTTAGAAATCAGGTTAACTCAGGGGTTTCACACTTGGTGAGGTTGGTTAGCCCCTTGGGGTCCTATGAGGAAGGTTATTTTGGTTTTGGTTTGTCGATTCCACTTCCTTAACTGTACTTGGGGAGTTGAATCATATCATAGTAACTCTTCATCACATTTTTACCCTAATGGACCAGTTAGCTTGGGTAATTATGGGAGGAGGGTGTTACAAATAACATGTGGCAATCATTTATCTGGGTATGCCACTGCTTAGAATTTTTTTCGCACTGTCTCCTTTTGACCTTGGATATTTAAGGATTGTATTATTGCAGTTCAAAAGTTCCATCCATGTCAAATATTTACTAAGAAGATGTGTGCTCACTTTTCTCCGCTTCATCCTTTGGTTGTTGTCAAACCCTTTGATCAGTGGGGCATTGACTTTATGTAGCATAACCCAACCTCGTCCAAAGGACACCACTACATTATCATAGAAGTGGAATACTTCACTAAGTGGGTTGAGGCCATGCCTACCTTCTCTAATGATGGAACCACTATGGCATTATATGTATTCAACCACATTCTTACTAGGTTTGGGGTACCCAAAATGATCGTGATATATCACAGTCCACATTTTCACGATGATATGATGGAGGAATTAATAGCCATCTACGAGTAGAATCACCCTAGGGTCTTGGGTTGGGAACCCCAGTAGAGTGGATGGAATACAACATAAAGAGACACACAAACAAGTCGTCCTAATACTTAAATAGTTAAACTTGGTACAAAATGTCTTACCCGTAGGTCATACGTTTGAAGTCGTTCCCATAGGGTTCAAACCCTCTACTTCTTCCTTGCACTTTAAGACCTGCAATTCATTCAAGGCAAAACATATACACCAAAAATAACTGAAATCATGTTCATGATATCAAGGTTAGATCATATAAGCATGTAAGAAAATAAGCATTAACATGAGATTTTATAAGAAAATCATGACATAAATTAATGCATAAAGACCATAATCATCAGGAACAAGACAACACCTCTTTATTAATGTAAGCTAAATAAAATATAGAGGAACTACAAATTGAGTCGTTCGCCGACTCCAAGCGAAACCATCCTCTGGATCCATCCTTCCCAAGCCTCAACAATCCTCCTCCATAAGTATACACAAGGATGTCATGAAGGGATGATGAACATCTCAAGAAGGAAACAAGGGTTTCCTATGACTTGGGAGTGTAAACTCCACTATTAGGACCTCATGTTGTCTATTTTTTATCATACATTTTTCTATGATATCATCCTTTTCAACTTACATGTAAAAAGTCCTTGTTAGTGTTTTAACCCAATTATCCCAAAGGTATGTAATGATTCTTCTCATCACTATACATTTATTTATTTAGCATATAATTACGACATCTTCATAGTTAATATTTGAATTATTAAGTGTTGAACAGTTAAAGAATGATGTGCAGTCCGCGTTGCTGAAATAGCCTGGAGTTTGCAAGACTATTTTTGCAGTTGCTGAAATAGTACAAACGACACGCGAATCTTGATGCTGAAACAATTGAGATTTGCGTTCTAAATTTGACAATAGCAAAGGAAACAGATTGATCACCGAGGAAGCTATTACACTGGATGTAATGCCTATAATCTAAAGACATCATTACTGTAACAACATTTTGTTGACGGGAAATTGATTTCCCTGTTTTTGTATAATGGGTTAAAATAATGTAAATCTTTTGTAATAGATGTCGTTGTAGTATAGTGGTAAGTATTCCCACCTGTCACGCGGGTGACCCGGGTTCGATATTGATATTATAGTTGATTACATCCCTGATCAAGTCTAAATAATATCAATATCTAATATTTTCTCCTCCTTTAGGCCTTCTCATGGAGATGTATTTATACTTCTCCAAATTAGTTTTTTCAGTTGGGAAACAATTGGGCCACAGGCTACAGTAGGTGGGTATCAGATCAAACCCGTAAACCCCACCTGAATTAAGGGAGATTATATATTTTTTAATTTTTTAACACATATATGTGGGTAGGGTATAGTCTGACTCGCGTGTACATGCGCTTTAGATAGGGAAAGTCGCGTATGGGATTTAAAAAATTGTTTTCTAGAAAATGGACCAAGTTTGGTAGGGAAGGGTTGCCCTAGGCCATATCATAGAACATCAAATCTACCAAGGGTGGTAAATGGTGCTATAATAGATTCCCCCTAATGTATGAGGTCATAAGGGGTACATGATGGCTAAAATGTATTAAGTTTATAGAAAGAGTCATGTGAGGACCTGAGAGGAGTTCACCAGATTTGAACCTGCCAAGCCAGTGGAAGAGATCAGAAAGAAAGATGTTGTCTGAGGCTGGCATACCCATGCTCAAAGATAATAAAGCATGTCCGAATATCAAATACAAAAGAAAATTTGATATGTATACAAGTATAAAAGAACTGAAAATACATAGTGGATCATATGATCATATCCATAGAAGTACACGTCAAAATATCTCATATAAAGAGTTGATCAGTGATGTTGAAGTAGAAAGATGATCATTGAAGTCATAAAGCTGATCAAAAAAGAACCAAGTCAAATAGTGGAACAAATGGTACTGCATGCAACTCGGGTGTCAACATATAGGATGTCGCTGTGATGAATTGCAACATATAAGGTAGATGGTGTCACTAGCAAAAACAAGAGGAACTAGTAAGTGAACCCCAAAATGCTGATGCAAACTCGAGGTCTTCACTGACTGTCATGGTACATTTCTACATAATGGGAATAAATGATCTGAAGTTGACCATGTGAGAAATCATTTGATTACCAGTAATTGATGTATGCCGTTAACAAATGCAAGTCTATTCACCGATAATGATGATGAGAGCCAAGGTACCCACTACAATCTAACAAGTGTGAATAAATGATCTGAAGTCGATCACTTGGAAGAATCTATCAATCAGGAGAAAATGATGTATTCCCACCATTGATAGCAAAGGAATCTTCCATTGATGACTGAAAACTGTAAGGTACTGCCAAATGGACTCTAGACCTTGTTCCCAGAGCAATGAGTTGAATTCGATGGGAAAAGATCTTCTGGAAGGAAGGCATTAAGGCATCCTTCATCAATCCAACACAAGGGTAACCTACAGGCCAATAATGTGGAAGGAATTAGACAAATAAATATGTAGTAAACAAACCGAAGCACGTTTCCAATGTACACAAGATTTAGCTAGCACACAACAAAAACCCTCTAAACCAAATAATAATGAAACTTGACAGAGAGGTGATGAATCCACCAATGGGGTCAAATGGAAACCAAGGTACTTGTTACATAGTGTTTTGTCACACCTCCTATACTTACCTATGACATACCCCGAAGTGCCCGAAACATGACCATCATGCAGTGTACTCATTAACATATGCAGCTTAGATCCTCCCTTAGACATTGATTAGAAAATGCCTTCAGCTTTCCCTGAAGAAAATAAATCTAAAACCCTAATTTGAGGATCATTGTTCTTATGAGGCCAAAAACAAGGATGATCTCTGCTGCACTGTACTTAACCGACAATGGAATTTCTTTGTTCACTTGTATACTCACAATGATCCCAAAAATGAAATTTTCCCAAAGCGGATGAGAAGCTTTGTGATCTAGAAGCTTCCAGAGCGGTGAGTTGGAGGTTGTTTGGCATAGATGAGGTCGAGTTCTCCCAACTTGGCTTCTTGGTCTTATCCCTATAAGCTACCTCCTTGAGATGAGGGCCTAATCCTATCTTTGGAGAGGTCCTAACTCCCTTTCCCAGCCTATATATTCATCCTCTCCCATTCCCAAATGGTTGGTCTATGCCTATTTGCACCCTTATCCTAACATTGTGCCTATATGCTATTCATTTGGATTGGAAAAGGAGTGTTTGGAGAGCTTAGCTTGGACTTGGATATTCATTCAAGGAGAGCCTATAAACATTAAGATTTGATTGTATGCTTCCCCTTATTTTCTATTAATATACAATTGCTGGTTCATTTTCCCTAAATATGTATGCTCATGTATCATTTAGCTTAACATTCCTTGATCAGTTAAGTAGGTTGCTTTTGAATATTCTATTTGTATTTGCATGCCTTGTTGTGTCTTGATATCTTGTGTAGGTGCATAAACCATGAGAGTAGAAAGAACGAGCCCATGGTGCGAGCAATTCAAGGTCTTCAACAAAGGAGATCGAGATAGAATCAGAATGAGGGAGTCCATCTTATTCATCTCTCTTTTCAATTGCAACTTAGGAAAGTGTCTAGTAGATCGTCACTTCGGTTGTTAGACCCACTCATTAGGCTAGAGGGATCATCTCTGTCCGCAAAGAGGATTTACCTAGACAACAAAATGGAGACTCCACTGGGGAACATATGATCCTTTCCTTCCAATCCTTCACCTTATTTTCATGATGAGTTTGACCAATGATCCAATCCTAGATTTGTTTGCTTATCTGTAACTATTTTCATTTTCTGGTAATAGCTTGAAGGTTCTTGATTTGTGTTTCTCTTGAAGATTTTTTGCTTTTTCTTTATCTTTCTCGACCATCGTGTTTTTGTCCCTAACAGTCACGATGAAATCGTGGATATGTTGATTACAGTAGTGACAATCACTGCTTTTCTTTTAACAGGTGCGATGATATTAGAGGTTAAAGAAAATTAGGGTTTTTCTTCTTGTTTTCAATTTTTTGCCCTATGTTAGTGGCTTACCAGTGTGATTTTAGTCTCCTTGTTTTTCTTGACATGTTTTTCTGATTACAATTGCCTCTTGATTTGGTTTAAGTGTGTTTGGAGCTTGATTTACCTTTTAGGGTTTCCAGGACTTCTAGGTCATCCTTCATTCACTCATTGGTCTTCTCTTCAGAGATCGATTACCATTGTTCAAAGAGTCTTTTTGTGTTTGGACGTTTTTTGCAAACCACTTTTGGTTCTTGGGTACTAAGTTGTTTTCATTAGTGTCAAATTGAGTAGATACTTTGAAAGTCACTTTAGTTCCATTTTGGAAGCAATAGATTACAAAATTGTTTGTTTCAATTGAACTAAATGGAAGTATTTGCTTCGAATTTTGTGTTTCGAAAAGCGAAAGCGAAAGTGTTTATCTTTTAAGTAGTCTTCAAAGCATTTGTTGCATTCAGAATCATTAATATGAAAGATATTTTCATGATTATTGAGTTTGCATTCTATTTTTCTCTTTTGCACTAGATTACATTGATTGCATTAAAGTGAAAAAGAAATCATCATTATATCTTAAGGTAGATTGATTTAAGATTTTGGTTTGGCATTGCATTTGCTTATGATATGAAAGATTAGATTTCATGTTTTTCATTTAAGATTGGAAAATTTTCGTTGATGCATTGTTTCTTGTTTGATGCATGATTGGGGTGTTTCTCTTCCCTAAATAGGTATGCTTTATCAAATGAAAGGATTTCAATCTCATCATTTAGCTTCATTTTAGGAACAGGTGACATTGTTAAGGCCTTGAAATCGAAACATAATTTCAAGATTAAATTTAAAATATATCAATTAATCTAAGGAGCATTTGAAACATTAACGCTCATACTTAGTGGTATAGGCTAGAGACGTGTTCCGGTGTCTATAAAAATCAACATCTATCATTCTATCTTGCATTAGACAGCGCTAGCACGAACTTGTGCTCCCTGTACCATCGAGTGTATAAAGGGAGACCCTCATAGGTTGCAAACCTTTATCCATATGAAGCTGAGTCTGCTGCATTGTAAACGTGATACACAGAACACAGCATTCAAGGAGATTTCTTGCATGTACGTCAAGTCCTTGGTAAATTTATTTGCTAAGGTGTATATTGCCGTTCACAGTTACTTAGTATTCCTTTTTGCCTAGAGTTACCTGAGTGGTCATTTCGATCTTTTCTGACTCATTAAATTTGAAAAGATCATCGAGCACTTGTCCTTTCAAGCTCACTAAACCAACAAAAGTGACTAGTGTCACCTTTTCTCCCTTTTCTCGACTCTTAAAAGATGAAAAAAAAAGTTTTTGTTTCAAATTACAAAAATAATTGCCTACGATAAACATGTCGAACACAAGTAGTGTTGGGATGTGTTATATTCTTTCCACGACTAGCCCACACAGTTAACCGGGGGCTAGAGGGGGGATAGAGCCCCCCTTCATTGTGCCAATTGTGTAGAGGTGGGGGGGGGGGGGGGGTCACAGGGGGTTTGAGGCGTACCCGTAACTCCACTTTATGGGGTCTGAGGCAGCGCCCCGGAAAATTTTGGTTTTGGCCCCTATGTTAGGATGGGCAGACCCACCTATGGTTTTGTGCATGATTTTCGCACATGTTTTTGGACGCAATGGTTTTCGGTCCATGGTATTGGATGAAATGGTTTTTGGTCCATGGTATTGGACGCTTCGAAATGTATAAATATGTATTATAACATTGAAAGGAACATATTGAAAAATCAAGCTGGTAGTCTCGATTTTGGGATCCAGGGGAAAATCTCTGTGTATATGTGTTTTATGTGTTATGCTCTCGCATTGTTTATTTTATGTGTTTTAAAATTCGTATGCAGGTAATTTCTGTACGGGGTTAAAACCTACATTTGGTATCAAAGATGTTTTTGGCTTCAAGGGGATGCCTTTGTTGCTGAGGGGTTTCGCTCGGGCCTGTGGTAGACCCTGTTCAGTGGGAGATCTACGAGATTGATTCTGGTGGTGAAAGAAGATGGTGAGCAGTGGAAAGATAGAGATTGAGAAATTAATGGTCAGAGTTTTGAGTTGTGGAAAATCAAGATGGATGATTTGTTGGTGGATAAAGATCAGTGGATCACGGTAGATCCGAGTACTAAATAAACGGGAGTGTCCGATGACGAATGGAAGGAGTTGGAACGGAAGGCAAAGAGCACAATACGATTGTGTGTCTCAGATTTAGTATTGTTGAATGTATCAGGGGAAGATATAGTGAAGGCTTTGTGGGACATGTTAGGGACTTTGTACCAATCTAAGTCTCTGGTGAATAAATTGTTCCTGCAGAAAAAGTTGTATAACCTGAGGATGAAAGATGGAGACTCAGTGACAGAGCATCTAAACGCATTTAATACTGTGGTAAGTCAGTTAGCATCTGTTTATGTTAAAATTTTAGATGAAGATAAATGCATCAGTTTGTTGTGTTCTCTACCAGATTCGTGGGATAGTCTGGTTATTACAATAGGTAGTTGTTGAGCTAATTTGTTTACCGAAATTAACACAAATATTTCTTATCAATCCGGGTTGTTTATGCTTTGAGGCAAGTTCACTATATGTGAAGATCAGATGTAATCAAACCTTGAAAGATAAGTTATTCAAAAACTTAAAGCAATACATCCTATAACTCTAATTCAATTAGTTTAAAAAGAGGAAGAATATTGAAATGGTTCTTGACTCAAGAAGTCCACTTTTGCCTCAATTACCACTTAATGAATCAGAGATTAAAACCAAGAACTTAAGATGGATAAATTATTAATGAAAGAAGCTCCTAACTTAAGAGACACATAAGGTGTTTCATCATAATTCATTCATCTCAATACCAAAATCACATAAAGAAACTACTTGCATGCAATCAAAGGAAACTAGTTTCAATTCATCATATTAGTAGAAGGGATGCTCAACTTGAACACTTCATTTCTCCAACTTAATAAGATGATGAATAAGCTAAGAACTAATGAAATCAATCACCATTCATTAACCATAAAGCAATCTGAAGTAAAGCTTTGAAAAACCAGTTCTACAATAACCAGATTACAAGAAATAAAACTAGTTAACAAGGAAGTGTACTTAGCTTGGAATGGGGGCCCTCCACCCTTGCCTTGCACACTTGAGAAGTGATATCAGAAGCTCAAATTCAGTCACACATCCATAGCATTGAACAACAAAATAATAATAGCACAAGTCTTCAAATTAGCTCTCCAATCCAAAAGTGTCTCAGCATAAAAGTATAATAAGTCAATACATAAGCCATCAAAGTCTTGGCTCTTAAATAAGAAGTCTCGTGAAACAAACTGATCTATATTCACTCAAACAAACCCATCTACTCTTATCCATCTATCTAAGTCGAATTCATTACTCCCATCCCAAGAAATATGACCAATCCCATAGAATCTCAAAACTGCCATATTTCTATGGGATTTCTGAATGACTAGTCATGATTGACTAGCACCAAACGGGCCTAATAAAGCTTGTTTTGTTTGAGCTAAGAATAGATGGCTTAGTCCTAGTTCCCAAGATGTCCATCCATACATTCAATTCATGCCCAAGTGTCCTGCAACCACATCAACCATAGAGCTATTACGGGAATTTCTGAATCTGCCAATTTTGCACTTAAAACCAAACTTTCATAAAAACTTTAGAAATTAAAAAATAAAAATTAAATACTTGAATGGATATAAAATATGCATCAAAATGGGATGAATGAAGGGAAAATGGATGGAAAATAGATGGATTAGTAAGTTTCTTAGAGCAAAAATAAGACCAAAACTAAGGCCCAACAGTAGCAATGCAACTGCCTTGCAGTTTGATGAAATAGTCTCAGCTTTGTTGAGGAGGAGATGAGACGGAAAAATATGGAGAGCTAGAATGGTGATGCCTTGTCTGTATGAGGACAGTCCCAAAATAGAAACAAAAATAAGTCATCGAGTGGGAGATCTAAATCTAGAGGGAGATCTAAATCTCCAGGAAAACCTGTATAGGTGGTGTGCTGGAAATGTGGAAAGGAAGGGCACTACAAAAGGGGATGTAAATCTAAAGCTCATGACAAAGGAAAGGGATCTGATGAGGCTCCTTCTGCAGAGGTGAAAACCACCTCAGATGAAGGTGGGGATGTGTACTTAGCTTCTTCAAGTACACATGTAGATCATGAGGCATGGTTGATTGACTCAGGTGCATCCTTTCACTTCACTCCCCATAGAGAGTGGTTCTATGAGTATGAGAAATATGATGGTGGTGATGTCTTCTTGGGGGTTGATAGGAAGGCTAGAATCATTGGCCGTGGAAAAGTAAAGTTGAAGTTTCAAGGTGGAAGGGTTAGAACACTTCTGGGTGTTCTGCATATTCCTGCATAGGCCAAAAATCTGATTTCTGTAAGCAAACTGGATGATGCAAGTGTAAAAACATTGTTCGAGAAGGATACCTACAAAATGGTTCGGGGAGCACTGGTATGATGTAGGGAGTTCAAATTGGAACTCTGTACAAATTGCAAGGTAGCACTGTTATTGATGGGTGCAACAGTTCTGTGGTTCCTGGGACAGAAAATCTAGTGGTCTCTAGAGAGAATACCATGTTGTGGCATCAAAGGCTTGGACATATTAGAGAGAAGGGCCTTCGAATACTTCATGGTAAAGGTATGGTAGAAGGTATGAGTGATAGCTCTCTGGATTTTGATTTCTGTGAAAATTGTGTATATGGGAAGCAGAATTAGGTGAGTTTCCCCTCTAGTAGTAAGAGGGGGAAATAGATATTAGAACTTATGCACAATGATGTGTTTGGACCTGTAAAGGTTCCATCACTAGGTAAGTCTATGTACTATGTATCATTTATAGATGACTTCTCAAGGAATACATGGATATATTTCCTTAAGAAGAAATATGAAGCCTTTGATAGGTTTAAAGTATTTAAGGCTCTCGTGGAAAATCAGACAGAGAAGAAGATAAAGGTGCTGAGGACAGATAATGGTGGAGAGTTCTGCAACAAGGAATTTGAAGAATTCTGTAAGAAGTGTGGTATAGCATGATAGAAGACTACTACATATATAGCTCAAAAAAATGGAGTTGCAGAAAGAATGAATAAGATGTTGACGGAAAGGGCAAGAAGCATGCTCAGTGGTGCCGGGTTAGGATAGGAATTCTAGGCAGAGGCGATGGATATTGCATGTTACCTGGTCAACAGGTCACCTTCATTAGCGTTGGAGGATAAGACTCCACAAGAGGTATGGACTGGTAAGAAACCCTCTCTTTCACATCTGAGGGTATTTGGATGTGATGCATATGTACATGTTCCAAAGGAGAAACAAACCAAGTTGGATAGTAAATCTGAAAAGTGCATCTTTATTGGGTATAAGGATGGTTTAAAGGGTTATAAGCTTTGGAACCCAGTCACACAGAAGGTTGTGTACAACTGAGATGTGGTGTTCAGAGAGGTGAAAGATGTTATTAAACATGAAGTCCAACCAAAGGAACTTGAGAAGATAGAGTTTGAGCTAAAGGAGGAAGAATCAGACTCTACAACAGAGGAGGAATCAAAAGATGAAGAGCCTCAAACTCTGAGTGTGAGAAGATCAGCTTGAGAAAGAAGGCAGCTAGAAAGGTATAGTCCATCTGCTTTTTGTTCAAATTTTTCTTTATCTATTACTGGTGATGATCCCAAAACTGTGAAGGAAGGAGTAGATTCAGAGGATGGAAAAATCTGAAAAGAGGCCATGGTTGATGAAATGGCATCTTTGCACAAAAATGACACTTGGGATCTGGTGGAGTTGCCGACTAGAAGGAAATCCATTGGCAACAAATGGGTGTTCAAGAAGAAGACAAATGTAGAAGAAAAGGTGGAGAAATACAAAGTTCGGTTGGTAGCAAAAGGTTATTCCTAGGTGTCGGGAATTGATTTTGGTGCTATTTTTTCTCCTGTTGCCAAGGTAACTTCTATTAGGTTACTTTTATCTCTTTCTGCTGCTTTTGATTTTGAGGTAGAACAGATGGATGTGAAGACAACATTTATTCACAGGGATCTGGAAGAGTAGATCTACATGAATTAACCCGAAGGCTTTGCGGTGAAGGGTAAGAAAGAACTGGTATGCAAGTTAAAGAAATCTCTGTATGGGTTAAAATAGTCACGAAGGATGTTGTATAAGAAATTTGATACATTTATACAGGGACTTGTCTTCATCAGAAGAAAAGTAGATTATTGTGTGTATTTTAAATTAATTGGTGACTGTGTTATTTATCTAGTCTTGTATGTGGATGATATGTTGCCGGTTGGAAATGACAAAAAAATTATCTAGGATTTGAAGACCCAATTGTCCTCCAAATTCGACATGAAAGATCTTGGTGCTACAAACTATATTTTGGGCATGAAAATTGAAAGAGATCGAAAAAAGAGGAAGCTCTAGTTAAACCAGAGGAAGTATGTCGAGACAATACTGCAGAGGTTTAATATGCAGGATAGTAAACAGGTGAAGGTTCCTATTCTTGTAGGTGTGAGGTTATCTGCTGAACAGTGTCCCAAGACACAAGAAGAGGAAGAGGACATGTCCCGTGTTCTATATGAAAGTGTAGTTGGTAGCCTGATGTATGCAATGCTCTGTACTAGACCACACATTGCACATGCAGTGGGAGTATTGAGCAGGTTTATGTCAAAACCAAGGAAGGAGCACTAGACAACAGTGAAGTGGGTTTTCAGGTATTTGCGTGGCACTAGTGATTATGGTTTGTGCTACCAAGGAAGACCAGGATTGGACATAATGTTGGATATTCGTGGCTTTGTTGATGCAGACTGGGCTGGAGATTTGGAACAGGGAAGATCTACATGTGGGTATGTGTTTAACCTATTTGGAGGTGCAGTCAGTTGGATGAGTAAGAAACAATATGTAGTGGCACTATCAACTACAAAGGCAGAATACATGGCAGCCACTCATGCAAGCAAGGAAGTAGTTTGGTTGCAGAGATTGTGTTCAAGTATGGGGTTAGTACAAGGAGCTATAAGGATAGACTGTGACAGCCAAAGTGCAATTTTCTTGGCAAAGAACCCCGCATATCATTCAAAGACAAAGGACATTGATGTTCAGTATCACTTTGTGAGGGATATGATAGAAGACAAAAAGGTGTTGCTGGTAAAGGTGGACACTTTGAAGAATACTGCAGATGCATTGACAAAATCTTTGAGCTTTGAAAAGTTCTCTTGGTGTAGAGAGACAATGGGCATTTCAGGGCTGGAAAAATGATACAGCTCTCTTGTGGCCCCTTGTGGAAAGAAAACAAGAAGTGGGAGAATGTTGGGTTGTGTTATATTCTTTCCATGACTAGCCCATGTAGTTAACCGGGGGGTTAGAGTGGGGGGGGAGCCCCCCTTCGTTGTGCCAATTGTGTAGCAGGGGTTCATTGTGCTGATTGTGTAGCCGGGGGGTGGGGGTCACAAGGGGTTTGAGGCATACCCGTAACCCCACTTTATGGGGTCTGAGGCAACGCCTTAGAAAATTTTGGTTTTGGACCCTATGTTAGGATGGGTAGACCCACCTATGGTTTTGTACATGATTTTCATACATGTTTTTGGACACGATGGTTTTCAGTCCATGGTATTGAATGCTTCGACATGTATAAATATGTATTATAACATTGAAAGGAACATAATGAAAAATCAACCTAGTAGTCCCGGTTTTGGAATCCAGGGGGAAATCTATGTGTATATGTGTTTTATGTGTTATGCTCTCGCATTGTTTATTTTCTGTGTTTTATAATTTGTATGCGGGTAATTTTTGTACGGGGTTAAAACCTACAAGTAGTTGCTTCTTAGACCAATATTGAGTGATTCCCTGTTAATTTCAAGATTGTTAATAAGCCCTCAATGAAACTCTTTTCCTTTTCTTCTCTTGAGAGAAAGTCATAGTGACTGAACCATTGAGTTCATCTAACAGTTCCCTTTCATTACCTGATACTGAAGGGTCCTCCCAAGGAGTTTATCTAGAGCTTCCTCAGTCACTTTAAGATCAAGGTTTCGAACTTGGGATTATTCCAAGTATCCAACCCCTGTCTTCTCATTCACCTTCATTATATTCTTGGTCACCTCAAGACTTTGATCCCGAAACCCCAAAAATCCTATACAGACCCCTAAGAGTCCGCATAGGCTTCTTGTTCATCTGTCGAATCCGTTATTCGATTCTGTTGTGATATCTCCTCAACATCCTTATAGTCCTTACGATGGGCCTGGTATCCCTTTGGATTTATATCCTCTCACATATTGGATTCCTCGACACTATTTGTTTCCATCTATGGAGTCAAAGTGTGAAATCCCAACCTCTTCTCCAGGTCATTCATAAGTTTCCGCTACTCATACTCCTAATGTCGATGATGAACAAGGGTATGAATTTTCTCTAGAAGTTTTTCCTTTTACAGGAAGAGTCCCATCTCACACACTTCCTGAGACCAATGGACCCATGCTTCCACCTGGTTATAAAACTCTAGCCCAATTAATTTCAGGAAATACTAGTGCTTTGTATTTGTATTAGAATCCCATTTGGTCTTCCAATGCCATGCCTACTTCTGGTCCATTCATTCTAAACACAACCTCTCAAACTTCTGTACAAACTTTTGTTGCGTCAGTTCTCATTAAACCTGTGATTCCATCGCAACATGTATCTTCATTTCAACCGATGCTTCGTGTGCAATCGATTGTTTCAGGTCAGGTTCTAGTTAGTTCTTCCACCCCTCCATCAAGTGTATAGAATGTATCACTGCCTTGTGTCAGGTGAAACCAATGTGAGTGGATTACAAACTCACATGGTTGGATTTAATCAACCTTATTCTAGTAGTATTCCTAACCATGTTGTTCCATCCATGTTGGCTAATATCCAGTACCAACATCCTTATATGGCTCAGATTCCACTCCAACAGGTTTATGTCCCTTATGGTTCACAAGACTTGGTCAATCCACCTTACACTCCACAAGAAGATGCTTATATCTAGCCTGGCCAATTCACTATTCCCGATGGATATGGTCAGATTCAATTTGGAAATTACCAATATCCTCAAGGTATACCCTAAGGAACTGTCCAACAACCCTTTCAACAATAAGGGCAACCCTTGCAGCAATAAGGGAAACCTTTGCAGCAGCAAGGGAAAACATTGCAACAACAAGGTGAAACTATTACAACAGAAAGGGAAACCTTTGCAATAGTAGGGGAAACCTTTGCAACATTCTCAGTAGCCTTTGCAGAAACAAACTCAGTTTGTTCCAGAGATTACTCAACCTTTGTACTCGCAAGGCTAACCTTTGTAGCAGCAGGGTCAACCTTTACAATATTAAAGTCAGCCTTTGTAGCAGCAAGGTAAACCTCTGCAGCAACAAGCTTCATATGCGTATCAATAAGGCCATTCCTTGCAATCACAAGGTCAACCCTTGTAGAAGCAAGGCCAATCTCTTCAGGTAAAAGGTCAATAGGTCCAAAAAACTTAAATCTCGTATGCCGAATATAATGCTTATTAATGACCTATGGTAGGTTAATATCAAACCTACCCTGGACAACCTCTACCTTATGGTCAAGGTAACCCTCAGTGGGGGAAAAATCAAATCCCGTATGGACAAAATCCTCCACTGTGGGAGCAAAATCCTTACTAGAAAGGTTGGAACCCATAATTTGGGTCTCCTTAAAGGCCCTACATTCCAGTCAATCCATAATTTCTTTTTTTGGCTATGTTGGAACTGCCTGATGTTTTGAGGCTCACGAATGATCCTATTCTTTATTCACCTTATTGGCCTCTAGTCCCAACTAAAATTCCAAGCGATTTCCCTATATTCGAAGGAAATTCTAAAGAGGACCCGCAAGCACATGTGATGACATATCACTTATGGTGCTCTTCAAATTCATATGTTGACGACTCTATCCGTCTTCTCCTCTTTCAGAGAACCTTAAAATGTGGTGCCAAAAAATGGTATATCGAGTTGCCTCAAGCTACCTATGCTGACTTTACCTATTTAGCTATGGCATTCCTCACCCACTTCCAATTGCTGGTTTGGTATGAAACTGACACTCATTTGATCACATCACTTAAGCAAGATACCACGACCCATATTTTTTATTATACCCATGAATGAAGACGTCGGCTTAGCCTCATAAAATTCAAGATTCCTGATGATGTGTTGACTGAATGGTTCAAAAAATCATTCGTTAACAAAATTGCTAAGGATATAGCTATGGGCGGATGTGTTACTAAAGAACAAGCTATTTCACATGCTCAGTGTCTATACTTAGTCTATTCACAATTTGGCATGTTGTATGAGATGTTCCCTGATGCTCCATGACCATCTTCGGATCTGGTAGCCTCAAAGTCTCTCGATGTACCACCTGTTGATGGTGTAATTGGTTCAGTGTCTCAGACCTCCACCAAGGCTTTTCCAAAGCAGAAATTTGTTTCAAACACTGGCTCCAATAATCCTTCGAAAAATTCATCAAATCCTGGTAAAACCTCTGAGGTACGTTCTCTTTAGTCTACCAAAGCAGATAGGGCCTCAAAAGGTGACAAAAAGGGTAAAGGTAAAGCTAAAACTGATACCCCGAAACAGGATCCACCTAAATCATCTGCCAATGATTCTTATAAGAGAAAGCCAAAATATCCTTGTCTCATCTGTGAGGAAGATCATTACACTAAGGATTATCCCTGACGTTCGGAAGTTAACCACTTATTGAAAGGGACTCTAGCTATTTTGGAATAACCATTTCCCTCTCAACAGACGTAGTTGATAAACCAACCACAATCCTCTACCTCCTCTAGTTCCCAAGTTTTCATGATGCAAGGTTCATTGCCTATTTCGATTACTACTTGAACAAAGGACTATCAAACCCCACAAAAGCAGACAGTGGAGAAAGAAGTCACTGATATACCTTCTACTTCTACTCCATCCAGTTCTAGTTCGCTCCATATTGAGCGCCCTAAAAGTGAGTTCGTAATACGACCACCTGATGAGCCTCATAAATGGGTAATTATACGGGCTCATTTTATCTCCTAAGCTAGTCAAATCAACCATTCTCTTAGCTTATTGTATGATTTTCTGATTATATTTATGCTTATAGAGTGAGTTGAGTTAGTTATTGTGCCATGTGGTCTAACATGTACTTAATGCAAATTATTGATGAGTTTTGAGGTCAAAGGCAAGGATCCAATGGACAAATGGCAGCAATAAATTGAAGTGGACAAAGGAGATGACTTATAGGAGGGAATCTCCCTCATCTATTACTCCTCACTTCGAATTCCCCTTCATTCAGCTCAGAGTACAAGCAACTGAATCATGCACTAGAAGGCAACCGAGCAAGTGGAGGATGACTGACGATCATCTCAAGTTTTGGGAGCCAAGCCTCCCTAATTTTAAGGAATTTGTTGGTAGCTTCAATTGTATAAGTAGAGGGGCTTATGGCCTCACTAGGGTCATATTTTTGTTTTATTTTTTCTTATGTAAACTCTGCTCCAACTTCGAGCTTATTATTTTTGTGATAGTTTCATGTAATCTTGCTATTGTTTTGATAATAAAGATGGAATCCTTTTTGAGCTAGCACTGAGTTACCTTAGAGGGTTGAAGCTCTTGGGTTAGGGCCCAATCCAACCAGCCAAGCTCCTCTTTACTTGTATTTGTATGTTTTATTTCAGTTTGTAGATTGGGTTGTTGTTAGATGTATTTCTTTTATGGTTAAGAATAGGTTGCTTTTGATGATTCAATAGTTTGCTTCCATTTGTGCTTTCTATAGCAGGTTAAGCAATTATAAAGAGAAGATTCAAAAGGATAGCAACAGTACCTTGGCCTCTCTTCCTCCCTTTGGGACCATGATTTGAGGTGAAGACCCCCTTGCTGCCCCAAAAACACAGATTTTCGTCATTGATAGGACTTCTAGAGTTTGTAGCTTTTTAGTAGGTTAATAGTCCAACTTTGCTTTGCTTCAGATATTTTTCATCATGCTCACTTCTTTAATTGAAATAGCCTTCTTTCATGCTTTCCTTTCTTGCAGCATTTCCTTTGATAGATCATAGTTTAGACCATTTTTATGCAAAACTCTGTTTTTCTAGATGCACTCATTTCATTGTTTGTTTGATCTTATTGGTTGACTATTAGTTCCTCTGCATCAGATCTATTCTAGTAGTAGGCCAAATTATCACCCATCCCATCCTCCATCTGCTCCATGCCCTATAGGTCGCCCAAACCTCACCTCAATTCTTCCTTAGATTCCTGCATTTTCCATAGAACTTCTTCCTCTCTCCTTGAACAAACCCAACCATTTTCCTCTCTCCTGGTGATTCTTGGTAGACCCTAGGTGCCCTGACACCTCATTTCAACCTTCATCCACATTTTCCACCCACTCTCACACCCTGAAAATAGCGAAAATTTCTCTCGGCCTCCTCCTGTAGTGGCCCTGTTTTCCTCTTGTAGATTTCCTGTGTCCTCCTGTAGATTTTCCTGCGGCTTTATTTTGAAGGCCGAGTGTGGGAAAAACCTCCAGAAGGCCACCTAAGACCTTCTAGGACCCATCCACACCATCCTACATCCTCTCATGTCCCAAAACCACCCTCCAACACCACCTATTTGCTACCACAGTTACACACAATAAATTATATGCATGTCAAATTCACATAAAAATACATAAAAATCCAAAAAGATGTTTTTTTCTTATTTACTTCCAGAAATAGCTTAGGTAGATGTTGTTTACTTCCTTGAGTAGGTAATGGCATTCCTTTCATGGTTTTCATAGTGCTTTCTGCAAATGTAGGATTAGTTGGTTAATTAGGGTTTACTAGGTTTGCTTTACATTTAAGTTTTTCTCCTTTCTGCAGTTAGAGTAGCATTTGCAGAGTAATCTTTCTCTCCTTTCATCATATATAGAGCTTTTTCTAGAATCCATAGAAGTTGGCTTGAGCTCCTAGTGATCTTGCGCCAGCTGACCAAGTGACAACTTGCAGGAAGAACTAGTACTTGTGCATACAACACCGACACTTCCAAGTTTGTTACGAACCACCGGGTTGATAAGGGTAAAGTAGGCAACCTAGGAGTTGCAGCATTATTGCTGAAATACTGGTGCTCACCACCTTTTGGCACCATTTCCGGGGAAGCGTTAGAGTATTCTGTGATTAATGCTTTCTTCGATTTTCTATGGCAACATTCTACTAATAGTTTATTTCAACAAAAGTAGACTAGTCATTTCTCTTCAATTTTGCAAATTTCATTTCAGCAAAAGTAGACTAGTCATTCCTTTCCCTTCAGTTCTACATTTCCTTACTTTCCTCTTCAATTCTAAAAATTTCTATTCAGCAAGTTCCTTTCAGCTAGTTGCAATTTGTTTTGTTCAATCAATTTTAGTTTTTGCAGGTACTATCAGTGTGGGGAAATAGAAACAAAAACCAACCAAAAATATTTCCTTTCATGCCTCATAGGAATAGAGATAACTCCCAACACCCCCACTGCTTCACACAACCAGCCTTCTCTCTTCTTCGGCGGCTGTGATCAAGAAGAACCCTTAGGTGAACAACCAGCTATATTTGAAGAACCTATAGGGGAAGAAGAAGAAGAAAACATTCCTTTGGAGCCAATGGCTGAAAACAGAAATGCTAAGGGGAATGGAGAGAGAACAGAGGGTACTTTTCCCATTTGGGAGATTAATGGGGACACCAAAATGAAGAATATAAGCCCTTCCGCCCTACCTCATTTCCATGGTCTGACTACAGAAGATCTTGAGACATTTTTGTTCGAGTTTTCTATTGTCTGTCGAACCTATGACTATGCAGAAGATGAGAAAAAGTTGAAATTGTTCCCTTCTACTCTCAAGGATGTAGCATTACGCTTGTTCATGGGATTACCTAGCAATAACATCACAACCTAGGCTCAGATGCAACAAGCCTTTAACAACAAGTATCGAGACTATTGTAAGTCAAAAGATACTAAAGAAGAAATTTTCCGAATGACCATAGGAAGTGATGAGTCCCTGGAGGACTATGAAGAGAGGTTCTAGATTAGTTATAAAAGGGCTAGGTGTACACTTGACCCTGAGTCTCTGAAGCTGGTCCTGCTCAGGGGAATTCGGGAAGATCTTTTAAACACCCTACATCTACTGGCCGAGGGAGACATCTACCAACTATCCTATGAGGACATAAAGAATGTTTTTAGAAACCATTCTAGAGCAACCAGAAAGACAGGTAGGGGGAGTCAACCCATAGCCAGTACCTCTTCCTCTAACTCATCCACTAAAGGAGAAATTGGAAACATGCTGGAAGACTTCAAGAGTGAGATGTTGTAGACTCTTGCGATGCAAATGGATACCTTACATATCAAAAGGAAACAAGAGGAAGAAGAGAGGGCTTTGGTAATTTTTTTCCCTACATGCACCAGGAGGCATCCTAGGAATGAATGCCCAATGAACTCTATAGAGGTTTGTTCAATCTGTGAAGAAAATCATTCTACAGATAAGTGCCCTTCCTTACCTAGACTTAAAGCTATATATCAAGGGGCTAAGGGAGTCACTAAACAACTCTATTACATAAACCAAAGAAGGCCGCATGGATCGAGAACATACCAATAGGGGATGCAAGGTACATCTTAGGCATACTATAACCCCAACCAAGTCACTTCCATACCTTCTTGGGGCCCTCCTGCTCATCCTTCATGGTCCACGCCTCCTCCTTGGTCCTTTGCATCTCAATATCATACCCAACCAACCACCCATTCATTTCAATCCTATGATCAACCAAAACCTTAGTGGAATGCACCTCATCAGGGGTGGAGGCACCAATGCAACTCTCTTCCTGCTCTTTTGCGTCCACCACTTGCCCAACCACAACCGTTACCTCCTGCTCCACCAAAGCAACACCAAATGCCTGCCCATCCAAATCCGAACCCAAACAACAAACAGGCTCAACAAGTGTATAGTGGGGAACCATCATGCCAAACTTATGCTGTGGAGATTCAGGAAATTAACTTGCAATCTAGGAAATTTCTCCCAGATAGCCAGCCTCCACCCAGGGAGGTTGAGGAAGACAAAGAGGAAAGTGAACCTAAAGCAATTCCACCCTTTCCTGAGAGACTATCTGTGATAGTCCAGCCTACTCCAGAAGAAACTGAACTCCTGGGAGAATTTAAACATTTAGGATACCACTTCTCCAAGCCATAAAATATGTGCCTATCTACAATAGGTTGATCAAAGAGAAGTGTTTTAGGCATCCAGGAAGGCGCAAGAGAGATGCCCCAACCATCAATGTCATAGGGAAACTATCTGACCTGATGTTAGGGCAAGTAATCTGTCCAAAATATCTGGACCCTCGAAGCCCAGTAGTTTATGTCCACATCAATGGCACCATCATCCCACATAGCTTGATTGATCTGGGAGTTGTCATTAATGTGATGACAAAGGACACAATGCTCAAACTTAACCTCCAGGGCTCCTTGAGGAAGACCACGACTGTGCTACAGCTAGCAGACCGCTCCACCATGACCCCTGAGGGGATTGTGGAAGATGTCATTGTCTCCATTGATTCTTGGGAGTACCCTACTGATTTCTTAGTTCTCTAGCCAAAGTCAAAGCTCACTGGGTATCCTCTCATTCTGGGAAGACCCTGGTTAGCTATTGCCGATGCCTACATCAGCTCTTGAGCTGGGAACATGACCCTAAAGAATGGGCACTTGTCCAACTAGTTAATCCTATATCTTCCTGCCCGACCCTTTCTAGAACATGATCTGCCTCTCTGGTTGGAGGAAGAAGATGAGTATGAAGTCTATTCTACACTGCTTTATGCATTATAAATCGCCATGGGGGGAAACATCAAGATGAGGATGATTTGATTGAAAATATGATTTAGAATCCAACTCCTAGTGTATCACCATTAGAGGACATAGTAAGAGAAACCCATAGCAACCCCTCAATTGATCTCTGTGTGGCCGACTCCACTTCTCTCCATGTTAATAATATAGAGTTCGGCCTAGAAAGAACCTTGAAAATCAAGCCATCCCTATCCACTTCCGAGGAGAAGTAACTGTGTAGCCTACTGAGAAAAAACCTAGATGCCTTCGCTTGGAGTTATAAGAATATGAAGGGAGTGCACCCTTCAGTATGTAATCATCATATATACATCAAGGAAGATTGAAAACCAGTTAGGTAAACTCAAAGGAGGATGAATCCAACACTTAAAGATATTGCTAAGGAAGAACTGCAGAAATTGCTTGATGCAGGATTCATCTATCCCATCCCTAACAGTGAATGGGTCTCTCCTTTGGTGCTACTGCCAAAGAAAAATGGGAAGTGGAGAATTTGTGTTGATTATCGGGAATTGAAAAAAGCCATTAAAAAGGACCATTTTCCTTTACCTTTCATAGATCAAGTGTTAGACGGTCTGGCAAGGAAAAAGTTTTTCTCTTTCCTAGATGGGTTTAGCGGGTACAATTAGATTCAAATCATACCAGAAGACCAAGATAAGACCACTTTCACTTGTCCTTGGGGTACCTTTGCATACCGGGTCCTTCCTTTGGTTTGTGCAACGCTCCAGCCACTTTCCAAAGAGCAGTATTGAGTATATTCTCTGAATTAGTTCATGATGCAGTCAAAATATACATGGATGATTTTACTCCTTATGGCTCTAACTTTCAGGAAGCTTTATCTAATGTAGGAAAAGTTCTAGACAAGTGTATTGAGATGAATGTATCCCTTAGTCCAGAAAAATGTGATTTTTTTATGATTGAAGGGATAGTGTTAGGTCATGCGATATCTCAGCAGGGACTGCAGGTGGACCCCAACAAAATTTCCATCATCCAAAGGGTCCCACCTCCTCAAAAGTGAGAGATGTCAGAAGTTTCCTAGGCTTAGCTGGGTATTACAGGAGATTCATTAAATATTTCAACAAGTTAACCTTTCCTTTGTTTGGCCTCTTAGGCAAAGATGTTGAGTTCATCTGGTCAGAAAATTGTCAAGAAGCCCTAGATACCTTGAAGAGCAAGTTAGTAACTGCCCCAATTCTCTGAGGCCCAAACTGGGCCCTACCTTTCCACATTCACACTTATGCCTCTAACAAAGCAATAGGAGTAGCCTTAGGACAAATTGAAGAAAAGTTATCTTATGCCATATACTCTATAAGAAAAGACTTGTCAAAGGCAGAGTTAAACTATACAGTGACCGAGAAGGAACTCCTAGCTATCTTTCATTCCTCAAACAAATTTAGACATTATATCACAGACTATCAAACCTTTGTGCACACTGATCATGCTGCAATTAGATATTTAATGAAAAAGCCAGATGTAAATGTTCGCATTAATAGATGGTTTCTTTTATTGTAGCAGTTTGATTTGACCATTATTGATAAGCCTGGTAAAGAAAATGTTGTTGCTGACTTTTTGTCTAGAGTAAATTTTGCCTGCAGGTGAAAAAGGAATGGTGGATGACCAAATGCCAAATGAACATCTATTTGCTATCTCAGTACTCTCTCCATGGTTTGCTGATATAACAAACTACTTGGTTTCAGCATAGTTCCCACCACACCTGTCCTCAAAATAGAAGAGAAAGATAGTAAGGAAAAGCACCCCTTTCACCTGGATTGGGGGAAATCTCTTCAAACTTGGCCCAGATCAGATCTTGAGAAGATGTGTCAGGGAGGAGGAAGTCTTTGACATCCTCCTGACCTGTCATGATGAGCCTTGTGGAGGTCATTTTGTAGCAAAAAAAACTGCCTTCAAGATATTGCAAGCAGGCTACTACTGGCATAGTCTTCATCAGGATGTGAGGAGATATAACAGCCAATTTGATCAGTGTCAGAGGATGGGGAAACCTACTCCAAAGGATGAGATGCCCATGCAACCTCAAGTTACCTTTGAGACATTTGAGAAGTGGGGCATGGAATTTGTGGGTCCTATCAGTCCTCCTTCAAAGTAGAAACAGTACATCATTGTGTGCACCGATTACTTGACAAAGTGGGCAGAGACAAAAGCAATCAAAGCAGTGATAGAGAAAAAAGTAGCTGAGTTTTTAAGAGAAAACATATTCTACAAGTTTAGGTATCCAAGAGAGTTGGTCACAAATCAAGGCAGTCAGTTTGCTTCCAATTTGATTGAAGACCTACTCACACATCACAGAATCAAGCATAAAACTTACACCCCTTACCATCCACAAGCCAATGGGCAGGTGGAGGTCACTAACAGAGCATTGGAAGGGATCTCGACCAAGGTAGTGAGCAGTAGCAGAAAAGACTGGGCAGACAGATTAGTTGAGGCCACTTAGACCTACAACACAACATGGAAGACCACCACAGGGTTCACACCCTATGAACTAGTCTATGGGAAGAAAGCTTTGCTGTCAATAGAATTTGAATTCAATACCCTAAGGATGGTAGCTTAGTTGGACCTAGACCTCAACCATGCACATAAAGAAAGATTACTTCGGCTCAATGGATTGGATGAACATAGATTGCAAGCCCTTCTCCATTTAGAGGTAGTTCAACTTCAGAGAAAGATATGGAATGACAAAAATATCAAGGAGAAGCAATTCCAAGAGGGATATTGGGAACTACTCTATGATTCAAGATACAAAGATTTCAAAGGCAAGCTGAGGACAAGATGGTTGGGACCCTACATTGTGGAGAAATGCAAAGACAATGGTTCAATTCTGATCAAAACCATTGATGATGAAGCCATCCCCATGCTTGTCAATGGACATCAGTCGAAAGTCTACAAGAAACCCCTCTCCAAGAAAGAGTTCATTGAAGATTTGAATAAGACAGTGATGGTAGTGGAGCATGCCTTAGCCTCCATTTCACGCACTCATTGAAGAAAAAGAAAAAGAGAAATAATAAATAAGGACTCAAGTGAAAACCTCCATGAGGCGCTTGAGTCCCATCATTGGGTTGAAAACCTCTTCTGAGGCGGCCCAGTGATGTCAAAAAAAAAACAGAGAAAAAGAATAAGATCCCTAGGTGAAAACCTCCCTTGGAGGCACCCAAGGCAGGAAATTAGGGTGAAAACCTCCCTGAGGTGCCATAATTGTTTTCAAAAAAAAAAAAGAGAGAAAAGGGAAAAAGAAAAATGATTTTTCATTTGCATTGCAGGTTTGCAGGAGGACTATAGGAAGTAGAAGAAGGTGCCAAGGGAACCCTGACATCCACACTAGCACCTATCCTACCTTTTCCACACTTTTCTCCATCATTTTTGGCATTTCTTTCACCCCACTGTGCTTCTTTTTCAAAAAATGTGTTTTCTACAAGAGGTTCTTTGTTTTCTACAGGAGGTTCTGTGTTTTCTACAGGAGGCTCCTGTAGGAGTTATAGAGATCCAGAGATGGATATAAAAGGCATTTTGAAGGATAGGGAAGCTTCATGAAGAACCTATAAACCCTCCTACAGTCTTCAAACCTCTTGTCCATCATTTCCAACCCTGCATCACACCCCAAGCATCATTCTTCTCCCTGTCCAAGAAAAACACAGGAAAATGATTTTTCAGGAAAAGAAAAAAAACGAAAAAATAAGAGAGGAAGAAGCAACATCCACCTCACTTGAAGCCTACCTACTACCTCTCCATCTATATCTACACCTCTGGCATAATCCTCAAAGCTCCAAGTATAGAAAGAAGATAAAGTTTCAAGGGGAAAAACAACTACAGGAGCTCTTGTAGGAATTCCTGTAGTAGCTAATCCCGTCAAAACCTAGCACCAACAGCAGGAGAATGCACACATGAAGGTTGAGAAGACACTTGAAGGTCAGACCCAGCCAGAGAAGAACCTGCACAAGGCACAGCCAAAAATCAACAAGCAAACAACATGCATCAAAAGAAATAAAGGCATGCAGTAGAGAGAGAGCCACAACACCACATAACAAATACATTTGGATCACATGCAAGTAACTAACTCGCTCCTCTATTTCAATTTGTGTAATTAGAAGTCATGAAAAAACAACGAGATGGTTGAGGTTGAATGAGGGAAAGGTGGCCAGTTAACTTGGCCACCTTCATCTAGTTGACTCCATGTTACACTAAAATTTGTCACCATGACTATTTGCAGTCAGTATGGCTCCATCAATAACCATACTGTCCTCCTTGGCAAGTCTTATACCTCTGCTCCTCATGTCAAACTCCAAAAAGAGAGAAAGCCTTTAAAAAATCAATATAACTCTGGTTCCGCACTTTCTCTTACTCTTACCTGCGGGCACGCACCTCAAGTACATAATACCTGCGTACTTGTACGCTCTGTCTGTAAAGGGGTGGGTGCGTACCCCTGTAAAAGTCAAAAGACGCAAGTTTTACTTCAAAAAACTTACTTGCGGTCGATTCTAGAGCATTCTAGAAGATGGTTTGACGTGGATTGAGCGCCTCCAGATGGTTCATGCATCCCAATGAAAGAGGAACTTATCCCATGAATAGGGAGCTATCCCTTTGAAAGAGGGGCTTATCCCATTGATGGTGGACCTGTTTAACTTCCTCCAAAGAATTATAAATACAGGCATTGGGCCAAAGGCAAAGGAGGTTGAAAGCTGAACATTCGTAAGGGTAGATGCTGCTGAAATTAGGACTCCCTTATAGAGCTTGAGAGGAGAGATCACATTCCTTTCTTAGCTTCATTTGGAAGTGGGTGAGCTGATCAAAGTAGAGGAGAACTCTTGCTGGACCCTGGGAGGGACCTGCACAACACCAAGGCATTGGCTGTAAGGTTTCTTTTGTTTCCAATTAATACAATTAAGTTCATTTTTCTCAACAAGTTGTTATATATAATTTGTTTCATAAACTCCTTGGTCTTTATGATGAATATGTTTTATTATATGAGTTATTCAGGTGCTATGTAATCGTTTGCTTGTTTGTGTATGCAGGCTTCAAGGGGAGGAGCTCATCTGGATCGAAGAGGCTTGGCCGCTACAAACAGCGTTGGACTAAAGGTAAGCCTTAAACACCTGGTTGCTCTTATTTTAAATGCATATTTAGGAAAAGATAGTGCTTGATTGTTTTGTTTGTCACTAGAAACGCCTTGGTTTCTAGGGAGGTCGGTTTTGTCCGCAAAATTGACTCTTTCCGCATGACAAAATGGCGACTCCACTGGGGAATCCATGGATTTGATTGATTTCTCTTTTGATTGATACTTTGATTTGAGAAACGTTGATTTGTTTCTGTTTTTGACTTGATGATTGTGGGATTGGGTGAATTTAGTTAATTTTGAGTTAGTTTTTATTTTTCATAGTTTTGGGAGAGGTACGCACCCTCTGAGTTAAGCACAGTGCGTACTTGTACGCACTTTTGCTTTGTGCACAGAGCGTGACCGCACCTGTATAAACAGGCTGCCTGCGTACCCTGTCAAAATTTTGAGAAATTTTAAATTTTCTTCTTTTTATCAGTTTAGAATTTGTTTATAGGTTTTTAGCCACTGCCCAGACCTGCATGTGACTTGTCAGAAACTTTCCTTGGTTAATTTCATTGGCATTCCTGCTTTAAGCTTTTATCAATTGGGTGTTTTGAGTCTCTTTTTTGAGAAATTCTTAATTTGATTTCCTTTGGTCATTACTTGGAGGTTTGTCTCAGTCTTTTCACAATTTTGCATCTTTTTGCTTTTGTTTTTGCAAAAAAAATTCCCCCTCATTCGCCGGGGGGGGGGGCTAAATTGTGTATGAGTGTTAATCGCCTTTGAGTGTTTTTATTTTTGATCTTTGGAACTCTCACCCAATTTTCTTGACTTGCACTTGATTGGTTCTTAGATTACATTAGAATCATCTTGTGTTTGAGAATTCTCTTGCATAGATCACATTTGCATAATTAGAATTCTCATTTTCAGAATATGAATGAAAAACGTGCATAGATTACATTTGCATACTTTTCAAATGAATTTTGCATAGATTACAATTGCATAGTTCACATTCTGAAAAATCAATCATAGATTTAGATCAGCTTTCTTTGATTTGAATTTACATATTTTTATGCTTGTTCTTTAACACATAAAAATAAAAATAAAAATAAAAAAAACTATTTTGGAATTGATTTGCATTAGTTTTTCTTGATGAAATTAGTGCATTAGAGAATTTGTTATATTTTCTCTTAGTGATCAATTTTTTGCATTGTTGGAAGTGAATGGAAACTCTCTCCTTACTTTAGTTAGGATTCATCGAATTGAAAAGATTACATTATCATATTCGATTGCATTCAGTTTTGAGTTGGGTCATAACACCATTGGTTTCGTATCCATTTACCCGTTTGAGTAATAACAGCCTTAATAACACAGCACTTAGTTAAAATTCATCTAGTAATATTTTTATTTTCTAGGGCTCTGATACACCAACATAGCTTAGGCTAGTGTCTTGGAGTAGGGAGTAATTAACTCTCCAAGACAGTAAAACAAACAAGTAGCTGTATCTTGTGGTAGGAAGAAATCCAATTGTTGCATTTATACTCTGGGAAAGCTCCTCTTAAAGGAGAAGCACGAGATCGTGTCCGAACCAGTGTGGGAATCAATCCTTCCTCATTGGGAACGATGCCAGATATTCACGTATTAAAAACGGTAAACCTCGGATTAACCATTGTCGAGGAGCCTGGGGTCACTTGTTGGTAAACCTTGGATTATGTCAAGGAGCCTTCAAGGGGATTGAGCTTGCTACTCTGCCCTTGCGTGCGTATCGGATCGTAGACTATTCCCCCAGGTATATTTGTTTCGGTTGGTAACCATAGTGACCATATTCTTTAGGATTCTTCCTAAGGTGACAGTGGTGGGAAGATCCCACTGTACCTGGAGCAGACGTCGGCTAGACTCACTTGGATTTTCTGGGGGGTTCTCTTCACTCGAGACGGTTTAATGGAGAAACTTGTGCCAGTCTATTCATTAAGCAGGTTTCCGGGGTAACTGTTCCAACCACTATTTCTTTATTGAATTCTGCGACGTTGGATTTCATCACCAACTAGTGTTTTTGGTATGGAAAGTTACTGTTTGTGTGTGGTTTGACCCCTAGATTTGATAGTGCGTGTTAATTTGTTTGTTTTTACTTTTAGAGACCATAGGTGTGAATTGTGAATTTTAATTGTTAGGTGTGAATTGTTAATTGTTAATTTTAGTTTTAAATTCACTGAAGTTGAATATAATGGCAACTGTTCCGGAATTTACCAACCTAGGAACCCCTCTTAACGAGGATCCTAGTACTTTTCCTTTCTTTGGAAATGTTGGTCCTCCTTATATGGATACTTTGTCATTACCTAGATTTACAATAGGTTTACCGATATGGTTATTTTCAACTTCGTTGGCCCCAAATACTCCAATTGTTCCACCTCAACCGAATGCTTCACCTCAACAGAGTTCACCATCTCAACATCACCAACCTTTTGTTGACCCTTTACCTTCTTCGCCTAATTTTTCTTCCTCCATTTCTTCCTCTTCGCTTGGTAAAAGCCTTGACGCTAGTAACCAGGTGGCTAAGAAGAAGAAGAAAGGGAAGAAGAAGAAGAAGAAGAAGAAGCAAGATAAGAAAGAAGTCAACCAACCAACCACAACTGTAAGTGTTAGTTGTGTTGAGGAAAACTCCGACATGCATCGTAAACCCAAATACCCTTGCAGGCTTTGTAAGGGTGACCACTTCCTTGTCAATTGTCCTGGTATTCCAAAGGTCTTGGAAGTATGGTCAGAAAATCTCATCAACTTTCCATTGATGCATCAACCAGTAATAGTCAGGTTCCTGGGAAAAAAGGTAAAGTTAGGTTTCCTTGTAAGTTATGGAAAGGGAGTCATCAAACTCACATTTGCCCTCACATGGATGAGGCCTCAAAATTGTTGGAAAACCTTACTGTTCCACAGCAAGAATTTCCAACTGGTTACCGTAAACTTTCTCCCAACCTACCGTCAACTGACGGAGTGATTGATCTAATTTCAAGTACAGTCGATCACACTCTTCCATTGGAGAGTCAAACTCATGTCACTTAGGTTGATGATCCATTAGTTGATCAAGTGGTCGATTCAATTTCACATTCAGTCGATCCCACTTTCCCTTTAGAGAGTTAACTTCATACCGCTCAGGTTCTTCTTGTTACATCAGATTCTTCTATTCCGGGGGGCATTTCACTTGTTTCTACAGAACCCCCTCCAAGTACTGAGGTCTTTTCCTTTGATTGGAATAGACTGACAGAACCTCGTCTTCCCTCCTCCATCCCTTTCCAAATCATTGTCAAGGCTGATGGTAGGGACATGCACCGCACACAGGTAGATGAAGGTGGTTCTGTTAGTATTTTATCCTCAACTGCTTGGAAAGCTTTGGGTTCCCCTCAGCTTGCACCTATTACGCAGAATCTGAAAGCTTTTAACAGAACCATTAGTGAACCTTTAGGGATCCTTCCTAAGTTTTCTATTACCTTGGAAGGTAAAACTGTCTATATTGATCTTATGGTAGTTCGAGGTCCTTTGGATTTCAATTTACTCCTTGGGCGAGACTATGTTTATGCAATGAAAGCTGTCGTATCGACACTCTTTCGCGTGATGTCTTTCCCTCACAATGGCAGTATTGTGACTGTAGACCAGCTTTCATTCCCTAGTCTTGTTTCAACTACCAATAATATGACACCCCTAAATGTTCCTGCTTCTAAAGTGGTATCTACCCCGCCACGGGTTAATTATGTGGCAACTGGTCCCATGTTTTCAGTTACCGACGTACGTGAGCCTCCCACTGTTTGCTCATCTTCCTTTGATTTAGATTCGGTAATTGACATGGAAAACTCTATGGGATTACTTGAACATGATGTTCTTATCCCTTTTGAGTCCCTTGACATGTGTTCCTTCCAGAGAACTATTCTTCCTTCTGATGAAGACCTCTTGGAAGCCATGATCAAGGTGTGTCCATTGACATGTCTTTCTTCCAGTTGGAAGCCATGATCAGTGAGCGCGAGGATAGTTTTTTCCTGTATCAACCTCGTTAAAAAATGAAACAGGCTGCCATGAGGACAGTTCTTTTCCTGTGTCAACCTCGTTAAAAAATGAATCAGTTATTTGAGGATAGTTCCTGTTACTGAGTCAACCTCGTTACAAAATGAATCAGGTATGAGGATAGTTCTTTTCTTGTGTCAACCTCCTTAAAAATGAAACAACTCCCTTTTCAAGTTAAATATTGAAAGTAAACCTTCATTCCATCCACCTGGTTGAATGCAATGAAGCCTGGGGGGCATGTACCTCGCTTTGCATCATTATGTTGGGGGCATGTGAACTTCTGGAGCATAGTTCCTTGTCTTGTGTCAAGCTCGTTAAAAAATGAAACAAGGAGTCTTGAGCATAGTTCCTTGTCTTGTGTCAAGCTCATTAAAAAATAAAACAAGGGTAGGTTAAGTAGGTAGATTGTAGAGAGTAGTTATGAGCATAGTTCCTTGTCTTGTGTCAAGCTCGTTAAAAAATGAATCAAGTTTGTTTAGAGTATAGTTCCTTGTTAGGTAGATTGTAGAGAGTAGTTATGAGCATAGTTCCTTATCTTGTGTCAAGCTCGTTTAAAAAATGAAACAAGGGTTTGAGGATAGTTCTTTTCCCATGTCAACCTCACTAAAAAATGAAACAACTCCCATGAGTCTTTCCAAGATTTCGAAAGTAAAACCTTCATTTCATCCACCTGGTTGAATGTAATGAAGCTTGGGGGGCATGTACCTTGATTTGCGTCATTATGCTGGGGGCATGCGAACTTATAACAAGCATAGTTTTTCGTTTCAAGCTTGCGTAAACATGAAACTGAATCCGAGCATAGTTCTTTTCCTGTGTCAAGCTCATTAAAAAATGAAACAAATCCTCCTCTAATTAAGTCGAGAGTTTGACTAGATCTCATAAATGTTAAGTTGTATATTTAGGTTAGTTATTTCAGTTTTTGCATAATTTTCTTATAGTTTTAGGTCGAGTCTTTCAAATGATCTCGTAAATGAACCTTCATTCCATTCAGCTTGTACTTAGTTGAATGAAATGAAGCTGGGGGGCATGCGCTCTAGCAGTTACGCTTAGGGGGCATCAAGCACAGTTTTCTCTCTGTTTCGAGCTTGTGTAAAAATGAAACTACTTTGAAGCATAGTTTTTCTCTGTTTCAAGCTTTTGTAAAAATGAAACCTATCTCGAGTCAATTTCAGTTATTTTCAAGACTCGTTAAACTCATGAAAATCCCGAGATTATTTTGCTATCTTTCATTCTCATAAAACAAATGAAAATGCCGAGTTCTTTCTGTCTTTTCCTGCTCGTAAATTAAATTGAAATTCGGCCATATGAGTACATTTTTATCATTTTTTCAAACTCATTAAAACTTACGAAAAAGTGAAAACCATGAGTACATTTTTATCATTTTTTCGAACTCGTTAAAGCTTACGAAAAAGTGAAACCTCAGAGTCATCTTTAAGCTCTTTTCTGACTCCTAAAATGTGAAAAGATTGCCGAGTTTTCTTTTTAGCTCGTTAAAACGGAACTAAAAAGACGGTCCTCTTACAGCCCTTTTCTGACCGAAAAAACACGAAAAGATTGCCGGATTTTTGTCGTTTCAAATTCGATATTGGTAATAAAACGACGTGTCTTTGGTCGCTTTTTACTTTTCAGATCAGAGACACTAATTATGAAAGTACTCCTTGGTCGTAAAGATCAAGCGGTTCTCTCAAGTATTATTTTATACTTTTTCGGGCTTGGGAGACACAAATTTATGAAAAAGGTCAACCCTGGAGTCTCCTTAAGTTTTTCAGACTCTCTAAAATTGAAAAACGTCGAGTTTCTCCTATACTGGGCTCGTTAAAATTTCACAGTAAAGGACCTGTTCAATTACAAACAGGAACGGACCACTCCTTCTTAGGGTTCGAATCTAAACTAAGTTGGACTCATCCGAAGGATGAGCTTATAATCAAGCAAATGTTATCCTCCTCAAGCTTGTAAAAAATAAAGAGGTACTTGCCAGAAATGGTGGGGGAAAAGAGAGGAAAATGAGCCTATTTGTTATACTTTGTCTTGGAAAAACCTTATCACCACTCTTGAACACGACACTTTTCATTCACCTGGGTTGGGAAATCCTTTGCCTAACAGTTGATCAAACCACATTGAAAGTCTTCAGCCGGTTTCCGGGTATTAACTTTGGGACAATTGTCACCAAACCATCTGTAGTGTCGTTATGTGTTCAAGAGGAGTCTTGCAAATAAACCATTCATCTGCAAAATATCTGTCATCCATCTTGACCATCCCTGAGTCAGTCCTTACAGCTACATTTCTTCAACTTGATCTATGATTTCGTGTTGTGGGCTTGCCTGCAACGGATCGCTTTCTATCGACTTCAGTTCATTATCTAGAAAGATGATCTAGAAATCATCAGTACCTTGGGATCTGCATGCCTCAATGGCAGGTTTCTCGCCTTTGACGACAGGTTACATCAATGACCTTCGATCAAGGGATTCAGTGGCATGTTCGACATCAACACATTCAATCACATCTCATGGATTGTACTGGGTACTTTGAGAGCCATTGACATCACTGGTGGTCTCTCTCACACTTGTTAACAGTTTACATCATTGACTGGTAATCAAGTGGTTTCTACCATGTTCGACATCAACTCATTTATTCGCATGGATAGAATCGTACTATTTCGGGAAGCAAAAATGAAGACCCTGGATCTAGTTTCCGCCATCCAGGCTGCGAGGAGTTTTGTATTCATTATACAGTAGACTAATTATAAGTAGATGGCTGCATCCATACTGTGTCTACATGTGTCTATGATTATGATGTATTGCGAAATCATTCCTATATCAGAGCAGTAGTTAGTTTGTTAGTTAAGTTTTTGATCTGAGTATGGGAATGCCTACCTCAGCGATGATATGATCTCATATATGTATTTTGTGTTGAATATTTGCAGGTTCTGACTGGGCTCTCCACAAGATAATCCTCAAAATGATAAAGTGCTTCACCCTTCCTAGATGATATAAAACCATGATCTACTACAGACCTCACACTTTAGGGGGCAATCTGTTACACTAAAATTTGTCACCATGACTATTTGCAGTCAGTATGGCTCCATCAATAACCATACTGTCCTCCTTGGCAAGTCTTATACCTCTGCTCCTCATGTCAAACTCCAAAAAGAGAGAAAGCCTTTAAAAAATCAATATAACTCTGGTTCCACACTTTCTCTTACTCTTACCTGCGGGCACACACCTCAAGTACATAATACCTGCATACTTGTACGCTCTGTCTGTAAAGGGGTGGGTGCATACCCCTGTAAAAGTCAAAAGGCGCAAGTTTTACTTCAAAAAACTTACTTGCGGTCGATTCTAGAGCATTCTAGAAGATGGTTTGACGTGGATTGAGCGCCTCCAGATGGTTCATGCATCCCAATGAAAGAGGAACTTATCCCATGAAGAGGGGAGCTATCCCTTTGAAAGAGGGGCTTATCCCATTGATGGTGGACCTATTTAACTTCCTCCAAAGCATTATAAATACAGGCATTGGGCCAGAGGCAAAGGAGGTTGAAAGCTGAACATTCCTAAGGGTAGATGCTGCTGAAATTAGGACTCCCTTATAGAGCTTGAGAGGAGAGATCACATTCCTTTCTTAGCTTCATTTGGAAGTGGGTGAGCTGATCAAAGTAGAGGAGAACTCTTGCTGGACCCTGGGAGGGACCTGCACAACACCAAGGCATTGGTTGTAAGGTTTCTTTTATTTCCAATTAATACAATTAAGTTCATTTTTCTCAACAAGTTGTTATATATAATCTGTTTCATAAACTCCTTGGTCTTTATGATGAATATGTTTTATTATATGAGTTATTCAGGTGCTATGTAATCGTTTGCTTGTTTGTGTATGCAGGCTTCAAGGAGAGGAGCTCATCTAGATCGAAGAGGCTTGGCCGCTACAAACAACGTTGGACTAAAGGTAAGCCTTAAACACCTGGTTGCTCTTATTTTAAATGCATATTTAGGGAAAGATAGTGCTTGATTGTTTTGTTTGTCACTAGAAACGCCTTAGTTTCTAGGGAGGTCGGTTTTGTCCGCAAAATTGACTCTTTTCGCATGACACTCCACTCATCTGAGATGTCACCCACATGTGCGCACAGTCAACTCAAGAAAGATGTCAAGGATAGGTAGTGGAGGAAGTGTGAACTTTGATGAAATCATGAGGGATGATTACAAGGAGGGGCCATGATGACAAGGGAGGTGGGGACCAACGTTCCGAATATGGCCAACATATACTTTGCCAGCTCGCCCCCCATCACCGGAAATATCCATAAAGGGTAATAAGCACTCCTCCTCGAGCATTCTCACCACCTTTTCCTTCATTCTCTCCTCGTAACTCAGCTACAATAGTCTCCTTGTGCCCCCACAACCTCATAACCATTGTCCTCCATCGATCTCTCTCGTATTCCTACTTTTGATGTTTTCTATAGGAGCACCTACGGGTTCTATAGGAGCACCTATAAGAATTTTGTGAGCTCCAGTATTGCAGCAATGTTGCTGAAACTCCTAGGGCTCCCTACTTTAATTTTATCAACCTAGTAGTTCGTAACAAACTTGGAAGCGACGATGCTATATGCACAAGTACTAGCTCTTACTGCAGGCTGTCACTTGATTAGCTAGCACAAGTTCGCTAGGAGCTTAAGCCAACTTCTATGAGTTCTTAGAAGAAACTTTTAACTATGATGGAAGAAAGCTAACTCAAAAGAGGCTAGTCTACTTGCAAAAAGAAGATGAAAGCTGAAAGGAAACGCAAACCCTAGCAAACCCTAGTTTTACCCACTAACCCTACTTTTGCAAGAAAAGAGATGGAAACTACTAAAATGGATGCCATTGACTATTGAAAAGGTAAAATGCATGTATTCAAGCTACTTCTGAAGGAAAATGAGAAGAAATCATCTTTTTGTACTTTTGAGCAATTTTATACAGAATTATTATGCTTGTGTTTTAACTATTTGTGACTATGCAGAGGTTTGGTGGTGAAGGGAGATGGATTTGGCATTTGCAAGAAATGTGGAAGGTGTGGAGAGTTCCTAAGAAGTCCCTAGTACCATTCTAGAGACTTCCATTGCGATCAGACTTCGAAAAATCACTCGCATGAACTTCTACAAGAGGCTGCAGGGGATCTACAGGAAGTTCTACAGGAGGTTCTACAGGAGGAGGTCGAAAGTGGATTTTGGAGGTTTGAAGGTGGAAAAAACGATGGGAAAAGTGAAATGAAGGCTGGGTGGAGGTGTTAAGGGGTCTAGGACTCTGTCAATGAAGATCAGAAATGAAAGAGATGGTTGGATTTGTTCAAAGATCAAGAAAGAAATTTTGCACAAAAATGCAGAAATTAGGGCAGTTTGGGAAAGTATGGCGAATGAGTGGAGGAAATATAGAGAGATGGACTGGAGCAGGTTGTGTGATGGGAGAATGATAAGCTGGAGTGTTCTACAAGTGAGCTGCACACTTTCTTTTCAAAACTGACCCAAGCTAGAACAAAAGCATAGTTTTACCTATTTTAACCTAACTCTGACCTAAAAACCAGAAAAGTGTTGAACAGAACTTTATGGACAGGAATTTATGCAAGAAAGCCATGGAAACTGAATAATAAAGGATCTAAGCATGTGAGTCTAACTGATATCAACTTCTCCAACTCGAAATCTCACACTAGCAATTGCATTGGAAAGAAAAAACAGTGTTTTAGTGGCAATAAGAGTGCCTTGGTCTCAAATCATGGTCCCAAGGAGGGAGAAAGGAGATCAAGGCCTGCTTGGTAGCCTTTTTGTGGATATTTTTCTTTTATTGCAGAAAACTATCTAATCAACCTGAAGCAAGAACACTATTCTAATCATCAAAATCAACCTAATTAACAAAACAATATTTAACCTAAACAACATAAATTATTTCATGAATGCAAGAAAAAAAACATATAAATACACAAAGGAGGTTCAAAATCGCAGATCATTCAACAGATCCCCCCCTGTGATTTATAAGCATTTCGAAATTCAAATTTGTCAGTTCCCTCCTTTTTTGGTGCCGTAACATTAAGCCTGCAATAGATCATTCCAAATCTAGCTCGTATTGCATCTCTTAATTGCCCATTGCCCGCTCCCTTTTGCCATAACTCAAACATCTTGTCATGAATAGTGATAGCAATGGTCACCTTTCTGCTTGTCCATGTAGTAGCACAGCCCCTCCTGCGCAACCGTGACCCTGGTGACATACCAATTCTAGGCGCCCCCTGATTGTCGTGCAGCTTCCCCATAGACTGCTTTAATGTCCCGCGCTCTCTTTCAACTGCCTAGAGTGGTGAGACTGTCCTTCGGTCGGTTAGTCATGCGGTCGACCCACCCATGTAGAGCTTCAGGCGACTGCCATTTGCTCTACTTGGGAAAGATTCTCCATTTAGGTTGGCAAGCTGGACCGTGCCCCCATCTGTGACTCCTTGGACTACATAGGGTCCCAACCAATGCATTCAGAGTTCTCCAAGGAATTTCTCGAACTTGCTGTCATAGAGTAATACTAGATCATTTTCTTTGAACATGCACATCTTGATATGGTAATCATGCCAAGATTTTTCCCACTGCTTTTGTACATGCTGATGGAATCCTGCCAGATACCATTCCTCCTCAAGTTCTTCCAGTTGCAAGATCCTTTCTTCCAAATCCGCGCAGTTTTCCATGCCTATCATTGCTACTATTTTCAAACTGGGCACAATGTATTCCATTGGCATGACAGCTTCCTTTTCGTAGACTAACCAGAATAACATCTAGCCCATCAACTTCTTGCGCTCTGTCGATATGCCCATAGCACAACAGGTATGCGCAAATCCCAATCATTCCACTGCGCATTACATACCTTTGTCAATGTAGCCTCCAAGATTTTGTTGAAAGCTTCAACAGTCCTGTTTGCCTGCAAATGGTACGGTGTGCTTTGTTGATGATATATCTAGAACTCCTCATTGAGCACGTTGATCATCTCATTCAGGAAGTGCATGTCATGGTCGCTCATTAGAATTGTTGGACATCCAAACCATATTAACACATTCTCGAACAAAAATTTGCAGTTGTAGTGGCCGTGCAGTCCTTAACCCACTGTGCTTCCACCCATCAGGTCAAGTACTTTGTCGTGGTGATGATATAGCATGCCCTCATCTTTCCTGGAGGTGTGATAGGCCCCACAAAGTCAATTTCCCATTTCTCGAATGGTTGCAGCGTCAATTTCCCATTTCTCGAATGGTTGCAGCGTTAATTGTGGCTTGAGTGGCATCTCATCCCTCTGCGATGGTTTCCTTGTCCGTTGACATGCGTCACACGCCCAACAGTATGCTTTTGAGTCTTCATGTACGGTTGGCCACCAAATTCCTACACGAAGAATCTTTTGTGTTGTGGTGCGTCTTGCATAATGTCCTCCTACAACGCCCCCCATGTGTTTCGGCAAGGATCTGTCGCCGCTCAAATTTTGGCACATACCTGTGTAATATTTCATTGTTGCCCATTTTGTAGAGGTGTACTGCAATAACAGTAAAGTCTACTGCGCGTATCACTAGTTCCTTCTTCTGCTGAACCGAATACCCCTATGGTGCGGTTCCTGTGGTTAAGAAGTGGATTATATCCTCAAAGTGGCCATCTGTGATGCGCACTGCATAGAGCTATGCATCAGGTAGTCCCTCCTCCAGGTTCGTGGTTCTTCACCATTTTCAATTCAGGACAAGTGGTCTGGGCCTGCATTTAGACACCCCGGCTTTACGATGACTTTAAAATCATATTCTTGAAACAATAACAACCATCTACAAATGTGCCCCCCCAACACAGGCATATTCACTAGGTATTTTAGCGTAGAATGATCAGTATACATCTTAAAGTGTCCTCTGAGTAGGTAGTGGTGGTATTTCTGGAACGCATATACCATCGCCATTCCCTCATGCTAAGTAGTGGAGTAGTTCTTCTAAGGTTTGGACAATTGTCGACTTGCGAACGTGATTGGGTGATCAATTCCTTCCGCTCCTTCCTGTGTGAGTACCACACCTAGCGCGATACACAATGCATCAACATGCATGTGAAATTTGATGTCCCATTTTAGAAAGACCAATATAGGAGCTGATGCCATCTTTTCCTTGAGCCTTTCCAGACTTTTGTTACATTCCTCATTCTAGCAATAAGTAGTGTCCTTTTCAACAACTGTTCCATTGGTGCCATGATCTGCGTGTAGCTCTTGATGAACTTTTGATAGTAACCTGTGTGTCCCAGCGTGGCATGCAGCTGCTTGACACTTCGCGGTGCTTGTAGATTGAGTATGACAACAATCTTTTTCGAGTCTACCATCAGGCCTTGCTTGCAGACCACATGGCCGAGCAAGTTCCCAAAGGGGACGAGGAAAGTACACTTCTTTATATTTAGCACAATTTGGTGCTGTCGGCAAGTATCCAACATTAACTGTAAGCTCACAGTATGTTTCTTAACTAGCCCAAATATGGTCCAATCATCAAGATATACCTCTAAGAACTTATGTATAAATTCCTTGAATGCAGCGACCACAACACGCGAGAATATCGCAGGCACGTTATTTAGTCCAAAGGGCATCGTCGTATACTAAAAATAGCCCATTTGTAGCGAACGTTGTTTTACTCCTATCCTCTGGCGTAATCTTGATCTGGTGGTACCCCAAGAAACCATCTGTAAAGGAGTAGGCTTCTTGTCCCCCAACATTTTCCAAGATTTCGTATGTAAATGGAGTTGGGAATGGATCGTTAACACATGCATCGTTGAGCTTCCTGAGATCCACACAGATGTGTATTTCTCCCTTCTGTTTTTTCTCCTGTACAACCATAGGACTTACCCAATCAGATTCCTCTACTGGTTCAATTATTCCTGCTGCAAGCATTTTATCCAATTCTTCACGAACCTTTTCTTTATATTTTGGATTCAATCGATAGGGCTGCTTCTTGACTGGCTTTGCATCTGGCTTCAGAGTTATCTTCATCATCCCCAGGTCGCCGAGGATTACTTTTAACTCCGTGATTTTGGTCGAGAATAAATCCTGATATTCACAAAGTAACTCGACAACCTTATCCACTGTTGCATCATCCCAATAGTTCCCAAGCATTGCATACTTTGGTTCCTCCCCCGTACCAATGTTCACTTGTTTCATTTTTAGTGGTGCGGTGTTGTTGGGGTCCTCAATCGCTAGTCCATGCACCTCGTGACTCCCCTCTGTTTCTAGGATATTGATGTTTCTGGGATCATCCTCATCATCTTCAACCTATACGTTGTAACATTCAAGGGCCCGGCTCAACTAGTGCGACTAGTCTAGCTGCACTATTTCTTCTGGTTCCAATGGTACTTTGAAAAAGGCAGCCTTTACTACATGCAACGCATCGTCAACAGTGTCCCTCCATTGGTTCTTGAATAAGAATGTTAATAAAAACCCTTCACGCAAGATATCCCATTTTCCTGTACCATGTTGGAGCTCTATTTCAGTGTACCAGTTCCTTGGGATGACATCCATGGTATGATAAAATAAGTGTACCCACTCCGGTTGAGGCTCTTCCCCATAGGCTTGGGCCCATTTGGTAAGGTGCATGTGTGGGTCATCACGTCCATCGTATTTCTCAGTTATTCGTAGTTTTGGCTTCCCAAATCTTATCTACAACATGCACCTGTAGCCGTGCCAATCTTCGAAGGTTCCTTCATGTGTTCCCCACCAACGCGCAGGCGTCACGTGCAATGCCCATTTTAACGCATCAAACCGTTGGTACTCTGGTACCACATTGTTATAGAAATTTTTGGGCACTGCAACCCCAATCATATATGTCCATAAACCAAGGGCTCCTGAGTCCCTAAAAGTGTTGTTTCATGCCCTAAAGGAACAAGGTCAGCTGATTACATCATCTCCCAGAAGTTCTCCACAGGAAACTGCTCAGAACTGGTCAAAACTGGACCATACAGGTTTATCAGTGCTAAGGGTGCAATGCATCTCATCTGCCCAGTGTAAAAAGTGTGATGCATACTAGAAATCCCTTCTATAGGGTGTGACGGGCGAGAATGGACAAATGGCAGAGACAGTTTGCGAGGTGGATGATCATGGAATCTTCTAGAAACTTCTCTTGTGACACTTGCCTCTCTAAATTCACCCAGGGATGAGTAAGAGACCATAAATCTCCAAGTGGAATCAAGAACTATCAGAGAGAAGACACTAATCAAAATCCCATAAGCTGACTCACCTCCCTGCAATCATCTATATATGGATCCCTCATCCCAGAGATCCAGAGGCTGGAATTTTGAATCTTGTAAGGAAGTGCTGTTGGTTTCCTGGTGGAACATCATAGTGTTGGGTGATCTAAGATTTTCATGAGGTGAAGAAGGGCTTTCATGCTAGGAGGATGATGCTGGGTCAGATCAATGCGTTGTAATCCTCTCTTCTAATCTTTATATCAATAAAGCTATTCTCGTTTTCCTCCACTTTCTTGTATGTCTGATAGTATATGCATTTGTGTGGTCAATATATCTGGTCCTATATTGCTTATGATTGTAGATCTCTGCACTTTGAAGGTATTATGCTGCTTTGACTTTACAAGTACTCTTTGAAGCGAAGTGGTCAAGGGAGAAGCAGTAAAGACCGGTCAGTGAGGAGAAGGAACAAGCAAAGAACCAAGCGAAGGATTGAGGTTGGTATTCTTTGATCTTCTCCTATCTACTTCTCATAAAGGAAAGCGAAAGTAAATTTAATCTGTTTGTTTCTAAGATAGCTACCCGTCTTAGTGGGACTAGCAGCTCTGCATAGACACTAGATTTCCTGATAACAAAATGGCGACTCCACTGGGGAGCGAATAGCTTGTTTGCTTGTCTATACTTGTTTTCTTTATAAACTTACATACGGAGCCTAAATTTAAGCCAGCTAGCCTTCGAACTGCATTTTCTATGCAAGTGCAAAGTAGATCAATGCTGCTTCAGTCTATCTCCAAGTTTTTTTTATAAATTGAACAATCGATTTGCAAACATCCTAATTGCCCTAGTGGTGGCTCTAGTAACCTCATTAGATCAGCCCCTGTGATTTCTATTTACTGACTATCATTAGCTCGGCCTAAATCCCTGAACTAAGCTGCAAACTGTGACCAAGAACCAAGGTGAAGTCTCGTCCCTGGACCATCGCACTTTATCCTCTTGGGAATATGGATGCATCGCACCTCCCATGTGCAGTAGGTGCACTGCATTGTACTTTCCTTGTGTTGCAGGTGTGCTGATCAGATAAGACCTCTTCTGCTCTCAGATTTTGGTTTCTGTGTTCACTCTCTTCAGCTTTATTTAGGAGTTTTGCTATCTGTGATCAGTATACCACTGTGGAAACTCCCTTCCTTTGCATGATTCCTCCTCCATAGTACAAAGAATTATGAATTTTTTTATGTTTTGTGCGCCATTTACAGTTCTCTTTTACAAAAAGTAACGTAATCAAACTCTCGCCTTTTGATTTGGAAGTGTCGCAAGTGTCGTTTTTAGTCAAAGAAAATAATTCTATTGTTCTTGACGGTAGATTAGACAGTTACTCTTGTATTTGATTTGAATTAGTAGTTTTTCGAGTGTTGAAAGTAGATTCCAATTCAAAGTCGCAAAGTGCCATCATTATCTTCCTTTCATTTTTGAAAAGAAATTTGTTAGTACTGTCGCTTTGAAAAGATAATTCAGGTTTGTACGTAGCATTCTTCTTTTCATTCACACATTAAGAAGGCTGAAAACAAATACATGCATGTGCATTTGCATTTAGACTGCTTGTTGGTTTGATTTAGGATAGTGCATCTAGTGTGTGCTCTCTGCTCTATGTTGAAAGAATATCATCTCTCTTTCCTTAGTAGCTAGGATTTTCATTGCAAGAAAAAGATTAAACGATTGTTTATCATCTTAGATTTCATTTTAGGAATTGTATATCTCCATCATGCGGTGAACCTGAAAGGAAAATTTATTAAGAAAGATCAATTGTAAAATAAATTCAATGAACATAAAAACACTTTGGAACCTAACACACAACATCTAGAAGTCTAGGCTAGAGACGTATTCCAGCGTCGTAAATCCTGGTAACTATCGCTTTCATTCTTGGTTGGGTGATTCCTCCTCTTTGAGATGACAGGTGCCAGTATAGACTTGTGCTCCCATGTACCGTCAAGTATATATTGGGAGACCACAATAGGCTATATCCTTTATCCATAGGAAGCCGTGTCTGCCGCCCTATCGATCGCAATGCACTGAACACAACATTCGGGAAGATTGACTACCGTACCATAAAAAGTATTCTGCAGTTTTGCGATTGGTTTGGTAATCCCTCTGTCTAGATTTCCAGAGTAGTCCCTTTCATTCCTTTTCAGACTCCTTAAAGGAAAAGGTCCATCTGAGCACTTGTCACTTCAGGCTCATTAAAAATCGAAGGTGACTAGAGTCATCTTTTGTTTTTTCTCGACTCTTAAAAATTGAAAAAGCAAGTTGTGTCAAAGCGTCTAAAATTTATTTTAATTGGAACAATATCACTATTCCCACATTGGTCTTAGGTTGAGGAAAATGGAGTCCACCAACCAAGAATTTCCCCTTGGAGGAAATCCTAGTCCTTTCTCCTCTTGGGGAGATGTTGATGGACCTCATATGGCCACATTGTCACTTCCAGGATTGACGATTGGCTTGCCAATATGGCTCTTCTCAACCTCCGTCGTTCAAAACACCCTGATTCCTGAACAATCGAGTCAACAACTAGATGATACTAAAGTTACCCCCCAACCTTCTACTTCATCCGATTCTCCCTCTCCTCCTTCCTCTTCACTTGATGAAGCTGGTAAAGCCAAAAATCAAGCAACTAAGAAGGAGAAGAAGAGGAAGGAGAAGAAAAAGAAGAAGAAGAAGGAGCCAAAGGCGAAAAGGGGTAATCGGGCATTGTCTAGTGAAAATCCACACACTGCACCGTCCAAGCCTAAATCTCCATGTGTCATTTGCAAAGGAGACCACTATCATCGAAATTGTCTTTGCATCCCTCGGATCTTAAGGGACTGGTCTCCTCGTTTTCACAATCCGTTGTCATCAACCTCTGAAGATCATGTTGAAAGTACACCATCAACTAGTGAAAGCGAAGCATTTAGACAGAAAAGGAAATGTAAATTTCCTTGTAAACTGTGTGAAGGCGATCACGTTGTCCACTGCTGTCCCTTCCTAGACGAAGCTAAAAGAGTCTTGGATAACCGCCCTGCTTCACCGCTACGGCTTCCTCCTGGATACAAGAAACTCTTGGCGAGTCCATCACTAGTTGAAAATCTGACTGACACGCCATTGTGGTCGGTCGAAGCATCTATCATTGAAGATAAACCCACTGAATTCATACTAGAAGAAAGTCAAAAGGTTGAGGCGGCAGTCGACCCGGTCTTGTCTTCGGAAGGTCCATCTTCAGATGATACAATCACCGAAGAGAATGAGAACGACACCGTTCAAATTCTTTTCGTAAACACAGAATTCGATGAACATGGGGGCAATCTACCTGTTCCTTTACCGTAGGAAGGAAGTTCGTCAAAGTCATATCCGGCCGTCTATTCGGTCCCACCTCCAAGCAACCTAGTCATTTCCTTCAATTGGAATCTACTTGGCAGACCCCGTTTATCGGCTAGTGTACCATTCTGAATCATTGTACAAGCTTACAAAATGGTCATGGTCGGTACCATCATTGATGAAGGGGCTTCTGTGAGTATCCTTTCCCCAACTTCTTGGAAAGCGCTTGGTTCGCCATCACTTCTACCTGAGATGGTAAATCTGACAGGCTTTGACAAAGGAACCAGTTGACCGTTAGGGATCCTCTGTGCCTATAACATTGAGAAGGAAAACCATTTATATGAATGTAATGGTAGTCCAAAGACCTGTAGACTATAATCTACTCCTTGGGCATGACTATATTTATTGCATGGGAGCCATTGTCTCGTCACTCTTTTGAGTAATGTGTTATCTGTATGAAGGCCGAGTGGTCCAGCTCATAGACCAGCTTTCGTTCCCCGGCTCACACATAGCTAATAGTCAAATGCCATCCCTAAATGGTCTTTTCATGCAAGGAATGTCTCATCAATCTCCAGTTCGTCCACCTGAAGAATGCGATTAATTCGGGGGGTCGTGACTGAAACCCAGGGGGCATGCGCCCTGGTCTGCTCTGGCAGGAAAACTCTAGGTATCGAGTAGGTTTCAGCAAAGGATATATGACTGGTCCGACACCCGTCCATATGGGAAAATGGGATTAGACCGAATAAGATACCTCCGTTAGAAGGTATGCCTTTCCTGATAGAACAAATGTTTTGTTTGCAAATTGAGGGGTAACCTATAAAAGGTAGACCTTTCCTGACAAAGCAAATGTTTTGTTTGCAAATTGAGGGGTAACCTCGAAACTCTACTTCACTATACCTAGGGGCATGCAAACCTTTTTGCATGCAAGCGAAGAGAGACAATTTATTTTCTTAGTTTGTAAGTTCTCAAACCCTTTAAACTTGTAGGATTGGTCATTCCTAGCTTACATAAAGGAAGGATACGGAGAAAAGCTTCAAAAGGTGCAAGCTCCATAAAAATGGAATCTATCGATGAGACATCCTTATTATACGACTGGCACGAGCAGTTTTTATGTGAATTTCAAGCTCGTTAAAAATTAAACCTAAGCAATGAGCAAATGTTTCCCCTAGAGTTTAAGCTCATTAAAAAATGAACCAATTTCCAGTAAATAACCATTGTGAATGCATTATCATCAACTTTTGAGCCTTGGTCGTGTTCTCATCATCACCTCCACTATGTTTTACCGATCATTCACCTCCATTTGATTGTTTACCCCTTTTTGAGGAGCATCTGCGAAGAGTGATCCTATTAGCCATCCTTGTGACACTGTCGTGATTGGAAAATTCCAAACCTTACCTGGAATTAGCTGCTACCTGAAATTATCACTCGTTCCTCAAAAAATGAGTCTCCTTTAATCTCTTTTCGTCTGACTCGTAAAATATGAAAAGATTACCGAGCAGTTGGCCTCTCCAGCTCGTTCAAGCTACCAGGAGTGCTATCCCTCCTTTAGATTTTAATCTTTTTGGACCTGAGGGATTATAACACAAAAAGATCGAGCGCTTGTTTTGTTCGGCTCGTTAAAATTATCGAAAATTCATCCCTTTCGTATTATTTTATACTTTTTCGGACTTAAGGGATTATATAACGAAAAAGGATTATTGGAGTTTCCTTTACGTCCCTTTCAGACTCTCTAAAATTGAAAAGGACCGAGTTATGTTTGTCATTAAACTCGTTAAAACCGATAGCGACAAACTTGTCCATATAGACAAGAACGAGTTTCACTGTAGCTAGGCTCGTTAAAACATAGCAACGGGTTTGCCCGAAGGGAAAATTATAGAACAAGCATATGTTATCCTCCTCAAGCTTGATAAAAATAAAGAGGTACTAGTCAGCAATGATTGGGGAAAAATTGGGAAGAAAACTTGAAGAAACTTTATTGGTAGCAAAGTCGCTCTTGAACATGACACTTTCACTCCATGTCTGAGTCGGGTTGGGTTATTCTGTTCACCGGTCATATTACCATTGGTCCATTGTACCATCCATCTTTGGGGTTAACACTACCAATCCATTCCAAGTTTCACCGATATGTTCAAGAGAAGTCGATCAGAGAATTCACCAACCCATCTTGTGTCTCATCCACTGCAATACCTTTACGCTTCATTCTTTCATGACCACCACCCTGAACCCTATATCATCAGATCATTTTCACCTCAAAAAAATCATTTTCTCTGTTCCGCGTCACAGATGTGGGATTCATTAAGGCCCTCCTACGACGGGTCACTTCTTGTCGACATCAACTCATTATCCAAGAAGTCGACCTAGGAACAACCCTTTCAGTACTTTGAAGCTTGCATGCCTCAATAGCAAGTTTCTCACTTTCGGTGACATGTTTACATCAATGGCCTTCGACCGAGAGATTTTGCGTGGTGTTCGATGCCAAGTCCCATTTTCACACCACGCAAATTGTACTGTCGTACCTTGAGGGTCATCATCATTATCGGTGATTCCTCTCGCACTTGTTAACAGCTTACATCATTGGCTGGTAATCAGGCGATGTCTTTCCATGTTCGACTCCAGAACATTTTTCACATGGATCGACTTGTACTTCAGGCGAAGATTGGATGAGTTTGAAGACCCCGGATCTAGTTTCATCCATCTGGGCTGCGATATATTTAGGAAAATAAAGACATCAAATGTACATCATTGCTGCACAGATGATCATCCGAATCAAAGGATGATGGCTCTATCAGAATCATTAGTCTGCCACACAGACGGTTGTCTGTCCTATATACATGAAAATGAATTTATAAAGCTGAGCATGGGAATTCCTGCCTCAGCTAGGTCATGAAAATATTATGAAGATAATGTATTGTATTATATCTTATTACAGGTCGCCTTCCAGTTTGAAAAACCCCGAATCCTCATGATAAATCATTTCACCCGACATCAAAAGATTAACGACCTCATGCTTTAGGGGGCAACTGTTATAGACATTTTTGGGCACTGCAACCCCAATCATATATGTCCATAAACCAAGGGCTCTTGAGTCCCTAAAAGTGTTGTTTCATGCCCTGAAGGAACAAGGTCAGCTGATTACATCATCTCCCAGAAGTTCTCCACAGGAAACTGCTGAGAACTAGTCAAAACTGGACCATACAGGTTGCTCAGTGCTAAGGGTGCGATGCATCTCACCTGCCTAGTGTAAAAAGTGTGATGCATACTAGAAAGCCCTTCTGTAGGGTGCGATGGGCAAGAATGGACAAATGGCAGAGATAGTTTGTGAGGTGGATGATCATGGAATCTTCCAGAAACTTCTCTTGTGACACTTGCCTCTCTAAATTCACCCAGGGACGACTAAGAGACCATCAATTTCCAAGTGGAATCAAGAACTATCAGAGAGAAGACACTAATCAAAATACCAAAAGCTGACTCACCTCCCTGCAATCATCTATATATGGATCCCTCATCCCAGAGATCCAGAGGCTGGAATTTTGAATCTTGTAAGGAAGTGCTGTTAGTTTCCTGGTGGAACATCATAGTGTTGGGTGATCTAAGCTTTTCATGAGGTGAAGAAGGGCTTTCATGCTGGGAGGATGACGTTGGGTCAGATCAATGGGTTGTAATCCTCTCTTCTAATCTTTATATCAATAAAGCTATTCTCGTTTTCCTCCACATTCTTGCATGTCTGATAGTATATGCATTTGTGTGGTCAATATATATCTGGTCCTATATTGCTTATGATTGTAGATCTATGCACTTTGAAGGTATTATGCTGCTTTGACTTTACAGGTACTCTTTGAAGCAGAGTGGTCAAGGGAGAAGCGGCAAAGACTAGTTGGTGAGGAGAAGGAACAAGCAAAGAACCGAGTGAAGGATTGAGGTTGGTATTCTTTGATCTTCTCCTATCTACTTCTCATAAAGGAAAGCGAAAGTAACTTTAATCTGTTTGTTTCTAAGATAGCTACCCGTCTTAGTGGGACTAGCAGCTCTGCATAGACACTAGATTTCCTGATAACATGTGCTTTCAAACTTGGTCAAGAATTCATCTACTGTTGTCAGCACATCATACAATCGACAATTCGTAATCCTGAGCTCTTACGTAATACATCGACCTAGTCATCATATTGCAGTTTAGCGTTGTTACTCCATTCAATCGATTATGCCACCACTCGTCTTCCTCATCTGAATCTTCGGTGCAGGACTCTGCACGCTCCCATGGTATTCTTCCTTCCGCATTTGGTTTGACCCAATCTTGATTTCGTGCAGTAATCTTGTAGATACAATCCAGTTCATCATCACTTCCTTCGTCATGCACGGGTTTATTGTAACACGGTCCTTCAACCGGGTCTAGCGAAATGACTACACAGAGTGACTTCTTCTCAAATATCATTTTCCGCTTCTTTAAATTAATAACCCCATTCATGTTGGTGGCCCAGTCTATCCCTAACAACGTAGGGTAAGGGCTACTTTCATCCACGATTTTTATTACCTCAAAGTCCGTATGGGTGCTCGTGCCTTCTATATCTTCTATAATTCCTTGCAATCTTCCCATGGGCAGGATCTTCTATTGGTTCACCATCCTCAATTGAATAGGAGACCATTATAGTGAGGGCTTGCCCATGCGCTCCCAAGTTTGTTTAGGTAGTACATTTGCATCTAAGCCTAAGTCCAGAATGATCTGATCCATCTCATAGTCGCCAATCTACGCCGTTAATTGCATTTCTCATTCAGTACGTGAAGCATGTTTCCCCAATTTTCGTACCACGTGAGGTTCACCTGACCCTATGCACCTAGTTATCAACTCTTGTAATCCTTTAACCACCCTATTATCATGAAGCAATTTCATGCATGTCTCTGAAATGGTAGTTAGCATCGAGGGACCCCTTTCCAGCTCAGGTTGATCCTTACTACCTGGGGTAGAGACCTCTGCAAAACTCTTCCAGACATGTCTCCTTGCAAACCCCTATGTCTTCCTTGGTTAGTTTCCCCTTATCCTCCCATGTGACCGTGCCACTTCTAAGCATCATGTTCATGTTAGGGTCTTCCTCGTGCAGTTCGGACCTCATCATCTGGACGTTCTGCATTGCCATAGGTTGTGCTGCCCTTTTCTCACAAATCTGCGCTATCAGTGTGGGGAAATCTATCATTTCATGATCGAACTGCTCGCAGTAGGGGCACAATATTCTGGTTGGGTTGGTACAGTCTTTCTCGTAGTGCTCTGGTCCTTTGTAGTTGTAATAGATTAGCTACCTACGACCGCTTCCTAGTGCCATTCCTCCCCATCCTCGTCCTCGCACTTGGAACCCATTGTGTGCTATAGCCGCGGCTGGATCCTGACCTCGTGCCTTAGTCTGCATCCTATAGGTAAGGGTGTGATCCATCAGTAATCAATAACTATGGCAGTCTCAATCATCATGGCCCACCGATTTGCAAAAATTGCAAAATAGCTACTGGGGGTTCTGGGTAAACTTTTGCAGTAGATGATAGTTACCCGTGTTGTGCTTTCCGCCCACCTGACAGATTGCACACCAGAGCGAGGATGTCGTGCTTGGGCCCACTTATGCCTCTGGTCGCAATGAAATTGGTCCCCCCGGTGTTAAGTAGTTTGTGAATATTGGACAGTGATCCTTATCATGGCCTTGGCCTTTACACTTTACACACCACACCTCCTCCGTACTTCTGGCCTGGGTGCCTTTTCTTGTTTCAGACTCTGCATTACCAAGCATAGATTTTGTATTTGTGCGTGGATCTACTGAGCTCCCAACCCAAGATCCTGTATTAGAGTCTCATGCAACCTCATCACTATTTCTAATGCTTCAGCCTAGGTCGAGATATTCTGCTGTGACAGTGCTGTCCTCAGGTGTGGCGTTAAAGGCACCACAAACCACGTGCAGTGGTGTGCATCTGTTAGCGTCATGTTAGCCTCTCAAATCGCACTCTTCAATCTTTGATCCAGATCCCAAGGGGTTTCTCTTGGTAGCATCACGATCTCCTTGAATCCTTTCTGATTTTGGCCAACTAAACTCCTTTTTTAGCGCATCCTGGATATCTACTATTTCGGCATTGGGGTGATCGCTACAGTTCTTAATATACCAAGTTAGCGTGTGATCTTGTAGTGCACTTACCAGGGTAGCCATTTTAATATTATCTTCTGTAACTCCATACACTTCCCACACTGCCCTTACTATAAACCAAAACTATTCTGGATCTTCACTTCCTGCTCCTTTGAATATGGGCAACTTGATCGCATTCACCATGCTAAACTTCTATTTTGCGCACAAGTGTGCTAAGGCCACCTACGAATTCGTACCGCTTCTGATCTAATCAATCTTAAATCTCTTTCTTCGTAGGGTTCCAAACTCTTGACATCAACCATCCCTTAGGTAGATCCCGGTCCCGACAATGGAACCATTTGTTGGCTTATTGGGCCCTGACCTAGGTTCGGAAGAGTTATTAGCCAAACAAATCCCGCAGCTACAGGGCCTCTCGGTAATAGCCCATGGAGCGTGGACTGAGGTCTCACCTAAGGTAGTAGGGGAGGGTGTTGGAACCAGGTTTCCACACCCTTGGGATGTTTTGATGTGGTTTGGAGGGGTCGCGAACTATTCTATGGCCTCATGCAACTCTATACTATTATCGGGCTTTCGCAAGGGTGTACTTTCTTATTAATGACCTTATTACAGATCTGATCTTCTTGTTACAGTCTTTAAGCAAACATTTAACCATAAAACCCAATGTGCGCAATTATAAACAGATATAAACTCATAGAACAGATGCATAAACCAGAATACAACAAATCGACAATATTTCAGAAACAACTTATTTTTATTAATATATTCTTTCCAATACAACCTTCTTTCTGCCCTACGCACACAGCTGCGGACTCTATCAGGCCTTCGCACACACAGTTGCGGAGCCTCTATCTACCCACTAACACCCTCGACTCGAACTTACAAGTGCAGAACTCTGATTGCTTTCACCAACCCATAATACATCAAATCTAGTCCAGAACAAAAACTGCCTTCTACCCTTAGAGCCTCACTCTATTTATACATTCCCATGGTCCGCGGACCATGGGCAGACCTACTTACTTTCTATTATTCTATATTATTTTTGGTAGACAACCCCTTGACTCGACCTATTACATTTCGCGCTCCGCGCATTTCAGAGATTTATAGTATTATTACCCTAACTTCTAGGCTTCAAGCCCCAAAACCGTTATGTGGGGCCTTTGCTACCCAACAGTTAGGCTGGGCACTATGTATTTCATTTGCATTACTGCTTCTTACCGTAAAACAGTCGAAAGGGTGTTTTCCCAATCAATTTCTTACATATAGTCCTATATTCCCATAGAACTTATGGTATGTGTACATCCCAATCATTCCTATTAACATTATAGACCTTTCTGAGGGCATTCTCCAATATCTTGTTGAAAGCTTCAACAATGCCATTCGCCTAGGGGTGACATGGTGTACTCTTCTGATGGTACATCTGGAACTCTTTTGTTAAAGTTGTGATTGTCTCATTCAAGAAGTGTGATACTCTATCACTCATCAGAATCTTAGGGCATCTAAACCTTAACAAAATAAACTCGAATATGAACTTCGCAGCAATGTCTGCGCTGCAATCTTTCACAGGTTGTGCCTTGACCCACCAAGTTAAGTATTTTGTCACAGTGATAATATAATGTGCTCCCATCTTCTTTCCCGGTGGTTGAATAGGTCCAACAAAGTCAATTGCCCATTTATCAAATGCTTGTAATGTGACCTGTGGATTTAATGGAAGTTCATCCCTTCCCAATGGCCTCTCGATCCTCTGACACACATCACACACGCTGTAGTAGTCCTTGGAATCTTTATGTACCGTCGGCCACCATAATTTGGCTTGCAGGATCTTCTACATATTTTCCTTGCCTTCATAGTGTCCTCCAGCGACACCACCATGTGCTTTAGCTCAAATACTCTGAGTTTCATATTCAAGCACATGTCAGCGTAGAACTTCATCCGACCCCATCTTATATAATTGTCTTGCAATCCCAGAAAAATCAGCAGCCCTGACAACTAGTTTCTTCTTTTGTTATGTCGTATAACCTTCAAGTGCTAGCTAGTAGATAAAAATTGAATAATGTCTACAAAATTCTCATCTGCAGCCCTAACAACAAATAGTTCAGGTAATCCTTCCTCAATATTTGTAGGCTCTTCACCATTTTCAATCCAACAAAGGTGGTCTGGTCCAACATTCAGTCTCTCGGGCTTCACTATCACTTCAAAATCATATTCTTGGAAAAGGAAAAACCATCTATAGATTTCCCCACCGAGCACAAGCTTATTGACCAGGTAGCTCAAAGGAGAATGGTCTGTGTTCATCTTAAAGTGTGAAACTAGTAGATAATGTCTGAACTTTTGTAGTGCATAAACCATGGCCAAACCTTCGTGCTATGTGGTTGAGCAGCTCTTCTCAGCCTTAGATAGTTTCTAGTTGGTGAAGGCAATTAGATGATCGATACCTCCTGCCTTTGGTTGGGTTAAGACAACTCCCAACACTATGCAAGACGCATCCACATGTACATGAAATTCCTTCTTCCAATCTAGGAATACTATGATTGGCACAGTAACCATGTTATCCTTCTAGGTATCCAAGATCTTCTGATAATCATCATCCTAGAAAAACGTAACATCCTTCTTTAATAGCTTCTCCATGGGCACATTGATATGCGCATATGCCTTAATAAACTTCCTACAGTATCCAGTATGACCCAATGTCGCGCATGGCTGCTTTACATTCCTAGGGGGGCTCCAAGTTAATAATTACGACAATCTTAGTAGGGTCTACCATCAATCCTTTCTTACAAACAACATGGCCTAACAATATTCTGTAAGGTACACAAAAAATGCATTGCTTCAAGTTCAAAGAGATCTACTACTTCCTACAGGTATCCAACATCAGGCGCAAACTAGAGACATGCTTCTTGACTAGCCCAAACATTGTCCAATCATTGAAGTAGACTTCCAAAAACTTATGAATGAATTTCTTGAACACTGCAAAAACCCATCCTTGAGAAAATCGCAAGGGAATTTTTTACTATGAAAGGAATGACTGTGTAATGGAAGGACCCCCATTCTGTAGCAAAGGTAGTATTGCTTCTATCCTCTAGCGCAATCTTAATTTGGTGGTATCCCGAGAATCCATTTGTAAATGAATAGGCTTCCTCTCTGCCAACATTCTCAACGACTTCATCTATAAAGAGTGTAGGGAAGGGGTCATGTACACATGCATTGTTTAACTTTTGTAGATATATGCAGATCTTGATATCACCTTTTGTTTTCTTCTCTTGGACTACCATAGGACTGACTGGCTTAGATTCTTCTACAGGCTCAATTATTCCGGCTGCGAGCATTTCATCAAGTTCCTCTCATACCTTTTCCTTGTGTTTGAGGTTCAACTGATATGGGCACTGCTTAATTGGCTTCACATAAGGTTTTAAATTGATCTTCATAATCCCTAAATATCTTATTATCCCTTTCAAGTAAGAGAACTTGGTTGGAAATAAATCTTGATATTCACGTAATAATTCAGCTACCTTATCCACTATGTATTCATCCTAATAATCACCAATGTTTGCGAATTTTGGTTCTTCTTCTAAACCAATGTTTACTTGCTTTGTGTGCACTGGTTACAAAATATCAAGGATCTTCATAGTAGGTCCACCAATTTTGCGTTGTCCCTCTAATCAAGGGATATTAATATTATGCGGATCCTCATTAAATTATTCTATTGTAACATTGTAACATTCTAAAGCATGCTGCAATTGCTTACTCCAGTCAAGTTGCACCCACGTGATAGGTTAAATGGGTATTCAGAAGATTGTTGCTTTAATTTCCTGAAGCTCTTCATCAATGCATGGGAACCCATCTTCAAAACTAAACATTAGAAAGAATTTTTCTTTCATCTCATCTCAATCAGCAGTCCCATGTCATAGCTCAGTCTCTAAATACTAGTTCTTTGGAATAACATACAGGGTATGAATAAAGATATGCACCCACTTAGGCTGAGGTATCTCACCCCACGCCTTAGTCCATCTTTCCAGATGTTCATGTGGATCATCCTTCCCTGTGTATTTCTCAGTGATGCAGGTGTTTGCGTAGCCAAATATTAATCGCATCATTCTACGATATTCCTTCCAGTCAACAAAATTATCCCTATGTGTACCCCACCATCTTGTAGGCGTAGCTCTTAATGCTAGATCTAAGGCCTGGAACTAATGTTCCTCCAGTACATCCCTTTCAAAATGTTCAATAAATATATTGACGTCACCCAAGCCATCATAATAGGGTAATTTTCGTACCTCGATAGATACACAGCGTAGCAATTCTGTAAGTCGATTACATCTCAGCATAGAGACCTCATGCAACTGATTCTGCTAGTTTTCTAACTCTTCGTCTGAATCTGATTGGCAGGAACTGTCCTTCTCCTAGCTAATCCATCCATCTGTAGTGGGATTGATCCAATCTTCATTTCACGTAGTTTACTTATAGATGTGCTCAATGTCATCATCTTCATAATAGTAATGGTTTGGTTCTGTGTATTGTGCACCTTTGGCTGGATCCAATGGGACAATTATTCGAAGTTCATTATTTTCAAAGACCATGCTTCGCTTATTTAAGTTAATGATTGCATTCATTTCAAGGGCCCAATAAATCCTGAGAAGCACTGGGTATGGATTACTATCATCGACGATCTTAATAGCTTCAAAATCAACCACTTCCCTCGCTCCTTCAATATCTATAGTTACTCCATGCAGGCACCCCATTGGAATTATCTTTTGTTGATTCATCATGTGCAGCTGAATTGGCAACCACTATAACTTAGGCTTTCCCATACATTCTAAAGTCTGCTTTGGCAATACATTAGCATTGGAGCCCAAGTCTAGGATTACTTGATCCATTTCGAAATCACCGATTTGCGCAGTCAACCGCATCTCCCTACCGGTTCTTTTCTTGCTTTGGTTTACCTTATCTACGCGTTGTCTCAATAACGACTTATCCTTGTGTTGTGGAACCCAACAATCCCCTATTATTTATAGTTATAACATTTAAATAATTGCAACCCTTTTAATTTTTTTCTTTATGTTTCATAATAAATAAATTAATCATAATAGATTTATATTTCAAAAAATTCCAAAATACCCAAAATATGTCATTTTTTACTATCTTTTAGTTTTACGCCCTAATAGAATAACTTAGGTTTACTTTTTAAATAAAATCATGCATCACGAATGTTTAGAGGTTGTGGCAATATCCCATATCAAATAATGCAATGCGAAATATCCTTCGCAAATAAAGATTCTCTTAATAAAACGAAGAAAATAAAGGAAAAAGCTCTCCCACCCATAAAGCTTCATCTGACCCACCACGGAGACACGTCATCTTTGCAGATCATGAATTGCACTTTCCTATTGACTCTTCCTTAGCTCATACATTTCTATGTTGTGATTGCAATAGAAAATAATCATGCCTGATCCCTGATGCGATGTATGCGATATTGCAAATCGCAAATTACACATCGTAGATCATAGTGACACTTCAAATGAAACACTTCCAAAATAGATTTGCAATGTGAAATTGTTGACTAAGCTCTACTTAATGAGGATCTGTGTGTACTTAGATTTTCATTAAACTTCAAATCTAATGGTTTTAATGTCCCTTGTTTGAAGAAATTGATTTGATTGCCAGGTTGTTATTTGAAACATTTGTATATATCCCACATGTCCTTTCTTCCTTGGAGATCTAAAACATTACTATGTCTTTCCTTTCTACAAGCTAATACTAATAAACAACATTCTATTGAAATCTCCAAGGAAGGAAAGAAAGGAAAAGGGTCATTAGTTCAAACATAAATAACTCATTCCAAACCAGAATGTATACATGTACGTCGTATTTTGGTACCTCCTCCTGGGAATCGATGTATAATCTATTTGAAGAACAAAGTCCCAACGTAGTAGTAGCCAAGCAAGCAACAACATACACCCATTCATCATCTGAGGCTACCTTCTCTAGTGTTGCCAATTCCTTTCTTCATCGAATTGTTGCACGACCTAAAATCCTACCCTACGCAGATATGATCAAATGGATGGTTGATAATGTGAATAACAAAGACAGAACATTCTTGACATCAAGGAAAACGATAGTAGGATCATTCAAAGCTACAGATTTGAAGAGAATGTATCATTTGCCAGACCCCCAGAAGATTTACGACAAGAAGTTTCTTAAGAGGTTTGCAGAGAAGAATTGAAAAGATTCGGAGCACATTAGACAAAGGAGACAAGACCCAAGCAATCACAAGCATAATAGTAAGGGTATGTATTATTTAGTTTCTCTTGTCGGTCTGTCCTCTTATGTTGCTGCTATGATATGTAGACTATTCGGTTCTCTGAACACACAAAAATTTACAGTTGAATGGGTTCCCTTGATTCAAGCTGCTTCTAATTCTAAAATTATGGATTGGGATACTATCTTGTCCAACAATATTGCATCCAAAATATTAGAATATAGGCAAAAGCACAATGTTTCAGAGAGAATCATGCCAGCTTTTTATATGAGTGCCTATATTATGGATGCCATTTGTTTCTCTTTTGATTTTCCTTCAATGGGATGGAAATGGACACTTGAGGATCCTACACCAATTCACTTATATCATGATATCCTATGGGAACCTAAGTACCAACCTCATTTTTGCATAATTTGCAATAAAGTGATGTTGCCTTTGTACAAAGTGATTTTTTAACAAAATGCCCCCAGGTTGTCTCAAGAAGCCACAATAGACTTCATTGTTGTAGGTAGCTAGTTTACTAAAGAGAATTTTACTTATGTTAGAGTATTTGGGAGTCTTTTGACCCCACATGTTCTTCCTATTTATGTTCCCAATAAGCTTTTGGCCCAAGAATTTGCCTATCAGAGTGTAGGTCATGGTGTGACTAAGTTCTTGAAAGACTCCAAAAAGGCCATTTGGCCACAATTTCCTATTCAATGTGGAGTCTATGCTTTATACAACTACAATCATGATGTCTTAGAAATCAACCAAATCAAGGACATGCAACTACCCACTATTCCTCCTAGACAGTGTGACCCTAAAAAGGTCATTCATGATTTCACCACTCAAGTTAAAATAAGGCCATTTGTTCATGAACCTATTGACTTTCATGACTTTTTTGAGATGTGTGAAGCATACAGATAGGTGGAACATTTAGCACAAATTTGACTGGGCCCCGAGGATTTTTTCCTATTCCAAGAATATAGAAATAAAAGGCTATAGAAACTACCTTCTAAATGCTTGATTTCTTTACAGCTAGAGTTTCCTATAGGAAATTGTTTGCTTCCATCTACAAAGGAAACAGAAAATATAGCCACTACTGTACTTTGAGAGAAATAAATAGAAGAGCTCTTGTCTATTAGTGAGCTTGATAAAGTGTAGGATCAATTCAACAAAGAGCCAGATAACACACAGGAGAAGGAAGTGCCAGATTCAGCTTCAATGGAGATAGACAAGACTCCTTAAGGCAACAATACAAATTCTCATGCGAATGAGTCATCAAGTCAAATGATGGATAAAGAAGTTATCCCAACAGTCCCTACCTCTGAGATTGTTCTCAGAGTGGAAGAAATTTTTCCGATTGATATTTTCTATATTCCTGAACAATGTGCCATCGTTAGTTGACAAAAGAAAAAAGAAGAATGGAACATTCTCAAGAAATCCTTCCTAGAAGCGTCCCATTAGATGTGGTATGGAAATATTACCAAGCTAATTTGTCTTATGATTTAGCTAAGCTATCACAATATGTAGGAGCCTATGCTATGACCACCATTTTCAAAGCTACTAAGATTCAACAACTGGTTAAAGAGAAAGATGAAAAAACATTGCAACTAGAACAAACACTACTTAATTCAAGACATGATATTGAGTAGGAGTGGCAGCTCAAGTTGTCAAAGTTACAAACTAAGTTTAATCAATTGAAATTTCAAAATGAAGCTGATATTCAGAGCCGAAATGCACAGATTAACCATCTTCAACTTAAAATAACTCAGATATAGAAGGACACAGGTATTGAAGGATTCGGAAAAGGAGGTAGAGAGATCAATGTTCTCCTCGCTCAACAGCAAGTGAACTTTGTAAGAAATTCAAGATCATCAATGACCTCTGCAAAAAAAGTGGCTCATTGACTAATCAAATGTATGAATTAAGAACATACTATGAAGATATCAACAACAAGATTTTTGACTTCATTACTTGGTAGGACAGTACAGAGGGAATGAATTCCCATAACACAAGAGTCATACAAGGATCTTCTCTTCAGAGATTGGGATATTAGATTAAAGCAGGCTGAAGAAGTAGTCTAGAGAGCAAGAAACCTAGTAGGGCAGGTTACCAAAACTATTAGAGAAAGTATAGTAGATGCCAATCTTATTACTAAGTGCCTAGGAGAATTCCTGTCAGATACTCAAACACTCATAGAGTATTGGCGTTACAAACCTAAGGAAAAAGAAGATAACATCAAGAAACTATCTAAGTTAAATCTCGAATATCACCAACAATTATTGGTAAAGCCATATGGTCAATGGTTATTTCTTCGCAGCCTTGTTAATGCAACTGAATACATGCTCCCAGCACTTCCAGATGCCTTGTTTTCTAGACAAATGTAGATCAGGCCAGCTAATCCCCCAGAATTGGAGCCAATGGAGGCTATTTACAAGTTATGAGAGAAAATGGGAGAGCAGTCAACTTCCCATTTTTAGTTTCTTATTAAAACTGGAGCTATTTTTTTTCTTTTTGTTTCCTATTTTAAGGAGTGTTTGTTTTAACCTCCTCAGCAAAATATGAATTTTCTATTTTGATAGTATAATTTTTATTTATAAATACCTTCTCATGTCTATAGAGAAGGGGTTCAGAATTTTTGTAAGAAGACTCAAGGAACTTGCACTTTTGTACTTCTTTGATAATTTTAATAGAAAGGATGGGCCAGAGACTATCTTCTTCCATGAGAAGAGCAATGATATATGTGGTACTATTATCTTTGTATTGATGCTATGTTTTATGTTTGAAATTCAATCAAATTTTATTATTGTTTTATTATATGCAATATCACATTTCAATTAAACATTGTTTCACTATTGAAAAGTGTATTAATTGTTATATTTAGTTGTATGTATGAAACGATATAATTTTTATGCAATATGTGCTTAACAATTAAATCGAATAACTATTTAATAATTTAATTATCTTTAATTCATTTTAAACTCTTGTAAATGTTTGATGATCTATATTGTCTTTCATTTATAAAGAAATCTTTATAAAATCACATATACAAAGTTAATTATCTCCCAGGAATTAGATAGATGGATATGGATTTATTCATTTTCATTTTTATTTATTCTATAAAATCACTTTCACTCCATCTATATTGCACCTCAAACCCCATCATATATTTGAATAGGAAACTAGTCCCTATATCCCCAGTCGGAACCACTATCCCAAATGGAAAAGGAACGGTATTCAAGTTCCTCACTGGGTGGTCTCCTTGATGTTGAGGCAAAGACATTTCGAGCCTTCAATATTTTTGGCACTAGAAGGACGGCCCCGACTATGAATGGAAAAAAGAGTTGAACTGAAATCTAAAGGCCATTCCAAGAGTCACCCCACCTCAAGATGACCTTCAACTTCTAGATCTTCATCTAAAACTTCTACTTCTAGATCAGAAGTTGAACAAACATCTAAAAATTCTCCTAGATCACTACTCAAATATTCTGATCCACCTTCCTCTCATTAGGTACCAAAGGTTGAAACCTTAATTGAAAAATTGGAAAGTATTTCTATTTCTGAAGAAAAACCTCAACGATCAGAAGTATCTGAAGGTAGTGTATCCTCATCTTTCCAATCTACTCAGATTTTAACTCATTCTCAAAGAGAGAAGCTTGGGGTTACTCCATTCGAGTTTCCTCTTCCTTATTTCCTAAAGAAGACCAAGAAATCTGAGTCACAAACATCCACTAGTGAGATTTTGTCAAAATCACCTCCACAAACACCTTCATTCCCTCCAATCAATCCTCCTGTTGATACCCCTTCTTCTCAAAGTATTGGTGCCAGTTCATCTAGCACTAATACACAATCTTCCTCTTCTTCCACACCATCACCTTTACCCAAACTCCAATAATGGCAGGAATACTTCAAAATCCACCGTTGCCACCCCCATCAGTTATACCATGGGAAAGTCCTAGGGATGTACAAATATCAGCACCTCTTCATCCTCTACCTAAACATCCTAAAAGATGACTGCCAAAATTTAATCCTAATGATGGACTACCTGCTGAAAAGCATCTCCACAATTATATGTTAGCCATTAATCTGAATGGAGTAATTGAAGACAACTGTGAAGTAAGATTATTTCCCTACACTTTTGAAAGATCTGCAGGTTCATGGTATTTTTCATTACCACCAGGTTCTATTACTAGCAGGGACATATTTGAAGAACAATTTTTAACTAAGTTTTACAATGATCGCACTACTGCTACTTTGATTAATGATCTCTCCAATCTTAAAGCAAGTCCTAATGAAAAAATCAAATATTTTAATTCTAGATTTAACAAACTCTTGAATAAAATCCCAATTACATCCAAACCTAGTGTTGATTATAGAATCAGTGGTATATATCTGCCTTACCTTCAAATATTGCCATTTTTTTCGATAGGGCTAATAAAACGACTCTAGTAGAAAATATGAAATAAGCATTAGCAGCTGAGAAAAGGATACATGCTTTAGAAAAAAGAACTGCACGTGAATAAAGAAAAGCCAAAAAAAGGCTACATTTAAAGATGAGCCAAAGATGAAAACTCCAAAATATCCTTTTGATCTCAAAGGACTATATAAAGTTCACAAGTCTATGTCCAACGAGATGGTCGAAATTAAAAAACAAGTGGTTGAATCTTCAAAGAAACCTTTCAGACCCTTTAAGAAAACTCATACTTCAGCCTCCCAACCCCCCCAATGTCATATTGAATGCAAAATCATATGAAGAAGAAAGAGTTATGTCTACCAAGGATTCTGAAGATGAATAATTTGTAGAATTTCATGGGCTTTGGGACTTTATCCTCCCTACTTCTGATAATGAAGAAGAACATGAATCCTTACCTATAAGTACAAGAAGTAAAGGACCACCTTATTCTTCCCAACCAATTCAAAAGAAAAGAAACTTCTACTTTTTCTACTAAAGACAAGAACATCAACAAACCAACCCCTTCTTCCTCTTCTAATCCTCCATCCACATCAAAAAATTTGGTTGTTTCTTATAATATTGAGTATAATATAGTGGAAGATATGAAGAAAGTTAAATCTAACATTTCCTTATATGAAGTTTCAAAATTAAAACAATAGCATATGTATATTCTTAATGAATTGAATGCATCTCCTTTACTAGTCGCTATCACTTCTAAAGCTTCTCGAGGAATAGGTAAGCCTCCTGCTAATTCTCCAGACAAAGTTGCTTCCACAGATGCTATCTTGATCAGAGACAGATCAAATTCTCACACTCCCCCATTTCTTTTAACTTTGAACTCTTCAATAAGAATGTGCACAATTGCTTAGTTGATTCTGGAGCATCATCAAATATAATGCCCCATTCAGTTTTCTCAAAATTGAATATATATTCCCATAATTATATTGTTCATATAGTGAAACTTGATAGAACAAAAGTTAGATTATTAGGATAAATCAACTCAGTCCTTATCAGACTTTCTTCTAATCTTGAAGTGTTTCAAATCATTGACATTCTAGTTGTTGATATCCCTAATTTCTATGGTTTAATCCTAAGTAGAGATTGGTCTGAAAAGTTACACTGTTACTTTGCTACAGATTGGTATCATATGTGGTTGCCATATAATGGAAAACCAAATCAAATCTGGGTGGACGAAAAAAAACATATGAAATATTCAATAACAGATCTAGATGGAGAAAATGAACCAGTCGTCTTCACTAGTAATATTCTTGGGAATTATTTCTCAGAGTCTTTTTGGGGTAACTTCAGAGCTCAAGAATCCCCTTTCTCAGTTAATTATGTCACTTCGCAAATTGAAAACTATTCACAGACAGATTTATCCAAGTGTGTAAATTTTGTAGATAAACCTTTAGTTAAATATTTGTTTTGGACTTTGTATTTTGATGGATCTAGATCTAATGATGGTGTTGGAGCAGGATGTGTCTTAATTAGTCCTGATGGAGAAAGAACAATGCTAGCTTGTCGATTAGAGTTTGAATGTACAAACAATGTTGTTGAGTATGAAGCTCTGGTTCAAGGCTTGTACAAAGAAATATCTCTTGATGTCCAGTATCTTCAAGTGTTTGGAGATTCAGAAATTGTTATCAAACAGGTAAGAAATACTATTCATTGTATCTCCAACCATTTGAAACATTATCAGACTCTAGTTCAATCTCTTACTTCACATTTCTTCGCTTTTGATATTTCTCTAATCTCTAGAATTCAAAATGTCGGTGTTGATTTATTAGCCAATGTCACATCCAAAATAATCCCACTCGAAGATTTTAGTCCAAATCTATTTTTGATTGAATTAATTTTTCGCCCTTCCATTCCTAATAACATTACAAATTGGCGTGTGTTTAATGATGATGGAGATATATTAAGTTTCTTAACATCTAAAGAATCATATTTTGATCAGATAATTGATGAAGATGAACATGATAAACAGATGAAACAAGCAACTGAAGATAATTGTCTCCCCAAGTCTATGGTCAAACTTTAAAACCCTTATGATCTAAAAGATAGATTCAAGAAAGTGTCTAATTGTAAACTTTAGAGCTCAACATTGAGGTTTGAATTAGTAAACCTTCGATCTGAATCTAAACTCAAAATGTCAATTTAGTTCTAGGTCTCTCCCCTGATGAGATATTAGCTTTTATTTGTTTGTTGAAAAAATATAAAGGTGTCTTTGCCTGGAATTATGAAGATCTAAAGACTTACGATACTTCCATCATCCAACACACCATCCCAATGATGCCTGATGTCAAGCATGTTCATTAGAAATTAAGAAAGATTCATCTAATTTTGGAGAATCAAATAAAAAATGAATTGAATAAGCTCGTTAAAGAAAAAATCATTTTTCTAGTAAGGCATTCCAAGTGGGTATCTAATTTAGTACCAGTCAAGAAGAAGAATGATGACATTAGGATTTGTATATATTTTCGCAATCTGAATAAAGCATGTGAAAAATACAATCTTCCTTTACCACCTATGGAACAAATCTTGCAGTTAGTCATCGGTTCTGAGTTTATGTCCTTTCTCGATTGTTTCTCAGGGTACAATCAAGTACATGTCCATCCAAATGATAGATTAAAGGCTACATTTAGAACTAAATGAGGAACTTGCGCATATCAAAAAATGCCTTTCAGATTAATAAACACAAGAGCTACTTTTTAAAGGGCTATGGACATCACTTTCAAAGGTCCAATTAACAAAATAGTTTTTGTTTATTTGGATGATATTACCATATATTCTAGGAAGAGAAATAGCCACTATCATGACCTGAAACAAATATTTGAGATATGCAAAACATATGGGATTTCTCTTAGTCCTAAAAATTCCGACTTCGCTCTATGCGAAGGAAAACTTCTAGGATTCATTGTCTCTAAAGAAGGAATTTGCATAGATCCAGATAGAATTAAGGCTATTTTGGAAATCCCTTTGCCCCATAACAAAAAATTGATGCAATCTTTTTTAGGAAAAAATAATTTTGTAAAGAGATTTGTTCCTAGTTTTTCCCAAATTGTTTTCCTTTGAAGATCATGATCCAAAAAAATTATGTTTTTAAATGGGGAAATAATGAAAGGGAATCCTTTCAAGAAATCAAACAAGCTATAATTGGTGCTCCCTCTTTAATCACTTGCAATTTTTCTAATCCTTTTATTTTGTATACTTTTTCTTCTGAATTGTCTTATGCCACAGTACTAACACAAATCAATGATCAAAATATAGAAGCACCTACATCTTTCTTCAGTTCAAATTTTCAAGGAGAAAAACTCAATTATTTTGAAGTAGATAAACAAGGATTCGTAGTCTTCAAGTCTATCAAACATTTAAGACATTTTATATTAAAATCTCATACAAAAGTTATTGTCCCATTCTTAACAGTGAGACAATTTTTTGTGCAAAAAGAGTTAGAACATAGTTACTGATCAAATGGGAACTATTACCTCAAAACGGGTACTCGAGCCCAAAAATCCAAAAAAAAAACGAAAAAAAAAAACCCAAAAATAAAAATTGTTGATTCTGCATCACCGTTTTTTTTCAGAGTAAATTTTCAATATTTTTTAAAAATAATAGTAAAAAACGATAAAAGCCATTTTGTTTGGTGAAAAAAACACCTTGAAATCTAAAAGTGTCGATGCCGAAATAACGTCTTTTTTTTTAGGGTACATTTTCAACATTTTTTAATAATGACATTAAAAATAAAATATCATGACTCTGAAAAAATTTAAATTTCCAATGATTTTCAAGCATGACATTAATGATAAAATATCACGCCTTTGAAAATCCTTAAAATTCCAATGCTTTTTAAGCATGACATTAAATTTAAAATATCACTTCTTTGAAAAACCTTCAAATTCTAACAATTTTCAAGCATGGTGCTAAGAAAAAATATTTATAGTTTTTTTCAACCATAACATTAAAGATAAAATATCACAACGTAGAAAAACATTAAAATCTTGAAAAAATTTCAACCATGGAATTAAAACCAAAGATTATGACTACAAAACAATGTTAAGTTTTCAAAATATTTCAAGCATGACAAGTGGTCGGTTAAATGGGCCTAAGTCACATGCAACAAAGGCACGAGCCATGTGCGATGAAGGATGACAAAAGGGCGAGTTGCGACGAGCTAGCACGAGGGTCGAAAAACCGAGAAAGTTAAAAAACAACTAAGTGTGGGACGAGTTGCGACGAGTTTATATGAGAGGCGAAAAACCGAACAGTTGGGTGGAGCCGACCCAGTTATGGGCGAACCGACATGTTTGGTGGCTGAGTTATATGGTCGGCTTGGGCAGGCCAACCCATCAACATCCATGGAGGAACCATATAAAAGGATGGAGGACGCATGGAGGAGAAGACAAGAAAGAACGCAAGTCATTCCAATCAAATCAAACAAACTTGGAGAGCAAAGGAAGAGCGAGCATATGGTTCAGACCAAGGTGAAGGCGAACAGGTTAGGCTGAAGCACTAGACCGAGATCGCAAAAAAAATGAACTGCAGGGTGGCGAGAAAACTAGAGGGCGAGGTAGACTGGACGAGTCAGGTGATAGTCACAGAGAAAGCTGTTGCGGGCGCACCTGCCCGAAGTCTGAACAAACGGGTGAATAGTCAGGTGAGTGAAGAGTTGGGCGTGACAAGGTTGGGCGAGCCAGACCTGAGGTGCGGGTAGGCTACACGAAGGCGTGGGCGCCCTTTCCCACAAGCTAGGTAGTGTAACACAAAGGCATTAGGCGAGGAGAAATGATGAGTCGGGGCAGGTGTGCATGATGAGCCAAGTGGGGTCGAACGACGAGCTAAACAAATTGACACGGAGAGTTGGGCATATCCAGCTAGGCTAGGTGACACAACGAATCGAGTGAGGCTGAATGACAAGCTTGGGTGAGGCTGAACAATAGTCTGGGCTAGCCTGAACGAGAACTTGGACAGGGATAAACGAAGCTTGGGCGAGGTTGAACAAAGGCCGAGTTGGAAGCAAAGTTTGGCAGTTTTGCCAAGGTAAATTTGGGGTTTCCTTGTAAAGGTTGATATTGTATAAACACTTGTAAAAAGTATATATTTGTATATTGTTGGGCAAGCTCTAATCAGGGAGTTTCCCCTCCCTTTAAAGAAGTATTTTACTGTTTCACTTTTATGTGAATGATGATGAAGATGAATGTTTATGTTGTGTAAGAGAATGATGAATGCTAAGTGAAGTTGAAAAATATTTTAAGTATTGAATGTTAAGCATAGTCCATACTCAAGAGTATTGTTAAAATGAAATTGGGTAGCGGTGTCACACCTACCTATGTGCGGTGGAAAGACTACCGCCATGATAAGGGCGTGACACTCTCCCTCTCCACCCCTTCGCTCCCCCTCCCCCACGAGGGCTTCACTAGGGGGAAATACCATATCACGTGGGTTCATATTGCGGGACTTATATTCAGGAAAAAATGGAATAATATATTGGGGGATATATAGGGGATAAATGGTTCTTATATTGGCAGTTATAAAAAATGGAGCTCAAAATTAATGATAAAATATAAAGGGGTTTAAAAAATGTTAATGAAAAAATAGATACCTATAATATCTAGTGGAAGTATGGATTTTTTAAATTGGGAAGGTTTATTGGGTTCGTATTTCTAGGGTGTTCAATAATGTGATTTTTAGGGGTATTTTCCAATATGTAGTCAAATTAAGGGTATTGTTTAATATGTCATGAACGCACATGATAGGTCAGAGGTTCATTGAGTGAATCCCCCGTGGGAGCTGCATGCCCTTGATTTGTTTGATTTCTAAGACAACATGATTGTAATTGTCTAAAGCATAGACTCCACATTGAATAGGAAATTGTCACCAAATGTCCTTTTTGGATTCTTTCAAGACCTTAGTCACACCATGACCTACAGTCTGATAGGAAATTTCCTGGGCCAAAAGCTTATCGGGAACATAAATAGGAAGAACATGTGGGGCCGCAAGACTCCCAAATACTCTGACATAAGTAAAATTCTCTTCAGTAAACCAGCTGCCAATGGTAGTGAAGTCTGTCATGGCTTCTTGAGACAACCTAGGGGCATTTTGATAAAAAATTGCTTTGTACAAAGGCAACATCACTTTATTGCAAATTCTGTAAAAATTAGGATAGTACTTAGATTCCCATAGGATATCATGATATAAGTGAATTGGTGTAGGATCCTCAAGTGTCCATTTCCATCCCATTGAAGGAAAATCAAAAGAGAAACAAATGGCATCCATAATATAGGCACTCATATAAAAAGTTGGCACGATTCTCTCTAAAACATTGTGCTTTTACCTATATTCTAAGATTTTGGATGCAATATTGTTGAACAAGATAGTAGCCCAATCCATAATTTCAGAATTAGAAGTAGATTGAATCAACGAAACCCATTCAACTGTAAATTTTTCTATGTTCAGAGAACCGGATAGTCTACATATCATAGCAACAACATAACAAAACAAACCGACAAGAGAAGCTAAATAATACATACCCTTACTATCATGCTTGTGCTTTCTTGGGTCTTGTCTCTATTGTCTAATGGGCTCTGACTTTATTTTTTTCTTCTCCACAAACCTCTTAAGAAATTGCTTTTCATAAATCTTCTGGGTGGCTGGAAAATGATACATTCTCTTAAAATTTGCAACTTTGAAGGATCCTACTATTGTTTTCCTTGATTTCAAGAATGTTTTGTCTTTGATATTCACATTATCAATCATCCATTTGATCATATCTGCATAGGGTAGGATTTTAGGCTACGTAAAAATTCGGTGAAGAAAGGAATTGGCGACATCAGAGAAGGTAGCCTCAAATGATGATGGGGTGTCTGTTATTGCTTGCTTGACTACAACTACGTTGGGACTTTCTTCTTCAAATAGATTATACAATGATTCCCAGGAGGAGGTACCAAAATACGACATGCATGTAGTGTCTATGAATAATGGAGCCGTCTCTGTTGCTTCTGGTTTGGACTAAGTTATTTCTATTTGAACTAACGACCCTTTTCCTTTCTTTCCTAAGTTGGAGATTTCAACAGAATGTTGTTTATTAGTATTAGCCTATAGAAAGGAAAGACAGAATAATGTTTTAGATCTCCAAGGACAAAAGGACATGTGGGATATATATAAACCATTCAAATAAAAACCTTCCATTAAATCAATTTCTTCAAACGAGGGATATTAAAACTGTTAGATTTGAAATTTAATGAAAATCTAAGTACATGCAAATCCTCATTAAGTAGAGTTTAGTCAACAATTTCGCATCGCAAATCTGTTTTGGAAGTGTTCTGTTTGAAGATTCACTACGATCTGCGATGTGTGATTTGTGATTTGCAATATCACGTACATCGCATTGGAGATCATGCAACGATTCTTCTCTATTGCAATCACAACATAGAAATGTATGAGCTAAGGAAGATTCGGTAGGAAAGTGCGATTCGTGATCTGCGATGATGACGTGTCTCCATGGTGGGTCAGATGAAGCTTTATGTGCAAGAGAGAGTTTTCCTTTATTTTCTTTGTTTTATTAAGAGAAGCTTTATTTGCGAAGGATATTTCACATTGCATTATTTGATATGGGATATTACCAAAACCTCTAAACATTCGCGATACATGATTTTATTGAAAAAGTAAACCTAAGTTCTTCTATTAGGGCTTAAACCTAAAAGATAGTAAAAATGACATATTTTGGGTATTTTGGAATTTTTGAAATATAAATCTATTATGATTAATTTATTTATTATGAAACCTAAAGAAAAAAATTAAAAGGGTCCCCATCATCTAAATGTTATAACTATAAATAATAGGGGATTGTTGGGTACCACAACAATTGGCAATTCACTGGAAGAACCAGTTATCTCTGACAATATGTAAAACAAACTTTTAAACTTAAAAGTAAAGATACTAAGGAAAAAAAACAATTTTGAAAATGAGATAAATACAATTACTCTGAAGAAAAAAAGTTTCATTTAATTGTAAGGTTCCTTACCACTTTTATAAATAAAAATCTTAATCATCTGAACTGATCCTTAATTGGTAATAAAGATAAAGCATAAGAATATTTGAAACTTAGCTTTTGGTGAACTTATTTCATCATAGAGAGAGCCATTGCTACCAACAAGCATCTATAGCCTTGACAGGGTTATCTTTTACCAAATGGCGAACCAGTATCCCATCCATGTTTGTAAATATTTAGAGGTAATTTTGAGGATTCATTTTCCTTTTCAAGGATCCTTAGAAGCCATTGTCCTAGTTTGGTGGCCAGATAATGACAATGTCATTCACAAGTGATAACAAAATTGAACAAGCTAGCTCGTGATGAGACTCCTTGTCTTATGTTTTTTAAGCACAAGCCACTATCTTGGTTTGGTGGCCAGTAATGATAATGTCAACCTGTTATTTCCTTATGATCATGGTAAGTAAGCTCGTGATGAGACTTCTTATCTTTTAAGTTTCTTATATTTTTGAATTACACTCAAAAAAATACATGAACAATGAGTGGGGAGGTCCACCTACTCCTTAAGAGTAATGGATGACAATTGAAGTTAAAGATGCTAAGATTTCAAAATAGTCTTTTACTTTGTTAAAGGAACCTTTCTTGACTGATTATCAAAAATGAAAGATTTTATGAAGTTTGAAGTGATAAGGATTTACAATTTTAATGTATAAAAATTTCAGAGTTTTAAAGTATTTATCTGATCTTCAATTTTGAAATTCCTTTTCTTAAAATCGATACCTTTCAAGGTCAAAGTCATAAATGAATAGATATCTTAATGAAAGCCATAATGTGTTACTCAATCTTATTTATAACAAAATTATGGATATACATATAATACAGTAGAACGAAAGTCCTACGAAAATAATTGTTTGAGGATTAGTCCATTGATAGGAAGAGCATCCCTCTTACCTTGTAGATCTTGTAAAACAAAAGTCGATGGAGCTAATTTCTCAATGATTTGGAACGGTCCAAGCCACAATTTCTGAAATTTGGTGTGCTTATCCTTCTCCTCATGTGCCTTGTCCCATTTCAAAACTAAGTCACCAATTTGAAAAGTTTTTTTGCTAACTGAGCTTGCATCAAAAGAAGATTTTACTAACTTTTGACGATTTGCATGGGTTTGTTTAGGCTTTTCCCTTTCTTCTTCTAATTTGAGAATTTGAGACATTCTTAGTTGTATAGAAGAGGAGGTTTGTTCTTCAATAAATTGTACTAAGGCCAATGAAGGAAGGGCTAGATTAGAAGGGAGAATAACTTCTTTTCCATATACTAAATTGAAAGGATTCATGTTGATGGAAGCTTTCATAGTTATCCTATCAGCCCATAAGGCAAACACCAAATATTTATGCCAATTCTTTTGGCTTTGATCAACAGTTCACTTGATAATCCTAATGAGGTTCTTATTGGTGGATTCTTCTAAGCCATTTCCTTGAGGATAATAATTAGTGGAGTATTTTAGCTTAAATCCTCTTTTTAATGTGAACTTAGTCATATTGTTTCCTGAGAAATAAGATGCATTCAAAGATGAGTGCATTAGGTAATCCAAATCTGGTAATAATAAATTGATCAATGAATTCAATAATGTTATCAGAATTAGCTACCTTTAGTGGAATTGCTTCTACCCACTTTGTGAAATAATCTGTGGCAATGAGGATGAACTTATGTTGCTTAGAAGAGTGAGGAATGATCTCACCTATTATGTCCAATCCCCATTGTTCGAAAGGTTGTTCAATGTTGACTGGCTGGAGTGGTAGGGCTAGTTTCCTTTGTCTTCTTGCAACGGTCTGACAAATTTTGCATTTTCTCACATAGGCATGTGTATCTCTGAACAATGTTGGCCAATAATATCCAGCATGAAGGATTTTATGTGCAGTAGTATCTCCTCCAAAATGTCCTCCAATTGGCCCATCATGTAGGTCCTGCAATTTTTTTTCTACCTCATATTTTTCTATGCATATTAATAAAACAAAGTCATAATTTCTTCTGAATAATACACCATCAATGATCTCATACTTCTTTGCTTTCAGTCTTAGAGCCTTTTTTCTTTTATGATTAAGCTCTGGTGGAGCATAACCATTCTTTAAATAAAACAAAAGATCAACATATTGGGATTCAGTGTTAGTAAGACATACCTCAGATATTTGAACTGTATTACATGAATCTTCATTTGTTGGAATATTTGAGGCTCCAGTGATCAGTCTGCAAAAACCTTGTCCTCTAACAATTTTAGCAGGCTTAATGTCAATATCATATTCTTGCATAGATGTGGCCCAACTTGCCCTTTTCTCACCTAAAACATAGTTACCGATCAAACGAGAAAATGACCTAGTACCCATTTTTTTGAGGTAGTAAAAAAGCACTCGATTTTGAAAAATGGTGATTCAGAATACACCTTTTTTTTGGAGCATATTTTTGCCACTTTAAATTTTTCTATGTATCAAGTATGAACATTTTTTTTAAATGTTAGTGATTTTCATGCCAATTTTGAAAAGTGTTGATGCATCATCAACACATTTTTTTAAAGGGCTTATTTTGGACACTTTAATTTTTTTATGTATCAAGCGTGAACATTTTTTTTTGTTAGTGATTTTCATCTTGATTTTGAAAAGTGTTGATGAACATCAACCCTTTTTGTTTAGAGGGCTTAGTTTCTACACTTTAAATTTTCTAATGAATTAAGTGTGGATAATTTATTTTAAATGTTTGTGATTTTCATGTTAGTAATAAAACATAAAAATAAAAATAAAAATAAAAACATGACAAAAAAAAATCAAATACAAAAAATATATATAAAAAAAAAAAAAAATAAAGAAAGCTATAAAAATAAAACCAAAAGTCACTAGTAAAATTAAAATAAAATAAAATAAAATTGAATAAAAAATTAACAGAAAATAAATAAATAAAAACAAAAACAAACAAACAAACAAATAAATATCAATAAATAAATAAAAATTTTGATTTTTTTTCTCAAAAAAAAAAAAATTTAAAGAAAAATAAATTAAACCAAAAAAAAAATCTAAAAACATTTTTTTTTAAATCAAAAAAAATAAAAATCAAAAATCAAAACCTCATTAGAAAAATAATTAAAGTAATTACCAAAAAAAAAAAAAAAATAATTAAGAAAAAATAATTTAAAATTAAAAAAAAATAATTAAAAATAAAATTAAAAATTAAAAATAAAATAAAATAAAAATCTAAGAATTTTTTTTTTTAAATCAAAATAATAAAAATAAATAAATAACATAAAATAAAATTAAAAGAAAATAATGCAAATATATATATATATATATATATATATATATATATATATATATATATATATATATATATATATATATATATATATATTAAAAAACAAAATTTAAAGAAAAACATTAAAAATAATAAAATAAAATAAAAAATTCAAAACATATATATATATATGAAGAAGTTAAAATTTAAATTTGAAAATAAAAATAAAAAAATAAAATCATTAAAAAAATTATTTTTTTTTTAATAAAATAACCCCCACTCCAACCTCGCTCTACCCCACCCCACCACCTCCTTCTCCCTCCCCACACCTTCTCTCCCCCTCCCCAGCCACCCCAGGCCCCCTCCTCCTCTCCCCACCCCACCTCGACCAGGAGGCGAGGCAGGGAGGGTTGGGTGTGTACGGGACGAGGGGAGAGAGGGAGGGGAGAGGGGAGATCCCGGGACAACTCCCCATTATTCCTCCTAGACAGTACAACCCTAAAAAGGGCATTCATGATTTCACCACTGAGGTTAAATAAGGCCATTTTTTCATGAACCTGATGACTTTGATGATATTTTTGAGACGTGTGAATCATACAGACAGGTGGAAAATTTAGCACAAATTCAACTAGGCCCCAAGGATTTTGTCTTATTCCAAGAATATAGATATAAAAGGCTGCAGAAACTTCCTTCTAAATGCCTGATTTCTTTACAGCCAGAGTTGCCTACAAGAAAGTCTTTGTCACCATCTACAAAGGCAACAGAAAAGAAACCCACTAATGCACTTTCAAAGAAACAAATAGAAGAGCTCCTGTCTACTAGCAAGCTCGATAAAGTGTGGGATAAATTCAACAAAGAGCTAGATAGCACACAGGAGAAGGAAGTGCATGGTTTAGCTTCAATGGATATAGATAAGACTCCTGAAGCCAACAAGACAAAGTCTCCTGTAAATGACTCATCAAGTCAAATGATGAATAAAGAAGTTATTTCAGCAGTCCCTACCTTCGAGATTGTTCTCAGGGTGAAAGAAATTCAACCTCTTGATATTTTCTATAGACCTGAACATCGCGCTGACATTAGTCAACAAAAGAAGAAAAGAAGAATGGAACATTCTTAGGAAATTATTCCTGGAAGCATCCCATTAGATGTGGTACGGAAAAATTACCAAGCTAATTCGTCTGATGATTTAGCTAAGAAATAGTAATATGCAGGATCCTATGCTACGACCACCATTTTTGAAGATAATGAGGTTCAACAACTAGTTAAAGAGAAAGATGAAAAAATATTGTAGCTAGAACAAACGCTACTCAATTCAAGACACGATATTGAGTAGAAGTGGAAACTCAAGTTTTCAAAGATACAAATTGTGTTTAATCAATTGAAAATTCAAAACGAAGTTGATATTCAGAGTCAAAATGCACAGATTGAACAAGTTCAACTTAAAATAAATTAGATACAGAAGGAAACTGGTATTAAAGGATTCAGAAAAGAAACCAAAGAGATCAATCCTCTCCTCACTCAACAGCAAGTGAACTTTTGTAAGAAATTGAAGATCATTAATGACCTCTGCAAAAACAATGTATCATTGACTGACCAAATGTCTGAATTAAGAACATGCTATGAAGATATCAACAACAAGATTTCTGACTTCATTACTTGGCAAGACAATATATAGGGAATGAAAGAAAATATTCCCAGAATTCAAGAGTCATACAAGGATCTTCTCTTCAGATATTGGGATATTAGATTAAAGAAAGTTCAAGAAGAAATCTACAAAGTAAGAGACCTAGCAAACCAAGTTACCAAAATTGTTAGAGAAAGTCTAGTAGATGCTAATCTTATTACTAAGGGCCTAGGAGAATGCCTGCTAGGTACTTAAACACTCATAGAGTATTGGCATAAAAAATCTAAGGAAAAAGAAGATAGCATCAAGAAATTATCTAAGTTAAATCTTGAATATCACCAACAGTTCTTGGTAAAGCCCTATGGTCAATGGTTAGTTCTTCACAACCTTGTTAATGTAACTGAATACATGCTCCCACCTCTTTTAGATGTTGTGTTTGCAGGAAAAATACAGATCAGGCTAGCTCATCCCACATAATTGAAGACGATGGAGGTTATTTATAGGTCACGGCAGCAAATGGGAGAGCAGTCAACTTCCCATTTTTATTTTCTTGTTAAAGCTGAAGCTATTTTCATCTTTTTGTTTCCTATTTTAAGGAGTTTTTATTTTAACCTCCTCAGCAAAATATGCATTTTCTATTTTGATATTATAAATTTTATTTATAAATACCCTCTTATGTCTATAGAGAAGGGGTTCATAACTTTTGTAAGAAGACTCAAGGAACTTTCACTTTTGTACTTCTTTCATAATTTTAATAGAAAGGTTGGGCCACAGACTGTCTTTTTCCATGAGTAGAGAACTGATATATGTGGTACTATTATCTTTGTATTGATGCTATGTTTTATGTTTAAAATTCAGTTAGATTTTATCACTGTTTTATTATATGCAATATCATAACTCAACTCAACATTGTTTCACTATTGAAAAGTGTATTAATTTTTATGTTTAGTTGTATGTATGAAACAATATAATTTTTATGCGATATGTGCTTAACAATTAAATTGATTAAGTATTTAATCAATTTAATTATCTTTAATTCATTTTAAACTCTTTTAAATTTTTGATGATCTATGTTGTCTTTCATTTATAAAGAAATCTTTATAAATCGCATATGCAAAGTTAATTATCTCATGGGAATTAGATAGATAGATATAGATTTATTCATTTACATTTGTATTTATTTTATCAAATCGCTTTCACCACATTTATATCACACCTCAATCCCCATCATATATTTGAACGAGAAACTAGTCCCTATATCCCCAGTCAGAACCACTATCCCAAATGGAAAAGGAACGGTATTCAAGTTCCCGACCGGGTGGTCTCATCGATATTGAGGCAAAGAAATTTCAAGCCTTCAACACCTTGTTGGCGTAGTTATCTATCAATTCTTACAGTCCCTCTACTTACTTCTAATATTGTAGTAACTTCATGCAGGTCTGTTGAAACGATTTCAACACTGTGGGATCTGAATCTTGTGTTATAGTAGCATCTCCATATTTCTCCTATTGCGAAACTATCGACATCTAGTTCTGAGACATAAAAACACTTGGACTCATAAAATTCTTTCTTGCCTCTATAATTTCTATTTTTATCTATGTAATGCAAACCCATCGTTCTTCTCACCAGCTTTTTGGAACCACGATTCTGATTCTGGTTGTTTTCCTTCGACCTTGTCTTCACGAGTGGCTACACCGCTTCGCGTGACTATGTTGACACTTGGATCATCTCCGTGCAATGCAGATCTCATCATTTGAATATGTGTCAGTTGTTGGTTCTTCTTCTCCTGCATCTTCCTTATTAAGACCGGGCAATCTTTTATAACATGATCAAATTGATGACATTACTGACACAAAGGGTGCATTTGATTATGGTAGTCGTGCACAAAGTGTCATGGTTCTTCATACTTGTAACAAATACTCTGGCCCCGACCTCTTCCAGCTCCTCCTCCTCATCCTCTTCCCCATCCTTGGAATCCTCTATGAGCTATTGGTGAGCCTTGGTTGTTCTACACACAGTTTTCAACCTAGATTCTATAAAGTGGAGTTCTTTCCATCATTAGTTCATAACTTCGACAATTCCTTTCATCATCATGACCAACTGATTTATAAAATTTACAAAAGAGTTTCTTTGGAGACTAAATAAACTTCTCTAATAGAGAACAATTATATGTCAAATGTTGTCCTAAAACTTGGCAGATACTACACTAGGTACTTGCATCGGTTCTTGATCCAGTGGAAGACTCAAGTTTTAGCGGGTTAGGACCTCCCGCAGCTATATAATCCTGGAATATAGGGTATTGATCCTTATGATGACCTTTAGCCTTGCACTTTGTGTACCAAAATTCAAAATGTGTCTCTGACTTAACCTCCTTTCCCTTCTTCAGATCCTACAACTCCATATGCAAGCTTGCTAGCTACGCCTGGATTTGCTGAACTCCTACATTCATAACCTGGATCAGCGAAGCTTCTAGCTTCATTGTGATTTCCAAATCTTCGGCCTAAGACACAATATTTTGTTGAGATAACGGTAATCTTAAGTGAGGTAATAGCGAAGTTACATACCATTCCCTATGTTGCTCATCTGAGATTGGAAGGTTAGCTTGACTCAGTAAGTACTTTAGTCACTGATCTATATCCCATGTAGATTCATTAACCCTCAGCTTGATCTCCTTGATTTCATTCACACATTGAGCTTTTGAATTTGGCTTCGTAAATTCCGCATTCAACGCATCCTTTGTGTTAGTCAATGAAGCAGTCGAGTGAGTCATGTTATATCTGATATACTAGGTAAGTAGCCTATCCTATAGTGTTGTAACTAGTTGCGATTTCTTCATATCATCATCATTGATTTGTTGTTCCTTATACACAACTTTTGTGATGAACCAAAATTGTTTGGGATCCTTTGATCCTTAACCCCTGAATATAGGGATTTTCACTATATTTGTCATATTGAATAGCGGAGGTGGAGGTGGAGGTGGTGTAGGTGTATGAGGCAGAGGCGAAGGTGGAGGTGTAGGTGTATGAGGCAGAGGCGAAGGTGGAGGTGGAGTGGTTGGATTTTGAATTCTAGAAGAACCCTAATGTATAGTCTGCGATGCATCTCTAGGCATACTAGGGCTACTTCGTTCTTCTTCACCTTTAGACTCTCCTAATAAGGGATTATATTAACTTTCGAAAAATTTGTCATGATCTACTCTGAATCACTTTCCACTTTGTGTAGATCCAGTCAGACACCTCTTAAACATTAAGGTAAAGTCAAAACCCTCTTTTCACATAAAAGCATTTTAATCTAGTTTTTTAATGGTTTCAGGTACTTACCTCTCGAACCCTTGAAGAATAGTTGTTCAGCTTCCTTATAAGACAAAGACGTATCTATTGTAAAGTCAATGATGAAACTGCCAAAAATACTATCAATCCAGTAATCAACAACCATCCCAACCTTATAATCAAATATTTTGGGACGTTTGACTAATTCTGGAGTCCAGAAAATAGGATCGGCATGCTTCCAGGTAGCTTCGGTATCTGCTAATTTGGACAGCCACTCATGTAATTCCCAAGGGAATAATGAAAGGAAAACTTTGTGTACTTCTGTGTAGAGATACCTTTGTAACCACTTCTCTTTTGATAAGTGTGGGTTCCTATTCTCCTAGCCTGCACATTTGTGAAGCTTTTGATCTATCCACTTCTCAATTTCCTTCTTATTCAGAATCCACTTATGCCACATCACACATCCATCAGATAGATCCTGGTCCCAGCAACGGAACCATTTTTTGGCTTGAGGGGGCTTCGATCCAAGTTCAGAGTTAGTTGTGCTAACCAACAAAAACCTACACTACTGAATCTTTTGGCAACAACCCGCATAGCGCAAGTTGCAATCTCACTCGAAACAGTATTGGGGGATGCTAGAACCATGCTTCTACATCCAGAAGGCTATGTGATGTGGTTAAGGCGTCTCCTGCAGTTTTAGTTTTGATTTGACCTTTGCGAACCCTTATTCATGAACTTAAGTGATTTCCAGTTAAAGAAAGTTATAAACTATCTGTAAACATCTAATCATGCATAAAATAACATCTAACAATAGATCCATATTTTCACGAAGTACTTAAGATAAAACATAGATAAATTTCATTAGGTTGCACAAAAATACATAAAATACACAAGTGCATAAAATTAGACACATAATTGCTTCAAATATCTTTTATTACTTCAGATCTTCCTTGTATAACTTTCTTGACCCTGCACACATAGTTGCAGGGGCCCACACACTCAGCTGCAGACTTACTAAGGTCTCCATGCACTCAGTTGCAGGAGCCTTCACCTTAGCCCGAATACAGAAAGATCTTACAAAATTAGACTCAAAATTATTTCATCCATCAAGTGATTGATATCCTTAAACCTGCTATGACACCTTTTTATACTCGTTTTTATTACAATACCATGGTCCGAAAACCATGGGCGGATCTCAAAACAATACCAAAATATAAGGGGCTTTGACCTTCCTAAAACCCCTTGACTCCTATTTGACATGCGCTACTCACATTCCACTTCTCAAAATGTGAAGAATTACAATATTTTAACAAAATTGACCCAGGGGACTCTGTCCCAACAACCACAGAACCGAAGTTATTTCAATGCATCACCGAATGGAGTTCACTGTAATTCGAATTGTCTATACTGAGATATCTAAACTTCTCTATGCAAAGGTACTAAGAACACAAGACCAAGACCCTTACGAACTTTTTTGTCATCTCCGAACTTCTGTGTCATCTCTGAAACCCTACATGAACTTATATTCATCTCTGAAACCCTACATGAACTTATGTGTCATCTCTGAAACTTTCTCTAAAATAATGAGTTATGTGATTGGTGTTATGCGAGGATACCAAGCAGGTATATATAGTGGTTTCCCCATGAAAGTAGGCCGACATAACATTATGAATAGTTGTATCTTAATTATTAAGCTAACGTGCATATTTTTTCATTTGCATAGGTCGACATGTGATCTCCTTATCCTAGATTCGGGTGTGTAACATTGCGTTTTGTACATGGGCGGCTTGGTGGGTTGGCGCGTGGCTTATTACCACCGCCATCCAACCTCGCGTGATGCCATTCTTTAAGTCTTCTGCTAACATCTTCAATGTTGCATTAATGCAGCTCCTCCCTCCACACCAGCTTGCAAGTTCATCTGTCATGGCGCCCCTCCAAAAATTCATTCATGCTCCTCCCCTACGCTCGTGTTGTTCCCTTGCTACCGCAGAGCCTTGCTCTTGGACCAGCCCAGGGAAACGTTGTGCTCTGGAATGATGTGTTGATTTATCGTCAGGATTTCATGTTTCACAAAGCCCATTCTGCAAATTTAGTTGTCGCTCATCCTCAGTCTTTCCCAGTGCTCCTCTGCGAGTTGAAGCTAGGCCCCTTTCAGTCCTCCCCTGCCTTCACAGTACTGCTGCCTGTTCAACACCTCCTGCTCTTTTCATTATGCCTAGATTGCGCCAGAGAATATGCTGCAGGAGGGGAAGTTCCCATGGGTGAGTTATCCACCAGCCCTCCTCCTCTACTTCAGACTCCTCGTCTTATTCCTCAACCTTCTGCTCTGACTACTATCCCATTACCAGGAATGGTCATGGACAGGGTTGATGGTAGCATAATTCAGCAGTGCGCTCTCATAATTCTCAATCTCACACCGCTTGTTTTCAGTTCCCCTATACACTCAGTAATTTCTCCTTCATAGCTTCAATCACCATTGAGCTTCGAGAGGATACTTCTGGTCTGGTTGTTGTGACACCAGGGGTGACTTTGGAGACGAGGGCGGAAGATAAGCATGGCACTTCTCAAATTGACAACAAGTAGAGTAAGGATCCTGGTGGCACTGCAACCCAGGACATGAACATTCAAGCTGGTCTGAGCGTCCCTATTTGTGGCATTTCTTTAGGCAAAGAGGGCCATCCCTCTGAGGATGAAGATCCCTACAATTATGGGTGTCGCATCATTGAAGAGTCGCCTTCCACCTCTCATGAAGCTTAATCAGGTCTGCGTTCAATGGTTTTTGATTCTTTGTTGCTCGAAGGTGCTCAATTCCATCCTATTTTATAGTCATTATATGCTCTACAGTTTTCATGCTCCGACCTTTTTTCTAAAGTTAAATTTCTGGTTTCCCCTACGTGGGCGGCATTCTTCTAACTGTGTCTTTGGGTCTCAGTTACGGTTACAGTTGTTTAATAGGTCAGATTTCAGGTTTGAATTGGGCAGCACTTCCCTGTTTATTTGTATGGGCCCAATCAACCTATTTTGGTCTTTGAATTACCTCTGGTCAGTCTTCAGTTTTGATATTGGCATATTCTGTTTCTATGAACTAGTCATGGTCATGGTCCTAGAAGCTCTTCTGGTCAGTCTTCAGCAAATCTTTTTGGTCAGTGTTCAACTATTTAATGTGAGCATGCCATATCTCTGGGCTAGACTTCTTGAGGCGACTACCTCTTTGTAAAAATATTTTTGTATAAATATAGGAGTAGACAAATTCAGAAAAAAGAAAAAAAGAAAAAAATAAATAAATAAAAATAAAAATAAAAATAAAAAAATAAAATAAAATAAAAAAGACATGTGATCTCCTTATGGAATTCAACTTGATGGATATTCTTTCAAAAACAAGAAGACTTCTATGGATGGAGGAGTCTTTACAAATTTATTCTGACAATAACCTAAAGCCTACAATGGAGGCTTGACCTATACATTTGACCCAAGCATGAAACTTGTGCTTTAATAAGTTAAATAAAATTAATAATAAAAATTATTTTCACTTTCTTTAGACAAATATGTTACATTTGACTCAAGTACAATAATGAAGATCTGACCTAGTTACATTTTCCAACACTTCCTCTTAACTAGGGAGGTATTCATATTTACATTTAATAATAGAGGTACATGGAAGATCTCAACACATTATCTACGCAGAATTTTAGGCACCCTAATGCCATGGACTAGATTCCTAACCAGGGAAATCTATCCATTGGTCTCTCAACAATTTAGGCACCGCAATGCCACAGACTAGATTCCTAACCAAGGCAATCTATCTAGGTGAGAATAAGATGGAATCAAGCTTTCATCCTCTCTAGCTACCATCAAGCTTACTTGCTAACCATCAACCCAGAAATCTAGGTGTTTGTTAGAGCTCAATGACCAATGCCACCCTTCCAACCTCAGGACCTAGACATCAACACAAAGTGTTGGCTAGATGTCCTCCTAGGAAATGATTCACTCACAAATCCTCAAAACCCCTCGATCTAGCAAATTAAGGACAACAAATCTCTTCCAATCTAATTGATTGGTAACTATCACACTATCAAAATCCTTGGAGAGATTTACCTATACAAACACAACCCCAATCAAAAATATACTTTCACATGTTGTATTATCAAATAAAAACCTCTGGGGTCTTCTAAACAACTAGATATTTCTTCTCAACTTTTCATGGTAGGACTATCAACTGAATCTCTTGCAGAATATTCTTGAATCATACACTTTCCTTTCCTACTTCTCATGAAACGACATATCTTTTGAAATTCATTCAACCAAAACCAAGATATGCCCTCCCTATAAACCAAAAAGCATCTCTTTATCTAGACTCCCTCTTAATCTTAGGGAGATTTATTTTACCCAGGGTTCGTCAGGGACATCATCTTCTTCTTTTCTTCATCGAAGAATATTCCATGGCTTCCAACTATTTCATCAGAGTTATCATCATTCCCATCATGCCTATCACATCACGAACATCTTCACCATATTGAAGATTGTGTACCTGCACAAATTATATGACAAGTACAACCAAATCTACAGAAGCATGAAGTTAGCCATATTTCAACAATCTTACACAAATCTCAGATTATCATATTCTCATCATACATTAGATATTTCTACTTCTATTGTAGTATACCTAGGGGGGATATTATGGGGTACAGAGGGAGGTACCCAAGGGAATAATTTAATATTTTGATGGGCCATAGTTAATAAATAAAGTGGTTAACCCACAAAATGTAACAGAGCACAAGTAGATAGAAATAATGTGATAAGCCCATTCTATTAGATGTATGGTATTGAGAGACTCATGGTAATTACCTATGGTATTGTATGTATCAAGCCTATATAGAGGCGAGAGACTCTTCATCGAGGGATGTCAAGGATTATTGTATTGACAAGCATATGGCTTGTGGAGTGATCTTCTTCCTTAAGGAGTAACTGTATGGTGTTGCCCTACCTCAAGGGTTTCATCAATAAATATCTCAAGTTTTTATACATATTCTTATATTTATCTTGGGAATATTTTTAGTTATTGGGTATATTTTCATTATCATATATTTGTCGGTCAGATCTACTACAAGTGGTATCAAAGCACTTTCTTGGGCAAAGAGGGGAAGCATTTTTTTTTCGTTTTTTGCAAGATTTTTTGGGCAGAAATTTTTCAGATCAGATCTAAACCTTTTGGTGAAAATTTTGCAAAAACAAATATAATATATGTATTCTTTGCGGAAAAATACCCAAATTCAAAAACAAAATCGACCAAATCAGAGCCTAGATGAGGGAGATATCATTGATTTAAAATCAGTTGTGTTGCAGAATTTTTTCTGATGACAATTCATGGACGACGGATCTCCGGGAATTTTTTTCGATTTTAATCATAATTTCAGAAAATAGATTGTATATCAGAGCTCCTCTTGAAAAATTACCCAATTTCAAAAAAAAAATCAATCAAATCGGAGTCCGAATGAGGGAGATATCCCTTATTTAAAATCAACTCATTTTTTAGAAAAAAAAATTGACAGCAGGATAGTTGCAGTGGGAATCTAAGTTTGAGAGTGCCCAGATCAAGATTTCAATCACATGAGAAGATGCATAATGGTTGTTCCATTTTTGAAAATGGACTATAATAACGATTTTGTGCCATAGTTACCAAGTTGTATCCATTTTAGATTTTCCGCGTAGAGTAGGTAAATTTTTTCAAAACCCTCATTCTTCTTCATGGCTTCTACTAAGAGGAATTTTAAAGGAAAATATGATGGCCCTACCATTGAAGAATTCCTAAAAGTGGAAAATCCAATATATCCCAAAGTTTGGAAAGAGATATCATGGCATAATTTTAGAGATGAGGCTACCATATGGTGAGACTCACTTGACAAAAAGAACTTGGTAAGCCTTCCCAATGAAGAATTTGAAAAAGTCCTTTTGGACAAATGGTCTCATGCTATAAAACAGGATAATGAGCAACATAAGGGGTTATTTTCTACTAGTATCTCCTTTTGAAGAAGGAAAGTGTTCCCTCTGCAGACAGAGGCAACCCCTCTAGCCCTAAAGTGGGTCTAGTCACAAACAAGGACAAATCAACAACAATTCTCCTTAAATAGTTCAAGTTAGAGGCCTACCTCAACCGGTGGTCGATGAAGTTCCGTTGTGCTGCTCTAGCTTCTGCTTCTTTCTCCTAGAGACAATCAACCTGAAACAAAGCAAGGAAATACAACAAAGCACGCAACTGGATACAACAAAGAACTATTTACCCATAAAGTCAAGAAATCATGAGCTACCTAGTACATTGCATATGAGACATAGGAAAACATCATTGATTGTATTAAATATGAAAAAGAGTAAGCTTACAACCCAGGTCTTGACGTCACAAGCCTTCTCAAGAGGGTCCAGCCAGCATGTTCCTCAAGCATTCACCCTTGAAGATAGATCTCCCAAAACAAGTCTCTCTCACTCACAAGTTTCACACAAGACCAAAAGCACTTCACAACCTTCCTCAAGCTCTCAAACAATCCCACACTTGTCACACCATCTACCTATCAAGCTCACAACACTATCAGCAACACTCCAAAGACTAAGAATTCCAAAACTACCAGCTCATAGCAATGGTGAAAGCTTAAATAGGAGAAGGAGTCTCCATGAATGATGGGAAGATGAGCTTATCTCCAAGGAAGGTAGAACAAAGGATGGAACAGTCATGCCAGAGAAGGGAGGGCGACATAAACAAGGCCAACAAGCAGGTCTGGAGTCATCTAAAAGGCCGACTGTTAGGACAAACTTGCCCAGACTGGATCATTGCGGGTACATAACTGTACTGGAGCACTGACATCGCTACTGCATAACGGAGAAGGTCATGTCATCGCGATCAAATAAAAGCAACAATCGCGCTATCTCAAGAAATCTGACCATCGCAAGAATCACGTGTACTTCCGCGATGACAACACGTATGGTCTGTTTTGGAGCGCTCATCAGCGCGTTTATTTTGACAACAGTCGCGATGATGCAAAAACTTTGGCAAAGTGGGTCATTTGGCAACACCAGAGAGCATGAGCATGAACGATTTGGACTCATGACAAAGTAGGAAGACTCGGATGAAGGCAGTGAAAAATTACTGTGTAACAGATGCCCCCTAAAGTATGAAGCTCAAGAGAGTGGGAGGGTGAAGTGCTTTACAAAACTGACTGAACTTGAACACCATCGGGAGGGACCTGCACGCAAGTACAACTGATATCTCTAATAATGAATTACATGTAGTCTAGGCATGGGCGCAGCCATCCAAAAGACATACGAAATAGGTCTGTGGTATGGACGCAGCCACCCAAATAATGAGACCATGATGATATTAAAGGTATGGTCGCAACCATCCATGAAGACTCAAGTATGGTCGCAGCCATCCATCAATGAGTCATGTAATCATAAAAACCAATCCACGCAACATGAACACGTGTAAGCTGAGTTCGGGGTCTTGAACCCATCTGATCATAGTACAAATCCTACCATGCGAATAGAGGTGCTGCGGTCGAGCATGATAGAATATCACTTGATTACCGGTCAATGATGAAAACCGTTAACAAGCGCGAGAGAAACCACCAATAATGCCAATGGCTCTCAAGTTACTGTCCAGTACAATCCACGAAGTGTGAAAAAGAGAGCTGAAGTTGAACACTCGTGGAATCACCCAATCGACAACCAATGATGAAATTCGACCATCAGGTGCGAAGAACTTGCCATTGAGGCATGCAAGCTCTAAGGTACCAAAGGGGGTCTCTAGGTCAATCTCCTGGATAATGAGCTGATGTCGATAGGAGACGACCTGTCGTAGGAGGGCCATAATGTTTCCCTCATCAACGACACGAGATAAGGAACAAGTGGTAGATGGCAGAGCAGAGTACCAGAGGAGTAGGCGAGGGTGTAAACTGCAGAGGGATTATACTCTTGAACATATCGGCGACACGACTGCGGAAGGGGGCAGCAGCATCCAGGCAATGATGGAACAGAGGCACGAAGGAGGCGGCATGAATCGCATGAAATAAGGCTAGAATGATGACCCAAACCCGCAGAAGGCCAAATGACGATGTATGGATGACCCAACCCGACAAAAAGCAAAAGTGTCGATGTTCAAGAGTGACGAGCTGCCATAGACAATCAATGATAAACCTGTTTTTGAATCCATCCTAGTAATAGTTTAACGAGCCCTAGGAAGTAGAAGCTCGAGTCTCGTCATGGTGACGAGTCCAATGTCGTCAGGGTTTAACGAGTCTAACATAGGTGAAACTCAGAGTCTTTTTCATGTTTAGAGAGTTTGAAAAAGACACGGAAAAGAAAACTCCAGGGGGGGCCTTTTTTGTAGAGTTGTGTCTCTCGAGCCTGAAAAAGTATAAAACAATACTCGAAAGAACCGACCGACCAATATGATCGAGGAGTACTTTTCGTAAGTAGTAACTTCGACCCAAAAAATAAAAAATCGGTCAGAATCACATCGTTTCATAGCCAATAACGAGTCTGAAACGACAAAAACCCGACGATCTTTTTAAGTTTAAACGGTCGAAAAAAGAGCTTAAAGGCGACCGCCTCTTGCTTCTTTTAACGAGTTGAGAGGGAAACTCGGCCATCTTTTCATGTTTCAAGTCTGAAAAGAGCTTAAAGATGACTTTTCGGGATCAAGTGCGTATAAAACTATCGTAATTCCACCACCTGAGATCCTGCACAAAGAACACTGCACATGTAAACCCGTTCAAGATAATATGAACAATGCACATAAAACATAGTTAAAAACCATATTTTGACCATGCATATAGCAAAAACCATGAGAAAAACCAACATTTATGAAATATAATATTTAATTTCACAAAATTACCATAAATAGGGAGGTTAAACCATATTTTTTACCATTGTTACCATTCAGCCATTGTGGAGCGACTTGGAGCATTGAGGTTGGCGAATGAAATTCAGCCCCGTACGTGCATCATTCGTCCCGAAACTAGTTCCAGGTAGACACACATTTCCCTACGCTCTAATTTAATGTCTTTTTCACTGCATTTGATGGTGGGATGTGGTTATTTGGGCAGTTTTTCAATTTGCATTCCGCTCTCGGTCATCGCGGATTTTGCTATCGGGTCCGCGATGACCGATAAAAATTTCCACAGGCTGCGCCCGGATCAGCGCGGAAAAGTGATGTACTTCCGCGCTGACCCGAGAAAAATAACACAGGCGCCCATTGTCAGCGCGACTGTTTTAAAAACAGTCGCGATGATGCCGCACGACAAATTTTTAATCAAATTCACGTTTGAAACTTTGCAAGCAGGGCACTAATGGGATTTTTGGTCATGCAGGGTTATAATGGCGTTCGTCTAGCAAGAGCGCGCTCATGATAATGATGATATAGCGGCTTTTGCTGATGTCGGGTGCCGGAACACATTGCGGGGGTGTGGATTACTCAAATTTTTCTTAACTCCATGCTTACGGGCACAACCTGACCTTCTGGAGCTACTGATCAAGGCCTGGAATCCCACGGATGGGAAATTTGTCATCCAAGGCCGGGATATTGATTTCGATTCTACAGACATATATTTTTTGACCGGGTTGTCCCGTCGAGGTGAGAGGCCCGTTCTGGAGGGGCAGCGACCCGGGGGTGATACTTTAGATATGCTGATGGCTCAGGTGTGCCCACAGGCACGCAAGTCGAGGAGCGGAAAGGTGGCAATCCCTACGGTGGAGGACATAATCCTTCATGCGATGCTTTTCATGGTGACACGGGTAGCGGGCTCCTAGGCCCAACATGAGGCATCGAATACTCAGCTCCGACTAGCCCTCGAATTCCTAAATCCCACCATGTTTAACTGGTAGGGGCAGTAACGACAAGCATGAAGAGGCAACTGACCAACTATCGTCGCGGTGAGACAAAACATTTTGGTTATGGGTCGATCTTACTCCCGCTCATGCTGGAGCGGGTGCCGGCACTGCAGTTGCAGGACATGGCTTTGGATGCACCCAAGCCACGCGAGACAAGGGCCACACGATGGGCTCACGTCATGCCACGAGGAGGTGGCGGCCAACCAGTGGCATGGGGGACATTTTTCCGAGAGTGGTTGGAGCGATAGACGATCTTTGTGGAGGATTGGCCTATGCTGGCATGGACTTCCACGGAGATCCTGACATGCAGCTGCCCACTGGAGAGCAGTGGGATGACGGTGGTAAGACACTTGATCTCAATTTTTTATTTTTTATTTTTATGATGTTTTTGATTTCTTCATGTACATGTCCTAATGACGAACGCTATGGTATGCAGATGTAGGACCGGTGAGACCCCTTGGACTGGCTCCAGAGGCGCAGAGGGACGCGCAGGGTGTTGGAGCTCTAGCCCTGGCTCCTCCAGGAGATGACATGATGGAGACAGTGATCCGGAACCTTGAGGGCCTGCTAGCAAGGATTCCAGACTACATGGAGATAGAGGAGGTCCCCATAGCATCCCAAATCCACACAATAGGAGTAGAACCCAGGATGCACTGCCTGTTGAGGCGGGTGGCACGAGCGCTGTGTAGTATAGGGAGCACAACCTGCCACAGTAGATACCTAGGTTTTTATTTCCTACTGGTGATTTTTTGAGAAACATGTGTCTCAGATGTACAAAGAACACAGGCTCTATTTAGACATGTACACTTATTTTTGAGTGCCTCGATGCGCCACACGATATATATATATATATATATATATATATATATATATATATATCCTATGGTGGATGGATCTTTTACATGTGATGATGCTTTTACATGCTATGCAGATGTCTAACACAAATGTATTCTGATGTATTAGTTGCATAACAAACGACCCAATGTGAAATATATTTAACCACATATTTTATTTTTACGCAAGCTTAAAAGCACACATGACAACACATATGCAAACTATGCTTGGAAATGGATTTTATTTTTTATGCAAGCTTAAAATCACATACACATGCAAACTATGCTTGAACAAGGGAAACGGGCATGCCCCCCCAACATGATGTCTCAATTCGAGGTACATGCCCCCCAAGCTTTAGTCCATTGAAAATGGAGTGAAGGTTGACAATACTGTGATCGCACTCGAATTGAACGAGCTCATGTTTCATTATTTTAACAAGGTTGACACACTTAAGAGAACTATCCTCGTGACACCTAGTTTCATTTGTTAAGGAGCTTGACACAAGATAAGAACTATGCTCCGACCAGGCCCAATTTTATTTTTTAAGGAGCTTGACATAGGAAAGTGAACTATGCTTCGAACGAACTTCATCATAATGAACAGGAAGTCGTCGCTTCCAAGAATGGCACTCCCGGTGGAAGGACAACATCTTAGAAGTCGGGACCCAATGCCCCCAAGACATTATGCACGACGACATCATCATGGGATACAGGCACGGGGTAGGTAGCCACGTAGTTGACCTGCGGTGGGGCAGACACAACCGGTGGATAAAAACCAGGAGGGGGTGGCAACTGCGCAGTAGGCACCAAGGGACTAAAGAACGATAATTGATCTATAGTCACGATTCTTCTGTTGTGTGGAAAGCAAACCACACGGAAAAGCGAAGAGACAAGGGCCCCCATGGCATAAACATAGTCACGGCCAAGGAGAAGACTGAAATCTAAAGCACCTTGGACAACCAGCACGTCCATATAGACGGTTTTGCCTCCCAAAGTAATAGGAAATTTTGGGAGGACCCCTAGAGGTTGACTGGTTCCCCCGTCAAATGCTAACAGATTATGTGCGACCGGGCCAAGTTGTGGGGAACCTAAAGCTTGCCAAGTGGTGGATGGCATAAGACTGATGGACGCACCTTCATCCAAAACAGTGCCAGGTACTACCTTATCATAGGCAAGTACTGTAATCTGGAAAGGCACATGGGATGGAAGGCGGAAAGTAGTCAGGTGACTCCAGTCGAAGGAGACGGCCAAACTACTTGGTGGGGGAATCGTATGATTGCCCCCATGCTCTATAGGAACCGAAGAAGGACCTTCTTGATCAGCGAGGATAGGAGGGTCGTTCTGAGACTCAGGAGAATCTAACAAGACGAGAAGAACATGAGCAGTAGAATCATGATGCTCCTCTGGAACAGAGTAATCAATAGGTGGTGAACCCAAGTCGACACTCTCTCCGACCAATGGTTGGTCTGGAGCAGGCTTGGCACGACCAGGTTCGGAAGGAGGAGGACAGACAAGAGAAGAATCTAAGTCGATCTCTTTGTCCACAAGGAGGGGGTCAGAAGAGAGCCTCTAATAACCAACAGGAAGTTGGGGTGGAGAAGCTGTAAGACTTTCCAAAACAGCTGAAGCTTTATCCATGAGTAGACAAAGGTGAAGGGGATGATTGCCTCCACATAGTCTACAGGGGATTCTAATCTTCCCTTTCTTCTGAATGTTGTCAATTGATAGGGTGGCATCGCCATGAGCTTCAGAGGATGATGAGAGACGAGCCGGATCGCGAGACCATACTTCAAGGATCCTGGGAATGCCAGGACAATCACGAAGAAGGTGGTCATCCTTGCACAATCTACAAGGAAATTTTACCTTCCGCGGAGGAGCAGAAGGTGGCTCGACTTGAGTTGTACTTTTAACCTCCCGCTTAGGAGACTTCTTCTTCTTCGTCTTCTTCTTCTTCTTCTTAGCCACCTGGTTACTTGAATCTAGACTTTCACCAGGCGAAGTAGAAGATGAGGACGCAGAAACAGGCAAATAAGGGGAGAGGTCCACCTTAGAATCAACATGATGTTGTCTGGGTGGATGAACTGATTGACCAGCAGTTGAGACGGTAGGGACCAGAGAGGTTGAGAACAACCAAACAGACAACCCAACAGTTAACCCAGGAAGGGATAACGTTGCCATGTAAGGAGCGCCAACATTTCCAAAAGGAGGGAAATGACCAGGATTCCCATTAGAGGGGATGCCTGGGTTGGTAGACTCGGGGAAGGTTGCCATCGAAAACGAGAAAGATCCCTACTCAAGCTAACGCAAAAAAGATCTAACCGGGTAAATGTGAATTGTGGCCAAATAAATTTTAAGACGCAAGGACATAACTTGACCTTTTCATTTGTTAAGAGTCGAGAAAAGGACAAAAAGATGACTCTAGTCGCCTTCAAATGTTTAATGAACCTGAAGTGACAAGTGCTCAGATGGACCTTTTCTTTTAGGGAGTCCGAAAAGGAATGAAAGTGACTACTCTAGAGAGCTAGGCAAAGGGGTTTACCAAACAAATCCGTAAAACTACATATACACCTTGGCAATCATATGAAAACCAAGGACTTTCCATACGGCAGTCAATCTTCCCGAATGTTGTGTTCGGTGCGTTACAGCTTGTAAGGTGGTAGACACGGCTTCCTATGGATAAAGGATGATAACCTAGTGGGGTCTCCCCATATACTCAACGGTAGGTGGGAGCTCAAATCCGTACTAGACCACTATTGCGTCACGGAAGGAGGAATCACCCAACCTTGAGTGAAACAAAAGTGACTAGGTTTAATGACGTCGGAGCATGTCTCTAGCCTAGACTTCTAAATGAGTGTGTTATGTTCCAATGTGTTGTTAGATTCATTCAGTTCATTTTAAAGTTGATCTTGTATTAGGTTTCAGTTTTCAGTCCTTACCGTATGTAATGTCTCAAAGCCTAGGATGCAGCTAAAATGAATGAAGTATCCTTTTTCTTCGATGAACACCTACCTACAGGAGGGTAAAGAGATCATTCACAGACCAAGAAAACCAAGGAAACACACAATCACTCAATGCAAGCAGACATCAATTCCTAAAATGCATGAATACTACTAATGAGAGATCTTAAACATTCGCTTTTCAATATGCAGCTTGAAATGCAAATTTTCTTTCACTTTCGCATGCTAAATGAGATGCAATTTTTTGATTTTGATGCCTTTAATCTAAAGAAATCAGTAAACAACAAACAAATGTGGAAAACCGATTGACCCCAAACAATTGTAATCTATGTCCGGGTAGTGAAGAGAAACCGAAACAATGCCAAGATTGGTTCAACAACGATCACTTAGATAATCAATCAACAGCAAGCAAAGGGGAAGGCTCAATCAAACCAACAGCAAATGAATCTTTGCGAACAAGTAACCAAGCAAAGCCGATCTGACAAACTTGGAACAATAAAACTAGGTCACAAAGCAAAAAGGCAAGATTCGCTCAACAAAACTCACAAGAGAGTGCGTCAACCTCCAGACAGTGAAAAACAAGTCATAAACCAAGTGAGAACAACAGGGGATAGCAAGACTAACAGATTCAGGAGGCAGAATTGAAGAAATTCAATTCTACAACAATCAGCGCGGGTGATACACAGCAACAAAGCGCTGATAAAGAACGACGCATAGCAACAATGCGATGTCAGCGCGGAAGTACACGCGTTTTCCGCGATGGTCCAATTTATAGAACCGTCACGCCTGTTAGGTGTGATAACGCGATGGACAGGAAATTACAAAAAGGGTGGCGCGATGACAGCACGACTATTTAATTAAAAAACGCGATGATGTTCAAAGACAGCCATAGTCGAGCCAAAAACTCCCAAACCAAGACAGTCAATCTTTAAACAAACAAAGCATCTCCCAAACCAAACCAGGAAACCAAGAAACAAAGAAATAATCCCCAAATTTTTTAAAAGAGACCGAAACAAAACTCAAGGCAAGAATGAACAAAAAGGGACAAAGGCCAGCTCCCCAGTGGAGTCGCCAATTTGTGAAGCAGGAAAGTGTTCCCTCTGCGGACAGAGGCAACCCCTCTAGCCCTAGAGTGGGTCTAGTCACAAACAAGGACAAATCAACAACAATTCTCCTTAAATAGTTCGAGTTAGAGGCCTACCTCAACCGGTGGTCGATGAAGTTCCGTTGCGCTGCTCCAGCTTCCGCTTCTTTCTCCTAGAGAGTAATCAACCTGAAACAAAGCAAGGAAATACAAAAAAGCACGTAACCGGATACAACAAAGAACTATTTACCCATAAAGTCAAGAAATCATGAGCTACCTAGTACATTGCATACGAGACATAGGAAAACATCATTGCTTGTATTAAATATGAAAAAGAGTAAGCTTACAACCCAGGTCTTGACATCACAAGCCTTCTCAAGAGGGTCCAGCCAGCATGTTCCTCAAGCATTCACCCTTGAAGATAGATCTCCCAAAACAATTCTCTCTCACTCCCAAGTTTCACACAAGACCAAAAGTACTTCACAACCTTCCTCAAGCTCTCAAACAATCCCACACTTGTCACACCATCTACCTATCAAGCTCACAACACTATCAACAACACTCCACAGACTAAGAATTCCAAAACTACCAACTCATAGCAATGGTGAAAGCTTAAATAGGAGAAGGAGTCTCCATGAATGGTGGGAAGATGAGCTTATCTCCAAGGAAGGTAGCACAACTGACGGAACAGTCATGCCAGAGAAGGGAGGGCGACATAAACAAGGCCAACAACCAGGTCTGGAGTCATCTGGAAGGTCGGCTATTAGAACAAACTCGCCCAGACTGGATCATCGCGGGTACATAACTGTACTGGAGCGCTGACATCGCTACTGCATAACGGAGAAGGTCATGTCATCACGATCAAATAAAAGCAACAGTCGCGCTGTCTCAAGAAATCCGACCATCGCGGGAATCACATGTACTTCTGCGATGACAGCGCATATGGTCTGTTTTGGAGCGCTCATCAGTGCGTTTATTTTGACAACAGTCGTGATGATGTAGAAACTTTGGCAAAGTGGGTCATTTGGCAACACCAGAGAGCATGAGCATGAATGATTTGGACTCATGACACAGTAGGAAGACTGGGATGAAGGCAGTGACAAATTACTATGTAACACTCCTTATTACAGGTTCATGGATCTATTTAGAATGAGAAGATCATTGTGTCTATCAATCCTAGTTGCAAGCATAATTTTATTAATGACCATTTGGCTACAAGATTGCAAGTCCCAGCGAAACAAATGGAGCACACATAGATTGATAATGAGGAGGTGCAAGTTTATAAAGATTTGAAGATTTCCCTAGATAAGTATGTGTTGCATTCTGATTTTTATGCTTTAGATATGGCTGATGTGGATATTATTTTTGGATACCCTTGGATGGAATCCATTGGTACTGTCAATATTAATGTGCAGAATAAATTATTGAAGCTTTGGTATAAAAAGAATAAAATTACATTGCAAGATATTTCCATCTGTAAACAAGTAGAGTCCAAGGAGGCCAAAACAAAAAACATTGCAGGTACTGACACATCAGATGGGGAGTCTGTGGTGGAAGTAATACTGGAATACAACCAACAACCGCAAGCACCACAACAGGTACCAGATACTGCTCAGGCTCCATCAGATGGTGAATTAAAGAAATATATTCCATCAGTTAAATCTTCAACATATCACCACCCGCATCACCCAACAAGGCAACAACCAACAAGTTGGAAATGATTTAGCAACGAGGAAAACAACCAACAAGTTGGAAACGAATTATCAATGAGGAAAACAACCCCTGGGCAACAGATAGAGAGATGCAATGACCGACCCACAACACATCAACATAGAGGAACCACCAGAACCAACTTCCATCTCAAGCAAGTGAGGCACTGGCTAGATCAAGTGTTGAGAAACAAGGTCCATCTCAAGCGAGCGAGGCATCAACTAGATCGAGTAATCACCTTTCTCTTGGATGGCTAGATGCACGTGCATGGTACCAGTGGACTACTCTTTTGAGTATATCTTATTATTTGTGTTCTTCTTATGTTTCGGGGACGAAACATGTTTAAGGGGGGTGGAATGTAGTATACCCAGGGTGATATTATGGGGTATAGAGGGAGATACCCAAGGGAATAATGTAATAATACAATGGGCCATAGTTAATAAATAAAGCAGTTAACCCGCATAATGTAAGGGACCACAAGTAGTTAGAAATAATGTGATAAGCTCATTGTATTAGATGTATGGTATTGAGAGACTCATGGTAATTAGCCATAGTACTGTATGTATCAAGCCTATATAGAGGCTAGAGACTCTTCATTGAGGGATGTCAAGGATTATTGTATTGACAAGCATATGGCTTGTGGAGTGATCTCCTTCCTTAAGGATTGATTGTATGGTGTTTCCATACCTCAAGGGTTTTATCAATAAATATATGAAGCTTTTATACATGTTCTTGTATATCTCTTGGGACTATTTGTAGTTATTGGGTATATTTGAATTATCATATATTTGCAAGTCAGATCTACTAGATCTACTAAGGTTTAACTTGAAAACCCTAGAATTTCATTTTTAGAATGTCAACAATCATTATATGAATAGATCTTAGATTGTTATATCACACATACTAGAGAATTTATCTACTACTAGGGTTTAGCTACAAAAACCCTAGATCTCCAAATATCTTCCTATAATCTCAGACAAGGACTTATATTAAATCCTAAGACTTATGACCATCAATAATTAGGTCAACACATACATCTAGGAATATATCATAAGCGCATCATATGTCAGGCAATGATAAACATATATCGTCCTAGAACAAGCTAGGGTTTCAACCAAAGGACACATTCCTAGGGTTTCATTCATAGGACTCTAAATACATAACGAGGGTCTTTCTCGTAAACCCAACCAAACCCTAAAGATCTAGGGCTTCATAACATATCAAATCAAACCCTACTATTCCAAAATTTCGGGATTTCGGACAAACATCAATCAGCCCTAACAAGTTAAGATTTCAAGATCATACCTGTTAGGTTCCTATAAATATAAGAGTCTTGTATAATTAATAAGTTATTCATCCCATTGGGATATTGTAAAAGGTTAGTTTTCATTCTAAATTTGTTTAGCTCATAAAATAAAAGGAAAAAAAAAATTAATAAAAATAAAGAAAAATAAAAGACAAAAAATAGAAAAATAGAAAAAAGAAAGAAAATGAAAAAATGAAGGGGAATAAAAAAAATGCATATGTGAAATAAAAGAAATTAAAAATTAAAAAAAAAAAACCATATTGCATGACAGTCAAAATTCCCCCTTGACCTCTCAATAAAGTTTGATTTAAATCTTTATGTTTCATAAAATTTAGCTTTATATGTTTTATTATCGCATGAAATGACATATTCTCGTGTTGTGATAAATCTCGTGCACAAATCTACGGTTGTGATGACTCCTACCCAGATCAACAAAGGGAGATGGATTTTGGAACCCCCCCTCCCCCCCCCCTCCCCCCGCGCACTATCGACGCTTAACGGATGGGGCGGAGTCCCAAAAAGTTGTTTGTACAAACACCGTTCATATGATGTGGCATCTTCTCAAGGTTTTCAGGGTGTCCCTTCCCAACACCATTTACCATGCCTACCCCCCAGAAAAACCATCGCCTCCTCGCTTTTTCCACCCGTCACCTCTGCGCATTTGCTCACGCTATTTGTCATACCTTCCACCATCCATGTCATTCCTCCACATCATTCCCTCTCCACTTCATCCAACTGTTAAACCTTCAAATCACCCACCAAATTATAGATGAATGTTGTGCATTAAATTATCTCCCGCCAATCGACCCATTTTTAAATTAAATATCTCTGCTCCTGAAATTATAATAATTTCATTATAATTCCTAGCAATTCCTTTATAAAAACCCCCAGAAAATTGCAACTCCTTCCTTTCCAATGCTCTTTCAAACTGTGTAGGTCAAGCTCGAACCATTTTGAAGTTGTCAAGTGTTGTATGTCAGCTATCCCTCTATAAAATTCAACCAAACAAGCACTCTGATAACCCTGTTCTTTCATGTTTCTCTGTAATAGAAAATGTCAGCGCAAAAGGGAAAATGAAAGATGTCGGAGGAAGATCCCATGATTCCCTCTATCCCAGAGCTTGATAGAACTCCCTTGATTGATACCCAATATAAAATTGTTGAGACCGATTGTGAGTTCGATATATACGAACTCCATAATTGATAAAAACAAAAATACCTTGATCACAGTGACAACTTGAGCATCTAGGAGTCCTTTCTCCCTCAATTTATCTTCCTTCAAACCGATTTTTTCCCTGAGTTTTCTACCTGGTGTCATCTCAAATACCTCCCCAACAAAAAGGATGTGATTGCCAAGAATCATCGAGTTATATTTTCCATTTCTCCTGAGAGAATTTTCCAAGATTTCCAGATAAATCCCCAAGCCTCCCTGCATCCATTTTCCACTGATACATTAATGGAATTGTATAAAAATCTTACTTTCCCCCAAAGAGCCCATATTTTTGAATGTTTTCTCCCTGAAAATATTGAATTTCCAGAACGAATACGCCATACCTTGTTTCCATTTTCCCATAAATGTCAAAACAAGTAATTTCCATGGTTACTCGCTTACTAGGATACTTTATAGACCAATGGGTCGATGAGGTAGTTTTATGATTCTTATCAGTGTTTGCAATTGGGAAAAAACCTTCAGTTATTTTTAATTACAATCAATTTTTGTCTGATGCCATGCATTATCAATTTATGAAGTTTAAAGTTGAAGGTGTATTCAAATATCAGCCAGTTTTAGTGTATCTCATGTTATTTCATCAAGCAGACATATTCAAGTTTCAATTGCAGAAGATGGACAAGCATGGTAACCCATTGTTAGTTATTCATTGGACTTCTCTAGTTATAAGAAATTCATATGAGTATACTTATACAAATTTTGTAGACCTATTCCTTCACACATCTTTATGTTTATTATGCAATGATATTATACCGATAATATCTCCAAAAATCAAGAAATTTTTGCACCTCTCAGAATAGTCAAAGGTTGGAGACTGGTATTTATACCAAAATTATACAGATACCGAAATTTATGGATGTGAGCTCCCTCCTTATAGATTACCAATTTTTGTGTCAGTAAGGATTTTCACCTTGGAGTATGCCAAACAGATGCTAAATATGGATGAACTACATTTTGTGTCAAATAATAAGAAACCACAGTTCAAGATAAAGGCATAAGTAGACCCTTACATTGTAAACACCAGAGCAACAGCAAAGGAGGTGGAAGTAGTTTTAAAACATATGAAATTCAATCCCAACTTCACATGGTCCTGTGATCCTTTGGGGTTAATTTCTAGGTTGGGAGTTGAACAAAGTACTCCATATCCACATACACCAAGGCCATAGATAGAGCAATATTCTAACCAAGAGGAATGGACAGAAAACACATTACAGGAAGCAAAAGAGTTGTTGGTCAGACAATCTTCTTTACAAACTCCTATTCCTATTGACAAAGAAATCAAGAGGCCAAGGGAAAGTATGTCCCCCATAGACTCAAAAACACAGGTTGCAAATTTTGTTGTTTTCAAAATAAGGAAGAAGGATCTACAGAACACCAAAAATATTGATAATAATATTGATCCTCAAGTAATAACCATTCAAGAAGATTCTTCAAAAGAAAGGGATGTACAGGAGTAGACTACTTTGGTTTTGAAAAACATTCCTACCACCTCTCTCCAATATGTAGAAGAGAAAATTGAGCCTCCTATCTCTTCTACTTAGACTCACATTCCACTAAAGCCAAGTATTTTTACAAGGTACATGGAGATCAAATTAAAGAATGAAGCTCTAAAATCTTCAACATACTCTGAATTTTGTAAACAAACTGCCACCACTCAACACAGGTTGTTGTCTTCTTTTGACTTAGAGAAGCGGCAATTCCAAATGGCCTATTTGGAGCCCAAAGTGTCAGCCCCCAGAGGTGCTGAAGATTATAAGGCCTCCATATTTTCAGTTGGTACTAAACAAGTTTATGCAATCGATCAGATCAATTTGCATAAGCAAGCAAGTGAGATGATATACTCAACTCTAACCAGCTCAGTTACTGTTTCTTCTAAATTCCAGGTTTCTTTAAATAATATGCACTCACAATTGAAAATTGAAAGAATGTCTTCTCTAGCCAAAGACACCAGAATCAAGACTTTGGAAGATTTATTTATTAAACTAGAATATGATCCTAGCGATTTCCAGGCAGCAGAGGAGATAATCAAAAGAAAGAATGTAAACATTCAAGCTCTTATGAAACATCTCAAACTTCCAACTACAGAAAACCCTCAGGCTAAGGAAGCCACTAGTCTGGAGATGGAGAAAGAGAATTTTTTCACAATAGTAATGGAACAAAATGATTAAATTTAGGAAATGGAACAAGACATGGAAGCACTACTAAAAGAAAAAGAGAAATGGGAGGCAATAGGAACATCAACAGCAGGAATTGTAACCCAGCTAACAACACAAGTATCGGTTTTAGATTCCTTAGAAAAGCTAACTCAAGCCTTGGGAGAATTATCATTGACAAATAAAGAAGTATAGAAATTTACAACAACATTTAGCAAGATGGAAGAAGACAAGATTAAGGAAGACAATGCATACTTGGCAGAATTGCAAAAGAATTTCAAATTGGTTCAAGAGATTCAGAAGTATGAAGATCAAACTATCTTGATTTAGATGTTGGTAGAAGCCAAACACAGCGTTTGGCATAATATCAATGCTAATGTTACTAAGTTTTGGTTATTAATTCAAATAACTTTTGAACAAGAGGAACTGGTCTAGAGAGTTAAAGCAGCAGTAGAAGAAACCAAAGTTGATATTGAGCATAGGCCAGAAGAAGCACAGAAAATCATAAGAGTGCTAAATTCCAAAAATAGAGATGAGCTTGAGGAGCTGAACATTCAAGACATGACAGAGACAGAGATGGAAGTCAAAAGAGTTTTTACTAAGAAAAATATGAGAGCGCAGTTGTAGAATAAGTGTAAATAAATGGAGCTACAGGTCAAACGATTTAATAAGAAGTTTTTTGTGTTGCAAGAGAAGGGACTTCCAACTCTCAAAAATTCTAATGGAAAATTGATTCCATAATAAAATTACCAGGAACAATTATGCAGCATAGTTGTAGATGCATCTAAGTTTGCAAACGCAAAAGGAGCTATCAGTGGTGAAGCTTTTCTGGAGGGTTTTCAATTTGATTTAAACATACATCATGAGATTCATCATTTGTTTTTGAATAAACCAACTTTTCAAACTTACACTGAGGTAGATGAAAGGTTTAGAAACATGGTAAATTTTTCTATCCCAGGTGAAGAACGTTGGGACCAATTACTGGAATTGGTCGAATAAGGATAAACAGAAGACCTACAATTTCGGCACAAAACAAAAATAAAAAGATGAAAAATAGCACAGCCAACAACATATTTCCTTCAAATTTTCAACAAACAACTAAATTTGTCCAGTACTTCTATTTTCTTGTTATGTTTCAGAAATATATGTAATTTTGTTATATATTATTTTGTAATCAATTCATTTTTGGAATCAAAAGTTAGTTCAATAACAATTATGTAGTATACCTAGGGGGGATATTATGGGGTACAGAGGGAGGTAACCAAGGGAATAATGTAATAATGTGACGGGTCATAGTTAATAAATAAAGTGATTAACCCACATAATATAAGGGACCACAAGTAGTTAGGAATAATGTGATAAGCCCATTGTATTAGATGTATGGTATTGAGAGACTCATGGTAATTACCCAAGGTATTGTATGTATCAAGCCTATATAGAGGCTAGAGACGCTTCGTTGAGGGATGCCAAGGATTATTGTATTGACAAGCATATGGATTGTACATAATATAAGGGACTACGAGTAGTTAGGAATAATGTGATAATCCCATTGTATTATATGTATGGTATTGAGAGACTTATGGTAATTACGAAAGGTATTGTATGTATCAAGCCTATATAGAGGCTAGAGACTCTTCATTGAGGGAAGCCAAGGATTATTGTATTGAAAAGCATATGGCTTATGGAGTGATCTCCTTCCTTAAGGAGTAATTATATGGTGTTATCCTACCTCAAGGGTTTTATCAAATAGATCTAACCTGCAAAATATATATATATATATATATATATATAGATAGATAGATATATATCTATATATATATTTGCAAGTCAGATCTACTACAAGTGGTATCAGAGCACTTTCTTAGGCAAAGAGGACAAGCATTTTTTTTCATTTTTTGTAGGAATTTTTTGGGTGGCGAATTTGTAGATCAGATCTAAAACTGTTAGTGAAAAATTTTCAAAATAAAATGCCAGATCTGCATGCCTTGCAAAAAATACCCAATTTCAAAAAATAAATAAGTCAAATTGGAGTCCAGATCAGGGAGATATCATTGATTTAAAATTAGTTGTTTTGCATAATTTTTTCTGACGATCATTTGTGGACGGCGGCGGCTCTCCAGTAAATTTTTATAGTTTTTGTGAGGAATTTTGGGAAACTAATTGCAGATATCCGAATGAGGGAGATATCGCTGGTTTAAAATTAGCTACATTTTCATAAATTTTTGTGATGGCGGTATAGTTGCAGCGCAGATCTAAGTTTTCATAGGCCCAGATCGAGATTTCTATATTTAAGGAAGATGTTGAATGATGATTCCATTTCCAAAAATAGGTTATAATAAGGATTCTGAGTTATATTTACCAAGTTATGCTCATTTTAAATTTTCTCCAAATTGATTTTTTTTTTTAAACCCTCACTCTATTTTAGAGTTCTAGCAAGAGTATTTTTACAAGAAACGATGATGGCCCTAATATTGAAGAATTCCTAAAAGTGGCAAAGTCAACATGTCGTAAATATTGGAAATCTTTAGCATGGCTTAGTTTTAGAGATGAGGCTGCCATATGGTAGAGCTCACTTGACAACAAGAAGTTGGTAAGCCTTCCTAATGAAGAATTTGAAAAGTTCCTTTTAGACAAATGGTCTCATGTTAGAAAACATGATAATGAGAAACATAAGGGGTTATTTTCTACTGGTATCTCCTTATTACAGGTTCATGGATCTATTCAGAAAGAGAAGATCATTGTGTCTATCAATCCTAGTTGCAAGCATAATTTTATTAATGTTCATTTGGCTAAAAGATTGCAAGTCCCAACAAAATAAATGGAGCACACACAAGTTGATAATGAAGATGTGCAAGTTTATTAAGGTTTGAAGATTTCCCTGGATAAGAATGTGTTTCATTCTAATTTTTATGTTTTAGATATGGCTGATGTGGATGTTATTTTGGGATACCCTTGAATGGAATCTGTTGGTACTGTCAATATTAATGTGTAGAAGAAATTCTTAAAGCTCTAGTATAAAAAGAAGAAAATTACATTGTAGGATATTTCCATCAGTAAACACGTAGAGTCCAAAGAGGTCGAAGCAGAAAATGCTGCAAGTACTGACACATCATATGAGGTCAATGGTCTTATCACATTATTCCTAAATACTTGTGGTCGCTTATATTATGCGGGTTAACTAGTTTATTTATTAACTATTGCCCATCACATTATTACATTATTCCCTTGGGTACCTCCCTTTGTACCCCATAATATCCCCCTAGGTATACTACAAACTCTACAAATATTTTGTAATAAGACTTAGAAAAAATTGGAACTTATATGAAGAAAAGGGTTGTACACTGATGTAAGTCACGAATTGTACTCATAGTGATCAATTTACAGAAATATAGAGAAATTTGTTCCAGGATTCCTGTGTCAAGCAATTAGTGATGTGTTTTTTTATGTTAAATTGTTTATTTTCTTAGTTTCCATATGTCATTCCCTCTTTATTGTTGCAAGAATATTAAGGGCCAAATTTGCTTAAGTGTACTCTGCTCTGCCTTGTAAACAATATCAATGTTTTCTTTCTGATATTAAGTATAGAATTCATCTCAGTATGCTCTATATTTAATTGAACTTCAATAATATTCATCTTATTCATACCTCAATCACTCTATAATATCCAAGTGTTTGCCTGCCATGTCTTGTTACAGTTTCTCTATTATTTTTATGATTAATTACTCAAAACCCCATGCCCCAACGGACTTTTCTAGCATCTTTCAACCAAACTTTTGAAAAACCCTACTCGAACTTAAATAACTAGCCTAAGATCTTAAAAGAAGAAATCTAAATCATACATAGAGATCCATCTCTGAAGCTGGAAGGGCTAGATCCCAGCTTTAAAAACATTTTTGTGGTTACCTCTAGGTTTCTCTCCTCAGCCTAGGGAAATTACAAAGTGATAACATTATGGCTATCATACTAGGGAATTGACCTTAAAAACAAAATATTCCTCTAGTAAATATTCTTTTCAGAGCTCCAAAGATATTTCTTGTGGGTGACAGTGAATTATATGTTATTTAGGTTGTTTTTCCACCCAAAATTTGTACATATACCTATCTGTAAATAATCTATTTGAAGATTTGGCTCCCAGGAAAATCTACACCAGATCCCACCCAGATCCTAACCCACTTGAAATTGTAAATAATCCTGAGAAGATGATTAGGAAGAATATTTTTACAAAGAGCCAAGCAAGAAATAATCATTTTCCAAGATTTAATTCCCTTCCAGAAAGTTTTATAATTATTGAGGATATTGAATTTGACTTACCTTTTGAGCAGAGTATTTTCTGAAACAAATCAGAAATCTTTGTCCCTCAAATAGTCTTTTATGAAAATATTTTGAAACCTTATATATCAGCACACCAACCTGTCATTTCAAATTTTGATAAATATGTTATAAAACAATTTGAAAAACTTTCATATTTGGTGACTAAATTGAATCAAGTTGCTCAAAAAACATTTACAGATCAATCAACTACATTTTCTTCTTCTGCCTCATCACCGGCCCCTCTCGTGGTTTCTTTTTTAACCATTGTTCCAATTTAATATACCATCTAGACTCCTTCTATACCAACTCAACAAGTTATAATTCCACCTTCTTTACCACCTCTAACATCTAGCACAGCTGCAGTTTCATCCTCTTCTCATATTCCAATCATGGCAGCATGTTATGCCCCTCCATCTTTACCAGCACAACTGAATTCCATTCCCCAGACTTATGGCCAATGTACACCCCAATTTGATAGCATTGGGCCTATCACAAGACAACAACATATAGAAAATATGAATGACTTCTCATATTTGGAAGAAGTTGATGATGATGATGTTGTGAAAATTAGGCTCTTTGCTCAAAGTTTGGCAGGGGAAGTTAGAAAATGATTCAAGGGATTTCCAGCACATAGTATTGCAGATCTAGAACAATTTCACCGAAGCTTCCTTGCAAGATGGTAATTAAAAAAGAAACCTCTTCATATCCTGGCAGAATATGAGAGTCTACGGAGAGCTCCGAGAGAAACATTTCAGGATTATTGCACTAGATTTAACAATGTTTATAATTCTATTCCAACAACAATACAATCTCCACCGGGGCTATCTTTAATTTGATTTCTAGATGGATTTGATGTCAATATGGCTTATCAATTGAGAGATAGAAATCTTGCTACCCTAGAAGAAATGCAAATAAATGTTGTTAGTGTAGAAGAAAATTTGTTAGCCAAAAGAGTAAAGTTAAAGGTTGAAAGAAGAGTGGCCATCAAAGAAGAACCTTCTTCTTCTTCATCTGATGTAGAGCTAGACACCTTAGTTAAAACGATGGAAATGATGAGTTTTACTGATAGGGATCCACCAAGAGAACCTCAAGGGGGTTCACAAATCAGAAATCCCAAATTTAGGAGGAATCCACCCCAAATTAAACAGAGACAGCAAAGATCCCTAGCAGATCAACATCAAATTATACCTCTGTTCTAAGAGAATTATGTAGATGAATAAACTGAGATAGAAGATGACCTTGAAGAGAATCAAATAAATCTTTTTGGGAAAGGAAAAATAGACAATTTTTTCTTAACCAAGGAGGAACAAGATATGTTCTTGTTATCACATCCAGAAGTCATCCATGCAGAATCAGATGATTATAAAAAGGGATACCAAAATGTTATCAATGGAGGTACATAAAAAATACAATTTGAGAAGCAGGAAGGCTGCAACAAACCCTCCCAAGAATATTTAGATTGATACACCTGCCACTAGCTAGATAAAGTATGACTCCCTAAAAGAGGTTTCTCAAAAACAAGATCTAAGTATTAAAGAAGTAAATAAACCTCAAACTTCTTTCAGTATTGAAAATGAATTAGCCAAGGTCAAAATTTCTATTCCTTTGATAGAATTCATTAACAAGAATGTGTATAGAACTCAAGTCATAAAGGAACTAAAGATAGGGGAGGGAATAGACACTGTTAACTTAAGTGATTACCAACCAAAATTATTATTTAGACTTGAAGTTGAAGGGAAGTCACAGGATGGTAATGTGCAACCATTCTATGTTAGTCTAAACATCATAATTGATTTTTTCACAATGCCATGCTTGATTCTAGTGCTTCGCACAATCTCATGCCTAGAGTCATTATGGAAAAGCTAGGATTAGATATAACAAGACCCTATAAAGACCTTTACTCTTTTGATTCTAGAAAAGTAAGATGCTTAGGTCTCATCAAGGATTTATGTGTGACTCTGGCCCAAATCCTAGCAAAGAGTGTGGTTATGGATATTGTAGTGGCTGACATACCTCCCAAATATGGAATGTTATTATCAAGATCTTGGGGGGGAAGTTACAGGGTGTCTTGCAGATGGACATGACATATGCAATTATTTCTATCTTTGGTCAACAAAGGAGGTTGTATAGGGAAGCATTAATGAAATATATGGTAAGCATCCAAGATAAACCTAATAACTACCTGCTTTATTCTGTGCATTCAGACGTGGATTCTTTGATTCTATACAATGATATATGTGTAGAAGAAGAAGTCAGATATGGAAAGTAAATCAAGAAAAACAGAGGATGTAAAATCAAATATTGGAACAGAAGATGAAGAGGATGAAGCCCCGTGGAATATGGATTTCGATGAGGCAGTCAGTAAGCAAGGAGTAGAGGCAAGTGTTTGGGTCTTAAACCCAAAAATAGGCATAGCAAAGGGATATTCTTACAAGCTTAATTTTCAATGCACCAACAATATAGCTGAGTGTGAACCACTTATTTTAGGATTGTATCTTTTGACGACGTTAGGAGCTAAAAGGATTTATGTACATGGTGATTTAGAATTCATCATTAATCAGATTAAATGTGAGTACTCAGCTAAACATCCTAAGTTAAGGGCCTACATAAATGATGTCTTAGATTTTATACAGTGTTTTCCAGAGTATCAGTTGTCTCTGATTCCCAAGAGTCAAAATGTATTAGATGATGCAATGGCTACCTCAGCAAGTACTTATAAGATTCCGTTCCATCCCAATAAAAACTATGAGATTGAAGTAAGCATAGATCAACTGTCTTGGATAATATTAGATATTGGCAAGTGATTAGCAGTGATAAACAGGTAGAATTTGTTTTGCAGTTAAAGGACGAATTTGAAAATGTACATGTTGATATAGATAATAGTGTATGTAAGGATACAAATGAAACAGTATTGAACCAAATCAGGGAGGATCCAAAAGAACTTGAAATCCTACAACTGAAAGATAATGTGTTACTAAGGCGTTTGGTGCCACTAGAAGAACTATTTGATTTTAATGATGTAGCTCAAAATCCCAAGATAGAACTTGTAGGAGCCAAAGTTGAGGACTGTAATATAGGTACTGAAAAATAATCCAAATATTGTAAATCTTCCCAAGTCTTTACCTCCTCAAGAAAAATAGAAGTACATTGATTTATTGAAAGAATATTATGATGTGTTTGCATGGGGATATGAAGATCTAAAGGCATATGATACCAACATTATTCAACACACCATTCCCATCAAAGAGGACCAGAAACCTTTCAAATAGAAATTAAGGAGGGTGAATCCAGTTTTGTTACCCTTAATAGAAAATAGGTTAGAAAACTTTTTGATGCCAAAATCATTGTACCTTTGAGGTTTTCGAAATGGCTATCAAATATGGTGCCAACGAGGAAAAAGACAGGGGAAATAATATTATGTGTGGATTTCATAAACCTAGAAAACAAATCTCTCAAAGATAACTACCTTTACCAAAAATGGATCATATTTTACAGAAGGTAGTTGGTTCTAGCATAATTTTTTTGCTTGACAACTTTTCAAGTTACAACCAAATTCTTGTGCATCTAGATGATCAACACAAAATAGCTTTCACAACACCATGGGGAACCTTCATGTATGTGAAGATGCCCTTTGGCCTTATGAATGTGGGAGCCACTTTCCATAGAGAAATGGATATTTCTTTCGCATATGAAAATGATATATTTATTGTAATATATCTAGATGACATCATTGTGTTCTCCAAAACTGATGAGGATCAGTTTAAGAATAGTTTTTGAGAAATGTAGGAAATATGGTATTTCATTAAATCCCAAGAAGTATTTGTTTGGTTTAGAAGAAGGTAAACTACTTGGTCACATAATTTCAAAAGATGGTATCCAAATTGATCCAAGTATAATTGAAGCTATTATGAAAATTGATCCACCTAGAAACAAAAAAGAAGTGCAATCTTTTATTGGTAGAATAAATTTTCTAAGAAGGTTTATTCCAAATTTAGCTGAGATTTTAAGAGCTATTACAAACATGTTGAAGAAGGACAATGAGATGAAATGGAATGCTAAAGCCAAAATATCATTCAGTGATGTGAAGACAGCCTTGAAATGTGCTCCTGTTCTGATTAGCCCAAATTACACTAAAGATTTCATTATTTTTTCCTTTGCTTCAGAACATACTATTGCAGCAGTATTATTACATAAAACAAGGAGGGACATGAACAACCTATAGCATTTTTCAACAGAGCTTTAAGAGATGCTTCATTGAAGTATAATATCATGGAAAATAAATATTTTGCTTTAGTAAGGGCCTTGAAATATTTCAGAGTGTATGTATTACATTCTCACATAATCACTTATGTTCCAAGTGCAATAGTAAAGGAGATTCTCACTCAAACTGATCCAGATGGAAAAAGAGTCAAATGGATAACAGTAATATTGGAGTATGACATGGAAATAAAGCCTACAAAACTTATCAAAGGTCAAGGATTAGCCAAATAAATGGATGAGTCAAACTTTCGTGCACTAGACATTAATTTTGTAGCTGATTTTGATGAACAGGAGGATCTGGAAACTCCACAAATATCAGAAAATTTGGTTACTTCTCCCTAGTATGCAGATATTGTGTATGTTTTGCAGAATTTACAAGCTCCTCCTTCTTTGACAAAAAACCAAGGCAATATTTCTCAAACTGAAAGCTATAAAGTTCTATGTTTTAGATCAAGCTTTGTATTAGAGGGATGTTGGAGGTATTTTATTAAATTTGTTTATTGAAGGCTGAAGCAGATAAGATCATGGAGGAATTTCATCAAGGTGATTGAAAAGGAATATTTACTGGAAAACCACAGCAAACAAAATCTTGAGAGCTAGTTTTTACTAGCCTACTTTTTTCACTGACATTCATAAAAAGGTTTCAACTTGTAATCAATGTCAAATTTTTGAAGGCAAGAGAAAACTCTTACCTTTACCTTTGAAACCTATCTCAGTGGAGGTGCCTTTCCAACAGTGGGGTTTATATATTATATGAGAAATTCATCCATGTTCTCCACCTCAACACGAGTGTATCCTGACAGCAATAGACTACTTCACCAAAAGGATAGAAGAAGTCCCGACCAGGCAAGCTACAAATTTTGTAATCATACAATTCATTGAAGGTAATATTCTCTCTAGGTTTGGTTTTCCCCAAAAAATTATCATAGATAATGCAATTTATTTCAAATCCAAAAGGGATTAAGTTCTGCAACAAATATCATATAGCATCAAGACATTCTACTACCTACTATCCTCAGGGAAATGGGTTAGAAGAATCTTCCAATAAGAGCCTCATCAACATCATTAAAAAGTTAAGGCAAGAAAACAAGAAATCCTGGCACAAGAAATTGATAAATGCTCTATGGGTTGATAGGATACGCATAAAGAAGTCAATTGGTTTGTCACATTTCCAATTGGTTTATGGAATAGATGCAGTTTTTCCTACTTCACTAGGAATTCCAGTACTAAAATTGTTGTAGGAAATAGAAGCAGAACCTAATGATGTCTAAAGAAGGATCAACCAAATAATAAATTTACAATAGACTAGAGAAAAAGTCTACAACATTACACAGGCGATTCAGGATAAAATCAAGAGAATTCATGACAGGAGAGTCAAAGCATATGATTTCCATCTTAATGACCTTGTTCTAAAATGGGATGTCAGGAATGAGGAGAAGGGAAAACATTGAAAGTTTGATATTTTTTGGAAAGGCCCTTACAAGATTGGAGCTATCTGTGGAACCAACACATTTCTATTAGAGGGTCTGACTAGAGAAACACTATCGGGAGAACTTGTTAATGGAAAGTTGCTCAAACATTACTTCACCTAAGTTCAGCTAATCAAAAAATACATCATTGTATATATCATTTTATTATTCCAAATACTGCAAGTGTGGGTGGTTTTCATCAAGATTTGAAGCCTGGAGTGAAGGCCCTAAGTTCCAGATGAATTGATGTTATATCTATGATTTCCAATGTACAGAGGTTAGTCTCAGTTTTTTTTTATGATGAAATAATTGCCCAATGGAGAAGGCTACTGATCTACGGTGTTCTTGACACCTCACAAGGAGGATTTCATCCCCATTGGATCCAATGTTAGGGTCCTATAAATATAGGAGTCATGTATAATTAATAAGTTATTCATCCCACTGGGATATTGTAAAAAATTATTTTTCATTTTAAATATGTTTAGCTCATAAAAGAAAAGGAAAAAAAATAAATAAAAGACAGAAAAATACAAAAATACAAAAATAAAAAGAAAAAATGAAGGGGAATAAAAAAAATGCATATTTGAAATAAAATAAATAAAAAATAAAAAAATAAATCCATATGGCATGCCAGTCAAAATACCACCTTGACCTCACAATAAAGTTTGATTTAAATCTTTATGTTTCATAAACTTTAGGTTTATATGTTTTATTATCACATGAAATGAAATTTTCTCATGTTGTGATAACTCTCGTGCATGACTCTATGGTGGCAATGACTCTCACCTAGATCAACAGAGAGAGATGGATATTGGACACACACCCCCCCCCACCCCCCTGCCCCCACACTATCGATGCTTAACAGGGGGGGGGGTGGTGTGGGGGGGGTTTGCGTTGGGTTGGGGTGTTCCCAAAAATCAATTTGTACAAACACCTCTCATATGATGTGTTCAATTCTCAAGGTTTTCAGGGGGTCCCTTCCGAAAACCATTTACCATGCCTACCCCACCCCCCCCCAAAAAAAAAAGCGTCACCTCCTCGCTTTTTCCACCCATCACCTCTGCCCATCCACTCACACCAGTTTTCATACCTTCCACCATCCATGTCACTCCTCCACATCATCTGAATGTTAAACCTTCAAATCACCTGCCAAATTACAGATGTACATTGAGAATTAAATTCTCTCCGGCCAATTGACCTATTTTTAAAATTAAATACCTCCTCTCCCGAAATGGCAATAATTATGCTATAATTCCCACCAATTCCGCTATAAAAATCCCGTAGAAACCTGCAACTTCTTCCTTTCCATTTCTCTTTAAATCTGTGCAAGTCAAGCTCGAACCATTCTGAAGTTTTCAAGTGTCATCTATCAGTTATCCCTCTGCAAAATTCAACCAAGAAAGCACTCTGGTAACCCTGTTCTTTTGTGTTTCTCTGTAATTGAAAATGTTAGCACAAAAGGGAAAAGGAAATATGCCTGAGGAAGTTCCCATGATTCCCCCTGTCCCAGAGCTTGATAGAACTCCCCTAATCGATACCCAATATAAAATTGTTGAGACTGATTACGAGTTCGATCAATATGAACTCCATAATTGGGAAAAACAAAAATACCTTGATCATAGTGATGACTTGAGAATTTGGGAGTCCTTTCTCCTTCAATTTATCTTCCCTAAAACCCATTTTTTCCCTAAATTTTCTACCTGGTGTCATCTCAGATACCTCCCCAGAAAAAAGGCAGTGATTTCCCAGAATGATGAGGTTATCTTTTCCATTTCTCATGAGAGTATTTTCCATGCTTTACAGGTAAATCCACAAGCCTTCCTACATCCATTTTCCACTAATACATTAATGGAATTGTATAAAAATCTTACTTTCCACCAAAGAGCCCATATTTTTTAATGTTTTCTCCATAAAAATGTTGAATTGCCTAGAAAGAATCCCCCAATACTCTATTTCCATTTTCCCATAAATGTAAAAACAAGTAATTTCCATGGTTACTCGCTCACTAGGATATTATACAAACCAGTGGGTCAATGAGGTAGTTTTAGGATTCTTGTCAGTGTTTGTAATTGGGTAGAAATCTTCAATTATTTTTAATTACAGTCATTTTTTGTCTGATGTCATGCCTGATCAATTTATGAAGTTTAAAGTTGAAGGTGTATTAAAATATCAGTCATTTTAGTGTATCTCATGTTATTTCACCAGGCAGACAAATTCAAGTTTCAATTACAGAAGATGGACAGAAGGGTAACCCATTGTCAGTAATTCATTGGACTTCTCTGGTCAGAAGAAATTCATAGGAGTATACTTATACAGATTTTGTAGACGAGTTCCTTCACACATATTTATGTTTATCATGCAGTGATATTATACCAAGAATATCTCCAGAAATCAAGAAAGTTTTGCACCTCTTAGAGCAGCCAAAGGTTGGAGACTAGAATTTATACCAAAATTATACATAGATAAGAATTTATGGATGTGAGCTCACTCCTTATATATTACCCTTTTTGTGTCAGTAAGGATTTTCACTTTGGAGGATGCCAGACATATTCTAAATATGGATGAACTACATTTTGTGTCAAATAAGAAGAAAGCATAGTTCAAGCTAAAGGCACAAGTAGGCCCTTACATTATAAACACCAGAGCAGCAGCAAAGGAGGTGGAAGCAGTTTTAAAACAGATGAAATTCAAACCCATCTTCACATGGTCCTATGATCCTTTTGGGGTAATTTCTAAGTTGAGGGTTGAAAAAAAAAGTACTCCATATCCACATACACCAAGGCCAGAGATAGAGCAGTATGATAACCAAGAGGAATGAGCAGAAAACACGTTACAGGAGGTAGAAGATAAGTTGGTCAGTCAATCTTCTTTACAAACTCCAATTCCTAAAGACAAAGAAATCAAGATGCCAAGGTAAAATATGTCCCCCACAGACTTAGAAATACAAATTGAAAATTTTGTTGTTTTCAAAAGAAGGAAGAAGGATCCACCGAACACCAAAAATATTGATAATAAGATTGATCCTCGAGTAATCACCATTCAAGAAGAGTCTTAAGAATAAAGGGATGTACAAGAGCAGACTACTTTGATTTTGATAGGCACTCCTACCACCTCTCTCCCATATGTAGAAGAGACAACTAAGCCGCCTATCCCTTCTACTTCTCACATTCCACTGAAGCCAAGTATTTTTACAAGGTACAGGGAGATCAAATTGAAGAATGAAGCTCTCAAAGCTTCAACATACTCTGAATTCTGGAAACAGCCTACTACCACTCAACACATGTTTTTGTTTTCTTTTGACTCATAGAAGGGGTAGTTTCAAATGGCTTTTTGGAGCCCAAAGTGTCAGCCCCCAGTCGTGTTGAAGATCATAAGACCTCCATATTTTCAGTTGATACTAGACAAGTTCATGCAATCGATCAAGTCGATTTGCATAAGCAAGTAGGTGAGATGATATACTCAACTGTAACTAGACCAGCTATGGTTGCTTCTAAATTGAAGGTTTCTTTAAATAACATGCGCTCACAGTTGAATATTGAAATAATGTATTCTCTAGGAAAAGACAACGGAATCAAGACTTTGGAAGATTAGTTATTAAACTAGGATATCATCCTATTGATGTCAAGGCAACAAAGGAGCTAATCAAAAGAAAGAATGCAGACATTCAAGCTCTCAAGAAAAAGCTCAAACTTCCAACTACAGAACACCCTCAGACTAAGGAAGTCACTAGTTTGGAGATGGAGAAAGAGAAGATATTCAAAATAGTAGTGGAACAGAATGCTCAAATCCAAAAAATGGAGCAAGACATGGAATCGCTACTAAAAGAAAAATATCAATGGGAGGCAGCAGGAACATCAACAGCAAGAACTGTAACCCAGCTAACAACACAAGTATAAGTTTCAGCTTCCTCAGAAAATTTAACTCAAGCCTTGGGGAATTATCATTAACAACTAAAGAAGTAGATAAATTGACAACAACACTCAGCAAGATGGAAGAAGACAAGATTAAGGTAGACAATGCATACTTGGAAAAATTGCAAAATAATTTCAAATTGGTCCAGCAGATTCAGCAATATGAAGATCAATATATCATTATTAAGATGTTGGTAGGTCATCTATCCCGACATCTAGGATGTCTAAGGTCAACCTCTCAAGGTTGTGCTCTATCTTTGTCAATGCCTCTACCGCATCCAGGTTCGGCTCTATGGGAGCTACTAGCTTCTCACCATGCCTATCATATCAATGTAATACAACTGGTCTCACTGGGGCTACATCTGCATGATCATTTCAAAAATTTAGTTTTGGATGGAAAAAAATAACAAAAAATTGAAAATTTTCAAAAATCCACCAAAGTGTGAAGTTTTACCGCCCCACTACATCCCAGGTGGCACTGGCATGTTCAGGTCACCTATGTAATCCATACTCTCATATTGGAAATCCCAAATCATAATGATTTGGTTTTCCAAACAATCAAGGAAATCAGGAGTATATATGATTGTTGGTCCTTACCCACCTCCATGGTGTGCCATGAGTAAACCCCATTTCAACATGTGAGGGTCCCGAGGTCCTCCTCTCTCTATAGCTACCTATGGAGCGATAAGAGGTATCTACTCTAGAGAAATGAGATAACAAAGGCACCATACCGAAAGTTTTTTACTCTGGCTGTTTTGACTCTAGTCAGTTTCCCTTTCAGATTGGAAACTACAACCTCACTCTAATTGAATATAGTAGGTTACAAACACTTTGCTACAGTTTGCATCTGATTCTTTGTGAGTAAACGTAGAGCTGCACTACTACATATCCATGAACCAGTGAACCCGATAGCTTTCAAAGGAATCCGTGAGATGGTATTAATGTCAATTCTCCCATATTTGAGAGCAGCTCTGTCAGTACAATGTTGTATCAGATAGGTGGCATTGGTTTCGCCACCTCGCCTATGCCCAAACAGATTTATTTCCACCCATGGTGTGGAATTCCCATCAAGAAGTAAATTTCATCAACATCGATGACAAGTCTATGGTCTCCAATTATCAAACATTCTTCTTGAACATTCCACTTGCCCACCATCCATTCTAGCAAGTCTAATTGGGCTTTCATGTGCAGAATGGTGAAAAAATTGTACAGGCCACAATTTATCAATGCCTATATGGTTTCTGGATGGTTTAGAGCAACTATGTCTTCTTCTTCATGTTCATGCTCTCTCCATTACGTATTTGTAGCTCAAAACCCTACAAACAAGCATAAGAGGTCATTAGAAGCAATCATGGAAAAAATTAGTAAGAAATTTGGATGATTTTCATATTAGCTTTTGTGCCCTCGGTGCTGTGCACAACCAAATTTTATAAGATAGCACGAATGTTTGTGTTTATCTTCTTAGAAACCGTGCACATTGCATTTTCTTTTGTTAAAAAAATGACCGATGTGTATAGGCCCGATAAGGGTGATTTGCGCACATTGAGGGTGGATTTCATTTTGAGAACCCTCCCCCAAAATCCAAAAATTATAGTGAATTTCTAAATAAAAGACATGAAAACGAAGATCTCGGAGAGATAATCTACCTAAAAAAGACAACTCACAATTTCGTCCAATAGTTTTCTCGGAATCCGCCTTTGAATTTTCTGGTGAAAATGACCTCTATCACTCTCAAAAGGTGAAAAACACAAATGGTAAAAACTTTTTACTTTTTGGGTTTTTATAAGTTTTTTAGGCTTATTTAAATTTTTTTTTGCCTATTAACCTTTAAAATCCAAATTTATAATGCTTTTCGCTTTATTTTTTAGCAGAGATAATTATTTCGAGTTTAAGTGTGCAGGTTACAGGTTATTTACAAAAACAAATCATTTTGGTGTTGAGTATACTTGTATCACTTTTCGAACTCGTTAAAACTTACGAAGAAGAAAAACCCTGGAGTTCTCTTTACGCCCTTTTCAGACTCCTTAAAAATGAAAAGATCCTCAAGAATTTGATTGTTCGAACTCATAAAAGAAAGTGAACAATCGTCTATTCAGCATAAGTTTACCCCTTTTACGAATTGAACCAAACTATTTACTAAAAAGGTATACATTGACTAATCATGGTCAACAGAGTTATCTCCTGTATTATTTTACCATTTTCTAGGCTTGAGAGACTAAATTTACGAAAAAAGACATTGTGGAGTTTACTTATGTTTTTCTCCTGACTCCCTAAAACTGAAAAACACTGAGCTTCACTTTCTTTGGGCTCGTTAAAAATTATGTTGAAAGACTTGAATGAGTTTTCTTTTTTTGTCTTTTCAAAATCTTTAAATATGAAAATGACATCGAGTTACGCCTTGTTAAGCCCCTATACTACTAGTGTAACCCTTTATTGTTATTAGTACAACCCCCTTATTATATTGTTGTACCCATGTAGTCCCCATATTGTTATTATTGTGCCCCATAGAAGCCCACTATTGTTATTATTGTGCCCTTACATTATTATTGTTATGTCAGCTCTGATTATATTATGGCCCCTTAGACTCCTATATATAGAAAGGAGGTCTTGTCATTTGTATCATCCAAGAATTGTTCATTTGTGTAATGTAAAGGAGGTTTCCCCCTCGAAGAGGCTGAATTCAAAGGCGTTGATCTATCTTTTCTATCTTTTTGTGAGCTAGTTTCATAACATTTGGTATCATAGCTTTGGATTCTAAGGTTTTTCTACTCCAAATAGGTCATCGTGGAATTTTCGCTATAATTTTTTTTGCAACGTTTCAGACACTCAACAAAAAACCCATTTGGGCCGAAATCGTGATGAACCTCTGTTATATACATATTTGGGCACATCAACCCCAAACTTATATGTCAATATATTAGGGCTCATCAACCCCTAAAAGATTTGTTTCATACCCTAAAGGAACATAGTCATCTGAATACATCATTCCCCAAAAGTTCCATCTGAGAAACCATCCAGAAATTGCCTAAATTAAACCATACTGACTGCTCCACTGGCAAAGTGCAATGCATACTGAGTGGTACACTGCCAGGGTGCGATGCATACTGTTTAGGCCTTCTATAGGGTGCGATGGGTGAGGATGGACAAATGTCCGAGACAATTTGCTAAGTGGATGCTCATGGAATCTTCTAGAAACTTCTCCTGTGCCACTTGCCTCTCTAAATTCGCCCAAGGATGAATAAGGGATCTAAAACCATCTGTTATCCCTTCTCTTATGGAACCAATTGTAACAAGTGGAATGACACTAATCAAACCCCATGGATGACTCACACCCTTGCACACATCTATAAATGGATCCCTCATCCAAGAGATCTGGAGGTTGAAATGTTGTGAATTGCAAGGAAGTGCTGATAGTTTGTAATTGAGGAGAGAGCATTGTATTCTTGTTGGAGTGATCTTGCTATTTCATGAGGTGAAGAAGGATTGAAGCTGGGAGGATGATGCTGGATCAGACAACTAGGTTGTAATTCTCCCTTCTATCAATAAAGCTCTTCAAGTTTTCTTCCATATGATTGTGTAATTGTGAATGCCATCATTTGTTCATTATATATATGATTCTATAATTTTTATGTTGTAATAGATCACAATACTTTGACGGTTCTTTGTTGTTGTGCTTGTGCAGGTACTCTCCAAGCATGTTAAGTACAGGGAGGAGATGCGGGTTCTGTCAAAGGAGAGAGAGATCAAGCAAGGGATCAAGCGGAAGTTCCAGGTTGGTTCCATTATCTTTCTCTTATCTGTTACACATAGAATAAATCATTGAATTGCTTTAAACTATTGTTTCTAGGGTAGCTTCCAAACCTAGAGGGCTAGAATTCTTTAGGAATACTAGTTTTCCCAGGAAAAAATTGGTGACTCCGCTCTTGCTTTGCAATTGCATAGTAGATGAATGTTGCTTCAGTCAATCTCTGGTTTAGTTTATGAATTAAACATTTGGCTTGCAAGCACATCTAGATGCAATTTTGGTAGCTCAGTAACCTCTCAAGACATTCCATCATACTTTGCTCATCATTGGTCATCAAAACCCACCTTAACTCATTGAAAACAGCTCCACATTTGAGCCAAAACCCATTTCAGTTGCGCTCCCTGGACCATCGCACTGTCTTCCACTACGACTCAGTATGCATAGCACCTCTCAAGTGCATTAAGTGTGATGCATCTCATATTCTGTGAAGCCTAGGTGCGATGATTGACTAAACTTCTTTTTCCATCTAGAAATTGAGGTTTTTGACCTTGTTTTCAGTTTTGTTTGGTTGTTTTGCTGTATATGAACAGTGCCTCTTTACTGAAGCTTACTTGTATCGCTTAGATCATCCTTAATTACATTAGGATTATTGAATTTTTTGTGTATTTGTTCCTCATTTACAATCCTTTGTCGAAAAGTTATTTAAATCGATTTGTCGCTTTGGTACAAAAAGTGTCGTAATTGTCGTTTTTTGTCGAAAAGCGAAGTGTCGTAAATTCTTCCTTCCCTTGATAATAGATTGAACTTTTCTTGATGCATTTGATTTGATTTGATTATATTCGAAGTATTGAAAGCATTTTTATTCAAAATTGAAAGTGCCGTTTGGAGTCTTCCTTTCTCTTTTGAAGAAGAAATTGTCGAAAATGCCATTTTGAGTGAAATATTTCAGATCTTTGCTACATTTAGTTTTCTTTTTGGCATTTTTCACATTAAGGAGAACGAAAAAAAATACATGCATTTGCATTTAGAATTTTTTGGTTTGTGTGCAAAAAGATGATTTAGGGAAAATCATTATTGTATGCTCTTTGCTCTTTGCTTAAAAGCACTATTATCTTCTTTCCCTATTAGCTAGGATTTTCATTGCTCAAATAAACAAAGATTGTTTATCATTGTAGATTGCATCTTAGGAATTTTAGATCATCATCACGCAGTGAACCATTGAAAGGAAAAATCTAAATAATATCAACTTTAAAATGAATTTCAATGAACCTAACAATGCCTTGGAACTTAATGCAACATATCTAGAGGTCTAGGCTAGTGACGTGTTCCAACGTCGTTAAAATTAGTGGCTATCGTTTTCATTGAAGGATGGGAGATTCCTCCTACTTGATATGACAAGTGCTAGCACGGACTTGTGCTCCCCATACCATCGCGTATATATTGGGAGACCACACTAGGCTTAAATCCTTTATCCATAGGAAACTGAGTCTACCACATTATTGATTGCAATACACTGAACATAGCATTCGAGAAGATTGATTGTCGTACATAAGTCCTTGGTAATTTCTTTCTAATTTATCACCATGGTGTATATTGTAGTTTTGCAATTGGTTTGGTAATCCCTCTGTCTAGATATTCCAGAGTAGTCACTTTCGTTCCTTTTCGACTCTTTAAAAGAAAAGGTCCATCTAAACACTTGTCCTTTCAGGCTCATTAAAAATTGAAGGAGACTAGAGTCATCTTTCGCTTTTTCTCGACTCTTAAAAAACTGAAAAAGAAAAGTTGTCTCCAATCATCATTAAAATTAATTGAATTCGGAATAATGTCATTTTCCCCTTAATTTTGAGTTGATCAAATAATCCACAATCGTGGAAGAAAGTCAATCAAAACCCCGTCATTCGCGGAGACTAGCAAGTCAACCGTCTTTTCCCCTAGAAGCAAAGCCAATCCATACAAGGCGGTCTCGTTTAACTGAGTCAAATTCATCTGGTTTATTTGAAACATTTGTTTCAACATCATCAAAGACTCCAGTTACTCCGATTATTTCTGGTACATCTGCCTTCACAGAAGAAGTTCCGCAGTTACAAGAGGACATTAGAACTGATCCTAGTGTAACGGTAGACACTTCTGTACCTGAAACGACTCCATCTAGAGTTGATCTAGAACCCATCTCAATTCAAACCGAGGCTACATTTGAACCAGTAGTTGTTCAAGAACCTCCCTTTGAGACTGAAGTTCATTTACCTGAACATCTGGACATTGAGTTTCAGTATTCAGAAGGTGTCACCCCTCCAATACCTGTCACTGTAGAAGCTATACCTTCTTCGGCTCCAGAAATATTTTACGGACCTAACGATCTACCTCTTCCACCTGGTCTAATTGCTATAGAGGAGATAGCAGAGGATTCCCCATCTAGTACCCCATTTCATTTTGGAACTAGGATTCATTTATATCCTTCTACTCCTGAGTTTGGTTCTTTTAATCCTCCTTCATCGCAAGTTCCTGTTGAATCGCTTGGAGAGATTTTGGATAGACTAAACATGTCTAAGCAACCATCAACATCTAGGAATGTGTCAGCTGATGCAGCTGTGGTAGAACCTCCTGCTGCTATTCCTACAATGTTTTCTGGTACACCATCTGTTCCAGCTGGTTATCAATCGCTAGCTGGAGTCCACTCAGGGGCTACTTCGACACCATGGTCTGCTCCTATTTGTTCATCCGGAGTCACATCTGGTCTTTCTTATGTTGAAACTCAACAATTTGATCCTGCATACCAGTATCAATTTGGGAAAACTAGTTTTCAAAGACCGATATATCATTTAAATATTGGATCGCCACCATATGGAGAGCAATATGCCTTTTCATTGTTTCCTCATAGGGAACAACCATATGAGATTTTCCAACAATATTCAGGTCAAGCTAGAATTACATCTAGTGGTTGGATACCAATACTGCCATAACAACCAAGGGTTGTATATCTAATGCAACCGATCCGACCTGTGTCAAATATTCCCACTACACCTGCTATTACGACTATGTCGCAAACACAAGCACAGCCTGTTGTGTCTCAACCTCAAGTATCTTAGGTTGTGATACAACAGCCACTTGTCTCACTGGCTCAACTGAAAAATCAAGTTAGTGCTTCTTTATATGGAATGACTCGGGCACCGATGGGTATTGTCAATCCACAACTTGGTCAATCTTACGGTATTGGGCAACAGCAAATGGTCCAACAACCGTGGCTACCACAATATCAACAACCACAATTCCAGCAAACCCAACCTCATTTTGGACTTGGTTTACAAGCTCAAACTAGATTTGGTCAATATCAAACCTACCAAGGACCTGGGCAACAAGGCTTTGTAGGTTATGGACAGCCACATTTTCAAACTGGTTATCAACAACCACACTATACTGGTTATTTCCAACAACCTTATCAAAGTTACCAGTAACAGATGCATTATGCTGGTATGCAAAGACCTACTGCTCAAGCGATCCCATCTTATCCTGGGTATGCTCCACCCAACCTGAATCAGTAGTTGCCTTTTGTAGCAACTCTAGAATTACCAAATTTGAACTGACTAACGAACGATCCAATTACATATGCCCCTTGGTGGTCGGCGATTCCTCATAAACTCCCCTCTAATATTCCTAAGTTCAATGGAAATCCAAGTGAAGATCCATCGAATCACGTAATGACTTTTCATTTGTGGTGCTCATCTAACACTCTGAATGATGATTTGATTAGACTTCACCTTTTTCAGAGAATGCTCATTGGTCTAGCAGCGAAATGGTATATTGAATTGCCTAGAGCTTCGTTTGATAACTTCACCATCCTTGCCACTACTTTTCTAACCCACTTTCAGTTACCCATCAGGTACGAAACTGGAATAGAACTCCTTACCAATTTTAAACAGACCATGTCCACTCACATATCTGATCATATTCATGAGTGGCGACATCATCGTCAAATGGTAAAGACGTATGTTCCTGATCAACTTTTAGCTGAGTGGTTTATTAAGTCCTTATTTCCATCTATCACTGAGGACATGGCGAAAGGAGGAGTTGTCACTGAAGAGCAAGTCATTGCTCGTGCCCAATATTTAGATTTGATCTATACTCAGTCTGGCACACTCTACGACAAAATTCTTGATGCTCCTAGACCAGCTTTTTCTATTCCACCTCCTCCTAAATCGAGTAGGGACTCTCATGCCAGTGATGATGTGATCGGTGCCTCAAGCACACAAACCACAAGAGGTCCATCTGGTTAAGCTCTTGTTATTTCTAGTCAAAATACAAATAACAATTCTCTTGCCTCAGAGATTAATGTCGTGTCATCTAACAAAGGAAAAAATCCAAAGCAACCAGGGGGCAAGAAGAAAGGGAAAATTAATAAAAAGAAACAGGGGAATTCCACTCCTGAAAAATCATCTGAAACCCCTACTGCGGCAAGGAAACCTCCTCGTTATCCATGTTTGATATGTAACGAGGAGAATTTTATGAGAGACTCTCCACATCAATTTTAGGTTTCAAAACTTTTGAAGAATTCGAATACCTCAGCAGTGTTAACAGATCCGTTTCCAAACCCAAAAACTAATATTGTTGCTATTGATAATGCTTCCACATCCCAAGTGCTAATGCTATCCATTGCAAAAAAACAAAATGATGCTTTGGTATTGACAAGGAGTAAAGATTATGGGAATCCATCGTCATTGAACAATGAGGCTACTAATCAACCTAATTCTTCAACAACGACTTCGCCAAAAGTTGTTCCACCCATTATTCCTGAATTAACCATTAAGCCACCAAAGGGAGTCGTACATAAATCGACATTTAATCCTCATGCTCGAGCTGCTCAGAATTATAATATAGTGGAGGATCTGGCTTAATCACCATCCGCTATGTCGACACTTGAGGTATTTCAAAATTGTCCCTCCCAAGAGTAGGCTTTGTTATCAGCAATAGGTGGGATCGATCCAATGGATTCCAATCTTGTGGCATTTATTCATAAAGGATATACACCGTAGTTACCAGCCGAAATCGCTTTCCTTATACAGGTAAAAGCCCTCAATAAAAATGTTCATCGAACTATCATTGATGAAGGGGAATCTACCTGTATTATGTCAATGAGTTGCTAGAAAACTCTTGGTTCACCACCCTTGTCACGATCACCAAAAACATTAAAAGCGTTCGATGGAAGAACGTACACTCCGTATGGGATTTTAAGTAGCTTGCAAGTTGAACGGGGGGGCAAGACAGTAGAGATTGAAGTTGAGGTCATTGATGGACTCCTTGACTACAATATTTTACTAGGAAGGCCCTAGGTTTATGCTATGGCTGTTGTTGTGTCTACATATTTTAGAAAGATTGCATTTCCCTTCCAAGGTCGAATCACAATTGTTGACCAACTAGCCTTTTTTTCTAACATTTCACAAGCTACTAGAAGCATTCCATTGATCCATGGAAATTCACAATCGCTTCAAAATGTTGGATTAGGTCTCCTAAAAGACCCTTCCTTAATGGGTACTTTTGCCCTCCCATCTCCAACTAGTTTTGCGGGAGTGCCCACAGTGGAAACCTGTCATATGATCTCTTCTACATCATTTGAAATTAAGAAGAGTTCCGACTATTTGATAGTGAGGATCATCGCGAGGAGATGTCGCCAAGCCCCATCGAAGCTTTGTAGCAGTCAAGTTTTTTGGCTTATATGGCAAATTTGAGTCCGCACTCAACAAGTGTTTGGGTAGATAGGTCTTTAGAATATGGTGCCTCTTCTAATCCTTGGTCTTGTATACATTCTACAGATGAAGGAATAATCCAATCAATGATGATAGGAGAGACGCTATGGGAAGAATATCATCATCATTCCCACCTTCGAGATGACAATGAAGATTATTCAAACGACCTCAATCACCCTTCAATAGTTTATTTTTTATTAAATTTTGTAAATACAGTAGATTCCGAGCGAAATATGTCCAACATTGAAGAAACTATCGCCATTAATATTTCGACCAAACCTAATATTGTAGAGAATATTCACGTCGATAAATCTTGTTCTCCATCAGAACTAGATAGCTATTGTGCTCTTTTTCACAAATTCAGAGATGTCTTTGCATAGTCATATGAAGAAATGCCAGGCATTGACTCAAGAATTGTTGAACATGAAATCAAGATGTATCCTGATGTCAAACCAGTATGAAAATGGCTTCGACCTATTCATCCAAAGAAAGCTGCTTCCATTAAAGCAGAGGTTGAAAAAATTTTGCGTGCTGGCTTCATTTACCCTGTACCTCTCACTGATTCGGTATCGAATATTGTTCCTGTGATGAAAAAACAAGGAACGATAAGAGTGTGCATCGATTATAGGGATGTAAATCAAGCATGTCCGAAGGACAACTATCCTACACCCTTTATCGACCAGATTATTGATGAATGTGCTGGATGCGAAATCTTTTCGTTCATGGATGGATTTTCTGGATACAATCAAATCAATATCTGCCCACAAGACCAGTCAAAAATTGCATTTATATGTCTGTGGGGCACATTCGCATATCATAAATTACCTTTCAGTTTGAAGAATGCAGGGGAAACATTTCAGAGGGCAATGAATTATGCCTTCCATGACATCAAACACATCATTCAACCATATCTCAATGATCTGCGAGCTCATTCGCAAAAACGGACTAATCATCCGCAACATTTGAGAGCCATATTTCTACGGTGCTGACACTACAAGATACAACTCAATCTGCACAAATGTGTGTTTTGTGTTGGTTCTGGTCAACTGCTTGGTTTTGTAGTTTCTAAGGATGGAATTCGACTCAACCCATTTAAGGTTCAGGAAATTCTTGACATGCCTCCACCTTCAAATTTGCTTCAGATTCAGAGACTCCAAGGGAAAGATAACTTTCTGAGGAGGTTCATTCCAAATTATGCTAAGATCACTAAAGGTTATACACGTATTTTAAAGAAAGTAGTACCCTTCCAATGGGATCAGGTTGCACAAGCTTCCTTTGATGCTCTCAAAGATTCTCTGATAAAAACATCATTAATGTATGCTCCTGACTATCAAAAAGACTTCAACCTATATCTCGCCGCTGCAAATACAACCATCACTATGGTTTTAGTGCAAGAAGATGATGGAATTGAACATCCTATATATCATTTAAGTTGTAATCTTAATGATACAGAAAGAAAGTACTCTTATGTTGAAAATTTGGCTTTAGCAGCCATTCAAGCAGTACAGAGATTTCGACACTATGTACTCCTTCGCAAAACTACCATTGTGTCAGATTTCAACCCTATGACATACATTTTGTCATGTCAATTGTTGGGGGGGAAATATTCCAAATGGATAGTCATTTTGCAGGAGTTTGATCTCGAATTCACCAAATCCAAATTAAAGAAGTCTCTCGTCTTTGCAGAGTTACTTTGCGACCTTCCCTTGTCCTCCAACGATTTAACATCAAAATCATCAATTGTGGATGAGACTATGTTTCTGATATTGTCAAGTGATCCATGGTACGGAGATATACTAGTCTATCTCCAGACCTAAACTTTTAGGCCTAACACCTCTCGCTCTTAACAGCGGCATACTCGATACCAAGCCAAAGATTATCTAATCATTGGCGATACACTTTACCATCGAGGTGTTGATACGGTTTTACGAAGGTGCCTCACGCATGAGGAGGCCGAAAAAGTTTTGAATGATTGCCATTCAAGTCCTTATGGGGGGCATCTATCTGGTTATGCTACTGCACAAAAAATCTTACGAGCTGGTTACTTCTAGCCCACCGTATTCAAATATTGCATAATTTCAGTTAGAAGTTGCCATGCTTATCAGATTTTTGATCACAAAACCAGATTACCACCTGCACCACTGCACCCAGTTGTTGTTGTTGGCCCATTCGCTAAATGGGGCATTGATTTCATGACATGTAACCCCACCTCGGCCGGGGGGCATGGGTATATTATAGTCGCTGTTGACTATTTTACTAAATGGGCTGAGGCAATGCCTACATTGAACAACAATGGCGAAACGACTGCACTCTTTTTTTTCAATCATGTAGTTTCTAGATTCAGTGTTCCATAGGCTATAGTTACAGATCATGGGTTGCATTTTCGCAATCACATCATGATCGAATTAACTATCAAATTAGGATTGTCCCATGATAGTTCTACTCCATATTATCCACCGGCTAACGGACAAGTTGAGGTAATCAACAAAGTCCTTAAGCGCATGCAGCAGAGAATGATTAGAGTCCATAAACGGAATTGGCATTTAATCATGTACTCAGCTCTATGGGCATATAGGACTTCGGTGAGAAATGAAACCATATTTACGCCCTTTCATTTGGTGTATGGTCTGGAAGCAATCTTAACCATTCAATGCGAAATCTCATCCCTCAAGCTTGCAATGAATCTACTTCCCGAAACTTCTGAAGAAGAGGCTTGTTTCTTAGAATTGATCCATCTGGATGAAACCTATCATGATGCCACGTTGGCTAATGAAGCACATAAGAAATGCATCAAGGCACAATATGACAAAAATATTAAGCCTTGTGTCTTCTCAGAAGGTGACCTGGTCTTGCTTTACGATCAAGATTCTGACAAATTAGGAGCAGGTAAATTTGAACCATTATGGATGGGCCCTTACATTGTTAAACGTGTATTGACAAAAGGATCCTACGAGCTAGTCGATTATGATGGGATTCCACTGTCGCAGCCCCGAAATAGGTTGTATATTAAACGTTACTATGCTTAATTAAGTGTAGTAAACTCATTGTACATATCCTTTTATTGCATTTTTGAGTGTTTTATTTTAGTGTTGTCATTTTGGTTAGGTAATCCACTTCACATTTGTTGCAGATGTCAAAATTTTTGGAACCATTTGTTGGGTATGCTGATGGAGCTAGTCGTAGTATGCAAAACCTATCTTCTACAGCCTGGGCCATTTTCGCTCCAAGTGGCGAGTTAGTGAGTTTCAGGGGGATATGTATTGGTCGATTGACGAACAACATCGCTGAGTATAGTGCATTGATTGAACTTCTCTCTGATGCCATTTCACATGGCATACGCCAACTCATTTTCAGGCTAGATTCACAACTCATCATTCTACAACTTACTGGTGTTTATTCCATTCGGAACCCATATATTTATCGCATGTTCTTAAGAGTTAGGATTTTGGAAATACATTTTGATTCCATTCAATATCAACACATTTCCAGAAACTTAAACACATTGACTGATTCATTAGCAAACTATGTGTTAAATAGACATTTGCAGCATTTGTAAAGAAAGCATTTCACATCAACATTTGCATTAGGATTTCATCACTTAGCCAAAATAAAACTCCAAAAATCAAAAATAGATAGTTGTTTATAGTTTTCACAAAATGTTTTGTGTCCAAGACAAAATCGGTCATTTGACCAAGAAACTTAAAGTAAATGCAGAAAAACATCCTAGACTAGTGATGTTGGTGATAACATGTCACCGCCTGTGCTATCATGCATAGGAGCCTAGTCCAACGACTTGGTACACTAGTAGTATGGCGCTGTAACCTCAAAGGTAACTCATCGGTCCTGACATCCTAAATGCCGAGAGCGAGGCCCCCAATCTGATCCTGCAGCACTGCAGGGTCTCTGATACATCTAGATCTCGAAGGAAGACCCTCCCTACAGCCTCTACTGCTGGAGCATCATCTGCTCCTCGTGGATATGCCACTGGTCAAACTGGTCCAATATCTGCACACACATGAGTTTTTTTAGTCTTGGTAACATAAAAAACACTAAAACATTAAAAAACTGAAAGAAAAAAAAAAAAAAAAAAATGTGGTCAAATCATTTCACCTATAGCACTCCATTGTTCACCAACTAGTAAAGCCAAATCTAGATCACCTCGAAAATCCATCCCAGTATGTGGATACTCTGCAAATACCATCTCCTAGCTGTTGAACCACTCAAAAAAGGCATTTGAGAAGGAGATCTGTGACTGACCGGCATGTCTAGCCATCAGGTCCACCCATCTCTGCATCCGTGGTTTCCTCGGTACTGGCAACCCCAGGGACCCAGAAAAGTGAAAAAAACTTGCCCATAATTGAGAGAAGAGGAAATGAAAATGAAGAGCTTGAGGGTAGCTCCTACATGGTCCTGACAGCGCGGAAAATGGTCCACAGGATCTCCCGAAATGAACTGGTGAAATTTGAGGGGGAAAACTGCTTCAGAGCTCCAAAATCCCAAATTTGAAATGAAATGATGAAAATGAAATGTTGAAACTACTTTTTTTGTTTACTTCAAAGTGAAATGTTAGTTTTAGTTCATTTTTCATCCATACATATGTATTTCTAATCAATTTGATGGAGTTTTGAGCAGGTTGAACGACCGATGAAAGAATCTGATGTGCTAAACAGTGAATTGAACATCTTTGACAACCAAGCAAACTTTTAGTCTTCTTTTTGAGCTTTGATTCAAAAATGAAAAGAAAACTACAGAGTCCTCTTTAAACCTTTTTCAGACTCGTTAAATATGAAAAGATTGTGTGATTCCCATTCTATCAGTTGAGCCTTGGCTGTTATCATCTCATCACCACCATCTCTTTAGCCGATCATATGATTTCACTTGGTTGTTTTTCCCTTTTGAGGAATAGTTGCAATGAGTGGTCTTATTAGCCCACCTCTTCACATAAATAAACATGTTTTGAAAAGTTCCAACATCATCGGAACCAGTTGCTACCCTAGACACCACTCATTCCTCAAAATAGAGTCCTCTTTAAACCCTTTTCAGACTCGTTAAACATGAAAAGATCGTCGAGCGCTTGTCCTTTCCAGCTCATTAAAGTATTGGAAATGTCATCCCTCCTGTATTATTTTATCCCTTTTTGGACCTGAGGGATTACTTTACAAAAAAGAACTTATGGAGTTTTCTTTTTGTCCCTTTTCCAACTCTCTAAACATGAAAAGGACCGAGTTATCCTTATCGTTAAACTCGTTAAAACAATAGCAACAAACTTGTCCATCTAGACGATACCGAGTTTCACTGTCGCTAGACTCATTAAAACATTAAATAATGATACGTTTGCCCAAAGGGAGAATTATAGAACAAGCATATGTTATCCTCCTCAAGCTTGACAAAAATAAAGAGGTACTGGTCAGCAATGACTAGGGAAAAAGGGAAAAAACTTGAAGAATTTATGGTAGTAGGTCGCTCTTGAACATGACACTTTCACTTCATCTCCATTATTGAGTTGGGTTGGGTTATTCCATTCACCATCATCATACCATTGGTCTTTCATACCATCCATCTTTTGGGGTTAACACTACCAATTCATCTCAGTGTCGCCGACATGTTCAAGAGAAGACATTTAGTTGAGAAACCACCATCTAGTTAATGTCTCATACACTACAATACCTTCAACCTTCATTCTTTCATGACCGCCATTCCTGAACCTTGTATCGTCAGCTCATTTTTCACCTCCAGAAATAATTTGCTTCATTTCATGTCGTAGATGTGGGATACATCAAGGCCATCCTACAACGAGTTGCTTCTTGTCGACATCAGCTCATTATCCAAGAAGTTGACTTAGAAACAACCCTTTCAATGCTTTGAAGCTTGCATACATCAATGGCAAGTTTCTCACTTCCAGCGACAAGTTGACATCAATGGCCTCTGACCAAAATATTTTGCATGGTGTTTGGCATCGGATCATATATTCACACCACATGAATTGTACTGTAGTACCTTGAGGGTCATTATCATTATCAGTGATTCCTCTCGCGTCTGTTAACAGCTCACATCATTGGATGGTAATTAGGCGATGTCTTTCCATGTTCGACTTCAGAACATCTCTTCAAATGGATTGACTTGTACATCGAGAAAAGATTGAATGAGTTTTGAAGACCCCGGATCTAGTTTCATCCATCCGGGCTGCGATATATTCAGGGATATAAAAACATCAAATGTACAAAGACTCTACAAAGATAGTCATCCTAACCATGGATGATGACTCTATATCTGAAGAATCACCAGTCTGTATCTGCAGACGACTATCTGATCTATGTACATGAAATGAAATTTATAAAGCTAAGCATGGGAATGCCTCCCTCAGCTAGATCATGAAAATCATATTATGATAATGTATTGTATTGTAACTGATGCAGGTCACCTTCCAGTTCGAAACTTCGGATCCTCATGATAAAGCATTTCACCCGACATGAATATTTACAACCTCATGCTTTAGGGGGAAATTGTTATAGACATATTTGGGCACATCAACCCCAAACTTATATGTCAATGTATTAGGGCTCATCAACCCCTAAAATATTTGTTTCATACCCTAAAGGAACATAGTCATCTGAATACGTCATTCCCCAAAAGCTCCATCTGAGAAACCATCCAGAAATTGCATAAATTAAACCATATTGACTGCTCCATGGGCAAAGTGCGATGTATACTGAGTGGTACACTGCCAGGGTATGATGCATACTGTTTAGGCCTTCTATAGGGTGTGATGGGCGAGGATGGACAAATGTCTGAGACAGTTTGCTAAGTGGATGCTCATGGAATCTTCTAGAAAATTCTCTTGTGCCACTTGCCTCTCTAAATTCGCCCAAGGATGAATAAGGGATCTAAACCATATGTTATCCCTTCTCTTATGGAACCAATTGTAACAAGTGGAATGCCACTAATCAAACCCCATGGATGACTCACACCCTTGCACACATCTATAAATGGATCCCTCATCCAAGAGATCTGGAGGCTGAAATGTTATGAATTGCAAGGAATTGCTAATAGTTTGTAATTGAGGAGAGAGAATTGTATTCTTGTGGGAGTGATCTTGCTATTTTATGAGGTGAAGAAGGATTGAAGTTGGGAGGATGATGCTGGGTCAGAAAACTGGGTTGTAATTCTCCCTTCTATCAATAAAGTTCTTCAAGTTTTCTTCCATATGATTGTGTAGTTGTGAATGCCATCATTTGTTCATTATATATCTGATTTTGTAATGTTTATGTTGTAATAGATCATGATGCTTTGACGATTCTTTTTTGTTGTGCTTATGTAGGTACTCTCCAAGCATGTTAAGTACGGGGAGGAATTGCGGGTTCTATCAAAGGAGAGAGAGATCAAGCAAGGGATCAAGCAGAAGTTCCAGGTTGGTTCCATTATCTTTCTCTAATCTGTTACACATAGAAGAAATCATTGAATTGCTTTAAACTATTGTTTCTAGGGTAGCTACCAAACCTAGAGGGCTAGCATTCTTTAGGAATACTAGTTTTCCTAGAAACAACCTCGGGTCCGAATTTCAGAGTTTGTTGCGCTATATTTACGGAGATATGATCTGAGGAAGTTGACCTTTTTGCAGACTCATGAATTACATTCCAAATAGGTGACCTGGGGAAAATCGTCATAACTTTTGTTTTGAGCATCAAATTGAAATTTCATCAGAAGTTATAGAAAGAGGATGAACTGTAGTTTCCTGTGTATATTTTTCAGATCCGAAAGTCAAAACAGTGATATGTGGCACTTCCTACAAGTTCGCTCTTCGGAAAAGGTATATAATCAAGTCATCTTGGGAGATTGTGCATAACTCTTTCTTGGAGAATCCAAATTTGATCAGAATGGTGGCATTAGAAAGAGGACGCAAAAGGCTACTACCAGTCGTAATTTCAAATCTTGTCTCACTATTTTTTTGGATATATGATCTGAGGAATTTAGGGTTTTTGCAGACTCCTGAAATACATATTAAATAGGTGACCTTGGGAACGTCATCATAACTTTCTGTCTGAGCATCAGATTGACATTTCATAAGAAGTTACAGAAAGAGGATGCACCATAGTTTTCTATGTATATTTTTCATATATGAAGGTCAAAATAGTGACACGTGGCACTTAATACAAGTTCAATCTTCTGAAAAGGTATATAATCAGGTCATCTTGGTAGATTGTGCATAACTCTTTCTTGTAGAATCCAATTTAGATCATACTAGTGGCATTAGAAAGAGGACACAAAGGGCTACTGCGGGTCGTGATTTCAAAATTGGAAGATACAAATTTACATAGTCACAGTCATTTCAAGATTGAGCTCCGAAAATCAAGAAAAAGCAAGATGAGGAAGTTTGATGGCAAGGATTCGGTAAATTGGATACTACAGATGGAGAAATATTTTGATCTACATGGTGTACCACTGTTACAAAAGGTATGTATTGCATCTAATTATTTAGAACCAAATCAATTTTTATGGTATAAAGGGCTTTGTTCTCGTAAACCACTTGTCACGTGGTCAATTTTCATAGAGGAAATGATAGCACATTATGAGGATACAAAGAGAAACACCTTATTTAGCCAATTGATAAATCTCAAACAAAAGTGTTCAATGGAAGAGCACATTGAGGACTTTCAAAAAGTGAATATAAGGGTAAATGATATTCCAGAGAAGCAAATGATTGATGTCTTCATAGGTACTTTAAAGGATAACATTCAACATGAGATTCGTCTTTAGGAACCTAATTCATTGGAGAAGGCATTCAGGTGGGAAAGAAAAATTGAAAGCGAAATTATGAAAACAAGGAATCCCACCACTCATGACTATAATTATGGAAGTGTTTCTTCTCCTAGCCTTCCACAACCTACAAGGTTTACACCACAACAATTGGCAAAAAAAGAAGAGAAAAATGGCTTTGTTACAATTGTGATAGAAAATGCACTAAAGGTCCTAAGTGTGCTGAGAAGAAATTATTTTACATAGAGTATGAAGAGGAGGAAGAAAAGGATCAAGAAACATCAAAAGAAGAGGATATATGCCAGGACCCAACCCAAGAGAAAGAAAAAATGAATCCAACCATATCCTGTAAAGCATTGGCAAGAATTACCACTCCTCAAAATCTCAAGATAGAAGGACATATCAAGAAGAAAAAGGTTCAAGAAGTGAAAGATCACATCGAGAAAGAAGAAATGAATCCAACCATATCTTGTAATGCATTGGCTGGAATTACCACTCCTCAAACTATCAATATAGAAGGACATATCAAGAAGAAAAATGTTGAAGAAGTGAAAGATCACATCGAGCACCAAGAAATGAATCCGACCATATCTTGTAAAGCATTGAAAGAAGTTACCACTCCTCAAAATCTCAAGATAGAAGGACATATCAAGAAGAAGAAGGTTCAAGCAGTGAAATATCAGGAAGAAAAGTATCAAGAAACATCAAAAGAAAAGGATACTCACCAATAACCAACCCTAGAGAAAGAAGAAATGAATCCGACCATATCTTGTAATGCATTCGTCGAAATTACCACTCCTCAAACTATAAAGATAGAAGGACATATCAAGAACAAAAAGGTAATATTGTTGATTGATTCAGGTAGTACCGATAATTTTATTAATTGTAAGATAGCCAAGGAATTGAATTGCTTCCTATATCTAGCACCAAAGTGTCAAGTGACGGTTGTAAGTGGAGGAACCATAAATTTCTCTAGAAAGTGCCATAATATCAAGCTATCCATGGGAGAATATATATTGAATATCCCAATGCTTTCTGTTCCAGTGAGTGGCACTGCTGTTGTACTAGGAGTCCAATGGCTACAATCCTTGGGTACAATAGCTTTTAATTTTCAATAACTTTTTATGAAATTTTCTTTGGAAGGAAACAAAGTTGAATTAAGGGGTATCACAGGGAAACCAAGAAAGATAGTCATCTTTGACAGAATGGCAAAGCTTCTAAAGAAAGAAAAACGAGGCATAATTGCACACTTATGTTCGCTAATGGTTCGCACATCGAAATCATGTATTTCTCTAGATCTCCAAAAAGTCTTGGACAATCTTTCTAAGGTATTTGAGACTCCCAAAGGTCTCCCACATATTCGTGATCATGATCATGCTATTCATTTTATTCCAGGAAGTGTTCCTCCAAATGTCAAGCATTATAGATATCCATATGCCCAAAGGAGTGAAATTGAACATATGGTTGCAGAAATGGTAGAGGTTGGTATAATTATCCAACCAAATTTTATAAACAAAGAAATATATGAATGGAATAATGGTCAAGCTCGGTGGGAACTCATTCAAAAGTTTCCAAATATCCCAATTCCAACAATACTGCCAGAACTTGAGAAGGAAGTAAAAATCATATTGGAACCTGAAGCATTTACAGAACCGAGAAGATGACAGCTACGAAATCAATCAATTTCAAAGCATCTCATCAAGTGGAAGAACTTACCCCTTGAATATTTTGCATGGAAGGACAATACTTTTATACAGAAGCATCAAGAACTACCCAAGCGTTGAGGACAACACTTTTTGAAGGAGAGGGGCATGTTAAGCCCCTATACTACTAATGTAACCCCTTATTGTTATTATTACAACCCCCTTATTATATTATTGTACCCATGTAGTCCCCATATTATTATTATTGTGCCTTTACATTATTATTGTTATGTTGGCTCTGATTATATTATGACCCCTTAGACTCCTATATATAGAAAGGAGGTCTTGTCATTTGTATCATCCAAGAATTGTTCATTTGTGTAATGTAAAGGGGGTTGCCCCCTCGAAGAGGTTGAATTCTAAGGCGTTGATCTATCTTTTCTATCTTTTTGTGAGCTGGTTTCATAACATGACTTCACTAGACTCGTAACATCTAAATGGTGCAAGACTCATTAAGCGTGACGAGACTGAACCACTCCTTTTTAGGGTTTGTTAAAAATACTTTGAAGGACTCATCCAAAGGATGAGCTTACAAGACAAGAATATGTCATCCTCCTCAAGCTTGTAAACAATAAAGAGGTACTTGTCAATAATGGTGGGGGAAAAGTGAGAAATAATATTTGTTTTGTATTTGTAAAAGGCAGTATGTCGCTCTTGAACATGACACTCCGTCACTTTTGTGTCCGGGTTGGGAAACCCATTTGTCTCCTATTTTCCCATACCTCATTGAAAGTCTTCAGTTGATTTCAGTTTTATTTTTTGATTCGAATGTTGCCAAGTCATTATGTCATTTCTTTGATATGTTCAAGAGAAGTTCAACCCTAGTCAAATTGCTTTGCTACTCATTAGCCTTTAGTTACATAGACCATCCCTGAGCCAGTCCGGGATTACTCCAAATTGTTGTTCTTCAAAACTTGACATGATTTTTATGTCATAGACCCTCTTGTGATGGGTCACTTCCTATCAACATCAGCTCATTATCTAGGAAGTTGATCTAGAAACCTTCAGTACCTTTAAGCCCGCATGCCCTAATGGCAGGTTTCTTGCCTTCAATGACAGGTTCTCATCATTGAACTTAGATCGAATGATTATATGAGTGTTTGACATCAACACATATATTTACGCTTCATAGATTGTACTAGAAGTACCTTGAGAGCCATTGTCATTATTGGTGGTTTCTCTACACTTTTTAACATTTCACATCATTGACCAGTAATCAAGTGGTTTCTACCATGTGCGACAACGAGACATTCACTTGCATGGCTCAATTCGTACTACAGATCGAGAGATGGAGATCAAGACCTTAGATCTAGTTTCATACATCCAGGCTATGTGGAGTTATTAAATATTCATGATTGTAAATTTAGATCCATTGATGGCTACATCCATACTATGTTGTCTATTGACATGGATCTTCAAATGTATTTTCATATTGTTCTTTGAGACATTTATGTTTTGAGTATGGGAATGCCTACCTTAGTGATGATATTATACATTTCATTGTAACATTTTATTGATTTTTTCAGGTCTTTGAATTCAGTCTTTAATCCAAACCTTAGCATGATAAATTGCTTCATTCATCAAATATCTCTCTGACTTTGCACTTTAGGGGGCAATCGGTTACACGTCATTTTTTCGCATTAGGAAAATGACAATTGGTTTGGATCTTTCGCTATCCACAAATGTGTCCCAAAGCATTCCCCTACAAAGTTAGAATCCAAATTATCCCAAATAAAGTGGAATTCCTGGATCCCATGGTACAAAACCTTATATTGGCTACCTGTGCGGTTCCCTAGTCAATTTTTGTGCATACGAAAAGAAGACCATTAGAAGTTGCGCATAAGCACGAACGACCTTATAATGTGACCTGTGAATATGACTTAATGCATGTAAAAATAAAAAGTAAAGTCAAAAACATTGTTGGTAGCATCTATCCCAACCAACAAGCTTCAAATGGTTTCCTATTCAGTCCTAATCCATCCAATCATGGATAAACTCCCTCTCTTTATGGAATCCCTATCCTGCCATTAGTGGATCTTATCCCTTGGAAAATGGATCCCAAACTTCCCACTCTTGGCCTATAAAGATAATACAGGCCCGAGGATTGAGGGGGACTATTGGAAGTAGGCTTATGCTGCAGGAATAAGGTTGGAAGGCTATTCATTCAAGGAGAGGGTTGGAGATTGTGGGAAGGGACTTGCAACATCAAGGCTACATGGTTGTAAGGTTATTCTCCATTTTATTAATATAAGGCAATTGTTCTTTCTCAATTACATCTTTGTTGATATAACTTGTAAGATTATTTGATCACCTACATAGATTGCGACTGCATATTGATCAGTTTATGATACATGATTGGTTAATTAGTCCATTTATCTCTTATGGTTATATATTGGATGCTTTGATATCTTGTGTATTTATGCCTATGCAGATCTCCTTCATGACATTATGGAGAAGTTGTGGGGAGTGACAGGAGGATCTCTAAAGCATCAAGGAGCGAATGGTCAAAAGTTTGAAGAGAACTTCATCAATAATTTTGTTTAAATAGCAAGTGGCCTCTATCATAGTATATGTTTCAATCAATCATAGTCTAGAGAAAGATAGCAGTTCATGTTTGCTTGGTACTAAGTATTTTTGAAGTCTAGGGAGATTGCTCTTGTCCGCAAGAGGAATAAGTCCACATAATAGTGAGTAGGCCTAATATATAGCCTTTTGTCCATGTGAAAAGGTGTCAATTTAGCTGAGTTGACTTGTCTTTTTGGAGGGACGACTTGGCCTACTTGAGGGACAAAATATACTTTAAAAAAATCAATATTTACTTCTTATAATATTTTTCTTTTGACTCAAAAAATTTCTTTTTTACTCCAGCATAAAGAGCATGCTTAAAAAATTATAATCAATTACAAACTATACATTATGAAGATCGAACCTAGTTACAATTCAACACTCCCTTTTAACTAAGGAGGTATTCATAATGACTCATCGATATTTTCTCAAGTTGAAAAAATTCTATAAGAAATTATCCATATTGTGTGGTTATGTCTTTCAGTGTCATCGCATTACCACAAAAAATGCAGATCACAGAAGCCTCAAATCTATTATGATCCATATTGATAATCATTATCAATAACATCAGCATAACTAGCATTGTCAAATTACCAAGGCCTTGTCAAGTAAGCTCTATCTCTCCACTAGAATATAGCATAATGTTGGGAGGCATTCAACAAGACACCACAGAACCACCTCTTTGAGGCACACACTCCACCTAGGGTCCTTAGAGCATGTCCTCCATAGGACCATTTCCTAATTCGGTGTCACAGTGCTTGACTTAGGGATGCCAGTCCTAATCGGTCATGATACTTGATAGAAGGAAATGTCGCTCCACCAGAACATTCTTAAATTGAATCAATGTACTTGAATTATGGTGTTAATCCTAATCAACCATAGTACATGACACAAGAATGTCATTCCATTATGCTTATCCAATATACCATTCTCCCTATCGAGGTCCATGCACTCGACTTAGGGTGTTAATCCTAATCAAGCATAGCACATGACATAGGGAGAAACTAGGTGTCCATCCTCACTCCCTCTCAATATGGGAGGAGTTATCCATGAGTATAAGCTTTCCTTAGAAGTACTCATGTTTCCCTTTCATGGATATCTATTGTAGCCTCTTGACACTCATCATCACCATGTATCGAATAGTGGTACTTCATCATAATGTGCTTTGACCTTCCATGAAAAACAAGTTTTTTGTCAATCTTCATACAAATTACTATAAAGTATCACAGTAAAATATAGCATGCCATTGAATGGTCCATCAAACATCAAATTTATCACATCTAATTGCACAAGCTACCATATATTATTCCTATGCAGTGATTATTGCAATAAAATCATGCTTCTTGCTCTTCCAAGAAAACATAGCAGATCCCAAGTAAAAACAACTACTAGTAGTAGTTTTCTCATCACAAGCGTTGTCAGATTAGTAATTGAATCAAATATATTAGAGAACTAATCAATTTCTAATACAATGATGGATCAACAATGTTTGAATCAGAAAGCCTAGATTTCTTTAAATTAATTTACCATGGGTTTACAATCCATCATCCAAACTCTAGGAGGATCTTGATCACATGCTTCCATAAGTCTTCTTCAATCATGAGGTATTTTATTTTTATTTTTGTTCTCTCAAAATCCTGGGGTAACTCTTCTAACTGAAGCAATCATCTTAACATGACCCTCTCCCTCTTACTAAGAGAACCTTCTTTCTCTTGTGTTGCCATATACTAGATCTTGATTTATTTTAGTCATAAACAAAACATACTTCAAATTGTCTGCTCCTCCAATATATAAGTATTCTATAAATCTAGAAATTGCTCTAGCTACACTTCATTCTTCCATATCATTCTTCTACTGCCAAATCCTAGGAAACCCTTATCATTTTCCTGCAATCCTCACTCGAAGGACACAGAAGAAATATTACAACTAAACAAAGAGTACATAGACAAGATGTTAGAATCTGCAAAGTTAAAGCTTATTGATTCTTCATTTCCTTAACTTTAATATTTTCTTATGAACTTAGATATTCTTATTATGTTCTTTTAGTTAGATCATTTTGTTAAAAAAAATATCAAGAATGGAACATGATCTAAAAATGGGGCACTTAGACTTCTTGTCTAACTTACAAGAACCTCTCCCACTTCCAAAGCTTAAATATTCCCAAGTCTTAACGATTAACCTGTGCGGAATTAAATATGTGCTTGAAAATATGAGTGTATGCTTATGTTTGTTTTAAACTGTTCAGGTGTTGTAAATTGATTTGCTTAAACTGATATAAAGCAAATAGCAACAATTAAAACAGCATATGCAATGCAGCAAAAAAACACACACAGAACAGCAATATTAATTTGGATTTCACCCAAAACTCTTGGGCTACGTCTCTGTAAGCCCTAGTCAACTCGACTAGGCTCTCTGGGATTATGGAAAAGTCCTTTTACAATCTCTTGGCTCAACTCCACTGTTTTACACAGAAAGAATGGGATTAGACACCATTTTATCCTGGATCTTGAAGCTCTCGCTCTCGCTCTCAGCTTTGGCTCTGACTCTCTGCAAATGACAGCTCTCGGGCTTTTCACTTGACTTCCATGTGACTCCACTTGGCTTCTCTGTGCATTAGCTATGCGTTCTTTTTTCCTTCCCTTTTTGTGCTGCTCTCTTTTGCCTTAGCTTCCTACTTTGGCTTAGCCCCTTGTTTTTTTTCTTAGCTTCGCCTTCGCTCTCTGCCTATCTTTTTCTTTTTCTGTCATTCTGTGGCTTTAAGCCAATCAACGCTATCTGTTCATTTTCCTCTTCCGGGCACTCTGGCTCCTGGCCTCTGTCTGCTCAAATCTCCCTCTGAGCATTAGCAATCATTGCTAAACGCCTTCAAGGATGGTGGCCAGCTATTCTGCAATAGAAGAGACCATCGTTGCTTTGAAAAGCCCAAAAATAGTGTTCTCTATTTACACAAAGGAATACTCTAAAACACAGGAAAAGCTGCCAATCTACCGCTTATCAGATTTCAAAAATCATTAACTCCGCCCTAGACTCCTATCGGGTCTGCCAGTAATCTCTATCGCAAGTCACAATGCCCCTGCGCCATGGTTGCTTTCATATTTGTAAAAATACATTAAAAACACTGAAAATCCAACGAAGGGATTTATGGTGGACTTCAAATAATTATGCAGTAGCATTTATAACCCTTTCAAGTCTGGTCGCGTCGCATCGGCACATATATATATGGCCCTGCTCCGTTGTATTACTCTGACGCGATATTGCGATGTGATTGATCGTAATCACGTATCGCATGGACCTGGGGTCCTTCCATATGGCATGGCCTATGCCGATGCCAATCTGTCGATGCTGATATTGGCGATCAGAATATCACTCGGCCTGGGGTCCTACCTTAAGTCCCATGCCATTGCCAATGTCGATCCGCCGATTTTGACGATTTCAGTATCACTCAACCCATTCCTTATGTTATATCGCATGTCTGCCTCCGACCCAATATGTCAGGGATCGGCAATCGGGGGTTTCTCCCCTTTCTGCTTAATTCCGCTCTTTTTCCCTAGTCCGATGTGGTTTCCCTTTATAAGGTTTTTTTTTTTTGCCCATTTTAGAGGATTTTTCCTCTTTTTCTAAAGAACATAGGGCATCTTCTTTCTGTGATAACTTCTGCATCCTAAGTCCATTTTTGCCCATTCAAGTTATAGTAGATTCAGAATGAAAATATCTCTGTAATGGGGCTATTTCTAGGAACTTCCTTGGACTTTCTTTTTCCTCAGTGAGGAACACTTAGACTGAGGAGTCTATCCAAAATCCATTTTGGATCAGAACAACAACAAGAGAGGACACAAAAATTAGGCTCTCATCAAGGGCAAAACCCCTCCAAGGGGAAAACTCAGTAAAATCTTCTCTTCTTATAGAATTTTCTTCAAAATTAGAAACAAAGACCAAAAACCTATACTAAGTCCTTCTCCAATAACCAAGTCATCCATCCAACAAGTCTCTTCTTGATTCTACACTAACTAGCTTCAAACTACAACTTCGACTTGCCAACTTTAATACTACATATTGTCCTACAACTTTGACCTTACAATTTTGGCTTTGCATTTTCCAAAGAAACCCTAGTTTAGCTTCCTCCTAAGACCTTTATAGAGAAAGAAAACTCCTGCTAAGGTCAACAAGGTCAAGGTAGGGTATTCTTCCTTCTAGCTACAAGATCTTGAACTTCGTCCTATAGCATCTAGGACCTGCAACTTCAACCTCTTTATGCAGTACAAGAAACCTTAGATTTCCCATGTGTGAGAGAGATAGAGACCAAAAATAGAGAATTCACTTCCTTCTTGGATTCCTCTTGCCTTCTAGACCTTCAGTCTTCTTTTCTCTTCTCCTAGCTACAAATCAAACTTATTCTTCAGATATCGAACTTTTGAATGAGTGAGTGTTAAATAAGGTTGAACTGCTCCTTTATATAGCCTTCTCAAAAGGTTGAATTCCCTCCTTTAGGTTGACTTGTACTTTTGGAGTTTCTCGTACTTTCTAGACTCAAAATACTTATTTTTACAATTACGTTTTTACCTGAATGATCTTATAAACATGATGTTGACTCCTTTGACTCATGAAAATAAGTCCTAAGACCTAACAAACCCTAGAAGCATGAAGAACATGATTTTACCAAGAAGACAATCAATAATGAGCATGAAACCCATTCTTTTAATAATAATACCTTTTTAATTTATTCTCTTTTTTTTTACATAGGATACATATTGAAATGAACAATAATTATGAAGACTGAAACTAGTCAACACTCCCTCTTAACTAGGGAGATATTCATAATTGTACACCATCATTCTCGAACTAAAGAGTTTTCATAAGAAGAGTCAAATTGATAAGCCATATTGTAAGCATCATCATTATGATCAACACTGTCTCTAAGGCATAACTAGAAAATCTCTACTTTAATCAAGAGCATTATGTTGGGAGGCTTTACGTGTGATACCACACTACCTTTATAAGGTAAATACCCCATCTAGATGTCCACAAGGTATGTCCTTTACAACTATTCTTGTCATAGATATCCATACCTGAGTCCTCAAAGAGTATCAGTCCTCTTCTACCACTCTTCTCTTGAATGCTTGTCCCATTTGATGAGTCTCATCATTGAGTAATTATATGGGCCTTAATTGGCCTTAATTCACCTCCTAGCTTAGTCAAACCAACTATTCTCACATCCTATTACATACTTTTGATTATATTTTTCTAATGATATAAGTTAAAGTTGGATATTTTTCTTTGTGGTCTAATGTGCACATAATGCATGAATAAATGATAAAAGAAAGGGAAATGCATGGATAAACGGTAAAAGCAAGGAACCATGGTAAAAGACCTTGGTAAAAACTTGGATGGGACAAGGGAGAGGAATTACAGGAGGTAAATCCTCCTCATTTACTACCCATCCATTTGAATATCCCTCCATCATCTAAAAGTACAAACAACCAAATTAGGAGTACTAAAATACAGCCAAGCAAGTGGAAGTACAAGCAGCCTCCCTACTAGAAGGCAATCGAACTAGTGAAAATGAAAGGACAAGTTACCATTAAGTTGGGAGATGTACCTCCCTAATTTTGAGGGAATTCGTTGAGACTTCAGATGTAGAAATAGAGAGGCTTAGGACCTCAATTGCTTTAGTTAACCAATAGTTAGTCAGTCAATTAGCAAGTATTCAGACTTTTTGTCTAGTTGCAAACTTGTAACAGTTTTGATGTAATACAGTGTTCTTTTATAATGAAGATGAGTTTCAATTTGAGCCAGCACTAAGTTAACTCAGAGGGCTGAAGCTCTTGGGTTAGGGCCCGACCCTAGCAGCCAAATCTCCCCTTTATTGTAATGATATGCTAGCGTAGTTTCCTGTTTTTGTTCATTTACTTAAGTAGTGCCTTCTCATTACAGCAGCAGTACAGATTCATGGTTTCCTGTTCATTTGCTCAAGTAGCCATTTCAGTAGTAACATAAATGCATGGTTTGATTGTTCATTTGGTTAAATAGATTTATTTCCATTACAGTGGTTCAGCACAGATTTATGGCTTTCATGTTCATGTACTTAAGTAGCTTCCTATTTTCTGTTAATTTGCTTGAATAGTTACAGTTTCATTACAGTGGTGCAGAACATAGTAGTTGTGTTTCAGTTTGTTCCATTCATGCTTTCATTTAATCAGTAGGTTGGCAAATAAAATATCCTCAAGGTTGCTCATAGGTGTCTCGGCCTCACCTCCTCCCTCTGGGACCATCATGTGAGGAAGAAACCCTGCACCAACCCCAAAAACACAGGGTTTTGTTTTTCATAGGGTTTTTCATTTAGTGCAGTCACATGGTTCATCATCTCATTACATGGTTCATGGTCCTTCACTCATTCCCTGGTCATTTTTTCCTTCACCCTCTGCTTAAGACCTCACTCATACTGTCATTCTCCTTCAACATGAAACGCTTGAGAAGAAGCTGTTAAATTCATGTTTAAACAGTTTTTGCCAGTAAATCGCTTTACACAACAAAACTAACCAATCACCACCCAAATTCACTTTTCACGTTTGTCTTTTTTCCCTTTAAATCCCAACCTTCGATCTTCCTTGTCAGATCTGATGACTATCGCACCCCCGCTCACCAACCTTCTCGGTCAGATCTCCACCATTGATCAGCCCCACCCGATCCAATAGGTGTTGCTCCATATCACGTGGATTTCTATACAACCTTTATCCAGTTATGGGCATGTGATATGAGAATTTTCCATGTGCTACGTGTCGGCCAGGGAGGCTAATTGCATGAAATTCCCCAAAACTGCTTACAGCTTTGAGGGTGTGCGATATTCCACTTACCACCCTCTAAACCCACTCTCCCATTTTTGCACGTTTTCCTTTGCCTGCTTCCATCTCAGCCATCAATCTGTCAGCTGATCCGACAGCTGTCACTTCACCCGATACCACTCCCGCACACTCCTTTTGCCCGCAATCTCCACCATCCATCTGCCAATTTCCTCCGCAATATAATCTCAGCTATTCATTTGCCTTCCACCCACCTGATCTAATGGTCCTCATGCACTGTTGCTCATTAATTCCTCTTTTCACCATTTTGATCTTCAACCTTTTTTCCGATTCAACCCATACTTAGCCTAGTTGCCTTCGCCTGCACCTTAGGATAGTTTTGTGCTCTTTTACTTCTACAATTTAGATAGTTAGCATTATATTAGTGTTGTTTAGCAATTCTACTTAGTCTAGTTGTTTTCATGATTAATTAGGTTATGGTTATTTAGGTTTGCATGTTGTTTTCTTCATTTCTGCAGTAGAATAGTTGTCCCCTAGACTAGGTTTGCTCTCCTTCCATCAAAATCAAGCTTCTTCTGACCCTATAGAAGTCTGGCTTGGAACCCTTGGGGTCTCTTCCCAGATGAGCAGTGACAACAAGCAACACCTTCACTTCTACTTGTGTATATAGCATAGTCACCTCCAAGTTTGTACGAACCCCAGGTTGATAAGTAAATTTGGTAGCCCTAGGAGTTGCAACATTCTTGCTTCATTACCTAGGCTCATCACTTTTTGGCGTCGTTACTGGGGAGGTGTCAGAGTAGTAGTGATTATTATTTTCTTCTATTTTCTAGTTTCCAACTTTCTTCCATTAGTTTATTTCTACAAAAGTAATCTAGTCTATTTCTTTCATTTTGTCATTTATGTGCTTTCCTTTCCATTCTGCAAGTTAATATAGTTTCCTTTCCATTCTTCAAGTAGTCTTTCATTCAACAATTTCAATTTAGCAAGTAGTTTCCTTTTGTTAGTGGTTTTCATTCAATTCAGAAATTTCATTTCTGCAAAACGAAACAAACAAAAATCTGCATTAGGCATATTTAATTTCAAAAGTAGAGAATTGCATTGCATTACAGTTTTCCATTCAATCATAAAAACAAAAACAAAACAAAAAATCTCCAACACCAACCCAACCTCCCCATTTGATCATGTGGTGCAGTAAGAGCCACATCACCATTCACTCTTGCAGGTAGAAGAAGAAAATGGAAAAGCATGTAGAAGAAATGGATGGATATGATGACAATCAGGAAGATCCTCTTTGATTTCCCATTCAAGATATTGATGGTAGTGTGCACATGAAAAACATCCCTCCATCCTTTCTTCCAAAATTTCATGGTCTAGGATTAGAGGATCCAGAAACCTTTCTCTTTGAGTTTGAGATTGTGTGCAGATCTTATGGTTACTTATCAAAAACTCAAAAATTGAGATTGTTTCCAAGCAACTTTAAAGAATAGAGCTCTTATATGGTTCATGAGCTTAAGGACTAATTCAATAATATCATGGAATGATATGCAAAATATATTTCTAGTCAAATATAAAGATCATGATCTTAAAGAAGAAATATTTAGAATGAATCAAAGAGAAGATGAGAGTCTAGAGGATCTAATAGAGAGGTTCATGTACAATGTTAAGAGGGAAAAACTACATCATTTAGGATCTGACACACTAAAAAACCTCTTACTTAGAACAATTAGGGATGAATGGATTGATCTCCTTAATATCATGAGTAAAGGTGATGTATACCAATTATCATTTGAGGAAATTTGTGAAACATGCAAACACATATCAAGAGGAAAAGCAAGAGTAGGTAAATCAGCATCAAGATCAGTAAGTCCAGCGAAACTTGTAAATTTTCTTGATGATTTTAAAGCAGAAATTCTTAGCAATCTAACAAAACAAGTAGAAATGTTAAGAATAAAAGAGGAAGGAAAAGAAAATGCTAATATTTGTGTTGTAGAATCACAGGATGTTATACCTTCTCCATCATTACCAAGGTTGAAGAAAGTTCACAGGGAGGACAATGGACCAAGTCCATTGCCAATGTAGCAATGTTATGTAGCTCCAAGAGGACCATGGCAGCTTATTCAGCCTGATATGATGCAAGAGCCTAATTCAGAATTTCAAGCTTATGCACATCCACCTCCAAGTAGTTGGAACACACCTTTTCCTTGGGAACATTGGCCATCACAACCCCAAAACCAATCTTGGCAACAAGGTTGGCAAGGAACTTATGGGAGCCATCCACAATATCCTCAATATCCTCCATATCAAATGCCATGTTATCCTTACCATTCACCTCCACCACAACCACAACTCCATCCCCATCCATCTCAACTATACACTCTCACTCAACTACTTGTATCACCATTTCCAAACCCACACATTGAAGTAGCTCAGCCCACTTACAATGCTAAGATACAACACTTCCAGACATCTCCTCTTGAGATCTATGGTATTCACCATAGCTTAGGAAGAGTATTGCAAAAGAGAGATCCTCCTGATATCATTGAAAGACAACATATAGAAGAAGAAGATTCCAAAGAGAAGATCAAAGAACCATGGGTTACAGTTGATGGAGAACAGACAGCAAAATCAGAAATGGAGAAAGCTCCCTCATGGTTACAATCAATTCCTTGATATGTTCAAGAGAACACTCAGAAAAAAGAGGAAGATTTGAGGGGCATGAAAGAATAAGACATCCAAGATGATCCAAATCAGCAAGCGAACCAAGGATATCACAACTACATTGAAGTATGGTTCCAGACAGTCACTAAGTTGCAGCATCACTCTCTTCCTCAAATATGCTTGATCCTTTCAAAGTCAAATCATTTGGTCTCTGAAATCCAGGTACATGGCACAGCATACATTTCAAGCCCCCACATCATCTTGTCTGTCATCTTGATGTGCACCTGGCTCCATTGGAAGTATTCTTATACTTAAAAGTGATTTTGTTTTTCAAGTAGGGTAGGGTAGAAAGAAAAAAAAAAAAAAAAAAAAAATATATATATATATATATATATATATATATATATATATATATATATATATATATATATAGATATATATATGTGTGTGTGTGTGTGTGTGTGTGTGTGTGTGTGTGTGTGTGTGTGTGTGTATGTGTGTATTAAAAAATAATAACAATACTAATAATAAAAATAGAAGGTGAAAACCTCCTTTGAGGCACCTTAGATTGGCTCATTGATTGAAAACCTCCATGAGGCGGTCAATGGTTTGGAAAAAAGAAAAAAAACATAATTGTTATTTGCAGGTGGATGAGAAAGAACAAGCAAGGAGCAAGGAGAAGATCAAAAGGCAACCCTGCCTCACATATATTCATCTCCTCCACTCCTTACCATGCATCCCTCCATCAATTCCATTGTTTTTCACTTCATTGCTTCAATTCTGGAGAAGATTATGTTTTCCACAGAATCACCTCATCCATTACTATCATCCATGCATCCATACACACTCCTGCTCCCTCTGTACATTCAGCAGCATCTAATCTGCAATCATAGACATCATCAGCAAACAACATAGGAGGAAGAAAGAGCTACACAACATCAGCAGCATTCGATCTGTAGTCACAGACACCATCAGCAGACAGCAGAAGAGGAAGAAATATGACCATCGCAGCAGCAGCAGCGTCAGATCTGCAGTCAAGAAACCATCAGCAAACAGCAGAGGAGGAAGAAGAATGACCATCAGCAGCACCTCTGATCTTTGACAACTACAGTGTGGCATTAAGGTCATAGGTAAGTATCCTACTCACTCACTCGTATGCGTCATTTGATCAAATGTTGTAAAGGTTAAGAGGTAGTTGGTTTGAAAGTAAAAAGGTGGCCAATTTCCTCTAAAAAAAGGCTAGTGGATTAAATACACAGGAAACTCTGTTTTCTCAAGAATTTGCTTATTTCTTCTTCAAGCCTCACAAGAAAGATGCTCATCAAGTATATCTCATGTGAGGGTAGATACAATATTGTTTATGGCTACCATTTTATAATGTTTGATGCAATCACTCATGGACTCCAGCAGTAAAGAAAAGACAGGAAATTCCCAATATTTAGCTCACCATGGGTTGATGCCCTCCAAAACCTCAAGATCCCTATAACATGGACAGGCTTCAATGACTTACTAGCAGAGGATGACATCAAAACCTTAATCTATGGTGTTAGTCCTTCTGTCAGTAAGGAGGAGGCAAAACAAGAAAAACGAAGATACAGAGCTAGATGGGGATGAGTTGGACAAAGAAGAAACTAATATAGAGGGACATGATGAAGAAGAACACAAGGAGGAGGATGTTGAAACAGAGGAGGAATGAAGCAAGAAATTGGTGGAGATGAGGAACAGCAAAAGGAAGAAAATAAGAAAAACAGAGAGGCAGAAGGCATTGAAACAAAAGGGGGAGAATAGAAAAAACAGCTAGCATGTATAACCAGCCTCTCCTTGGAGGCCATCCAGTATAGAATGACAGCGAAACCTTATGCTCCTTACCTCAAATAATAGTGGCTGCAATTTCAGATTAAAACACTAATTATGAGGATATGTTTAGGCTACTAAAGAAATGATAATATACATGCCTGCTAAAGGATATGGAACACACTGCCACGTAGCTTGAAGATAAAATAATATTAGTGGGAAGAAGGAGCAAGGAAAGCAAGCTTCTATAAATAAGAAGAAGAGACCACAGCAGAAGCATGAGATGTCAGAGAGGCTACGAAAGCCACTAAGTTTCTCAAAGGATGAGCAACACTTTCAGTAAGGGGGTGATGATGAGTCTCATCATTGAGTAATTATATGGACCTTAATTGGCCTTAATTCACCTCCTAGCTTAGTCAAACCAACTATTCTCACAACTTATTACATACTTTTGATTATATTTTTCTTATGAGATGAGTTAGCGTTGGATATTTTGCTTTGTGGTCTAATGTGCATATAATGCAGGAATAAAGGATAAAAGCAAGGGAAATGCAAGGATAAAAGGTAAAAGCAAGGAACCATGGTAAAAGACCTTGGTAAAAACTTGGATGGGACAAGGGAGAGGAATTATAGGAGGTAAATCCTCCTCATTTACTGCCCATCCATTCGAATATCCCTCCATCAGCTAAAAGTACAAACAACCAAATCAAGAGTACTAAAAGATAGCCAAGCAAGTGGAAGTACAAGCAGCCTCCCTACTAGAAGGTAGTCGAGCTAGTGAAAGTGAAAGGACAAGTTACCATTAAGTTGGGAGTTGTACCTCCCTAATTTTGAGGGAAGTCGTTGAGACTTCAGATGTATAAATAGAGAGGCTTAGGAACTTAGTTTTTTTAGTTAACCAATAGTCAATCAGTCAGTTAGCAAGTATTTGGACTTTTTTTCTAGTTGCAATCTTGTAACAGTTTTGATGTAATACAGTGTTCTTTTATAATGAAGATGAGTTTCAATTTGAGCCAGCACTGAGTTAACTCAGAGGGCTGAAGCTCTTGGGTTAGGGCCCAACCCTAGCAGCCAAAGCTCCTCTTTATTGTATTGATATGCTAGCATAGTTTCTTGCTTTTGTTTATTTACTTAAGTAGTGCCTTCTCATTACAACAATAGTACAGATTCATGGTTCCTGTTTTCTATTAATTTTCTTGAATAGTTGCAGCTTCATTACAATGGTGCAGAACATAGTAGTTGTGTTTCAGTTTGTTCCATTCATGCTTTCATTTAATCAATAGGTTGGCAAAGAAAATATCCACAAGGTTGCTCACAGGTGTCTCGACCTCACCTCCTCCCTTTGGGACCATGATGTGAGGAAGAAACCCTGCAGCAACCCAAAAAACATAGGGTTTCGATTTTCATAGGGTTTGTCATTTAATGCAGTCATGTGGTTCATCGTCTCCTTACGTAGTTCATTTCATGGTCCTTCACTCATTCCTTGGTCATCTATTCCTTCACCCTCTCCCTAAGACCTCACTCATACTGTCATTCTCCTTCAGCAAAAAATGTCTGAGCAGAAGCTGTTAAATTCATGTTTAAATAGTTTTTTCTGGTAAATCACTTTACACAGCAAAACTGACCAATCACTGCCCAAATTCACTTTTCACATTTGACTTTTTGCCCTTTAAATGCCAATCGTCAATCTACCTTGTCAGATCCGACGGCTATCGCACCCCCGCTTACCAACCCGCTCGGTCAGATCTCCACCATTGATCAGCCCCACTTGATCCAACGACTGTTGCACCATATCGCGTGGATTTCTATCCAACCTTTATCCCACTGAGGGCACACAATATGAGTGGTTTCCCCGTGCTACGTGTTGACCAGGGAGGCTAATAGTGTAAAATTCCCCAAAACTACTTCCAACTTGAGGGCGTCTGATATTCCGCTTACCACACTCTAAACCCGCTCTCCCACTTTTTTACATTTTCCTTTGCCCACTTCCATCTCCGTCATCCATCCATCAGCTAATCCGACGGTTGTCGCTTCACCTGATACCATGCCCGCACGCTCCTTTTTCCCGTGATCTCCATCGTCCATCTATTGATTGCCTCCGCAATATAATCTCAGCCTTTCATTCGCCTTCCACCCACCTGATCCAATGGTCCTCATGCACTATTTCTCATTACATCCTCTTTTCACCATTTTGATCTCCAACCATTTTTCCGCTTCAACCCAGACTTAGCCTAGTTTCCTTTGCCTGCACCTTAGGATAGTTTTATGCTCTTTTACTTCTGCAACTTAGATAGTTAGCATTAGATTAGTGTTGTTTAGCAATTCTACTTAGTCTAGCTATTTTCATGATTAATTAGGTTATGGTGATTTAGGTTTGCATTTTGTTTTATTCATTTCTGCAGTAGAATAACTCTCCCCTAGACTAGGTTTACTCTCCTTCCATCAAAATCAAGCTTCTTCTGACCCTATAGAAGTCTGGCTTGGAACCCCTAGGCTCTCTTGCTAGATGAGCAGTGACAACAGGAAGTACCTTCACTTCTACTTGTGTATATAGCACAGTCACCTCAAAGTTTGTACAAACTCTAGGTTGATAAGTAAAGCTGGTAGCCCTGGGAGTTGTAGAATTCTTGCTGCAATACCTAGGCTCATCACCATTCTCTAAGAGTTTCAATACCTTTGCTTTCTTAGATTCTATATCCTCAAGGAAACCACATATTCTTATCCAATCCTCCTCCATTCTCTCTTCATCACCTGAAGAGGAGAATGCACATGTGATGTCAACATCACTCCCTCTTAACCAAAGAGGACATCCCTATTCTCCTTTAACCTTGAGAACAAGACCTTGATCCTTATTTTGAGGAGACTTCTTTCCTCCCTCTCAAAACTGGAGGAGATTCTAGATTTCCTTTCTATTTGGGAAATCAACACCATAAGCCTTACAACTTGTCTTCATAAGAGTACCAACTACTTAATCTTCAGAGTTACATGTCTCCCTCTATTTTCTGCATCACTTGCTTTCTTTTGAGGTATCATGGATCCATCTCCACTTTGTGTTATTGTGACGGGATCGAGGTCATTCTTCTTGCTCATCACTTCCATATTATTCATCATAGATGAAGGCATTGTATTGATCCTTTCCAATCTTCAAGATGATCATGTATTCCTCATGAAAGTGATTTTCTTTAACCTTCAGGTTATCTTCTCACACTTCTTCTTTCTAAGATTATCACATCTTGAATTCCTAGTTTCCAAGTACCATATATTCCTCAATGCTCTTCATCCATATAGTTGAACTTGCCTCAATTTTCATCATGTATTCTTGCAACATACTTCGACGTAGAAAAATAATATGTTAACTAGATAACCAACAATAATTAAAATCAAACTTACCTCACCATGATGAACTTCTTGTTCCATCAACATTCTCATGGTTCATCTCCATATGAATCTTCCTTCATGCATCCAAGTTCCCAAGGATCGAACTTGATCACCAAGTTACAACTTTTTCTTCTAGATATTATACTGGATGTTAATCATTATTTTACATATACTAGAGAAATTCTTAATGTGCATTCCTAGAGCTTGCATCCTGACGCATTGCATTCCTTCATCCCTTTACCAGTATTGTTTCCACATTACATGGAATGTATACTAACCTTGTCATAGTGCTTTTCCCAAGAACCCTCCAAAATGATGGTTCTTCTAGGATCATAATGATCTACCTAAGTGTTGTACTTCTCAGGAGACAATTCTTGGCTATGGGGAACCCATGCCTGAGACATCTTCAGATTAATTTAGAAAACAATTTGAAATCAATGTAAGGAAAAGCCATGAGGAATTTCAAGAAAAGCTTCTATGTCTGAAAACCTATCTTTCTAAAGCAAAATTGCTAGAGACTATGAGAGTTGCAGGGTGGAGATGTAAAGCAGAAAATGAAGGAGACGAAGTTTTGCCACAGGCAATTAAGAAGCTATGCTTCAGCTCTGTAGAAAGAATGATGGATGAAGAAGAAAAAATATGATTGAGATTCCCAAATGTGGAGTGCTTCATTAATGGCTTTAGGATTAATTTTAATGATCACAACACAATTTTAATGAGTACAACAAAGTAAATTCATTAAAAACTAAAGCACCAGTTGCATCTTACACTATCCAAGAAAGGAAAAACATATATGAATGTTGGAACACATGAGAAAAACAATCACTGCAACACCAATGCTGGTATCAAACTGCAATATCATGTTCAAATTTCAGGATGAATTTTGTCCACATTACCAGTCATGGGTGAGTGTGCCCTTCCCCCTACAAAATATCTCTCTCCTCCTTTTATTTCTCAATTCTAATTTTCTAACTTCCATGATCAGTTTCAAATTCTGATTCTTGAAATAGTTTCGGGAACTATAATGTCATTTTAATATTATATATATATATATATAGATAGAGAGAGAGAGAGAGAGAGATTTTTATTATAACAAAACTCTGACCCTTTTAAATTTACATTACCAATATTAAAACATTAGGTTTTTAAATTACAATACGGCCCCATGGAAAACCACACATGGTTTTGAGAATCATAAACCACCTACGGAATCACTTGTATCATTTTTGGAACATCAAGGCAGTGCTTCCATAATGAGTATTTACCATCAGTCTTTTGATACGTGGTTTGGGAAAAACCACCCCCAGAGGCACTTCTTCACATAAATCCCATGCGGTTTGTGCTATTGGTTTTTCGTTAGATCTTGATGACAACATCCTGCAAAGTGGGAAGCACTCCAAATTGCACTAGAGATACTCCTTCCCAGTTTCTGTAGGATTGTTATGTGAATTTCCCACAGGTTTTTCTCTTGTTTGTATTGAAATATCATCTATCCTTGCTTGATTACAAGAAGCTATAGGATCCTGGTAACTAGGATGTTTTAGATAAATCCTGGACTCGTTTATCCACCTAAATGCAAAGGCTGTTGAGCATAGCCTGCACCCCATTGGGCTTGTCTGTTTGGATAAGCCAACATACCAGATTGTGCAGGAGATATAGTAGCAGGAGAAGTTGTGTACGTCTTGCAACTTTAGTCTTATCTGATGCAATACCATCTAGGGATCATTTCTTCAATTCAAAAGAGCTTTTATGAGGTTGAAAGAACCTCCTATGATGGAATTCTACCTTCTTTATAGCATTAATATCTCCAAAGATGTCAACAAACGCTAAAAATATGCTTGATATCTCCTCTCGATCTGCAGCACTTAATTCATAGGATCCATCAGGCTTTGTGTTCAACATTTTTTTTACAATAGAATCTAAGTACTCAACTTGTTTAGAACCTATATCTCTTGATTCTAAATGCATAGCTACCTCAAGAAGAGTCTTTGAAAAAGGTAGAAGCTCTAATGCTTCATTCAAAACTTCTCTTGCTCTATCTGCATTGCCTATAGCTAATTGAAGAAAATGAGAGTATTGAATATACAACAGAGGCAGTGACTATGACTGTTCTTTTTCTTTCTCAGTTGCAATAGTTGTTTCAAATATTGATATTTTTGATTCAGAGATCCCTAGTCGATGTTCCATGTTGGCATGTTTAATTATAGCATCTAGGAGACCAGGGGCTAGCTCTGTGTAAAGAAATTTATACTCTGCACGAGCACCAGGAATGCCTCCCATATGTTCTTTGAATCTTGCAGCAAAAAAGTGGATCTCAGGTTGTCTCTTCACAAAAATTTATGTAGCCCATGCAAGAGAATCATTTGAAACTTCCATGCTTCCAGCAATTTCCATACATTGAAGACAATGAATCCAATACTATGGGTAGTTTGCACATGCAATAAGACATATTGATACAGTTTTCCTATCTGATCAAAATTGTTCACTTTCTCAATGAATTCAAGATACTGATGCCAGTTGCCAAGTTGCAAGTCATCTAGAGGGTTTACATGAAAATAAGGTCTGCGAATAGCTATCTCAAAATCATGAACCTTTACATCAAATTCTTTTTCTTTCTTGTACATTGTTTCTCTAACAGCGAAGTACTTCTCCAATTCTTCGGCTTCAGATAAAACAACAACTTCAGAATTTGGTTCTTCATTACCATTCCAATTCAATGTACTTATCCTAAAGAGGATAGGACAAGTAGTCAGTTCCAACATATGACAGGCCTCGCTCAAATAACCTTCAAATGATCTCTAGATCTTCATATGTCGACATTGCAAAGATTGCATAGTGCATCCATATATCCACCGAGTATGTCACAGCTTGGACTGATTGTTCATACACCTCAACAAATTTATTTATTTTAGCACTACCTGAGTGTGCGTCATGATATTCATACTTCTTCCAGTATCTGTAGCATAAAGGGAACTATGTTAAGAAAGCATCATATACTTTGCGTATTTTTGGCATATATTCCTTTGTTGTCTTTTTAGTCTCTTGAATAAGAGAAGTCCATGCATTAAAATTTCCTGAGTTTGTCCTCACTATGCTCCATAGCCTTTCTTCTTCAGTAGAGATGGCAAGAATGTTATCAGGAAAACTAGTGTCCATTCAGAGCTGCTAGTCCCACTAAGATGGGTAGCTATCTTAGAAACAAATAGATTAAAGTTACTTGTGTTTTCCTTTATGAGAGATGGATGAGAGAGAAGAAGAGAGCACAAACCTCAGTCTTTCATCAGTCTCCTTGCTTGTTTCCTCTCCCCATTGATAGATCTTTCGCCACTCCTTTATCGCTTGTCCCGCTTCAAAGAACACCTGTAGAGTCAAGGCAGCAAAATACTATCGAAGCATAGAGATCTATAACCATAAATAATGTAGGATCAGATGTACATTAACCATATAAATGCATACACAAACAAGATTCAAAGATATACAAGCATATGGAGGAAAACTCAAATAGCTTTATTGATAGAAGTAGTAGGAGAGAAGATTACAACCAGGCTGTCTGATCCAACATCATCCTCCCAGCATGAAAGCTCTCTTCACCTCATACAAAGCAAGATCACCCAACAATGTCTTCAAAGAGAAACCAATAGCACTTCCTTGCAAATTAAAAAATTCCAGCCTCTGGATCTCCTGGATGAGGGATCCATATATAGATGTTTTCAGGAGAGTGAGTCAGCTTCTAGGATTTTGATTAGTGTCATTTCACTGATAGTTCTTGGTTCCACTTGGAGATTTCAGATCTCTTACTCATCCCTGGGCGAATTCAGAGAGGCAAGTGTCATATGAGATATTCTCTGGGTTTCCACCTAGCACACTGCTTCTACCATTTGTCTACTCTCACTCATCGCACCCTACAGAAGGGCTTTTCAATATGCATCGCACCCCCCGTGTGTAATAGGTGAGATGCATTGCACCCTATGCATGGAGCAGTCTGTATGGTCCTGTTTTGACCAGTTCTGAGTAGTTTTTCATGGAGAACTTCTGGGAGATGATGTAATCAGCTAACCTTGTTCCTTTAGGGTATGGAACAACACTTTTAGGGGTTTAGAAGCCCTTGGTTTATGGACATGTGTGATTGGGGTTGCTGCCCAAATATGTATATAAGAGTTTCCCCCTAAATCATGAGGTCGTAAATCCTTTTGATGTCGGGTGAAATGCTTTATAATGAGGATCCAAGGTTTTTCAAACTGGAAGGTGACCTATAATAAGATACAATACAATACATTATCTTCACAATATTTTCATGATCCAGTTGAAGCGGGCATTCCCATGCTCAGCTTTATAAATTCATATTCATGTACATATGACAGACAATTGTCTGTGTGGCACACTGATGATTCTGGTAGAGCCATCACCTTTTCGATGATTATCTGTGCAGTAATGATGTACATTTGATGTTTTTATTTTCCTGAATATATCACAGCCCGGATGGATGAAACTAGATTCGGGGTCTTCAAACTCATTCAATCTTCACCCGAAGTACAAGTTGATCCATGTGAAAAGATGTTCTGATGTCGAACATGGAAAGACATCACCTGATTACTAGCCAATTATGTAAGCTGTTAACAGGAAAACTAGTGTCCATTCAGAGCTGCTAGTCCCACTAATATGAGTAGCTATCTTAGAAACAAATAGATTAAAGTTACTTGTTTTTTCCTTTATGAGAGATGGATGAGAGAGAAGCAGAGAGCACCAACCTTAGTCTTTCGCTAGTCTCCTTGCTTGTTTCCTCTCCCCTTTGATAGAGCTTTCACCACTCCTTTCTCACTTGTCCTGCTTAAAAGAACACCTGTAGAGCCAAGGCAGCAAAATACCATCAAAGCATAGAGATCTATAACCATAAATAATGGAGGATCAAATGTACAATAATTATATAAATGCATACACAAACAAGATTAAGAGATATACAAGCATATGGAGGAAAACACAAATAGCTTTATTGATAGAAGTAGTAGAAGAGAGGATTACAACCAGGTTGTCTGATCCAGCATCATCCTTCTAGCATGAAAGCCCTCTTCACCTCATACAAAGCAAGATCACCCTACAATGTATTCAAAGAGAAACCAACAGCACTTCCTTGCAAATTACAAAATTCCAGCCTTTGGATCTCTTGGATGAGGGATCCATATATAAATGTTTTCAGGAAAGTGAGTTAGCTTCTGGGATTTTGATTAGTGTAATTTCACTGATAGTTCTTGGTTCCACTTGGAGATTTCAAATCTCTTACTCATCCCTGGGCGAATTCAGAGAGGCAAGTGTCATATGAGCAATTTCTAGAAGATTCTCTGGGTTTCCACCTAGCACACTGCTTCTTCCATTTGTCTGCTCTCACTCATCACACTCTACAGAAGGGCTTTCCAGTATGCATCGCACCCCCCATGTGTAATAGGTGAGATGCATCACACCCTATGCATGGAGTAGTCTATATGGTCCTATTTTGACCAGTTCTGAGTAGTTTTTCATGGAGAACTTCTAGGAGATGATGTAATCAGCTGACCTTGTTCCTTTAGGGTATGAAACAACACTTTTAGGGGTTTAGAAGCCCTTCGTTTATGGACATATGTGATTGGGGTTGCAGTGCCCAAATATGTCTATAACAGTTGCCCCCTAAAGCATGAGGCTGTAAATCCTTTTGATGTCAGGTGAAATGCTTTATAATGAGGATCCGAGGTTTTTCAAACTGGAAGGTGACTTGTAATAATATACAATACAATACATTATCTTCACAATATTTTCATGATCTAGCTGAGGTGGGAATTCCCATGCTCAGCTTTATAAATTCATATTCATGTACATAAGACAGACAATCGTCTATGTTGCAGACTGATGATTTTGGTAGAGCCATCATCCTTTAGTTTGGATGATTATCTGTGCAACAATGATGTACATTTGATGTCTTTATTTTCCTGAATATATCGCAACCTGGATGGATGAAACTAGATCTGAGGTCTTCAAACTCATTCAATCTTCACCTGAAGTACAAGTCGATCCATGTGAAAAGATGTTCTGATGTCGAACATGGAAAGACATCGCCTGATTACCAGCCAATGATGTAAGCTGTTAACAGGCGCGAGAGGAATCACCAATAATGATGATGACCCTCAAGGTACTGCAGTACAATTCACGTGGTGTGAATACATGAGCTGATGTTGAACACCACGTAAAATCTTTCGGTCGAAGGCCATTGATGTAAACCTGTCGCAGGAAGTGAGAAACTTTCCATTGAGGCATGCAAGCTTCAAAGTACTAAAAGGGTTGTCCCTAAGTAAACTTCTTGGATAATGAGCTGATGTCGACAAGAAGTGACCCATCGTAGGAGGGCCTTAATGAATCCCACATATATGACACGGAATGAAGCAAATGATTTTGTGGAGGTGAAAACGATCTAATGATACAAGGTTCAGGGTGGCAGTCATGAAAAATGGAGAGTGAAGGTATTGCAGCGGATGAGATGTTAGCTAGGTTGGTGAATTCTCTAAGCGACTTCTCTTGAACATATTGGTGACACTAAGATGGATTGGTAGCGTTAACCCCAAGGTGGATGGTACGGTGGACCAATGGTGATGTGACTGATGAACGGAATAACCCATCCCGACTCAATCATGGTGACGGAGTGAAAGTGTCATGTTCAAGAGCGACCTACTACCAATGAAGCTATTCAAGTTTTCTTCCCTTTTTCCCCAGTCATTGCTGACCAGTACCTCTTTATTTTTGTCAAGCTTGAGGAGGATAACATATGCTTGTTCTATAATTTTCCCTTCGGGCAAACCCATCGCTATGTTTTAACGAGCCTAGTGACAGTGAAACTCACTCTTGTCTGCATGGACAAGTTTGTCGCTATTGTTTTAACGAGTTTAACGACAAAGATAACTCAGTCCTTTTCAATTTTAGAGAGTCTAAAAAGGGACGTAAAGGCAACTCCAGTGGTCCTTTTTCGTAATGTAATCCCTTAAGTCTAAAAAAGTGTAAAATAATACGAAAGGGATGAGTTTTCGATAGTTTTAACTAGCTGAACAAGACAAGCGCTCGATCTTTTGTGTAATAATCCCTCAGGTCCAAAAAGATTAAAATCTAGAGGAGGGATAGCACTTCTGGTCGCTTTAACAAGCTGAAGAGGCCAATTGCTCGGCAATCTTTTCATATTTTACAAGTCAGATGAAAAGAGCTTAAAGGAGACTCGTTTTTTTGAGGAACGAGTGATGTTTTGGATAGCAACTGGTTCCAGGTAAGGTTTGGAACATTCCAATCACGACAGTGTAAAGAAGGTGGCTAATAGAATCACTCGTCGCAGCTGTTCCTCAAAAGGGTAAACAATCAAATGGAGGCGTATGATCGGCTAAAAAGAGTGGAGGTGATAGTAAGAATACAACCAAGGTTCAAAAGTTGATAGTCATGCGATCAAAATGGTTATTTACCGAGGGTGGGGTTCATTTTTTAATGAGCTTGAACTCTATGAAACACTTGCTCATTGCTAGGATTATTTTTTGACGAGCTTGAACTTCACGTAAAACTGCTCATGGTGAGGTTTGTTTTTTAATGAGCTTGAAATTTGTGTAAAATTGCTCGTGTCAGTCGTATAATAAGGATTTCTCATCGATAGGCTCATTTTTTAGGGAGCTTGCCCCATTTGAAACTTTGCTCCTAAGCCTTTCGTTATGCAAGCTAGGAACGACCAACCTACGAGTCTAAAGGGTTGAGAGCCTACAAACTAAGAAAATAAATGGTCGCTTTTCACTTGCATGCAAAAAGGTTTGCATGCCCCCAGGTATAACGAAATAGAGTTTCTAGGTTACCATACGGAAGTTCTTGCATTAGCAAGATTGTTTCATCCACATTTGCAGACAAAACACTTCCTTGGATTTGTCCATTGAAATGGACGAAGGTGATTCTAGTTCCAATCACCTAACCTTTGACAAAGGAATCTTTTTCTAGACTAATCCATTATCCTAAACGAACAGGATTGACAGACTAGTCATATTCCTACATGGAAACCTATCTTATATCTGGGTTTTTTTCTACCAAAGCAGACTAGGGCGCATGCCTCCTAGGTTTCAGTCACAATCACCGAATTACTTGCGATCATCAGGTGGATGGATTGGAGATTGATGAGACATTCCTTGTGCAAAAAGACCAGTTAGGGATGGCATTTGACTAATAGCTATGTTTGAACCAGGGAATGAAAGTTGGTCTACGAACTGGACCACTCTGCCTTCATGTGGAAAACACATCAATCAAAAGAGTGAAGAAACCTCCCATGCTATAAATGTAGTCACGCCCAAGGAGTAGATTGTAATCTAGAGGGCCTTAGACTACCATCATGTTTAGATGAATGGTTTTCCTTCTCAAAGTTATAGGAAAATTTGGAAGGATCCCTAACGGTCGACTGGCTCCTTTGTTGAAGCCTATCAGATTTCGAATCTCAGGCAAAAGCGATGGCGAACCAAGTGCTTTCCAAGCAGTTGAGGAAAGGATACTCATAGAAGCCCCTTCATCTATTATAGTACCGACCATGATCATTTTGTAAGCTTGTACTATGATTCGGAATGGTACATTAGATGGTAGGCAGGGTCTGCCTAGAAGATTCCAATCAAAGGAAACGACTAGATTGCTTGAAGGTGGGACCGAATAAACGGTCGGATACATCTCTGACGAACTTCCTTCCTACAGTAAAGGAATGGGTAGATTTCCCCCATGTTCATTGGATTCTGTGTTTACAAAAAGAATTTGAACGGTGTCATCCTCATTCTCTTTAGCGAAAGTATCATCTGAAGGTGGGTCCTCTGAAGACAAGATTGGGTCGACTACCGTCTCGACTTGTTGACTTTGGTCTGGTGTGGACTCAGAGGGTCTATATTCAATGATAGGTGCTTCGACCGACAAAAATGGTGTGTCAGTCAGATTTTCAACTAGCGATGGACTCGGCAAGAGTTTCTTGTATCCAGGAGGAAGTCGTTGCGGTGATGCAGGACGGTTATCCAAGACTCTTTTAGCTTCGTCTAAGAAGGGACAATGGTGGAGGGCATGATCGCCTTCACACAGTCTACAAGGAAAGTTGGATCTTCCTTTTTGTCCATTGACTTCATTTTCACTAGTTAACGATGTGCTTTCAACATGATCGTCAGCAGTTGAAGACATCAGATTATGCAAGCGGGGAGACCAGTCCCTCAAGATTCGTGGGATGTAGGGATAATCTCGATGATAGTGGTCTCCCTTGCAAATGACACATGGATATTTAGGTTTGGAAGGCGCAGTGTGTGGATTTTCACCAGATGATGTACTTTTGCCCCCTTTTTCTATTGGGTTCTTCTTCTTCTTCACCTTCCCTTTCTTCTTCTTCTCATCTACTCAGTTTTTAGCGTTACTAGCTTCACCAAGCGAAGAGGAAGAAGGAGAGGGAGAAACAAACGAAGTAGAAGTTGGGGGAGCAACTTCATCTGGTTGCTGATTTGATTGCTGAGGAATTGCATTGTTTTGAACGATAGAGGTTGAGAAAAGCCATACAGGTAGGCCAATTGTGAGTCCTGGAAAGGACAATGTGGCCATGTGTGGAGCACCAACATCCCCCCAAGAGGAGAAGGGACTAGGATTTCCCCCAAGGGGAAATCCCTTATTGGTAGACTACATTTCTCAACCTAAACACCAACGAGGGAACAATGACGTTATTCTGATTAAAATAAATTTTATGGCACTTTGACACAACTTGCTTTTTCAATTTTTAAGAGTCGAGAAAAAGTTAAAGATGACTCTAGTCACCTTCGATTTTTAATGAGCCTAAAGTGACAAGTGCTCAGATGGACCTTTTCTTTTAAGGAGTCTAAAAAGGAACGAAAGTGACTGCTCCGGAAATCTAGACAGAGGGATTACCAAACCAATCACAAAACTACAGAATACTTTTTACGGTACGGCAGTCAATCTTCCCAAATGCTGTGTTCAGTGCATTGCGATTGATAGGGCGGCAGAGACGGCTTCCTAAGGATAAAGGATGTAGCCTATTGTGGTCTCCCAATATATACTCGATGATACGTGGGAGCACAAGTTTGTACTGGCACTTGTCATCTCAAAGAGGAGGAATCACCCAACCTACGATGAAAGCGATAGTTACCAGGCTTTACGACACCGGAATACGTCTCTAGCTTAGACTTCTAAATGTTGTGCATTAGGTTCCAAAGTGTTTTTATGTTCATTGAAGTTTATTTTACAGTTGATATTTCTTAAGAAGTTTTCCTTTAAGGTTCACCATGGGATGTAGATATACAATTCCTAAATATGCAATCTAAGATGATAAACAGTCGTTTATTTTCTTTTTGCAATGAAAATCCTAGCTACTAAGGAAATATAACTGAAATTCTTTCAACATAGAGCAGAGAGCACACACTAGATGCACTTTTCCTAAGTCAACTTTAGCATGCAGTCTTAATGCAAATGCACATGCATGTATTTTTTTTCCACTTTCTTAATGTATGAATTACAAAAAGAATGCTAAGTACAGATCTAAACTATTCTTCTTTCAAAGCGACAGTACTAACAATTTTCTTTTCAAAAAACGAAAGTAAAGCCAAGACGACACTTTGCGATTTCGAATTCAAAATTGCTTTTGACACTTGAAATACTAATGATTCAAATCAAATACAATGGCAAAAGTGTAATCGACTATCAAAAATATGAAGACTCTTTTCTTTGACTGAAAATGACACTTGTGACACTTTCAAATCAAAAGACGACAGTTCGATTAAGCTACTGTTTGCACAAGAGAACTATAAATGATGAAAAATACATAAAAAAACATTCAAAATTCCTTCTAATGGAGGCTAAATAATGCAAAGGAAGATGGTTTCAATAGATATATATTGATCATAGACAGTAAAACTATTGAATAAAGCTGAAGAGAATGAAGAAAAAAACAAAATCTGGAGGCAGAAACAGTCTCATCTAATCATCGCACCTGTAACACAGGGAAACGGGAATGCATCTCACCTATAGCACACGGGAGGTGCGATGCATCCATACTGCCAAGAAGAGACAATGCGATGGTCTAGGGATGAGACTGAGCTTGGTTTTTTCTCACAGTTTTCAGTTAAGTTCAGGGATTTAGGTTGAGCTAATGATTGTCAGTAAACACAAAGTATAGGGGCTGATATAATGAGGTTATTTGAGCTACCACCAGGGCACTTAGGATGTTTGCAAGCTAGATTTTCAGTTCATAAACCAACCAGGAGATTAACTGAAGCAACATTGATCTACTTTGCAGTTGCATAGCAAACGCAGTTCGAAGGCTAGCTAGCTTGACTTCAGGCTCCGTCTGTGGTTTATAAAGGAAACAACAATAACAAAACAAACAAACTATTCGCTCCCCAGCGGAGTCACCATTTTGTTATCGGGAAAACTAGTGTCCATTCAGAGCTTCTAGTCCCACTAAGATGGGTAGCTATCTTAGAAACAAATAGATTAAAGTTACTTGTGTTTTCCTTTATGAGATATGGATGAGAGCGAAGCAGAGAGCACCAACCTCAGTCTTTCACTAGTCTCCTTGCTTGTTTCCTCTCCCCTTTGATAGAGCTTTCGCCACTCCTTTCTCACTTGTCCCGCTTCAAAGAACACCTGTAGAGTCAAGGCAGCAAAATACTATCGAAGCATAGAGATCTATAACCATAAATAATGTAGGATCAGATGTACATTAACCATATAAATGCATACACAAACAAGATTCAGAGATATACAAGCATATGGAGGAAAACTCAAATAGATTTATTGATAGAAGTAGTAGAAGAGACGATTACAACCAGGTTGTCTGATCCAGCATCATCCTCCCAGCATGAAAGCCCTCTTCACCTCATACAAAGAAAGATCACCCAACAATGTCTTTAAAGAGAAACCAATAGCACTTCCTCGCAAATTACAAAATTCCAGCCTCTGGATCTCTTGGATGAGGGATCCATTTATAGATGTTTTCAGGAGAGTGAATTAGCTTCTAGGATTTTGATTAGTGTCATTTCACTAATAGTTCTTGGTTCCACTTGGAGATTTCAGATCTCTTACTCATCCCTAGGTGAATTCAGAGAGGCAAGTGTCATATGAGCAGTTTCTAGAAGATTCTCTGGGTTTCCACCTAGCACACTGCTTCTGCCATATTTTTGCTCTCGCTCATCGCACCCTACAAAAGGGCTTTTCAGTATGCATCGCACCCGCCGTGTGTAATGGGTGAGATGTATCGTACCCTATGCATGGAGCAGTCTGTATGGTCCTGTTTTGACCAGTTCTAAGTAGTTTTTCATGGAGAACTTCTGGGAGATGATGTAATCAGCTGACCTTGTTCCTTTAGGGTATGAAACAACACATTTAGGGGTTTAGAAGCCCTTGGTTTATGGACATGTGTGATTGGGGTTGCTGCCAAAATATGTTTATAACAAGGAGTATCCTCATATTGTTGTTGTTCATGCTCCTTGTTCTCTCCAGGCACAATATTACCATTCTCATGAGTATGATGTTCAGCAAAAGAAAATTGGTTTGCATCTGCCATGCCAGTGGCTACTATAGACTCTTGGTCTCCCATTGAATGAAGATTTAAACCCGATTTTATATTCTTATTGTTCATGGTCCAAATCCACGAGGCAAAAAATCTACAACACTAAGCAAGATGGCTACCTCTAACATAATGTTAGATAATGAATGGATGATCAATATAAAAAATGGTTTATCTATTTATGTACATGATTTCTACAAAGAAACTTTAATCAAGTAAACTCTACTTATGAAACTATCACACACTTTTCTCTATGATACTAACCTAAAGGATAGATTAATCATTATAAATAACCTGACATTCAGTGGTCCTTCTTCAATAGTAAATATCCTTCACTTCTTCCTTCTTCAGCTTCTTCTCAAGTTCTCCTACTGCCTCTGCTACATGAGCTTCACTTATTTCCTTTCTCTTGATGTTTTGTTGGCTTGGAAAATCCGTCTTAAAGTGTCCAAACTCATTGTATTTAAAGCATTGAACCTTGGACATGTCTTTCTTCTTGGACTTTCCAAACTTTCCCTTCTTCAACTTCTTGACTCGATCTAGAATGACTTGAGATTTCTCATTTGATCCAATTCCATCTTTTACCTTGATCCTTGATTCTTCCAAAATTCATTGTGCCCACAACTCATCAAAAGGAGTTGAATATTTCTTGGAGTATATGCGTTAAAATTGGAAACTAGGGCAAAAATTCATGTGGGTTATCTTATTCATGGCTAATAATATTTTAATTAGATTCCTCTCATCAAGAGGTGTACGATTGATATAAATATCATCCAATTCTGATAAGTATTCATGGAGATATGAATTTATTTTGATTATCAAGCCGACCTACAACTCATGTAGGCTCAGAAGCCCAACAGTGGCATCTATTCAAACACCAACATTGTGTATAAATACACGAGGACTTTTCCTCATTTGGACTCACTCATCTCATCACATATCTCTCTCTCTTTACTGCACAGAAAAGAGTCTCTTCTCTACTGCGCAGAAAAGGGTCTCTCCCTCACACGTTTGAAGCTGGAAGCTACCGAAACTAAAGTTGCAACTGCAAAAGTAAAGATTGACCTGCGTGGACTAGAAGATCACCTCATCTGAACTAAATTTTAGGTTCATCTGAACTGCATTGTAGGTTCATCTGAACCTCCTCTGAAATCTGCAACTTTTTTTGGTGGAATCAAGTCAATCTGACGGACGGTTTGCAAGATATCGACTGCCCTAGTTTGAAGTCGGAAGTTGCCGAAACTGAAGCTACAACTGCAGAAGTAAAGATTGACCTGCTTGGACTAGAAGATCACCTCATCTGAGTTGCACTATAGGTTCATCTGAACCTCCTCTGAAAGCCACAACTTTTTGTGGTGGAATCAAGTCAATCCGATGGACAGTTTGCAAGATATCGATTGCCCTAGTTTGAAGCCGGAAGCTGCCGAAACTGAAGCTACAACTGCAAAAGTAAAGATTGACCTGCATGGACTAGAAGATCACCTCATCTAAACTTTGTTGTAGGTCCATCTGAACCTCCTCTGAAAGCCGCAACTTTTGGTGGTGGAATCAAGTCAATCCGATGAAGGGTTTGCAAGATATCGACTGCCCTAGTTTGAAGCCAGAAGCTGCCGAAACTGAAGCTGCAACTACAGAAGTAAAGACTGACCTGCGTGGACTAGAATATCACCTCATCTGAACTACATTGTAGGTTCATCTGAACCTCCTCTGAAAGCCGCAACTTTTGGTGGTGGAATCAAGCTGATCCAACGGTCGGTTTGTGAGATATCGTCTGCCCTAGTTTGATGATGAAACCGCTAATGTTGATGCTGCTGATCTAGGGTTTGCTACTGCTAATATGAATCAGATTTATTGTACTATTTCTCTCTGCTGAATTATTGAAGATAAAATAAGATTTGATCAAAGGGTTTCCCACACATTGTGGGGTTTTTCCCTGGCTAGCCTCCACATCTTGTGTCTCTTGTCTTGGCTTGTTTTCTTTCGATCGTTTAATGTTCTATTCGCACTTTACTTTATGTACATGTGATTGCTAATCTGTGGAATATAATAAGGAAAAGAATTCAACTGTTATAAGCATGGAACATACCATAACTTAACATGGTACCAGAGCTGAGGTGAAGACAAAGCCCGAGAAAAAGTAAGAGCTATCACCGAAGAGAAGATTGGCAAGGCTATCCTAAAAGAACTATGGGGTCCTCAACACTCTTTCCTGCCAAAGACAAGCTCCGTGATAAATCTGACTATCACGGATGGAAGATGTCTATCGATCTAACCCTAAAAGATCAAGGAGTGTTAGACCGTGTGAGAGGAAATATTGTTGAGCCTCCATCAAATGCATCCGCTGCTACCTGGAACAAATGAAAAAACGAAGAAGTCAAAACAAAGAAGATCATCCGGGACTCTATCGACAAGCACTTGGTGGCCTACATCTCTGAAATGGACACCTCCAAGGAAATCTACGATAGACTGGGATGCCTGAATTATGAGTAGAGAAAGAAGGTGTATGTCAAGGATGTGCCGAAGGAAAGCTCAAAAGGGGACCATTCCCCTCAAGCCAAAGCAAGACCTCTGATATATTACAGTTGGTTCACTCAGGCATATCTGAGGTTGGCATTAAGAGGGAGACTACTACACCACATACTCCTGAGCAAAATGGTGTAGCAGAAAGGAAGAACCATACGATTGTGGAAGATGTCTCTATGGGTAGATGATGTAATAATGCCTAATGTGGAGGAACCCATGGATCGTATTTATCCACCTAAGCCTCCCTCTTCTAGGAAGAGGCCTTCATGGCTTAGGGGGATACTTGATGATGCTGAAGGACATGCTGCACCCTGAGGAACCTTCCGTGAAAGTAAGAAACCTAACAGGTATTAGGGATACCTAACCATCATGAGCACAATCATACAAAATGAGCCTTCATTATTCTCAGATGTCGTTAAGCATCAAGTATGGAAGGATGCTATGACCAAAGAATACGAGTCTATTATGGAGAATGATGTCTTGGAAGTAGTTCCCAAACCCCGGGACAAGACAAACCCCAGGACAAGACAAACCCCAGGACAAGACAATTGTCACTTCTAAATGGCTTTACAAGATAAAGCATGCAGTAGATGAAAGTACAGAAAAGTATAAGGCTCGTTTTTTTGCTCGTGGTTTCTCCCAGAAGGAAGGTATAGACTATGATGTGATATTTACACCTGTTGCCAGATATACGACCATCCGCTCGATCATAGCTCTTGCGGCTTCACAAGGATGGAACCTACATCAGATGGATGTCAAGACCGCGTTCTTGCATAATTCGATCAAAGAAGAGGTCTATGTGGAGCAACCCGAAGGATTTGAGATTTATGATAGAAAATCTCATGTATGCAGGTTGAAGAAGGCTCTCTATGGGTTGAAGCAAACACCTCGAGCATGGTATGAGAGGATCAATAGCTACTTGATGAAGTTGGGATTCACTAGGAGTGAAGTTGATCCTAACCTTTACTTTAAGGTTGAAGATGACAAACCTCTCATACTGGTGTTGTATGTGGATGACCTCTTTCTAATAGGTGCATACCCTCTCATTCACAAATGTAAGAGGGAGTTGGCTTATGAATTTGAAATGAAGGACCAAGGACTTGAAGTGTGGGAGAAGCCAAGGGAATTTTTCCTATCTCAAGGAAAATATGTGGTAAAGATATTGGAAATATTCGGTATGATGGACTGCAAGCCTGTGACTACCTCGAGGATCTTAACTTTTAGAAGTTATATGGTAGTGATGGACCAGATTTGGGAAATGCCTATGAGTTTCATAAACTCATTCACATTGATGTTATTGGTGAACCTTCGTCCAAACATATGTTTTGCAGTTAGCATTGTGAGCTCATATTTGGTTGAGCCTCACTAGATTGAAGCCAAGAATCTTCCGAGATATCTTCGTGGCACAATTACTAATGGGTTAAGATACACTGCCAGAGATGTGAGACTACTTGGATATACTGATGCTGATTGGGCAGGCAATGTGGTGGATCGTAAGAGCACTTCCAGGTGTTGTTTCACCTTGGGATCTGCTTCGATATCCTGGATGAGCAGGAAGTAGAAGTCGGTGGCTTTCAGCACCGCCGAAGCAGAATATATTGCTGCTAGCATGGCCTCCTGTGAGGTAGTCTGGTTGCAAAATCTCTTCAGTGAGCTGTTTGGATTTACATTGGATACCACTATGATTCTCTGTAACAACCAGAGGTGGGATTAGATTATTGAGGAATCCCATATTCGTCAATTGCTCCAGTAGATAGACATCATCTGGGATATGGCAAGTCGATGAGAAAGGAGGCTCCATCGCATTAAGATGATGTACAGGTCGATACACCTTGTCAAAGCCCCGAGGAAATATCTAATCTGTGATTTTCCCAAACAACTTGGAGTTGTAAAGAAACCCTTGTACAAGGGTCCTGCATGTTGCATACATTGAGCTCTGGGAGCTCTGAGGGCTTGTGGTTCTTACAGGAGCAACATACGACCACAGGGTGACTCACCCTCCCCTGGTGGTGTGCACTGGAACAAGATGATTCACTTTCTTGTGGGACAAGATGATTCACTCTCTTGTGGGACAAGATGATTCGCTCTCTTCTGGAACAGGATGATTCACTCTCTTATGTAGCAGGATGATCAGTTCTCCTGTGAGGCCTAGATTGATGTGTTCTCCATGGCGATTGTAGCAGGATTGATGTGTTCTCCTGTGAGGACAGGATTGATTAGTTCTCCTGTCGAGGCATCCTACCCATGTAGTCTAGGACTCATGGGAAGTACCTCTCATCTGATCAATGAGCAGGGAAATGAAGTTAGGGACCATAGTAGTACCGATGGATGCGTCGTTGTATCTACCATACTCCCTACACTAGGATGACCTCCATTGATCTGGTATCAATGATATTGGTCTGGGACCAGTGGTAGGAGTTGTAACATACTATGACACTGGCTTTAGGTTGGTTGAGACTGGTCTGGGACCAATGGTACATACTCTGAGACTGATTTCGTGTCAGTGCAGTACTGGTCTGGGACCAGTGAGAGTGGTACATACTATGACGCTGACTTCAGGTCAGTTAAGACTGGTCTGGGACCAGTGGTACACTCTCTAAGACTGTGATACTAGTCTAGGACCAGTGGTAGGAGTGGTACTTACTATGAAGCTTACTTCGGGTCGGTTGAGACTGGTCTGGGACTAGTGGTACGCACTCTGAGACTGACTTTGAGTTAGTGGAGGATGATACTGGTCTGGGACCAGTGTAGTTGTACTCACTATGATGCTGACTTCGAGTTGTTTGAGACTGGTCTGGGACCGGTGGTACATACTCTAAGACTGACTTTGAGTCAGTATGATACATCCTCAATCATTTCTTCTTCTTCATAATTCGGACAAAAGTAGAGCATAACAGAACAAAGCAGAGCAGTACATAACAGAGTAGAGCCATAAAGATTAGTATAGGGCAAAACAAGACAAAGAAAAATAGGCAAAATAGAGTAGAGCAGGGCAAGGGTCAAGCTATACAGGGTAGTGCATTTGATGGATGAATAGTAGCGACCGACAGACAGATTGCAGATGAAGTTCTCCCTAGTTGAGAGGGAGTGTTAAAATTGGAAACTAGGGAAAAACTTCATGTGAGTCATCTTATTCATGGTTGATAATATTTCAATTAGATTCCTCTCATCGAGAGGTGTAACATTGATATAAATATCATCCGATTTCGATAAATATTCATGGAGATATTAATTTATTTTGATTATGGAATTATTATCAAGCCGACCTACAACTCATGTAGGCTCAGAAGCCCAACAGTCGCATCTATTCAAACACCAAATTTGTGTATAAATATAGGAGTAATTTTGCTCATTTGGACTCACTCATCTCATCACATCTCTCTCTCTACTGCGTAGAAAATAATCTCTTCTCTACTACGCAGAAAAGGGTCTCTCCCTCACACATTTGAAGACAGAAGCTGCTGAAACTGAAGCTGCAACTGCAAAAGTAAATATTTATCTATGTGGACTAGAAGATCACCTCATCTAAACTACGATGTAGGTTCATTTGAACCTCCTCTGAAAGCCACAACTTTTGGTGGTGGAATCAAGTCAATCCGATCGATGGTTTGCAAGATATCGACTACCCTAGTTTGAAGCCAGAAGCTGCCGAAACTGAAGCTGCAACTGCAGAAGCAAAGATTGACCTGCGTGGACTAGAATATCACCTCATCTGAACTACGTTGTAGGTTCATGTGAACCTCCTCTGAAAGCCACAACTTTTGGTGGTGGAATCAATTCAATCCGACGGATGGTTTGCAAGATATCGATTGCCCTAGTTTGAAGCCGGAAGCTGTCGAAACTAAAGCTGCAACTACAAAATTAAAGATTGACTTGCGTGGACTAGAAGATCACCTCATCTGAACTACGTTGTAGGTTCATCTGAACCTCCTTTGAAAGCTGCAACTTTTGGTGGTGGAATCAAGTCAATCCGACGGACGGTTTGCAAGATATCGATTTCCCTAGTTTGAAGTCGGAAGCTGCCAAAACTGAAGCTGCAACTGCAGAAGTAAATACTGACCTGCGTGGAATAGAAGATCACCTCATCTGAACTGTATTGTAGGTTCATCTAAATCTCCTCTGAAAGCCGCAACTTTTGGTGGTGGAATCAAGTCGATCTGACGGTCGGTTTGTGAGATATCGTCTGCCCTAGTTTGATGATGAAGCCACTAATGTTGATGTTGTTGATCTAGGGTTTGCCACTACTGATATGAATCATATTTGTTGTACTATTTCTCTCTGTGGAATTATTGAAGATAAAGGAAGATTTGATCAAAGGGTTTCCCCACACATTGTGGGGTTTGTCCCTAACTAGCCGCCACATCTTGTGTCTCTTGTCTTGGCTTGTTTTCTGTCGATCGTTTAATGTTCTATCTGCACTTTACTTTATGTACATGTGATTGCTAATCTGTGGAATATAATAAGGAAAAGAAGTCAATTGTTATAAGCATAGGATATACCATAACTTAACTTGTTGCAAAGCTACCCCATTCTGGTGGAAATGCATTTAGTACACATATGGTCACTTTCGAATCATATATTGTTTCCCCAAGTCCTTACAAATGGTCTCTTAGCTAAGATAATTTCATGAGAAAGGATGCCATATCCTCCTCCTTTAATTTCTTCATTCTATATAACTTATTCCATAAAGACATATTTTTTCCTGATGTACTTACAAAGTACAAGTTCACTAGCTTGTCATACATAGCCTTCAAAATTTTCAAGTTTTCAATGAAAGACACAAGAGAATCTTTAATGGACTCCACAATGATCCTCTATGCCCTTACTTCCCCTTTCTTGTACTTTATTATTTCTTGTGTCTTGTCTTTGCTAGGTTTAGTAATTTCCCTAGTAACATACTCCATTACTTCTTGTTATGTGAGCATCAAGTCAACCCTTTTCTTCCATGTTGGGTAATTTGATGCTCCAAAGAGCTTATTTCTCTCCTTATAGAAAGAACCCATTTGACCTGTAGATTCGGACATGATGTAATAATATGATACTTACTTGATAACCAAGATTTCTCCTTAATGATGTCTCCAATCTTCTTGATGCCTTCAAGATCTTTGGAGAGACTTCCTTGAAAGATGTTCCCTAGGATTCCTCCAACAACAACTTCCAAGAGTGATGAATGATAAGATCCTTTGATGCTTCCTTTAAATAGGTCTACCAATGAGTCTTCAATCAAATCCTTCAAGAGACAATCCTTCTTGATTTTTTCCCCTTGAGGATTTCCTTGAGAGTTTTCTTTTTCCTTCCCCTTGACAATCAATTCCTTCTAGTGTCCTTCCAACTTCCTTCCTTGTTCACCTTACCTCTAATACCATGTTAGAAGATGCAAAGTGGAAGCTTATTGATTCTTTGTTTCCTTAACTTTAATATTTTCTTGTGAAATTAGTTATTCTTCTTGTGTTCTTTTAGTTACATCTTTTCATTTAACATGTATCAAGAATGAAACAACAACAATAGAGGACATGGAAATGTGGATCCTAGCAAGGGAAAACCCTCTCCAAGGGGAAAACCCAATAAACTCTTCTCTTATTATAGAATCTACTTCAAAATGAGCCACAAAGACCCAAACCCTAGACTCAAGTCCTTCTCCAAGTACCAAGTCATCCATCCAACAAGTCTCTTCTTGAATTTGCACTAACTAACTTCAAACTGCAACTTCAACCTGCTAGCTTCAATACTACATCTCGTGTTGCAACTTCGACACTGCAATATCAGCTTTGCAGTTTCCACAGAAACCCTAGTTTAACTTCCTCCTCATACCTTAGAGACAGAAAACTCCTCCTAAGGTCAACAAGGTCAAAGTAGGGTATTCTTCCTTCTAGGTACAAGCTCTTGCACTTTTTCCTCCTGCAACTATGACTTGCAACTTTGACCTCTTTTTGTAGCATCATAAACCTTAGATTTCACACGTGTGAGAGGGATAAAGCCCAAAAATAGAGAATTTTCTTCCCTCTTGGATTCCTCTTGCCTTCTAGACCTTCACTCTTCCTTTTTTGTTTCTCCCAGCTACAGATTGAACTTCTTCTTGAGATATTGAACATGTGAGTGAGTGAGTGCTAAATGAGGTCAAATTCCTCCTTTATATAGCATTCTCAAGGTGACAAATTCCCTCCTTTAGGAAAACTTGTACTTTTGGAGTTTCTCAGACTTTATAGACTCAAAATAATTCTTTTTACAATTACATTTTTCCTGGAAGGGTCTTATAAACATGATGTTGACTCCTTTGACTCGTGACAATAATTCCTAAGACCTAACAAACCTTAGAAGTACATAGGACATGCTTTTACCTAGAAGACCATCAATAATGAACATGAAACCCATGCTTTTAATAATAATAAATTTTTATTTTCTTCTCTTGTTTGTTACATAGGATACATATTTAAATGAGTACTACAATTATGAAGACCAAAACTAGTTACAATTCTCAACACAAGAGACTAACCAAAAATTAAAGATAACAACAATACTCTTAAGCAAAGAGGAAAGATATTGAATACTTATCTTTCAACAAAATTCATCTCTCTCATAGACTTCTTTCATTCATCTTGCAACTTCATCATCCTCATCCTAAGCACCAACATGAAGTTATATCTTCCTTGCGTAGATTAGGGTTTCTTCTTCTTTACGTGGAATTAATCAATCTTAGGGTATAAATCCTAAACCTTTCTAGTTCAAACACTTGTTAGGGTTTATAGACCAACACACTGATTTTAGCTTGATAACATTTCTCCCATCATCCTCTTCTCAACTTGCTAGGGCTTTTTTGTTTGTAAACCTTAGACTTCCAATCTACAAGTTCTCTTTTATGCCCAAATGCCAAAACCGTAAAGTCCATCATTTTTTTAAGGAATGATTTTTATTAGACATATCTGAGCATTATATCTTAGCACACCAATATTCTATCCAACGCGTCTTCTTTACTTAAGTTATGACATCAACTAGTGAATCTTGCAACTTTTCTTGGATATGTAAGTAACAAGTTTCCATCAACCATTGAGACAATCAACATTTCTTCAAACTACTTACTTCAAGGACTAGGTTAGTTTCTTGCAATGCAATTCGTCTAAATATAAAAGTCCTTTTATTATGTATAGAATGGAATTTTCTTGAGGATTTGACTTTCTTTATGAGACTTCACAAGCTTCTATTAACGAGGCTTCTTTTCTTCAGGATTACAACAACTTATCATATTTTCAATGCCTGAGGCTACTTGGCCTTTCATTAATGGTTCGGAGGTCTTGTGGTTTTGAAAAACAAGTATGAGACTTGAACTGAGGCAATTCAACCTAAATGTAATGAATTCTTTTTTTGGTCTCTTGATTTGAGGCCAACGTTGTTCTAAGGCATATGATCTGAGGTTTGAGATAGGACTTTGAATTATTTGTCAATCTGAAACTATGGATTGAGAATCCTTGACCAAATTCTAACCTCAGATCTTATTGGTATACAATGATAGCTAACAAAGACCCTATATCTCTGTAGTGTTGCATCTGCACGAGGACAAAGGACTACCTTTAAAGCAAGTGTAAGATAAACACCAAAGCATAGGGCTACTACTGTTCTTATTGCATGTTGGTGATAATGATCATGACTGTGATGATACCCTTCTTTTGGAGACCCGTGCGACTAGAATTATTTACACTTATGTAAAGTGGTAGACACAATTTTTTTATTTTTTGTTTCCTTTGAGTTTTATCATGACTTGTTCTCATGCTCAATTCTTCGCAAAATCACATGGAATCTCTTAATTGGTTCACTCCATATGATCATTAGCTTCAAAACTAGAATTTGTAAGGGAAACCACTTATGAGGTTATAGGTCAATACAAAACTTCTTTATACCATAAATTTGACTTATGATTTCCTTCAATATGACACTCTCAGATTAGGCCAGATGATCCTCCCTATTCAGCCCTCATAAACAAATGATGATATCCTACCTGTAGTGAAGGCTCATTCAGATCATATGTCTTAACTAAGGAGGCTTTATAACTTTGTTCTCCTTCGATGCTTTGATATGATCTTAAGTGACTTGGATCTTAGACAATGAATTCGATTTCAGATAGTGATTTTGCTCCAATTCCAAAACTTCTTGTAGCTTGAAATTATCTAACTTCAATACTACCTTATAAACTATACTCTAATACCATGTTGAAATTCAAATGCAACATTGATTTTCTGATCATGATAATTACTTGTTACTGATAGTTAATTTTGATTTCATTTAGTTATGTCACCAAGCAATTACACATTCAATTATGCAAGTATAAAGAAAATAGAGATCGCAATGAGATAAGTGACAACAAATTTTGTTCAATGGCCACGGAAAAACCCACAAAAGGGAAAACCCATCAATCCTTTCCTTATAGAATCATTGTCACAAAAGAGAAATCAAAGCCATAGAAAAAATGACCAATACTATAGCAAGATAACCATCCTTCAAGTGCCAAATCCACCCTCTAAGATTCAAGACAAGTATTCTTTAGTTTTGTCTACAAGATACCACATGTTAGTTATAGAATTGTTCAAATGTCTATCCTCAGCAAGGGTCTGAAAATCATCTCATGTTCCAGCTACAAAGAATTCACATCAATCTCAAGATCTCATGTAACCATCGGAAGGGGATTCGAAATACCACAAAAATCTATCTAGAACTTCATGCAGGTATGATGGATGTATGTCCAGAACTTCTCTTGAAGAAGAGATAAGAGGTTTAGGTTACTTCGTGTAAAACCTCAGAGATGTAAAGATTCAATGTGTTCTACGAAGGAATGTGAGTATGCCTAATATATAGCTTTATGTCCATGTGAAAAGGTGCCACTTGAGCTGTGCCATCTTGTCTTCTTGGAGGGCCAACTTGGCCTACTTGAGGGACAAAATGCACTTTAAAAAAAATCAATTTTTATTTCTTATAATATTTCTTTTGACTAAAAAAATTGACTCCAACATGAAGAACATGATTAAAAAATTATAATCAATTACAAACTATACATTAAGAAGACCGAACTAGTTACAATTTCAACAGTTGTAACCTCCAAGTCTTCTCAAGGGTTTACAATCCAATGTCTTCAATCTCATACAAGAATAAAGACTCCAAAATGAATACATCAATAAAAACTCCTCAGCTCTCTCTACCTCTAGAATAGCTTCCTTCTGAAACTTGTCTTCTATTCTAGGCTTATTCTTTCAGCCCACGATCTTTAGTACCACTTGTTGTCCTTATTGTAGCATCAACCCTTTGGCTGCTACAAACATATTTTGTCGACATACTTCAGCCAATCTTGGCTTCCCACTTGGCAAGCCCAGGCACGATCTCCATAGCAAACTATTGACTTGGGTTGATCCTTTAGCCCTCATATACCTTGTTGACTACATCTATTCTAAAAAAATGCAAGGAATGGTGCAAAATATGTTCCACATCGATTCTTCAAAACTTGATCATCATCAAAAAAAAATAATGAACCATTTCATGTACAACTCCAAAAGAGAGAACATTTTTCCTCTATGTCTTTGGCAACTAGTAGAGTCTTGGAACTATTACCAAATAGAAAGAACACAAAAGACGGAAACTAGTAGATTCTTGGAAATGTTATCAAATAGAAAGAACACAAAAGAGCCTTCAAAGTAATTCAGTGCTTTATCAACATGAAATGGCCCTCTGTCATGCAGAGCTTTAAATGCTTCTATCAAGATCAACACCTCATTGGCATTCTTGATAAGTCCATAATATTGTCTCAGCAATGGAAAATTTCAAATGGTGCCCACGAACACATAGAACATATTGTCTACAACTCCAAAGGGCCTGGGCATGAGAAGAACTTCTTTGTGATGAGTGTATGCCATGAATCCATGGGCACCCAATTTGAATGATGTGGTATGTGGTTGAGTGGAAATGAAAAAGTCAGTTTTTCTCAAATATGAGGCTCGTTCTACGCTGACAGTAGGAGGGCTAACAAGTCCTTGAGGAGAATCTACCATCAATTTGTTAAACATTGCCGAAATTTGTCTCTACCTATAGAACTTTTGATCCTTCTACTTCTCCTAATTCTCATACTTCTCTTCCAGACCACTTTTTATTCATGTGATGCAAATGACCTTTTAAATATTTCCAACTCCAGTTGTTGATTTTGTATGTGAGCACTAAGTTAAATAAAAGATGAGAACAACATATTTAAAAATAGTACCTCCGCCATTTATAAAGAACATGTTTCGATTTTGACTTGTTATAAAATTTGAAGCGACCTACAGAACACTATCCAACACATGAAATTTCAACCTAGAAACCATCACCCAAAATTATCATTATCAAGGGGACGAACATGTTTCACTTTCGGCCTCGAAATATGGGACTCAACCTTTGAACAAAACTCCATTACAACTGTGAGGAGGGTCTTTTAGGCATATTCAGGCCTTGGCCTCTCTAGGACACTGAGTTCCACCAAATATATCCTTAACCCATACAATAGAGACCCTCAACCTTCCACAATAATCCCTCACCCAACCTAATCTTAATGTCTGAAGACCACAACATGCCTTGTTTGCTTTGCATTCAGGCTTGTGGCTTACTCACATTCCTTTGTAGAACACATTGAATCTTTAAGCTTGTTGTTGCTTCTTTAGGGATGATTTTAGTGTCTACTCTTTCAACCTGGCTCTGATTCCATGTTGATTTTGCTACAAGATGAATAGTAGAAACCAAATTTTATGATCTGATAATTACTTCCTAATGATCTTTAGCAATTTATCTTTATGCCATTGATTTCGTTGAGAAATTATACATAGAAAACTTCAACATTGTTGCAGTGAAAAACAGTAAGATCATAAAGAGATAGCCATGCACAATAGAGACAACATTTTTTTCCCTAGGAAATCCAAATTTGGGAGAAAACTCAGCAACTCTTCTTCTAGAAGAAATTTTCTTTAGTGAGGTTTACAAATCCAAATTGTCTAGAAATATGTGCCAAAAATCCAAGTCCAAACATTAGTCAAATCCGTCTCTATCTGCTCCCACCTGTGGCTAATATAAAAGAGAAATCATGATGAGTGAGTGATCAAATGAAGTGTCACTTTATATATATATATATATATATATATATATATATATATATATATATATATATATATATATATATATATATATAGATATATAGATATATAAGTCGAATGGGTGCATTTACTCCAAGGGACACACCCTTTCATGGTGGGGACAATTTGTTGTGTTTGAACGTAAATGAAACCCAAAAAGAAAATTTATTTTATTTTAATTTCCATATTTTTTCTAGGTTGACTTAGAAGGCCTCTTGGCATCTGAGAACACCTCTAGATGCTACACAAAAATCAACATCCTATAGAGAAATCCCCTTTACCATCTTTTCAAGGGTGTTGAAAATGTAACTAGTGTTGGTCTTCATAATGTAACCCAAATGACTATTGAAATATTTATTTTATTCATTTATTACATTAATTATTATTATTATTTTCTAGTCAAAGCATGTTCTTCATGCTTTGAGGATTTATTAAATCAAAATAAAATTTGTCATGAGTCAAAAAAATGTACTTGATTCAAAGTCTCATTTGGACTATTTGTAAGAAAAAGAAAATAATTTTATTTTGAGTCAAAAGAATCATTTTTTTATCCACAAGACCAAGTCAAACCTGCATGGACAAGTCATCCTAGAGGAGACACCTATTGATCCTCTTGTACAACTATAAATAAGAGACACTTCAACCTCATTTGATCACTCAACTCACACATTAATTTTTGTGCCAAATAGAAGAAAAGGAGTGAATTCAAGGGAGAGAAGAAAATTCAAAGGAGAGATAATTCGGGTGTTTTTCCCTACTTTCTAATCACATGTATGAATATTCTAGGGCAGATTTTGTAAAATTTGTAAGTTTGAAAATTGCAGGTCCAAATTCCGAGATTTGAACATATTTGTTGAGGTTTGACCCACATTAACTTTCGTTGACTTTGATTTGGAGGAGAAGCTTTGAAGCACGTTTGACATGGGTCTAAGTGGCAATCTTTGTCTTGGTATTGGGTCTTGGATATATCACTATGATATAATTTTCTAAGGAGAGGGTCTTTTGGGGTTTCCCCCTTATGTGGTTTAGCCCTAGCTTGGAGCCTAGTTTGTAGTGTTCTTTGTCTCTTGTGAGATTTATGTTTTGGTAATTGCTTGATGAATACAACATAATAATAAATATAATAAGCCAACAAATACTCACAAGTAATTATCAAGTTAACAGAAATCCTCATCCTCTACTAGCTTAGTGGTTTCTCAACATGGTATCAAAGCTAAGGTGAAGAAAGGAAGCTTAAATATCACATATTGTTGGCACTCTTGTTTGATGACATTCTAGAAGAAACTATCTTCTCTCTCCCTTTCCAATGGCAAGATACATGAAAGAAGGTCTCAAGATTCTTAGGATTCTCCTTGAATCTATCAAAGGTTGCATCATCAAGTTCATCTCCAAGATATATAAAGAAGAAATGGATGGAAGTTTTATTCCAGTCTTACATGTTCATTTGAAGATGATAATACATGGGTAATCAACAGTGGAGCCTCAAGGCACATGACAAGGGAACGTGGTCAACTCAAAACTCTATCAAAAGGAAACTCTTCTCAATTAGTGGAACTTGGAGACAAGAATAGCGACTCAGACAAAGGGATTAGATCTACCTCCTTGGAGCTGGAATTTGGTGGCAATATCCATCTCAACAATATCCTCTCTATTCTAGGTTTGAAAAATAAATTTCTTTCTATTTCTTGCTTTGAAGATAAAGGCGATAAGGTGGAATTTGTTGATGGCAAGGTTATTGTTTGGGAAAAGGGATCTAGTATTGAAAATGCAAGGACTATTGAGGTTTGTGAGGGTAGGTTGTATAGACTTCTAACTCCTCTTCAAACTCTAGTACATTTAGACATCAACCCTTGTGAATTGTGGCATAGAATGTATGGTCATCTCCATTATAAGATATTTTCATCATTGACTCAAATGGTTACTGGTATACCTTAATTAAAAGAAAAACATGAAGTAGTATGTAAGGGATATGCTCTTGGTAAGAATGTGAAGAAACCATTTACTATTAGTGACACAAGATCCAAGAAAATTTTGTACCTCATACACTTCGATGTTTGTGGACCCAGGGCAGAGAAGTCACTTGGTGCTCATCAATACTATGTAACATTTATTGATGATCACTCCAAAAAGAATTGGATATGCCTCTTAAAGTCTAAGGATGAATTATTTGAGAAGTTCTAAGAGTTCAAGGCAAAATTATAAAATTTGACAAAAAGTAAGATCAAAACCCTAAGATCAGATCATGGTGGGGAATATGCTTCTAGAGAACTTGTGGTCTTTTTGCAAAGAAGCATGGATTAAGAGGGGGCTAATAGTTCCCTACAATACTCAACAGAATGGTGTGGCTAAAAGAAAGAACCAATCCATTGAAGAATGTGTAAGAGGCATGCTACACAACCAAGAACTTCCGAAGTTCCTTTGGGGAGAAGCTTATGTGACAACAGCCTATATACAAAATCAAAGTTTTCACATAATTCTTGATGACATGACCCCAAAAGAATCATTCACAAGAAAGAACTTGAATGTTGATCATCTCAAAAATTTTGGATTTCCTGTATACATTCACATTCCCAAGGACAAAAGGAAGAAGTTGGACACGAAAGGTATGCAAGGCATATATGTTGGTTATATCACCTCATCAAAATCATGTAGATTATACATCAAGGAAGAATGTCATATTGAAGTAAGAAGAGATGTCATTTTTTATGAAAGCATTGCATATAAGAAGGCTAAGGATATTCCCATTGATTATGATGAAGAATAAGACATATATTTACAAATGAATAAGTTACAAGGCAAGATAATCCTCCAAAACCTACAACTAATCATGAAGAAATTGAAGTACCAAGTGAACTCATGCAACCAGTGATCATTCCATAAAATCGAAAAAAGACCAGCTTGAAGAAGGTCAACTCTATAAGAAACTGAAGGATATGAAGCAGCAAAAGGCACATTCAAAGAAAGCAAGAATCCTAACAAATATTTAGGATATGCAGCCTACATGACTAAACTTATTGAAGAAAAACCTGCCACTTATGAACAGGTAGTTGAACATTAAGAATGGAAGAATGCAATGCTAGAAGAATACCAATCTATAATGAAGAATGATGTTTGGGAAATTTTTCCTAGACCTAAAGACAAATCAGTGTTAACTTCCAAATGCGTGTACAAAATCAAGCATGAAGTTGATGGAAGTATTGACAAGTATAAAGCAAGATTTGTGGCAACAGGATTCTCTCAAAAAGAATAAATATACTACGAAGAAACTTTTGGTGCAATATCCAAATATACACCATTAAATCACTCATTTCTATTGCAACTACTATAGTATGGAACATTCATCAAATGGACATAAAAACAACCTTTCTGAATGTGACGATTCATGAAGTCGTCCTCATTGAGAAACCCCATGTATTTGAAGTTCATGGCAAGGAAACACATGTTTGCAAGTTGAAGAAGGATCTATAGGGCTTGAAGCAAGCCCCTAGAGCATGGTATATCAAGATGATTGCTTATCCACTAAGAATTGGTTTCATCAAAATTTCTACAGATCCTAGCCTCTACATCAAGGTGGTGAAGAATGAACCCATCATCATACTACTATATGTAGATGATTTCCTAATAATAGGTGTGGAGCATCGTATTCAAGAATGTAAGAAGAAACTAGCAGTTGAATTTGATATGAAGGACCTTGGACTAATGCACTACTACTTGGGACTAGAAGTATGACAAAAACTTAGTGAGATTTATCTTGGTCAAGGAAAATATGTGATCAAGATTTTGCATAAATTTGGTATGATGGATAAAGACTTATGACAACTCCCATGATCACAAATTCGAAGAATTTAAGGAATTTAGATTCAATCCTTGTTGATCCTACATCCTACCGACATTTGATTGGCTCCTTGATGTATCTTGTGAACACCCAGCTAGATATATGTTTTGTAGTAAACATTCTTAGCCAATTTCAGATGCATCCAAGGCATGACCATTGGATAACAGTTAAACATATCTTGAGATATCTTTGTGGGACTATACATCATTGTCTGAGATATGTTTCAGGTAATAAGATTCAAAAATTGGGCTACACATATTCATATTAGGTAGGCAGCGATGCAGATGGAAAGAGTACTATAGGTGGATGTTTTAGTTTGGGATCCTATATGATTTCATGGATGAGTAGGAAACAAGACTCAATTGAATTGAGTAGTGTTGAAGCTGAATATATAGCAACTAATGAAGTTGGTCGAGAATATGTTTGGCCCTGAAAGTTGTTTACATATTTATTTGAAGGACCTTTCAACCCTACCATCTAAGTTGTGACAACCAACGCTGCATAAGGTTGAAAAAGGACCCAATTTTCCATGCTATGATGAAGAACATCAATAACTAGTACCACTAAATTCAAATTTTGGTGCAGGATGTTGAAAATGTAACTAATGTCGATCTTCATAATGTAACTCAAATGTACTATTGAAATGCTTATTATATTAATTTAATACATTTATTATTATTATTATTATTTTCTAAACAAAGCATGTTCTTCATGCTTCTAGGGTTTATTGAGTTAAAAGAAAATTTGGCACGAGTCAAACAAATGTACTTGAGTCAAAGTCCCAATTGAACTATTTGTAAGAAAAGGAGAAATGTTTTATTTTGAGTCAAAAGAGTCAATTTGTCATCCACAAGACCAAATCGGCCATGACTGGACAAGTCATCCTAGAAGAGGTACCTATTCAACCTCCTCGACAACTATAAATAAGATACACTTCGACTTAATTTGATCACTCAACTCACACATCGATTTTTGTGCCAAATAAAAGAGAAAGAGTGACGTCAAGGGAAAGAGACGAAAAGTAAAAAGAGAGAGAATTAGGGTGTTTTTTCCTGCTTATATTCACGTGTGTGAAGATTTTGCGAAACTATAGGTCTAAAAATTGCAGGTCCGAGTTGCGGGTCTGAACTTTGAGATTTGACGAAATTTATTGAGGTTTGACCACTGTTGAATTTTGTTGACTTTGACTTGGTGGAGAAGCTTTGAAGGAGGGTTGACTTGGGTCTATGTGGTAGTGTTTGTCTTGGTTTTGGGTCTTAGATATCTCAATATGATTTGATTCTATGAGAAGAGGAGTGTTTCGATTTTCCCCCTTGTGGGGCTTTGCCCTGGCTTGGAACCTAATTTCTAGTGTTCTTTGTCTCTTGTGATCTTTATGTTTTGTTAAATGCTTGATGAATAGAACATAATAATAATAATAACCCATAAAATACTCACAAAGTAATTATCAAGTTAAGAGAAATCATCATCATCTAATAGCTTATTGGTTAAGGGGGAGGAAGGAAGCTTAAAGATCACATCTTGTTGGCACTCTTGTTTGCAAACATTCTAGAAGAAACTATCTTCTCTCTCTCTTTCTAATGGAAACATACATGAAAGAAGGTCTCAAGACTCTTAGGAGTCTCCTTGAATCTATCAAAAGCTGCATCATCAAGTTCATCTCCAGGTTATCTAAAGAAGTTATGGATGGAACTTTTATTCCAATCTTATAGGTTCATTTGAAGATGATAATACATGGGTAATCGACAGTAGAGCTTCAAGGCACATGACAAGGAAACATGGTCAACTCAAAACTCTATCAAAAGGAAACTCTTCTCACTTGGTGGAACTTGGAGACAAGAATAGCTACTCAGTCAAAGGGATTGGATCTACCTCCTTAGAGCTGGAATCTGGTGGAAATATTCATCTCAACAATATCATTTGTGTTTCGGGTTTGAAAAATAACTTGCTTTCTATTTCTTGATTAGAAGATAAAGGTGATAGGGTGGCATTTGTTGATGTAAAAGTTATTGTTTGGGCAAAGGGATCTAGTATTGAAAATGCAAGGACTATTGGGATTCATGAGGGGAGGTTGTATAGACTTCTAACTCCTCCTCCTCAAGCTCTAGTACATTTAGACATCAACCCTTGTGAATTGTGGCACAGAAGGTATGGTCATATCCATTACAAGATATTTCCATCATTAAATCTAAAAGTTATCGGTATACCTCAATTAAAAGAAGACCATGAAGGAGTTTATAAGGGATGTGCTCTTGGTAAGAATGTGAAGAAACCATTTACTAGCAATGACACAAGATCCAAGAAAATTTTGGACCTAATACACTCTGATGTGTGTGGACCCATGGCAATGAAGTCACTTGGTGGTCATCAATACTATGTAACATTTATTGATGATCACTCTAGAAAAAATTGGATATGCCTCTTAAATTCTAAGGATGAAGTATGTGAGAAGTTCCAAGAGTTCAAGGAAGAATAAAAAATTTGACAGAAGGGAAGATCAAAACCCTAAGATCAGATAATGGTGGAGAATATACTTCTAGAGAACTTGTAGCCTTTTTGCAAAGAAGTAGGGATTAAGAGGGGGGGCTAATAGTTCCCTATACTTCTCAACAGTATGGTGTGGCTAAAAGAAATAACTGATCCTTTAAAGAATGTGTAAGAGCCATCTTACACTATCAAGACCTTCACAAGTTCCTATGGAGAGAAGCTTATGTAAAAATAGTCTATATACAAAATCGAAGTCCTCCCAGAATTCTTGATGACATAACCTCGAAAGAAGCATTCACGGGAAAGAAACTAAATGTTGATCATCTTAGAAATTTTGGATTTCCTATATACATTCATATTCCCAAGGGAAAAAGGAAGAAGTTGGACCCGACAGATATGAAAGGCAACTTTGTTGGATATGGCACCTCATCAAAAGCACATAGAGTCTAAATCAAGGAAGAATGTCCTATTGAAGTAAGAAGAGATGCCATTTTTTATGAAAGCATTGCATATAAGAATTCCAAGGATATTCCAATCAATGTTGCGAACATCAGCATCAAGATAAAATCGGCAAGAGTTCAGAAGACAAAAAAATCGAAAGAATCAGGAAAATATCAGTAAAAATTGCCAAACATTGGAAAAATTAAGATACCATCAAAATATCGGTAAAAATCAACTAACATCGGCTAGGCCAAAAAATTGTGATTTTGAGATAAAATCGGGATGTTATCGAGATGTTCACAACATGGATTCCCATTGATAATGATGAAGAAGAAGAAGAACCTATCTTTGCAAATGAAGAAGTTTCAAGGAAAGGCAATCCTCCAAAACCTACGGATCATGAAGAAATTAAAGGACCAAATGTACTCATGCAACCAGTCATAATTCCAGAAACTTGAAAAAGCCAGCTTGGTTAAGGTCAACTCTACAAGAAGTTGAAGGACATGCAACAACAAAAGGAACATTCAGAGAAAGAAAAACCTAGCACTTATGAAAAGGTAGTTGAACATCAAGAATGGAAGAATGCAATGATAGAAAATACCAAATTATAATGAAGAATGATATTTTGGAAATTGTTCCTGGACCTAAAGACAAATCAATTGTAACTTCCAAATAGGTATACAAAATCAAACATGCTTTTGATGGAAGTATTGACAAGTATAAAGCGAGATATGTGGCAAAGAGGATTCTCTCAAAAAGAATGAATAGACTACGAAAATACTTTTTCTCCAATAACCATATATGCAACCCTTAGATCTCTCATTTCTATTCCAACTACTATGGGATGGAACATTAATCAAATGGATGTAAAAACAACCTTTCTGAATGGGACGATTGATGGATAAGTCTACATTGAACAACTATAGTGATTCAAAGTTCATGGCAAGGAAACACATGTTTTCAAGTTGAAGAAGGCTCTATATGGCTTGAAGTAAGCCCCTAGAGCATGGTATATCAGGATGAATTCTTATCTACTAAGACATGGTGTTGTCAAAAGTTTTGCAGATCCTAGACTCCACATCAAGGTGGTGAAGAATGAACCGTGATCATACTACTCTATGTGGATCATTTACTAATAAAAGGTGTGGAGCATTATATTCAAGAATTCAAGAAGAAACTAGCAGTTGAATTTGGTATGAAGGACCTTGGACTAATGCACTACTACTTGGGACTAGAAGTATGGTAAAAACCTGGTGAGATTTATCTTGATCAAGGAGAATATGTGATCAAGAATTTGCAGAAATTTGGAATGGTGGATAACAAACCTATGACAACTCCCATGATCATAAATTTGAAGAATTTAAGGAATTCAGATTCAATCCTTGTTGATACTACATCCTATCGACGATTGATTGGATCCTTGATGTATCTTGTAAATACTCGGCCATATATATGTTTTTCTGTAATGAGATTCAGTTACTGGGCTAGAAAAATTCACATTGGGCAGGAAATGATGTAGATGGAAAGAGTAATACAGGTGGATGTTTCAGTTTTGGATCCTCTATGATTTTGTGGATGAGTAAAAAACAAGACTCAATTGCATTTAGTAATGTTGAAGCCAAATATATAGCAACTAATGAAGTTGGTCGACAAGTTGTTTGGTTGCATAAGTTGCTTGCATATTTGTTTGAAGGATTGTTGGACCCTACCATCATAATTTGTGACAACCAAAGCAAAATAAGGTTGACAAAGGACCCAATTTTCCATGCTAGGACAAAGCACATCAATAACAAGTTCCACTACATTTCAAGTGTGGTGCATGGTGGAGTTTTGAAGCTACAATACATCTCCACAGGTGAACAGGACACTGATATATTCATGAAGTATCTTCCTAATATGAAGGTTGAGTATTTGAGAGACAAGCTTGGGCTTGTGGATATTTCCTCCCTGGTTGAGAGGGAGTGAGGGTGGATAATGTATTTTTCATGTGTCATGCACTATGGCCAGGACTAACAATCATAATCATAGTGACAACATTGGTAGGGAGAATGGTGGATTGGATAAGTATTCAGGGCCAAGACTTCTTAAGGATATGTATCCAAGATAAGAGTAGCCCCGAGGACCAATACACTTTGAGGATAGGATATCAAAGATAAGAGTAGTCCTAAGGACTGATATTCTTTGAGGATGGGTGATATCCAAGATAATAATAGTCTTGTAAGGACATACTTAGTGAACATCCAAATGTGATATGTGCCTTGAGAGGCGGTGGTGGTGTCCAAATGTATGTCTCCCAACATTGTGCTCTGATCTAGTGGAGAGATAGAGATTCATAGTCAAGGCCTTGCTATTTTTTTATTGATAATGTTGGTTATGATGATGCTTAATGATGCTTATCAATCCAAACTCTTCTTTTGAGAATATCTCAATTTGAGAGTATCCTGGTATCATGTTGTGTCATTATGAATACCTCCCTAGTTAAGAGGGAGTGTTGAAAATTTAACTAGTATCAGTCTTCAAAATGTAACTCAAATGTACTATTGAAATGTTTATTATATTCATTTATTACATTCATTATTATTATTATTATTATTATTATCTAGTCAAAGCATGTTCTTCATGTCTCTAAGCTTTATTGAGTCAAAAGAAAATCTGTCATGAGTCAAACAAATCCATTTGAGTCGAAGCCCCGTTTGGACTATTTGTAAGAAAAGGAAAAATATTTTATTTTGAGTCAAAATAGTCAATTTGTCATCCACAATACCAAGTTGGCTCTGCCTAGACAAGTCAGCCTAGAAGATGCACATATTTGACCTCCTAGACAGTTATAAATAAGACACACTTTGACCTCATTTTCTCACTCAACTCACACATCATATTTTTTGCCAAATAGAAGAAGAAAAAGAGTCAAGGGAATGAAAAGAAAATTCAAAGGAGAAGGAATTCACGTTTTTGCTTGCTATCTATTCACACGTGCGAAGTTTTTGGGGTAGTGTTGATGGTGCTAGACCCACCAACATTCAAGGGATCTCCCCAGTATGAAGTCCCAACTAGACCTCACACCGTTTGGTGTGGGAGTCCCATCCGATACAATGGACTGGTTGCCATTACCTTAGATACTTGCCTTAGCTCTTATGGTTCAACAAATGAGAGTGTTATGCTTGTAACTTCAAGAAAGCGGGGTGAGTATGCCTAGTGAGTGCGTAATGTAACTTTGTGTCCGAGTTCTCTTGCTGTAATGGGAGAGAGTAAAAGTGATCCTCTAAATGAGAGGTAGTAGTACCACCCAGAGAAATAAACACGCTAACAAACAAAGATCTGCCAAGCATCTAGCGGAGAAGTCAAGAGTGGATCCAACAATCGTTAAAACTGAGGTAAAGGGAGCAACACGTACACCACCCAGTGGAGTAGTCCACACAGATGTGACGGTCGTTATAACCAAGAAAAACAAGAATGGCTTGTCTAATGTCCTATGGAGTAGTCCACACGGACAAGACAACAGTGATAAACAATACAACACATCTTCAACAATGTAAGTACTAAAATAACCAAAGTAGTTCAACTATCTTAGTACAGGTTAAGAAAACATGCATTACAAGCATTTAAAGAATAGTCTTACAAACAGATACAAAACATGCGTGAAAATGTGTTGGCCTGAAATAGGCTTCTGAATTAAGCAAAAGTTCCAAGACACATATGTACACCATACATCACTAGTCCCAGTGGTGGGACATTGGAGCCACTCCTCACTCCTCAAAGAATAGAATATAGACTCTCAAGGCTATGTGGGAGGAGCCAAGGTGAAAAGTCATTTGTTCATATAATGAGGGGGTATATATAGCCAAGGGTGATGCTTGACCCTTGTGACTCTTGGACTTCCCTCATGACCGTTCAACTTCTTATGACTTTTCAACTAACGTGACTCTTCAACTTCATATGTGCATCCGTTGGACTTTCACTTTACATTACATTTGATTACAAGAAGTATGGCCCATAGTAGTGATGTGGTCGAGACAACTCATGACACAACTCGACATGACACTGCTGACATGTACTGGCCCATTGTGGTGTCCATGTCAAGTTTTTATGTTGTTGAGTGATGGATGTTCTCTTGGTGTATTTTTTCTTCACCTCCGCATGGAAAAGTGTTGCGGGGTCTTCGATGGTCTTGGTTTTTTCTTGATGGTTCAATGCATGTATCCCTTTCGCTTGCTGCTCGATGTGCTTTGTATGTCCATCGAGCTGCAAGAAAGTCTCCTAGCGTGCACTCCTTCTCCATCCCATTTGTCATCACGCCATGTTCCATCAATGTACCTGCTCCTGCAATTCACTCATGATGGAACGACATCAAATCCAAAAATCTCCTATTCTAAGCGATGCATTGTTTTCGATTTTGGGTCCAGGTGACTGGGAAGGAGGACAAGACACTGAAACTACGCAGAGCACAACTCAGACTGGGATGAGGGGCTCTAGAGTACTGTCGGGAAAAACTGCGCAGAGGTCACTGGGAGGAAAAATTCCTCTATCAGGGATAGCAGTCACAGCTGCAAGGTGGAACCCAATTAGGCAGAACTGCACATTTCTTGGGAGGAAGACAAGGTAGAGTGTCGGGGGGAACTATTGGATATTTCTACGCAATTTTCAAGATGAGGACTGAGCGAGTCACTCGAAGTCCAACTGGGAATCTGCATAGTTTCTTAGAGGAAGACAGAGTGAGGCAGTAGAGGGCACTGGCAGGAAATTTTGCACATTTTTCATGAGCAAGGCATGATCGTGCTATGGGGAGTTGTTGGTCACTACTGCGCAGTTTTGAGGGACAGTGTGAGACAGGCACCAAGGCCCTTCCCATCATGACTATGCAATTTCCAGAAACAGTGCAGAGCAGCGCAATAGAAGGTGTACCAGTGAGGACTGCGCAATTTTCAGAAGTAGAGCAGGGCAAGCTAGCAGGAGGCCTGACTCAGCATGACTACGCAGTTTATGTAGGTAGTGCAGGGTGAGCAGCTGGGCATGTATGCGCAGTTTTAGAGAGCAGTGTAGCCCCGAGTCATAGTGTAGTGTAGATTTCTGATAGACGAGAGGGAGGCTCGATAACTGATCTTGTGGTAAGCACATATTGGATCGGGCTTGGAGACAACTTCTGCAAGTTCTGGGAGACAAACAGCTTTCTCACTTCCATGATTGTGCACTGCTATTGCCTCGAAAAACAAACTCAAGCACTATGTAGTTCTGAGCAACAAAGAAGGGTCACTGAGCGCTGAGATTGCACAGTGCAGCTCAGTCAAGGTCTGTTTGAAGGGGCTTGTCCGGTCGACATATTTTCAAGAAAAATGACTAAGTGCGAGAGCAAGTGAACTTGCGTAGACATGACATTGTGATCAGACACTTAGCATGACTTGACGACAAGACACCACAAACGAGCAAGACAAACATATGCCCAGTGAGATTGTCTTAAGGTTAAGAGCAACATGTGAGACACTTGAGATAGACCTTTGAACGACCCTGACGACACTAGCGTGATATTTCTTACAAATTTGTGTGTGAGTACGACTAATGATCACAGAGCGAAGACAACTCATGCACACAAATATCAACCTTCAAACTCGCTAGAACAACATCGCAAGCACGACAAAGCAATCAACATGCCAAAAGACGACTGCTGCTCGAACAAGAAAAAAGGTGTAAAGACTCTACAAGATTTCATGGAATGAGCTTGAGTGTTTGAAACCATTAGTCAAAAAACCAAGGAAGGCTCTGAAATTTGGATGCAGGCCAAAACTTTGGAGGGTCTTGCAGCCACTACAACACTTGGCGACACACTGGTTGAATACCAGCTTCTCTATTTTGGTTCATTTTTAGCACAGGGCCTTGGCCTTTCAGGGAGTATTGATTCGTTGTGTAGGTCACTTCGGCTTCCCCACTTACCCCATTGATAAACGTGGTTCACCTTGTACCAACTCTGTTGAACACAACAAAAGATTCAGCCAAATCACAGTGTTCCAAAATTGGGAAAAGTAGTTTGGCTCACAAACTTAATATTTTCAAAGTATAATTTTTTCCTCTATGTTGTTTCTCCGCTGCCAGCAGGCCTGGACAGTACCCCGGTAGAGTCACACAGGAACACAAGTATTTCTCCACTACTAGAGAGCCTAGTCAGTACCCCGGTGGAGTTTCCTACTTCACCTCTCTGCACCGGAAGTCTTTATCTTCTTTCGACTTTGTATATTTTCTTTTGAAATAGGATCGCATAGGCACTTATTTATTTTTGGGGTGGAAGAGTGATCTTGACTTATTGAGAGCAAGAGAGGTTATTCCTTCAAAGAAACATGTAATACCTTTGATTTAGGTTTTCTCGTTTAGATTTTCCCCTTCTATGTTTCTACTAGTTGGATAAGCTTGAACACACAGAGCAGAAGACTAAGTACGGGCATGGGGTTTCCCAGTTTTGACACAGTTTCATGGTTTGACTAGAGCTCCCCTTACAGATGAATCATATTTTCCATTGAGACTTCATCGGCCAAAAGTTACAACCAAGCACAGAGAAGATGAACACAGGATTGGCCAAGCGTGGTAGTGTCACAAGACTCTTGAACTTTAGCCACATACTTATTCAAAAGCCAGAACGCAGTGTAGGACAACACTTATTTACAAAACGAAATGACAAGACATCAAAACAAAGCAAAGAAAAAATGAAGCAAAAACAGAAAAGCAAAAAATCATAACAAGCAATAAACATGATATGTACATAGTGCGGGGTGCGGCCCCAGATCATTGAAAATAAAATTTTAAATATTTTCCATTGACAGGGAGAGTGTCAATCTTCCCGTCAAGTGATTGTAAGCGATACGTGTGTTGGCCAAGCTTCTCGTAAAATATGAAAGGGCCACTCCACAGGGACTGAAACTTTGTATGTTTGTCTTTGTCTTCGTGGGGTTTATCCCACTTAAAGACTAAGTCACCCACAGCGAAGCTGGTGTTCCCTGCAGACTTCCTATCAAACCATCTCTTGATACGGTTCTGGTGAAGTGTGAACTTCTCTTTTGCTTTCACCCTTTTTTCTTTCAACTTGTGTAATGTGTCCATCCGACACTAAACCAATAGACACAACTTTCCTTGGGATTCTTGGGATAACTAGAGAGCAGGAAAGTAGATATTTGGTGGGAGGATGGCTTCTTTTCCATATACCAGGAAGTAGGGGGAGGTATTCAGAGAGGGTTTGGGTGTGACTCAGTCAGCCCAAAGAGCATTCACCAAAGCATAATGCCAATTTCGTTGTTCAAATTAAATGGTATTTTTTATGATGCGGATAATATTTTTGTTTGTAGATTCGGCAAGACCATATCCCTGCGGGTAGTAGTTAGCTGAATGCTTAACACAATACTATTTTGCAATGCAAATTCATAAAGTTTTAACAAGTAAAAGTACGTTTCATTGTAAAAAACAAGTGGTACAAGAATGCCAAACCTTGAGATGATGTTCTACTGAAGGAAGTTGATGACTTCCTGGTCATTCACTTATTTGAGTGGAACTGCTTCTATCCACCGTGTGAAGTAATCAGTGCTAGTTAGGATGTAGCGATGCTGCTTTAATGAATGTGGGAAAATTTCCGCAATAATGTCCAAGCTCCACTATTGGAATGGTTTGTCCACTGCAACAGGGCGCATCGGGGTTGTTGACCTTCGAGTTCTGTCTGCACATCACTGACAGACCGGGCACTTGCAGGCATAAGCGTGTGCATCTTCGAACAATGTGGGCTAGTAGAAACTGACTCTCGTGACTTTGTGCACAATTGTGTTACCCATGAAGTGACACCCAACTGGTCCGTCATGCAGATTACATAAGACTCTCTCTGAATCCCGTGCTTCTAGGCACTTGGGAAAAATGCCATTGTGGTGCTTTCTATAAAGGATGTTGTGCACCAGCTAGTAGGATAAGGCTTTAGTCGTAATTCCCTCTTCTACCACATGGAGAAGTGAGAGGGCATGGTGCCATGCTAAAGGTAATGGCGCACTTCCTTGTACCAAGAGTTACCATGCGAAGTAGGGGGTGCTCGCTCTACATTGTACATCTCAATTTCTTTCTCCCAACCGATGAGCTCTTCTTCTTCCTCTTGCGCATGCACTGCTTCCACTTCTAGTCTGCAAAGACCAGGACCCTTGATGGTGTGAACTGGATTGATTTCAAGATCTTACTCTTGAAGTCCTGTCATCCAATTCACTCACCTTTCACCCAGCTCTTCCTGAACAAGAAGTGACCTCACTGTTGGGTGCAGCACAAAGAATATGAAATGATTATTCAATAGGTAGGGTCTGAAGTGTTTCGTCACCTTGTATACAGCGTATGCTTATTTTTCCATGGTGGGATAGTTGAGCTCTAGTCCATACAAGCTCGCGCTCATGGAGCATATGGGGCGTTCATTGTTGAGCTTATCCTTCTGAGTGAACACTGCAGCGAGTGAAGTGTCGGAAGCGAATGTGTAGAGCAAGAAATCTTTATTAAAATTTGGGTTTTACAGCACATGTGCTTCTACTATCACCTGCTTAATATGGGGTAATGCATACTTTTCCTTCTTCCCCCGACTGTAAACTGCATCCTTTTTTATCATCTCTTGTATGGGTTTGACAATCTATGCATAATCAGAGATGAACTTTCGAAGGAAGTTGATCTTTCCTAGGAAGGACTGCATAACTTTCTTATTCACGAGATGATAAATCTATGTGATGGTCCAGACTAGATCCAAATCTACCTTGATCCCTCTCTTGGCAATGATGTTCCCAAGGAGTTTCCCCTCAAACACTACAAAGACACTCTTCTTGGGATTCAAGGATATCTTGTACTTGCGACATTGCTCAAAGATATTCTTAAGATGACGTAGGTGGTCTGACCATTTTCTGTAAAAAATTGTTATGTCATCAAGGTAGACCACCACACTCTATTCGATGAGCCCACAGAAAGCGATGTCCATTGTGTGCTAAAACATCGCACCTATGTTTACCAGCACAAATGGAATTCTTAGATAAGCCAATGTACCCCACTTGGTACGGAAAGTTGTTTTTAGTCTGTCAGGCTCTGCAACCAAAACTTGGTTATATCTCGAAAAATCGTGTAGCACAACAAACAATTCTACTCCATATATTTCCTGATGTGTTCCATGGACGGCACAGGGTAATTATCTTTTTCTGAGGCACGGTTGAGGTTACAGAAATGTACGCACATGCGGATCTCCCGGACTTATTTCTCATGGGAACTAAGTTTGAAACCCATGTAGAATGACAAATTTTGTAAATGATTCGAGCATCCAACAACTTAGTCAACTCTTTCTGAATGAGGGGCTCCAACGACATATGTACTTTCCTGAGCTTCTACTAAAATGGTTTGGCCCCTTCCTTGATTGAGATGATGCATTGGATTATTCATGTGTCGTATGTTTTCAATTCATCGTACGTCCATGTGAATACATCACAGTACTGTCTGAACATGCGGACAAAGGCTTGTTGCTCTTCTGGTGTGTAACACATACCGAGATTCATGAACTTTGGATCTTTGTCTGTTCCAAGATTAATTTGTTCATGCATAAGTGTGGAATAATGCATTTTAGTATTCCTAGGTACCTAGAAGCGGTTCTGCAAGTCATATAGCTTAATGAGTGAAACCACACCCTTGGGGATGAGGTTTCCTTTACTTGCATTAGTTGTGTCTTGCAGAAACTGCTCTTGCTCGTCTTCATCTATCTTTGTGTCTTTGAAGACATCAGCATTGGCCATGAAGTGCAATGCCTATTCATCATCATCAAAAATGTGTAAGTTAGTGATGTTATCAGGGATAGATGACTTATACAAATTTTCAACATAAAATATATCCCTAAGTGATGTCATCCTAGCAACTGCATTATATAAGCATCTGCAGTTGCATTATGCATTCTTCGTACAAAAACAGTATTGAAATCTTGGAAGTTAGAGATAAGTTCCCGTACCTCTTGTTGGTAACTCTTAAGACGAAATCAGACACAATGTATGGTGTTACGTACCTCATGTACCATGATCTTTGAATCACATACCACTTTAAGCACAACAACGTTGAGGCTGATGGCTTTCCGTAAGCCCAAAACGAGTGCTTCATATTTAGCAGTGTTGTTCATGCACTCAAACTCCAAGCAGCTTGAGACTAAGTGTTTCCTTTGCCTTGGGTCTATCAAAACACACCCGACTCCAATGCCATCCTGTGTCTTGGATCCATCAAAATACAAGGTCCACATGCCATATGTACAAGGACTGCTTGCCACGCTAGTAGTGCTAACACTACTGCTGCTATTGTTACAATGTAATGTACAGGTTTCATTTTTGTCAATTGGGCAAGGAAGGAGACCCATATGTGTGTCTGGTGGGGTGGGGCTTGGCTACGCAATATAACACCCCAGCTGCGTTTCCAAAAAGAAATTTCTGAACATAAGTTCTGTGAAAGCCAATAGTTCATTTTCACCATTCAAGGGAATAACATTATGTTTCATTTATCTTTCTGACAATAGCTGAATCTAGTTGTTTCTGCCCTTGTGTGGAATCCATAAGTGTGACCAGTCCGTAGCAAAGTATCCTTGCAACTTGCTAGACTAGTCTCTACTAAGTTATAAACCACATGCTTTCAGGATGTCTACAATCACAATGTTAATGCACTAGTGAACTCGTCTGTCAGACGATGGCCAGATGATCACATCCCGGAGTTCACCAATGGATGGGACAAATGTTCTGTCAAGTTGGATGATCTATGTAATTGTACTACTCCATTGAGCGTTGATCCGCTTAGCAATAGAGAGTGGCATGACATTAACTGACGCACCAGAATCAACCAAACATTGGTGGACATTAGAGTTGAATATTTCAAATGATAACAAAAGTGGTGGGAAGAGAGAGTTCGCTTCCTCCATGCGAAGCACATTCAGCATGGATGTGAGTGAGTCGGCATACTTGCTTGGTTCCTTGCTGGAAGAGGCAACACTGTCTGTGGAGGTTTTCCCTAGTGCGCGCAAAATAATATCTCGTTGAACTGTGACTTTGGTTAACTCATAAAGAGAGATTTTCACACAGGTCTTTTTCATGTCTTCAAAAATGTTGTAACCAGAGCTGGAAGATTCACTAAGTTGTTTGGGGGTAGACCTGTGTTCGTGTTGTCCGATGCGTTGTTTTTGTCTTTGTTGCTCACGAACGTACTTTTAGCTGTCATTGTCTTCCCAGACTTACCTTGTGTTTTCTGTGTTGAGATGACCACTGGATCCACTGTTCTGAGCAAATGTTGTCTTCCTTTTTCTCTTGATATCTCAGAAACAATGGGGTCCCCTTGACTCCACAAACCGTATCCACTATTTTGCTTTGGGCACAGACGGTCACTCAGAGGCTCCTTCTCGATGGTTTTCTTCTAGGTAGTGTTAGCACATTGATACATGTTGATAACATGCCTAACACTTGGAGCTTCATCAAATGCAACAGCTTCCTCTTCGTGTTCACCTTGAGGCTCAGCCTACTCACCGGCCATAAATTGATTAGTCAACTGTGTACCCAGTGCGCTCATCCCTTGGTTCCAACCTTCGCAAGTCCTCTCTGAATGTCGTTCACCATGGAACTTGTAATAATGATTTGTCGCAATAGCATTCATGTTGAACACAAGGTTACAGCTCTGCCCATTTTTAGTCGGGTGATTGCCACTGCTCGAAGTTGAGTTCTTCTTCTATGCAAATTTGGGAGGCCTATTGTTCACGGTTGTCTTTTTTGTCTGTTGCTTGAGTTCAGAAAATTCGGTGGTCAAGGACTTGATGATACGAGTAAGGTTTTCGATTTCAATTTCTTCCTTTTCCTTTGCCTTACAAACAATAGCCTGAGGCCTCCTGCCCTTGCCTTTGGATCCCTTAGTTGGTTCATCATCTACAATGACTCCAATAGCGCGCAAATCTTTCTCCACATCAATTGCCTTTTGGTAATTTTCCAAAAGTGTTGGTTTCATGGCTCGCTTGATGAAATCTACAATGTTGGTCAGCATTGCAGACATGTAGTAGTCAATTGTGATGGAGTCATGAGGTTTGGTGTCTGTAGTGCACTTGTTTAAGATACGATTAAACCTATGGTTAAAATCTTTCACTTTTTCTTTCTACTCCATCTTGAGACTACCCAACCCTTTTAGCAACATGGTGGGGGTTTTGTCTTCTACAAAATTCTAATGGAAAATTCTCTTTAACACCCCCTAGTTCTGAATGGAGTTGATAAGAATATTGTGGTACAATATAGTTGCTCTGCCATCCAAGGTACATGGAAATAGTCTACATGCAACATCATCATAACGTACCTCGAGTGTCTGCAGATGTAGGTAGAATGTGTCTAGATGATCTTCCACCTTCACTGCTTTGCCAGGGTCGTACTTTGTTAACAACTTCTCTGCATGTCTTGCATCTTGTGCAAGACACCCGGGAGTGCCAATGGACCCTCTACCATACATTCTAGATTTTGATCAGCCATATTTCCCTCTTCTTCGTCCTCCTCCTCTTCTTCTAAATCTGATGGTTCAACCTCTGAATCTATTGGTTTGTCTCTGCCTTCGCCTTCGCCTCTTCCGCTACCTCCACCTCTGCCTTCGCCTCCTCCACTGCCTCCATTGAAACCTAAGCCCAAGAGTAAGATGGTATCTTCTTCTCCCTCTAGGAAAACAGGAGGTTCCTCTTCGTTCTCAAAATCTTCTGCCATCTCTTCAAGAGTGGCGAGGATTAATTCTTCAACATATGAAACTACCACTCCTATGGGTGTAGTCTTTTGCTCCCTCTGTGAAGAGGGAATATTGTGAACTCCTAGAATCAGTCCAACAGCTTTAGCAAAATGATGGATGATGAGACGGACAATACGGAAGTGATGATACGAGATTTCTTGTTCGGGTCTGGGAGGTGAGGAGTAACCAACATTAGAGATGACGTGGGAGAGAGGGATTTCGTGTTACTTCCTTGACCAGATGATAGATAAGTGGGGTTGGTAGGACATTCATCCATAAACTATTGGCGGCTTTCCTTCTAGCACCAGAAATTTTGACAGTGCTGGACCCGCCAACATTCAGAGGATCTCCCTGATATGAAGTACCAACTAGACCTCACACTGTTTGGTGTGGGTGTCCCATCTGGTACGATGGCATGATTGCCATTATCTTAGAGATTTGCCTTAGCTCTTGTGGTTCAGCACATGAGATTTTTATGCTTGTAACTTCAAGAAAGCGAGGTGAGTATGCCTGGTGAGTGTGTAATATAACTTTGTGTCTGATTTCTCTTGTTCTAAGGGGAGAGAGAAAAAGTGAGCCTCTAGATGAGAGGTAGTAGTACCACCCAGGGAAAGACACACACAAGTAAACAAAGATCTGCCAAACATCCACTGGATGCGGCAGTCGTTAAAACCAAGGTAATGGGGACAACACGTACACCACCCAGCGGAGTAGTCCACATGGATGTGACGATCGTTTTAACAAAGAAAAACAAGAATGGTTTGTCTAATGTCCTGCAGAGTAGACAACACGGACGAGACAACAATTATAAATAATACAACACATCTTCAACAATGTAAGTACTAAAATAACCAAAGTAGTTCAACTATTTTAGTACAGGTTAAGAAAACATGCATTATAAACATTTAAATAATAGTCTTACAGATGGATACAAAATATGCATGAAAACGTGCTGGCCTGAAATAGGCTTCTGAACTAAGAAAAGGTTCCAAGACATGTGTACACCATACATCACTAGTCCCAGGAGCCAAGCTAAAAGGTCCTTTGCTCATACAATGAGGGGGTATATATAGCCAAGGGTGATGCTTGACCCTTGTGACTCTTGGACTTCCCTCATGACCATTCAACTTCCTATGACTTTTCAAGTGACGTGACGCTTCAACTTCATATGTGCGTCAATTGGACATTCACTTTACATTACATTTTATTACAACAGCTATGGCCCATAGTAGTGATGTGGCCGAGACAACTCATCGCACAACTCAACATGACACTGCTAACATGTGCTCGCTGACTATGGTGTCCATGTCACGCTGCTATGTTGTTGAGTGATGGAGGTTCTCTCAGTATGTTGTGTCTTCACCTCTACATGGCAAAGTGTTGCGGTGTCTTCGATGGTCTTGGTTTTTGCTAGATGGTTTAGTGCATGTATCCCTTTCTCTTACTGCTCGATGTCCTTTGTATGTCCGTTTAGCTACGAGCAAGTCTCTTAGCATGCACTCCTTCATCCCATTCGCCATTACGCCATGTTCCATCAATGTACCTGTTCCTGCAATTCACTCATGACAGGAAGACATCAAGTTCAAAAATATCCTAGTATAACATGATGCATTGTTTTCAATTTCGGGTCTAGGTGACCAGGAGGGAGGACAAGACACTGAAACTGTGCAGAGCACAGCGCATGCCGAAATGAGGAGCTCCGTAGTATTGTCGAGAAAAACTATGCAGAGGTTAGTGGGAGGAAAAATTTTGCAATTAGGGATAGTAGTGACAGCTACAAGGTGGAACCCAACTAGGCAGAACTGCACATTTCCTGGGAGGAAGACAAGGTAGAGTTTCGGGGGGAACTGTTGGACAGTTATGCACAATTTTCAGGCCGAGGAATGAGTAGGTCACTTAGGGTCCATCTGGGAATCTGTGCAATTTCTCTGAGGAAGACAGCAAGGTGGCAGAGGGCACTGGCAGGCAATTTTGCACAGTTTTCATGGGTAAGGCATGATCGGGCTACAGGGAGTTGTTGGTCACAACTATAGTTTTGGGGAATAGTGCAAGACAGGGAGAAAGGGCCTTCCCATCATGACTGCAAAGTTTCCGAAAACAGTGCAGAGCGGGGCAGCAGAAGATGTACCAATCAAGACTACGCAATTTTCATAAGCAGAGCAGAGCAAGCCAGCAGGACGCCTGACACAGCATGACTATGCAATTTCTGCAGGCAATGCAGGGCGGGTAGTTAGGCATGTCTACGCAGTTTTTGAGAGAAGTGTAGCCTCGATTCACAGTGTAGTGCAGATTTTCGGTAGACGATAGCAAGCCTCAATAACTGATCTTGCGGTAAGCGCAGATTGGATCAAGCTTGGAGACAACTTCTACATAGTTATGGGAGACATACAGCTTTCTCACTTCCATGATTGCGCAGTGCAGCTACCCCAAAGGACAGCCTCAAGCACTGCGCAGTTCTTGGCAGCAGAACAGGGTCACTGAGAGGTGATACTACGTAATGCAGCTTAGTCAGGGTTCGGTTGAAGCGGTTTGTCTGGTCAACATATTTTCAGGAAAAATGGCTAAGTGCGAGAGCAAGTGAACTTGTGTAGACGTGGCATTGTGATCAAACACTTAGAATGAATCGACGATAGGACACCACAAACCAACAAGACAAACATGTGCTCAGTGACATTGTCTTAATAAGGTTAAGAGTGACAAGTGTGACACTTTAGATAGACCTTCGAACGACCCTGCCGACACTAGTGCGACAGTGCTTACAACTTTGTTGTGAGTACGACTGATATTCACAGAGCGAAGACAACTCATGCACACAAAGACCAACCTTCAAACTCACTAGAACAAGATCACAAGAATGACAAAGCAATCAACATGCCAAAAGACGACTGCTGCTCGGACAAGCAAAAAGGTGTAAAGACTATACAAGAATTCATGGAATGAGCTCGAGTGTTTGCAACCATTAGTGGAAAAAACAAGGAAGGCTCTGTAATTTGGATGAAGGCCAAAATTTTGGAGGGTGTTGCAGCCGCTACAACACTTGGTGACAGACTAGTTGATACCAGCTTCTCTATTTTGGTTCATTTTTAGCACAGGGCCTTGGCCTCTCAGGGAGTATTGATTCATTATGCATGTCACTTCAGCTTCCCCACTTACCCCATTGAAAGACATGTTCACCTTTTACCAAATGAGTTGAACACCACAAAAGATTCAGCCAGATCATAGTGTTTCAAAATCGGGAAAGGTAGTTTGGCTCGCGAGCTTAAGATTTTCAAAGTATAATTTTTTCATCTTTGATGTTGCTCCGCTACCAATAGGCCTGGATAGTACCCCGATGGAGTCACGGAGGAACACAAGCATTGCTCCACTGCCAGCGAGCCTGGTCAGTACCCCGGTGGAGTTGCCTGCTTCACCTCTCTGCACAGGATGTCTTTCTCTTCTTTCGACTTTGTATATTTTCTTTTGAAAGAGGACTGTGCATAGGCACTTATTTATTTTTGGGGAAGAAGAGGGATCTCGACTTATTGAGAGAAGGAGATATTGTTCCTTCAAAGAAGCATGTAAGACCTTTGATTTAGGTTTGCTTGTTTACATGTTCCCCTTCTATGTTTCTACTAGTTGGATAAGCTTGAACACACAGAGCAAAAGACTAAGTACAGGCATGGGGTTTCCCAGTTTGGACACAGGTTCATGGTTTGACCAAAGCTTCCCTTACAGACGAATCTTATTTTCTGTCGAGACTTCAACGACCAAAAGTTACAACCAAGCATAGAGAAGACGGACACAGGATTGGCCAAGCGTTGTAGTGTCACAAGACTCTTGAACTTAAACCACATGCTTATTCAAAAGCCAGAATGCAGTGTAGGACAACACTTATTTACAAAACGAAATGACAAGACATCAAAACAAAGAAAAGAAAAAATGAAGAAAAAAAAACAAATTAAAACAACAGAACAAGAAATAAACATGCTATGTACATAGTGCGGGGCGCGGCCCCAGATCATTGAAAATAAAATTTTAAATCTTGGCCATTGACAGAGAGAGTGTCAATCTTCCTGTCAAGTGATTGTAAGCAATTCATGTGTTGGCCAAGCTTCTCATGAACTATGAAAGGGCCAATCCACAGGGACTGAAACTTTGTATGTTTTCCTTTGTCTTCATGGGGTTTATCCCACTTCAAGACTAAGTCACCCACAGCAAAGTTAGTGTTCCCTGCAGACTTCCTATCGAACCATCTCTTGATATGGTTCTAATGAAGTGTGAAATTTTCTTTCGCTTTCACCCTTTCTTCTTGCAGCTTATGTAATGTGTCCATCCTGCGCTGAACTAATAGACACGACTTACCTTGGGATTCTTGGGATAATTGGATAGCTGGCAAGTAGATATTTGGTGGGAGGATGGCTTCTTTTCCATATACCAGGAAGTAGGGGGAGGTATTCCGAGAGGGTTTGGGTGTGACTTGGTCATCCCAAAGAACATTCACCAGAGTGAAATTCTAGTTTAGTTGTTCAAACTAAATGGTCTTTTTTATGATGCGAATAAGATTTTTGTTTGTAGATTTAGCAAGACCATTTTCCTGTGGGTAGTAGTTAGCTGAATGCTTTAACACAATACCGTTTTTCAATGCAAAGTCATAAATTTTTAACGAGGAAAAGTATGTTGCATTGTCAAAAACAAGTGAAACAGGAATGCCAAACCTTGAGATGAGGTTCTGATGAAGGAGGCTGATGACTTCCTGGTCATTCACTTGCTTGAGTGGAACTACTTCTATCCACCGTGTGAAGTAATCAATGGTAGTTAGGATGTAGTGGTGTTGCTTTGATGAATGTGGGAAAATTTCCCCAATGATGTCCAAGCTCCATTGTTGGAATGGTTCATCCACTGCAACAGGCTGCACCGGGGCTACTGACCTTCGATTTCTATCATCGCATCGTCGATAAACTGAGCACTTTCAAGCATAAGCGTGTGCATCTTTGAACAATATGGGCTAGTAGAAATCGGCTCTCCTGACTTTGTGCGCAGTTGTATTACCCGTGAAGTGACCCTTGGCTGGTCCATCATGTAGATCACATAAGCCTCTCTTTGAATCATATGCTTCTAAGCACTTGAGCAAGATGCCATTGTGGTGCTTTCTGTAAAGCACTCTGTTTACCAACTGGTAAGATAAGGCTTTCAGTCGGGATGCCCTCTTCTACCGCATGGAGAAGTGAGAGGGCATGGTGTCGTGCTCAAGGTATTGGTGCACTTCTTCATACCAATAGTTACCGTGCAAAGTGGGGGTTGCTCACTCTACATTGTAGATCTCAATTTCTTTCCCCCAACCGACGAGCTCTTCTTCTTCCTCTTGTGCGTGCACTGCTTCCACTGCCAATCTGCAAAGACAATGACCCTTGATGGTGTGAACTGGCTTGATGTCAAGATCATACTCTTGCAGTCCTGTCATCCAGTTCTCTCACCTTTCACTCAGCTCTTACTGAACAAGCAGTGACCTGACTGCTAGGTGCGACACAAAGACTATGCAATGATTCTTCAATAGGTAGGGTATGAAGTGTTTCACCGCCTTCTATACAGTGTATGCTTGTTTGTCCATGGCGGGATAGTTGAGCTCTAGTCCCTGCAAGCTCACGCTCATGAAGCAAATGGGGTGTTCGTTGTTGAGCTTGTCCTTCTAAGTGAGCACTATAGTGAGTGAAGTGTCGGAAGGAAATGTGTAGAGCAAACAATATTTATTAAAATCTGGGTTGCACAACGCAGGTGCTTCTGCTATCGCCTACTTAATACGGGTGAAATTTCCTTCTTCCCTCAGCTATAAACTGCATCCTTTTTTATCATCTCTTGTATGGATTTGACAATCTGTGCATAATCAGAGATGAACTTTCTGAGGAAGTTGACATTTCCCAGGAAGGACTACATAGCTTTCATATTCATGGGATGAGGAATCTGCGTGATGGTCTGGACTCGTTTCGAATCTACCTTGATCCCACTCATGGCAATGATGTGCCCAAGGAGGTTCCCCTCAGACACTGCAAAGACGCTCTTCTTGGGATTCAAGGATATCTCGTACTTCCGACATCGCTCAAAGATCTTCTTGAGATGGCACAGGTAGTCAAACCGTTTTCTGGAAAAAAATTGTTATGTCATCAAGGTAGACCACCCATTAGGGGACTTTGAGGTCTAAAATGGGCCTCCTAAGGAAATTATAAAATAATAGTGTAAATAATAAAATAATATTACAATACATCATCAAATTTTAGAGGGATAAAATAAAAAAACTACTTTTTCAACTCGTATTTTCAACTTATCTCCCTATGGGTTTACTCAAATTTTGAGCAAAAACACCTTGTTGGATGAATAATTTGATTCCTCATCCAAGGAGTACCTATGTTGCATACTTTCGATGAACCCTACTACATGAAAAATGAGAAGTACATGAAAGACATGTTTGGAATCATGTTTTTTCATGTATTTCTCATTTTTCATGTAACAGGGTCCATCGAAAGTATGCAACATGGGTACTCCTTGGATGAGGAATCAAATTTTGCATCCAACAAGTACTCTCGCTCAAATTTTAATTAAAACCTTAGGGAGATAAGTTGAAAATACGAGTTGAAAAAGTAGTTTTATTATTTTATTATTTTTAAAACTTTTTACTTTTTTCTCCAAAAATGGTGAATCATCCCCCATGGTTGACATCATTATCTTGAGTCCTATTGGTTCTTATAAAGCTTATTTTGGTTATACATTTTTCTTAGGAGGCCCATTTTAGACCTCGAAATCCCCTAATGACACTCTGTTCAATGAGCCCACGGAAAGCGATGTCCATTGCGCAGTGAAAAGTTGCACCTGTGTTTACCAGCCCAATTGGCATTCTTCGATAAGTGAACACACCCCACCTGGTACAAAAAGTTGTTTTTAGTCTGCCAGGCTCTGCTACCAGCTGGTTATATCCCGAAAAATCGTCTAGCAGAGAAAACATTTCTACTCCATATATTGTCTGCAAGATGTGTTCCATGGACGGCATAGGTTAATTATCCTTGTTCGAGGCACAGTTGAGATTATGGAAATCTACGCACTTGCGGATCTCCCTGGACTTCTTTCTCACAAGAGCTAAGTTTGAAACCCATGTAGAATGACAAATTTTGTAAATGATTCAAGCATCCAACAGCTTAGTCAACTCTTTCTAAATGAGGGGCTCCAGCGACAAATGTACTTTCCTAAGCTTCTGCTAAAACGGTTTGGCCCCTTCCTTGATTGGGATGATGTATTGGATTTTTTGTGTGTCATATGTTTTCAATTCATCGTACGTCCACGCGAATACATCATGGTACTGTCTGAACAGGTAGACAAAGGCTTGTCGCTCTTTCGGTATGCAACACATACTAAGATTCATGAACTTCGGATCTTTGTCTATTCCCAGATTAATTTGTTCATGCATTAGTGTGGAACTGTGGGTTTTAGTGTTCCTCGATTTCTGGAAGCGGTTCTACAAGTCATATAGCTTCTTGAGTGTAACCACACCCTTGGGGATGAGGTTTTCTTTACTTGCATCAGTTGTGTCTTGCAGACACTACTCATGATCATCTTCATTTATCGCTATGTCCTTGAAGATGTCAGCATTGGCCATGAATTACAGCGTCTATTCATCATTATCAAAAATGAGTGAGTTAGTGATGTTATCATGGATAGATGACTTATAAAAAAATTCAACAGAAAATATATCCCTAAGCGGTGACATCCTAACAGCGGCATTAGCCAAGGCATCTACAGCTGCATTACGCATTCTTCATATAGAAACAGTATTGAAAGCTTGGAAGTTAGAGATAAGTCGCCATAACTCTTGTTGGTAACTCTTAAGACAAGGTCAAACATAGTCTATGGTGTTACATACCTGACGTACCACGATCTTTGAATCACCTACCACTTTAAGCATAGCAACGTTGAGGCTGATGGCTTTCTGTAAGCAAAAAATGAGTGCTCCATATTCAGTAGTGTTGTTTGTGCACTCTAACTCCAAACAACTTGAGACTAAGTGTTTCCTTTGCCTTGGGTCTATCAAAACACACCAAGATCCAAAGCTATCTTGTGTCTTGGATCCGTCGGAATACAAGGTCCACATGTCATATGTACAATGACTGCTTGTCACGCTACTACTGCTAACACTACTGCTACTACTGTTACAATGTACTATACAGGTTTCATTTCAGCCAGTTGGACAAGAAAGGAAACCCAACTATGTGTCTGGTGGGGTGGGGCTTGGTTGCGCAAGATAACAGCCCAGCTGCGTTTCCAGAAAGAAATTGCTCAACATAAGTTCTGCGAAAGCCAACGATTCATTTTCACCATCCAAGGGAGTAACATTATGTTTCGTGTATCTTTCCAACAACACCTGAATCTGGTTGTTTCTACCCTTTTACAGAAGCCGTAAGTGTGATCAGTCCGTAGCAAAGTATCCTTCCAACTTGTTGGACCAGTCTCTGCTCAGTAATAAACCTTATGCTTTCAGGATGTCTACAATCACAATGTTAATGCACTGGTGAACTCGTCCGTCAGAAGATAGGCAGATGATCACATCATGGAGTTCATGAATGGCTGGGACACACGTTCTCTCAGGTTGGATGATCTATGCAGTTGTACTACTCCATTGAGCATTGATCTGCTTAGCAATAGAGAGTGGCATGACATTGATTGACGTGCCAGAATCAACCAAATAGTTGTGGACATTGGAGTTGAATATTTCAAATGACAACAAAAATGGTGGGCATAGCGAGTTCGCCTCCTCTATGCGAAGTGCATTGAGCACAAATGCGAGTGAGTCGGGAACTTTGCTTGGTTCCTTACTGGAAGAGGCAACACTATCGATGGAGGTTTTCCCTAGTGCACACAAAAGAATATCCCACTGACCCGTGAGCTTGGTTAACTCATAAAGAGAGATGTTCGCACAAGTCTTTTTCATGTCTTCAACAATGTTGTAATCCAAAGCAGGAAGATTCACTAAGTTGTCTGAGGGTAGACTTGTGTTCGTGTTGTCCAATGGGTTGTTTTTGTCTTTTCTGGTCATGGACATAGTTTTAGCTGTCCTTGTCTTCCTAGACTTGCCTTGTGTTTTTTGTGTTGAGATGGCCAGTGGATCCAATATTCTGAGCAAATGTTATCTTACTTTTTCTCTCAGTATCTCAAAAACAGTGGGGCCCCCTTGACTCTGCAAAACGTATCCACTATTTCGCTTTGGGGTCGGAATGGTCGCTCGGAGGCTCCTTCTCAATGGTTGTCTTCTAGGCAGCATTGGCACATTGATACATGTTGATAACATGCCTAGCACTTGGAGCTTCATTAGATGCAACAGCTTCCTCTTCGTGTTCACCCTGAGGATCAGCCTGCTCACTAGCCATAAGTTGATTAGTCAAATGTGTAGCCAGTGTGCTCATCCCTTGGTTCCAACCTTCGCAAGTCCTCTCTAAATGTCATTCGCCATGGAAATTGCAATAATGATCTGTCGCGATTGCATCCATGTTGAACACAAGGTTACAGCTCTGCGCAGTTTTGGTCGAGTGATTGTCGTTTCTCGAAGCTGAGTTCTTCTTCTACGCAAATCTAGGAGGCCTATTGTTCACGGTTGTCTCACTTGTCCGTTGCTTGTGTTCGGAAACTTTGGTTGTCAAGGACTTGACGAGACAAGTAAGGTTTTCGATTTCACTTGCTTCCTTTTCCTTTTCCTTACTCACAGTACGTTGAGACCTCATACCCGTGTCGTTGGAGTCCTTAGTTGGTTTGTCATCTATAGTGACTCCAATTGCGCGCAGGTCTTTCTCCACATCAATTTCCTCTTAGCAATTTTCCAAAAGTGTTGGTTTCGCAACTCGCTTGACGAAATGCACAATGTTGGTCGGCAGTGCAGACGTGTAATAGTCAACTGTGATGGAGTCATGAGGTTTGGTGTCTACAGTGTATTTGTTTAAGATACGGTCAAACCTCTGGTTAAAATCTTTCACTTTTTCTTTCTACTCCATCTTGAGACTACCCAACTCTTTTAGCAACATGGCGAGGGTTTTGTCTTCAGCAAACTTCTCAAGGAAAATTCTCTTGAACACCCCCCAATTCTAAATGGAGTTGACAAGAAGGTTGTGGTACCACATAGCTGCTCTTCCATCCAAGGTACATGGAAATAGTCTACATGCAACATCATCATAATGTACCTCGAGTTTCTGCAGATGTAGGTAGAACGTGTCTATATGGCCTTCCGCCTTCACTACTTTGTCAAGGTCATACTTTGTTAACAGCGTCTCTACATGTCTTGGCATCTTCTGCAAGACACTCGGGAGTGCCAGTGGGCCCTCTGTCATCCATTCCAGATTTTGATCAGCCATATTGTCCTCTTCTTCGTCCTCCTCCTCTTCTTCGGAATCTAACGATTCAACCTCTGAATCTGTTGGTTCGTCTCTCCCTCTGCCTCCACCTCCTCCGCTGCCTCTGCCTCTGCCTATGCCTCCACCTCCGCCTCCTCCGTCGAAACCTGAGCCCAAGAGTAAGATGTTATCTTCTTCTCCTTCTAGGAAAACAAGAGGTTCCTCTTCATTCTCAACAGCTTCTGCCATTTCTTCAAGAGTGGCGAGGATTACTTCTTCAACAGATGAAACTACAACTCTTGTGGGTGTAGTCTTTTGCTTCCTCTACGAAGAGGGAAGAGTGTGTACTCTTGGAATCAGTCCAATAGCTTTAGCAAACTGACGGGTGATGGGACGGACAACATGGATGTGATGATACAAATTTTCTTGTTCGGGTCTGGGAGGTGAGGAGTAACCAACTTCAGAGTTGCGCATGGGAGAGAGGGAGTTCGTGTCACTGCCTTGACCAGATGATAGATAAGTGGGGTTGGTAGGACATTCAACCATAAACTACTGGTGGCCCTCCTTCTAGCATCAGAAATGTTGATGGTTCTGGACCTACCAACATTCAGGGATCTCCCCGGTATGAAGTTCCAACTAAATTTCACACCGTTTGGTGTGGGAGTCCCACCCGGTATGATGGCTCGGTTGCCATTATCTTAGAGACTTTCCTCAGCTCTTGAGGTTCAGCACATGAGAGTGTTATGCTTGTAACTTCAAGAAAGCGGGCTAAGTACGCCTAGTGAATGCGTAATGTAACTTTATGTCTGAGTTCTCTTGTTGTAAGGGGAGAGAGTAAAAGTGAGCCTCTAGATGAGAGGTAGTAGTACCACCCAGGGAAAGACACATGCAAACAAACAAAGATCTTCCCAACATCAAGCGGAGTAGTCCACAGCGGATGCAACAGTCATTAAAACCGAGTTAAAGGGGACAACATGTACACCACCCAGAGGAGTAGTCCACATGGATGTGACGGTCGTTATGACCAAGAAAAACAAGAATGGTTTGTCTAATGTCCTGCGAAGTATCCCACACGGACGAGACAATAGTGATAAACAATACAACACATCTTCAACAACGTAAGTACTAAAATAACCAAAGTAGTTCAACTATCTTAGTACATGTTAAGCTAACATGCATTACAAATGTTTAAAGAATAGTTTTACAAACTTATACAAAACATGCGTGAAAACATGTTGGCCTGAAATAGGCTTTTGAATTAAGCAAAGGTTCCAAGACACATATGAACATCATAGATCACTAATCCAAGTGGTGGGACATTAGAGCCACTCCTCACTCCTTAAAGAACAAACTACAAACTCTCAAGGCTATGTGGGAGGAGCCAAGGTGAAAAGTCCTTTGCTCATACAATGAGGGGGTATATATAGCCAAGGGTGATGCTTAACCCTTGTGACTCTTGGACTTCCCTCATGACCGTTCAACTTCCTATGACTTTTCAACTAATGTGACTCTTCAACTTCATATGTGTGTTTGTTGGACTTTCACTTTAGATTACATATGATTACAACAATTATGGCCCATAGTAGTGATGTGGCTGAGACAACTCATGACACAACTCGACATGACATTACTAACATGTACTGGATGACTGTGGTGTCCATGTCAAGTTGCTATGTTGTTGAGTGATGGATGTGCTCTCGGTGTGTTGTGTCTTCACCTCCGCATGGCAAAGTGTTGCGGGGTCTTCGATGGTCTTGGTCTTTGCTTGATGGTTCAGTGCATGTATCCCTTTCGCTTGCTGCTCGATGTGCTTTGTATGTTCGTTCAGTTGCGAGCAAGTCTCCTAGCATGCACTCCTTCTTCATCCCATTCGTCGTTGCGCCATGTTCCATCAATGTACTTGTTCTTGCAATTCACTCATGACAGGACGACATCAAATCCAAAAATCTCCTAGTCTAGCATGATGCATTGTTTTCAGTTTCGGGTCCAGGTGACTGGGAGGGAGGACAAGACACTGAAACTGCACAGAGCACAACTTAGGCCGAGATGAGGGGCTCTGGAGTACTGTCGGGAAAAACTGTGCAAAGGTCACTAGGAGGCAAAATTGCACAATCAGGGACAGTAGTGACAGTTGCAAGGTGGAACCCAACTGGGCAGAACTGCACAGTTCCTGGGAGGAAGACAAGGCAGAGTGTCGGGAGGGGGGAACTGCTAGACAGTTCTGCACAAATTTCCAGGATGAGGACTAAGTGGGTCACTCGGGGCCCAGCTGGGAATTTGCGCAATTAATTGGAGGAAGACAGAGCGAGGCTGCAGAGGGCACTGGCAAGCAATTTTGCGCAGTTTTCCAGAGCAAGGCATGATCAGGTTGCAGGGAACTACTGGTCACAACTGCGCAATTTTGAGGGGCAGTACAAGACAGGCAACAAGAGCCTTCCCATCATGACTGTGTAGTTTCCATAAACAGTGCAGAGCAGGGCAGCAGAAGGTGTACCAGTTAGGACTGTGCAATTTTTAGGAGAAGAGCAGAGCAAGCCAGCAGGAGGCCTGACTCAACATGATTGCGTAGTTTCTGTAGGCAGTGAAGGGCAGGCAAGAGGGCATGTGTGTGCAGTTTTAGAGAGCAGTGCAGCCCCGGTTCACAGTTCAGTGGAGATTTCTGGTAGACCAAAGGGAGGCTTAATAACTGATCTTGCGAGAAGCACAGATTGGATTGGACTTTGAGACAACTTCTGCAAAGTTCTAGGAGACATACAACTTGCTCAATTCCAGGATTGCGCAATGCATCTTCCCCGGAGGACAACCTCAAGCATTGCACATTAGAGTAGGGTCACTAAGAGCTGAGACTGCACAGTGCAGCTCAGTCAAGGTCCGGTTGAAGGGGTTTGTCTGGTTGATAGATTTTTAGGAAAAATGTCTAAGTGCAAGAGCAAGTGAACTTGTGTAGACTTGACATTGTGATCAAACTCTTAGCATGACTCGATGACAGGACACCAAAAACCAACAAGACAAACATGTGCCCATTGAGACTATCTTAAGGTTAAGAGTGACAAGTGCGACACTTGAGATAGACCTTTTAACGACCATGACGACACTTACGCGACAGTGCTTACAATTTTGTGTGTGAGTACGACCACAACGACACTTACGCGACAATGCTTATAATTTTGTTTATGAATATGACCAATGTTCACAGAGTGAAGACAACTCATGCACACAAAGACCAACCTTCAAAATCTCTAGGACAAGATCGCAAGCATGACAAAGAAATCAACATGCCAAAAGACCACTGCAGGTCAGACAAGCAAAAAGGTGTAAAGACTCTCAAGATCTCATGGAATGAGCTCGAGTGTTTGCAATCATCAGTCGAAAAACCAAGGAAGGCTCCAAAATTTTGATGCAGGCCAAAATTTTGGAGGGTGTTGTAGCTGCTACAACAGGTAGATTCTATGAAATTGTAGGTCCAAACTCTGAGAGTTGACCAAATTTCTTGAGGTTTGACCAATGTTGACTTTTGTTGACTTTGACTTGGTTGAGAAGCTTTGAAGGAGAGTTGACTTGGGTCCATGTGGCAGTCTTTGTCTTGGTCTTGGATCTTGGATATCTCACTTTGATATGATTCTATGAGAAGAGGATTGCTTGGGTTTTCCCCCTTGTGGGGTTTTTCCCTAGCTTGGAGCCTAATTTTTGGTGTTCTTTGTCTCTTGTGATCTTTATGTTTTGGTAATTGCTTGATGGAGAGAACATAATAATAATAATAAGCCAACAGGTAATCACAAGTAATTATGAAGTTAAGAGAAATCATCATCATCTAAAAACTTATTGGTTTCTCAACACAAGATGGAGTTGTGAAGCTACAGTACATGTCCACAAACGAACATGTAGCTGACATATTGACAAAGTCTCTTCTTGAACAGGAGGCTTGAGTATTTGAGAGACAAGCTTGGAATTGTGGATATTTCCTCCCTGGTTTAGAGGGAGTGAGGATGGAAACTGTATTCTTAATGTGTCATGCACTTTGGTCTGGATTAAAAACCATAAGCCTAGTGAAGGTATTAGTAGGGAGAATGGAGGATGGGATCAGCATCTAGGACCAATACTTCTTGAGGAACTGTATCCAAGATAGTAATCTCGAGGACCGATACTCTTTGAGGATAGGGTATCCAAGATAAGAGTAGCCCTGAGGATCGATATTCTTTAAGGATAGCTGATATCCAAGATAAGAATAGTGAACATTTGGATGGGGTATGTGCCTTGAGAGGCAGTGTTGGTGTCTAAATGTATGCCTCCCAACATTGTGCATTGGTCTAATGAAGAGATATAGCTTCTCAGCCAAGGTCTTGTTATTTTGTTATTGACAATGCTAGTTATGATGATGCTTGATGATGCTTATCAATCTGGACTCTTCTTATGAGAATATTTCAATTCAAGAGTATCTTGGTATCATGTTGTATCATTATGAATACCTCCATAGTTAAGAGGGAGTGTTGAAAATGTAACTTGTGTCGGTCTTCATAATGTAACAAAAATGTACTATTGAAATATTTGTTTTATTCATTTATTACATTCATTATTATTATTATTATTTATTATTATTATTATTATTATTTTCTAGTCAAAGCATGTTCTTCATGCTTATAGGGTTTATTGAGTCAAAAGAAAATTTGTCATGAGTCAAACAAATGTACTTGAGTCAAAGTCCCACTTGGACTATTTGTAAGAAAAGGAAAAATATTTTATTTTGAGTAAAAAGAGTCAATTTATCATCCACAAGACCAAGTCGACCCTGCTTGGACAAGTCGACCTAGAAGAGGCACTTATTCGACCTCTTAGACAACTATAAATAAGAGGCACTTCGACCTCATTTGATCACTTAGCTAACACACTGATTTTTGTTCCAAATAGAAGAAAAGGAGCAAAGTCAAGGGAGAGAAAAGAGAAGTTAGAGAGAGAATTTGGGTGTTTCTGCTTGCTTTATGTTCACACGTGTGAAGATTCTAGGGCAGATTCTACAAAAGTTGGAGGTTCAAAGATTGCAAGTTCAAGTTGCACGTCTGAATTCTAAGATTTGAATAGATTTGTTGAGGTTTGACCAATGTTTATTTTTGTTGACTTTGACTTGGTGGAGAAGCTTTGAAGGAGGGCTGACTTGGGTCTATGTGGCAGTCTTTGTCTTGGTCTTAGGTCTTGGATATCTCATTTTGATCTAATTCAATGAGAAGAGGATTGTTTGGGTTTTCACACTAGTGGGGTTTTTCCCTAGCTTGGAGCCTAATTTCTGGTGTTGTCTCTTGTGATCTTTATGTTTTGGTAATTGCTTGATGAATAGAACATAATAAAAATAATAATAATAAGCCAAAAAATACTCACAAGTAATTATCAAGTTAAGAGAAATCATCATCATCTACTAGCTTGTCGGTTTCTAAACAAAAGGAAACGAGAGGTTTCACTTCTCTAAGAAAGGACTTGTCAAAGGAGCCTCTAGAACATCTTAAACCAAAAAGGCCAAGGAAGCAAATGAATCGTCCTCCCACAAAAAGCTATCTCATGGTTTCTAGAAAATTTAGCCAACTCAAATAGATAAGGAAATCTCAACCAATCATAATCATTCATGAACTTAAAGTTACTTAGAAGACACATAAATGGAACCACTTACAAATGAGGTTCAACAAGGCATTGAGATCTTGTGGTAGAAGCAATGAAAGAATCCTCATGAGTCAAAAAAAATGTCATTGTGCATTCACTTCAATCACTCTTACAAGAGGGAAAAATAAGGCTTTGCAATCCCAACCCAATATGGCTAATTGTTCCAACAAATATAAACATTGATTTTAAACTTGCTTATATTTCCTTATTTGCTTGTGGATATACAATCAACTTGTCACACAACTTATGTAGGCATGGAAGAGAGAAAATTAGTTGAAAATAAGAGCTTAATGCAAGAGTGATCATATGGAACTTTGGGACTGATGTATCATGTGAAAAGGGGAATCCTAAATTTTGTACTCTCTATGTATGGGAAGGCCATGGCCTTTTGATATGATTCAAATTAATCATTTTTCTAAACAGAAAAAGGAAAACTACTCATAAATCTCATACCCAAAAATTTAAGGGCTTAAATAAATTACAAATGTTTCCCTTTAACATAATATATTGCTTTAATTAGATATTTATGGTCAAGGCTTGGCTATGACCTTTACATTCTAGATAGTGGTAAGGACTTGAGCTTAAGTAGAAAATCTAGAACCTTAATTGACCTTAGATAAGTTGTTTCATAATCTTCTCACTCAAATAAGACCAAGGTCATATCTGATCTATTGTAAAGTCTTTCAAGGCTCATCTTTGGTAAGATGAGGGTCTTTCTCGAGCTTGGATGAGAATTCAGGACTTTTACACTCTTGCCCAAATAAAATAAATGATCTGAACTTAAACATGAACACAACAAATTACAGATATAACCATAAATATAGAGATGCAGCAGAAGTAACGCTTCATTTCATTAATATCAAAACACTAAAATATGCTTACAAACAGAATGGAAATAAACTAGCTCAGGCGGTAGTAGCTTATCTCTAAGAAGAGATGTGACAGCTACATGCCTTTGAATTATCTTACAATGATGCTTAAGGGCCTATTTATTATTGAGGGAAAAACCCTAAACAACCAAAACCCTAACCCCAAGAGTTGTAACGCCAAGAGTTTGTGGACCCCGTTGAGGTTAGTTGGGCAGCCAACTTCCTGGGGTCGTAACTTGGTCATATTATCTTCGTTTGCCACGTACAATACCTTGTTGGAAAGGTCTCTCTGATTACTACAGGATTTTCCGCAAGCCCTTGCCTACGACTATGGCCTTGCTGCGAAGCTAAAAAAATGTCGTTTAGGGAGTCAAAAATGCTCTGGAAGTCTAGGACCCGAAAAACTGCTAAAAATAGTAAATGCTGAAATAAAAAAGGAAACAAATGAAACCGACTGGAGGTCTAGGTGGAATAGGCAGGTGGCCACCAATATCCACCTGATCAATCCTCCCCCCTTAGGAAGCAATGGTCCCCATTGCGTTCAGAGCCTCCATGAGGTGAGGAAATTTTTGTTGAACATTGTCCCTGGTGAACCACTTGCCCTGGTGAAGGAGTTGGCCTGATAGTTGGATCCTCTGTTAGCGAGTGTTCTTGATCTGCGTGTTCATGAGCTGATCAGTGTCCGGGTTGAGCTATGTTGGTGTGAGTTGTTATGCAATGTTGGATGTGTCCAACAATGGTTGAAAGTATGGCCGAAGGTTGTCTACATTGAACACTAGGTGTAGACCAAGGAATAGTGGGATGTTGAGCTTGAAGGCATTGTCACCTACAACCTTAGTGATGGTGTATGCCCCATATCAGAGCGGGTGAAGGTTGCGGTGGGGTCTAGCAAGGCACTCCTACAAAAGTATCCAAACTATGTCGTCCACCTACAACTTGTGCAGACTCAATGTTGACCATGGCGTTGCTTGTACATACCATTGGCTCTGTCCAATATATCATGGGCCTGATGGCGAATGTGTTGAATACACTCAACGAAGTTGTTAGCCTCATTGGCTTCAGACTCAACGTGAGTCAAATCTGCTTGAGTAGCTACAAATGGTATGGCCACATCAATGGGACATAATGGCTGAAATCTCGGTCCTACTTGAAAGGGGCTATGGCTCGTTGAGCTATGGAGAGCCCTGTTGTAGTCGTGTTGGACATAGGGGAGGCTTTCATCTCATGTGCGTGGATGCTTTGAGTTGTACATGTGCAAAATGTGTACGATCATCCTGTTGACGACATTTGTTTGGCCATCAGTTTAGGGGTGGAACATCGTGGACTTATTAAGTTTGGTATCCAACATCGACCAGAGACTTGACCAAAATGTATGTAGGAATTTGTTGTCCCAATCTAAGATAATGGATTGTGGTATCCCAAAGTGTACCCACACTCGCTCAAAGAAGAGCTTAGTAGCCTCCATTATGATACTCTTCTTGCAGGCCAGCATGATGACCATCTTCGAGAATCTATTGATGACCACAAAAACACAATCATTGTTGTGCTTAGTAGAAGGAAGGCCCAACATGTAATCCATGGAGAGAAATTTCCAAGATCAACTAGGAATAGGTAGAGGAGTATATAGTTCTTTCTTCTTGATGGTTGGTTTGGTAATGGTGCAGGCGATGCAAGATCTAATGTACTTCTAAACATTCTGACGAAGTTTTGGCCAATAAAAGTACTTCTACAATACCGCCATTGTTTTTTCTACTCCAAAATGTCTAGCGAGCCCACTGTAGTGCACCTCCCAAATCATCTTGGCACGATGGCTTGAAGGAACACAGATGTGTCCCAAGTGGTATAACATTGCATCCTTAAGGTGAAAATTTGGAATTGGCTTCCCTTCTAAGAGTGTCTAGTATGTGCTGACGAATTCTGGATCGCTCTAGTAAAGATGCGACCACTTTGAAGTCTTGTGCCCACATGAGTCTAGCACATTGATCAGAGCCATGACAAGTGGTTAGCTGAGGCAGTCTACAACATTATTAGTGTTGTCGTTCTTGTACTTAATGTTCAAATGGAACTGTTGCAAGTAGGTGGACCATTTATGATGGTGATCATTCTGCAACTTCCCTTATGTCTGTATGAACTATAAGGATCAGTGGTTCGTGCAGATGACCGTTTTCTTCCCCAAAATATAATGCTTCCATTGATGGCAAACCTGCACAATGGAATACATTTCTTTGTTGTAAGTGGGATACTTTCAGACTGTGTCTGAAAGTGTCTCACTGTGGTAAGTCACTTGATGCCCCTGTTGAGTAATAACTACACCAATAGCATAGTACGAAGTGTCTGTCTCAATCTCAAATGGTTGTTGCAGGTCTGGTAATGTGAGCAGTGGTGCAGAGCAGAGGCAATGCTTCACTTCAGCAAATTCCTTATGTTGGGTTTCGGACCAAAAAAACTTTTGCTTTTGCTCCACCCTTGGTGACTTGACTCAAAGGCCAAATGATATGAGAGAACCCGAACACGAACCTGCGGTAGAAATTGGCAAGACCCAGAAAGCTACAGAGCTCTGCTGGAGTAGTTGGGGCTGACCAATCCCGAATGACTTGTATCTTCACTGGGTCCACATGCACACCCTGCTCATCAATGATGTACCCCAAATATTGAACCTGGGTCATGCCAAAATGCATTTCTCCAAATTGAAACACAACTTGTGTTGTCGCAGGGTTTGAAGGACCTGTCAGATATGGTGGAGGTGCTCTTCCCAACTCTAGTTGAAGATCAAGATGTCATCTAAATACACCATCACGAATGCATTGGTGAACGATCGCAAGATGTCGTCAATCAATCCCATGAAGGTTATGGGGGCATTCTTCAACCCGAAAGGCATGACCAACCATTCGAAAATGCCCTCCTTGGATTTGAAGGTAGTCTTCCACACATCGAAGGGTTTAATAAGCACCTAGTGATAACCAGACTTCAACTCAATCTTGCTAAAATATTTGGACCCCTTGAGTTGGTCCAAAAGGTCATTAATCTATGGAATTGGGTACCTATTCCATACAGTGATCTTATTCAGTGCCCAATAGTCAATATAGAGTCTCCAGGTCCTATACTTTTTTTGTACCAATACAATCAAGTTCCCACAGGGTGATGAGCTTAGCCTTTCTGCAACAGCTCCTGAATCTGCCTCTTGATCTCATCGTTCTCCATAACAGAATGTCGATAGATTGGTCCATTGGGTAGAGGTGTGCCCAAGGTCAGGTCGATGATGTACTTGACCTGATAGTGCAGAGGTACCCCTGTAGGTGAGGCGAAAATGTCCTGTACTCCTCCACGACCTTGTCCACTTCTTGTTGCTGTGCGAAGGAACCCTATCTAGAAGTCGTGGCCACAACCTTCTTCTTGCCCTGAGGGTGAATCATAAGGAAAAAAAATTCCTAGTCTGGGAAATGATCTTACTACATTGTTTTGCAGTGATCAAAGAGATGGCAGTAAGCAGGGCTACCTCTGATATCTTGTACAACTTATTGCCCAAAGTAATAATCAAAGAGCGACGTCTAGACTCATATACAACATGTTGCTTTCACAAGTATGCTTGTCCTAATGATACATCACAAAGTTCAAGAGGAGAAACATCACACAGTACCTCATCCATGAAGGCCTTGATGTGTAGAGAAGGCGACATTGCTGGTTGACGCAGAGATCTCCTCCTTGGTGAAAACACTTAATGGTGTACGGTTGTGGATGTGTTGTCGTCAGTAGGCCGAGCTGCTTCATGACCTATGTTAAAATGAGGTAATTTTGGCTCCAGTTGTCGACAATCAACTGCAACGGAGAACCCTTCACACAAATTTGTGAGTGGAAGAGGTGTTCCCCCTCCTTTGGATCTTTAGGCTCATTCCTCTGGATCTTGGTGGTGGCCACAGTGGCATTGGGCTCTGCGTCAATGATCTACTTCCCTTTGTCATTCCCCTTGTTGGGTTTTGACTCAAAGTCGAAACATGCGTATGAATCGGAAGCCTTCAACTCGACCACCAATGACTTCTTGGCCCGACACTCACTTGTGTTGTGAGTGGAGCTCTTATGGAACTCACACCATTTTCCCGTGTCCTTTTTTGTCTTTGTGGTGTTGTTCTTTGCTTCTGGATTTGGCGGGTTGTCCTTTGCTCTGTGGTTTCCTTGCTTCAGATTCGCAAATCCAAAGTCTCTCTTTTTCTGTTTAAAATTCTACTCAATCTTGACAGCGTATCAGTATGTTGTGTCGAGCGAGGAGATATCCAAGAACTCCATCTCGTCCCGGATGTACTTGCATAGACAGTCGCGGTACTTGAGTACCAAATGCCGCTCAGAATCCTTGATACCCAACTTCGTTCGAAGGGTATGGAAAACATTTGTGAACTCCAACACATCTTGGTCCCTTCCCTGCCGTAGTGTGGTCCACTTTATGTATTTATCTTCATAGCTACCGACAAGGTAATATTGTTCCTCGATGACGTCTCAGAAAGAATCCCAAGTGGGTGCGGCCGAAAACAGTGAGAATTCCCTCTCATCCTTTTGTTCACAGTAGGTTTTTCACTAGTGCTTGATGTGTGCGGCGCCTTTGAAAAGTGCAAAAGTAATCTTTTCCCGATTGGAAAAGTCATGAACTGAAAAATATCCTTCCAACAAATTCAACCATATATCTACGCCGTCTACATCTCTTTGACCCTCAAATATGGGAATATTAAGTTAACTTGTACCTTAAAAGGGGTGGTGCCTCCACAGTGGTTGCTTGATGAAGATGCGTCACTTGGGCAGTCGTCGGAGGATCTGAGCACAGTTATCCATCATCGCGTTCATTTGTCACTCGAGAGCTTCCTCAAACAATTTTTTGAAAGGATCTCCTACCCCCTCGTCTTTCTTTTCTTCTACCATGGGAGGTTGTCAGGGCTTGTGAGGTTGGTATTGCAAAAGTTCAACCAATTCGAGCCCCAACTCCTTAGACCCTATGTCATTGAAGACATTAAAAGAAAGAAAAAAGAGAAAACCACTATGATACCACTGATCCAAACTTAAATAGAAATGCAACAAATTACAGATATGCACGAGAAATAACACTTCATTTCATTAATATCAAAATACTGAAATATGCTTACAAACAGAATGGAAAATAAACTAGCTCGGGTGATGGTAGCTTATCTCTGAAAAGAGATGTGGTGGCTACATGCCTCTGAATTGTGTTACAATGAGGCTCAAGGGCCAATTTATTATTGAACAATCAGGGAAAAAAACTAAACAACCAAAACCCTAACCCCAGGAGTTGTATCGCCAAGACTTTGTGGGCCCCGTTGAGGTTAGTTGGACAACCAACTTCCTGGGGTCGTAACTTGGTCATATTATCTCTGTTTGGCGCATATTATCTTTGTTTGGCGCGTACGATACCTTGTTGGAAAGGTCTCTCCGATTACTACCGGATTTGCCGCAGACCCTTGTCTACAGCTATGGGCCTACTGCGGACCTTAAAAAAACGTCGTTTAAGGGGTCAAAACTGCTCCGGAAGTTCAGGACCCGAAAAACTACTGAAAATAGTAAATGCTGAAATAAACAAGAAAATAGATGAAACCAACTGGAGGTCTAGGTGGAATAGGAAGGTGGCCACCAATATCCACCTGCATCAATATAATTATACCTTAAGTGTATGTATGTTACCCAAGAGCTTGATAAGTAATTGTTTATCATTATATTTCAAACATACCTTCAATAATTTTAACATAACATCCTCCACTTGACACTGATATCATTCTAGTTCAACAAAATCATGGTATAGATTATGAAAATCATTTTATTGATTAGAAATGGGCTTCAATAAAATAGCTTCTGGAAAGGCTTATTATCCTTATTCAAATTTATTGCACTTTTGTTATATGAGCATAATTTTTGAACAATGGTTGCACCATAGTTTAAGTTAATATCGCCTCTTTTATGATCATCCAAAATGTAACACATTGGTGATGGTTGTTTTGCATGTGCAGCATAGACATTCAGCCATCCATTTTTTGCATTGTTTATAATGTGCATCATTATTAATGAAATTTGATCAAACTTTTATCTTATATTTTTTATGAATTTTCAAATGCAAGTTAATGAAGATTATGAACTGCCTTAAGTAATGGAAAAATGATGATCAGAAAGATGACTTATCAAAGCTCGGTGTGGGATATACACAACTTATAAACTGGAGAAATGGGTGTCTAATCATTGAATATCTTCTCCATCCACATGCTTCCCATCCTTTATCCAGATCAAAAATAAAACCGTTTCCTGTTGTTATATAATTCCATAAATGCCAATCACAAGTTACATTTTCAGGTTCAAATCACATTTCTTACTATTTTCTACTCATCTTAAAAGTCAATCACAATGTTTTAACGAACACAATAGCATTACATCACATAGCCAGCGGGGATTGATCTCCTAATAATATAGCAATTGTTCATATCCATTGTTCCTATCCAACTGCTAAGAGCTCAAACCTGAAACTCCTGTGAGTAGACAGGCAAGAAACATGTGTCGATGAGTGTAGGGTAGAAAAAGCTGCAAAAAATTTAAATATTAAAAAATTAAAGATGAAGCCATTGTACATCAATTTCCAACACAAATTTTCAAACAAATAATGGAAGCATCAGCTAACAATTCTACACTTGGAATTTAGGTTTTGCATCATTGCAAATGCGCAAAAAGCTGGTCAAAACTTCAAAAACCTAACAAATGAGGACAATACTACTTAAGAAAATGAAAAGAACTCCACTTGAGCTGTATTATTCCCTATTTTTCATCACAAAAATACCTTGCAAACAACGATGGTGTACAAAACAGGTCCAGCAATCCCTCAAAATCTGAACTCTGTTTTCAGCTCTCATGCCCATGCGTTGGCTTGAACATCTTATTGCATACAATCCTAGGTTAAACCGAGTTTGAATTCAATAGTACAGAAATTGAAGGCACTGCAAAAACATGTAGAGAATGTTCCACTGAATTTTAAGCACTGTTATGTGTCGAGTACGTTAGAAGGGAAAACACTGCTCTGTCATCTGCCAAACAGGCTTCAATAAAAAATTTGTAATCCCAAATGAATGTGGGTTACCAACTCCTATTTTGATAAGGCCAAAATTGCAAATGGAAACATGATCATGACACAAAGCAGCCTAAACAGAAAGTTTGAAAATGACAGAGTCTGCTTAGCCCAAGATAGCCAAATTAAATGGAGCTCCCTCCAAAGATTCAAGATCATCTTTTCTTCCCATGCTTTCTTGCCTTTACAGTTCTCTCTAGTGCTCTCAGGCGCTGGTGGACGAGAGAAGATGATGGTGGTCCTTTCTCAGTTGTTGTAATAGATCCAGCAAGAGTTGTTCCTGCTTTTGGTGGCACAGGGATCTCAGGAAGAGCCAATGCCTTCTTGACAGCTGGCATCCTGATTACTGAGATACCAAAAATGAGCACCATGATCAGCACAACGAATGCATTGGTAATTTTCCATTTCCAAAAGTAATTATCAAGTGGCTATGTAATCCTAGAATTTTTATCTCACATGACCATATCCTTAACCTCCATTTGCAGTAAATTATTCCATATACCTCCATTTGCGGTAAACTATTCCATATACCTTTTAAGCTTCACTTTTAACAAAGCTACAAAAAATGTCTCAAGAAATCCAATGGATGTCTTTCAACGATGAATGCCAGCCACAAAGTATTTCACATATCTCATTAACTATGAAAATTAATTTAGCAAGCAAAATGAAAATATATGTAAAATCTAAAGCCAAATTATATAAAACTACAAAAATAGTAGTTTGCACCACAAATTAACAGTACTTTTTATAAGGAAACCTGTAGCTAATTATTTTCAGCTCAAGTGGGTCCTCCAGAATTCATTCATTTTGAAAGACTTCACATGACTTCAAAGAGGCCAACATTATGCAAATGATCAAGCTCTTCATTTCAATGTTAACATAATCATGGTAAGTATCTTGGGAAAAGGTGGAATAGAACTAAAAGATAGACAAAGCAATGCTTGAAACATGTAATTTCAATAAAAGCATGAACAATAAGCATGTTAAAAATATATGGAAATTATAAACCAAACTCGAGAAATTTATAGCACTGCACATATTGGCAATTTGTAAAACTACTAACAGCAGTGTCTTTCAAAGAAAATTTGTAGCCCTTTTAATTGTCAGCCTAAGCAGGTTCTCACGCTCTCACTTATTCCAAAAGATTGTGCATTGTTTCAAGGCTATCAATATTCATTTCATAGAGGATTTCTTTCATTTCAATGTTAAAATGCACATGATAAGTGTCTTAGCAAGAAATTAGTCTAAATGCAACTCCAAAAACACTCATTGATAATCAGCAAGTGTTCACTTTTTTTCAGAAGGGAAAAAACGCTGGATATTTCTATTATTAGAATTTAGAAAACAGTCCCAGTACATATTCTGAGAATTCCCAATAATATTCTTCATCAAAAAAGACATTATTGACTCCCATGTATCCAGTGTATCCAAAGCTAATTTATTAAAAATAACAAAGATCCAAACTCAATCCTGGTAGCCTGGATATACCACACAATGAGTCAATCCAAACAACCAAAAGGTTGCCAAAAAAAGCACCGTCCAAAAAAGATATAGAGTACCTGAGCAACCCTGAAAACAGAAATATTATAAATCAAAATTCCCTTCAGCCATCTCCTTGCAATCAACAAAAAAACTGTAATGTATAGAGCCTGCTTCAGCAACCAAACCACGCTTTGATAATCCGTCCGCCACCGTGTTGAGCTCCCTGTACTCATGTAAGAATGCGATATTCACAAAAGACCGTTCAAGGAACTCAATGTTCTCCATCCAGCTAGCCAAGAAGGGAGCCGAGAGGGAGGACCACCCAGCCACTGCATCAATAGTAGAACTAGAATTCCCATAAACAGAAATCTTCTGCAACTGAAATTGCTTAACAAAAAACAGAAAACCCCAAAGAGCTAATAATTTAGCCTTGGAATTCAAGCCCAAACCCTCATACCAGAAAAGAAGAAAATGTATCAGAGGATTGATCCTCAGCCATGCACCACAACCACACCTACCGTCCTGGGCCGTGCCATCGAAGAAACCGGCTGGGAAGACCACCTGCACTTGAGGACACAATGTTCTGGAAATTTTATAAGCCTGGTTTGCATGCCTCTCAGTGGACAACCATGCCAAGATATTAGAGCAAATTCTGAAGCAATTGAGAGGCCTATCTTCAAAAATCGCTAAGTTTCTTGCTCACCAAATCTCCCAGGAAATATACAATGAAAGAGCATTATGTTTTCCTCTCCTACTAAACCACCACCAGTAGCATGTTTCCACAAAATCAAAGGTACCCATTTGTGGAATCTGAACACAATTTAGAATACGCGCTCAAACCTCAACTGAGAAGGGGCACTGAATGAACAAATGTATGGAACTTTCTTGTTCCTTGTGACAGAGAACACACAAACCCGGGCCCTTATACACCCTTTCACAGGTCTCATCCCAGGTAAGGATTTTGTTTTTCCAAACTAACTAGCAGAAGATGATCACCTTCAAAGGAACATTCCACCTCCAAGCTTTCTTGTACCAACACAAGTTTGTTAAGGGGTTGACACTACAAGAATATAGTGGTAAATATCAGAAACCACCACCAAACCCTTTTTCATAACACCATTCCAAGCTAAAGAGTCACCTGAAGCCTTCTTCATGAAACCAGCAAACTGGAGCTCGTGTACAATGTGTTGCCAAGATACCGCATTCCCACCCAAAAATCTGATCTCATCCGCACTCTTCCACACTGGATATAGAAGATCCATCCGCCAATGCCCAATTGTTTGATCCAGGAAGAATATGCCTCTTGTGTGAAGAGCATTTATGAGGCTAAGATTAAAATTATATGAGGGACTAACACCCATAATTGAGTCAAAACCAATCAATATTTTTTCTCCCCTACCAAAGGACTGGTGCATCTTACCAGGCAACCATTTGCTGACCTTGAATAAGCTCTTCCAAATATAGGAGCCATATCTTACCCCAATCACACCCCTTCTGTACCATTCTATGAAGGCTCTACCTTTCAGATATTTTTCTGCAATAATATCTTGCCAAATACCCCTACCAAAAATAGCCCTCCATAGAGATTTTGTTAGTAAAGCCCAACCAAACTTCTTCAAATCCATGATACCCCATCCTCCAACATCTTTCCCCTTTGTTATGGCATCAAAATTAACTAGGTGATATTTCTTGTGTCCCTTATTTCCAAACCAAAGAAAATGCACCATGATAGCTTTAATTTTGTTAATAACATATGAAGGAAGCCAAAAACAATGCATCCAATATACAGACAGTTGTTGTAATACAAATTGAATTAAGATGTACCGACCTCCCAGAGAGAGCCAACAGTGAGTCCAAAGAGAAAGTTGCTTCGGAAACTTTTCCACTAACCATCCCAGTCAGAGATCCTGTATTTGTTGGGTTTCAATCAAAAACCAAAATATGTAATACCATCCTCAATATGTGAGACCTCAACATTGAACAACCTGGCAATGCGGTAAATAACTTCAAGATCATCTGAGGAATGAAGCAGTAAGGATTTATTCCTGTTCATTATCAAACCTGATGCAACTTCAAATCTAATGAGTATGTGATGAAATGTCTACCACTTCTCCCAGGATACCTGTCCAAATGTTAATACATCATCAACAAAAAAAAGATGTGTAATAGAGACAGTTTGAGATACCTAGAATAACCCAAGTAATTGTACCTCCTTTATCTTTAGACCCAGCCCATCCATATCTAAGATGAATAATAATGGGGACAAGGAGCATTCCTGATGAAGTCCTCTGCGAGCTCGAAAAAAATTCGATGGATAACCATTAATTAATACCGCAGAATTTGATCCCCGATTAGGATGTGAGCTGGACAACACTCCCATCATGGCAATTTAATGCAAGTGGCTTTCGGGTACAAACCCACCACCCTTTGCATGCTTGAGGCAATAGGTGCAATGGCTCCATCACATAGTAAATACTCCCACAGGAGGTGGCAGCGGCATCGTGTCTTGGGTTTGGCATCGTGTTAATCACTCTGAGAGAGTAGCTGGCAAGCGTTTTGTCCATGGTGAGGAAGTGAGGAAGGGTGAAACTGAGTGCAGTGGAACGTCATGGATCCAAACGAGGTGGTGGGCTAATCTTTTCCAGGCGAGGGTAAACTGGTGCACGGAGCAGTAGGGTCTCCTGGAAGCGAACAGCTTCTGGGCTCGAGCTACCACCTATGCAGGCAATTCGCCCTACCCTTCTCTCCATTGCACACTGTAAGTTTGAGGCAATGGCTCAAACAGTGACTGCTAGAGGTCGTGGTAGGAAAACCAGGGGACAACGGAGGCAAAGCAGCCCAACTCCTCTGGGGGCAAAACACGGGGTCGCAAACCAATTGCCAACATCATAAACGATGCAGCCACAACATACCGTGAAGGAACAAACAAGGAAATCTGACAGTTAATTGAGGAATGGGAAGCCGATTTGAACTGGCAGGCTGGTTCGATGGACATTGAGATGGAGGATTGGCGGGCTATGGTGTCGGACCCAAGGCACACCCGTGGTCGTGTTACTCAATTCAAGCAGACCTTGTAGTTGTACTGGTCCATGAAGAGTATCTTGGGAAAGGCCTTGGAGCAGGTCTCAGTGAGCATGGCAGCAATGGTGCAGGACTTTCCCAACTATAAACAAGACTTCCAGAAGCTCCAGTTTCAGATGCAAAAACAAGATTGTCGCCTTCGCCGAATTGAAGACCACCTCCCTTAGATTCTCTCACAAGCAGAGCTTCTGGGTTCCAATGCCAAGGACTCGGCTCTGGTGTAGTCTGCGTCTGTCGAGGGAGAAGAGTAGCCTACTAGCTAGTTTCTCAGTTTTTTGTTTTATTATGTATGCGGAAAGCTTTTAATTTTCAAAATGTTGCTTCTTATGTTTATAGGCAAATAGTATTTAGGAAGGGCAAAGACATAAAAACTTATATATCTTAGCTAGAAAGACTAATTATTTTTTGCTACTGGATGGCATATCAGGCTGTTGGGTGGCCAACAGACTTGGTTTCCCTTAAGTCAAGTTGAGGCCACCTAACTATTCATGTGGGTGTAACTTGCTTTTATATTAATGAAAATGGAAGGATCTACCAAGGTTACAAAAAAATAAAAATACCGCAAAATTTGTAGAGGACACGCAAACCATTATCCATTCAATATTATCAATAGAAAGCCCGATTTTCATGAGAATCCACGCCACCATTTAGTGCGGCCGCAATATTCCTATATAGATATGAGGTGAGCACAGTTCAAGGAAGGGGTCGATTCTCTAGATATGTACGTGATATACAAAGCATGCAAAAAATCCAGCAATAAGAAAAACGAAATATACATTAAGCACCCATGGAAACACTGGAAATAAAGAATTGTTGAGCCATTTTATTACTTCTTTAGGAGAAAATACAATAGTAAAATAGAATGGCCCACCTGGGCTTGTCTCAATGGACAAGCATGACAAAACCCAGCTGAGAAAATGTTGAATTGAACGCTGCAACAATTGTTGCACCAAACTGAACTGTGTTGCCCTAGAAAATTGCTCTGTCTGCTGACTTCGAAGGGTTGGAATCACTGCTTCCTTGCTCCTTGGCCTAAACCCGGAAAAACCCGCGAAGGAATTGGCCAAATGTTGAACTCGAAATTTTGGCCCAAATTCCCCTTAACTCCTCTCGCTGATGGCAAAGTTAGGACCCCTATTTGACCCCTTAGATTTGCCCAGAAAATTCTATAAATTTAGGAGTGTGACCCTTGCCCAAAACCCAGAAAGGGTTTCCCTTGGTTCGAACCTTCAAAAATTGACCCTTCACAGCTTGGCCCTCCTCCAATTTCAAATTTTGTTGTTGTTACTGATCTTGTCAATCTATGCTCTCCCAACTCTAGAAATCATACTCAAATGGCCCTCCAAGTGATCTCCTACTTCTCCCGGCCAGCTCCAACTCTACAATTCCTTCCTCCAACTCCCACGTTAGCTTAGTGATGGCTCTCTGCAGAGGCCCAGGTAACTGTAAATCAGACTACTGGGATGTTGGCTCCAAACTCGCAAGAAAGGTTGGCCCTTAGCTACTCTCCCAATCCTCTAATTCTCCTGGCAAATGCTTGATCATTGATAGATCCAAACTCCCCTTGCATATTCTCCAGCTAGCCAAAAATACACACTCCCTGTTGTGGATGAATGGTAGTGCTGTAACACACTCCTGGAACTCCTAAAATACTTATGGAACTACCTCTCTAGGGCGGGCACGGATGGTCCCCCGAAGTAGAGGTTGAATCTCCCGCTTGAGAGATTCGTGGCTAAACAGCCTGACTCAGCTAAATAGCAGAGTGAACAGTCAAGTAATTTTGATTGCAATGTGTACGAATGAATCCAAAATGAGAGTTTCTTTCCCCTTATAACTCCTTGGGCCTCCCAAGCCTCATGTGGGCCCCTCCATCCACCTATTCAACTTTCCCTCCAAGCTATTCGAATGGGCCAATTCGAACTCCCATGTAGGTGGCCCCCACATTCCACTAGCAACCAAATAAATTCGAATTGCCTCCTAAGTCCCTAAGTCGAAAATGATGGATTCTCTTCCTTAGCCAAAATTGTGCAAAATTGTGTAGCAGCACCCTGTTACAAATGTATTTGAGAAGGGACATGACCAATGTTGCACGAAGCGGAGCGAAGCGGAAGCGCGAAGCGGAAGCAGGAGCGCGGAAGCGTCATTTTCCAAAAATCTAGGAAGCGAAGCGTCCGCGGAAGCGTCTGCTATATATATATATATTTTTATATTTTTTTGCATTTATACTCAAAACAAACATCCCAAATACCAAATTAATTGTAGAAGACATGAAAACATGCATATTTTTGCATAAATCAAGATAGATATGGCATCCATGATTCCATTGTAGTTACTAGTATGTACAACAATCATCTATATTCTAGCTATTACAAACATACATCAAATTTTTAAGCATATTATAAAACATAAAACATTTAAGCATATTATAAAACATAAAACTTCTATGGAATATGTTGGAATATTCTAGTTGTATACATATATCAAAATTAAGATTTATCTTCAAATTTGTTATGATTTTTTAATTAATTTACACGAAATATTATATCAACATATGTTATATTAAATACTTGGTATTGATAAGTTATAATATTTACCCATTATAATAAAAGCTATTTGCAAATTAAAATTTTTATAGTAAAATAAAAAAAGCAATTACCATAATTAAAAATATTATTTAATTCATATATTAATTTTTTTATAATTAATCATAATAATTTAAAATAAAATTATGCTTTAATTAATTTTTATGATTTTTTTTTATAGTTTTAAATTTATTTATTTTTAACATAAATATTAAAAATATTTATGGTGAAATGATTTCTATACACATTTACCAACCATAAGCTACTTATTATATTTCTATATAATATCGTGTTGCTACATTGAATGATTGCAGGAGACAGACAATACTTACGGATTTTATCACTTTTTCACGGTGACAAGCAGATGGTATTTGATTATTATGCGATTTACATATATCGACTTCAGTAATCAAGCCAACCTCTCTATAGCTATTGTCCATTCTGGAAAGTTTATTTATAAAATATAATCTGCGTGAAGCTGTGTGCCCATTTATATCAAGTATAGATATGTACCGAAAAGAAACGAATTTTTTGCAACGGTATGTGTATGTCTAATGTCCACATGATGTAAAAACCAGGAATCGCTTCCTAAAAACCAGGAATCGCTCCAAAAACTCGGAACCGCGCTTCGTCAAAAATGGAATCGCGCTTCGGCTGGAGGTTCCGGAACGCTTCCGTACGGGACGCGATTCCGGCCTAGGATCCGGGGGGGGGGGCGCTTCTTGCAACTATGGACATGACACATCGTAAGCATTGAGCATGTGCGCTGGACAGAGGAGAAGTCGAGCCAAAATCATTTTGCAACAGTCGTTGAATTATTATAAAGGGGTCGGGTTTAGTGCAGGGGCCACAACAGCGGTAAGCAAACAAGTCACATAATATCGAGCCTTTGTCAAGTCGCCAGGACAAGAATAATCATAGTGTGCCTGGGGAAGTCACCGAAAACATCCACACCACCATTTAGTAGAGCCGTAATCTTCCTATAGCACAGTTCAAGGAAGGGGTCGATTCTCCGAGTAGAGGTCGAATTCTTTGAAGAAGGATGTAAAATTTGGAGGCTAAAGGCGTATATGTTGGCCATGTGGGATGTTTTGAGCAAGTTAGTTCCTTCTACGCGTAATTCTTTTCTCTTCATATACATGGGCTTTCCAGTACTGGAATTTCCGGAGATTATTCTCTAGAAGGGTATTGTGAGGCACACATCCGAGTGGTCAGATGGTAGCAGGGGGGAGTCCACTTCTCCTTGGCATATCATCCACTGCGAGAACAAATTCGGGTTGTTGTGGTAGAGGTGAAGAGCAAAACGCATTGTTGGTTGAAGTCTACTCATTGCTTTATAAGCCATAATTTAGAAAATTAGATATTTCCTAGAGGTCAAAGCTACTACCCAGAACCTTTTTACTCAGCAGTCGTATCAAGTGTAATCTGCAGTATTTTGAAAAACCATTATCCTGCAACTCAAATCTCATACATACATTGTTGGAGCCTCAGTTCAACCCTCTCATCTAAATTATAAGTAACTTGACGAAAGTCCTAATCACAAATTATTGTAAAAGCATCAATGAAAAATCTTGAAATTTGTAGAGTATTGGAATGTTGATCAATGTGAGTTGCATTGCTAAAGTCTATCATTATTATATTGGCCATAAGCCCTGTAATGTCTATATGTTGTTGGTGAGTGTTGATGCTAAGTCTATATTCATATGTATGCCATGATGACAATGAGATGTATTTCTAAGCGTAAGTCAAGGTGTATGTGAGAGTTCTGGTCAATTATTGTGTATAAGTCAGCGATGGAGAAATTCATAAAACTCCTGAATGAATTAAACAATACAAAGGTTGGCTCATAAAACCACCATGCATCATTGGACCAAAAACCCACACAAAACAGCGAACCATTCTCAAAAGGGATCCACACCCTTCTCCAACAAGAACCGCCAAAAGATTTGCGAAAGGTGCGGGAATTAGGATACAAGATCGTTAGAGAACTTTTGAGGTCTAAAATGGGCCTCTTAAGAAAAATGTACAACCAAAATAAACTTTATAAGAACCAATAGGATTCAAGATGATGATGTCAACCATGGGGGATAATTCACCATTTTTGCGGTAAAAAAGTATAAAGATTAAAATATAATAAAATAATAAAACTATTTTTTCAACTTATCTCCCTAAGGTTTTACTCAAATTTCAAGCGGGAGTACTCGTTGGATGCAAAATTTAATTCCTCATCCAAGGAGTACCCATGTTGCATCCTTTCGATGGACCCTGCGACACGAAAAATGAGAAATACATGAAAAATCGTGATTGGGTTTACTCAAATTTCAAGAGGGAACACTCATTGGATGCAAGCTTTGATTCCTCATCCAAGGAGTACCCATGTTGCATCCTTTCGATGGACCCTGCTACACGAAAAATGAGAAATACATGAAAAATCGTGATTGCAATCACATTTTTCATGTATTTCTCATTTTTCATGTAGCAGGGTCCATCGAAAGGATGCAACATGGGTACTCCTTGGATGAGGAATCAAAGCAATCACGATTTTTCATGTATTTCTCATTTTTCGTGTAGCAGGGTCCATCGAAAGGATGCAACATGGGTACTCCTTGGATGAGGAATCAAAGCCTGCATCCAATGAGTGTTCCCTCTTGAAATTTGAGTAAACCCATAGGGAAATAAGTTGAAAAGGTAGTTTTCTTTTTTCCCTCTAAAATTTGATGATGTAATCTAATTTTATTTTATTATTTCCACTATTATTTTATAATTTCCTTAGGAGGCCCATTTTAGACCTCAAAATTCCTCTAATTGTTTGCACTAGGGACAATCTTAAGGCACATGAGGGTTACATTAAAACCCCTTTCCAAATTAGAACTAGACACATTCCTTTCCAAGATAGACCAGTTAGAGGGGAAGAATTTGATGTGGGCATTCAAACCCACCATGCTAGCTTTAATACAACCCAAGATTTTGGAGTACCGTTGTGAAGGGGTCACACTTCCAGTTGCCTCTTGTCTTAGTAGCATCATGATGCTAACTGCCCCTATAGCTCCTTACAATGATAATGTTAGGAAGAGAGTCTTCAAGCTGATGGTAGAAACCTTACGAGACTTGGACAACTATGTGGGTCCTACATTTGGGAAGAAGCTTCAGGTTTTGGAAATTATGGCCATGACTAAGACTTACGAAATCATGTTTGATCCTGAGTGTGATGATTTGATCCTGCAGATGTTCCAATGCTTCTTCAACATTAGGAAACATCATCCTGAAACAGTCATAGCACACATGCAATCCATTTTGTCCTCATGTATGGGAGGCCATGATGCCATGTGCAGGAGGTTGTAGACTAGGTTGTTGACCATTTGGAGAAGAGAACAACTAGTCTCACATGTTGCTTATGAACTAGCCAAAAGGTTGGTGGAGCAAAACATTGGGTTGTTCATATGAGAGGAGTTGCTCAGGTTTGGTGGATCATGCAGCAAGAATGCGCTGAGGAGGAAGGGCCTTTGCTTCATTTGCAAGGGACCATGGGGACCTAACTACTCATGCATGGGAGGCACCGAGTACACGATGAGGGGAGATTAGGGGGAGATTCCTTCTAACTTTCAGGATGAGGATTCTTTTTCTATAGTTGAGTCCATGGGCACTTCCGAGGACCTTGAGAAATCATGAGGAGTTGTTGCAGCATCTTAGAGACGCAACCATGTTTTGTAGAGGAGAATGAGGAGCAACAACTTGTTCCCATTTAGCATGAGCAGCACATAGTGGAGCTCAGTGCACATGATGAGCCATCTTTGGGGAGTCAACTAATGGCTCATGTTGAGCCCATGATGGAGGAGGATGAGCAGACATTCTTGGGGCTAGTGATTGATGAGCAGTGGCAGATGTACAGACAGCCAGTAGGGTGGTATGATGTGCAGACACTTGTTGTCAGGAGGTGTTGGAGCTTGGCACAGTAGTTTTGCAGGACGCTAGTAGATGGGAGGAGCGTGGAGTTTTCAATCAGAAGGAGGAGTTATTGGAGATGATGTTGCATCCATCTTCGGGCCTACCCATTGATGAGGTGCATATAGGTACAGTGGCAACTAGGAGAGTTGCAGCGTTTCCAGGCCGCAACCCTCTCCATGAGTACATAAATAGGGCTTGTATCACATCTTGCCCACTTTTGCCTATTATAGAGAGAGGGGTAGGTTTCTTTAGACAAATCTTGTTGATTGACCAGGCAAAGCCTCTTGAGTTGATCAGTGTTAAAATTGGCAACTAGGGCCAAACTCCATGTGGGTCACATTATTCATCGCTGATAATATTTTTCCTAGATTCCTCTCGTCGAGAGGTGTAGGATTGATCTAAAGATCATCCGATTCCAATAAGTATTTATGGAGATATGAATTTACTTTGATTATGGAATAATTATCAAGCCAACCAGTGACTCATGTAGGCTCAAAAGCCCAACAAACGCATCTATTCATCATCAACATTTGTATATAAATACAGGAGGTCTTTTCCTCATTTGGACACACACATCTCATCACATCTCTCTCTCTCCCTTGCGCAGAAAAGAGGCTCTTCTCCTACTGCGCAGAAAGGGACTCTTCTCTCACACGTGTGGAAGGAAGGATGCAAAATTTAGCGATACAACTGCAGATCAGAAGTTTGACCAGCGTTGACCATCAGACTTTCTCTCAGAACTGCGTTGTAGGTGGAACTAACTCTCCTCAGAAGGCGACATTTTTTTGGTGAAGGAATCAAGCCGATCCGACGGTCGGTTTGCAAGATATTGTCTGCCCTGGTTTAGGGCTGATCTAGGGTTTGTTGCTGCTGATGTAAATCAGATTTATGTACTATTTCTCTCTGTTGAATTATTGAAGATAAAGAAAGATTTGATCAAAGGGTTTCCCCATATTGGGGTTTGTCCCTGGCTAGCCGCCACATCTTGTGTCTCTTATCTTGGCTTGTTTTCTGTCGATCGTTTAATGTTCTATCTGCACTTTACTTACTGTACATGTGATTGCTAATCTATGGATAATAATAATAAAAAGAAGTAAACTGCTCTAAGCATAGAACATACCATAACTTAACACGAGATCAGAGCTAAGCTGAAGACAAAGCCCGAGCAAGAGCAAGAGCAATCACCGAAGATAAGATTGGCAAGGCTATCCTAAAAGAACTATGGGGTCCTCAACACTCTTCCCTGCCGAAGACAAGCTCCGTGAGAAGTCTGACTATCACGGATGGAAGATGTCTCTCGATCTAACCTTAGAAGATCAAGGAGTGTTGGACCATGTGAGAAGTAATATTGTTGAGCCTCCATCAAATGCACCCGCTGCTGCCAGGAACAAATGGAAAACCGATGAAGTCAAAACAAAGAAGATCATCCGGGATTCTATCAACAAGCGCTTGGTGGCCTACATCTCCAACCTAAACACCTCCAAGGAAATCTACGATAGACTAGTGAGTTCATTTAAAGTTAATGATGTAAATCAAGTCTTGTTTCTTATAAATAAGTTGAAGGAAATTAAGAAGGGCAAAGATGAGAGTATGCAAGCATACTTCTTAAGAATCACCGAGATCAAGAACGATCTCCTATCTATTGGGGAGATTATTACTGATAGGGAAATGGCACTCACGACTCTTGGAGGATTACCATCCGAATGGTACGTGTTCAGGACTACTCTTCTCAACAATAACATAATTCCTGGATTCGAGGAATTAATGGCAAGATGCATTCAAGAAGAAACAAGGATAGAAGAGCAAGAAATGCCCATGCCTAAAGGTCCTCCTACTGCCTTTTCTTCTCATGCTAAGAAAAGAAATAATTCCGGGACTAAATCAAAAAGAAAGGCTGGACCTAAGGGTGGAAGAAAAGGACGATGTTACATTTGCGATAAAGTAGGTCACTATGCAAGGGAATGCCCTGATAGAAGGAACTCTCACGAGGACGACGATCAAAATCCCTCTCATGGCAACCAAAGGAATGGAAAATCTAATAGCAGAGGTAAAAGGAGTGTTGGAAATCAAGAAAGAGGACAACCATTCAAGAAGGCTAGAAATTCCAAGTATGAATCTAACACTGTTGACAATAAACAGGATGAATATTATCTACCAACTGCTCTATCTACCTCAGCTTCTCCGGACTCGCTGGGAAATTGGCTTATTGATAGTGGTGCCTCAAGGCACTTCACTAGTTACAAAGAAGTTCTCCATAATCTGATAGAGAAAGAAACTAACCTGGAAATTGTCCTTGGAGATAATAAGAAATATCCCGTGAAAGGTGTAGGCAATGTCTCTCTTAAATTGAATCAAGGTAATACCATCCACTTACAGGATGTATTATATGTACCTGACCTCAAAAAGAACCTAGTGTCCATCTTCGCAATGGAAGACAAAGGCTACAAGGTGACCTTCTGCGATGGCAAGGTACGTGTATGGAAAAATAATGTTAAAGATGCCTTTACTCTTGGGTTTCGAGTTGATTGATTATATCAAGTCGATGGAAGTCCGCTAGGTGTCATGTCTTGTGACACATCTCTTCAGTCCAAACTTTGGCATCGGAGGTTTGCCCACCTTCATTATAAAGCTCTACCCGATGTAAGACAAATGGTGACAGGGATGCCCGAATTCCAAGTAGAGAAAGAAGGTGTATGTCTGGGATGTGCCGAAGGAAAGCTCAAAAGGGGACCATTCCCCTCAAGCCAAAGCAAGACCTCTGATATATTACAGTTGGTTCACTCAGACATATCTGGTATGATGCCTGTGAACTCCTTGGGAGGATATTCATATTACCTTACTTTTACAGATGACTATTCTCGAAAGACTTGGATATACTTCTTGAAAAAGAAGGATGAAGTGTTCTCTTGGTTTCGACACTTCAAAGCCTTGATCGAGAATTAAACCAAAAAGAAGATCAAGATCTTAAGGACTGATAATGGGACTGAATATGAATCTAACGAGTTTCATGACTTTTGTAAAGACGCTGGCATTAAGAGGGAGACTACTACACCATATACCCCTGAACAGAATGGTGTGGCGAAAAGGAAGAACCGTATGATTGTGGAAGCTGTCTGTGCCATGCTCCATGATCAAAGACTTCTGAAGTTTCTATGGGCCGAAGCTACAAACACCGTCGTATATGTACAAAACCAATGCCCTCATCAAGCATTGGGTTCCAAGACTCTTGAAGAAATGTTCACCGGTAAGAAACCTGACGTATCTCATTTTAGAATTTTTGGAAGCCCTGTATATTTTCATGTGCTGAAAGAGAAAAGGAATAAATTGGGTGCATCTGGAAAGAAAGGAATCTTCGTGGGCTATGGTGAAAATACTAAGGGCTATAGAATCTATGTAGTCGGTCAAAGGGAAGTCGTGATTAGTCATGATGTCACCTTTGACGAAGATATGGCTCTCAGCAAGGTGAACAATCTTCCTACTTTAAGGAGCTCTCAAGAAGCTGACACCAAGGAACCAAAAGAAAAGGATGATGTAACAATGCCCGATGTGGATGAATCCATGGATCCTATTGATCCACTTGAGCCTTCCTCTTCTAGGAAGAGGCCCTCTTGGCTTAGGGGGCTACTTGATGATGCCGAAGGACACACTGCACCCCGAGGAACCTTCCGTGAAAGTAAGAAACCTAACAGGTATCAGGGATGCCTGACCATCATGAGCACGATCATACAAAATGAAACTTCATCATTCTCAAATGTCATCGAGCATCAAGAATGGAAGGATGCTATGACCGAAGAATATGAGTCTATTATGAAGAATGATGTCTGGGAAGTAGTTCCCAGACCCCAGGACAAGACAGTTGTCACTTCTAAATGGCTTTACAAGATAAAGCGTGCAGCAAATGGAAGTACAGAAAAGTATAAGGCTCGTTTTGTCACTCATGGCTTCTCCTAGAAGGAAGGTATAGACTATGACGAGATATTTGCACCTGTTGCCAGATATACCACCATCCGCTTGATCATAGCCCTTGCGGCTTCACAAGGATGGAACCTACATCAGATGGATGTCAAGACCGCGTTCTTGCATGGTTCGATCAAAGAAGAGGTCTACGTGGAGCAACCCGAAGGATTTGAGATTTATGATCGAAAATCTCATGTATGCAAGTTGAAGAAGGCTCTCTATGGGCTGAAGCAAGCACCCCGAGCATGGTATGAGAGGATCGATAGCTACTTGATGAAGTTGGGATTCACTAGGAGTGAAGTCGATCCTAACCTTTACTTTAAGGTTGAAGATGACAAACCTCTCATATTGGTGTTGTATGTGGATGACCTCTTTCTAACAAGTGCAGACCCTCTCATTCACAAATGTAAGAGGGAGTTGGCTTCTGAATTTGAAATGAGGGACCTAGGACTGATGCACTATTTCCTAGGACTTGAAGTCTGGCAGAAGCCAAGGGAAATTTTCCTATCTCAAGGAAAATATGTGGTGAAGATATTGGAAAGATTCAGTATGGTGGACTGCAACCCTGTAACTACCCCGATGGAGCTTGACTTTAAAGAAGTTAAGCGGTAGTGCTGCTGGACCTGTTTTACGAAATGCCACCGAGTATGGTCAACTTGTCGGAGCATTAATGTTCTTAGTGAACTCCCGTCCAAATATATGCTTCGCAGTCAACACGTTGAGTCAACATATGGTTGAACCTCACCACATACATTGGATTGGTGCCAAATCTATTGAGATATCTTCATGGCACAATTACTTATGGGTTAAGATACACTGCCAGAGATGTGAGACTACTTGGATAACACTGATGCTGATTGGGCAAGCAGTGTGGTGGATCGTAAGAGCACTTCCAGGTGTTGTTTCTCCTTGGGATCTGCTTCGATATCCTAGATGAGCAGGAAGCAGAAGTCGGTGGCTTTGAGCACCGCCGAGGCAGAGTATATTGCTACTAGCATGGCCACCTGTGAAGTAGTCTGGTTGCGAAAGCTCTTCAGTGAGCTGTTTGGATTTACATTGGACAACACCGTGATCCTATGTGACAACCAAAGTGGGATTCGTTTGTCAGAGAATCCCGTATTTCATGATCGCTCCAAGCATATCAATATCAAGTACCACTATATTTGAGATATGGTGCAGTGAGGAGCAATAAGGCTCCAACATATCGGTATAGATGAACAAGTCGCCGACATTCTAACAAAGCCCTTAGGGAAGGTCAAATTCCTGACTTTCCGAGAACGACTTGGTGTCATTCAAAGACCCTCTGATGAGGGTCCTGTATGATGTTTTGAGCTCTGGGAGCTCATGGGGGGTGCAGGGTACTTCTTGGAGCGACATATGACCATAGGGTGACTCACCATCCCTTGGTGGTGTACGTGTACAAGGTAAAAAAATCAAAACTTTACCTGTGACACCCTGTGGCGACTATGTAGCAGGATGATTAGTTCACCTGTGAGATCTGGATGATGTGTTCTCCATGACGATTGTGTAGCAGGATGAATAGTTCTCTTGTGAGGCCTAGATGATGTGTTCTCCATGGCGATTGTGGAACAGGATGATTCGCTCTCCTGTGGGCTAGGATGATTAGTTCTCCGTGGCATCCACTGGACAGGATGATTCGCTCTCCTGTGTACAGGATGATTAGTTCTCCTGTCAAGGCATCCTACCCATGCAGTCTAGGACTCATGGGAAGTACCTCTCATCTGATCAATGAGCAGGGAAATGAGGATAGGGACCATAGTAGTACTGATGGACGCATCGTTGTATCTACCGTACTCCCTATGCTAGGATGACCTCCATTGATCTGGGATCAATGATACTGGTCTGGGACCAATGGCAGGAGTTGTACCCATATGACATTGACTTCGAGTCAGTTGAGGATTGGTCTAGGACTAGTGGTACACTCTGAGACTGACTTTGAGTCAGTGGAAGATGGTATGATACATCCTCGATCACTTCTTCTTCGTTATAATTCGAGCAGAGCAGAACAGAGCAGAGCAGAGCAAATCAGCACAAGGCAAAACAGAGCAGAGCAAAGCAGGGGTCAAGCTGTACAGGGCAGTGCATTTGATGGATGAATAGTAGCGACAGACAGACGAATTGTTGATGAAGTTCTCCCTAGTTGAGAGGGAGTGTTCAAATTGGCAACTAGGGCCAAACTCCATGTGGGTCACCTTATTCATGGCTGAAAATATTTTTTCTAGATTCCTCTCATCGAGAGCTGTAGGATTGATATGAAGATCATCTGATTACGATAAGTATTTATGGAGATGTGAATTTATTTTGATTATGGAATGATTATTAAGCCGACCAGCGACTCATGCAGGCTCAAAAGCCCAACAAACGCATCTATTCATCAACAACATTTGTATATAAATACAGGAGGTCTTTTCCTCATTTGGACACACACATCTCATCACATCTCTCTCTCTCTCTCTCCTGCGCAAAAAATAAGCTCTTCTCCTACTGCGCAGAAAGGGACTCTTCTCTCACACGTGTGGAAGGAAGGACGCAAAATTTAGCGCTGCAACTGCAGATCGGAAGTTTGACCAGCGTTGACTATCAGACTCTCCCAAACTGCGTTGTAAGTGGAACTGACTCTCCTCAGAAGGCCGCATTTTTTTGGTGAAGGAATCAAGCCGATCTAACAGTCGGTTTGCAAGATATTGTCTGCCCTAGTTTGGAGTTGATCTAGAGTTTGCCGCTGCTAATGTAAATCAGATTTGTGTACTATTTCTCTCTGCGGAATTATTGAAGATAAAGGAAGATTTGATCAAAGGGTTTCCCCATATTGGGGTTTGTCCCTGGCTAGCCGCCACATCTTATGTCTCTCGTCTTTGCTTGTTTTCTGTCGATCATTTAATGTTCTATCTGCACTTTACTTACTGTACATGTGATTGCTAATCTGTGGATAATAATAATAATAAAAAGTAAACTGCTCTAAGCATAGAACATACCATAACTTAACAAGCGGGCACCCATATCATCCTAGTAGACTTGTTCCTTATATAGGTGTCCACGCATTGGATTGGTGAGAGATCATGAGTTGGTATCCTACTGATGGCATGATATTCTTGGTCAGGGGCGTAGTAGAGTGTAATATTCCTAACTGGAAATATTAAGTGATAACAACAAATAAAGCATAAACATGTAACCATAAAACTAACACACCAGCCTAATGACAAATTGCACCAGAAATTGTACCAATAGTTGAGCCATTTTATTAACTGAGAAAACAAGGCACATATAAATGAAGAAGAGGAACCTGGGCTTGCTACAGCGAGCTAGTCAAGTCCTAGGTGAAAATGGGGTTGCCCAAGTCCTGGAAACTGCTCTCCCCAAGTCTCTGCGTTGGCCCAGTAAATTCTATTATTGTTGGCTAAAATGGAATTGGTGTTTCGGCCCTCTAAACTGCTCAGAAAATTCCAGGACATTAACTGGAGCCTCCTCATAAGGAACCTAGAATAACCCAAAAAAATCTCACCGACCCAAGTGGTGCAAATGGTCTCGGAGTGAACTGCGCCCTTCTCCAATAATTTATGCTATTGGCTACTGAGTAGAACACTGATTTCTGCCAGTAATATTGCCTAGAAAATTCTACAAAATTAATCTCGGAGTCCTCTCACCAAACCCACAAAAACCCAAAAAGGGTTTGGGATGAATCCACTACCCCTAGTGACCTCCAACAAGTGCAAATCGCCCAATCTAGCTAGAGAACGCCCCACGGTTTGATATTACGGAATTAGACCCAAATCTACCACTGGCTAAATTCTCCCTTGAGGTATACCTCCAAACTCCGACCCTTAGCTTGTTGAGAAATCTAGGGCATTGCAATTAGGTGATTTCTCTTCTAATGATAACTGCTTGTGAATGATTTTTACTTCATTAGATTATGATCTTCTCTTTAGTTAGATTATTATAGTGTTCTTCTTCATAAAAAAACTACAAAAGCATAAGCAATAAAGAGATAAGAGACACAGTATATAGGCGATCAGCCAGGGCCAAAACCTCTCCAACTTGAGAGGAAAACCCAAACAAATTATTGTCCTTATAGAGACTTCAATTGACGAATCCCAAGACCAACACCCTTGACCTATTTGACCTCTCCAAGACCAAGTCACAAGATCCCTTTCACTGCTTTTCTTTCTTGCCCAAGTCAACACTTGGTCAAACTGGCTTCTAGTACTGCTAACTTTGGCTACTCTGACTTTTTGGCCACCTATCACAGTCATGCAATTCTCGGCCCTGCTGTACTTCTGCAATTCCCATGTGTGAACTTGATTTGAAAGAATTTGGAGACCCTTTCTTCTTCGCTTGACTTGGAGATTCCTCCTTGAGGTTTTGGCTAGCAAGAATGATGCTTGATGTCTTCCTTATTGGCTTCTACCACACGTGTGAGAACTTACCGAAAACAGTGTTGAACCTCCTCATTGTTCTTGCCCTTCACTAAGTTAATTATGAGAATGCTCCTTATGATCTTCGCACCTCTTCCTATTAAAGATTGCTTGATCGAATTTCTTGTCTCCAAATGAAGGCTAAGCTGCCTATATATAGTCATTAGTGCATCCAAATAAAGTCGACTTGTACTGCTTCCTAGGCCGACATGTCCTACTAGAAACATCTTAAGGCCGACTTCAAGGGGTGTTTGTGACAAGATCTTGGAGGGCTTATGACACAAATAAATTCTCTTTTACAATGTGTAACATACCCAATTGGGTCTCTCATCTTTGACATTGACTCTATAGACTTTTATGACATGATGATTGATCCTAAATGCTCACAATGGGAGCCTTAACTAAAAATAAAATTCCTTGCTCATGAAACTCATGAGATAAGCATTAAAAAAATACTTTTATTTTCTTCTTTACATCAATTACATAAAATCATAATTACACATGTCATTATGAAGACCAAACCTAGTTATACTTTTCAATACTCCCTCTTAACTAGGGAGGTATTCATAATCCATACAAAGTACTTGGACATTCTCAATTTGAAGAATTCTCATAAGAAGAGTCAGATTGGTAGCCCATATGTATAGCCTCATATCATCCAGCATTGTCACAATGCCTTAACTAACAACTCTATTTCTCCACAAGATCGGAGCACAATGTTGACGATACCAATGATGTATTGACACCCTCATCATTGTCTCTCTTGAAACATACCCCACCCAAGTTCTCTCAGAGTATGTTCCACCACGACTATTCTTATCTTGAATTCCCAGTCCTCAAAGAATATCGGTCCTTTACGACTACTCTTATGTTGGATGCCCTAACTCATCCTCAAAGAATATCGAATGTCAGATGTTTACCCAATCCTCCATTCTGTCTTCCCAAGTAAAGACAAGAATGATGTGTCTATTTCTCCCACTCAACTTCGAGAGGAGATACTCATTCCACAGAAGGAATGTACCTAAGCCCCCTCTTGGCTTAGGAATTTGCTTCCAAGTTTCTACCAAGTTAGAAACTTGTTTCCAGGCTCCCTCTTAATTAGGGACCTACAGTAGGTGGAGATGATGGGACAACCAACTGCTTGTGAACTCCTTCCTTGATGTCATGAATTTATCTTCTTTATCAAGGAGTCTACATTTTACGAGATTTCTTCGTAGGGCACATTGTTGGCATTATGTTTCTGGTGTTTCTGGTATGGCTCTATGATTCATGTGTTGTACTTGATGGCAACTCATACAGGTGGCAATATGTTGAAAATTAAGAGGTACGCAGGAGAATAGTTCAAAAGGTGCGTACCCGTAGGTACGCCGGCCAGGAAGTGCGTCCGTACACGCAGGTCACCCGTTCAGAAGGTGAGTACCCCCAGTTCACTTACTTCAAGGCAAAGAAGCGCGCTCACGTGGGGTTTCTTATGTTTGGCCCGTGGTACTTAGCCCGCCGTTCTTGATTCTATGGTTTTGGCCCGTGGTATTGTTTTATATTATTATTATCTTTGAGCCCCATGTTTTTGGGCCCCTTGTATTGGTTATCTATGGTATTGATCCATGATTTTAGGAAGAGCTTGCCTATATAAAGCAAAGGAGATCACTTGGCTAAGCATCTTTTGCAAATTGAATATCTTAAGATCTGAAATATTGGGTTATTATTTTAAAAGCTTGATCTATATAAAAGTGAAGTTGAAAGCGAATCTATGAAGGATGATCCCTCGAGCGCATGATCAGATCTGAGCATCTGACTATCTGTGGCACACTGGGGGACTGCCAATTCGGCCCTAATCAGAGGTACGCAGGTGATTAACGGTGTAAGTGCGTGGGTACGCAGAGCAGAAGAAGGAGCAGTGCGTGGTTACGCAGAGCAGACGAAGGCGCAGTGCGTGGGTACGCAGCGCGACAGAGGTTCAGGTGCGTAGGCACAGTGAAAGTACGCGGTGCTTCAGAAGCCTCAGGTGCGTAGCTACGCAGTGCGATAGCATCTGTGGGTGCGTGACTACAGTAGCAGTACGCGGCGCGATAGCATCTGTGGGTGCGTACCTACAGTAACAGTACGCGGCGTGATTGAAGAAACAGTGCGTGGGTACGCGGTGCTGCAGAAGGCTCTCTGCGGGTATACGCAGGGGAGCAGAAGGTGAAGTGCGGAGTCACGCAGGCCAGATAAAGGAAAACTGCATATCTATCTTAAGACCTTTTGTTGGCTGAATTTTTCTGTTGATAAGATGTTCTGGGTTTAGTTTACTGTTATTGTTGATCTGGCTACTGCAGTTGACTAGGTGATTTACTTGTACTTGATGATCTCTTGATGTTTATGGATCCAGTTTGAAAATTTATGAAAAGTGGTCCTTGAAAGAAAAGAAGTAGGGGGTTGTAGCTCCCTTCCAGGAGAGACTGGGAAACAAGAGAGAGTTGTAGCTCTCTGCAGGTTGCAGCCTGCGTACTGGTAAAGGACTGCACCAGTACAAAACCATTGTAAAAGGAGTTTCTAATTTGAAAGAAGATAGAGACATATTGCAGCAGGTAGTTTTCACCCACATTGGGTTTCCACCTTACATCTGGTGTTCTTTGGTGTGACTATCTGTTTTCTTTGTTCATGCTCATTATTTTATGGTACTAACATGCAAAAATAATTCAAAGTATAAATAAGGAAGATTTATTAAAAGAACTTGATAATACTGATTCACCCCCCCTCTCAGTGTTATTTCCAACAATAAGCGAATCTATGAAGGATGATCTCTCGAGCGCATGATCAGATCTGAGCATCTGACTATCTGTGGCACACTGGGGGACTGCCAATTCGGCCCTAATCAGAGGTACGCAGGTGATTAACGGTGTAAGTGTGTGGGTACGCAGAGCAGAAGAAGGAGCAGTGCGTGATTACGCAGAGCAGACGAAGACGCAGTGCGTGGGTACGCAGCGCGACAGAGGTTCAGGTGCGTAGGCACAGTGAAAGTATGCGGCGCTTCAGAAGCCTCAGGTGCGTAGCTACGCAGCGCGATAGCATCTGTGGGTGCGTGACTACAGTAGCAGTACGCGGCGCGATAGCATCTCTGGGTGCGTACCTACAGTAACAGTACGCGGCGTGATTGAAGAAACAGTACGTGGGTACACAGTGCTGCAGAAGGCTCTCTGCGGGTATACGCAGGGGAGCAGAAGGTGAAGTGCGGAGTCACGCAGGCCAGATAAAGGGAAACTGCGTATCTGTCTTAAGACCTTTTGTTGGCTGAATTTTTCTGTTGATAAGGTGTTATGGGTTTAGTTTACTGTTATTGTTGATCTGGCTACTGCAGTTGACTGGGTGATTTACTTGTACTTGATGATCTCTTGATGTTTATGGATCCAGTTTGAAAATTTATGAAAAGTGATCCTTGAAAGAAAAGAAGTAGGGGGTTGTAGCTCCCTTCCAGGAGAGACTGGAAAACGAGAAAGAGTTGTAGCTCTCTGCAGGTTGCAGCCTGCGTACTGGTAAAGGACTGCACTAGTACAAAACCATTGTAAAAGGAGTTTCTAATTTGAAAGAAGATAGAGAGATATTGCAGTAGGTGGTTTTCACCCACATTGGGTTTCCACCTTACATCTGGTGTTCTTTGGTGTGACTATCTGTTTTCTTTGTTCATGCTCATTATTTTATGGCACTGACATGCAAAAATAATTCAAAGTATAAATAAGGAAGATTTATTAAAAGAACTTGATAATACTGATTCACCCCCCCTCTCAGTATTATTTCCAACAATTGGTATCAGAGCAGGTCCTTCAGAGAAGCTTGATCGCTTGAAGGAAGATCATTCATCATGAGCAACTACGAGAGGGAAGCATCAATCAGGCCACCAATCTTTGATGGGACAAACTTCAATTATTGGAAGGTAAGAGTTACTGTCTATCTTCAATCTCTTGGTACAGAAGTTTGGGATATCATAGATACAGGCTACACTTTTCCTTCAGCTACTCCTACAGATTCGGCCGAGAAGAAGAAATATGAAACAAATGCTAAAGCAGTCAATACTCTGCTATGATGCTTATCTCAAACAGAATTCGTAAAGGTTATGCAATATAAATCCGCAAAGGAAATATGGGACAAGATTGTCTTGAGCTATGAAGGAGATGAACAGGTAAAGCGTGCTAAACTTCAAACCCTCAGGATTCAGTATGAGAATCTCAGAATGTATAATGATGAAAGTGTGGCTAACTATTTTCTTCAGGTAGACGAGATTGTTAATTGCATGAAAAACTTGGGTGAAGAAATAAAAGAAGCTATTGTGGTTGAAAAAGTCTTAAGATCATTGTCCCCCAAGTTTGAATCTAAAGTATCTGCAATAGAAGAAGGAAAATCTACGAATTCTTACTATATCTCAGCTACACGGAATTCTAACTGCTTATGAAATGAAAAAGGGAGGTCCATCAGACAGTAGAGAAACTGCTTTCAAGGCTTTAAGCAAAGGAGACTACTATGAAGCAAGTCACGTGCCAGAAGAAGAAGAAGAATCAAATTTTGTCAGAAATCTTCAACGGGGTACTGGAAGGTTCAGAGGTAAGTTACCTTTTAAATGTTTTACTTGTGGAAGAGTAGGTCATTATGCTGCGAAATGTCCTCATAAGGATAAGATTGACAAAGGAAAGGAACCTGCTAGATGGAGCAAGAAATAGAATGCAAATAAGAAAAGCTACTACACTCATGAAGATAGTGATGGTCTATCAAATAGTGATGAAGATGAACGAAGTAATGACTATAAACTTTTAATGGCATTTGAAGATGATGATTACATGGATGCTATAGATGTGGATAGCTTTCATGAAGAAATTTCTAGACTCAAGACATGTATAGAAGAAAAGAATATGATCATTGATACTCTACAATTTCAGATTGATGAAAAAGAAAAATATCTTGAAAAGTTAGAAGGTGAAATTGTTGGTCTTAGAAAAGAGATAGAGAAAACAAAGGCTATTAATCTTAAGTTTGTCAAAGGATCTGAAACTCTAGATGAGATCATCAATGTACAACGTTCTCCACTAAACAAGACAGGTCTGGGGTATAATGGAGAAACTTCTCAACCATCCACCTCAAAGAGTTATCTTGATGCAGCAAGAAGGAATGAGCAAAAGCACAATGGAGATCACCAGGTAAAGCAGGGACCAATTACAAACAAAGACTATCAGGCAAACCAGGGACAATCCGTCTTAAGGATGAACAAAAGCTACAACCAGCCACAGGTAAAATCCTCTCAATTTGCTTCAAGAATGAATGACAATAGAAATTACAATCGTTTGGCCGGAAGATTTGATAACCGCAGAAGTTTCTTCAATGGACAATGCTTCTCTTGCCATAACTTTGGTCACAAAGCAGCTCAATGTGTTGGAAATAATACTGAGAGGGGGGAGTGAATCAGTATTATCAAGTTCTTTTAATAAATCTTCTTCTTATTTATACTTCCAATTATTTTTGCATGTCAGTACCATAAAATAATGAGCATGAACAAAGAAAACAGATAGTCACACCAAAGAACACCAGATGTAAGGTGGAAACCCAATGTGGGTGAAAACCACCTGCTGCAATATGTCTCTATCTTCTTTCAAATTAGAAACTCCTTTTACAATGGTTTTGTACTGGTGCAGTCCTTTACCAGTACGCAGGCTGCAACCTGCAGAGAGCTACAACTCTCTCTCGTTTTCCAGTCTCTCCTGGAAGGGAGCTACAACCCCCCCTACTTCTTTCAAGGACCACTTTTCATAAATTTTCAAACTGGATCCAAGAATATCAAGTACAAGTAAATCACCCAGTCAACTGCAGTAACCAGATCAATAGTAACAGTAAACTAAACCCAAAACACCTTATCAACCAAGGAAAGTCAGTCAAATAAATGCCTTAATACAGATACGCAGATTTTCTTTCTCTGGCCTGCGTGGCCACGCACTTCACCTTCTGTTCCCCTGCGTATACCCGCAGAGAGCCTTCTGCTGCACCGCGTACCCACGCACTGTTTCTTCAATCACGCTACGTACTGTTACTGTAGGCACGCACCCATAGATACTATCGCACCGCGTACTGCTACTGTAGCCACGCACCCACAGATGCTATCGCGCCGCGTACCTACGCACCTGCGGCTTCTGAAGCGCCGCGTACTTTCCCTGTGCCTACGCACCTGAACCTCTGTCACGCTGCGTACCCACGCACTGCGCCTTCTTCTGCTCTGCGTACCCAAGCACTTGCATCGTTAATCACATGCGTACCTCTGATTAGGGCCGAATTGGCAGTCCCCCAGTGTGCCACAGATAGTCAGATGCTCAGATCTGATCATGCGCTCGAGAGATCACCCTTCATAGATTCGCTTTCAACTTCACTTTTATATAGATCAAGCTTTTAAAACAATAACCCAATATTTCAGATCTTAAGATATTCAATTTGCAAAAGATACTTAGCCAAGTGATCTCCTTTGTTTTATATAGGCAAGCTCTTCCTAAAATCATTGATCAATACCATAGATAACCAATACAAAGGGCCCAAAAACATGGGGCTCAATAATAATAATAATATAAAACAATACCACGGGCCAAAACCATAGAATCAAGAACGGCGGGCTAAATACCACGGGCCAAACATAAGAAACCCCACGTGAGCGCGCTTCTCTGCCTTGAAGTAAGTAAACTGGGGGTACGCACCTTCTGAACGGGTGACCTGCGTGTGTGGCCGCAGTCCCTTCACGGCGTACCTGCGGGTACGCACCTTTAGAACTATTCTCCTGCGTACCTCTTAATTTCCAACATTTTGAGAGCCTGATCAGAGCATTGCCACTTGAGGGTGTTGCCATCAAGTACAACATCTGTATCATAGAGCCATACCAGAATCATAATGCCAACAATCTCCCCCTTTGGACTTGATGGCAACCTCAAGGTCCTCAATGTCATTCTCCCCCTTTGACATCAAGGGCAAAGGGTTATGCTCCCCCTAAGAACATGCTCCCCCTAACTATAAACCAGATCTGCAAATAAGAACCATAAGCCACCAAAACACCATAAATGACCATGAAAGAGATAGAGACATATTGCAGCAATATTCAGACCAGCATCCATGATCTCCTTCTGTACGTCCTCCATAATGCCAACAATGCATTATATGCTCCCCCTGATCCTGTGCCATTCAATCTTCAACCAATCCGCAACCCAGCACATGTACGCATATGCCCCAGATGAGCCTTGCGTATAACCAACCATCAGAAGAGATTCAACAAGATGATGCATCAACAACCCCCAGCTTTTGCCTGAGGTATTCAAAGGTCTCCCTGGGCAATGGTTTGGTGAGTATATCAGCAACTTGTTCCTTAGAAGGAACATACTCCAACTTGACCTTTTGTTCAAGTACTTGTTCCCGGAGAAAATGATACTTGATCGGTATGTGCTTGGTCTTTGAATGCATGACTGGGTTCTTTGAAATGCTGATTGCACTTGTGTTATCACATAAGATGGAGATAGGTGGTGTACAAGTGATTTGAAAGTCCTGCAAGGTCTGCATCATCCAAAGGAGTTGAGTGCAGCAAGATGCAGCAACAACATATACTGCTTCAGCTGTAGACAAGGCAATCGAACTCTGTTTCTTGCTGAACCAAGATACTAATCTGGAACCCATAAAGAACGCACCACCACTTGTGCTCTTCCTGTCATCCACGCTTCCTGCCCAATCTGCATCTGTATAAGCATGAAGTGTGAGATCTGTATCTCTAGGATACCATAAGCCATAATTTTGAGTCCCTTGAAGATATTTAAAGATTCTCTTCACTGCCTGAAGATGAGTTTCCTTCGGATTTGCTTGAAATCTTCCAACTATTCCCACTGCATGCATGATGTCTGGTCGGGTACCTGTCAAATAAAGTAGACTTCCAATCACAGATCTGTAGGTTGGTTGATGCACTGCTGCTGATTCATCATTTGCATTGAGGCTACATCCTGTGACCATGGGTGTACATACTGGTTTTGCATCTTCCATGCCATATTTCTTCAAAATCTACTTAAGATACTTGGTTTGACACAAAAAGATCCCTCCTTCTTTTTGTTGGATTTGCAAACCAAGAAAATATGTCAGTTCTCCCAGCAAGGACATTTCGAATTCTTTCTACATCACCAAGGCAAAGCTTTGACTCATAGCTTCTTCATTGCTGCCAAAGATAATGTCATCTACATACACAACAAGTATTAGCAATTTGTCATTTTCAACTTTTATATAAAGATTGATGTCAGCTGATCCTTTTGAAAAACCTTGTTGATGAAGATATTTGTCCAAACGATAGTACCAAGCCCTTGGAGCTTGTTTGAGACCATAGAGAGCCTTTTTCAATCTGCATACAAGATTTGGATCATTTCCAAGAATGAAACCATCTGGCTGCTCAATGTATACTTCTTCTTCCAAGTCTCCATTCAGAAAGGCTGATTTCACGTCCATTTGAAATACTTTGAAGTTTTGAAAGCTTGAGAGAGCAAGGAACATTCGGATGGCCTCAAGTCTTGCAACAGGAGCAAAGGTTTCTTCAAAATCTATTCCTTCTTGCTGCGCATACCCTTTACAAACAAGTCTGGCCTTGTTTCTAATTACTTCTCCATTTTCATTCAATTTATTTTTGAAGACCCATTTTGTCCCTATAACATTCTTATCCTTTGGTCTAGGAACCAGCTCCCAAGTGTTGTTCTTTTCGATCTGCTCAAGTTCTTCATCCATTGCTTTCATCCAACATTCATCTTTGCATGCCTCTTTCACATTTTGTGGTTCAGTGGAAGAGAGTAATGCCAAATAGCTTGAAGCTTCTGCAACTGTTCTTCTTGTTTGTACACCTGCTTCTTTCTGCCCCAAAATCTGAGATTCTGGATGATTCTTCTGAACATATCTGGATGGAGTCTTCTCTTCTATCCTTATCTGCTCCTCTGGTTCTTCTTGAGGTTCTTCTTCTTCATCATTCTGTCTTTGAGGGTAGTTTTCATCTTCTTCGATATCTTCATGATTTACTTGCCTAGGAATGTATCCCTTCTCATCAACCACTACAATGCTGCCAACAATTCTTCCAAGTCTTTTATTGTAGCACTTGTATGCTTTGCTGTGTGGAGAATAACCAAGAAGAATGCTTTCATCTGCTCTAGGTTCAAGTCTGCCAAGTTGCTCATCAGTATTCTTAATATAGCATTTGCTCCCAAAGATTTTGAAGTGCTTTACCGAAGGAGTCTCACCATACCAGAGCTCATGAGGAGTTTGAGTGCTGTTCACCCGGACATTAGTTTTGTTGAGAATAACAACTGCAGCATATGCAGCTTCACCCCAAAAAGTTGCGGGAGTTCCAGACTCATCAAGCATAGCACGAGCCATTTGTTGGACTGTTCTGTTCATTCTTTCCACTACATTTTGTTGAGGAGTTCTAGCTGTAGAGAATTCTCTTCTTATCCCATGTTCTTCACAGAAATCGAAAAATTCATTTGAGGTAAACTCCCCACCTCTATCGGATCTGAGGCACTTAATTTTGTATCCTGATTCATTTTCAACCAAGGCTTTAAAGGATTTGAATTTTTCAAATGCTTCATCTTTGTGCTTCATAAGTCCTAACGAGACAAACCTAGAGAAATCGTCAATGAATAATATCAAGTATTCTTCTCCTCGAGGTGTCCTTTTCCTGAATGGTCCACATACATCTGTATGTACAAGCTCAAGAGGCATGCTAGCTGATCCTTCCTTCTCTGGAAAGTTAGTTTTGGTTTGCTTTCCAAACTGACATGATTTGCATATGGTGTTGTCTGGAATTTTGATATCTGGAAGACCGCAAACTGCCTGATATTTGCATGCTTTCCTTATTTGTGAAAAGCTTAGATGCCCCAACCTCCGATGCCATAACCAGTGTTCATCATCCTTGCTTAGATAGCATTGTTGTTGTTGTCCTTCTTCAAATATGTATAGATTATTTGGAGTTCTTTTACCTTTGATCACCGTTTTACCTGTATCAAGATCACGAACAAGACATCCATTTGTTCTAAATATCACCTCGGTTCCTTGATCACACATCTGGCTGACACTTAGCAGATTATGTTTCAATCCATCAACATACAAAACATTTCCAGCTTTGACCTTTTCTTTTAACTGAGCAGTGCCTTTTCCTTTTATAGCTGTAGGAGTATCATTTCCAAAAGAAACTTTCTTTCCCTTTTCTAGAGCAGAATATGATTCAAGTTTTTCTTTATCACCTGTCATATGCTTCAAACATCCACTGTCAATGTACCATAGATTTTCCTGTCCCTCTGCACAAAATGCTATCCCACATCTTTCTGTTTGTGGTTCCTTTATTCTCCATGTTTTGGTGCTTGAGGCTTGTTCCTTCGTCTGCTGAAACCTGCTCCTGCATTCAGAATCTTCATGACCAAAATTATTGCAAATAGAACATTCAACTTCATTTTCAAGAACCGAAAAGTTGTTATAAGTCCTTTTTGTAATCTCGGTCATACTTCTTTGTTTTTGAGCTTCTCTAGTCATGATCGTTTTATATGCAACACATTGAGCTGCTTTGTGACCAAAGTTATGGCAAGAGAAGCATTGTCCATTGAAGAAACTTCTGCGGTTATCAAATCTTCCAGCCAAACGATTGTAACTTCTATTGTCATTCATTCTTGAAGCAAATTGAGAGGATTTTACCTATGGCTGGTTGTAGCTTTTGTTCATCCTTAAGACGGATTGCCCCTGGTTTGCCTGATAGTCTTTGTTTGTAATTGGTCCCTGCTTTACCTGGTGATCTCCATTGTGCTTTTGCTCATTCCTTCTTCCTGCATCAAGATAACTCTTTGAGGTGGATGCTTGAGAAGTTTCTCCATTATACCCCAGACCTGTCTTGTTTAGAGGAGAACGTTGTACATTGATGATCTCATCCAGAGTTTTAGATCCTTTGACAAACTTAAGATTAATAGCCTTTGTTTTCCCAATCTCTTTTCTAAGACCAACAATTTCACCTTCTAACTTTTCAAGATATTTTTCTTGTTCATCAATCTGAAATTGTAGAGTATCAATGATCATATTCTTTTCTTCTATACATGTCTTGAGTCTAGAAATTTCTTCATGAAAGCTATCCACATCTATAGCATCCATGTAATCATCATCTTCAAATGCCATTAAAAGTTTATAGTCATTACCTCGTTCATCTTCATCACTATTTGATAGACCATCACTATCTTCATGAATGTAGTAGCTTTTTTTATTTGCATTTTGTTTCTTGCTCCATCTAGCAGGTTCCTTTCCTTTGTCAATCTTACCCTTATGAGGACATTTCGCAGCATAATGACCTACTCTTCCACAAGCAAAACATTTAAAAGGTAACTTACCTCTAAACCTTCCAGTACCCTGTTGAAGATTTCTGACAAAATTTGATTCTTCTTCTTCTTCTGGCACGTGACTTGCTTCATAGTAGTCTCCTTTGCCTGAAGCCTTGAAAGCAGCTTCTCTCTTGTCTGATGGACCTCCCTTTCTCATTTCATAAGCAGTTAGAATTCCATGTAGCTGAGACATAGTAAGAATTCGTAGATTTTCTTTTTCTTCTATTGCAGATACTTTAGATTCAAACTTGGGGGACAATGATCTTAAAACTTTTTCAACCACAATAGCCTATTTTATTTCTTCACCCAAGTTTTTCATGCAATTAACAATCTCGTCTACCCGAAGAAAATAGTTAGCCACACTTTCATCATTATACATTCTGAGATTCTCATACTGAATCCTGAGGGTTTGAAGTTTAGCACGCTTTACCTGTTCATCTCCTTCGTAGCTCAAGACAATCTTGTCCCATATTTCCTTTGCGGATTTATATTGCATAACCTTTACGAATTCTGTTTGAGATAAGCATCCTAGCAGAGTATTGACTGCTTTAGCATTTGTTTCATATTTCTTCTTTTCGGCCGAATCTGTAGGAGTAGCTGAAGGAAAAGTGTAGCCTGTATCTATGATATCCCAAACTTCTGTACCAAGAGATTGAAGATAGGCAGTAACTCTTACCTTCCAATAATTGAAGTTTGTCCCATCAAAGATTGGTGGCCTGATTGATGCTTCCCTCTCGTAGTTGCTCATGATGAATGATCTTTCTTCAAGCGATCAAGCTTCTCTGAAGGACCTGCTCTGATACCAATTGTTGGAAATAATACTGAGAGGGGGGGGTGAATCAGTATTATCAAGTTCTTTTAATAAATCTTCTTCTTATTTATACTTTGAATTATTTTTGCATGTTAGTACCATAAAATAATGAGCATGAACAAAGAAAACAGAGTCACACCAAAGAACACCAGATGTAAGGTGGAAACCCAATGTGGGTGAAAACCACCTGCTGCAATATGTCTCTATCTTCTTTCAAATTAGAAACTCCTTTTACAATGGTTTTGTACTGGTGCAGTCCTTTACCAGTACGCAGGCTACAACCTGCAGAGAGCTACAACTCTCTCTCGTTTTCTAGTCTCTCCTGGAAGGGAGCTACAACCCCCCCTACTTCTTTCAAGGACCACTTTTCATAAATTTTCAAACTGGATTCAAGAATATCAAGTATAAGTAAATCACCCAGTCAACTGCAGTAACCAAATCAATAGTAACAGTAAACTAAACCCAGAACACCTTATCAACAGAGGAAAGTCAGTCAAATAAATGCCTTAATACAGATACGCAAATTTTCTTTCTCTGGCATGCGTGGCCACGCACTTCACCTTTTGTTCCCCTGTGTATACCCGCAGAGCCTTCTGCTGCACCGCGTACCCACGCACTGTTTCTTCAATCACGCTGCGTACTGTTACTGTAGGCACGCACCCACAGATACTATCGCGCCGCGTACTGCTACTGTAGCCACGCACCCACAGATGCTATCGCGCCGCGTACCTACGCACCTGCGGCTTCTGAAGCGCCGCGTACTTTCCCTGTGCCTACGCACCTGAACCTCTGTCGCGCTGCGTACCCACGCACTGCGCCTTCTTCTGCTCTGCGTACCCACGCACTTGCACCGTTAATCACCTGCGTACCTCTGATTAGGGCCGAATTGGCAGTCCCCCAGTGTGCCACAGATAGTCAGATGCTCAAATCTGATCATGCGCTCGAGAGATCACCCTTCATAGATTCGCTTTCAACTTCACTTTTATATAGATCAAGCTTTTAAAACAATAACCCAATATTTCAGATCTTAAGATATTCAATTTTGCAAAAGATACTTAGCCAAGTGATCTCCTTTGCTTTATATAGGCAAGCTCTTCCTAAAATCATGGATCAATACCATAGATATCCAATACAAGGGGCTCAAAAACATGGGGCTCAATAATAATAATAATATAAAACAATACCACGGGCCAAAACCATAGAATCGAGAACGGCGGACTAAATACCACGGGCCAAACATAAGAAACCCCACGTGACCGCGCTTCTCTGCCTTGAAGTAAGTAAACTGGGGGTACGCACCTTCTGAACGGGTGACCTGCGTGTGTGGCCGTAGTCCCTTCACGGCGTACCTACGGGTACGCACCTTTAGAACTATTCTCCTGCGTACCTCTTAATTTCCAACATTTTGAGAGCCTGATCAGAGCATTGCCACTTGAGGGTGTTGCCATCAAGTACAACATCTGTATCATAGAGCCATACCAGAATCATAATGCCAATACATTTTCAGACTGGATACACCTGAAGCACAACACATAATCTGAAAGGCCACGTTTCATCCAATTTTCGTACTGGACCCATAAATATCATTGAAGCACATAATCAATCAATGATATTTATGGGTCCAGTATGAAAATTCATACCTGATAGTTCATCTTCATTCTGAAATGATTCCGAATCTGAATCTGAATCTGAAGAGCTTCTTATACCTAATCCCCAATCGATTCTCCCACTGTCATAGTTCTTCTGAGATGTCTTCTTCTTCTTATGAGCTTTCTTCTTAAGCTTCTTTCCCATTGTTCCACGGATCTCCTTCAAGCGATCAAGCTTCTACCAAAGGACCTGCTCCGATACCAATTGTTGGAAACAATACTGAGAGGGGGGGGGGTGAATCAGTATTATCACATCAATAAAACTTTTTCATTTCCATATTCAGATTCATATATGCTACTTCCACAACTTCTTATGATTTAGTTAATTGATCCTTAATGAGTGCATTAGAACATTATCAACCATATTAACAGTAAACAGGTGCAGTAAAATAGAACAAATCATCACACATAAGCCACACACATGAACACCATGATATAAGGTGGAAACCCAATGTGGGGAAAACCACCTACTGCAAGTCATCTCAATCTTCTTCTTAATAAGAAAATCCTTTTACAATATTTCTGTACTAGTGCAGTCTTATACCAGTACGCAGGCTTCTACCTGCAGAGAACTACAACCCCCACAGTTCTTGTACTAGCCAATCCATTTACTAGTACGCAGGTTGCTACCTGCTACAATGCTTCAACGTTTTCAACTGCTACTGGAAGGGAGCTACCACCCCCGTAGCTCTTGTACTAGCTAAGATACTAGTACGTAGGCGCCGGCCTACAATCTTCTTTCCTTCGGGTACCACGTTTCATACATTTTCAGACTGGATACACCTGAAGCACAACACATAATCTGAAAGGCCACGTTTAATCCAATTTTCATACTGGACCCATAAATATCATTGAAGCACATAATCAATCAATCTTCTGAATCACCCAATCACCAGATCAATACATATACAAGGATAATATGAGTGTTAGCAACCCGATCTAGTCCATTAGATCCATTACTAGATCTCATCCATCAACACAATCAATCAAACTGAATATGTAGAATACTGACACCATTAAACAGTCATCAGAACACATCAACAACCTGAACCACCTGTAACTTTAAACATCATAGCTCAAATGGTATATGCTACTACAATGAACCAAACCTGCGTACATACATGCTTTCACCAAAGCCAACCCGCGTACAGATCTATAAATATTCAATCATGACTTGCAACGATTTCAAACTTAAGTTATACCCAGTTCAGATCATTACAAGCGTCAGTATACAGATCTAGAATAAGCATAATCAACTATATAGAGTTAGTTCATTTCAAACCATTTGATCCCGATCTATCCTTAGATCTTGTTCTCCATCAACCAGTGAGATCCCTCTTTAGCTCAGATTCAGATCTGCACCATAACCCAATCACAGTATTCCAGATCTAGATATTCAATAATTCAGATGACGCTTTGCCGAATGATCTCCTTCCTCTTTTATAGTCTTAAGCCTTTCACAATACCACGGTCCAAAACCATAATAACACAATACCACGGACCCAATACTTGGGATCAACACTTTTGGATGCAATACCACGGACCAAAACCATAGGATCAAAAACTGTCGGACTAATACCATGAACCAACCATGAAAGTGCGTGAGATCAACACTTTTGGATGCAATACCACGGACCAAAACCATAGGATCAAAAACTGTCGAAATAATACCATGAACCAATCATGAAAGTGCGTGAACTTTTCTCTTGCATGAAGGGAACTTTTCTCTGCATGAAAGTGCGTAAAATTTTCTCTACATGAAATAAACTTTTCTCTGCATAAAAGTGCATGAACATTTCTCTACATGAAATAAACTCTTCTCTGCATAAAAGTGCGTGAACTTTTCTCTACATGAAATAAACTTTTTTCTGCATAAAAGTGCATGAACTTTTCTCTACATGGAATAAACTTTTCTCTGCATAAAAGTGCGTGAACTTTTCTCTACATGGAATAACCTTTTCTCTGCATAAAAGTGCGTGAACTTTTCTCTACATGGAATAAACTTTTCTCTGCATAAAAGTGCGTGAACTTTTCTCTACATGGAATAAACTTTTCTCTGCATAAGAGTGCGTGAACTTTTCTCTACATGGAATAAACTTTTCTCTGCATAAAAGTGCGTGAACTTTTCTCTACATGAAGGAAACTTTGTTGCACTATAATTTATCAAATAAATTTGCTGCACTATAATTTATCATTTGTGTGATTTGCCATCAAGGACAACACTTGTCTCATAATGCCAACAATCTCCCCCTTTGGACTTGTCATACTGAGAATTGTCATCTGATATCTCTTCCGTAGATTCATCTAGATATATATAAGTGAGTTGATCTTCTATGAGTTGTTTGCCATCAAGTACAACACATGCATCATAATGCCAACAATCTCCCCCTTTGGACTTGATGGCAACAATACCAAATCACTCTCCCCCTTTGACATCAAGGGCAAAGGGCGAACCAAGATATTCTCTTTCCTAGAAAGGCATTCCACTGTTCATACTCCCCCTGAGTACCTGTTAAAATCTCTGAATGAGCTCCCCCTTTGTATATGCCATGGTGCACCAATCTGTCCATGCTTTTTCTGAGAACATGCTGAAATCTCTGCTCTGCTGAAATATGCTTGTTCATGCTCCCCCTGACTGTTAAGCAAGGTCTGCAAAAAGATGTTCTACAAGAAGTACATGACTCTATACATCATAAATGACCTTCCTATCACCAAAGACTCATACATACATCTATCTCCCATCACAATGGTGATATACCAAAAGTTTACAGATAACATAAGAGAATAACATCATTCATCCCAGGCATAGTGGGGAAACCAACATAGGCCGTTACATGACCTGAAGAGATCTCATCAAATGACTACAAAAGATAGAAACACACTATTACATCATGAGTCTTGATATGACCTTTACATCGAATGATATACATGACATTTATATAGAGACCAAACACCTAAATAAGATCATGATAAACATCAGCAATGACAATGTATGATCTGCTCCATAGTATCTGTCAACAGCAACTAGACCAGCAACTTGTATTAGTGCATGAATCATCAAGGTATGCCTGTATCAGCTAACAGAATTCTGTATAGAAACATTCACGTTCTATCATATGAGAGAAACACCATAGCCATCCAGATATGCATGAACCAAGTATCATCAATTGGGAATATAACAACCTATCATCATATAGGTAAGAACTCATCATCATCATGTCTCCAACAATGCAACATTGAATAATCATCCATGTATCCAGCCAACAATCCTCATCCATATATGTGCCAAGAACAATAGGAATCCTGCATCATAACTATAATATATGATCTTTATGCATATGACGACAACAGCATATGAGTGACTCATCATCAAGTAAATAAGATGTGAATTCTCCTTATCCTTATGAAGTAGCTATGTACTTCTCCTTATCCTTATGAAGATCACCATGTAAGCACCATTAGAGAATCAACCACAAATCTGATCTAAATATCAACTATGTAACCCCAAGAATCATCTGAACAACTCATAACCATATCATAGCAAGATGAATCATTTATCCATATAAGCATCATCACCAAGGACTATTAACCATAATGCCAACAATGCATTAAGAGCATATGCTCCCCCTAAACCTGTGCCATCTGTCAGATCTGATCATGCATATTAATAAGAAGTATCAAGACATCAACAATATCAAGTTAGAACCAAAATACTTCTAACCATCATATCCACACATCATTAGCAAAATGCAACCATTATCAATTAGAACAAAATTGATCCTTTTTTTGAATCTGTCCCTACTACCTTTCTTCAAACAATCATATACGCAACTGTGCAGTAACAAATTCGCGTATATATGCAACTTCCCTTTATCAAGCTTGCGTAGGAGATTGAAGTTTTACACTTCCGGCTCCCTCTGTTATGTCTGTATAATGTGTTGTGCCGCCACTTTCTGACTGAACTTCCTTTTTCTTCCATATCTTCAAGTGTGATGATGTTTTCTCCTTTTGGTGTGATGTCCGTGCTTTGTTCCTGCATTCCTTTGCTATATGTCCAAGCTTGTTACATGCATAACATCTTACATGTTTCATATTCCTTTTGTAGCAATCAGCAGCTTTGTGACCAAACATATTGCAAGCGAAGCAATATCCACTAAAGTACCTTGACTGAGATGATCTGTTTGTTTGATGATCTTGAACCCTTCTTCTTCTACATCTGGCTGCAACATGTCCAAGGTTATGACATACATAACATTCAACATTATTCATAGGAGGAGTAAAAGATTTTCTTTGAAGAATTTCTTTCCTTGGTTGATGATGAGATTGACCTTTCATCTCTCTTATCTCCTTGTTGATCATTTTAGATTTCTCTTTAGAGTTCCTTGCATCACCTTGTGAACTAGATTCACCTTCAACAGATTCATGAAAGCCAAGACCAGTTTTGATAGCAGGAGATCTTTGACTATTAAGAATATCATCCAAGACTTTAGTACTATCTTGAAAACGTAAGAGCTTATCCTTTTCTTCTAATTTACTTTTCAAGATATTTACCTCAACCTGAAGTTGTTCTTCCTTTTCTAGATATTGCTTCTTCATGTCTTCTTCAGCTTTCCTTTCTTCTTCCAACTGATGCTTTAGCTTGAGAATCTCCTTTTCTTGTTCTTCATTCAGATCCTGTTGCATTTGACGAATTTTGAAGGCACATTCTAGCTGAGATTTTAAGCTGATAACTTCGTTTCCCTGTTTTTCAATATCTTGGACTAGATCTTTATTCTGCTTCTTTGATTCTTCAAGATCTTCCTTTAGAGAGCGGATCGTGGCTTCAAGACTTTCATAGTAACTGGATCTATCTCTGAGTTTCTTGATGGTTGTGTTCTTTTCATTGACTTCATTTCTTAGAGATGTTGCTTCAACCTGCAACTTTTGATATTTCTCCTTGAATAACTCTCGTTGAGCCTTTTGTCTAGTAACAGCTTCTTTGAGGGCACCACTCTTTATGTTCAGAAGTCTTTCTTGTTCACTAATTTTGTTTGTCAGCCTGTTAAATTCTGCTTCTATTTGATATCCTTCTTCCTCACCCATAAGAGCACATTCAGTTGTTTCGTTATCACTTCCATCTTTTCCAAATGGATAGATAGCTGGAACATCAGAGGATAGAAAATTCATACCTGATAGTTCATCTTCATTCTGAAATGATTCCGAATCTGAATCTGAATCTGAAGAGCTTCTTATACCTAATCCCCAATCGATTCTCCCACTGTCATAGTTCTTCTGAGATATCTTCTTCTTCTTATGAGCTTTCTTCTTAAGCTTCTTTCCCATTGTTCCACGGATCTCCTTCAAGCGATCAAGCTTCTACCAAAGGACCTGCTCCGATACCAATTGTTGGAAATAATACTGAGAGGGGGGGGGGGGTGAATCAGTATTATCACATCAATAAAACTTTTTCATTTCCATATTCAGATTCATATATGCTACTTCCACAACTTCTTATGATTCAGTTAGTTGATGCTTAATGAGTGCATCAGAACATTATCAACCATATTAACAGTAAACAGGTGCAGTAAAATAGAACAAATCATCACACATATTGTTGGAAATAATACTGAGAGGGGGGTTGAATCAGTATTATCAAGTTCTTTTAATAAATCTTCCTTATTTATACTTTGAATTATTTTTGCATGTCAGTACCATAAAATAATGAGCATGAACAAAGAAAACAGATAGTCACACCAAAGAACACCAGATGTAAGGTGGAAACCCAATGTGGGTGAAAACCACCTACTGCAATATGTCTCTATCTTCTTTCAAATTAGAAACTCCTTTTACAATGGTTTTGTACTGGTGCAGTTCTTTACCAGTACGCAGGCTGCAACCTGCAGAGAGCTACAACTCTCTCTCGTTTTCCAGTCTCTCCTGGAAGGGAGCTACAACGCCCTATTTCTTTTCTTTCAAGGACCACTTTTCATAAATTTTCAAACTGGATCCATAAACATCAAGAGATCATCAAGTACAAGTAAATCACCCAGTCAACTGCAGTAGCCAAATCAACAATAACAGTAAACTAAACCCAGAACACCTTATCAACAGAAAAATTCAGCCAACAAAAGGTCTTAAGACAGGTACGCAGTTTTCCTTTATCTGGCCTGCGTGACTCCGCACTTCACCTTCTGCTCCCCTGCGTATACCCGCAGAGAGCCTTCTGCAGCACCGCGTACCCACGCACTGTTTCTTCAATCACGCCGTGTACTGTTACTGTAGGTACGCACCCACAGATGCTATCGCGCCGCGTACTGCTACTGTAGTCACGCACCCACAGATGCTATCGCGCTGCGTAGATACGCACCTGAGGCTTCTGAAGCGTCACGTACTTTCACTGTGCCTATGCACCTGAACCTCTGTCGCGCTGCATACCCACGCACTACGCCTTCGTCTGCTCTGCGTAACCACGCACTACTCCTTCTTCTGCTCTGCGTACCCACGCACTTACACCGTTAATCACCTGCATACCTCTGATTAGGGCCGAATTGGCAGTCCCCCAGTGTGCCACAGATAGTCAGATGCTCAGATCTGATCATGCGCTCGAGAGATCATCCTTCATAGATTCGCTTTCAACTTCACTTTTATATAGATCAAGCTTTTAAAATAATAACCCAATATTTCAGATCTTAAGATATTCAATTTGCAAAAGATGCTTATCCAAGTGATCTCCTTTGCTTTATATAGGCAAGCTCTTCCTAAAATCATGGATCAATACCATAGATAACCAATACAAGGGGCCCAAAAACATGGGGCTCAAAGATAATAATAATATAAAACAATACCACGGGCCAAAACCATAGAATCAAGAACGGCGGGCTAAATACCACGGGCCAAACATAAGAAACCCCACGTGAGCGCGCTTCTCTGCCTTGAAGTAAGTGAACTGGGGGTACGCACCTTCTAAACGGGTGACCTGCGTGTACGGACGCACTTCCTGGTCGGCGTACCTGCGGGTACGCACCTTTTGAACTACTCTCCTGCGTACCTCTTAATTTTCAACATTTTGAGAACCTGATCAGAGCATTGCCACCTGTATGAGTTGCCATCAAGTACAACACATGAATCATAGAGCCATACCAGAAACACCAGAAACATAATGCCAACAATCTCCCCCATTGGACTTGATGGCAACCTCAAGATCTTCAACGTCATTCTCCCCCTTTGACATCAAGGGCAAAGGGTTATGCTCCCCCTAAGAACGTGCTCCCCCTGAATATAAATCAGATCTGCAAAGTAGAACCATAGTCCATCAAACACCATAAATGACCATGAAAGAGATAGAGACATATTGCAGCAATATTCAGACTAGCATCCATGATGTACTTCCTCCATAATGCCAACAATGCATTATATGCTCCCCCTGATCTTCAACCAATCCGCAACCCAGCACATGTACGTATATGCCCCAGATGAGCCTTGCGTGCAACCAACTATCAGAAGAGATTCAACAAGATGATGCATCGACAACCCCCAGCTTTTGCCTGAGGTATTCAAAGGCCTCCCTGGGCAATGGTTTGGTGAGTATATCAGCAACTTGTTCCTTAGAAGGAACATACTCCAACTTGACCTTTTGTTCAAGTACTTGTTCCCGGAGAAAATGATACTTGATCGGTATGTGCTTGGTCTTTGAATGCATGACTAGGTTCTTTGAAATGCTGATTGCACTTGTGTTATCACATAAGATGGAGATAGGTGGTGTACAAGTGATTTGAAAGTCCTGCAAGGTCTGCACCATCCAAAGGAGTTGAGTGCAGCAAGATGCAGCAGCAACATATTCTGCTTCAGCTGTAGACAAGGCAATCGAACTCTGTTTCTTGCTGAACCAAGATACTAATCTAGAACCCATAAAGAACGCACCACCACTTGTGCTCTTCCTATCATCCACGCTTCCTGCCCAATCTGCATCTGTATAAGCATGAAGTGTGAGATCTGTATCTCTAGGATACCATAAGCCATAATTTTGAGTCCCTTGAAGATACTTAAAGATTCTCTTCACTGCCTGAAGATGAGTTTCCTTCGGATTGCTTGAAATCTTCCAACTATTCCCACTGCATGCATGATGTCTGGTCGGGTACCTGTCAAATAAAGTAGACTTCCAATCATAGATCTGTAGGTTGGTTGATGCACTGCTGCTGATTCATCATTTGCACTGAGGCTACATCCTGTGACCATGGGTGTACATACTGGTTTTGCATCTTCCATGCCATATTTCTTCAAAATCTGCTTCAGATACTTGGTTTGAGACAAAAAGATCCCTCCTCCTTTTTGTTGGATTTGCAAACCAAGAAAATATGTCAGTTCTCCCAGCAAGGACATTTCGAATTCTTTCTGCATCACCAAGGCAAAGCTTTGACTCATAGCTTCTTCATTGCTGCCAAAGATAATGTCATCTACATACACAACAAGTATTAGCAATTTGTTATTTTCAACTTTTATATAAAGATTGCTGTCTGCTGATCCTTTTGAAAAACCTTGTTGATGAAGATATTTGTCCAAACGATAGTACCAAGCCCTTGGAGCTTGTTTGAGACCATAGAGAGCCTTTATCAATCTGCATACAAGATTTGGATCATTCCCAAGAATGAAACCATCTGGCTGCTCAATGTATACTTCTTCTTCCAATTCTCCATTCAGAAAGGCTGATTTCACGTCCATTTGAAATACTTTGAAGTTTTGAAAGCTTGAGAGAGCAAGGAACATTCGGATGGCCTCAAGTCTTGCAACAGGAGCAAAGGTTTCTTCAAAATCTATTCCTTCTTGCTGCGCATACCCTTTACAAACAAGTCTGGTCTTGTTTCTAATTACTTCTCCATTTTCATTCAATTTATTTTTGAAGAACCATTTTGTCCCTATAACATTCTTATTTCGTTTGGTCTAGGAACCAGCTCCCAAGTGTTGTTCTTTTCGATCTGCTCAAGTTTTTCATCCATTGCTTTCACCCAACATTCATCTTTGCATGCCTCTTTCACATTTTGAGGTTCAGTGGAAGAGAGTAATGCCAAATAGCTTGAAGCTTCTGCAACTGTTCTTCTTGTTTGTACACCTACTTCTTTCTGCCCCAAAATCTGAGATTCTGGATGATTCTTCTGAACATATCTGGATGGAGTCTTCTCTTCTATCCTTATCTGCTCCTCTGGTTCTTCTTGAGGTTCTTCTTCTTCATCATTCTGTCTTTGAGGGTAGTCTTCATCTTCTTCGATATCTTCATGATTTACTTGCCTAGGAATGTATCCCTTCTCATCAACCACTACATCAATGCTGTCAACAATTCTTCCAAGTCTTTTATTGTAGCACTTGTATGCTTTGCTGTGTGGAGAATAACCAAGAAGAATGCCTTCATCTGCTCTAGGTTCAAGTTTGCCAAGTTGCTCATCAGTATTCTTAATATAGCATTTGCTCCCAAAGATTTTGAAGTGCTTTACCGAAGGAGTCTCACCATACCAGAGCTCATGAGGAGTTTGAGTGTTGTTTACCTGGACATTTGTTTTGTTGAGAATAACAACCGCAGCATATGCAGCTTCACCCCAGAAAGTTGCGGGAGTTCCAGACTCATCAAGCATAGCACGAGCCATTTGTTGGACTGTTCTATTAATTCTTTCCACTACTCCATTTTCCTGAGGAGTTCTAGTTGTAGAGAATTCTCTTCTTATCCCATGTTCTTCACAGAAATCGAAAAATTCATTTGAGGTAAACTCCCCACCTCTGTCGGATCTGAGGCACTTAATTTTGTATCCTGATTCATTTTCAACCAAGGCTTTAAAGGATTTGAATTTTTCGAATGCTTCATCTTTGTGCTTCATAAGTCCTAACCAGACAAACCTGGAGAAATCGTCAATGAATAATATCAAGTATTCTTCTCCTCGAGGTGTCCTTTTCCTGAATGGTCCACATACATCTGTATGTACAAGCTCAAGAGGCATGCTAGCTGATCCTTCCTTCTCTGGAAAGTTAGTTCTGGTTTGCTTTCCAAACTGACATGATTTGAATATGGTGTTGTCTGGAATTTTGATATCTGGAAGACCGCGAACTGCCTGATATTTGCATGCTTTCCTTATTTGTGAAAAGCTTTGATGCCCCAACCTCCGGTGCCATAACCAGTATTCATCATCCTTGCTTAGATAGCATTGTTGTTGTCCTTCTTCAAATATGTATAGATTATTTGGAGTTCTTTTACCTTTGATCACCGTTTTACCTGTATCAAGATCACGAACAAGACATCCATTTGTTTTAAATATCACCTCGGTTCCTTGATCACACATCTGGCTGACACTTAGAAGATTATGTTTCAGTCCATCAACATACAAAACATTTCCAGCTTTGACCTTTTCTTTTAATTGAGCAGTGCCTTTTCCTTTTATAGCTGCAGGAGTATCATTTCCAAAAGAAACTTTCTTTCCCTTTTCTAAAGCAGAATATGATTCAAGTTTTTCTTTATCACCTGTCATATGCTTCGAACATCCACTGTCAATGTACCATAGATTTTCCTGTCCCTCTGCATAAAATGCTATCCCACATCTTTCTGTTTGTGGTTCCTTTATTCTCCATGTTTTGGTGCTTGAGGCTTGTTCCTTTGTCTACTGAAACCTGCTCCTGCATTCAGAATCTTCATGACCAAAATTATTGCAAATAGAACATTCAACTTCATTTTCAAGAACCGAAAAGTTGTTATAGGTCCTTTTTGTAATCCCGGTCATACTTCTTTGTTTTTGAGCTTCTCTAGTCATGATCGTTTTATATGCAACACATTGAGTTGCTTTGTGACCAAAGTTATGGCAAGAGAAGCATTGTCCATTGAAGAAACTTCTGCGGTTATCAAATCTTCCGGCCAAACGATTGTAATTTCTATTGTCATTCATTCTTGAAGCAAATTGAGAGGATTTTACCTGTGGCTGGTTGTAGCTTTTGTTCATCCTTAAGACGGATTGTCCCGGTTTGCCTGATAGTCTTTGTTTGTAATTGGTCCCTGCTTTACCTGGTGATCTCCATTGTGCTTTTTCTCATTCCTTCTTGCTGCATCAAGATAACTCTTTGAGGTGGATGCTTGAGAAGTTTCTCCATTATACCCCAGACCTGTCTTGTTTAGTGGAGAACGTTGTACATTGATGATCTCATCCAGAGTTTCAGATCCTTTGACAAACTTAAGATTAATAGCCTTTGTTTTCTCAATCTCTTTTCTAAGACCAACAATTTCACCTTCTAACTTTTCAAGATATTTTTCTTTTTCATCAATCTGAAATTGTAGAGTATCAATGATCATATTCTTTTCTTCTATACATGTCTTGAGTCTAGAAATTTCTTCATGAAAGCTATCCACATCTATAGCATCCATGTAATCATCATCTTCAAATGCCATTAAAAGTTTATAGTCATTATCTCGTTCATCTTCATCACTATTTGATAGACCATCACTATCTTCATGAGTGTAGTAGCTTTTCTTATTTGCATTCTGTTTCTTGCTCCATCTAGCAGGTTCCTTTCCTTTGTCAATCTTATCCTTATGAGGACATTTCGCAGCATAATGACCTACTCTTCCACAAGTAAAACATTTAAAAGGTAACTTACCTCTGAACCTTCCAGTACCCCATTAAAGATTTCTGACAAAATTTGATTCTTCTTCTTCTTTTGGCACGTGACTTGCTTCATAGTAGTCTCCTTTGCCTGAAGCCTTGAAAGCAGCTTCTCTCCTGTCTGATGGACCTCCCTTTCTCATTTCATAAGCAATTAGAATTCCGTGTAGCTGAGACATAGTAAGAATTCGTAGATTTTCCTTTTCTTCTATTGCAGATACTTTAGATTCAAACTTGGGGGACAATGATCTTAAGACTTTTTCAACCACAATAGCTGCTTTTATTTCTTCACCCAAGTTTTTCATGCAATTAACAATCTCGTCTACCTGAAGAAAATAGTTAGCCACACTTTCATCATTATACATTCTGAGATTCTCATACTGAATCCTGAGGGTTTGAAGTTTAGCACGCTTTACCTGTTCATCTCCTTCATAGCTCAAGACAATCTTGTCCCATATTTCCTTTGCGGATTTATATTGCATAACCTTTACGAATTCTGTTTGAGATAAGCATCCTAGCAGAGTATTGACTGCTTTAGCATTTGTTTCATATTTCTTCTTCTCGGCCGAATCTGTAGGAGTAGCTGAAGGAAAAGTGTAGCCTGTATCTATGATATCCCAAACTTCTGTACCAAGAGATTGAAGATAGGCAGTAACTCTTACCTTCCAATAATTGAAGTTTGTCCCATCAAAGATTGGTGGCCTGATTGATGCTTTCCTCTCGTAGTTGCTCATGATGAATGATCTTCCTTCAAGCGATCAAGCTTCTCTTAAGGACCTGCTCTGATACCAATTGTTGGAAATAATACTGAGAGAGGGGGTGAATCAGTATTATCAAGTTCTTTTAATAAATCTTCCTTATTTATACTTTGAATTATTTTTGCATGTCAGTACCATAAAATAATGAGCATGAACAAAGAAAACAGATAGTCACACCAAAGAACCCCAGATGTAAGGTGGAAACCCAATGTGGGTGAAAACCACCTGCTGCAATATGTCTCTATCTTCTTTCAAATTAGAAACTCCTTTTACAATGGTTTTGTACTGGTGCAGCCCTTTACCAGTACGCAGGCTACAACCTGCAGAGAGCTACAACTCTCTCTCGTTTTCCAGTCTCTCCTGGAAGGGAGCTACAACCCCCTACTTCTTTTCTTTCAAGGACCACTTTTCATAAATTTTCAAACTGGATCCATAAACATCAAGAGATCATCAAGTACAAGTAAATCACCCAGTCAACTGCAGTAGCCAGATCAACAATAACAGTAAACTAAACCCAGAGCACCTTATCAACAGAAAAATTCAGCCAACAAAAGGTCTTAAGACAGAACGCAGTTTTCCTTTATCTGGCCTGCGTGACTCCGCACTTCACCTTTTGCTCCCCTGCGTATACCTGCAGAGAGCCTTCTACAGCACCGCGTACCCACGCACTGTTTCTTCAATCACGCCGCGTACTGTTACTGTAGGTACGCACCCACAGATGCTATCGCGCCGCGTACTACTACTGTAGTCACGCACCCACAGATGCTATCACGTTGCGTAGCTACGCACCTGAGGCTTCTGAAGCGCCGCGTACTTTCACTGTGCCTACGCACCTGAACCTCTGTCGCGCTGCGTACCCACGCACTGCGCCTTCGTCTGCTCTGCGTAACCACGCACTGCTCCTTCTTCTGCTCTGCATACCCACGCACTTACACCGTTAATCACCTGCGTACCTCTGATTAGGGCCGAATTGGCAGTCCCCCAGTGTGCCACAGATAGTCAGATTCTCAGATCTGATCATGCGCTCGAGAGATCATCCTTCATAGATTCGCTTTCAACTTCACTTTTATATAGATCATGCTTTTAAAATAATAACCCAATATTTCAGATCTTAAGATATTCAATTTGCAAAATATGCTTAGCCAAATGATCTCCTTTGCTTTATATAGGCAAGCTCTTCCTAAAATCATGGATCAATACCATAGATAACCAATACAAGGGGCCCATAAACATGGGGCTCAAAGATAATAATAATATAAAACAATACCACGGGCCAAAACCATAGAACCAAGAACGGCGGGCTAAATACCACGGGCCAAACATAAGAAACCCCACGTGAGCGCGCTTCTCTGCCTTGAAGTAAGTGAACTGGGGGTACGCACCTTCTGAACGGGTGACCTGCATGTACGGACGCACTCCCTGGCCGGCGTACCTGCGGGTACGCACCTTTTGAACTATTCTCCTGCATACCTCTTAATTTTCAACATTTTGAGAGCCTGATCAGAGCATTGCCACCTGTATGAGTTGCCATCAAGTACAACACATGAATCATAGAGCCATACCAGAAACACCAGAAACATAATGCCAACACAGACCATTCATCACTTTCATCCATGAGTCCTATCATCATTCTTTTCATCAGGAAGTGATCCATTAGTCCATATTTGGTCTTCCTTCATGCCATGTTGCCTTCTTCATGCCATGTTTCCTTAAGGATCTTTCACCTTACTACATGGACATCAATGGTGGAAGATATCCATCGCTCTTCCTTTGGCAGCCCTGCATCAGCGCATCCAAATATCATTAAAAAATAAGGAATGAACATTAAATCAAGATTACCTTTGTGATGGTCTTTCATCATGACATCTTCTAGTTTGCATCAGCATCTTGCATACACATTGACACATCTCTAAAAGATATATATTGTCAAAGGTCTCTTTCTTTATCAGAGTCTCCATATCTTTCATGGAGATATCCTAGTCAAATCTCTCAATCCTCGAAATGTTGATTGCCATTTCCATAGTTGCATATTTCATGATCTCTTCCTTTCTTTCTTCACAAATTTCCTTCTAAGAATTTGTTGTCACAGTTCCTCCAATTTTGTCAACCACCTCATATTTCATTAGAGGACATATTATGTTGATTTCATCTAGAAAATGTGTGACCTATGCCTTCTTGCATCCTTTCAAAGGAGGAGATCCTTTCTTTTGATCATCCTCTCGAGATAGAGCATTTATCTGTGTTACCTGCAACCATATGACACGACTCTATAATATAGAATACAAGCATAGATACCTCATTTTCCTTTATGTCATCCAAAATTCCTTTAGCAGCTTCCTTGATTGAAATAACTTCAATCCCTTGATCTGCTTTACCTCTTTTGTCATCATACCACCATCCCATGAATTCCCATAAGATGGAATTCTTGATGAAAGCTACCTTTTGATTAGTGAACCTTCCAATGAAGATTCAAATAGAAGATCTTGAGTATCCTTATCCAACAGATGTTTCCTTTTGACTGATATATGATGAGCCTTGTACTAGATGACTTTTCCTTTTTCCCATAAGTACCACTTATGCTTCTAATGAGGTTACCAAGAGCTATATTCTTCCATAGGTCACTGTCATAGACTTCTATTACAGCTATTTTTCTCTATGATCACGAGCTCTTGCTTTTAATTCTTCTATAATGCCATGATGCATTCTATCATTTTCCTTAGTGAATCATGATAGCCATATCTTACAATAGAAACTTGAAAAGAGCTAGGTGAGAAGACTATCTCAATCATAGTATAGATCTCTTACTTCCTCTTTCTTGGACTTCTTCATTTCAGCTTCCTCCACTTCTTTAGTGATATGGGCTTCTTCTCTACCTCTTTTGTTATTGTCCTTCTTGAGCTTAGGACAATCTCTTTTGTAATGCCCATATTCTTGATGTTGTAAAGTGTAACTAGGTTCGGTCTTCATAATGACATGTAATTATGATCTTTGTAAGTGATGAAAGAGAAGATAATAGAATTATTATTGTAAGGCTTGCTTCATGGGTTTCATGAGCAAGAGATTTTATTTGTTAGTGGCTCCCATTGAGAGCCTTAGGATTTATCATTGAGTCAAAAATTCAATGTCATTTATGAAGAGCTCTTCTTGAGCATGTGTCAATTGTATATAAGTCTGTATAGCCCTCCAACGACAAGCACACAGTCCTCTCTTCATGTCGGCTTCAAGAAAGGATAAGAAACTCATGTCGAGTCACATTACAAGGTGACATATCTATTCGAAATGACGAGTAGGCTTATATTGATGGGCAAACGACTATATATAGGCGTGTAGACAATCCGCATTTCCACAGTTCAGTAGCTCAGATATCTCTGAGATTTCAAAGAGTGATTACAGAGTTCGGATGTGAGAAAAGGAGCTCGGTCTAAGGCACAAGAATGGAGATTGGGTAGGGAATTTGGATCCCTCTTAAGTTCAGATCACAGTGACAGCAAGGAGTATTGAAGGGCCAGCGAAATATTGTCTAGGGTAGCACAATTTGGATCTCTCTGAAGCTCGGTTCACAGTGGCAGCAAGACATATTTGGATGTGATCACAGTTAAGAAGTTCGGGTGAATTTCTGAAGGAAGATGAAGGGACAGCGAGATGCTACCTTACAGTGAAGAGTCTCTCTGTCTAGGGGTCGCATCAAGTGCAAAGAAGCAGTATTGGTGACATAATAGTTTGTTGGAACCATAGTGTGTTGGTGATACTACTGTGATGAGGTATCATCTCAGTGATGTGGGTTCGGTAAAGGAAACAGCGTTGTCAAGGCAGTGATGAAGATCTTGGTATCAAGGCAATGTTGAAGATCTCGGTGGAAGAGGAATCAAGAAGAGGATTGACTAGAGAACGTGTCTTAGTCTTAGAGTGGCTACTAGGTTAGGGGTCTTGGTCTTGGTATTCGCCAATTGGAATCTCTATAAGAAGAATTTGTGCAGGTTTTCCTCTCAAAGAGTGAGAGGTTTTGGCCCTGGCTCATAGCCTACATGCTATGTCTCTTGTCTATTTATGTTTATGCATTGGTAGTTGTTTGATGAAGAAGAACAATAATAATCTCAGTAAAGAAGATCCTAATCTAAAGTTGTGAAGAACACTCATAAGCGGTTACTAATTAAAGAGAAATCACCTAATGTTAATGCCCGAGATTTCTCAACATGGTATTAGATCTAAGGTGTCAAAGTCAAGGAAAGGAATCTTATCAAGAGACACTCAAGGATCGAATCTTGAGAAAGGTATCAAAGCAAAAGTTGAAGGACATCAAAGCAAGTTGAAGGATCTACATTATAGAATCAAACCCTAGATCAAAGAAGGAATTCTACTTCAAAAGAAGTCTTGGGATCATCAAATAATAACGGCCAAAGCTTCATTTATACTAAAGGTGAATAGATCTACAAATCAAGGCAACTAGAATTCTACACCAACAAGAGTGTTGGATCCTATAGTTCTTAGCAAAAAACCACAAAGACCCTCATCAAGTTATCTACAAAGAAAGGTAGCTCAAAGTACTTTAAAGATGAAGATCACATCATCGTGGAGAAAGTCAAAACCCTAGAAGCATTTCTGATTTGCACTCATTCACTACCAAAGAAGTGGAAGTATCTTGAAGGTGAGAAGGCATTATCATCATCTTCGAAATTTATAAGGCAAGACCCCTATCACTGCAACAAGGATCCCCTCCTAATCCTTAAAGAAGATCATCAAAGGAAGCATCAAAAACATCCTCATCAATCACCATTAACAAAGGAAGCTAGATCTGAAAGTGTTGACATCATAAAAGGAGAAATCTCCTTTATTGAAGAAGGCATTTTCATTTGGGAGAAGTTCATCCAAAAAGGAGCACTAATACATCTTCTTCAACCACCATCAAATTGATCAAGCTGAAGATTACATCTTCACTTGTCAAGTAAGTACCTTTTATTCTACAATCAAATTTGGTAAAATGACTTCGTTTTGTAAGGAGATCTATAAGTTGGTTGGGTCATCGAATTTCCTTGCATGAAAAAGGAGAGTAGACAGAGTCCTCAAAGAAAGTGAAGTCATTGATCATATCTATGAAAAGGTCTTCGTACCATCCAGAGGTCAAGCATGATCTAAATACATGGAAAGGGATCAAGGGATTCTTATGAAATCAGTCAAAGGTCCTCTCATTCCCTATATGGCAAGATTGGAGACATCAAAGAGATATATATGATAAGTTGGTAAAACCATTCTCTGAATATGCGATAAAGGTCACATCACTTAGATCTGATCTACACAAATTGAAGGTATCAAAGGATAAAGGGTTATCTTCCTAAGATTCCAATTGCAAGATATGGGAGAGATAATCCTCATTGTTCTAAATGCACCAACTGATGAACAAGGTAATCAATGTCTATGAGGATAAGAAATCTATCCCATTCGTCAACTTGTGGTTTCTATGCAAGATAGAAGAAGACAAGTTGATGAAAAAAAGTATTGAAGATTAAAATAAAAGGATTCAAACATTTGCAAAAAGGAAAGGGAAGTTTGGTAAATTTGGTCCTCATAGCTAAGATTCAAAGCTATAATCATTATAGGAAAAAATATCCTAAGTACAAGAAGGGAAATAACAAGGATAATAGAGAAGAAGTCCATTTCATCGAAGAAGTGGAGAAAGTTGAAAGAAGGAAGTCCAAGGAAGAGGAAAAGCATTAGAAGCAAGAGCTCGTAAGAAACATGAAGGATGTCTCATAGTCAACTTTGAAGGATATAGCTCTTGGTGACCTCATTGAAAGATCAAAGGAAGAAGTCATCCAAGACAAGTCTCATCATACATCAGTCAAAAGGGAAACATCTGCTAGATAAGGATATGCGAGATCCTCAAGATTCTCTAATGGAATCCTCACCGGCGGATTCACCGATCTAGAGAGGAAGCAAGTATTTCATCAGGTACTCCAACTTGTGGAATTCATGGGATGATGGTATGATGACATAAGAGATGAAGCAAATCAAGGGATTGAAGATCTTTTCAATCAAGGAAGTTGTTGAAAGAAGCCTAGATGACCCAAAGGTAAATGAGGTATGTATGCTTGTATTTGATTTTATAAAGTCAAGTTGTATGGTTGCAGGTAACTTGGATCACGGCTCTATTTTGAGAAGCATGATCAAAGGAAAGGAATCCCCTCCTATGAAAGAATGTCGAAAGGCATGAGTTACAATACATGAATATGTCCTCATATGGAGTATGAGGTGGTTGACTACAATTGAGGAACTCTGATTGGAAGCTCCTGAGAATGGACTAAAATGTGTAAAGAAAGGAAGGAAGAGATCGTGAGATATGCAACCATGGTAAAGGCCATCAACATCCGCAAGACCAAGAAGATTTGACTAGGAAATCTCCCGGAAAGATATGAAGATTCTAACGGAAGTCTGAAAAAGATGGAGACCCTTGACAATGGATATCTTTCGGAGATATGTCAACATATATGGAGGATGCTAATGCAAATTGGAAGATGTCATGATGAAAGACCGTCACAAAGGTAATTTTGATTTAAGTGTACATTTCTTATTTTTGAACAAATATCTGGATGGGCTTATGCAGGGTTATCGAAGGGAAGAACTATGAATGTCTTCCATGAAGAACCTTGTAGAAGGATGCAAGAACCTTCCAAAAAAGAAAGCCTGATGAAGGTAGCATAACATGAAGCAATGCCAAATGAAGATTGATGGATCACTTTCCGATGAAAGGAGTAATGACATGACTAATGGATGAAAGTGATGGATGGTCTATGCCCTATGAAGAAGTCCCAAAAGATGAAGACTCCACAACAAAGAAGAAATTCATGACATCGAAGAAAGGAGTTCTTCAAGCAACTAGTTGTCCCATCATCTCCACCTGAGGAGCTGCTGAAGGTCCCTATTTTGAGAGGGAGCCTGGAAAGTTTCTTACTTGGAAGAAACTTGGAAATTCCTAAGCCAAGAGGGAGCTTAGGTACATTCCTTGTGTAGGAATGAGTAAATTCCTTTAATGGAATAGATATGTCCTCCCTAATTGAGAGGGAGAGATAGACACATCATTCTAGTCTTCACCTGGGAAGACAGAATGAGAGGATTGGGTAATCATTTGGCATCTGATACTCTTTGAGGATGAGATAGGGCATCTGATAGAAGAGTAGTCGTGGAGGATCGATATTCTTTGAGGGCTGGGGAGTCCAAGATAAGAATAGTCCTCATGGAACACACCCTGAGTACCCGGGTAGGGTATGTTCCGAGAGGGACAATGATGAGAGTGTCTATAAATCATTGGTCTCGCCAACATTGAGCTCAGATCTTGTGGAGAGATAGAGTTGTTAGTCAAGGCCTTTCTATGTAACAATGCTATAACAAATGGGTTACCAATCCAATTCTTCTTATGAGAAATTCTTCAGATTGAGAATGACCAAGTACCATTATGAATACCTCCCTAGTTAAGAGGGAGTGTTGTAAAATGCAACTAGGTTCGGTCTTCATAATGACATGTAATTATGATATTTGTAAATGATGAAAGAGAAGATAATAAAATTATTATTGTAAGGCTTGCTTCATGGGTTTCATGAGCTAGAGATTTTATTTGATAGTGGCTCCCATTGAGAGCCTTGGGATTTAGCATTGAGTCAAAGAGTCAATGTCGTGTGAAGAGCTCTTCTTGAGCATGTGTCAATTGTATATAAGTCTATATAGCCCTCCAACGACAAGCACACAGTCCTCTCTTCATGTCGACTTCAAGAAAGGATAAGAAACTCATGTCGGCTCACATTACAAGGTGACATCTATTCGAAATGACAGGTCAGCTTATATTGATGGGCAAACGACTATATATAAGCGTGTAGACAATCCACATTTCTACGGTTCAGTAGCTCAAATATCTCTAATATTTCAAAGAGTGATTACAGAGTTTGAATGTGAGAAAAGGAGCTCGGTGTAAGGCATAGGAATGGAGATTGGGTAGGGAATTTGGATCCCTCTTAAGTTCAAATCACAGTGACAGCAAGGAGTATTGAAGGTTCAGAGAAATATTGTCTAGAGTAGCACAGTTCGGATCTCTCTGAAGCTTGGTTCACAATGGCAGCAAGACATATTCATATGTGATCACAGTTAAGAAGTTCGGGTGAATTTCTGAAGAAAGATGAAGGGTCAATGAGATGCTCCCTGACAGTGAAGAGTCTCTCTGTCTAGGGTTTGCAGTAAGTGAAAAGAAGCAGTATTGGTGACATAACAGTTTGTTGGTGATACTATTGTGATGAGGTATCATCTCAGTGATGTGGACTCAATAAAAGGAAACAATGTTGTCAAGGCAATGATGAAGATCTCGGTATCAAGGCAATGGTGAAGATCTCGATGGAAGAGGAGTCAAGAAAAGGATTGATTGGAGAACGTGTGTCTTGGTCTTGGAGTGGCTACTACGTCAGGGGTCTTGGTATTCGTCAATTGGAATCTCTATAAGAAGAATTTGTGTGGGTTTTCCTCTCAAAGAGTGAGAGGTTTTGGCTCTGGCTCATAGCCTACATGTTGTGTCTCTTGTCTATTTATGTTTATGCATTGGTAGTTGTTTGATGAAGAAGAACAATAAATAATCTAAGTAAAGAAGATCGTAATCTAAAGTTGTGAAGAACACTCGTAAGTAGTTACTAATTAAAGAGAATCACCTAATGTTAATGCCCTAGATTTCTCAACACTTGACATCCATAGCATTGAACCTTGGCAAGGTTCTTCTTCTTTTTTTGAGGACCAAATTTTCCAGACTTTCCACTTCTCTGTCATAGTAGCATATGCTTGATTTTGCTCACATGATCCCACATTAGTTTTAGCCTTCAGCCTAGCTTCTTCAATCTTGCATAATGACCATAGATCCTGGAATGGAGTAGCTTCTTTCTTCCCATAAATACTTGAAGTAAAGTTACCCCACTCTTCTGGTAGTGCATTTAGTATTACAGTGGTCATCTCCTTGTCAAACATTATTACACCCAGATCTTAAAGTTGATCCCTTATTTCAGATATCCTCATAAAGTATGAGGCTATCCCTTCTTCTTTTGATATCCTTAGCTTGTAGAGTTCTTGCCTTAGAGAGATAAATTCTCTTCCAATGCTTACAAAAAACAAACTTACCAATTTGTCATATATTTCTTTCAAGGTGTCGAGTTTAGATACATATGGAATGAGGGGATCCTTGATGGATTCTATGAGAATCCTTTGAGCCCTCACTTCCCCTTTCATAAACTTTGCAAGTGCTTGAGCGTCTTCCTTCTATGGTTTGGTGATAGAACCCTTGACATGTTCCATCACCTAATTTTCAATGAGATTCAGATCTGTCCTCTTCTTCCACACAAGATAGTTTGAAGCCCTAACCAATTTGTTGCTTTGCTTGCAAAAAGACACTTTGACATATTCAGACATAAATACACTTACTTGTGAATATGCTTCTTCCACTTGTTTCCTCCTTGAATTTTGATGATGATATAGTTAATAGGGAGCTTCTCCTTGCTAGTTCTCTTCAAGAATGATCCTTGACCCTACAAAGAGGGAGATCACTTTAGATCCTTTGATGGTGATGTCCTTGTTGATGATGATCAATGATGACTTCTTGATGCTTCTTGGATGATCTTCTACAATGGTAAGGTCCTTGCTTCAACGAGAGGAAATTGCCTTAGAACTTTTGAAGATGATGACAATGACCTTGATCTTGCTTCTCTAGTAAGGAACTTGAGTTATAACTCCCTTCATCTTGAGTAGGGTCTTTGTGGTCATTTTGAGGATCCCAAGAGTTCTTCTTTGATCTAGGGTTCTAATACTTCTATATAGATCTTTGACTCCAAGATGATCTTCTTAGATTTTCTTTGATGTCTTTCTTAACATTCGATCCTTGAATATCCCTTGATAAGATGCCCTTCCTCGACTTTGTCACCTTACCTTTGATTCCACGCTGAGAAATCTAGCACATTGCAATTAGGTGATTTCTCTTCTAATGATAACTGCTTGTGAATTCTTTTTACTTCATTAGATTATGATCTTCTCTTTAGTTAGATTATTATAGTGTTCTTCTTCATCAAACCACTACCAAAGCATAAACAATAAAGAGACGAGACATAGAATATAAGCGATCAACTAGGGCCAAAACCTCTCCAATTTTACAGGAAAACCCAAACAAATTCTTCTTCTTAGAGAGACTTCAATTAACGAATACTAAGACCAAGACCCTAGACCTATTTGACCTCTCCAAGATCAAGTCACAAGATCCCTTCCACTGCTTCTCTTTCTTGCCCAAGTCAACACTTGATCACACTGGCTTCTAGTACTGCTGACTTCGGATACTCTGACTTTTCGGCCTCCTACCAGAGTCCTGCAATTCTCGACCCAACTATACTTCTGTGATTCCCACGTGTGAACTTGATTTCAGATAATTTGGAGACCCTTTCTTCTTTGCTTGACTTGGAGATTCCTCCATGAGGCTTCGGCTAGCAAGAATGATCCTTGATGGCTTCCTTATTGGCTTCTCTAGAGACTGTTATATCCCTACTGCAGAAACCCTAACTTTCTGCCACACGTGTGAGGATAACTTACCTAAAACAATATTGAACCTCCTCACTCTTCTTGCCCTTCACTTTGTTGATTATGAGACTACTCCTTATGATCTTCGCAACTCTTCCTATTGCAAATTGCTTGATCAAATTCTCCAAAAGAAGGACGACTTGTCTATATATAGTGTTTAGTGCATCCGAATTAAGCTGACTTGTACTGCTGCCTAGGCCAACATGCCCTACTAGAAACATCTTAAGGCCGACTTCAAGGGATGTTTGTGACAAGGTCTTCGAGGGCTTATGACACACATAAATCCTCTTTTACAATGTGTAACATACCCAAATGGGTCTTTCATCTTTGACATTGACTTTATAGACTTTTATGACATGATGACTAATCCTAAAGGCTCACAATGGGAGCCTTAACTAAAAATAAAATTCCTTGCTCATGAAAACCATGAGACAAACATTACAAAAATAATTTTATATTCTTCTTTACATCAATTACATAAAATCATAATTACACATGTCATTATGAAGACCGAACCTAGTTACATTTTTCAACATATCTCTCCACAATTCTTCTTCCTTCTTCCCTTGTGCAGGCTAAGCCAGAAACCCCTACGCACTTCCAAATGAAGAGAATTTTGTCCCACATATTTATTTGCTCTCCATCCCTGCAAAATCACCTCAAAATTTCCAGCTCCAACTAGGAAAATCCTCCTACAAATAACCCAAAGTCCAAGTCGTTGTATGCTGGACCACAATGAATAACTCGAATTGCCTCTACACCCAAGAAATACGCATAGCTGGGAATATTGTTGTTAATGAAGCTCTATGAAAGACCAACAATGGACTCTCTAAATTCCCAACTAGGGAGGCACTCGAAGTCCTCCGAAGATGGGGTGGAACCCCGCTTGGAATTCCTGTGCTAAACAACACTCTAACCTTGTGCTAAACAACTCCAAGAAAAGATGAAGTCTCAAGTGTAATAGTCAAAAGAAGATCTACAAAATTAGTCCCTCCTCTTATATTTTCTCTCCATCCTTCAAGACTCCTTTTAATATTATTTTATTGGTTGGGGCCATTTTCCACTTAGTTATTTTTTCCACCATTTTAATAAAATAATAATTTGTCCCCAATCTACAATAAAATAATACTTTCCACCTTTCTCCAAATCACTAGTTGCCCTTTTTAATTAATATTACCAAAATTGGGAAAAAAATCGCATGCTCACAAAATTGGGGATATTACAGTCCTCACCGCCAAAAATTGCTTGTCCTCAAGCAATGCATGAACAAGCACTCTCTCTATCTAGATCAATTGACCCATATGGCTACTGCAAACTATACTAGGGTCCCAAATGTGTCACCAAGTCATCCCTATCCCAAACACTATCCTAGCATGAAGGAGTCCCTCGATACCAGGGTCCCTCGCCATCCTAATCAACGTGAAGCACCCCTCTCTCCACTCACTGTCCAACCTGGTACAGGCACCCAAAGCCCTCTGCATACTATCAGTAACTAGTGCATCATGATAATATAAAGTCCCGACAACTCGTCATGCAGTTTCTCTACTGATTCATCCATCTCATGCAGTCCAAGGGTGGACTCCTAAAGATATAATCCAACCCCGGTGGAGATGAATCCATAGCCACATGACCTTCCCCTGATCTCCTCCTATTGATCATCCCTCCATGCTGGTGAAATCCCCCACGCCAATAGCAAATCACTAAAATCCAATGGAAGATCGAAATGATCTCCCCCTACCAAAACCAGCTCATCCCTAAGGGTAGTTGAACTGTCAAGTACTATGACGCCAAGGTCCCATGCCCATTGCAGGAAGTTGCAGTCCTACTGACCCTGCAACACTCTGGTCATGACTGACTTCCCAACATGCTCGTACAAGAGCCTCCTGTCCTGCAACTCTCGGCCATAATATATGTGATGATCGAGGCTATGCCCATCCTGCCCAAGCGACGCAGCAATGCCAGAGCCTGTCAGTCCACGGTTGGCCCCAATCCTGAGCAACAACTTGCCTTGCCATATGATGAAGACCTTGGTGATCCCCTAGGTGTCAGCCTGAGAATGAACCAGATCACCTGTTATCCTGACCATACTCACTAAGAAATGGAGTGTCCCACCAATCAACTAGATCCCTAGATATCGTAGCCATACTAGAGACCCACAACTCCCAATCCTCACTGCCAGATGTTGTGACATGTTGTTGGTTATTGGGACCCCTATGTGCCTTGTCCTTGACCCCTGTATGTATCCAATGGATGGGCACCCAACATCGAGTTGTCCCACATGTGACAAACTTCTCTGCTCCTGCCAGACCACATAGCGAAATCTGCTATCCCAACTCCTGATGATGTACCTGGATACTGCCTAGAGCCTAGGCATTCTCCTACTAACGAGGACTACCATCCCATGTACCTCGTGCTCACATAACACCTCAGGTTGTCCTGTCGATAGTGCACCCCGTAGCTCACTCACGATCACCTCCCTAAGCCTACACCCATCAACTCATGCCCTGACCAAATGCCACCACTAAGAAGTCTCCCCCTGGATACTCTATGTCCCAACTGACTATCTCGAGCAAGCCTCTTGTGCCCTATTGCTCGTGATGAAGGAATCAAGGGGCAACACCCAACTCCTCTACACCTAAATGATGTGTTCTTAAAGCACTGGGGGAATAATAAAGATCTGCTCTTTTATCATGATGAATTTACGAACTTGTAGAGAGAAGATAGTGAGTTGTTGTCTGATTTCAATATCAGATTCAATCATATGTACAGCAAAATGCCAGCTGAAGTAAGACCTACCCCTTCTTCTGCTATGATTACTTATGCCAATGCTTTCGATTCTCAATTCTGCTTGCTATTGAGAGAAAGGAAATGTGCTTCTTTCGCTGATATGCAAAATGCAGCCTTTGAGGTAGAAGCAAACATCATTACTGCAGAGAGACTTGAAGGTGATGCCGAGAGCAAAAGACAGGGAGGTGAATCCTCATCATCCTATGATTCTGAAATAGATGAATTGGCTAGGAAAATTGAGTTCTTGGCCTCTGAAGTTTCCAAACTAAAGGCTGAGCAGTATTCTGAGGAAGCAGATGCTCCTTGTTCCTTTACTCCTTCAAAGCCAAATTCATATAGAGAAGCACAGGAGCAATTGCAGATTTTGCAAAGAAATCAGGATGCAAACGAAGATCAAAGGGTGAATACCCTTTGTCAAAATATAGACATGGAAGAAGAGCAGCCTGAAAAAGAGGAGGTCCATGGTTTGGAAGGTGCTCCTTTCCTAACCAGGGCTGCTTATGAGAAAGCATTATCCAAAGGCACTGTTTACCAGTTTGTTGTAGCTGCAGAAGCAGTCAGCAGCAGGTCCCACCATCCTCAAAGAGTTTGTGCCCGAAGCCAGCTCATCTTCACATGGCTATGAAGATCTGCAAATCAGCCAGCCTGCTTTTGTCCCCGGTCCAGTGATTAGAAAGGGAGAAGAAATTCCCCATTATCTTTTGTCCCTCCATCTGCTCAAGTAAAAATCCCTCAAAGTTGCCCCTTGAACATTGAGGTAGGAAATAGCTCTATTCTCAAGGCTGAGACTGATCACCTTAGTTTTGATTTTCTCAAACATGCTCAGATGGCATCCACACAGAATGAAAGGGCAGCTTTTCAGATGATAGAGGAAGAAGATGCATAATCTTGGAACTCCTCCTTGGATCAGGATTGTTTAAACAAAGATTCAGGGGCAGATAATGTTTCTGTGTCCCCTACACATGAACATATTGGTGCATCCTTCATATTTATTGTGCAGGTCACAGAAGACACAAAGAAGTACACAACAAACATGGTTATTCAGCAAGTGTACAAAGGCTCCCATGAAGAACATCCAAGGAGGAGAGCACACATAAGGGAGATGAAATTTGATCCATATCTGCCTATTAAGCTCAAATGTCCTAAACTCTTTGAGGTAGAGGATCAAATAAATCCTGTCTTGTTGATCTATGAACCGTATGACAGGCAACAATTTTGATGGCCCAGCAGATGGGCAATTTTTGAAGTTTTAAGTTTTTCAGACCTTAATGATTGTAAGCAATTTCTTTTTTAGTTTTTAGTGTAGACCTGGTTTGACTCCATGCCCAATGGATACTAGGCACAGTTTTTAAAGCTGGTTTTGCATGAAGGCATTGGTCTGCAGGTTCTTGAGACCTCACAGGGAGGATCTCATCCCCAGAAGGAGCTAGTGTTAGCTTTGCTATAAAATTTCAGTGTTTAAAGGTCAAAATCGGGTCTGGTGTTGGAATTATGCCATAAAGGTGCTTGGAGCAATCTTCTTCTCCTTCCTTCTGCAATTTTCCTCATGCTCTTCCAGCCTTGCCTCTTTATTTTTCTTCTGAGACCTCTCTGTTCCACGTTTAAACTCTCTCTTTCTCATCCGTTTTTACCTTTTAAATTCTGTTTAATCCCGTGTTTTCTCTGAGCCCCACTTTCTCTGCTTTGTTTCCAAAATTTCTTATTTCCCCGCTAGCCCTGTTTTCCTTCAAATTTCGGTGTAAACCCATATTGTTTAACTCTCGGGCGCGAAGTTTAAATCGCATGACCGCGCGCCTTATCCATTTATTCCTCATCGTTTAACCGTAGTCGTTGATCGTCCCGATCCAACAGTCAGTTTTCTTTTTCCCGTGCATTAAACGTCGTTCGCCTTCCTGCCAATGATCGCGTCCATCGCCAGATCGGACGGTTGACGCTTTCCCCAATCGCGTGACTTGCGCACGCATTAACCCGCGGGGGCGGTGGTTTTAGTATGCCATGCGTCGTGTTTTAACTGGATCGCGCGACGATTTACGGATACCGCCTACCCCCGATAGGTGGTGCAGGGAAACTGCCTGCCGCCCGAAACCGCCTTTCCCCGCTCGATATCGTCCGCGCATCTTTTGCGTGCGACGACTGTTGGATCCACTGCTCTTTGATCCGACAGCTCAAATTCAATCCACCCCACGTCCTCCCGATAGCTCCTCCCGAAGCAATCTAGGTCGTTCAATCCTCGCGATCCGACGGCCCGCATCTGTTTGACCCGCTTCTACCAAGATTTCCCCTTCCGATAGATCCTCACAGTTGATCCACGCGATCCAACGGCTAAGCTTTATCCCCTGCTTGCTCATGCTTCTGCCATGATTCTTAACTCCTTTGACTGTCTGGAGCTCCCGAAGGACGAAGCCAGCAGCTACCTATACCCTGCGGATTAATGCTTCAACTACCTACATTCAAATAGCAGAGTGGCCGAGGAGGGAAAGTACAGGGCTCGAGAAGATAAACACAGTTATTAGTTATGGTGCTTGTATCAGTCAGTACTTCATCTACCAGAGAAGGTTGAATTCATGCACAGACACAGTCAGATTATGACAGAGGCCCATTTCAAAGAATTAATATGGTTGTTGGTCATTATGATCCTTCCTCGTATAACACAGCAGAGCAATTTTGTAATCAATCTCTATTATATCCAGAAGACAGAATGTAATAGGTTGATGAATGTTATTTTGTTGTAAGCTTCAACTTCTAGACACTGTAACCACTGTGATACCTGCAACGTCTGGTCTTCACTTTCAGCTAATGCAAGCTTCTTTCGCTGTTAATTGCTCACTTTCCACTTCTTCTTCTTTGTTCCAGGTTGTGCCTGTGGTGCATTTATTCATGTGCTGCTAATGTTTAGCATTAGAGGGGCTGTCATCCCACCTCTGTGTTAGAATCTAGTTAGTTTCATTGAATTTGTATGCAGATTTTTGTTGTTTTAATGCCAAAGAGTTGTCATCCTGTCTGTGCATTAGGAAATAGATTAACAGACCTTTTAACTGGTTGCAGCTGGCCTGGGCCATCACAGGGTCCTGTGCATCTGCTGGTGTGATCATTATCCTCCATCATCACATTTTCTTTAAAACTGCGAGTAATTGGTGGTCCAAAGCCTTGTAGTCTGGGGGTGTTCACCCATGTCTGGGGTTAAGCATAGTAAAAGTGGTTATCTGGCTTCAATATGCAGCATTTCTTTCATTCATCCACCATTTATCCAACATTTTGTTGAGTTTGTAATGTTCCTGAGCATCTCTGATATACAACCCAGGAGAGTTTCTTGGGGTGATAACAGGATGCCTCTATACCTATCGACTCTTCATCAACGGTGGACATGTCTCCCGATACCTCATCAACCTATGGTGCACTGCTATCACCTGAAAACTCAGTCACAACATTGCGTACCTCATCAACTGTCGACATCTCATCAATAGGTGTATGCTCAATTGTCTCCTTGCCAATGTTACTTGGGAGCGGGAGCGGGAGCGGGGAGCGGGGGCGGAAGAGGGAGCGGGAGCGACCATTTTCAGAAGCTCCTGGTTTGGGAGCGAATCGGGGAGCGATTTTTTAAAAATATATATATATTTTATATTTTTTAATTTTTGATACATATATGTCAACAAAAACATGTAGAATGATGAAATAGACATAAAAAACATAAAAAAACATAAATTGATCATTGAACCATATCACATCAATCATCTAGAAATTATAATCGTCATCAACCATGTCCACAAGTTAGTAAAATACATATTACAACTGCAACATATTGAGTCTTATAAATCATGATTCATCAAATTCAATATTAAAGTTTCAACTTCAAGCTTTCAGAATTGAAAATTCAATAACATTTATCATCATTGATCACCAAAGTAACAAGTTGTACTTGTAAGCCAAGTTTAACCATTACAAGAAGTAATATCGAAGATATTTCTAAGTCCTAACTTCTAACTGTTAACATGATATGAAATGTTAAAAATTTATAAAATGAAACATGAATAATGAGATGAAATGAAACAACTTTAGTCTTTCACAAAGCATCATATTCATAATTCACAATCATTACCAATGAGTTATAATTGCCAAGGCCCAACTTCAAACTTCAAATTTTCATTGTCACAGTGATATAATGTTTACAAAAAATATCATAATGTCATAATGATATGAAAGAGTCAAGAGTCAAGAGTCAAGGACTCAAAACTCAACAGTTATGAAAACTAAAGTCTAATAGAAACTAAAAAAGACAAGTAAACTGTAAATCTACAAGTGGCCCTTGCCACGAGAGTCTCCAGGAGTATAAGCAGGTCGTGGTGGTCTTCTAGGAGTCTCCCGCACAGACCGACGACCAGAACTAGAGCCTCCACGCGAGGGTGTCGATGGAGGTGGCGACAGCAATGGAACAAGACTCGGGCCCCGAGAACTGCTACTGGATGGTGGAGGTGGAGGTGGCATGGCTGCTGCAGCTGCTTCATTTTCATCCCGTACAAGCTCCTCTTCTAGTTCTTCCATATGTACAATGCCATCCTCCAAATTGTCGTCCTCAGGGTGATTGTCCCAAATTTTATATGTGGGATCTTCATTAGCCCGATCACAGTAATGGCTCAACAACCTCAAGTTGTAGTGCACATAAACCAAGCTTTCTGCTCGGTTTTCGTTGAGCCTGTTTCTTTTCACATTATGTATATAACTGTAGGTGCTCCAACACCTCTCTGCAGAAGAAGAATTTACAACCTGTGAAAGAACTTTTTTTGCCAATTTTGGCAAAAGTCCGTGGCCGCCATATGTTTCCCACCATGTGAGAGAATCAAATTTATCTTTGTCGTCCATTGCATGGAAGTTACCATACAAACCACTGCCAGTGAAGTATCTGCCTATTTCAAGGCGCACAGCTGCACATTCCTCCCTGTCAGGCACCAACTTTTCTAATGCTTCCAGATATCCTCTAGTTACCTCTCGATCTAAATGGGGTTTGGTCCTAACACCACCCCCTGCTGCAGGTTTACCCAACCAAGATTCTGAGTAGTATTTTGGCGTAAGGATATACGCCAAGCAATGTAGTGGAAGGTTAAGCCTATTCCACCGTTCACACACACAATCATGAATCAGTTTGTACAAGTTGGGATCTTTATTATGAACAATGTCTTTTATTTCCCCCAACATGGTATCCATTTGCTCATACACCTCGCCAATCACTGGTTTGTCTGTATCTGCAAACCGAATCATGTTATAAATTGGCTTGGTGAAATCCAATACCTGTCTCACAGTTGTCCAAAACTGCCCATCAAGAGCGGCCTCCTCCACCGTTTCAAAACCTGCCATGTCGGCTACATTTGTAGCCCTTTCCTTTAACACCTGCCAATGTGGACTTGATACCATGCTAGCTAATGCCTCTCTTACCTTCAAAAGGCGCCTGAAGGTGAGGTAATAGCTACCAAATCTAGTCCTCGCAATCTTCAGCAACTCCAATCTCGAGTGACTGCGGAAAAGGCCATGGGTATTGCTATGATTTGTAATAAATTTTATCATTTTTTTTCCTTTCTTGTACAAATCACCAATCCATTGGTATTGTTCATTTTTGTTTTTGACAATATCATGCAATAGAAGGTTCAATGTGTGAACCAAACATCCAGACCAAAATATGTTTGGGTATTTATCCTCAATAATTGCTCCCGCTGCCTTACAATTAGAAGCATTATCAGTGATGACTTGGATGACATTGTATGGGCCAATACGCTCAATTGTTTCAAGCAATGCTTCTGCAATGTTGATAGCGGTCTTGAACTTGTCTGAGTAATCATGTGCAGCTAGAAAGATGGGACCACTTCGGGACACAGCAAGAACACTTATCAATGGCTTGCCTTTTACATTTGTCCATCCATCAGATACAATGGACACCCCATTGTCAGTCCAAGAACTTGTCATTTTATTCAAAGAATGTGATATTTTTGCTTTTTCATGATCAAGGCCAACAGTTCTTGCCTTGTCATACCCAGGGCTCTTGTATCCTTTAGGGGCATCATTTATGGCAGAAACCATTTCGTGCCAATAAGGTGAGCGTAGAACATTGAATGGTATCCCACATGCATAGAGGAACCTGTAAACTTTTGAATCCACATCATTCCTACACCCCTCATCAAGGAAATCTGATATGGTTCTACGCCTCAAAGATGATGACCCTGTGCCTCCATGTCCATATCCACTGCCTTGGCCTGAGGATACTGAAGGAGTTCTTTGTGGCTTGGTTCAAAGAAACCCCTTGATCTTTTTGTTCTGTATTGGGCTTCCTCCTCTTCCTTTATGTATTTGGCTCTATCTGCTGTTGACACCGCTGCACAAGTTTTGATTCCTATTTGTTTCTCTCCATCCCATGGCCTTTTCCCGCAGAGGTGTCTTCTAGCACGGGTGTATGAACCTGTGTAATCAGTGTTGCAATGGGGGCAATGAAATTTAGTGGTTCCACCCCCTCTCCCTGTTTCAGCCCTTTGAACATATTTCCACAGTGGAGTTTGGTCTTGTTTAGTTTTTTGAGGGTCATGTTCACCCTCCTCCACCTCCTCCTCACTGGGGTTTTCACCCATTTGACTTCCTCCGGCTTCTTCATCCACCTCTTCAATTTCAGGCCCCCTCCGTTTCCTACTCTCCACCACCATAATAACCATAAAAGGGATCAGGAAGAGGAAAATGCCAATAAATATCCCCAGGTCCATGGTGTTTGATGTTATCATGTTTGTAGGGTTTGAGTCTTGAATCTGCAGGATAATTTAGTTTATTGGGATTAATTCATTTAGTTTATTAATTTAATTTAAATACATGATCTTTAAACTCAAAGAGCTAAATTAAACTAACCAAATTAACTACCTAACCAGCTAAACTAACTAAATGATTAAGTTACTTACCTCTGCAGGCTTGCTCCTCGCTCCTTGGCACTTGCTCCTCGCTCCTCAGCTCTGGCTCCTTGCTCCTCAGCTCTTGCTCCAGCTCTCAATCTCTTGCTCAAGCTCTCAATCTCTTGCTCAATCAAGTTGAAATGAAATGTTTTTGGCCCATTGGGCTTATAAAATATAAAAAAATTTCTAAAATTTTGGGAATTTTCGGGTCCGGCGGATTTCTTTTCCGCCGAACCGCTCCCGGCCCGACTAAAATCGCTCCCGAAGCGTTTTTTAATGCCCGGGAGCGATCAGGGAGCGATCGCTCCCCGATCGCTCCCGGGCATTAAAAAACGCTCCGGGAGCGCGGGGAGCGATCGCTCCTTGAAACGCTCCCTATCAGACCAGGGAGCGTAAATTTTTTTACGGGAGCGCGCTCCCGACGCGCTCCCGAGCGCTCCCGCCCGGAGCGCGCTTCGGGAGCGGGTTCGAAGGGGGGGGGGGGGGGCGCTCCCCTGCAACACTGCTCCTTGCCAACCATGGCCCCTCAATTACTTTTTCATCTTTTGCCTTGATCCTCCTCATCATCCCTACATAATTCCACTGAATTCCCACTGATTTGTGCATGTCTCTTAGTTCACAAAACTCCCAAAAGGAGAGGGACGCTTGAATGTCATGTCTCAATGATTGGTATGCCCTCCAATTTGCTTCCAATAACTCCACATCAGTTGCAATCATGTATTGCCATCTTGATGCATTATCCATGATTTTGGGCATAGTGGATTTGTTGTATAATTGAGAATGGTCCTGATTCCAAATTGTCATACGAATCAATTGCTCCCCCACATCAATCATCATTTGTTGCACCATAATCACCTCATTCAAGGTTACTGCCATGTTGTTTAATTTTAACCTTTCTTTGGATCCCATGATTTCTTAGCTTTTTATTCTGGTCTTGTCATCACTTGGCTTAAGAACCACAACTGGCCAAGATCATGGCTCTGATACCACTGTAATATTCCTAATTGGAAATATTAAGTGATAACAACAAATAAAGCATAAACATGTAACCATAAAACTAACACACCAGCATAATGACAAATTGCACCAGAAATTATACTAATAGCTAAGCCATTTTATTAACTGAGAAAACAAGGTACATATAAATGAAGAAGAGGAACCTGGGTTTGCTACAACAAGCTAGTCAAGTCCCAGGGGAAAATGGGGTTGCCCAAGTGCTACAAATTGTTCTCCCCAAGTCTCTGCGTTGGCCCAGTAAATTCTGCTACTGTTGGCTAAAATGGAATTGATGTTTCAGCCCTCTAAACTACTCAGAAAATTCTAGGAAATTAATTGGAGCCACCTAACAAGGAACCTAGAATAACCCAGAAAAATATCCCAGACCCAAGTGGTGGAAATGGTCTCAGAGTGAACTGCGGCATTGTCCAATAATTTATGCTACTAGCTGCTGACTAGAAAACTGATTTCTGCCAGAAAATTGCCCAAAAAATTCTACAAAATTAACCCCAAACTCTCACCAAACCCACAAAAACCCAAAAAAGGTTTGGGTTGAATCCATCGACCCTTGGTGATCCCCAATAAGTGCAATCGCCCAATTTGGCCAGAAAACACCCCACAGTTCGATATTACGGAATTATGCCGAAATCTACCACTGGCTAAATTCTCCCTTGAGGTATACCTCCAATCTTTGACCCTTATCTCTCCACAATTATTCTCCCTTCTTCCCTTGCACAAGCTAAGCTAGAAACCCCTACGCACTTCCAAATGAAGGGAATTTCATCCCACAAATTTGTTGATCTATATCCCTGCAAAATCACCACAAAATTCGCAGCTCCAACTAGGAAAATCCTCCTGCAAATAACCCAGAGTCCAACTCGTTGTATGTTGGACCGAAATGAATAACTCGAATTGCCTCTACGCCTAGGAAATGCGCAGAGCTAGGAATACTATTGTCAATGAAGCTCTATGAAAGCCCAGCAATGGACTCTCTGAATTCCCAACTAGGACGACACTCGAATTCCTCCGAATATGGGGTGGAATCCCGCCTGGAATTCCTGTGCTAAACAACACTCTGCACTTGTGCTAAATAGCGCCAAGACAAGATGAAGTGTCAAGTGTAACAGTCAAAAGATGATCCATAAAATGAGTCCCTCATTTTATATTTTCTCTCCATCCTTCTAGACTCCTTTTACTATTATTTTATTGGTGGGGGCCATTTTCCACTTAGTTACTTTTTCCAACATTTTAATTAAATAATAATTTGCCGCCAATCTGCAATAAAATAATACGCAGAGCTAGGAATACTATTGTCAATGAAGCTCTATGAAAGCCCAACGATGGCTCTCTGAATTCCCAACTAGGAAGGCACTCGAAGTCCTCCAAAGATGGGGTGCAATCCCTCCTGGAATTCTTGTGCTAAACAACACTACCCTTGTGCTAAATAGTGCCAAGACAAGATGAAGTGTCAAGTGTAACAGTTAAAAGATGATCCACAAAATGAGTCCCTCCTCATTTTATATTTTCTCTCCATCCTTCTTGACTCCTTTTAATATTATTTTATTGGTGGGGGCCATTTACCACTTAGTTACTTTTTCCACCATTTTAATTAAATAATAGTTTGCCACCAATCTGCAATAAAATAATACTTGCCACCTTTCTCCAAACTACTAATTGCCCTTTTTAATTAATATTACCAAAATAGGGCAAAATTCTCATGCTCACAAAATTTGGGATATTACATAGAGCGAGGACCCCTAGACATGTCAGAAACTTATCCCCCAGTTGACAATGGGATACAGGTCAACAGCTCTTCAGCATTCCATTTTGGCATCAAGAGAGTCAGGGGTTGGACTGGAGAGAGGTAATGAGTTGGTACGTTATTGATAGGGTAGCATTCACAGCAAGAGCCATGGAGCATTGATGTTTTTTCTTGGTGGCACAGGGATCCAGGAGGATTTGTTGGTGACAGGTTCAGTCAAAGATTGGTCTAGGATCTGGGCATTGAGGGGTCTATTCATGATGGTTTGACACAGAAGCATTGCATAACCCAATGGTATGTATGGGATCGGGGCATTAGGTCTCAATTACATTGGGCCACTAGATCAGTCCACAAGTTTGGATTGCTTGAGGGAAAGTAATCTTGGGGTGAGAGGATTTGTGATGTTCCTTTTTTTGGTGTTCCTTATGGCATGGTTAGGATGGACTTTCAAAGTTGGGGGCAGATAGGTCATAGGTGCAAGTTGGCATCATCAGCGAGCCCAAGGGCTTTTGGAGGGGTTTTGAGGATTTTTTATGAGGTCTGATGATGCTCGCTTGGTATATTCCATCATCTGCACAATTTTCCTTTCGTTCCGTTGCATATAGAGTTATTAATGGGTCTAACTCAACTAATTACGCTTAAGGTGGCATCCGAGATAAATACTTGACAGAATACCTTAGTGTAGTAGCTCGTTGGAAGCGGCACGAGAAGATCTATAGGATGGGATGGTTATAAGTTATTTGCAGTGACCTGAGGAGGCATGGTGGCCAATTTACCCCTTTTCCACATTAAAAAGAATATTTTAATTGAAATAAAGGAGGGAAAAGTGCTCCATGATTAAAATAATAATAAAATAGGAGGTTCTAGAGGGGTCCATCAGATTTATAAAAGAAGCGGAGGCCAGTGGAGGACATCTTCGATTTGATATTTCTGTATGACAGGTTGAGAATAAAAGAGGAGGAGGAGGCCATTGGAGGACATCTTCAGTTTGATATTTCTTCTTGTATGAGAGGTTGAGAATAAAAGAGGAGGAGGCGGCCATTGGAGGACATCTTTGATTTGATATTTCTTCTTGTATGAGAGGTTCAGAACCTAGTTCTCTACTTCATTGTTAGCCCCAGGATGAAAACCCTCTGGTGATTCAGTGAAATTGGGTGAGTACCCATCTCCACTTAGTGAATTCATAAGAGAGCTTAGCAGTGGCATTTAAGTTCAGTTTTGGAGGGCCAGCACAACATTGGGCAGATTCTTGAGGCCAGTTTTCCATCTCAGTTATTTTGTTGTATCAGCATGTAAACCCTAGTTTTGTATTATAATAAAAGCTGAGATTATTTATGCTCATTGTATTATTGAATTTCATGCATTCTATTAGTTATATTTTACATGGCAATCTGTAATTTTATGGAGAAACTTTGGTTGGGTTAAATTTCTGCATAATTAGTCAAATATCCCATTTGCGATATTACACCCTCATTCTCCCATTTCTAATTTGCATATGAACATCCCTAAGTTGAATGGAAATCCATAGTTAGCCTTAGATTTATTGGATTCCTTTATGAATTAAATTGTAGATACTAATATTGTCTTTGAAAATGATTTAATGAAAGCCTTTACATGGACAATGCAAGGATATGATGCATGGAAGTACTGTAATTTTGAGCCCAAAGAATTAAAGGCATTCCCTCAATGCATTAAGAATTTTTAGTGCCAATGGGTTTACAATTATGAAGAAAGTGAAGATATTATGAAGAAAATGACAAATTTCATCCTAGGAGGTTCTTCGTCTCACCGCATTATATGTGTTTCTAAACACAGATAATCAGCAGATTTTTTCCCTCCAGCTTAAACCCCAAAGTTAGGGTGGAATTCATTGACAAGGCCTTAGGTGAGTCTTAGTGTTTTTAGTTGAGTCCTTTGTAAAAGTGATTTGGGAATAATTTAAGCTATTTGGCTAAATTATTTTATTAAAGATCACTTGGTCTACTAGATCATATTGTGCCGCAGAGTAGGGTAATTATTTTGAGGGTCTATAACGAATGGGTATTCCCCCTTTTGAGGGTTGAATTTGTAATTATCTGATGTAAAAAATATTTTAGTGCATGGTCCCTCACAATCAGACACCACAGCTAAAGTATTTGAAGGTGGAAAAATAATTAATCCCCTCAAGTGTCAATTAATTAATTTTTCTGGCAAAATAACATTAAATTTTAAGCCAGAAAATTAATTAATTTAGATCCAAAAAATTAATTTTAGAGAAAAAAATAATTTTTCCAAGTGGAAAATGACCAAAAAAGTCGTGGGTCAAAAAGAAATTAATTTTCAAAGGTCCCCCACCAAGGCAAAAATGGAATTTTTAAGAAAAATTAAGCCCTTGGACCTTGGTGGTTAAGTCAAAGTCAAAATTTTGAGGAAATTAATCTAAAAAATTATTTTGTGGATTAATAAAAAAGGGGCTTTATGAGAAATTCGAAAATTTATCAAAATAATATTTTCGACGGTGGAGATTAAAAAATCGTAAAGCAATAATGAGCGTCGAGATTATTTTGACGAGGATCAAGCCAACTAGCTGTTATTTTCCACTTGCAGGATTTATCCATAAATTAGGAGCCAATTCCTTCTCAAGTCATGATGAAAATTCTGACTTTGGTCTATGTAATTTTGTAACGCTGAGTTGTTCCACTAATTTGTTGGGAATGTTTGAAATATCATAATAAAATACTTTGGGGTTCAATTCACGACGTTCTTTGTTCGATGATTTGTGGTATGTGCTGGGTATGTGCTTCTTGTATTGAGCTTAAAACTTTATAAGCTTGTTTATTCATTAGATGGGGACAAGAATATTCTATTGGTAGATTTTGGGTCTATATTAGGTGATATGATTCGCCATATGTCTAACAAGTTTTCTTGAATAAATATATAGTGTTTGCAGGTTCCCCGGCCCTTGGGCTCCAAGCTCACAAACGTTGGAGAAGAGCCAACCTTGTTTGGGCTCCAAGAATTTTGTTTGATTTTCTTACTTCGCTGAGGCTGTCAGAAACACCTTAACTTTCGAAACACATTTGATCTATTGTCATTGCTCATCATTTAAAAAAGAAAATTATTTCTCAAAAATTTTATCCACCACAAGCATTGTATATTTGTATATAGCTTGTAAATTATTTTTTGTAGAATAATTTTTGTAAATAAAATTTTTCTAACCCTTGTTTTGCAGCTACTAGGGTTTGGGGTTTATTTTCAATTTTTTGTTCATATTGGGGTTTTGAGTATTTTTATTTTCATTTGTGCAGGTGAGATCCAAGTCATTCAAGAAGATCTGCTGGGTTTTGAGCTAGATCTAGGCCCTTGAGGGTAAGATCTAGTCTCTAAGAATTTTTGCAGGGCCAGCATCAAGAAATTTTGCAGTAATTAGACAAATTTGAAGATCTTAAGCAAATAATTTTTTTTGGCAAGGGTTTCAAATTTTTTAGGGCCTCTAGACCCAACGTTAGCCCCCTAGCCCTAATCGTATAGCCCTCCTCTCTTAGCCGTGAGCCTCTTAGGATCTTTCTAGCCCTTCAGCCCTCTCATTTTCTTGGCTGCAACCTCTCCAAGGCTGGTCGTAGCCTCCAAAGGCCTGCGGATCCCTTCTAGGGCAGTCGTCTAGCCCTTAGAGGCCCTCGACCTCCCTCTTATACCCTTTTGTAGGCCTATTGTGGCCTCCTCCCCCCTTCCTCAACGCCTCTACCACGCCCTTTTCTCCCCTTTCTCCGCCTCCCATCCCCTCGACTGCCCTCCATTTACTTCCTAGCCTCTGTCATTGCCCTCTCCCCTCCTGTCGTTGTCCCAAAGCGACTTCATCCCTAGGCCGCAGCCCCTCTAGAGCTTGCAGCAAGCCTCTAGGGCCCCCTTCAACTCAACCCTGGCCTATCTAGGCCTTTTCCCCTTGTTGTGTCCCCTCATCCAGCATAATGTTTGCCTTTTTGAGCCTTATCTTGTTCGCTCTTAGCCTCATTTGCCTCTGATTTGGGTCATCTCTAATTTTGAGCTAATTAATTGGTGTTTTACAGAAGTTTTGGGACTGATTTTGGTGGTTGCAGGTGTCCTCTCCATTGAAGAAACTTTGGGCTAGAAGATTAGCCATCCACTAGGCATAAAGGCCATTGGTTTGATCTCTAAACCCTTCATCCCTCACTGTCTACTTACAGCCATCTAAACTACAGATAACGGTGACATCTAACTCATTTAATTGACATAAATCACCCATTGTCTAGTGCATTGATAAATCAATTGGAGAAGTTGAGAACTCATAATTTGGCTTATTTCATGAAAAATAGGTGATTGTCATAAGTTCACTGAAGTCTGATCTATAACAGTGGCATTTGCATCATAAAAGGGCCTAACTCATTTAAATCTTGTGTTTGGCAAAGTGGTTTGGCATTTGGGCTTCCATCACTTGCATTTTGCATGCATATGCCTCTCACATTTTGCATCTAAAAGTGCTCTAAAGTAATCTAACTCACTGTCATCATAAAGTTCACTTACCGCTCATTTGGATAACATTGGAACATAAGATACACAAGGCTTCTATTTTTCATGCTCTACTAGTTCATTGTGGAGAAGATTTGCTTCATTTTTCAAAGTGCTATTATTGTCTAGCATTGGTAATATTGGATAAGAATACTAATATTTTCTTGTCTCTCGTTAGTTTTTGTTTCCATGATCTCTAAAGTCATATGTTTGCACTAATAAACTCACTCTCTAAAGCACTTAAATTTCAAGTAGCATCATGTTGGATGGTTTAAGTTATTTGGGCATTTTGTGTTACATCACTTGTCTTTTTGGGAGATCTAATTGTTTCTATCACTCTAACTAGCATTTGAAGTAACTTGTTCTAATTGTCTTCAAAAGAGCATCAAATCTCTTAAGTGTTTAAACTCCATTGGCATCAAAGATCTAATATATCTTCAACAATTGGTATTGAAAAATCTAATTGTAATATTGGCATTATCTTGTTACATAAGAGCATTGATTGTCTAATCATCATTGGCATCTCATATTGTCTCATTGGGTAATTGCTTTAAGCGGATAAGTGCTCTTTCTTGCCATTAATGTCATTTTATGGTTATTGTGGGTCTTTGGCATATTGGTGATCTTTCCTTTGAAGAGCATATATCTTGTGATTATTAAGCAATTGTATCGTGGGCATATCTTATATCTTGTTGGGCAAATTGTATCTTGGTTATTTCTTGTATCTTTTGAGCACTTGTTAAGTTGGCACATTATCTTGCTTATAATATTGTCTCTTAATTCATTGTTAACTATCCTTGTCATCACTAAGTACTTAAAGTCATTAAGCAATCGTAGCTCAAGAGCCACTCAATAATCTTGCAATTTCATCCTAGAGATAGCCTTGCATTAATAATTTACCTCCAAGCATAAGCTTGGTTGATAGAGATAAGAACACCCTTTCATCTTTGCTTGAGAAGTCTTGGCTCTCTAGTATTTAAAACAGTGACCTTGCAGTCGTCAGAGCCATAGTCTCTGCAGCACTGGAGGCACTGAGTATGTTAGATTTCAAGGAGAGGGATCGTTAACCAAGCCATTGCTTGCTTCACCTTGACTTCTCTCTGCCACTTATTCTAGAGACTAGGCTCAATATAGATAAAGATCAAGGGATATACTTAATTAATTAAAATAAACTAGGCATTTAATTAATATAAACCAAGATCTTGCATTTCACCTAAGTCATAGGAATTACACTTCATTTAGGATAGTCAAGCATCTATTAAGTAATTGTTGTTCATCTAGTCATTTGGTCCTTAATTAATATAAAGCAAATGGTTGACTCCATAAGGCACAGGTCTCAATAATAATTCAATCCAATCTCATAAATCAACCATGTGGCTAGTCCATTCACTCATGTCTCCCAGACTTGTTGGTTGCCAACTTGTCCTTCATATTCACATTCCATAGGGACTAACCCCCATAGCTTGTTGTTGGGAGGCTACTAGAATGGAGAGGTCGGGGATCAAAGTGACAACCCCCGACCTGAGTCGTTGCACCGTGCATGTACTATCTAAGTGACAACAAGTCTATGCATAGGTTCTAGTTGGAGCCTCCATCAAAACCCTCAATGCTTCCATATTTCGAAAACAACGATGAATGGTGCAAGTTGACATTAGGATCAATAAATACATCATCCCTATTGATTGGTGGGTCGAGGAAGCATGCAATAGTATAGAGAAATCATGGCTCTTCTTTGATTTCCTTCCACATGATGAAGATTTCCCTGGAGATTTGGTCCAAACCACAAAAAAGTTCCAACAGACATCCACCATAGGTTTGATGCTTCATTATTTTGCTTAGCAACCAAACACAAAGGTAAAAACAAAGGTAATGATGAAGTTATTGGTTGGTTACAATGGTTATATGATCTCACCTAAAATGTTTTGCCTCTTTTGACTTGATTAGGATAGGATGAAAAAGCTCTTTAGCATGAGCGTTGGGTTAGTTTAGAAATTTTGACTTTCATCACATTTTCCTCTCTTAGCATGGTTTCAATTTTGTTTCATTAACAAGATGTTTTTACATACTTTAGTATAGTTATATATTTTTTCCTTGTTAGTCCATTTATGCACGTTATTTCATTTCCTAGATTAGTTGTCATTCCAGTCTAATTTATTGCCATGTTAGGAAGGGATAGAACTTTTGTCTAGCTCCCTCCCTATATTTGATGTTGTATTGTCCGGCTTTTTAGGTGATAAGGAAAGATTTTGAGGTTCTCACACCCTCTCGAGTAGAGCATGTGTCTCGCAATTGGTTCCAGTTGTTACCCCTCATGTCAATAGTGGTACATAAAAACTTTTGCAGTATTTATCATCACCATTGTAACCCAAGGTCACAAGTCAAAAGTAAATGTAAAAACCATGTGAAGGCCTATATTAGGCATCTTAGGCCTTTTGTCTTGTCATTGAGTTTGCATCTTTTTGTTTTAGTCGAGCCATGACTTGTCCCTTGAAGTTTACTTTGGGTTCCTTTTGTCCTATATAGGACTGGAAGGCCTTGGATGAGATTTTTTGAGGACTAATGGTTTTATGGGAGCCTTCATTTGTAGGGTTAATCACCAATGTATGGGTTAGTCCAACCTGTGTCAAGGTGCACCCATGTCTTACCACATGGTTACGATCTACAAAGTATGTAGGTGGCCTTGGCTTTAGTGTAATATTCCTCACCAACTCTCATGCATGGTAGTCTCATATTGACAACTTTTCATTTCCCACGATAATTCATAGTTCCCAATGCAAAGTGGTTGTGGTAGTCAAAAAGTCAACTTGGTCTCAAATTGTGTAATTTGAAAAGAGGAATTCATGCCATGTCAACTTTTTCCAATCAAAGAATGTGTTGGCTAGTTACATCTTGGTCAAACTTGGTCATTGAGCCAAAGCAAATTTCTAGGCAGAAAAATAGGGAAAGCGTTGGGCAGAATCAGACACGCATTACATCAAAAGTGATCAACATGAAGAAACGGACAATACCCATGTGCCAAATTTCATTGATCATCCAAGGCATTATAGAACCAGTAATGGGGGAAAATGACGCAACAGCCACGGGATGATGTGGCAACACCTTGCAGGATGTGGAAAATTTGAGAGGTACCCAACATAGATCAGAGCTAGTAGAGCAATACCTAGGCTCCAAAATTGCCAGAAGGGCAAGGGCATTGAAGATCTAGGAAACAAGTGGCTAAGTCAAGTTACAACAGGGAAAAAAGTCAAGTTGAACTAGTCATTGGAGCTCAATTAGCCATTGGGATGAATCGACTAGCCATTGGAAGATAATGGAATGAGGAAGTTAAGAATCAGACCTAGAGACTAGTCATTTGAAGATGAATTTTTCCTCCAAATACCAAGTTGAGCCTCTCCAAGGAAGTTACACCACTAAAGGGACCAAGTCGAGTTTTCCATGGACCAAAGGAAGGGAACACTGAACCACCTAAGCCTACAATAATGAATATTGACCATTTTGGACCATGAGCAAAGGGAATCATTGGTTAAGTCGAGGGAATTTGTCCATGTTGACCCCCTAGTAAGTGATTAAAAAATTATATTGTAATATTTTATGAATAACTTACTAAATCTCCAAGCCCCAAGGGTTAGCTCAGTTGGTCAAAAACCGTGCCTCACCATCGGGAGGTCACAAGGTCGAATCTGCCCGAAGCCCTTGGGGTTAGGTCTTGCCAGTAGGCCTAGGGGCGATTAGCCGAGATTTTTCCGTGGACGTAGCGACCACTCACTAACCAGGGTGTTCGTGAACCACACTATCAACCAAAAAAAAAACTTACTAAATCTCCCACTTGTGAATGACTAGTAAAATCATTTCTAGAAGAGGAGTTCAAACTAATCGTTAGCTAGTTGTTACAATTTTTTCTATAAAAGGCTAGCCTCCACTCATTGCATTATTATTGTTGTCATTCGAGGTTGGCTTTGTTGATTTCTAGTAGCATCGGATGTGCTCTAAGTCTCAAATTTTGCAGGGAGGCTTGGGCACATGTATTCCAAAGAACCTAGAAAGCGTTTTGGGAAATTCCACCCAGAACTGTTTTATTAAAATTATTAATTATTTTTAAAGGGACCCTAAGTCTAAACTTAGGGAAATAAAATAATTAAAGGGTATTAATATAAATTGTGGGTGTAACTTCTAGAAGATCAAGCAGAAATGATCTTAGCCATTGATTAGCTTCTAATTTGGATCGTTGAATATCAATGAAGAGATTATTTAAGGAGGCTTGAGGGTCATTTGGAAAGAGACACTAAGAGAGTTGAGAGAATTGATTTTCTGAAGCAGAGCAGCTACTGGGAGATTTTCGATAGTGAGCTTTTGTAGTGAGGGGTAGGGATAGTTGGGTTGGAGTATCTTCTCCAAGACCCGAGATCAGCAGCGAAAAGGCAGAGAGAAACCACAAGGAGGCAGCACAGACCCAGGAGGGGTTGACAATGGGCCAAAAGGGCCCACGCAAAGCTGACGCAGAACCAAAAGGACTCGCGCAAAAGCAGCGTCGTCTTCCAGTGCAGAAATCCGAAATCTGTCGGGAAGCTGAGATTTTTGAGCTAGGAGGGCTGGACACTGCTCCAGAGGGCAGACGTTTCCCAGTTGGGCTAACGCAAACCCTGTTGAGGTTGACGTAGGGGTAACGCAGAGATAGTCAGGGACAGTTGATTCAACTGCCGGAACAGCCGAAATTATCGGGTAGAGTGAGGTAATCTCACTAAGTTTTTTTACCAATTTATTTTCTCTGTAACTAGATTTCCATAAGGGAATCCAAAGTTGTATTCAAAAACTATTGCTTAATAATATAAAATCCTCAAAGTTGTTGCACCAGTTTTCCCACATTGGGTTTTTCCGAGGACATTTGTCCAAAAAATATTGTGTCACTTGTGCATCATTCTCTATTTGTTATGTTCTTGTTTTAGGCAGCTTAATTAATTAAATTGAAGGCTGCAGTTGTATTAGCTTCGATATTTGTTGTAGGAAGCAGTAGATAATTTGTTTCAGTAATTAACAGATAGGAGAAGCTTAATCAATTGCTGTAGTAGGTGATTCGGGTGGGATTCTCAAATTTTCACATGGTATTAGAGCATCGCAGGTGAAGCAAGAAAAAACAGTATGAGAGACCCAACGCTGGGCAAAAGAGGGAGTTCGAAAAAGCTATAGGAGGCAACAATTCGAAACCCCAGAGATTTTGCACAGTTCTAGCCGAAGGGCTGAAATTTCAAGGCAATCCCTCTCCTAGTGAGTCGACGGAGAGGACTTCCAGATCGAGTTTCTGTCGGGGCAGAGGGAGCAGCGCAGAAGCCTCAATCTGAGGAGCACTGGTGGGACAAAATCTTTTCTGCAGGTCGTTTTTGCTAGGCAGAAAGATGTCAGAGGAGAAGGAAGGAGCACAGTTGAGGGAATTTCTTCCTCAGTAAGACTTCCCACCAAGAAATTCGTTTTCTTATTGGCTGAGCAACAGCAGTAAGAACCAGAGATGAGATTTTCAACATTTGTGGCAGAAATGGCAACCAGTGGCTTGAGGGATCAAGACAAGTTGGATGGGGCATCCAACTACGTCATCTGGAAGGAAAAAATGTCATTCCTTCTAGATGAGCATGCCCTCAAGACATACGTCGATAGCGTGGTGGTTGTCCCTACAGATGTAGATCCATTGAAGAAATACAAGGCTGAGACAACAAAGGCAAAAAGAATGATCTTCGATAGAGTGAAGGATCATGTGGTATGTCACATTGCTAGCAGAGGGACTGCTGAGGAGATGTGAGATGCTTTTTCTACGTTATATCAGGGATCTTCTGAGTAGCGGAATATGTACCTTGAACAGAAGCTGAGATCTACTCAGATGTAGAAGGGGGAGCGTGTGGATCCATTCCTCACGAAGCTTCAGGAGACCCGTGATGAATTGTCTATTGTGGGGCATACACCTCAAGATTCAGAGTTGAATAGATTGAGCCTCAATTGTCTCAGATGAGTGGCAAGTCTTTGTCCAGAGTATCCTGGGCAAAGCAGCTTTGCCGAATTGGGATGAGATGTGGGCAACTCTAAAACAAGAGGAGTTAAGGAGAGACTTAGTCAAGGTTAAACTTGACGGAAGCAGCAGCGGTGGGTCGAAGAACAAGGAGGAGGAGGAGAACGCAACCCTTGCATCCAAAGGGCAGCAAGAGCAGTGGAGGCGGAAGAAGGACGTCTCGAAGATCAAATGCTTCAAGTATGGTGAAATGGGTCACTACGCAACACAGTGTCCTCTCAGGAAGAAGGACAAAGATGAGAAGCACAATCTGAAGGCTGCACCCACAAAGATCAAGGAGGAGGAGTTCACCATGACAAATGAGATACCTCCAGGAAGGAGGTGGGTTGATTTGGAGTTGTAGTTCGAAAGAGCTAAGATGGGCAGGATCCTTGACAAGCCCACCTCTCGGATCAATTCCTCGCTACGGGAGCCTAGATCAAAAGTAGCAGGATGGACTAGTGTCAGTTGGTGCAAAGGAGTGTTGGAGTGACAAATGAAGTAGCTAGAAAGCCAAGTCTGAGCAGCGTTGTGTAGAGTTGCAGTAGTGCAGGGAGGCACAGTGCAGTAGCAGCAGCAGCGCAGTGGCTATAGAGGGATAGTGTGGGACTAGCAGCAACCAGATCTTCAACATCGAGTTGCATCTATGTTGAACACTTGCTCAGTAATTTGAGATGTTTTTCCATTGTTGATGCAGTAGCAGCAGCAGTTTGCAATGCAAGAGCAGTGGCAGTGCCAGCAGCAGCACAGATGCAGTGTTGACAATGGCAAGGTCAGCAACAGTACAGGTGCAACAGCAGCACAGTAGTTGATGGACAATATGTTAGACATCAACAGTGTAGAGGACGATGATATGAAGTTAGGGTGATGCTTCAGTGGGAGGCATTGCTAGAGCACATTCCTCGCTAAGAGGGAGTGTTGATTTCTGGTAACATCGGATGTGCTCCAAGTCTCAAATTTTGCAGGGAGGCTTGAGCACATGTATTCCAAAGAACCCAGAAAGCGTTTTGGGAAATTCCACCCAAAAACAGTTTTATTAAAATAATTAATTATTTTTAAAGGGACCCTAAGTCTAAACTTAGGAAAATAAAATAATTAAAGGATATTAATATAAACTATGGGTGTAACTTCTAGAAGAAGACGAGGATCAAGCAGAAATGATCTTAGCCATTGATTAGCTTCTAATCTGGGTCATTGAATGTCAACAAGGAAATTATTTAAGGAGGCTTGAGGGTCACTTGGAAAGAGACACAGAGAGAGTTCAGAGAATCAATTTTCTGAAGCACAGCAACTGCAGGGATATTTTTGATAGTGAGCTTTTGCAGTGAGGGGCAGGGATAGTTGGGTTGGAGTATCTTCTCCCAGACCCGAGATCAACAGCAGAGAGGCAGAGAGACACCAGGAGGAGGCAACGCAGACCCAGGAGGGGTTGACGTTGGGCCAGAAGGGCCCACGCAAAGCTGACGCAGAGCCAGAAGGGCTCACGCAGAAGCAGTGCAGTCTTCCAGTGCAGAAATCCAAAATCTGTCGGGGAGTTGAGATTTCTGAGTCAGGAGGGCTGGAAACTGCTCCAAAGGGCAAACGTTTCCCAGTTGGGCTAACGCAGAGTCTGTTGAGGTTGACGCAGGGCCTACATAGGGCCAGCGCAGAGATAGCTGGGGACAGTTGGTTCAACTGGCGGAACAACGGAATTGTTGGGTAGAGTGAGGTAATCTCACTAAGTTTTTCTGCCAGTTTATTTACTCTATAACTTGATTGTCAGAAGGGCATCCAGAGTTGTATTCAGAAACTACTACTGAATAATATAAAACCCACAAAGTTGTTGCACCGGTTTTCGTGCATTGGGTTTTTCAAGAGACATTTGTCCAAAAAACACTCTGTCACTTGTGCATCTTTCTCTATTTATTTTGTTCTTGTTTTGGGCAAATTAATTAATTAAAGTGAAGGCTATAGTTGTATTAGCTTCGATATTTGTTGTAGGAAGCAACAGAGAATTTGTTTCAGTAATTAACAAATAGGAGAAGCTTAATCAGTTGTTGCAATAGGCGATTCGGGTGGGATTCTCGAATTTTCACAAGTGACGCCATTAATAAAAAGAGCTCACTTCTTACAAACATTTGTCTATTTTTATATACATTGTGTGGAGTGGTTTTTATTTTCATATTTCTTCTTGATTATGTGCTAATTCATGTTTAATATATTTTCTTTAATAATAAGCAAAATTACACTAAGGTTAACAGAACTTGCCATTCAAGCGCTGCATAGTCACGTGGAAACAGTGAACTGGGAGGGAACCCCACTTAGGCATTTTGTTTTGCAAGTAGATCAATCCAAGCAACCCAACCATTCTAAACAGAAGCTTCAAATAGTGTAATATTTTGACTTCATTACAGACAGGATTTGAAGATCGAAATTGCCACATCGAAAGGGGCTGCTCCTAAGTGAGTTCAAAAATTATTAAAGGGGTTAATTCAATAGTGAGGGTGAATCTTTTTCAAGACCAAACGCACTTCCTTGAGCTATCAAGCAAGATAAACTTAAGAAGGTCTTAATTTAACATTGCCGCAAGTGTGAGGTAAGTACAACACAGGTATAAGCTCAACAACCACTTTTTTTTCTAAAAAAATTCCAAATCTTTATTTTCAGCATTTAGTTTAGGATCAATTAGCGTGTTCTTTCTTCGTACATTTATTTTTATTAGCAAGCATTACCTTGGAGAAAATTGATAAATCTAACCAAGCATATGTACAAGTAACATTTTTTACATATTTTATGCTTGTATCTAATTGAGTTATTTTGCAGATCAAGGAAATTATTGGCTATAGCATACAAAATATGCAATAAAATCAGAGGTTTCAGCATTCCAGGTAAGTAATCACTTCAAGAAACCTCTCTCATTACTCTACCATATTTAATTTTTATGTTATTCATCATTTAGAGCAATTTTATATGTAATCTCCATCCATATTAAAGGCATAATTTAAAATTTGGAAATTCTTGGGCATTTTTCCCAAGAGGGTTTCACCCATAATTCTAAAAAAGCAATTTCCATCTTGCTATAAATTGAATTCCTAGATATTTTAGGTTGAGGAGAGGCCTCACAAGACTCAAAATTGATCACCACACCTCTCCACCCTCCGACATAAAATCTAAAAGTTTCAGTAGTTTCGGTTGTTCTGACAGTTTTGGATTCTGCATGACAGGCATCTTTTCTGCGTCAGTTCTCTCGGCTACTGCGTTGCTTCTACGTCAGCTCTCCTGGCTATTTCGGCAGTTTTGGTTGTTCCGACAGTTCTGGATTCTGCGTGACAGACATCTTTTCTGCATCAACTCTCCCAGCTACTGCGTTGCCTCTCCGCAAGCTCTCTCCACCTCTCTGTTCTGTATTTTTTGAAAAGTCCTTCTCCCGGATTCTCTCTGCCCCTTAGCTGCAAGATCTCCCCAATCGATTTTCCTCCTGAGAACTTCTCACCTCAAAAAATCGATTTCCTCAATCTCTCTGTTTGTATTTCCAAATGAACCTCAAGCCTCCATTTTATACTTTTCCTGTTGAGTCTTCAACGGCCGAGATTAAGTCTCTAATCAACGGCTAAGATTAAAACATGACTTGATCCGCCTTCTATATCATTCTCACCCATATTTTGATTAATACTCATTAATATTTTAATTTTCCTAAGTTTAGACTTAGGAACCCCATTAAAAATATTAATTATTTTAATAAAATACAATTCGGGTGGAATTTCACTAAACGGTTTCTGTGTTCTTTAGAACTCATGTGCCTTAGCCTCTCCACCAATTTTCAAGGCTAAAGCACTTCTGATGCTACCAATAACTAACAACGTCCCTGAGGAGAAGAGGACGAAGTTGGAACCCACTGCAGAGAGGGGTATCCTAGTGGGTTATAGTGAGACCAGCAGAGCCTACCGCGTATATCTTCCTGCACAAAGGAAGATTGTCCTGAGTAGGGATGTAACATTTGAGGACACAGCTTTAAGGAGGTCTCGATAGGTTGATCAAGTAGAGCAGCAAGCTCTTCAGCAGGGGGCCACACCACAGGTTTTAGGTGCATCAGGTGGTACATTAGGATCAGGAGGTTCACCTCCTTCAGGGGTGATAGGTTCACATGGCACAGTTTTGCCTGGTACCGATTCACCTTGTGCGGGGTCATCAGGCACAATATCTCAGAGTTCAGGATCTCCCTTGGTTATTTCAAAGCCTTCCTCGCATGGAGGAGAGGCTCCAGTTGAGGATTTTCCCATACCACCACAAGAAACTACTACAGAGAAGAGGAATCCAAGATGGCTTTAGGAGACCCTGAAAGAGGCTCAAGAGGCAGTGGGGAGATGCAAGTGGTCAGTGAGTGTTTTGGGCAAATTTAGTGTTCTTCAAATGCCTAACCCTCTAGACCTAGTAGCTAGTCTAGAAACAACAGACAAAGTAATTAATCATTTTTCCTATAGTTAACAGATAAGAGAAAGAAGAACAAAGGTACAAACCTGTAACTTTCGCTTGATCCCTCTCTCCTTTGACCGATTTCGCTACTCCTTTCCGTACTTAACTCGCTTGGAAAGTTCCTGCACACAAGCCGAGACAGAAACCCATCAAAGCATACAATAATGACGATCTATTAACTAAAAATATCATTGAATCAAGAATACGATATACATCATATAAACACATGAATGGAAAAAGCTTAGAATTCTTTATTAATAGAAGGAAAGATTACAACCCATGTAGATGCATGCTCGATTCAGTGTCATCCTTCCAGCTTCAAACCCTTCTCTCCTCATGAAGTAACAATTTGACATCATCACAATACTCTTGCAAATCTCACTCAAACAGCATTTCCTTAGCTCAAGAAGTTCCAACCTCCCCAAGCCTTTGAATGCTTGGTTAATTTATAGCTGAATGGAGGAGGTTAAGCCATTAATGGCCCTCATGAATGCTTTGCCAAAATTGGGAAGTGGTTCCATGGAGGAAGGGATAATGGATTAAGGTTCATTCATCCTCTTCCTCATCCAAAAGCGAGCTCAATCCATCTGGAAACTTCCAGAAGCATCCATTGGATGAGGAATCCAATGGATTCATTTCAAAAATTCGATGAATCTCGCTCAGCGCAGGTGAAACAAAGGCTAGGTGCGATGCATAGCACCCAGACAGTGTAGTTCCTGCAATGCATTGTAGCCTGATAGAAGGCTCCCTGCGCTGATCTCCTTAGGGACACTTTTTGGATGAATGGTGACATGAAACTCTTGGGAGGCAAGCATGATGTAGGTTAACTTCATTAGGGAATGAAAACAACTGAATTAGGGTTGATGGACCCTAATAATACGGATCTAGAAGCTGGGGTTGATGTGTCCAAATTGACCTATAACAGTGAGGGAGAGTAGGCCGCCAGAGCAGTTAGATGGCTTTGTGGCAGATGTTGTGGAGACAGATACGGCTAGTTTTGAGGAGGTTGCTAGACAGCAAATTTGGAGAGATGCCATGGTGTGTAGGAATTTACAGGGTAAGTTCCTCAGAAAGAACACCAAAAGGACACCGCTCACAACCAGATCTCAAATCAATACACCAGTATTTTTGACGTGGTTAAAACCCTCAAAGTGCAAGGAGGGAAACAGTCCACGGCCTGTCCCAACGTGAGTACTACAGGCAATTTATTAATCAAAGAATGAAAATTTACATAAGCTTCTCTCATGCACGGATTACCCGAACAATGACCCTCCATGCGCTTTAAATAGAACTCATGGACCAATCGGGTGTCAAGCCACGGATCAAGTGTCGGTAATACCGAGGTGAGAGTGAACCGTCGGATCACTACATATCGTGACCGTCGGATTGTAAGTTACAAAATGTACAACGGTAAAGAAACACACTTTACCTAACTCTAACCTAACTCTGTACTAGACCAAGTTGAACTTAACTATATCCTATGTGTCGGAATATCCTAACATCCTCCCTTAAGAACAACTTGGGATAGGACTGAAGGATTTACAAATATGACACAATAGGAGAAGGAAGGAGGCACTAGAGCCTATCCCCCCTTAGTGACAACTTCCTGAACTCCAAGCATATATCGAAGTTTAGTGAACTTCGCCTCTGTGAGAGCCTTTGTGAAGATGTCTGCAACCTGATCATCTGTTGGACAATATTGCACTTCAAGAACATGGTCATGAATGAGCTTTCTGATGAAGTGCATGTGTAGTTCAATGTGTTTGCTGCGCTGATGCTGGACTGGATCTTTGCATAGCTGAATGGCACTTTGATTATCACACCAAAGTGTGGTTGGATGCTGCTGCTCAAAGCCAAACTCTAATAGGATCTGACGAAGCCACAAGGCTTCCTTACTAGCTTCCACGGCACCACGATACTCTGCTTCTGCTGACGAAAGAGAAATGGCAGCCTGTTTCTTACAAGCCCATGTAATAGGTCCTGAACCAAGAGTGAAGACATAACTGGCAGTAGACTTCCGATCATCAGGGTCACCAGCCCAATCAGAATCAGTGAAACCAACTAACAGAGGAGCTGCTTTGGCACTGTAATGAATCCCAAACTGTACTGTACCTCGAACATAACGAAGTATTCTTTTAGCTGCTTTCCAATGACTTTCATGGGGGTTTTGCATAAAACGAGCAACAAGGCCAACAGCAAAGGTGTTAAATACTTCGCTCTTGAGTTTTAAGAAGTATACCCAAGTGCGTCTGGAGAAATCATCAATGAAAGTTAAGAAGTACTTGCAGCCAGAGAATGAAGCAACAGGAAGAGGACCACATAAATCACTGTGCACAAGCTGTAAAGGGGCTGAGGCGTGCCAAGAGGCACGTTTGTCAAAACTGTCCCGATGATGTTTTCCGAGTACACATCCGGAACAAACACCATCTCTGCAAGATACCATAGGAAGACCTGTCACCATATTTTCTTTATATAGATGCTGAAGGGAGCGATAGTTTAAGTGACCAAATCGCTCATGCCAAAGTTTGCTCACTTCATCATTATGAGCAATAAATACTGAGGGAAGATTTGATGACCCAAAGTTGTGAAACTTATACAACCTTTTGGAATCATCAGCAAGACCAGTAGCTAGAATCTGTTTAGGATCTTTTAGATCCTTGATTACAACATCATGAGGTGAAAATTCAACAATTTTACCTTCACCTGAATGAGTTATCTGATAGACAGATAGAAGGTTGCAGGATAAGGTTGGAACACATAATACATCATTAAACTGACCATTGTCTAGATGAACAGTTCCAGTCCCTACAACATTAAGAGATCTATCATCACCAACATATATATTTTTGGTGTTACAATCATTTAAAGAAGAAAACATGGCTTGGTTTTTGGCCATGTGACAAGAGGCTCCAGAATCAATGAGCCACTCATGAGAATGAGAAGAAGAAGAAGATACATTTAATGCATAACCAGACTGAGATGATTGACAATGACATGCAGAAAGTGCCATTCCGGAAGTTGAAGTTGAAGTAGGCTCCACATGGATGTTATGTTTCTTCATTGCGGCTTCCAAGGCTTCCATCTTCTTAAAGCATTTAGATTCTAAGTGGCCATCTCGATTACAAAAGTTACAATGTCTATCAGTCTTCTTCCATTTGTTTTTATTGGTCTTATCATTTTGCTGAAATGATCTTTCATTTTGAGGCTGAGATGGTTTAGGACCATTCTTTTGAGGATATGACTTCTTAGGATTCTTTGAATTTGGTTGCTGCTGGGCGGCTAACGCTTTCGTGGAAGAGTTTCCAAGATTAAGAAGACCAAGGTGTAAGAGTTTTTCTTGTTCTCTTATTAAGGAATCACAAAAGGAGTCAAAGGAAGGGGCCTTGTAGTCTTTTCCTTGACAAATGAAAGCTTCCCTTGTAGAATGGAAAGTGGAAACAAATACAGAGTAGGCTGGTCCCAACTTAGTAAGGATGGAATAAATAAGGTTACCATCTTCTTTCTTAACTTTAACACCTTCCAAGAGATATCTAAGGGTTTTGAATTTGGACAAGAAATCTTCAATGCAAGAAAAATTATTAGGATCCAAAGTAAGCAGCTCATTTTCAAGTTGATGGGCTCTAATTTCATTTTTAATCCCAAAAACTTTAGCGAGTTTTTCTAATGCTTCATGAGGAGTCTCAAGTTCTGCAATGTGGAATCTAAGATCAGGAGAAATAGACATCCCTATCAAACCACGTGCTTGATCTTGTCTATTTTCCCATTTTGCAGCCTTGTCTTCATCTTTTGGTTTCTTCTCTTGGTCTGTGGCTATTCTGAAGAGACCTTTACTTCTAAGTAAATCTTCCATGTAGGCTACCCATTGGAAGTAGTTAGTGCTGTCAAGAATGACTTGGCATGGACTTTCCATTTTTTTTAAAAAAACTGAAGCTGAAGATGCTGAAAGTAAGTGTTCCAATGGATAGATCTCGAAAAAATAGGCGGTTTTAAAAAAAAACGGCTCTGAAAAAGGCTTCCAGATGAAGAAGTTATGGCTTTTTGAGCGTGAAACGAAAGGGGTTCCTCACTGGAACAGATGCTCCGAACGCAACAGAGCAGTCCTCTCGGCCCGAAAGCAATCAGAAACAGCAGATCTAGGAAACAACAGCCGCATGCAGTTCTACCGGCTTCAGATTTGGATCACCAACGGACGCGGCCCTCAAATAGCTCTGATACCATGTAGGAATTTACAGGGTAAGTTCCTCAGAAAGAACACCAAAAGGACACCGCTCACAACCAGATCTCAAATCAATACACCAGTATTTTTGACGTGGTTAAAACCCTCAAAGTGCAAGGAGGGAAACAGTCCACGGCCTGTCCCAACGTGGGTACTACAGGCAATTTATTAATCAAAGAATGAAAATTTACATAAGCTTCTCTCATGCACGGATTACCCGAACAATGACCCTCCATGCGCTTTAAATAGAACTCATGGACCAATCGGGTGTCAAGCCACGGATCAAGTGTCAGTAATACCGAGGTGAGAGTGAACCGTCGGATCACTGCATATCGTGACCGTCGGATTGTAAGTTACAAAATGTACAACGGTAAAGAAACACACTTTACCTAACTCTAACCTAACTCTATACTAAACCAAGTTGAACTTAACTATATCCTATGTGTCGGAATATCCTAACATGGTGGAGGACTATGCCTCTATCATGAAGAATGATGTCTGGGAAGCAGTGCCACGTCCTGATGGGAAGTCAATTGTGAATTCCAGGTGGTTCTACGAGGTCAAACATGCTATAGATGGCAACGTTGAGAAGTTCAAAGCTCGGTTTGTGGCGTGAGGGTTCTCACAAGTAGGAGGAGTTGACTATGAGGAGATTGTTACCCACCACTTGTGGGTAGTTATATATATGAGAGAAATTTTCTCCTAGATGGTCCTCAGCCGGCAGCCCCTTGCAGCCACCAAATAGCTCGATGTGTCATTTTCCCCACCACCTGAGCCAGCCATGTGGTCCCTCAACCACTTGTCATGAATATATGTTTGAAGGTGGGCCTTCTGACCCCAAAGGTATGGCTTTTCATTGGTATAATTGAGTAATTTTCCTTACTTGTCATGGGCACTTTTGGGCATGGATTGGTGGGTGGATTCTGCGGAAAGAATGGGTTAGGCTTGTATTCTTCTCTCCAATGACTTCTTTTGTGGTTACCCTTCTATCCTAGTCCCGTGGGATCCCCTTTACTAACCATTTGGCTTTTGGGTTGGCACTACATGGGAAATCTCAATTTTGGTTGTGTGGTCCCGCTTCCCGATACCACCTACATCATTCCCTTTCCACTCATTTTACCCACATTCATATATTTTCTCGTCCGGGTCCACATGTGTCCATTGGATCCACATAGGGTTAGCCTTCTCCTCCCCTTGTCCACACCTTGGGTCATGCTTGGAACGATGCCCCAGAGATTGATCAGCTAAAAAAACAAAAAGCATAATTTGGCAACTCTCAACAAGAAATGTACCACAAAATGCACAAGATGGTCGGGACATACAAATTTATTAAGTGAGCAAAAGTCAAACATGAGCTCTACCCATTATCCATGGCCATCATCTTGGTTCCTATGGGCCCCAGATGAGCCCCCTCTATCATTAAGGAACCCATGATTGTCCCAACCCCTAGTGGGTGATGAACCGAACCACCTTAAAGGGGTATTCACTGCTACATCTCACACATCATGATCTCCATCCCACGAAGCCTCGAGCAATTATGAAGAAAAATCAATAAAAGGCAAAAAGCATATGAAGAAGGGTGGAAAAACAAAGGATGGGAAAGTCATTTACCATGATTTGCTCCCTCCTACACTTATATACCCAGATATGGGCTTTCCCTGTTATAGATACCCTTGCACCTTGACATGTGACTTGGATGTTTCCCCTGATCCCCACTCCATTCCATCATTATATCATTTGCCACCTACACTTGAAGGATGCACCATGGACATGTCACCCCCTTTAGAGGTTGGAACCACCTAATAGGGTCCTTGGCTAACCCCCTATTGAGCTTGGAGACACTTATACATACCAAAGCCCACTATGGAAGGGCATGCCACCATAAAGTGCCCCAATGGTTCCACGACATGTGAGCTATTTTACATGATTATTCTAATGATTTGTTGTATTGGAGGGCAAGGAGACGCATTGGATCTTATGCAGGATTGCAAGTGGATTGCCATTTGGGGCTTGGTCTCCCTATACGAGGTCATAGCCCTCCAGAGGGCCACATTGGCACTTATAGGGTGACTGTTGAGAGCCATGGGCCTCCACCATAGCCAATATTACTTCATGGATCCCCAACAGTGTTTGTTGATTGCTCCTATTCAACCTTTTTGGATGAGGATGATGCACCTGTTTCACCATGCCCAACCGGATCCACAGATGCACCATACACTTGGTAGATGTTCTAGGGACCAGAGGATTATTCCCCGCTACAGAGCCAGGGCTTATATCATCATTCTAGCCCTTACAGATGGTCTACAGGTACTTCCGATCCATTTGGAGACCCATGAGGATGACCTTATGCCCCCACACCATTTGGGAGCACCACAGGTTTTTGCTTGGAGAACAAGGGGCCAAACCCTTGTCCACTATGATGGGAGTCCATTTCTTCATCATGGCACCCTTTAGACTTCATTTGGCTTCCTCAAAGGCCCAACGATTCACTTTAGTGATCATTCGACCCTTTTGAGAGGTTTATTCATGTATTATTGAGCTATTTGGTGGGCTTGTCACCAAAAGTATTGTTATTATGCACATTATTTTATTTTAGGGGCTCAATTAGGCCAAATTAGCTAAACTGAACTCATTAGAGATTGTATAAATAGATGAGAGGTGATTCATTGTCTCATCATTACATGGATTGGATCATATCTTCTTATGAGATTTTCACTATCTTTTGAGGATGAGACTTTTTGGATGACTGGATGAATTTCGATGTTTGGTTATTCTTCTTTGTCTTGGAGCTTCTATGATTGGCATATCTTGGTGATTGGATATATTCTTCTTACATGTAAGTACTATGTTAATGCTATTTTGATTCTTTATTTTGCTGCATTCTATTCTCGCTATTCTAGGGTTAATTTGTTGCTTTTCTTGGAACGAAATTGTGGAAATTAAATCTCTAAATAGTGTTGCATCATGATTGGGTCGTGTTTGGATGAATGAATGTTCCTAGAGACATCCTTGTCTTGACAAGTCACCAAATATTGTTGAACCAGAACGAAGTATAAATGGCCTTGAAGCTACTTTCGTTAAGCCCTAATGCCAACGAAGTTGTCTTTTAGGCCTCCTTGATAAGTGGAAATCAATCCAAACTCTAAATCTTCGATGACTCCATCTCTCCCAAAGGACAAAGCACTAGTCCTCCTCAGGTGATCTCTCTAAAGCTTATTTCTTTCCCTTCCCCTCTTTTTCTAGGCTTAGCCTACATAAGCCACCTAGGGCATCAATTATCTCACAATCTAGCCATCCAAATACTTCGATTTTTGGTCCACAAATGCGTTGGTGTGTCCTCAAGAATCCCTCCAATTTTCATGAGATTTTGACAATGGGATCTTGAGATATCGCAAGCCCTAACTCGAAGACCAATTCTTTTCCTTGTTTTCCCTTAGGCTAGAAACCTCACTGGGATCCTTGCATTTCCTTTCATTGAAAATTCATTCCTTGATCCCTGTACGACATATTGACATATCATTATTGGCGACTCTATTGGAAGAACGAAGCCCTGGTTCTTCATTGAAGTTCAAAGTGAATGCTTGTAGGGTGAAGCAAGCATTTGTTAAGGCAATTTTAGTTCACCCTGGCAACTCCCATGATATCAATATATAAAGATCAATGGCTTCTAAAAAGCTTCATGAGTGGTTTCCTGCTTTGGATATCACATGGGTCCCAGGACACCCAAATGGCCTGGACTAGAAGATTTCGCAAAATATGCCACAATTCAAGGGTGATCCATCCACAACAATGGACCACATAGCAAAACTTATGAAGCATGCTTCCGAAGTTAATGTGGTCCATCTAGATAGCCTCATGGAGTTATTTATTACTTCTATTGAATACAAGCACCGAGGTTGGCTCGACTCGCATGAGCCTGAAAGCATTTAATCGTTTATCAAGTTGCTCAACAAATTCATAGAGTATAAGGGACCCAAACTCCAATCTAATGAAGTTGCTTGTGAAAGCCTAGAGGAATCCCTCCGAAGGGAAGGTCTCATTAGTCAAGATGAAGCAGTTGGAGACAACCTTGAGGATCTTAGTGATGAGCACGAAGATGAGTCCTCATTAGACCCAAATAATGAACAAGAAAGCACAGGTGCTGGGAAGGATGAGTTTATGGAAAATGAAATTGAGACAAACCTTACCTTTCTCAAGGATATTACTCCCGATGACTCCTCTTCTGAGAACCTTGAGAAAGATGATCCCACTAGCCCCTTTGAAGATGTCAATGGAGATTACTTCCATATTGAAAAGGAGAAGTGGGAAATTATTGGTCCTCAATTTGACTATGCTCCCATTTATGACACCGACAAGGAGGATGAGGTTGAGAGTGGTCCTCCCTTTCTCCTATGCATTATTTATGAGGACACATCCATCGATACCCTTGGGAAGGAGAATTATCATTTTCCCTTGCATGAAAAGGAGTAGTTGGAGATGATTAACTCTCCTTTTTGGAAGACCCTATCTTTGGCACCAACAATGATAGGATCGATAACGCCCTTGCTCATACCCACCATCCCTATGATTCTAGGAGTATATTCAAATCACTTGAGCCTCTAGAGTTGGATTTTAATGAAAAGGATCTCGTTGAGACTTCACATTCCCCTTTTCCCTTTTCTAGTGCTCATCATCTTGAGTCTTCATCGAGTGATTCCCTCGCCCCTTGTCATACAATCTCAAGTTACTGTGAGCCCTTTCCCACTTCCAAGTATAGTCTCAAGGAAGAGCCCCTCTTTGATTATACTTCACCTCCTTGGACACCCTCAGTGTTTTGATCACTCCATGACCTCCCCTCTCCAATATATCCATCACCTTGAGCAACCTATTTGTTTCACTCCTCCTTTCCCTCACCCTTCATTCCCCTCTTATCACAACCTTGTGGCATCTACAAAGCATAATTTTATAAATAATGATTGTGATAGGGAGTTCTTGAGAGTGATCTTCCACTCCACCATTGTGTACTTAAGGGAAAGCCCCACACTTCTAGATTGACCTATTCTCATTCCCCTAGGGTTTCCTTTTACCTCGAATGGACATCACATTTTCCCACCTCCCACTCACTTCATCCCCCATGTGATTGTGTCCATATTCGCTGTGGGATTTTCTATATGAGTAATCATACTAGCAATCATATGTATATTGATATAATGATATGTTGGTTACATTGGCTCTATGATTACACTGAGTATTAACCTTACTATATGCATGTTAGGGTAGGATGCAATGCATTTTGATTTTCACATTAGAACTAACACCATATGATATTTCTTATGGTAGACTAGTTGCATTTAGATTTAAATTTGCATATTTTTTTTTGTTGATTTTTCAACCTAACACTAAGCATGGGTAATCATAATACACCATAGAAACATGTTGCATCGTGTGCTTAGTCTTTGTATGTGCAGGTAACAGCGAACAGGTCTATGGTAACTAAGAGATTGTTGGTGTTCTCATGACCTCTCATTCGAGTAGCTTCGTGCACTTTTCTGAGACCTCATGTCCCAATTGGAGCCAGATGTTACCCACCACCTGTGGGTAGTATATATAGGAGAAAAAATTTCTCCTAGATGGTCCTCAGTCGGCAGCGCCTTGCAGCTGCCAAATAGCTCGATGTGTCATTTTTTCTACCACCTGAGCCAACCATGTTGTCCCTCAACAACTTGTCATGAATGTATGTTTGAAGGTGGGCCTTCTGACCAAAGGTATGTCTTTTCAATGGTATAGTTGAGTAATTTTCCCTACTTGTCATGGCCACTTTTTGGCATGGATTGGTGGGGGGATTTGGCGGAAAGAGTGGGTTAGGCTTGTATTCTTGTATCCACTGGCTGCTTTCGTGAGTACCCTTGTATCATACTTCCGTGGGATCCCCTTTACTGGCCATTTGGCTTTTGGGTTGGCACTACATGGGAAACCTCGATTTTGGTTGCATGATACCGCTTCCCGATACCACCTACATTACTCCCCTTCCATTCATTTTACGCCCATTCATCTATTTTCCCATCCGAGTCCACATGTGTCCACTGGATCCACATAGGGTTAGCCTTCCCCTCCCCTTGTCCACACCTTGGGTCATGCCTGGAACGATTCACAAGAGATTGATGCAACTAAAAAGAAAAGAAAAAGCATAATTTGGCCACTCTCAACAAGAAATGTACCACAAAATGCACAAGATGGTCGGACATACAAATTTAGCATGTTAGCAAAAGCCAAACATGAGCTCTACCCCTTATCCAAGGCCATCACCATGGTTCTTATGCGCCCTAGATGAGCCCCCTCTATCATTAAGGAACCCATGATTGTCCCAACCTCTGATGGGCGATGAACTGACCCACCTAAAGGGATTATTCACTGCTACATCTCACACATCATGATCTCCATCCCTTGGAGCCCCGAGCAGTTATAAAGAAAAATCAATAAAAGGCATATGAAGAAGAGTGGGAAAACAAAGGTCAGAGTAACTCAAGTACCATGATTTGCTCCCTCCTACACTTATATACCTAGGTATGGGCTTCCCCTGTTATAGGTACCCTTGCACCTTGACATGTGGCTTGGATGTTTCCCCTAATCCCCACTCCATTCCACTATTATATCATTGCCACCTACCACTTGAAGGAGGCACCATGGACATGTCACCCCCTTTAGAGGTTGAAACCACCTAATAGGGTCCTTGGTTAACCCCCTACTGAGCTTGGAGACACTTATACATACCAAAGCCCACTATGGAAGGGCATGCCACCAGGAAGTGCCCCACTGGTTCCATGACTTGTAAGCTCTTTTACTTGATTATTATAATGATTTGTAGTATTGGAGGGCAAGGGGATGCATTGGGTCTTACGCAGGATTGTAGGTGGATTTCCATTTGGGGCCTGGTCTCCCTGTATGGGATCCTAGCCCTCTAGAGGGCCACATTGGCACTTATAGGGTGAGCATTGTGAGCCATGGGCCTCCACCATAGCCTATATTACTTCATGGATCCCCAACAGTGTTTGTTGATTGTTCCTATTCAACCTTTTTGGATGAGGATGATGCACCTGTTTCACCATGTCCAGTCGGCTCCACAAATGCACCATACACTTGGCAAATGTTCCAGGATCCAAAGGATTATTCCCCGCTGCAAAGCCAAGGCTTATGTCATCATTCTAGCCCTTACAGATGGTCTACAAGTACTTCCGATCCATTTGGAGAACCATGAGGATGACCTTGTAGAGCACCACAGGTTTTTGCTTGGAGAACAAGGGGCCAACCCCTTGTTCACTATGATGGGAGTCTATTTCTTCATCATAGCACCCTTTGGACTTCATTTGGCTTCCTCAAAGGCCCAACGATTCACTTTATTGATCATTCGACCCTCTTGAGAGGCTTATTCATGTATTATTGAGCTATTTGGTGGGCTTGTCCCCAAAAGTATTGTTATTATGAACATTATTTCATTTAAGGGGCTCAATTAGGCCAAATTAGCTAAATTGAACTCATTAGAGATTGTATAAATAGATGGAGGTGATTCATTCTCTCATCATCACTTGGATTAGATCATATCTTCTTGTGAGATTTTCACTATCTTTTGAGGATGAGACTTTTTGGATGAATGGATGAATTTCGACGTTTGGTTATTCTTCTTTGTCTTGGAGCTTCTATGATTGGCATATCTTGGTGATTGGATATATTCTTCCTACATGTAAGTACTATGTTAATGCAATTTTGATTCTTTATTTTGTTGCATTCATGATATTGGGATTTTCGTTATTCTAGGGATAATTTGTTGCTTTTCTTGGAACGCAATTGTGGAAATTAAATCTCTAAATAGTGTTGTATCATGATTGGACCATGTTTGAATGAATAAATGTTCCTAGAGATATCCTTGTCTTGACAAGTCACCAAATATTGTTGAACGAAATTTAAATGACCTTGAAGCTACTTCCATTAAGCCCTAATTCCCAATGAAGTTGTCTTTTAGGCCTCTTTGACAAGTGGAAATCAATCCAAACTCTAAATCTTCCATGACTCCATCTCTCCCAAAGGACAAAGCACTGGTCCTCCTCTAGTGATCACTTTAAAGCTTATTTCTTTCACCTTCCCCTCTTTTTCTAGGCCTAGCCTACATAGGTCACCTAGGGCATCAATTATTTCAAAATCTAGCCATCCAAATACTTCGATTTTTGGTCCACAATTGCATTGGTGTGTCCTCAAGAAGCCCTCCAAATTTCATGAGATTTCGACAGTGGGATCTTGAGATATCACAAGCCCTAGCTCGAAGACCAATTCTTGCCCTTGGTTTCCCTTAGGCTAGAAACCTCACTGGGATCCTTGCATTTCCTTTCATTGAAAATTCATTCCTTGATCCCTTTCCCCTCCCTAATTAGGTCAAGTATATCATTGGTTGCTAAATCCTATCCTCTTGACCTAACCTCAGGTCCACTTGGTCCCGTGTGGTCCCATGCACTATCAAGGTTAATTCTTCAAAGATCACCTGGAACCCAAGTTTCCACAAGAATTCTAGGGCTTAGGGATCTCCTTTATAAGACACATACTCAAAACCTAACCCTTGAAATTCTCCCCAAGCCCTTCCTAGAGAGCCTTCCATCTTGTCTTCCAAGACAAGCAAGCCACAATCTTGAGCCTCTCTTGTGAATAGGCTTCTAGGATCACCCTTCATCCTATCTTTGATCTATTCATCTTGGTAATCCTCATCATACCAAATCTCCTCCCATCCATGAAAGTCTGTAAAAAGTAGGGAACTTTAGCTGACATGACAGTGGGCTATTGCTCCATTGTTTCCCTTGACCTAGTAATTGTCCCTTTAGGATTCCCTCCTAGGACCCCTGCTAGTTTGAACGGTAACAGGGATGCCATGGTGGAGGAGTATGCATCTATCATGAAGAATGATGTCTGGGAGGTAGTGCTACATCCTGATGGGAAGTCAGTTGTGACTTCCAGTTGTGAGTTGCATGGGAGGGAGTCTCATGTTTGTAGGCTGAAGAAACCCGTGTATGGATTGAAGCAAGCATTGAGGGCATGGTACGAGAGGATAGATGCCTACTTGCAGCAGATGGGTTTCCAGAAGAGTGATGTAGATCCGAACCTATACTTTATCTTAGTAGGGGATGATCCATTCATTCCGGTACTGTATGTGGATGACTTGTTTATTATAGGAGAGGACAGTATCATCCAGCACTACAAGAGAGATCTTGCTTCAGAGTTTGATATCACTGATATGGGGTTGATGCATTACTTTTTGGGGTTGCGGGTCTGGCAGGAGGATGGGCACATCTTTGTGGGACAGGGAAGGTATGCAGGTGGTATCTTGAGGATATTCTGTATGGATGGTTGTAGGCCTATGGCGACTCCTATGATGTTGAGTCTGAGTTGGTGGATCCCACTTTGTATCGTCAGCTGATCAGGTCATTGATGTATCTAGTCAACACTAGGCCAAATATTTGTTTTCCAGTCAACATATTGAGTCAGTTTATGATGGAGCCTAGGAGAGCACACTGGTTCGCTGCAAAAAATGTGCTTAGGTACTTACAGGGCATAGTGGATTATGGTTTGGACTATGTCAGATGTGATGGGGTCAAATTGATTGGTGGCACAGAATAAGATTGGGCTGCCAATGTCAGTGACCGGAAGAGCACTTCTGGATGTTGTTTCTCATTGGGCTCAGCGATTGTGTCATGGTTTACCAGGAAACAGAAGTCAGTGGCATTTAGCAACGCAGAGGCAGCGTATATAGCACTTAATCAAGCAGGGTGTGAGGCATTATGGCTTCGCAAGATGCTTCATGGATTATTTGGTCAAATGCTGAGACCAACTATGATTTACTTTAACAATCAAAGTTGTATTAAACTCTCCGAGAATCCAGTATTTAACGACCAGTCAAAGCATATAGAGATCAAATACCACTTCATCAGAGACTGGGTTCAAAGCGGAGTAGTGAAGCTTGAGTATATATCCACTGATGAGCATGTAGCAGACATTCTCACCAAGACTTTGCCAAGAGGCAAGCATGTTTTCTTCAGAGACAGGATGGGAATGGTGAGAAACACCTTCCTCGGTAAGAGGGAGTGTTGGAAATAGTACCAAGGAGAAGTGTTACTAGGCATTTATCCCTTTTAGCCTAGTAGACACATTAATTAGTTTTGTCTTGGTGACATTTATGAGTTAAATTAACTTCATGGGTGGAAAGAGTACTTAAAAGTGTTGTACCATGTACTTTTTCTAATATTAAAGTCACTTGTACTATTAAAGCGACTTTATGTGTAAAGTACGGTGTATTTTTCTAATATTAAAGCAAGGTAAAAAATCACTTTATGAGAAAAATAGATATTTTTGGCTCCCAAAAATATCGCGATATTTCCGAGATATCGGCGATATCTCGGCAAAATATAGCGAGACGATATAAAATATCGCCAGGCGTGTTTTGCCGCGGCTAGAAAAAGGAAAAATCGTTTTTTTCTTCATTTTTGTTTCTGAGTGTTAGAGAAGGAAGGGGAAGAGTTTTGTGGTGGTTGTCAAGGAGGGTTTGAGGATCAAACAACGATTATCACCACCAAGTTTTTTTTGTGGATCAAAGATTGAAGAATAGTGAGACAAACTTCATTTCTTCCATTAACAGGTATGTTCTTAAAAACCCCTATGTTAATGATTTTTTCATAGATTTAGGGTTATGCTTGCTTGCCTCTTTGCCTACCAACATTTTGTTTCTTTGTTTTTTTCCATTTGCTATGATTTTCATGCCCATGAGCCAATGCAAGGGTTTCTCCATATTTGGGCAGCAAGCTTCATTTTTTGTCAACTTTCTTATGCACCCTCTTATTGCCATTTTTCATTCACATTGCAAAATGAAAATAATGTAGTAATTTTTTTTAAATGAGGTGGTTATTACTTATTATTTTTTGTGTTGGGGGGTTTAATGCCAATTTTTTGTTTTTTTGTGCCCTAGGTTTGAATTAGTTCACTACAAATGTCAAATATGCCAAAAGCCTTGGACCCATTTTGAGAGTATGGGGAGGTTGTTGGTGGGGCAAATCAGGCATATATATCGTGCAAATTGTGTGGGACCAAGATATCAGGAGGGGTTCCACGATTGAAATACCATCTGGCTAGACTCTCTACACATGATGCAGATGTAATGCCTTGTATGGTTTCTAGTGCAAAGGTTATACAAAAAGCTCTTGAAGCAATTGTTGAACAAGACAGAAAGAAAGTTGCTAGGGAGAGGCCAATGGTCTTAGATAAATAGCTACTAGTTTTATTTGTTTTGCAACTTTTGCTACATATAAGTTTATAACTCATAATGATGAAATACTTTTAAAGTTTTATATATGTGATGTTATTTTGTGTGAGTCATTGATTGGACAATTATCAGGGATCAGTAGGATATGTGATGTTATTTTGTTTGAGTCCTTGATTGGACAATTATCAGGGATAAGCAGGATTTGGTATCGCCTTTGAAGTTTGATGTATCATTTCTATTTGACATCATATATATCAGTGCCTTCTTCATATTTATGTGCCAATGTGTTTAGTTCATGTTGTTATTGCTTTATATGTTTAGAAATCTGAAGAAAAAAAATGAACATATTATGTATTTTTTATGATTGCCGATATTTTCGCCGATATTGCCGATAAGATATTTTCTAGACCCTCGCCGATATTTTGCCAATACCAATATCTTCAAAACTGTTTTTAAGTAATGGGGCCAATGTGTGAGGGGGTCAATTGGGAGAGTTAATCTCAACCACACATCTTGAGATTTGGAGATTAAATCTCATCCATTGGATCCTAGGTTTAGGAATTCAATCTTTTCTAAGAGACAAAAGGACAAAACGGAAGCTCATTCTTCACTTCACACTTGAGAGAGCATGAAAAGATGAGAAGAAAAACCTCAATAAGAATTTGCAGTAAGAGAAGGAGAGCTCGAATTCCAAGGAGAAGAGAGGAGCTAGGACACGAATTTCGAAGGGAAGGAGGCAGCATAGAAATCGAGGAAGAGTAGATCGAATTTATAGGGGAGAGAGAGAGAGAGAGAGAGGCACGAAAATCGAGGAACACAGCAGCCAAATTGCAGCACAAATTTTGAGGCACCTGGGCATGAAATTCGAGGGAGGTTGTTGTGTTGTCCTGGCCTGAAATTTGAGGAAAAAATTTCAGGATTGCTGCTACAGGCAGCGTGATTTTCGAGGAGGGTTCCAGCTGTCACTTGGCATGAATTTCGAGGCACTGCAGTGACCCATCAGTGCAGAATTCAAGGCAAATTTGGTACAAAAATACAGGCAGAATTCGGGGTATAGAAATGGAGAAGTTGAGCTGTGATAAAGTGCAGAAATTTTCTGGACTAAATTTTTGTGAAAATCTGAAAAATATCAGTAGGCACAAATTTTCAGATTTGCATTTAATGTTTTAGCTGCTAAGGGAGATAAGTACTGTGATTATTTTATGTACTTAGACTAATTTTCTCAAGCAATAAAATCCTCCTTTGAAGACCAGTTTTCCCCAAGAGGTTGTGGGGTTTTTCCAGGGTCACCTTTACCAAAACTAGTGTCTCACATGTGTAAATGCTTGCAAAAATTATATGTTAATTTTCCGCTAATAGGAACGTGAAAAATAGTAGTACTCTTTGAATGTTTACAATTAATGCATACTGAAATTTATATCAGCATGACAAAACGTGGGTTGGCCCTAAACAACACATGCAAACTTGTAAAATGGGTTAAGGGTGCTGATCATAATTTTTCTACAATGTCAAGTTGTGAACTGCGCTCTCAATGTGAATTTGTGAGCACTGTGCTTGAATCCGGCAGAATTCCTCACACTGTACAACAAATTCAATTTCGGCGGCGAGCAAACTCGATTTTGGTGGTTAACAATGACAAAAAAACCCAAAAATAAACCATGTCGCAGGTTTTAAATGTCACTTTTCATGGGACACATGTCCTAAGAGCCAAAAACGTTAGGGCACATTTTCGACACGTCCAAAACACGTCTCGATTGGAGGACATGAAAAAAAAATGTTTTTGACACATTTTAGGGCATGTTTCATGTCCGACCCATGAAATACAAGACACGAGAACTTGAGGGACATGTCCTGTGACTTAGGTTTTATACAATTGTGGACACAACTTCAGCCACCTTCACATTACAGTTTGAAATCAATCCAATCCACATTTTTTAAATGGGGTTGCCTTCATATTGAGCTTTGGCTACAACTTGGATCATATCGAAGGGGCAATATACCGTATGAAGCCACTATTTGAACATAATGCAAGTCCTCTTTTGAAAATTTGAGCCAAATAAACCAAGAAGGAGGTTCGAACCACTGAGCCATTTTAGTGTTACGTGCCAGTATTTTAGAGCCAAGCTACCTCTACTGTATCAAGTTGATATTATATTGGTTAATTATTGAATGGGTTTGTACACACATATTTTATGCTGAGTCATTCTGTTTTTATTTTATTTGCTGGAGCCAGTTTTGACCAGGTCATGAAATATGCCTGTTCTCTTTAATCCTTAACATGTACATAAAGCAGCCTTCTATTAAGCCATTGGCTATTGCATTGGATGGACAATTGAGGTGGACATAGAACCATGAAGAAATGTGCTAGTATATGGAGCCGCCTACTATTTTCATTTACTGGCCCATGATTTTGTAACATGGGATGTGGAAGAGGGCCATATGGTCCATGGAGCTGCATCAAGATTCATTAAAAACTCAAGTTCTCATTTGGATCATCTCGTCATTGATTCATAGTGATTCATTCCTTAGCCTATAGGAATGATACTTTCACCTACAGGCACCGTATCTTGTGTCTCTTGTTCATGGATTTGTCTTCGCTTCTCATTATGATGTGCTCATGGTTCATGCTGATTTAGAATTTGCTGGTGGTTCCATTAGATCCTTTTCTCTCTTGTGATATCAACATAAATGATGAGAAGCACACCATTTAAGAAATTTTACTATTGGGTATCTCTAAAGAAATTTAGCGTCCCACTGAAAAAAGTGCAGAAAAATTTCACATCCTGAAATTAACCAAAGGAGCAAAAGTAAAACAGGTTTACTCACCAGAACCTCCCACAACAGTTTATTGACTATCAGATAATGCATCATGTTTAGGAGTTTCATAAAGTTAACCAATACACCATTTAACTTTCAACATTACCTGTAACTTCACTGGCTGACTATTATTTTGTATTCCTCTTATAATTAAAGACCATCTTCCATTTGAATGCCCGTAGGCTTTTTACCAAAAGGGTGGAAGTATTGCCAAATGTCATTACTTAAGAGGATTGAGGTATATATATAATTGATATATTATGCTCTTATGCATAAAATTAGAACTTTTCTTAGAAAAGGTTGAAGAAAGGGCACAAGATCATCTGAATATGACACTTACCTGCACCATGTACAAGCGAGAATAAGTTTGATGTAATCCAGTAACAGAATATTGCCTGCAACATGCCAATAACATTAGAATGTCAGAAATTATAGACGCGATTTCATTGGCATTTTATATGCCTCAAATAAGCATATATGGATGAGTGACCAAAAGCAATAGTTGGGAGTGTATGCATATCAATTCCGGCCGCATAGAAGGAACAAACAGAGTCTTATATGAAATTTTTTAGTACAAGTCGGACCTATTAAGGAGTTGAAAAGAGCAGATGTAAGAAAGCATTTCGATACAAGCAACTTGTCATTCCTTTCTGCATCTCTCTGCTTGTCTTTCAAATGACTGAAAAGTAAATGAGCACTGTCCATAAAGTGCACTACAATTTCAATGGTACGGTGAGACGATGACATTTCAATCTTCTGTCTGTTAACTAGTTCTTGTGCTATTCAGAATACCTTCCAGTGTAACTGTTAATTTACATGTTTCTATAACATTCAGTTTTCAATAAAGGATAGATTAAACTTGAAAATATACAGCAAAACCCTGACCACATAAGATATTTTAGGATCACAAAATAAACCTTATTATATTGAGGCAAGGCCCTAGAGCCCCATATGTTTTTCTGATTGAATCAATTACACTTGAGCTTCAAAGTTCAAACATAACTCTACACAACTATCTCAATTTGCCTATTAGAAAATGATCCCAATGATAAAGCAAAAAATTAGACAATCATTACAATATAGGAAACTTTCAAATGTCATTACCAGCAAAGCTTTTAGTTTTTGTGGTACTATTTCCCCATTTTCTCTCATTATAAGTGAGAGGATAAAACTGCAATTGATCTTCTATAAATCTATTTTCGATTGGATGGCATCAACAATACTAGCCATCTGTAAAGTTTAGATGTCAAAGTGGTTAGTGCCTACACTAACCCATGCAGCTAACAGATATGGAGTCAAATCTACATCCCTCTACCTTCCCTTTGTAAGATATATCTTGCAAAAGTTCAATTTATCATTGATATTATTTAACCTTCTATAGGCATTTCCATATATAACTCTGAATCATGATTTGATTTCATATGGCAATAATTCTCACACCCAGTAAATTATACAGATAACATGTAGAAATATGAAGAGAAAACATAAAACCAATGTCAAAGGGTTCGCCAAATTTGGAACCTCAAAAGTATCTTCAAGTTCAATTAAATTTGGTTCAAGTTCATTTTTGCGTCTGCCTTATTTTACCTTAGAGGGTCAGCCTGGAGATCAAATCTCTTAAAATTTTGAAGACTCGTTTAAATTCAAGTTTAATTCGTCAGACTCATTCGGTTTGGGACATCAGGGATGCAGATGAAAAGGTTTCTATAATTGGCTCATTTGTATCCAAACTATACCTCTGCAACTAATACGTACAAGCATCCAACAGTCAACGTATGTTGTATTAATCAATGAATGGATTGAATTGATTTACAATGAGCAATGAAGCTCAATAAATAATACACATGTATTTACAGAAATAGAAATAGCAAGTTTCTACTAAGAAATAGAAACAGCAGGTTTTTTCTAAGAAACTGCTAATAATATCACAGACGATCTTATCCGAACGAGCATTAAACACTAAAACAGCATTATTCTAATACCTTCCCTTAATGCTCAATCTATTTACAACACCTATAGACCCTCTGAATTTTACAAACTTATCAAGAGCAAGGAGCTTGATGAAGATGTCTGCTGGCTGCTCTGTTGTGGGAACATACAGCAACTGAACGGATCCGTCTTCAACACGTTGTCGAATGTAGTGACAATGGGTTTCCACATGTTTTGTTCGTTCATGGAAGACTTGATTCTTGGCAAGTTTGAGCATTCCCTGATTATCACAGAACAAGGGAGTAGGACCTGCCTGGGAAACATGCATATCCGCAAGCATACATCGAAGCCAAACTGCCTCACAAGATTCCTTAACTGCTCCCCGATACTCTGCTTTTGTTGAGGAGAGAGCCACTGCCCGCTGCTTCTTACTAGTCCAGGTGACAGCACCGGATCCCAGACTAAACACATACCCAGCTGTAGATTTACGATCGTCAACCGAACCGGCCTAGTCAGAATCTATGTAACCACTGAGAAAAGGATCGGAATTCCGAGTGTACAGAAGTCCATAATCAGGAGTGCCACGCACATAACACAGCACACGCTTCACTGCTATCCAATGATTAGCCTTAGGAGTTGACATGAAGTGTGAAATGTAGCTCACTGCAACATTGATGTCAGGTCTAGTGGCAGTAAGGTAGATGAGGCTGCCCACTAATTGCCTGAATAAAGCTTCATCCACAAGTGGTGAGGATGACTGAGTTGAAAGTTGAGCCCTAGTTCCATAGGAGTTGTGGCAGGTTTGCAATCCTGCATTCTGAACCTGTCCACAAGATTTCTGGCATACTTGGACTAAGAGAGAAAGATGTTGTTCTCAGTCTGCCAGACTTCAACCCCCAAACAGTAATGAAGAAGTCCCAAATCTGTCATATCAAAAGTGTTGCACAAATCCTATTTGATCCCATGGATCAAATGTGCTAAGTTGCCAGTAATGATAAGGTCATCCACATAGACAACCACAACCAAAATATCATCACCAGTATGCTTGATATACAGGTTTGCATCTGATGGACTCCGTTGAAAGCCATGATCTGTTAGGCACTAATCAATTTTCATGTACCAAGCCCGAGGAGCTTGTTTCAGACCATAGAGTGCTTTGACTAATCTAGACTTTCTGTTCTTGACCAGCAACCTTGAATCCTGGAGGCTGCGTCATGTAGACTTCTTCCTATAAGTCACCATTCAGAAAAACACTCTTTACATCCATCTGATGGACTTTCCAATTGAACTGAGCTGCTAAGGCAAGGACGAGTCGTATGGTACTCATCTTCGCTGTAGGAGCAAAGGTCTCCTCATAGTCGATGCCTTCCTTCTGTGAGAACCCTCGAGCAACAAGGCGAGCCTTATACTTGTCTAGGGTTCCGTCAGCTTTGTATTTCACTTTATACACCCAGTTGCAGCTAATGGGCTTTTTCCCTGTAGGAAGATCAGAAAGGGTCCAAGTGTGATTCTTCTGAAGACTCTGGAATTCAGCTTCCATAGCCTGTTCCCACTCAGGTGTACCCTTAGCCTTTGAATAGGTTTGAGGCTCAAAAACACTGTGTAGGTTAGCCATAAGAGCAAAATTTATTGTAGACTGTTGTTTGCTCTTATTTCTGGAAGTTCTACCTTCAAGGAGCTCATTATCCCGGAGATCACCAATAGTTTTAGCCCACCATTTAGGCCAGAGAGTAGAGGAACCAATATCAGGAGGAGGTGGACGAGGCTCAAGAATAATAGGAGCAGCAAGAGGAGGGTTATTTTCCAGAGGAAGCTTAGGTAGTGCATCATCAAACACTGATGTTGCATCATCCCTCCCATCAGGTGGACCTACCGGAAGAAGAACACTGTGAGGCTGATCCTAAGAACACTACTCAGAAGGAGGAGACTAAAAGAATCCTCTGTATTCATCAAATACTACATCCCGACTGAAGCTAAGACGACCAGTGGCTATATCTATCAGCCTATAGGCCTTGTGGTGATCATTGTACCCTGTCATCATGAGCTTCTGGCTTTTGGAATCCAACTTAGAGCGCTTAACAGCTAGAATCCAAACATATGCAATCGAGCCAAAAACTTTGAGGTGACTGATCTTAGGCTTATGGCCAGACCAAACCTCTTCAGGAGTCTTCCCCTTAACATCCTGAGTAGGTGATCGGTTAAGAAGATAGACAGCAGTAAACACTGCTTCAGCCCAGAATTTGTTCGAAACACTCCTGTGTTGTAACATGGAACGAGCCATTTCAATAACCATATGGTTGCGACGTTCAAAAACACTGTTCTGTTGAGGAGTATAGGGTGTAGTTAACTGGCGTTTGATGCCATGAGTATCACAGAAGTTGGAGAAAGCAGAAGAACAAAATTCACGCCGTTATCTATCCTAAGAGTTATGATATTACAGCCAGACTCTTTTTCAACTAAGGACTTAAACTTCTGAAAGATACTAAATACATCAGATTTATGTTTTAGAAAATACCAGTGTTCCACAGGGACGCGTCCCCCAGAGTCGGTGCGCACACCCCTCGCACCCCATGCACCTGGGACGGGGGGACGTCTGGGGAAACGTTTCCCCAGGTCCCCCTTTTGGGGAGACGCGGGGAGATGCAAGGGGGGATGTTTCCCCGGTGTGGGGGACGCAACTCCCCAAAAGGGGGATGCTTGGGAGTCCCCCCTCAAAATGGGCTATGCGTCCCCCCTTAAATTTTCTTGTAAACAATGATTTATGACTAGGACAACCTAGTATTTGACCATATTTCCCTACTAATGCTATGCAATTCATGGTAATGTTAAATTATTAAAGTAAAAGTGACCTTTTACTTAAATTTTTAACATTACCATGAAATGACTCAGGATGTTTGAGAGTGGTTCCGACCTCATTGGATTTCATATGGAGAAAGTAGAATTTTAGATCTCATTCAAAATCCAGTAGACTTAACAGTTTTCCAGGAATTCAGGATTCGATGGATTGCAATGTTTCCATTGCATTTTGTCATGTACAAGGGTATGGAATTAGTATTTAATCAAGAGCACCAAGCCCTTTGTGTATTTTAGAGTGACTTTTAGACTCATCACTCCACTGTTTTTGAATTTTAGCTATATCAATTTGCTATTCCAAACTTTAGATTTCAGTATCTATTATAGTCTATTTTTCTTAGTACTAATTAGATTCTAGAATGATGAATGATGAATTTAAATTTTAAATCAATTTAGAATCTAGAATGATGAATTTAATTTTTAAATCAATGTAGATTCTAGAATGGTGAATAACGAATAATGAATATGGATCAGAGTATTTCATTATTGAATCTCGTGGTCTATGGATGAATCATGTATGTATTAGTAAGGATGATGAGTATGGATCAACGTATTTCATTATTTAATTCAAATATGTATGTATTATTATATTTATGCTATATATATTATATATATATATATATATATATATATATATATATATATTAAAAAGGAAAAAAAAAAATATACCCCGACGTCCCCCCGTCCCCCCTAAATTTCCTTAAAATTTGAGGGTACTCTCGCACGTCCCCTTTGTGCGTCTCCCCGCACCCGCGTCTCCCAATCCCGGAGTCTTGGTGGAACATTGGAAAATACACCCACATCTTTCTACTGAAATGATCTACAATAAGCAAAAAATATTTGCAACTAGTAATAGAAGATGTATTCATAGGACCACAAATATCAGCATGAATTAACTGGAATACCTTAGATGCGCGCCAAGATTCTCCATCCTTGAATGAAGACCGATGTTGCTTGCTAGCTTGACAGGCGCTACACACTCCCAACTACTGAGTCTGAATATCAAGTAACCCTTACACAAGTCCTTCTCGAGATAGCTGAGAGAGATACTGAATGTTTAAATGCCCATATCTCTGATGCCACAGAGTGTTGATGGGAGAAACACGAGCTGCTAGAGCCACTTCTGGAGAATCACCAGTGTCAAGAAGCCTATATAGGCCATGATCTTCTAGGCCAACAGCAACTGTAAGACGAGTTTCCCTATCAATAATAGAGCACTTGTGTGCACTGAACACCACATCGAACTAAGGAGAGTTCCTCATAATCTCGCTGACAGACAGCAGATTAATTTCCATACCAGGAACATAATACACATTCAGGAAGATGAGTGTGCGCCCACCAGACTGGATCTAAACTGTACCTCTGCCAACCATTGTGTACTCCTCACCTCCACCGAATACCACGGAATCACTGAAAGATGAGAAGTCAATAAACCAGTCATGTCTGTGAGAGAAATGACGTGATGCACCAGAGTCAATGTACCAAGCAGAAGACGAGGCATTATCTGAGGACCTCTTAGCCATAAAGGCATAAAAAGAAGATTCCGTCTGCTCAGAATGTTCTGCAACATTCGCTGTCTGATGAGACCCTCCCCATTTCTTCTGTTCAGAAGCAATCCTCTGTCGGCAATCCTTCTTAATGTGACCAAACTTGTCACAGTAATTACACTGCACATTTTTCTTCCTAGCAGGATCAGAAGGCTGAGAAGAATTTTTCTGCTGAAAGGACTGAGAGGACTGATATCTGGTAGCAAAAGCATTTTCTGAGGAGGCAGATGAAGCACCACTACCAAACTGTTGTTTCCAACGATCCTGCTGCATGAGTTTGGTGCATAACTCTGGAAACTTCAGATCAACATTAGTGGAGGTAATGTTGAGTGTTTCTATGAAGTGCTCATAAGATTTTGGTAGACTTTTCAGAGTGATGACTACCAGACCTTCTTCATCCATGGTTCGACCAATGGCTTCGAGCTGATCTCGAATGTCTTTAATCTTGTTAAGATGTTCCTGTAAAGACATACGTTCGTCCATCATGATCGAGAACAACTGATTCTTTAGAAAGAAAGCTCTGCTCTTGTCGGATGTCTCATACAGTTCCTTCAAATGTTGCCAGATTTTGGCAGCTGTCTTGCCGGAAGGAATCTGCGGTAACTGATCATCAATCACAGAGAGTTTGAGAAGCATAACAGCCTCTCGATTTCAATCATCAAACTTATCTTGATCTATACTGGATGTACCAGGACGGAGCTCTTTGCCCAAAATGAGCTGGTCAAGATGCCTATATTCAAAAATGGTCAACATTCTCTGTTTCCAGATGTTATAATTGATGCCATTAAAGCGCTGACTGCCTTCCAACATTAGATTGGTTAGTGAGGCCATCTACACTTTTTCCCAAGGCACAACAACAACACGGATTTCAATGCAGATATCGGCTGATCTGGACAAAATCTGACAGATAAAGAAGAGAATTCGCTACTGCCCTAATTCCTTTAGCTTTAATCCTCGGACAACTAGCTTAATGCACGAATTGCTAGCAAAAAAAATGCAAAAACTTCACTGTTGCGTGAGACAGAGGACAATGGTTGTGCGACGTGAAATCCCTGGTGGCTGAGTTGAGCCGAGTGAAGAGGGATTGCAAACCCTTGACACGACGCAACGAGAAATCCAGCATGCAGGACCTGCGTGGAAGTAACTAGATTTAACGACGAGCATGAAGAGATTTGCAGCGTGTGGAGTTGCATTAAATGCTCGCTTCCGTCCAGCGGCTTAGAACACCTCGACTGTCTATATGTGTTATAGATCTAACCCGAAAATACTATGATAATAGAAATAACCCAAGAATAACAAGATAGAAATAGATAGAAATGCTTCTTTATTGATCAAACCCTTAAGGTAGGGCAACACCATACATTCACTCCTTAAGGAAGGAAAACACTCCACAAGTCATATGCCTGTTCATACAATAATCCTTGACTATACCTTGACATGGAGTCTTTAGCCTCTATATAGGCCTCATACATACAATACCATGGGTCATTACCATGGTTCCCTCATACCATCAACTAATACCATGGGCCCATTACATTATTATTAACTACTTGTGGTCCCTTACATGATATGGGTTAACCACCTTATTTATTACTATGGCCCATCCCATTATTACATTATTACCTTGGGTACCTCCCTTGGTACCCCATATTATCCCCCCTAGGTATATAACACTCCACCCCCTTAGCATGTTTCGTCCCCGAAACATGGGAAGAACACAAATAATAAGATCTACTCAAAAGAGTAGTCCACTGATACCATGCACGTGCATCTAGCCATCCAAGAGAAAGGTGAACCCTCGATCTCGCTGGTGCCTCGCTCGCTTGAGATGGAAGTTGACTGTGGCAGCTCTTCTGTGTTGATGTGTAGTAGGCGGATCTTTTCTCCTCACTATCCGTCATACGGGGGTTGTTGTCCTTGTGACTACTTGGTTTCCATCTTGATGGTTGTCTTGCGGGGTGATGTGGGTGATGATATGTTGAAGTTTTAACCCACGATGTCTTTTTCTTTAATTCACCCTGCTGTGGTGCCTGTTGTGGTGTCTTCTTTTCCAATATGACTTCAACCACTGAACCCTCCTCTGATGTATCAGCACCTGTAACATTTTCTGCTTCCGCCTCTGTTTGTGTTTGATTGTCTATCATCACTGGCTAATCATCTAATATGTCAGACCCTGGAACATCTTCTGCTTCAGCCTCCTTACACTCTACCAGTTTATTAATGGAAATATCCTGTAATGTAATTTTCTTCTTTTTATACCAAAGCTTCAGTAATTTCTTCTGTACATTAATATTTATAGTACCCACTGATTCCATCCACGGGTATCCCAAAACAACATCCATATTATCTGTCTCTGAAGCATAAAAATCACCATGTAACACATACTTATCCATAGAAATCTTCAAATTCTTATACACTTGAACATCCTCATTATCAATCTGTGCAGTTTCAATGTGTTTTGCTGGAACTTGCAATCTTTTTGCCAAATTAACATTGATAAAATTATGCTTACAACTAGGATTTACAGACACAACGATCTTCTCCTTTTGAATGAATCCATGAACCTGCTATAAGGAGATACCAGCAGAAAATAACCCTTTAGGTTCCTTGGTTTCCTTCTTTCCTGTAAAAATAAAATCTTTGCTAGGTTGTGTGTCTGTCTGTGTGAGCTTATCCACAAGATTAGCTTTACGGTCAAAGTGGTCCATAAGAGCTTTTGTGAATTTGTCCCAAGTCAAGGGCCTTCAATAGCAACGTTGATGCCCTTGCCACAATTGCAATCTTTCAATGTCCAAGTACATTATTCCCACACTCAGCTGAGTCTCATCATCCATGATGTAATTCAATCTAAAACATTTCTCCATTTGTGTTATCCATTTGGCTGGATGAAAGCCATCAAATGGATACAAGTCCCTCAAATTCAGATCTAGGCGCACCATCACAAACAATTGGCGAAAATTTGAAATGGTCACAATTCCGTCAATATTGCTCAGAATCCCTATTATAACCTGTTTCCAGAAATGAAACAATCATTCTGCATCTTCCCATGTGATAGAAATCTTGATCCAGACACTAGAATTTCAGATCTGTGCTGCAACTCTCCCGCTGTCACCAAAATTTCTGCAAAAAAGAGCTGATTTTAAATCAGCGATATCTCCCTCATCCGGACTCCGATTCGACTGATTTTTTTTTTAAATTTGGGTATTTTTTCACAAAGAATCCAGATCTACAATTAGATTTTGCAGATATTGCACCAAGACATCCAGATCTGCGCCACAAACTCGCTGCCCTAAAAAATTGTCTGCAACCCCACTGATTTTTAGATCAGCGATATCTCCTTCATCCGGACTCCGATTCAACCGATTTTTTTTTTGAAATCGGCTATTTTTTCACAAAGAATACAGATCTGCAATTAGATTTTGCAGATTTTTCACCAAAACATACAGATCTGATCTGCAAACTCGCCGCCCCCGAAATCCTGCAAAAAATTAAAAAAAATTCTCCACTTTTGTGCCCAAGAAAGTGCTCTGATACCACTTGTTGTAGATCTAACCCAGAAATATAAGATAATAGAAATAAACCCATAAACAATGCGACGTGAAATCCCTGGTGGGTGAGTTGAGCCGAGCGAAGAGGGATTGCAAACCCTTGACATGACGCAACGAGAAATCCAGCATGCAGGACCTGCGTGGAAGTAACTGGATTTAACGACGAGCATGAAGAGATTTGCAGCATGTGGAGTTGCATTAAATGCTCGCTTCCGTCCAGCGGCTTAGAACACCTCGACTATCTATATGCCTCAAGGTGAATGGATGGATTGGTGCGCAAACTCTTCTTCCAGTTGCTGCTACTGGGATGAGTGCCAGAAAAAACACGGCAGAAGACTCAGGTTTCGGCAATATCGAAACACCATACACGAAACTAATCAATAATCGGATCTATGATCAGGAAACCCTTTTTCTATAGGAGTAGAAGGAGGAGGTCTTGTTCGAAAGAATCTATTTGAAAAAAAAACTACAGATTTCTCACTTTCTCCAGAGCACGGCATGGCACGGCACGAGAGAGGATGAAAGAAGAAATACAGAACAATACCAATGATAATCGTAGCCTCCAACTATGCAAAAATGAGCAGAACGAAAAACGAAGAATCCCTTTCCCTCGCAGAAATCATCCACTTCAATTCTACGACTATGAAAAAAAGAATTCACGTCCTGGAATATTGAATTGACGGCTTGATCAAGAGCGTCAGATCAAAACAATAACCACTCGATTAAAAACTCAATGAATGTGCCCAAAAGAAATTAAAAAATAATAATAATAAATTTTAAAAAATAAATAAATAAATTTGACTCCTAGAGAGCAATTTCGAAATGAAACACAAAATTTTTCAAACAGTGAAAAATTATTTCGAAAAAATACCTAAGCTCTGATACCATAATCAATGAATGGATTGAATTGATTTACAATGAGCAATGAAGCTCAATAAATAATACAAATGTATTTATAGAAATAGAAATAGCAAGTTTCTACTAAGAAATCGAAACAACAAATTTCTTCTAAAAAATTGCGAATAAGATCACAGACGATCTTATCCGAAAGAGCATTAAACACTAAAATAGCATTATTCTAAGATGTATGAGGGCCATCGTACGTCAATAAGCTAATGATTGTATATAAAATGTGTGCCAACTATTCAAAGACCATTGATGGAGTTGCACATGCGCAAAGAGCAGTAAAGCTTTGACAGGTTAGGCAATAGGCTTTATTGCTTTTTAATTTGAATCTCATTAAGATAGTTTTATAATCTACTTTATATCAGTGTTGCGAAAATCGCAATATAATCGCCATAATATCGAAAAATCACGGTTTTTTGAAAATGGCGATATTATCGCCCGATTATTACGTGAATTTTTTTCACAAAAAATCGCGATTTTTTGGGAAAAATCTTGAATTTTTTTTTTCCTTTTTTCTTCTTTTTTTTTTTAATGAGGAGGAGGAGGTGACACAACCTACCCAGGCTACCCTGTCACCAATAGAGGACGTGGTCTACTTCTTGTAGCTCCTAGTTCTTCAGCGTCTAGAGCACAGCAGAGTCCACTGCCAACTCCACCGGCATCTACATCTAGAGGGAAAACTATTGCATTTTCTCGCAAGAGGGGCAGCGGAAATCAATGGTATTAGTTATTTGGTTCATTTCATTGTATATGACATTATGACTCATGATATGAGATACATTATTATATTTTTTTGTTGATATTTGGACTCAGGAGTCAGAACATGATTCACTATTATGTGTGATGTAGCACTAGAAATGATATTACACATCTTATATATTAGTTCTTTTATCATATTTATGTGTCAATGTATTTATTTTAGGTTGTAGATGCTTTAGATATTAAAAACATTGAAAAAAATGAATATTTTTGTATTTCACGATTTTTTCCTGATTATTTCCCAATTTTTATGATTTTTTCTGATTTTTCCCAATTTTTTCCTTCGCTGATATTATCCCAATAACGATTACTGCAACATTGCTTTATATACATATTGTTTTATAATATTTAATATTATATTGAATTATGTACTAAATTTAATTAAATTTTATGTTTAAAATTAGCGATGGTTTTTAATATATATAAAAATTTAATGTGTGACTTCATTTGTGCTTAAATTTAATTAAAAATCTAATATATCAATATTATATTGAATTATATATTAAATTTAATTAGATTTTATATTAAAATTAATTAATTACGTGTGTATGTGTGTGTATCGTGAAATTTAATGGCAAATCCCCTATGAACCTTATCAGAAAATTCGAATTCAAATCAAATTTAATAGTTGTGGAATCCAAACTCAAACCCAAAGCATGTGACAAATTAGATAAGATAAAACTATCTTACTTTAAGATGATGAAATCAACCTCTGATATTAAGCCATGGCCCTAAACTCCTGTTACCACTCAAACTAGCAAGGGTCCTAAAGGGGCACTTGCTAGGTCAAGAAGAAGAATGAAGCTAAAGCCCATTGTCACCACAGCTAAAGCTTCCTACTCTTTACAGACTTTCACCGATGGGAAGAGACCCGGTATATAGAGAATCGTTGATGAAGGATAGATCGACTAAGATGGATGTGAAGTGATCTCGATGACCCTTTCCTATGAGAGACTCAAGAGTGGGACTTGCTTGCTTCTTAAGCAAGGTGCAAGGTTCTCTAGGATAGGGGAATAGGGATTTGAGAGCTTCGCTTAGGGAATGTTACTTGTAAAGGAGCTTCCTAAACCCTAAAATCCTTGTGGAACTTGGTTTCCCAAGTGGTTTTTGGAGAGTTGACTTTGATAAGATGTGGAACCACATGGGACCAAGTGGACCCAAGTTAGGTCAAGAGGAGGGAGTTTAGCAACCAATAATGAGCTAGACCTAAACAAGGAAAAGAAGGGGATTAGAGAAAAGATCTTCACTTAGGGGTGCTAAAATGATCCCTATGAGGTACTGGCCTCGGGAATCCTAGAGCAAAAATCAGTCTCAAATCTAGGTCTTGGGATATCTCACAATCCCACCCTCAAAATCTCCTCAAATTTGGAGGGTACCTAGGAGACACATCAGCGCAAGAGAGGCCAAGAGATCGAAGTTTTTCTAAGGGTGGTTTGTCAGGCAAGTGATGCCCTAGGAGGCCTAAAGTGGTTAGACCTAAAATAAAGAAGAAGAGGTGAAGAAAAATGGTTCTTAAAATGATCACCTTATGGTATACCAGTGCCGAATCCTTTGGGGAAATTCCATTCAAGAAGAATAATGAGAATGGACTTTGTTTCTAGGTCAAGGAGGCTTCAAGGACAACTTCGCTTAGCATTAGGGCAAAGGAGAGTGACCTTAAAAGATTTTATACTTCGTTTTGCATGATGAGATGGCTTACCCAAATAAATTCAACCACAGAATTATCCCTAGGAAAATTCATTCAACATACATGGTCCATACATAAAGAGATGTTATATACAAACATAATTCCACCATTTCGCAGTAAATGCATGCAACAATTAGCCCTAGTATAGCGAAAATCCCATCATCAATGCATGTGACAAAGTAAAAGAAAGAATAGCATTAAATTTTGTACTTACATGTAAGAGAATATATCCAACCATCAACAAATTGCCAATCAAGAAGCTCCAAGACAAGAAGAGATAATCCAAACATCAAAATTCATCCATGCTCCAAAATTTCGTCCACCAAGAAGGAATAGTGAAAATCTCTAGAGAGATACAAGTCCAAACCAAGTGATGATGCTAAAATGAATTCACGTCACTTGTATTTATACACTTCTAATGAGTTCGATTTAGCTAATTAGGCCTACATTAGCCCCTAAAATAAAAATAATGTGCAAAATAACTAACTTTTGGTGACAAGCCCACCAAACTAGCTCATAAACAAAAGAATAAGCCTCTCAAGAGGTCGAATGATCAACAATACATGTCGTTGGGCCTTCTAAGAAGCCTGATGAAGTCCATAAGTGCCACAATGATGAATAGGACTCCCAAAAGTAGTGGACAAGGGGTTGGCCCCTTGTTCTCCAAATAATAAACTTGTGGTGATCCCAATGGTGTTAGGGCACACAAGTAACCTCATGGGACTCCAAGCAGGTCAAAGATGCCTATAGACCATCTGTAACGGCTCAAATGATGGTGTAAGTGATGTCACATTAGCATACAAGTCCTGGGTTATCTACCAAGTGCATGGTACAACTGTGGGGCCGATTGGGCATGGTGAACCAGGCGCATCTTCCTCATCCAATAAGTGAATCTCGAGCAATCTCTAAACATCTATGGAGATCCATGGACTGGTCTACAGTTGTGGAGGCCCATGGCTCTCAACACACACCCTGCATGTGCCAATGTAGTTCTCTGGAGGCTTAGGACCCCGTATAGGGAAACCAAACCCAATATGGAGACCATCTGCAATCCTGCATAAGATCCAATGTGTCCCCTAGCCTTCCAGTACAACAAGTCATTTAAGCAAATTGAGTTAAAGAGCCTACAAACCATGGAAAATAGGTGGGCACTTCATAATGGCATGCCCTTCCATAATGGGCTTTGGCATGTGATAACGTCTCCAAGCTCCAAATGGGGTTAACCAAGTATCCTATTAGGTGGTTTCTACTTTTAAATGGGATAGTATGTCCAAGGTACATCCTTTAAAGGGTGGTGGCATGTGATAAAGAGATGAATGGAGTAAGGAGTGAAAGGGGTAGCCCTGGGCCACATGTTGGGGTACAAGGGTAGCTAGTAAAAGGGAAACCCACACTTGGGTATATAATGTATAGGAGGGAGCAATCATGGTACATGAGATGCCCCGACCTTGATTTTTTCACTTCTTTATATGCCTTTTGACTTTTATGATTTTTTTTAATTTAAATGCTCGAGGCTCAAGGAATATGAACATGATGTGTAAGATATAGTGGTGGGTATACCCCTTTTAAGATAAGGCGGTTCATTGCCCACCAGGGGTTAGGGAAATCATGGATTCTTGAATGATAAAGGAGGCTCATCTAGGGCCTATAGGAACTAGGGTTATGGCCATGATGATGGGGTAGAGCTCATGTATTGGCATTTTCCCATGTGTTAAATGTGTTTGTCCCGGCCATCTTTTGCATCTTGTGGTACATCTTCCTGTTGAATGTGGCCAATTATGCTTTTACTTTTCTTTTCAGCTGCATCAACCTCTGAGGTATCATTCCAGGCCCGACCCAAGGTGTGGGCAAGGGGAGGGGGAAAGCTAACCCTATGTGGACCCAGTGGAGGAATGTGGACCCAGGTGGGAGAAATGACGAATGGGGTTATAATGAGTGGAAGGGGAGTGATATATGTGGATGAGGGAACGGCACCACGCAACTAGAATCAGGGTTTCCCATGTAGTACCATCCCTAAATCCCAAAGGTCAATAAAAGAGATCCCACGGGACTAGGGTCCAAGCTTAACATCCAAAAGAGGTTTAGAGGACAAGAGCATAGACCTAGCCCACTCTTTCCGCCGAATCCCTCCATTAATCCATGCCAAGAAGTATCCATGATAAGAAAACTACAACACTCATTACCAAATGACAAGGCATACCTTTAGGTTCAAGAGGCCCACCTTCAAACATACGATCATGACAAACGGGTGAGGGACCACATGGCTGGCTCAGGTGGCGGAGAAATGGCACAACAAGCTAGTTGGTGGTTGCAAGGGGCTGGTGGCTGTCGGTTGAGGACCATCTTGGAAAAAACATTTCTCCTTGGAATATCACCCACAAAATGGTGGGTAACATCTGGCTCCAACTGGGACGTGATCTCTCGGAAAAGGGGACAAAGCTACTCAAACGGGAGGTCACGAGAACTCCACCAATCTCTTGGTTACCGTAGACCTGTTACCTGCACATATAATAGGTGAAACACATGAGGCAGCATGCTTTCGCAACGTCTCATGATTGCACATGCTTGGATTAGACCCATAAAATCGACTCATAGAAGTAATCTTTCAAATGCAGTTTTTAAGTCTAGATGCAGCTAATCTATCTTGAGAAATATCATATGACATTAGTTCTAATGAGAAAATGAGCATGCAATGCATCCTACCCTAACATGCATACCATGAAGTCGATATCATGTGTAATAAAAAGCCAATGCAACCAACATATCATCAAATCAATATAAATGTGTATGCCCATATGATTACTCATGGAGCAAATCCCAAAGCGAATGCAAACCCAAACAAATGGAGGATGATGCGGGCGGGAGGTAGGAAAACAGAAAGCCCACACATGGATGATCATGTAAGAAGAGGTAAGAAAAGGATGTAATCTAGTCCATGAGATCCTCTCTTCTAACCAAAATATAGAGATGTCAATGATTAGGCCCATAAACTTTTGATGGATAGCAACCTCGAGCGAATGATGGTCCTTATTATTTATGTCATATTTTATGGCCTCTACAGCGTTATGATTAATAGGAAAGAGAGACTGATGAGATGGAGAAACACAAGTAGGTTGCCCATGATGACCACATTGGAAAGGGGAGGCTATAGATTGATCATGATCCTGAGGGGGCACCCAAGCAGATAAAGAATATTCAATGAGGGGTTCATCCTCGACACTATACTCAGAAAGGGGAAAGGGATCAAGGTCACTTGAGATCATATGAGAACAAGCGTGGGAATCACTCTCAAAACGATGAACAAGAGAAGAAAGCAGAGGGGAGGGTGGAGTGTTATATCCAATAGGTTTCTCTTCCCCAATCATAATCTAAACGCTCAAGTGAATTGAATATATAATCATAAGGAGGAGCCTTATTGATTTCCTTAGTATCATAGATTGGGCCTCTCCTAACAGGAAAATTGATCACTTCCAACTGCCCCTCCTTATGCAATGGACAATAAAATTTATCCTTACCAAGGGCATCAATGGATATGTCATCATAAATAATACCCGAGAGAAAGGGAGGACCAATTTCAGCCTCATCCTCCTTGTTAGTGTCGTAAATGGGAGCACAATCAAATTGAGGACCAACAATTTTCCATTTCTCTTTTTCAATATGGAGTAATCTCTGATATCATGTTCTAAGGGGCAAATGGGATCACCTTCCTAAAGGTTTTAAAAGGAGAGACATCAGGAGTAATATCCTCCAGAAAGGTAAGGTTAGTCTCGACGCATGTGTTCTCAAAATCATCCTTTTCGTCATTTGGACCCGAGGAGGACTCATCTTCTTGCTAATTACTTAGATTCTCAATGTCTTGATGATGGTCAACGAAAGCTTCCTCTTGGATGCTTAATGTGGGGCATACTTGAAAATAAGAAAGTCATCAACAAACTCCTCAATAGATGAGATGCTCTTAGGTTCATGATCATGCACCTATGAGTTATGACCACCGAGAGATCCCATGAACAAGAACATAAGGACATCTTGGTGAAAAACCTCTTCACTTGAAGCATGTGCATTAAATGTTTCTACATGGTCAATTGCGAAGAGTGGATCACCATCAAACACAGGCACCCACGTAAGATCCTTCCCGTGACATGATTAGGGTGCCCAGGGATGCTAGCAATGTCCAAACTGGGAAATTTATCAAAGAAAGACAACCTATTTGAGATATAGATGAAAAATCTACCCCACTCCTATTCTTAACTCATTTTATAGAACCCTACACAGGTTCTCTGGAAAACCCTAACCTAAGGGTATGCTAATGTGAATGTCTGAAACCCTAAAACTACTTAGGGATATTGAGAAATGTTATTTGAAGTTTTTATTTATGATGTCATGTTTAGGATTTTGGTATGATCAGGAAAACCTAACTTGTTAGGGTTGAAAGATAAAGTCTAAAATCCCGAACCTTTGGAACATTGGTAATCTTGGGTTTGCTATGTTTCTACACTAAAACCCTAACTCATTAGGGTTTGGTGGAATGTGTAAGCAAGACCCTTATAATGTCTTAGAATTGATTTCCTTGGTATGTGTGTGTTTGTCCGATCAAACCCTAGTCTAATCAAATTTGTTATATGTCTAACTTTTATTGATATTTGTGAAGTTGGGTTTGACTAACACATGATATGAAATGCCTATGCATGATGATGAAGTCATAGATGTATGAGTTGACCTGTTTCTCAGTGGTCATGAATCCTAGGCTTTAGAAACAAGCTCTAGTCAAAGTTTGATGTTCTAGGATGATGCTTGGTAAATCTAGGGTTTTGCAGCTAAACCCTAGTAGTAGTTAAATTCTCTAGTATGTGTGATATAACAATCTGATATCTATTTATATAATGATTGTTGAGGTTCTGAAAATGATGTTCTAGGGTTTTTGAGTTAAACCTTAGTAGAGGTGAGAATATCTGATGTATGATGTGATATTTTGAGATTTGTATAAGATTGTTAAATTATGAGTTTTAGTTGGGATTGATTTTGATTGAAAATCTAAGGTTGGCAACTAACCCTAGTGGAAGTTGGTCATGTTAATGACTAAGCTGTGATTGGTTTTGATTGATTCTCTTGTATGAAATCTAGGATTTGTAGGAAACCCTAGTAAAAAGTCTAACATATGAATTTTGAGAAGTTGTTAGATGCCTTGTAGATCTATATTTGTTTGAATTGTTTCTAGGGTTTGCTATATGTTGTAATAGGGTATGTCATACCTTTGAAAGAAACATTGAAACCCTATATGAAATGAAAATTGGTATGAAGTAGTCTAGGGCTTATGACAAAGTCCCTAGCAAGAGGTTGAAGAGTATATATCTCTTGTTTGTAATTAAGTATGGGTATCTGATATGTATAAAGCTTAAATGCTTTCGTGACTCTGATATGGCTAACTTCATGCTTCTATAGATTTGGTTGTACTTGTTATCTAAGTTGTGCAGATATATAATTTCAATATGGTGAAGATGTTCGTTGTTGTGATAAGCATGATGGGGATGATGATAACTCTAATAAAATGGTTGGAAGCCACGAAAGATTCTTCAAAGACGAAAAAAAGAAGTTGATCTCCCTGAGTTAAGAGGGAGCTTGAATGAAGAAAATCCCCCTAAAGATAAGAGGATGTATAGAAATAATAAGATCCTCTCTGATTAAGAGGTAGTGATATATATGGTTCTCTACTTCATATGTCATACACTAGACCAGGACTAACAACCGTAAGTTTTAGTGAAGGACATGAGTGAGAAAAGTAAATTGGAGAATGCATTTTGAGGTGCTGCTGAAAGAAGGAAAGTTGAATCAGATTAAAGAATATGTTGTTGCATGGGAAGTAGGAAAGGAAAGCAAATCACTGAGGAATCTTCTGTCAGAGATTCGGTTGATAGTCTTACTATGAAAAGTTGAGAAGCAACATCAAGTTGTTTGAAAGACCTCAGAGGTTTGTATTTGATTATGTACATATGAAAGTATAATATTGATTGGGGTTGTGTTTGTACATATGAATCTCTTAAATATTTTGATAGCATGTTGGTTACCAATCAGTTTGATTGGGAGAGATTGGTCATCATTGATCTATTGGATATAGGAGTAATGAGGCTTTGTGAGCTAAGTTGCACTGAAACGGATACGGGGTTTGAAACGGATACAACAAATTTTCAAAAAATCTGGATACAATACGGCAAGGAAATGGCATATATATATATATATATATATATATATACCATTCATCTTTTAGAATCTAGAATCTATATCTAAAAATACATAATCATCACCATGAATTCAACATAAACAAATCATCATCATCAATTCAGCGTAAACATAATCATCATCATTAGTGATTATTATAACATTCAAGATATTATCATCATCATTAGTAAAGTAATCAAAAATGCTACAACCTTTGTGCTTTCCGGTCCAACTCCTTCAAAGAACATCTCATGCATGGCAAATGATATCTATCTTCCTTGCATGGCAATTAAAAAGTGTTAAGTTATGGTATGTTCTATGCTAGAGCAATTTATTTAAATTTTCACAGTTAGCAATCACATCAGTATTAAGATAAACTCCAGATAGAACATAATATAAGTCGCAGAAGACATGCCAAGACAAGAGGACACAATATGTGGCGCTAGCCAGGAACAAACCCCACAATGTGTGGGGAAACCCTTTATCAATTCTTCTTTTATGTTCTTCAAAGTTCAGCAGAGAAAGAGAGAGAGAGTACATTTACAATAGAAGTCAATACTTTGACTTATGATATCTACAGAGATCAGTTGAAGACATATTGCTTCAACTGATTCTCTAAGGTGACTTCTTCACCTATCATAGTGTTGCACCTTGTCCCTTTGCTACAACTTACCGTGTAGCACCATCATGCTGCATCATACTATGCTGCCCATACATCATCGTCATTATGTTGCCCCTACTAGTATGAATCATCGTCATCATGCTACCTGTGCATCATCATGTTGCAACACTATAACACTATCATCAACCTTAGCTACTCGCTATGGATTGCAGCCTAGCAAAGCAGCTAGGCTATAGTTCCATGCAATCCCATTATACACAGCGTATTGATATTCCTCAGCTATAGATTTCCTTTCATTGCTGCGTGTCTCTATGACCTGTGCATAAGAGTCTCCATGAACTGCGTATGAGTGACTGGAGTCTCTACTCCCTGATCTACTCCACACAGTAGCATGCCAGATCCACATACATCACAGCGGCTATAACCATGACTGTGTTTACGTGTATTGATACGTTGCGTCCTTTGCCCTGTGTATAGGGCATCACATTGACTGTCTAAATGAATAGCATAACCATGAACTCATGATTGTGGCTACGTACATTGATTATGGCTTCATGTATTGACCCGATACATAGATTGCGGCTTCATGATCCATATCCACGTTGAACTGCGAGTATGGAGCCTTGCGTATATATATATATATATATATATATATATATATATATATTGAACAGCATATAGTTGTCTCTTGTCCATCGTGATGTCTGCCTGAACAACGTATAGCTGTCTCTTGTCCATTGTGATGTCTGCCTGAACAGCGTATAGCTGTCTCTTGTCCATTGTGATGTCTGCCTGAACAGCGTATAGTTGTCTCCACAACCTGCGTATATATGTCTGCCTCACACTGCGTCCATATAGAGTTTATGAACTGCGAGTACAGCGTTGAGTTTCCACTGTGGATACAGCAACTACCCTGCGTGATATATTCTATTGTCATGACTGCGTGTAGAGTAGGGTTTCCAGCATACAAGGTTTCAGCGTATGTAAACCTGCGTATATAATCTCTGCATGCTGCGTTGTGTTATTGCCCATGAATGACTGCGGCTCCACTGCAGCTTCATTCCCTATACCCTACGTATAAAGAGCAGCATATATATATCGTATGTACAGGTGCTTTCATGGCTGAGTATATGGCATGCGTAAGACTGCATATATGCGTATCTACTTCCACAAGCAGCGTATCTTGACTGTGTTGATGTGTATCATGACTGCGTTGTGACTGCGTTGGTGCGTGTATCCATGAGCAGCATTTATGACAGCATTTGATACTTCTTTCATATGCGTTGTGGCTTCATTAACTGTGTATACCATACTGTGCGTAGATATTGTTTTCATTACAGCATATGGACAGCGTGGAGTTACCATACTATGCGTAGATATTGCCTGTATAGGAACTGCGTGGATGTCTTCAATGTCAGCGGGATTATGACTGTGGCTCCCTCTATTACAGCTACTCTTGACTGTTCTTTAGAACATCTGCAGCTAGGGCATCCAACGTATTCTTTTAGTGTCTTCTCCTTCTCCAAAAACCCAAGACGTGGAGAGGAGGAGTTCACATGAAGAATGTGTCTCAAAATAACATCGAATCCTCTTCTATTTATACCAAAAACGTATAGGATGAATAGACATGACGTTTGGGCTTCTAGAGCCTACATAAGAGCTAGTCGGCTTGATAATAATTACATAAACAAAATAAATTCATATCTCCATAAATACTTATCAGAATCAGATGATCTTTAGATCAATCCTACACCTCTCGACGAGAGGGATCCAATAAAAATATCAGCTGCCATAAATAAGCCGACCCACATGGAGTTTGGCCCTAGTTGCCAATTTAACAAAAGGCCCATGGGATCATTAAGATATTCCATCAAGACCTATTTGAACATTTCAATCTTCTCAACTTCAGCTTGGTCTCTTGACTATATGTAGGCAAAACGTTGGCTAGAGAAGATTTGTTATATTGGAGGGATTTATGAAATCAAGAGCAAAATCAGTGACAATTAACAAAACCTTAACCAAACTGAAAATTAATCGCTCAAATAAATCTCTTTATGAAGACATTCATCAAACCCTTTTTTTTGCATTTTTTTAACATCTATCTTTTTCTTAGTAAGAATCCTTGATAAATATATGGAGTGTCGTTGTTTCTAAAGATTTAGAAGAGATGTTATGAGACTATCTTTATAGTGAGTTTATTTGCAAATCTGATTTCTTCATTTTTATTATTTATTTATGGCTATACAAATTTTCACACTTTTTAACATTTTAATGGTGGATTCCGATCACGATTTTCGTGGAAACAGATCCAAAAAAAATTAAATCCCTTGGAAATGTATCCAATTCCAAATCTGAAGTTTCTAGTTTTATGAAACGTCACAAAAACGTTTTTACAGCATTTCAGACAAGAAGTGTATCCGTTTCCGTATCGAAAACGGGGATCCGCATTTTCAGCAAATTCTTCAGGCGTTTCCGGTAACTTAGTTTGTGAGTGAAGCATTGCCTGGGAGGACATCTGGCCAGCACTTTGTGTTGATGTCTAGGTCCCGAAGTTGGAAAAGATGGTGTTGATTAGAGAGCTATGTTTTTGGATACACACATGGGTTGGTGGTTAGCAAGTAAGCCTGATGGCACCTAGACAGGTTGAAAGCTTGATTCCACCTTATTCTAGCTTGGATAGATTGCCCTGACCAAGAATCTAGTCTGTGGCATTGTGGTGCCTAAATTGTTGAGAGACCAATGGATAGATTGCCCTGGTCAGGAATCTAGTCCATGGCATTGCGGCGCTTAAAGTTCTTCATTGTTCATATAATTTCAGATCTTCCATTGTACTTGTATATGACGAATAACTCCCTAGTTAAGAGGGAGTGTTGGAAAATGTAACTATGTTCAGTCTTCATTTAATGTATTTGAGTCATCTTGTAAAAGGTACCTAGAGCATGGTACATCAATATTGACAGGTATTTACATGAAAGGTTCCATCAAAGTCCTTTAGATTCTAACATGCATGTCAAAAGTGTTGGTAATGATATCATCCTTCGAGTCATATATGTGGATGATATCATTATTACAAGAAGTGAGGAAAAGCCAATAGAAAAAAACAAAAATAGTATGAGCAAAGCTTTTCACATGACTAATCAAGGCCTCCCACACTATTGTCTAAGTGTAGAAGTTTGGCAGCAACAAAATTTTTCTCTCACAAACAAACTATGCCAAGAGTTTGTCCGACTAGTTTAGAACGACAAATTGCAAAATCTTGTCCACACCTATGGGGAAAAGGTTGAAACTTTAAGCCAAAATTGACTCTAAGGTAGTTAATGAGTCAATATACTAGTCGATAGCATGATATACCTTATAGCCACTAGACCTGATTTGAGTTTTGTTGTGAGCTTCATTTTTAGATTCATGATAGTGCCAGAGGTAAGAGTAATAGACAACAGCAAAGTGAGTGTTGAGATATGTGAAAGGGACACTCAACTTTGGCATTATGTACAGTAGAAGCATAGACTATATACAAATTCAGATTGGGCAAGTCCTATTTGACAAAAAATCCCCTCCTAGATATTGTAGAGCAATGTGTAGGGCAAAATTTTACTAACAACATGCCAATCAAATTTAATTTAACCAGAATTTAACAATTAAATGTAGAAAAATACCTGGAAATTCGTTTGAAGGTGTTTCTGGTTTGTTGTTGCTCCTGCTCCTGCTACCAAACCGATTTTTTCTTCCCAACCTATCTAGGATCATACCTATCTAGTTCCCAAATCCAGAAGACCTCGTATTTGAGGTCTTCTAGCCCCCGTGCCCAAAAATTCAAGAACAATTATTCATATTATCTAGTTTCTCTCCACATATTCACTCTGACTATTACTTCTCTGTATACCTTCCTTTGTCTTCGCTTTCCCCCAAAGGCCAAGTAAATCATGATCCCCCCTTTTGTGCCATCTTCGGCCTCCTTTTATCACTAATTCTTCCACTGCCTTCCCCTCCACCGTCTCAGTGTTCTGATTTATAAAAATGATTTTTCAAGTTCTCTATCAGTCATAGCTAGAGCGAGTCCAAATTTCCACAATGCCCTTTCATTTTTTAGAGGCGGTTACCTTTATACAGTTATGAGTGATGGTCTTAAGTTCAATATTAATTTAATTTGTGAGACTACATAGTTTTCTTTTTTAGTATTTCAATTTCTTTAATACTTTAATTGAACTTACACTTCTACTCTAATTTATTAATTTAATTCATATCTTAAAATTAATTAATTAAAGTTGTTTGGGAATTAATTAATTTTAAGATATGATAAGGCCATACATCCTTTCCAACATATTTATTTAGTTTCTTTTTAGTTAATAAAATATATACAATTTCTTTTAGTTACTCTAACAAATAAATATAATTATAATTTCCTTTTAATTTGTATAATCCATTTTATGTATTTTATTATGGAATAATGTATTAATTATATATTATGATGGTGGTATACATATCAAGTACCCTACTCAATATATTCATTATACTTTGGTGAGTTAGGTATTTACTTCAAAAATCAATTCATTACCCTATACTTGGTCATTTTTTTTATATTAGCTAGTAGTGAAAGTGGGAGTCGCCCATGTGTAAGGTAGTTAGTATCTTCCTGCTACAATGCAATGAGGTATAGGGAATCGAAGACTGGGCGAAGGAAAGCTAGTGACTATATGGCAAGAGGATATAAAACTTCATACACCGGTGTATCTCCTTCTAGAACCAGATGATCTCCATCTAAACCTAGAACTGGAAATGGGACTAGGAGCTCTGGTTCTTCGGCTGAATAAACAATTGGCACTGTATATGCTTCAAGTGGATCTAGTCTAGTACATGTGATGCATGCATATGGAACTATCATATGCATGCCTCGTGTGCATGCTAATATCCCTATGCACCCTTTAATTGGAGATGGGTCAATACAGATATTTTCAGCCTTGGCACAAGTGCAATCACATGGATCAACAAGAAGCGACATGCAATATCCCTTATTTAACAGAATAGAATATCAAGGAGTAGAAAAAGGAGAGTGTGAAGCAATTTGGCATAGGAGAATGCTTTCAGAGATGCAGATGTAGCAAACAAAGCCAACGCCCCCATTATGTGAGAACCAAGGGGTGATAAAACTTGCCAAGAACATAGTCTTCCACAAGCGTACAAAACATGTTGATGTACACTACCATTTCATCAACAACATGTAGAAGATGAATCTATTGAGTTGTAGTATTATCTTACAAAGAATCAAACTGCAAACATTCTCACCAAGGCTTTAGGTCTTGAAAAATAGGTAAATTGTCGACATAAGCTTGGTGTAGTTAGTAGATTGATCATAAAGGGAGGATATTGAAACAAATATAAGTTTAATAATGGCCAATTAGGTACTAGACTTACGAAGCAATAAATTCAATGGGAATTTAGTTTATTTTATGCTTTTTATGTCTTATTTCACTCTAGAGCTAAGTCACAGGACACGTCCTCCAAGGTCCCATGTCCCGTATTTTACGTGTCGGACACGAAAACAGCCCTAAAACATGTCGAAAACATTTTTCATCATGTCCTGTAAAATGTAAAACGTATTCGCCAGTTTTCGTCGTGTCCTGCATCTGGAAAACGCGTATTCCGTTGATAGAAAATGTTGCCTGCATAAGCTGCCATTTTTTTTGAAAGAAACAAATAATTTTTTAGTGGGACAGCTTAATGATCAAGTCTAGGCCCTAGTATTGATATGTTATTCATGGTAATGTTAAATTCTTAAAGTAAAAGTGACATTCTCCTTAATCTTCATTTTCATCCTTTTACTTAAATTTTTAACATTACCATGAAATGACTCAGGATGTTTGAGAGTGGTTCCGGCCTCATTGGATTTCATATGGAGAAAGTAGAATTTTAGATTTCATTCAAAATGCAGCAGACTTATCAGTTTTTCAGGATTTCAGGATTGAGAGATTGTAATGTTTCTAGGTGACACCACTTGCCCAGGCTACCCCTGCCACCAGTAGAGGACGTGGTCTAGCTCCTATAGCTCCTACTTCTAGTTCTTCAGCTTCTAGAGCATAGCAAACTCCACTGCCAACTCCACCAGCACCAGCATCTACATCTAGAGGGAAAGGGAAAGTTGTGGCATTTTCTCGCAAGAGGGGCAAAGGAAATCAATAGGATTAGACTTTAGTTATTTTCTTATGTGCTTGTAAGTTGTACATGAACAATGAACATTGAATATTCAAGAATCAAGACCAAGCATATCACATTCTAATTTCTAAATAGTAAATTTTGATTCTATTTATTTTTTTAAAGTGAACTATGAACTTTGAGAAGTAATTATATTTTAATTTGATTAGATAAGTTGCAACCTGCAATTTAATATGGATAAAAAACTATATTTCGGTATATATATATATATATATATATATAAACGTGTCCCCCGTGTCCTGTTTCCAGGTCGCTGCGTTTCGTATTGAATACTCGTATTTATGTGTCCTCCGTGTCTTGTGTCCTCGTGTCATGTGACTTAGCTCTAGAGTGTATTTCGATCTATCCCACATTCATAAAGTGGATTGACTCGACTCCATTATAACCTATATAAGAAATCTTTTGCTTTCTCACTATTCACTTAATACAAAGAACTCTTTTGCTTCTCGTTGGTTTCTTTATGTGCTCAGCTTCCATAATATCCAACCCTTCAAACAGGAATCTGAATTGCCACCCACCAACTAAGGCCTAATGCCCACATCTAAGTTGTACAACACTCATCTCAGTAGGGCATTCTCCAAACAAGTGGGTCATTCATGAGCCCCAATGCAAGGCATCCACCAAAATAAGAGAACTCCAATGTCTAAGGGAAGAACACTAAACTAGTGACCATATGAGGTAGAGCATCCCCCTAAGCAAGTTATCTCAACTATGCAAATCAATCAAGGACTATCGCTCATATGCCAATCCATCTTGGACTATACAAGGGCGAAAGATACACCACATATCTCATGAAGTGCCCCAAGCATGGTGTAAACACTTTCAGCGTAACCATGAAAGGAAACAAAGTTAATATCAAAGTCACATGGTTCAATTTTGAATTTGGGTTCTAGTTTGGCAACAATGAAATTCAATTCAAATTTGAAATTGTCAATGAGATTCAAATAAGATTTACCATTAGGTTTCTCCATATACATATTTCTAAATTTTCTAAATATAAGGAAAAGAATTTATATATATATAAAGTGTGTGTGTATGTGTTTCATTTGAGAGAGTCAATTGGGTTAGCTCGAGTGGTCATGGAATGAAGTGTTATACTCCCAACCTAGGTTCTATTCTTGTAAGTGATATGTTGAGCTCATAACAAGTATATTGGTGTAACAACTTTGAACCTTATTGTTGAACCAACCTTATGCCCTAAAGAATCTAAGGTTTACCCTAGGTATCATCCTTAGAATGAGGGGAAGTGCTCGAGGGCTTTCCCCAATGTATGATAGCTAAACAAAAATAGAAATTCTATTTAGGGTAGCTAGAGTGGTTGTTTGGAAAATTGTTACCCTCCCCACCCAGGTTCAAATCCCACTTTGTGACATGTTCACCCTTAGTGAATCATGCATTAATGAGTTATAAATGATATATTCATGAGATGTTGACCTAGCCCTATGCCCTAAAGAATTTTGGGTTTACTTTGAATACCATCCTTGGAATGAGGGGAAGTGCTCAAGCGGTTTCCACCGTGATATATTAACTGGAATATATATATATATATATAGGGAGAGAGAGAGAGAGAGAGAGAGAGAGAGAGAGAGAGATAATTGGATTTATCTTAGGTGGTTGGGAGGAATGATCATTATCCTCCCCCCCCAGTTCAATTCCTGCAAGTGACATGATGAGCTTCATTGTAATGACTTCGAGCCTTGCTATTGACTCTAAGTAGTCCCTCAAGGATTGAAACATGTATATTCCTCATATGGAATAAAATATATTTCTCATGGGAAAAAAAGACAAAGAAACACACACACATATATCTTATATTAATTTATGTCATATAATATATATTATAAATAAGATTAATGATTTATATATACTTTATTACCAACATTTTTAATGCATATATATATATATATCACATTGACCTAATTTTTTCATATATTTACGATATATTAACTTTATACACAAGTTACATCACCAATAAAAGCAAAATTCATACTAAACAAGTAGAATAATGTCACTGAGCAGCATGCATGTCACTCAATCAGTACTACAATAGGAAAATATAATATTCTTTGTTTTTTATTTCAATATAAGCACACTGATTGAGGAAATACAACACCCATAAGTATTTAAGGGAGTAATCGGCAGGGAAATCCTACAGCGTCTCCTAATAAGTACTATATATATTGGTCTATAATATTTAATACCAGTCACCAAGGTATCTGTTTATATACTATTTAATACCAGTCACCAAGGTGACTATGTTTACAAGGTTAAACTGAGACACAGACAGACTAATCAACCACCATGTGCAATACCATGATGTTGCAAGTCAAGATTTGAGGATGTCAAAAACTAAAAAATAAAAAATAGTTCTACTAGAGAGTGGGTTAGAAATTATAATATCCCTTGCTGTATCTGCCGTGAAAACACATGTTAAACAGAATGCAAAACCAGTTGATATTTGATGGACTTAGTTAGGATGCCTCAAGAAAGACACTCCAATTCTCTGAAAACTCAGTCTGCATAACAGATGTTTATTTTCATCTATTGTGTAGCTTTTAATTTCAAATGGCTATAAAAAAAGAAAAAACCTGCTAGACGAATACTAAATCTAAAATACCTTTGGAAAATTCATTGTTATCGGAACTGTTATAAGAGCAAGGACTCGAGAAAACATCTTCATTTTCTCCCCCGTAGGATTTCCTTCTAAACCCTCTTGCATGTTTAGCTGTAAGAAGATGTTAACAATAACAATTAGTTTGCAATATTTCAGTCTATCAAAGCTTAAATCTCAGTTACCAAACATAAAGAACTGAGAAGAGTAAATTTCCTATATTTCAATCATATATAGCATTTCATGTCCCATATTTCACCTTCTTGTTCGCAGATTAAAAAGCTTGTAAAGAAAGAAAAACTTGCAACGTACATACTACATACAAATAATTTCCAATTCCTTGGAGTTCTATAAAGCTTAAAATAGACAATCGACCTGTACATATCTACATGCACTTCACTATCTCCATCCATTCACTTAAATTGATCAAATATGTAGAAGTTTACAACTAAAGCTAGAAGTCAAAATTTCATTAAAACATGAAAAAATAAAAATTAGAAATAATAATGTAGGAAACGTCACATGATGTTCAGGTGCTTGACAAGTGTTAACCACTCAAATTGCATTTGAAGATATTTCAAAGACTCCATGCCCAAAGTACATTTCAGAGCATTCCATCATCATCCAATCATGTCAGAATACCAGAATTCCAAACTTCCAGAATTCCAGAGTTCATCAGTTTTGTATTCCAAATTCTGCATCCCTGCAGGGATTATGTAAAAATGATTCTAGAATGATGAAAAAGAGTCATGTAACAGGCCTAGGTAGCTTAGGATTTTACTAGTAAGTTTTCACTCTACGGAGTTTTTTTCCTCAGCGCATTATTTGTGTTTTTCAACATTTATAATCAGTTCAGTTTTTCTCCCAAATATACCCCAAAGCTAGAGTGTGGTTTGATGGTAGAGTCTTAGGTGAGTCCTAATGTGTAATGTCCGCATTTTATTTTCCTCCATAGTACAACCAGGGTGGATTTTCAGGGCAGGTGATGGCCAAATCAGTGGAGCCGGTTTATGTCATTAGGGGTTCCGATGGAGTTTTGAGGAGTTTTTATGAGATCTGATGGCATTTGCTTGGCATATTTCATCATCCGTACAATTTGCCTTTCTTTTTGTCGCATTCTAACAACTTTCAAAAATTAGCATTATTATGGGGCCTAACTTAATTAATTATGCTCGAGATGGCATTCTGGGGAGATTAATTGATGGAACACCTCAGTGTAATAGCTCGTTGGAACCGGAACGAGAAGATCTACAGTATGGGATACTAAGGAGTGACTTCCAGTGGTCGAAGAGAGTATGGTGGGCGATTTACCATTTTCCTTAATTAAAAATGACTTTAATTAGTCATTTAATTAAGGAAAAATAATTAATTGGAGGAAATGGGCCAAAAGTGACTTAAGTGAAATAAAATAAAATCAAAAGGTCACTTAAAATAAAGTCAATAGAGGAGCTTCTAAAATAATAATAAAATAAGATGCTTCTAGAGGCTTGGAGATCTGTCCATCAGATCTATAAAAGAGGAGGAGGTCAATTGGAGACATCTTGGATTTGTATTTTCTTCTTGTGGAGAGGTTTGAGAACCCGGTTCTCTACTTCAGCAGTAGCCCCAGGATAGAAACCATCAGGTGATTTAGAGAGATTGAGCAAGCACCCATTTCCCCTTGGTGAATTCATCCAAAATTCATAGGAGAGCTTAGCAATGGCAGTTCAATTCAGTTTTGGTGGAAGGTCAGGGTAGCATTGGAGCAGATTCTTGAGCCCAGTTCTATTTGTGTTGACGGTGCTGGACCTGCCAACATGTCAGGGGATCTCCCCGGTAAGAAGGCCCAACTAGACCTCAGACCGTTTGGTGTAGGAGTCCCAGTAGTGGTTCGTATGCTATTAGCTTGATTGTGGTTGCGCGCAGAGGTAAGTAGGATGTCCTTGTTGGTAGCAAGGGTGTGACCAGCGCAGCAAGCCAAGGAAGGTGCATGAAGGGTTCTAACACGGAATGGGGAATGAGTGCGCCCCTTAGAAACCTGTGGAAACATGCAGCTTGAAAGGGAACACACGAGAAAAGATACATCACAAGTTGGAAAGCAGGTTAACCAACGATCCAAAGTGATGGTTAAACCAACAGCACATCTCAATAAGATTCATACAAACATATATAGAAAAGTCCATACATACATGCGTAAGCAAACAGTTACATATATCGTTAGAGTAACCAAGATAGTTGAAATACAATAACAATATATGCATGAAACGTGTTGGCTCATTTATATTAAGAAAGCGAAATTTCCAATCATACATACAACCATGTCCAACTACTAGTCCCGACAACGGAACGTTACAGTCACTGCCGCGTGCTCCTCCAAAGAGATGTACTAACTTTGCACTGTGGAGAAGCCAAGGCTTGTTACAAAACACTCCAAGATTTCTCTAAGATACTCCTATAAGAAGCTTGGCTCCCAAAAGCCTGTATAATGAGTTATGAGGTTCTATAAATAGCAAAGGGTGGGGTGACCCTTGACATTCCCCTTTGTGACTCTTCACCTACCCTCATGACTCTTCAACTACTACATGACTATTACATTTGACTATCGACACTTGATCTTTCACTTTTACAACATGTTACATTACAATCTGCACATGTACCCATGTGAGACAAAATAGACTTGAGTAAGCCATGCAACACATCACTAAGACTCGGACAGTTGTGAGAAGACCAACTCTTCGACATCCTCGCGATGATCAACGGTGGCAAACCAATGCCAAGCTTGGTAGTCCGTGATGGTGTCCGTGTACCCTGTGGTGACATCCTTCTGGAAGCGAACTCTTGCCTCCGTTGCATCCAACTACACTGATTTGGCTCCTCTGTCCAACTCTCTGATAATATGTGCATCATAGTCTTGAGTGCAGTCAGACCAACAACATACTGATGCATAGTGTCTGTGCTGATCTCCAAGTCTGTGCTGGTGGCTATGTGCATCAACTCGTTGAAGTACATGTCCAGCTCTAATCGGACTTGGTTCTTTGTCTTCACCTTGGTGAGTGTGCCAATGGATGGGATCGCATGCGTGCGCACAATGACATCCATGCTCTTGAACACCCGTGCATGTGATCAACAACACTGCTCACCCTGTCTGCTATGTGCTAGCTGCTGGGATGGGTCTATAACTTGTATGGGCGCAGTTTCATCAATCTGTGCATGTTGCGCCTCCTACTATACCTGTTCCTGTTGCACTTCCTTCTCTCCTCTGCGCAACTCTTGTTCTTCCCTGAGTTGCTGCTTCAACTCCTGCAACTCCTTCTCTGTTTCCTCCATCCTCTGTTTCTCTCTTTGCCTTTGCGTGATCCTCTTGTCACGTTGTCGCCTCTTAGCCTCAATCTCCAAAGTTGCTTTCATCACAAGTGGATCTGCTTTGAACTTGCAGCTTTGCTCCGCCTTTGCACTGTCAACAACCTTCCTCCTGCCTTAGTCATGCGCAGGTCTGCTACCCTCTCATGCTGCTCTCTACAATGTCGCTGCCATTTCATCTTGATATCCTTGTCTATGAACAACTTGGTGTCTTCATAGATAGGCAAGCTCATAGACACTCGCTCAACTACATCTCTAGTTGCGCTCTCAACGGTGTCCTTTGACCCTGCTCTCTGGGAGGCTACTGTACCTGTACTGTTAAGAGGCAGACGAACACATGTGATCACTGGAGACATAGCAACACTCATGGCAAGCAATCTGTCAATTGAAAACCAAAACAAAATGGAGGACTGACATGCAACATACCTATGTGACTGACTGTGAAGATTACGCAATTTTCACCGGGAGGCTGGGAGACTGACTGCCAAAACTGCGCAAGGCACAGTCCGGACTGTCAGGAGGTTGACTGATTGTTGGAACTGCGCAATGTACAGTCCAGCCTATGCGCAGTTTCAGTCAGCAGTGACATGCAAACCAGCAAACTGCATTGCGCAATTTTTGGGGCCAGCAAGGCACTGCCTCGCAGAATTGCGCAAGCAAGCCTGGAGGCCAGTGTTGGGCCAAATTTGCACATTTTTGGAGGGAAGGCAGAGCCTTCACTTCCCAAAATGCATATTTTCTAGTCGAGCAAGGCAAGGTCTGGGCCAAGGCAGCCCAGACCCACCGATGAGCGAATGAAAACATGAGAAGTCTGAATGCATGGCGAAGCTGAGTGCAAACAAGAGTGAATGATCATGCATGCAAACAATGATCGCAAGATTCCAAAAACGGGAAAACAAGCATGTGTGTGAAGCGAGTCGCTGCAACGACAACCGTAAGTGCAGAAATAGTGTCATGCATGTGACATCAATGAAATGCAATGAAAAATTGAAACAGTGCTTCTACAAGCTAACATGCATCAAAATGACAGCAAGCATTCATCGAAACCAAGCAGACAGCACTCACACAAGCCGAAATACAAAAAGCGATAGAAAAGCAGCAAAAGCCATGTAAAGAGGACTTACCCAGAAAAAGTTGAGTTGAATGTGCCGAAGACTCCTAGATGTGATGTGGGATGTCAGAGCTGCAAGATTAATGTGAGGAATGAGCTCTGCAGCGTCCGATACACAAGTTTCGATAATATTGAGGCTTATGACGTGCATGCCACAAATCTAGGAAAAAGCGACAATTGGAGGGAAGTTTCCAAAACGATCTTTGCATGTAACCTCCAGCTGCTAAGAATAGATCCCTAAAATCTAGGGATGCTTTTTGCTTTTTTGGGAAAAGAAACCCATGCATGCAAATCAGGATTACTCAGTCCTAGAGGGAACTGGTCAACCTGACAGCACATGCAACAATCTGCAAGCCTGAGGATGAGATTTGCACAATTTCTAGGCTAAGCAAGACTGGTTGTCCCTCATGCATTGCACAATTTCTAGACCGAAGCCCTAGCTGTCAGTCAGAATTGCGCAATTTCTGAGCTGAAGCCCAATGTTGGGCTGGATTGCGCAATTTCCAGAGGGAAGGCTGCCTAGCTAGATTGTGCATTTCTGGAGCCCAGCAGGATTGCGCAATTTCTAGAGGGAAGGCTGGTTCCCCTCCAGAATTGCGCAATTTTCAGGGGGAGCATCTCAGCCAGAAAAATGACTAAGTCCGGAATGACAGCTTGCAGTGGGAGACAAACAAGTTGACATGCACAGGCTGGCAGGCCACTGAAACTCAATTGAAGCCTATGTACTTACTCAGTGCAAGACATGCTACTAAGGATGGTTGGTAGGGAGGTTCCAAAACGAAGCTAAGGAAAAATTTTGGAGGGTGGTTGTAGCCGCTACAACACTCAAATATATTAGTTGTTTTGACATGTAAAACCCCAATTTATATATTATAAATAAAGTCGAGATTTCCTTCTGGTCATTATCGTTATTTGCATGTTCTATGTTGTTAAATTTTACATGGCAATCTTCTGTTTATGAATCAAATTTTTATTTGAAGTATTTATGAGTTAGAATTTCAAGAAAGCCCAAAATTGTTCCATTTGGGACATTACATAGTGTCTAGAATTAATATATATTACCATACTAGATCATGTCTAAAGTTTTGCTGAATTTGGTTGAGTCTAAGTGTCATCATTTAATTATCAAAAATTCCCCACTAGTTGGGAATTTTAATGAATATTTGATGTAAAATGTAATAGGTGTTGTCTATAGAAGTTGTAGGGGGTATGAGTACTCAAAATGAGACCTCTACACCTCAACTTTCTATTTAGACACACTTTGAGGGTGAACAAATATGTATTTAGTATTTATCTCTCAAATAACCATTTTTCTAATTTTTGGTCAAAAAATGGCAAATAATTAGCCAAAAATTAGCCAGAAAGTAAAATGAGAAAAAAATAAAAATTCTCTCCAAGTGGAAAATGATTAAAAAATGAATTGGAGTTTCCCAAGAAAAGATTCAAGTCAATAAGAGATGGAATCTCCATAAATCAAGCAAGAGAAATTCGATGGTCCTCCAGCACAATGAATGGTTCAGGAAAATCGAATTTTTTGAAGGGACTGTCCATGATGGTTGAATTGAATGTGATATTTTCAAGGAAAAAGATGGAGAAATTTTTTAAATAATCCAAAACCACTCCAGCAATCAATTTTCAATCCACCCAACATCTCCTCCAAGGCAAACGGCTCCTCCTCCTAGTGATTTGCACTAAGCTCATTAAGGGATATGATTTTGTGGCCATGGATCAAGTTGTTTTCCTCTTGGATCTAGATGTTTCCACTTGGAGAGGGATCTCCTCTCATTTTTGCTATAAATTGAGCTCTAAGCTCCTCATTGTAGCATCATTATAATTCGTGAGCTACTGGCTAGCGAAGCTCTACTTCAGTTTTATACTGGATATTTTTTCTGAATAATACAGAAAGACTTTGGGGCACATGCTTTGTGGTGTTATTCTTCTACATCTATGGTAAAAAAATTATGATTTATTTGTTCTTAATGCTCTACTGGTGCTAATTAAATTGTTATTTACATTTGCCAGGACTTGGATTTATTAATGTACAATTATCTTGCATTGATACTTGGATTAGAGAACCACTCTAGATCTAGAAGTGCTAGTGGGTTTTTGGTTGGACACCTAGTCTTCTTTTTCATTGTGCTATCTAATCCCTTGTGAATCTAACAAATATCTTTTGGAAGTGTGTAGAGATCTATTAAAGAATCGGATCTTGAGCGTTTGGGGAAGTTTTCAGTTGAACCAACCAACTCTCAAGCAAATTGAAGTAGAAGAACCCACATTGAATTCTCTCAAAGGATTATCAAATGATTTATTTTAAAGGGAGTTTCCTTTCCATAGCTTGCACATCATATTAATCTTTTAGATCTATTTATTAATTTTCTTTATTTGACAGATCTAAGCTAATTCAAAGCTTATTACTTGCTTACCCAAGAGCGGAGGTGTCCTCACACTCTTTGGGCTAGCAAAGTCGTAAATTATTTGTATATATTCTAACCCTTCTATAAATAAATCATTTTTCTTTTGTATATATTTGGATCTCCTTTTCAATGCTTGCACAAATCTAAAAGCGGGATCAAGGGTTTGGCTTAAATACTTTGCATAAGTCTTTCTTTGCAAGTGAACGCTTGAATATTCAAGAAGACAAATAATTTTTGGAAGCTAAACCTACTCTAGTTCGTGGATCAAGCCATCTCTTTCAACTCTCAACCTTGAACAGTTCCTCTTGGAGGCTAGATGGCTACGGTTTTGGGTCGATTTTTTAAGGATTTATCATTTGGGGTTTCGATAAATCGCTGGTCTATATTTTTGAGGTCTATTTCCCCTTGGACGTGAGCATAAAGGGAGATCTCTTTTGCACTTATCTTGCTCCTAGAGCTTGAACGTCTAGCCTTTCGAGCAAGTTTCATCAGAAGACATAGCCAGATCCCTTTCTGGGGAGCCTTCTCATTTGTGATTTCATCATAATTTTGTAAATAATTTTTCCTAATTTTCTTGCATCTTAAGGAAAGTTACTGGCTTTTCGAAGCTCTATTTTTTTTTTGTAAACCCTCATTCCTGTCTAAGAGGGTTTCTCTTGTAATAATAATAATAAAAAAGGATTTTTTTATGGAGGGAGCTTCGGGTTTTCTCCCCTTGGTATCCCAGCTCCTCATTTGGAAGGAGGATCCCTTGTGTGGTTGGTGTTGAAGAAAAGTGTAACTAGTTTCGGTCTTCATAATGACTTGTAATTATGACTGATGTAAATGATGTAATAAAAGAGAATAAATTTATTTTGTATGCCTTGCTACATGGGTTTCATGAGCAAGAAGTGTCATAAGTCAAAAGACTTCTTTTTTATGTCTTTAGGAATTATTAATATGTCACAGCCAAAGAGTCAATTCATGTATGAAGGAACTCTTCATGAACCTATGTAAAATGTATTCAAGCCTAAAAGTAGCCCTCCAAGACCAAGCTCAAGCCTCCAAAAGCAAGCACAAGAAGTCTCCAAGCAAATCGACAAAGAGATCATCATGTCAGCCTCAAAATTGAATTAAATATATATCTAAATGTCATGTCGGCTCAATTAATAAACATGTCGGTTCATGTGTTCAAGTCAGCTTATTTTGGGAGGACAAACCATTGTAAATAGGTGGCTAGGATATCCGCAATATAAGACACAACTCACATTTTTCCTCTGAAATTTCGTATGGGTATATGGGCAGAGATCCGCATCAAAGGAGGACAGAACTCGAGTTTGACTTCAACCTCGGATGGGTATAGGGTTGTTAATTTTAGGTATGTTCTATGCTTAGAGCAGTTTACTTCAATTTTTCATATTAGCCCAATGATAATGATCAGATTAGCAATCACATCAGCATGATAGCAAAGTGCAGATAGAACATAAACATAAACAGTAGAAGACAAGTCAAGACAAGAGGACACAAGATGTGGCACCAGCCAGGGACAGGCCCCAATGTGGGGAAACCCTTGATCAAATCTTCTTATATTCTTCAATAGTTCAGCACAGAGAGAGATAGAACAAATATACAAATCTGAGATTCCTCAGAACATAGAAATATTGACCCAAGGCATCTTCCAGAATGTTGATGTCTTCTTGCTGTACTGGCTGTCACAGCTTTATGAGATAGGGTATCAATATTCAGTTCTCTTCCTTCACACAGTTACCAATGCAGGGCTTTGAGGTGCAGCTCCACCACTGTCACGCTTCCAAGTCAATACTGAGAACAACCTTTGCTGTTGGCTATGGCCTGTGACCTAGCCTAGCAGCAAGTATGGCCTCTGATCTTCAATCAACAAATAATATCAATGCAGCAATATAAGTCCTACAAGGACTTGACTCAATCTAAATATGTTGATCTGAACTTTGGTCTAGGACAGATTTCGTTAATGTAATATGATTGTAGTTTATCAACCTTATAAACAGTCCTCAAGAATAGTCTCAATCACAATGTTGTCATCATCATGCTGCCACTGAAATACTACGCTGACCCTTAAGGTTTTGATATGTTGTTAAGGCTTCTTCCCATCTGCGGATTGGGGTTTCTCTTTGCTGTAGCCTAGGACCTCTTCATAACAATGAAGCCTTCCTCTACTGTGGTTTATAGTTCCTCTAGCCAGCAAAGTAGAGCCCTCCTTAACTGCAGGTTAGAACCTCTTTTGACAGCGAATAGGTCCTCCTCATAAGATAGTTGTAAAGGCTTCTCCCTTCAACTGCGGCTAGGCTTCATGACTATGGCTAAGATGTGGCTAAGTCTCCTTGCTTGAACAGCAGCTAAATCACATCATTTAGGACTGTGTATTGATCCTCTTTCTGACTGTGGATTAGGGGTTCATTTCAATGTTGCACGAAGCGGGAGCGAAGCGGAAGCGTTTTTTTTTTTGGAAGCGGGGACGCGGAAGCATCATTTTCCAAAAATCTAGGAAGCGAAGTGTCCGCGGAAGCGTCTGCTATATATATATATATATATATATTATATTTATATATTTTTTTGCATTTATACTCAAAACAAACATCCCAAATAGCAAATTAATTGTAGAAGACATGAAAACATGCATATTTTTGCATAAATCAAGATAGATATGGCATCCATGATTCCATTGTAGTTACTAGTATGTACAACAATCATCTATATTCTAGCTATTACAAACATACATCAAATTTTTAAGCATATTATAAAACATAAAACATTTAAGCATATGATTTATCTAGCAAGTGAGCAACTGTCAACATTTGTCATGTCCAAAATTCAAATAATAATGTTTACAAAATATGTCACTTGGTCACCGCCAAGACAAAAAAGGTTAAAAATTCAAATTCACAAGCCTACAAGTCTAATGAGTAATCTATGACAAAAAGTAGTAGACTGTGAATATATCTACTAATCTCTCCTACTTCCACCACGAACAGAACGTGTCGGCAGGCGGGGGCCTCCACGTGGTGGCAATGAAGAAGATGGTGCCAGTGGAAGTTGTGGAAGTGGCACTGAAACTGATGAAGAAGAACCCCCTGTTGTTGGTGTTGAACCATGGAACCTAGGAACCAAGGGACCAGATGGGGGTGGGGGTGGCATATCAACACGATCATCATCATCCTGGAATCGCTCAAAAAATTCATGCAAAAAAAAAACACTACTTAACAAAAAAATTAAAAACATGAATTAGAGAAATGCTTTATAAGGAAAAATTGAAAAATTCATACCACAATGGACATACCTGGATAAGAGCATCCTCTAATTGCTCTAATCGCAACACTCCATCCTCCAAATTGGGCTCCTCTGGATTCTTGTCCCAAATCAACAGCTCTTTATTAGACTTTGCATCTTCACAGTAATGGGACAACAATCGCAAGTTGTAATGAACATAAACCAAGCTCTCTGCCCGATCTAAACTCAACCTGTTCCTTTTAACACTGTGGATGAAAGAATAAGAGCTCCAACACCTCTCTGCAGAAGAAGTGTTTACCACCTGTGATAGCACCCGCAATGCCAAAGCCTGTAGAAGTGGAGTACCCCCTCCATGCATGTTCCACCACTCAAGAGAAGAAAAAGTCTCTCGATCTTTAATTGCATGCATGCTCCCAAATGGACCAGTGTTAAGCATATAGTTGCTCACCTATCTCTGTACCAATGCAGCCTCCTCCTCATCAGGGATTAATTTACTCAATGCAGCCATATATTTTCTGTGAACCTCTTGATCTTCGTGTGTTTTTCTCCTGCTTCCCCCCCCATGTGCTGGTGTTGAAAGCCATGATGGATGATAGTATTTAGGTGTCAAAACATATGCTAATGCATGCAATGGAACATTTAGCATTTCCCATCTGTTTTGCACCTCTACACGAATATAATTGTACAAGGTGGTATCTCTAGGCTCAACAATGTCTTTAATCTGCCCCAACATGCTATCCATTTGCTCATACACCTCCCCAATTACTGGTCGATCTGAATCTACAAACTTGATCATGTAATAAATTTGTTTGGTGAATTGCAAAACATATTTAACCTGTGACCAAAAGTAACTGTCAAGAACAATGTCCTTGACTGCATTAGCACCATCTATGTTAGTGTTAATTTCATCCCATGTTTCAGCACACACCAGATTAGTTAAAGCTTGTCTCACCTTCACTAGCCGCCTAAAGGTGAGGTAATAACTAGCAAATCTTGTCTTTGCAATTTTAAGCAACTGCAACTTGGAGTAAGTGCCATAGAAGTAGTTTACCCTTGTATGCCTTGTGATGAATTTAATAAGCTGCTTCCCTCTCCTGTAAAGCTCAGTTATCCACCCACATTCTTTGTGCTTCACAATATCATGCATCAAAAGGTTCAATGTGTGAACCAGGCACCCAGACCAAAAGATGTGTGGATGAGTACACTCAATAATTTTTCTTGTTGCCTTACAATTTGCTGCATTATCTGTGATCACTTGAACCACATTATTCGGACCAACATCTTTGATTGATTTCAATAGGAGATCTGCAATGTTTTGTGCAGATGCAGTGATGGAGGAGGAGTCATGACATGTAATAAATACTGCACCACTAGAAGAAACACCAAGAACATTTATCAAATGTTGGTTTCTAATATTTGTCCACCCATCTGATACAATGGATACCCCAGAGTCTACCCACTCATTTGTAAAACGTGTCAAAGCTCTTTGAACCTTAGCTTTTTCTCTTTCTAATAACACTGTTCTAGCTTTCTCATAGTTGTGGGCCTTGTATCCTTTTGGGGCTTCATTGATGGCCTTTACCATTTCATGCCAATAGGGAGAGCGAAGCACATTGAATGGTACACCGCAAGCACAAAGAAAATGGACTATCTTTCCATCCACATCATGCCTCCCAGCAACATTAAGGAAATCCCCTATTGTTCTTCTACCTCCAGAGCTTGCAGAAGTACCATGAGGAGATGAGCAGCTACCAAATTTAGAGGTTGCACTTGATTCAGAATGAGTTCTTTGTTTCTTGTTTTCTTGTTGTGCAGCCATCTCTATTTGGATGTATTTTCTTCTTTCTTCAGCTAAAATGTTTGGGCAAATTTGTACCCCCACAGGACCCTTTTTTTCATCACTGTCTAGCACCCCACAAAGATGCCTCCTCAGATGGATATATGAACCATAATATGGTTTTCCTTCATGACAACAATGAGGGCACACAAATTTGTAAGATCCACCACCCTTTCCCCCATCAAGTTCCACAAGGGTGTTGATGTAGCTTTCCCATCTTATGTTTCAGTGTCCTCTTCAGGTTCATCCCCTTCCTCTTCAAACCCTTCCTCCTCATCATACATTGGGTCACTCATATTGGGACCACTGTCCTCTTGTGTTTCTTCCCTTCTATTCCTATTCCCCTTTGCCATCATTAAAACCAAGAGTGGAATGATACATAGAATCCAAAAGAACGCCATCTTGGAATATGGATATAGGTGGTGGACAACCTGTAAGTAAAGGAGCAAGTAGAAACAATGGGAAAGAGTAGGAGAGGGAGGAGAAAAATACAAAAAAATTGTCAAAAAAATAAGGGAGTTTGGGGTTTGAACTTACCTCTTTAGCTCTTGTAGATGAAGTCCTCCAAGCTCTTGCTCCAAGCTCCTCCTCCTTCTCCTAGCTCCTCCTCCTTCACTCCTCCAAGCTCTCCTCTCTTCTCCTCTCCTTTCCTCTCTTCTCTTCTCCTCTCCTCTCTTCTCTTCTCCAACTCTCATAAACTCAAAGTGAGAAAATGAGGAATGAATGGGGGCTTTATTCTTTTCATTCCTCACCTTAATCTCACTCTAACCTCACCCTAACCCACCCCCTTTATGTTAAGTTAACATAAATTAAAAAAAAAAAATGTTTTTTTGCCTTGTGCGCGGCCTCCTTTCCGAAGCGTACGGGAAGCGTATGCTTCCTCCTCCGAAGCGCCACGCTTCTGAGGCCCGAAGCGTCGTACGAAGCGCGCTTCGGAGGCCTGGAAGCAGCGCTTCCGTATCGCACTTCCAAATTTCCAGGAAGCGGCGCTCCTGAATTCGGAAGCGCCGCTTCGAGCCACGCTTCCTAGGCGCTTCCGTATGGGATGCGCTTCGGGGCTTGGATCCGCCGAGGGGGGCGCTTCGTGCAACATTGGTTTATTTAGGCTGCGTATTGAGGCTCCCTTTGACTACGTCTAGGGCTAGAGCTGCCTTCTAGGACTGTGACTAGCTCTATATAGAAGACTGCGGCTAGGGCTCTTTTGGAGCTTCCTTTGACAGCGTATAGAGGCTCCCTTAGACAGCGTATTGAAGCCTCTCCTTGCTGCGTAGAAGAGCCTCCTTTAAGATAGCGTAGGAGCTTCCCTTCACTATGATTTAATCCCTTTAGGACAGCGTATAAGACCTGCAGTTAGGGCACATTTTACAGCAGCTAGGGCTCCTCCAAGGCTGTGGCTATGTCTCTCCCTTTAAGGTTGTGTTTAGGGCAGCATTAGCCCTTCCTTGATAGCGGATTAGGGCACAACTGAACAACAGCTTCAACTCCTAGTTTGGACTACAGCTAGGGCATCATATCTCCATTAAGACAGCGTATAGAACCCTTCTTGACTGTGGCCAAACTATCTCCTTTCCTCCTGCTTCTAGGGCTTCATCATCTAGACCTCTCTTGCCACCAAAACCCAAAACGAGTGGAGAGAGATCAAGAGTGCAATGAGTGTGCAAAATGACTTGAAGACCTCTTCTATTTGTGATGAAATGTTGAGGATAGGTTGGCATAATTTGGTTGTTGGCCAACCTTGACGAATAGTCACATAACACAAATAAATTCATATCTCCATGATACAGTGATGTGTGGTGAAGCGGTTGGGTTCGTTGGGTGAAACCCACGAGGTCAAGGTTCAAATCACATTGAGTATATTATCCTACTATGGTGTGTGGCTCAAGGAGTAGACTCCCCTTATCCGTGAGTCTCGGCTCATGCCAAAATCGTAAGAAATTAGTATATCTGCTTGCAGGTTATTGGATGTACTCTTGGTGTTATAGTGGCAGCTAATTGATCCTGGGTCTTCCTTAGATTAGGTCTAGCAGTTACCAATTCACCACGTTGTTAAAAAAAAATCATATCTCCATGAATACATGTCGGAATCAGATGATCTTTAGATCAATCCTACACCTCTCGTCGAGAGGAATCCAAGAAAAATATCAGGTGCCATAAATAAGAAGACCCACATGGAGTTTGGCCCTAGTTGCCAATTTTAACACTCCTTCTCAACTAGGGAGAACTCCATCTGCTAATCCATCTGCCAGACTGTACTATCTCTGCCATCAACGCAATCCCCTGCACTGCTCTGCTCTATTGAAATATGAAGAAGAAGAAGTGATCGAGAATGTATCATACCATTCTCTACTGACCCGAATTCAGTCCCATATAAAGAGAGAGTGTCTCATACCACTCTCATTGATCTAAAATCAATTCCAAATAAAGAGAGTGTCTCATACCACTCTTAATGATCCGAAATCAGTTCCAATTGATCCCAGATCAATATCATCCTAGCATAGGGAGTACGGTAGTACACGATGCGTCCATCGGTAGTACTATGGCCCCTATCCTCATTTCCCTGCTCATTGGCCGGATGAGAGGTACTTCCCATGAGTCCTAGACTACATGGGTAGGATGTCTCAGCAGGAGAAGGATGAACCACTCATCCTACCTACATGTCACCAAAGGTATTCCAGGGGAAGGTTGAACCACTTACCTTGTACACAACAAATCACTAGCGGAAGGCTAAACCACTCACCCTATGATTGTATCTCAGCAGGAGAAGGATGAACCACTCATCCTGCCTACATAGCAAACCACTAGGGAAAGGCTGAACCACTCACCCTATGGTTGCTCATCGCTCCAAGAAGTACCCCATGTCAAAGAGGAGAGCTTTCTCATACTCTTTGGCCTAGCGTCTAGTAGATTATTTTTGTAACATACTTTGTTGTCATCTTGGTCTAACATTTGAGTTATTTTTGTATCCTTTTGAGCAAGATAGTTTCCATTTTTTATTTGTCGACTTATTCATATTGAAAGCATTTATAATATCTTGTGCTAACAATTTAGTGTTTCACTTTTCAGGTTTATTTTGGCTTTCCATTTGAAAGCATTTCACTTCATTTTAAGCAAAATACAATTTCATTTCTTAAAGAGCAAATACTTGGAAGACACTGGTTGTTTATGTATTTGATGCTTATCTTATGATGGTTATTGCTCATATCAATTTTTTTCTTATAAATCTTAAAGAGATAATCTATTTAACTCTAACAATTCTCCTAGAAACTCACATCCTTTTTAAATTAACTTTTCATTAGGGACCACCCCCCTTAGCTAACCTAAGAGATAGCTCAAACGGAGAGAGAGGGAATTTAGTGTGACAACCTCTTCTTTTAGTTCCCTGCCACCAACCACACATTGTGGGGTTGAAGGCTTTTCTCACTGACTTGTAGGTAGGTGTAGGCGGCATGGTCAACAAGCCTCTCCGCCAATTTTCATGGCTAGAGCACATCCGATGCTACCCCAAATCAACACTCCCTCTTAGCGAGGATTGTGCTCTAGTAATACTCCTCATTGAGCATCACTCCGATTATCCAGCACTGGTACCTGTGCTGATGCTACGCCTCCCCGCCCAACATCTTCTGCACTGTTGCATCCTATACTGCTGCCCATGGCCCTGCCACTGCCACTGCTGGATCCGTACGGCAGCTCCCTCTGCATCTGTGTTGTTGCTGGTCCATCCTCCCAACACTGCCTCTACACTGCATCCCCTTCTCATCATGCTGCATCGTGCTACTGCACTGCAACATAGTTACTGAGACGTAAGTAACTGATCCACCCAACTTTTGACATCCCTGTCAGGCTAGAAACACTCCCGATGCTGAAGCTCCCTATGTCGCTAACAAGTGCTCCCTCTAATGACCTTTGCACTGCTGCAACAACTCCCTGCATCTCGCACTGTTGCACACCTCTCTGTGCCATCCTGTACTGGTGCAACACTCTCCGTGCCTCTCGCATTGTTGCAGCCTGCTAGCCTCGCGCTGCCCGAGGACTCCTGCACTATAGCACTCGTTGTTGCCTCATCCGCATCAGTCTCTACCGACATCCGTCGTCCTGCCACTTCTCACTTCAAGGCTCCCGTAGCAAGGATCTGATCCAAGAGTTTTGGTACCTCAAGGATCCCGCCCCTCATCGCATGTAGTCTTCCTGACTACAGCTCGATGTCTCCCCACCTCTTCTCTAGAGGTACGTGAGCACTCATGGCACAATCGTCATCTTCCTCGACTTCCTTCTCCACCTTTGTTGGCGCTGCCTTAGAGTCAGATGCCTCTCCCTTGTTCTTCTTCCTCGGACATTGATTCGCATAATGACCCAATTCCCCACAATGGAAGCACTTGACCTTGGAGAGGTCCTTTTTCTTCCTCTTTTCTTTCTTTCCCGCAAAAGCCAGAGTTACATCCTCTTCCTCTTCCTTCTTGATCTGGACTCCTTTACTACTACTTCCCACCTTGCTCAATCGCCTGATCTCCTCTTGACGAAGCGTTGCCCACAATTCTTCCCAATCTGGAAGATCCGCCCTGCCCAGTATCCCACTCCTTGGAGACTGCGTTAAATGCGGTCCTTAACATCAAATCTTCATTTGGCATGGCTCTTATGGAAGTCAGCTGGTCCCGAATCTCCTTCAACTAACCGAGGAAGTGATCTATCTACTCCCCCTTCTACATCTGGTATGACCTTAGCTGATTCTCAAGTAACATCTTCCTCTGCATGGAAGTATGTTGTTACAATGTCTTCAAGGTGTCCCACATCTCCTTTGTCGTTTCCTTCTCGGTAATATGTTGGACCACATGATCCTTGACCCCATCAAGGATGATGCATTCTGCCTTGGCTATTGCCTCCTCGTACTTCTCATTAGCTACTGGGTCAATTGGAGTAGCCATTACTCTCAAGGCGAAGCCCTTGATGCGATGTTTATCTAGAATGGACAAGATCCTGACCTTCCAGACCACCAAGTTGGATGCCCTGTCCAGCCTGTCTTGATCTCTCAGCCCATTCACGACCATCTCGCTGCTCTTCTATCGACTCCTCCGAGTCTCCCTACTTCCCTTTGGAAGTTCTCCTTTCGACTCCTGCTGAGTCTCTCTACTTCCCGCCTGGAAGTTCTCTACTGGATTCCCTTTGAGTCTCGATTTCCCTCCTGGAAATCCTTTTGCCAATCCTCAAGTTGTCCCTCTCCAATCGTCTGTGCACCCGCAACACTAATCCAGATTGCTTGGCTAGAAATATGCCTCGGTAGCAACTCCTCTACCTTGGTTTTGCCCTGTTAGGTACTGTTCTGACCACAGTACCCCACCAGCTCTACTCCCGCAAACTGCCCACAGCTTCCTATGCCCCAGTAACTGAAGGAATGAGCCTCTAGGCTCTGCGCAATCCCAACACTGGCAAAAACAGCTCCCTCAGCCATTGCGTCAACCCTCCTAGTCGTTGTGTGTCTCTGCGTGAGCCTCTCTCTGCCTTGCTCAGCCTTTGCGCTAGCCTCTCTCTGGCTTGGACTAATGACGCAGTCCCTCTGTGTCAACCCTTCTTCCGTCACTTCTGCAAGGATCAGCTCTCTGTCAACTTTCCTGTGATCTACAACCACGCTCTAATACCATGTTGAATTTTCTAAGTCTATCCGTTAGAAAATTAATCTGTATTCTGTTGTTTATTTCTTCTACTTGAAAATTCTGAACAAGTTATTTAAAACATATAAATAACGAAATAAACACAATACAACATCTACAGATCATCAGCTGAAAGAAAACAAACATGCAAGTGACACCGTTATTCTTGGACAAATGTCCCCGAAAAAACCCAATGCAGGAAAACTGGTACAGCTATTCTGAGGGTATATTATTATGCAAAATTTCCTCTAGTACAACAGAGTGCCTAACCGACTCACCCGACAGAGAAACAATACATAGTAGCAATGCCTCTCTATTCGAAAACAAGTATTCGAAAAACCTATCCCACGAAACCTTCTCCAGTGTCTCTGAAGCTCTGTGTTGGCCGTTCTGGCCTCTGCATCAGCCTCAAACCTCTCTGTGTCAACCCTCTGAGGCACTGCATAGCCTCTGCGTCACTCCTGCAGCCTCTACATGGATGACGTAGTCCCTCTGGCCTCTGCGCTCTCTGTTGGGCTCTGCATCGTTTGAACTGGCTACTGCCTCTCGCTCTCTGCTTCTGCGATGGTCTCTTGGCACTATCTTTGCCTCTCTACCCAATACTCATTGCCCCTTGTTGCTGATCACTGATTCACTTTTGCTTAGCAACCCTGCTCTAGCAAAATGAATGACTGATCACTCTAGTGTTTTCTCCAACTGACCCTCAAGCCTCTTCTTATACTTTTCTCGTTGGTCCATCAATGATAGAAATTAAATCTCTAATCAACGGCTAAGATTAGATTTGGCTTGATCCATGACTTTTGGAACCTTCTAACCCAGTTTTATATTAATACCCATTAATATTTTATTTTTCCTAAGTTTAGACTTAGGAACTCCATTAAAAATATTAATTATTTTAATATCTCCCAAACCAGGTACAATCTGTCCAAACCATTTTTGGGTCTTGGAGATCTCATGTGCTTTAGCCTCTCCACCAACTTTCATGGCTATAGCACATTTGATGCTACCCCAAATCAACAAAAACATGCTTCTCAAAGCTTGGTACCCATACAAAAGGCTTTGGAGGGAAAGAAAGTTTGTAGCAAACTGTGTGACAGCTGGGCAACTAAGCTCACCCTTTGTGAATTCCCTCATAAGGTTCAACACCCAAGCATGATTATAAATATACTTGGTAATTTTCTTGCATTATTGCACAACATCTTGCACACACTCCAATTTCCCAATGTCCTCTAGTATCAAGTCTACACAATGGGCAGTGCATGGAGTCCAAAAAATGGTGGGATATTTGGCACAAAGCATACCTTCCAACTGCCACATAATTTGTTGCATTGTCCGTGATTACTTAGACAACATTTTCAACCCCAACTTCCTCCACCACATCAGCGAACAATGTAAAAACCAAATGTGCATCTTTTACATTTGCAGATGCATCAATAAATTTTAGGAACATGGTTCCTTTAAGGGGAGCTACAACAAAATTTATTATTGTTCTACCCCTCTGATCTATCCACCCATCAGACATAATTGTACAACCTGTAAATTTCCATGAGCTTTTAATGCTCTCCAATTCTTCCTTGACACACTCAAGCTCCTCATCTAGCTCTTTCCCCCTAAGTGCATTATAAGATGAAGTTTTGTATCCAGGGCCATCACTTGCAATGGCATCCACCATGGACTGATAAATATATGACTTTGCATAGTTGAATGAAAGACTTTTATGGTACCAAAACCTCCTCACTGCCATATTTGCCTCCTTCCTCTTCTTTTCATTAAAATTATCCAAGGTTGGTTGAGATCCAGGAGTTGTATGAGGACTGAAGAAAGAAGAGCATATACTCCTGTTTGCCACAACGCTTGAAGAGGAGTTACCAATACTTGGACTTTGAATCTGCGTTTCACTTTGAGATGAAGATCTACCTATCCCAAAAATCTCATCCTTCCTTTTTGCCCTCTTATAACTTTCTTCTTTAATGGCTTCCAAAGAAGCTGCCATTTCAATAGTGACTTCATCAGGGCAATTTTGACAACATCCCACACCATTCCCAGGAATTCTAGCTAGGTGGTATTTTAGTCTGTTTATGCCTGCATGCATTGTGGCATTGCAATAATTGCACTTGACATGGTGGTCATTACCAGCAATGATTCGTTGACCATGTGCCCATGCCAGATCATGAGACTTTATAGAACCCTTTGGTGGCATGGTGACCGAATCTAGAAGAAAAAAAATTAAAATTTTAAAATTTAATTGATATTTTTTTCGTTTTTTTTATTTTTTTGCTTTTTAAATTTTTTTGGTTTTTAATTTTTTTTTAATTTACAAATTCTTTTGGGCCCTGTGGTTGAGTTTCTCAGCCACACAGCGACCCTGTGGCTGAGAAACTCAGCCACGGGGCTTGCGGGCTGAGGAGGCAATCCTTCTTAGCCCGCAAGCCTCGTGGCTGAGTTTCTCAACCTAAAAAAAAATTGAATACAAAAAATTTAAAAAAAATTACATGGAAAACATTCAAACAAGGTTCATGAAGCCTACCTAAATTGGGTATGATCTGATGAAGCCTCCTCCAAGAGCTCCTTCACTATGCAACGGAATCACTCAACACTCATGGCAATGAGCCAAACACTCAAATGACAAGTGAATGACAAATGGAAGGGAGAGTGGTGCTTATAATGCATTTTCTTGCCTCCAATTTCCCTTTTCCTCCACCTCATTTCCAAAAAAAAAAAAGAAAAATCAAAAAGAAAGAGAAAAATTGAAAAAAAAAAAAATTGCAATTTGAGGTTTGACAGGTCTTATAGGGGTCTGATGCAGGTCTCATGCCAAACTCGCGGGTCTTATACGAGTACACGAGTTTAATGCAAGTTTGGCTGAGTAAGGGTCTTAAGCGCGGGTTCTATGCGAGTGACCCAGCTCGCTACAAAACCCTTCAAGACTTGCAGGTCTTATCCGGATGGTGCTTCACTGATCGCTCCATTGTTGCAACTTGACCTAGTAGTTGCTTTATAAGATCTCCTCCTAAGACCACTACTAGTTTGAACGGTAACATTTTTGGCGTTGTTGTTGGGGATACGAGATTTGTGTCTTGTACCTCATACGACAATATCGATATATCATTCTCGATGGCTCCATTGGAAGAACGAAGCCCTATATCTTCATTGAGCTTTAAGGTCAATGCTTGTAGGGTGAAGCAAGCATTTTCCAAGGCAATTTCATTCACCCTGGCGAATCCCATGTCATTAAAGGCCCAACAACATGTTGACCACATATATACCTGCCCTAGACATGATAGGGACTCCATAGTATCCCACGTCATAGTGCATTAAGAATATGCCAATGTTTGATGGGGATCCACATTCCACAGCGTATCATGTTGCAAGGTTCATATAGTATGTTTCAAAGCAAAATATAACTCAACCATGTGACCAAATGGAATTGTTTGTCCTATCCATTGCCCCAAATACCAATTGTCTTGAGTCAAGTGAGCCTAGAAGCATTTCTTCTCTCTCAATGTTGGTTGTGCACTTGAGGAAGAATATCATGATCCTTCTACAAATGGTCAAGATCAAGTTATTGATACATACCTCAAGGATTGTGTCGAAAAAGAGACTCATGAGTTGGAAAGAATGTCCTTCGAGAATGATGAAGAAGATTTGGACCCCAAGAGCTTCCAGGTGTTGCAAGAAAGGATGATGGAATATGACGAATCTTGCAAGCAGCTTGTGGCTACATGCAACTCCAAAGATGTTTTCTCCCACTTATTTGAACAGTCGAAAACAAGAACCCTACCGATGCCCTTCTCCTTTAAGTATTCTATTAAACTCATGTATGTGAAAATTTCAACTAGTGTAGTAACTGAAAATATTCTTCTAACTGTAAATTAATTAATAGTTTATTTGCCCACACAAACAACAAATAATTCACAACTGCAATATTCACCAAAAATTTTGCGGAAGATAAACTGGAAACTAAGAAATAAGCTAGCACACACACAAAAGTTGACACAGTTATTGTTGGACAAAAATCCCTGGAAAAACCCAACTTGGGAAAACCAATGCAGTAGTTTGAGGGTTTATTTTATTATGCAGCAATAGAATTTCTGAGTACAATAATATGTCGCCAAATTGGTGATTCTTCCTTACTGAAATAACTATGAGGCAAATACCTCAGCACCACAATTGATCCTACTATGAAATCTGGACAAACTGGGTTGTACGACTTGCCCCTGCATGATACTCTGCACAATGCATACGCAGGCTCTATCTTTTCTACCTTCGAAACTCACTGAATCCTACAGCTTTGCATGTCTCTGCCTTAGAAGGTGACTTGTTTGGCCCCTTGGAGTATATCCTGGCCTTCAGCGACTGAGTTTACTCCTCTGACTGAATCGAATTCTCCACAGAAACCCTTTGCACAAGCCTTGCGCAGTTCCTTGAGGAAAACTTGTCCCTCTCTCCGCTGACTCTTCTAGAACTGGAAATCTCCTCCAGAAATCTACTACGTTTCCCCTTTGCCACCTGCTACTCAATCTATTGGCTCGATTGCTCCTGTTGAATCCCCTGCACTAGAAAATCAAACTGCCCAAATCACTGAGTATATGCACTGGTGTGTTCTTCATCTACCCATCGACCTCCTCTTATAATCTCCTGTTGGGACTCCAACGGCCAAAAATAAAACACAATCGATGACAGAGATAATTTGTTGATCGATCTGTGCGAGTTTCTAGATGATTCACACCTTTCTCGATTAATACTGATTAATTAACCCCTTTTCCTAATTTTGGAGTTAGGAAATATTTATAAAAGGCTAATAATCTAATTAGAACACTTCTAGGTGGAATTTCCAGAAACAATTTCTGGGTTATGGAGAACTCCTGTGTTTCGAGACTAAGTTTCGAGACTAGAACACCTCCGATGCTACAAAAACTAACACTCCATCTTAGCGAGGAAAGTGTTATAATGCTGCATTACTGCTACAACACCATGTCTCTGTATCACGCTCTGTTATGCTGATGATGTCTACCACTGTGACTCACTGCCACTACCCACCAACCACTACGCAACTCTGATGCTGCATTTGTGTTGCTGTTGACACTGCTTACTGTTGCCAACTCTGCATCTGCACTGCAAGTCTACAACTCCCTCTCATCTATTGCTGCTACAACTGCAACCGAGAAGCATCTCAAATAATGTCCCTGCCACTGAAATGGGTTCTCCGCCATACCCATCTACTCTCTAAAATAGACAAACATAGCTCTTCCTAGAGCTTTCATGAGTATATCTGCAAACTATTCATCTGTGGGAACATAGTGTCGCTGGACCGCTCCATGTTGCACGCAATCTCTGATGAAATGACACTAAATATCTATGTGTTTCAAACTATCATGTTTCATTAGATTCTCAGAGAGATTGATGCACTCTGATTATCACAGTAGACACTGGTTGCCTCCATCCTCTGCCTGAACAAGCTTACTAGCAGCTTTCGAAGCCATATAGCTTCACACGTAGTAGTGCTTGCTGCCATATACTCTGCGTCTACAAAGCTCAGTGCTACTGACTTCTGCTTCCTACTACACCAAGAAACCATTCCTTATCCAATGTTGAAGCAGTACCTAGAGGTACTTTTCCTGTCCACTCAATTGCCTGCGCAATCTGCATTTGTGAACCCACATAGTATGACATCATCCCCTCGGGTAAATCTCGACCCATACTCGATTATGTCGTTCACATACCTCAAAATAAGCCTCGTTGTTGTCCAATCTACCATCTTCGGTTCCACCATGAACTGACTGAGGGTATTGACTTTGAAGCAGATATCTGGCCTAGTTTTGACCAGATACATGAGAAAACTGATGAGTTGTCTATACAAGGTGGGGTCAACATCCTTGTCATCTGATGCATCTATTTTCTTCTAGTTGGTGATCATGGATGTAGACATGGGTCTACAATCCTGAATTATGAATCTCTTCAGAAAATCTGTAGCATATCTTCCTTGCCCAAGGAAGATCTCCCCATCCTTTTGCCACACTTCCAATCCTAGGAAATAGTGCATTAACCCCAAATCTTTCATGTCAAACTTTGCTGCCAAGTTCCTCTTGCAATCCTCTATGAGCCCTGATGACCCTGTCAGGGAGAGAATGTCCATATACAATACTAAGATGAGTGGCTCACCCTCTACCATCAAATAGTAAAGGTTGGGATCTGTGTCCCACTTGAATTCCATTTGCTGCAAGTAGTTGTCAATCCGACCGTACCATGCCCTAAGAGCCTGCTTCAGCTCATATGGAGCTTTCTTTAGTCTCCACACATGAGTGTGCCTCTCATGAGTCTCAAAGACCTCTAGGTGTTCTATGCACACCTCTTCCTCTATCACCCCGTTCAAGAATGTTGTCTCGACATCCATATGGTGGATCTTCCATCCCATCTGAGCTTCTAGGGATATAACTGACCGAATAGAAGTGTATCTGGCAACTAGGGCGAAGGTATCCTCATAATTTATCCCTTCTTTTTGTGCATACCCCTTTGCCACAAACCTAGCCTTGTTCTTCCCCACACTGCCATCTACAGCATATTTGAACTTGTAGATCCATCGAGAACCTACAACTGACCTATCCTCAGGCCTCGGCACCACCTCCCAAACATCATTCGCCATGATAGAGTTGTATTCTTCTACCATGGCATCCACCCACACCTGATGTTGTGCAGCGTCCTGAAAGTTGGAAGGTTTTGCAACCTGACCCACCAATGCTTGGTACCTATCAAGTTGTTTGCACTCTCTCTTGTTCGTTTTAGGAGCTCTAGCGAACTTCTCTGCATCTCTCATGTCCAACGAACTTCTCTGTTGGTTTGACCACTAGTGGTGGGAGGTTCCACCAGCTACTCCTCATACTGCCTCTATCGCTTCGTCTACTTAGATCTTACTAGATCCCCTGCACCTGACGAAATGCTAGTACTAGTCACTGTACTGGATCCCTGTGACTGTCCCACTAGTGGACCTATTGGTTGCCCCTATGGCCACCCCTGCTGCCGAACCAATGGAGTTTCAGTTGTCTAATTCTGATCACCTGAAGGCATCTCAAGAGATCTTTTGAAAGCTCGATCTTCCATGAACTTTACATCCTGTCTCAGTACAATCTTCCTATTTCTAGGAATGTAGATCCTATATGGCTTGGATGTTTCACTATACCAACGAGGAACTCCTTCTCTGCAGTCTGATCCAATTTGGCGTGATTCTCACCTGGCACATGGCAATAAGAAATGTTGCCAAAGATCCTGAAGTGATTAACTTCTGGCTTCTTCCCTGTGAAGACTCCTTCTAGCATTTTCTCCCCACTGCTCTATGAGGAGTCCTGTTCTGAATACACATTGTTGTGCTACATGCCTCTGCCCATAGAAACCTAGGCAAATCCCGGTCATATAACATTGCTTTTGTAGCCCCAACTATAGTTTTGTTTTTCCGCTCCACTACCCCATTCTATTGTGGATTGTATTGAGTTGCCCACTCTCTTTTGATGCCTTCCTTCGCACAAAAATATGTGAAGTCTTTATCGATATACTCTCCATCATTATCTAAGCTAAGCACCTTGATCTTCTTCCCTGTCGCATTCTCCACGAGAGCCTCAAACTCCTTGAAGCGATCAAAGACCTCATCCCTAGTCTTCAAGAAGTAGATCCAGGTTTTCTTGGAATGGTCATCAATAAAAGTGGCGAAGTATTCAGCCCCGCTAAGAGCTCTAGTGGAAATCAGGCCACAAATGTCTGAGTGTATATTTCCAAACACACCATCTGCTCTATTGTCACTTCTTGGGAATGTTGCCTTAGCATATTTCCCAAGCACGCAACCTCTGCACACATCATCTTGTTCTATGTCAAGTTCTGGAACCCCTATTACTATGTCCCTGAGCATTTTAAGTGCTCCATGGTGTAAATGTCTCATTCTCCTATCCCAAATCTCATTCAATTCCTTCCCACTACTACTATCAATGCCTACCAATGCCATTGGAGAATCGAGCTACAAGTTGCAACCTATACAACATGTTGCTTCAAACTCCAATCTGTCTCACCCTCTTCCAGCTCAGGTCTTTGACAAACACCTTCTTCCCTATGAAGTGGACATCATATCCCTTATCCTGTAACTGGGATAGTGAAACCAGGTTCATGCCCAATCCTGGCACATGCAATACATCTATAGCATCGGTATTTTCTCCTGACTCCCTCTAAAAATCGATGGTACCTCTCCCCACTAGAGTACACTTCGTTTTGTTTCCCATCATAATCTGGAAATCCATCTGCTCCTCATTGTAGCTAGAGAAATATTCTCTAACCCCTGTCATGTGAGTTGACACTCCACTATCTATATACCAGACACCCTGTGAAGTCGAGCCTGATAAGCAAGCAAATTCGTTCTCCAATCTGGAAGACAGCTCTGAAGCCCCCTGAATGTCAAATCAATCCATGGCCATACTGGAGAATTTACTAAAGACAAATCTGTGTGTTATTCCTCTTCCACCCGGCAATGATTTTGTTCTAGCAAACTGTTGTAAACACTCTGTGCCTAGACAAGAAAAATTGCTCGGCGAAGATACTAATCTGCTTCACTGAAATAACTGTCTGCTAGAACTGCTAATGGGCTTTGTGAATTTCCCTGCTACTAACACTGGAAAAATCGAACCCCTTGCCCAGCAGTTTGATCTACTAAGCCAGCCTCTGCGCAGATCTGGAAATCATGCTGCCAAACTTCCTTTGAATCTAGACAATTTCTGCCTTTCATTTCTGAGCTTCCTTTCCTGATCAATATTGCTCTAATACCATGTGAAAATTTCAACTAGTGCAACAACTAGAAATTATTCTTCTAACTATAAATTAGTTAACAATTTATTTGCCCACACAAATAATGAATAATTCACGACTGCAATATTCACCAAATTAAATTATGCAGAAAATAAAATGGAAACTAAAAAATAAACTAGTACACACATAAAAATTGACACGGTTATTTTTGGATAGAAATCCCTGGAAAAACCCAATTTGGGAAAACCAAAGCAGCAGTTTGAGTGTTTATTTTATTATGCAACAGCAGAATTTCAAAGTACAATAATATGTCACCAAACTAGCGATTCTTCCTGAGAAAAATACCTGCAATATAACTGAGGCAAATACCTCAGAACCACAATTGATCCTGCTCTAAAATCTAGCCAAACTGGGTTGTATGACTTGCCCCTGCGTGAGCCTCTGCACAATCCTTGCACAGGCTCTATCTGCTCTACCTTCGAAACTCACTAAATCTTGCAGCTCTGCCTGTCTCTGCCTTGGAAGGTGCCCTATTTGGCCCCCTGGAGTATATCCTGGCCTTTAGCAACTAAGTTGACTCCTCCTCTAGATGAATCGAATTCTCCCAAGAAACCCTCTACATAAGCCTTGCGCAATTCCTTGAGGAAAACTCGTCCCTCTCTCAGCTAACTCTTTCGGAACTAGAAATCTCCTCCAGAAACCTACTATGCTTCCACTCTCGCTCCCAAGTAACCTTGGTACCAACCAGTGGAGATGGATTTTAACCACTGGAGATGGATTATGGCCAAAGTTTGAAAAAAAAAAGCTCCAAGCTTGGTGTCACCTTGATCTGCCTTCTGTTGGGATATTTACCATTGTTGACAAAACTTTAGCAGCACGGCACATTTATTACTCTTCTTGTCTTTTCCCTTCTCAATCAACATATAGAATGTTGGACCAGGTTTTCAAGTGCTTTCTTTGGGGTATAAGGGGAAGTACAAAAGGGATTCCTTTTGTAGTTTGGGATATTTCTTTACCAAGGGATCAAGGGGATTTGGGTCCCCCTGACATTTGAGCTCAAGATTTGGGTCTCCCTGACATTTGAGCTCAAGGAACGGCTCTCACTAGCACATGGGTAGTCCATGCAGTGGAGGGATATGCTCCATGGGAATTCTTATTTTGACACAAGATCCAACAAATTCATCATATTCAAGGTATTAGAAGGCCTTTTCAGCTATCTAACATACTTGGTAATGCTGAGGCCTTTGCATTTCCAGGTTCAACTCCCCTAAAAAGGATGTGGGTGGGGTGGCAGATCCTTTCAGCCTTCAACCATGGCAGTTTGAGGAACACAAAATGCTTGGTACTTGGCATCAAGACCAATTTCATTGTTTCCATCTCTAGGTGGTCATCTTCGACTTTCCATGGCATGTGCTTTGGAGATGCCATTCTGCTAAAATGTAACGACCCTCCTACAATCACAAACAAAATGTGAATATTAGCATGTATATGAGTCATGCATATGATAGCTACATATGCATACATCGCATACACGGCACTAGTATACATACCGTCTAATATTGGAAAATATCTAAATTAGGTTAATAAATAAATTATCGAAGTAAATTCCTAACTTACCATAATATAATAAATATATCAAGTGAAGTCTTTGATACATACCACCCGTATACGTATATATCTATATACATAATTAAAGGAAATAAAACATAAATTTAATTTAATTGATTTAATTAAATAAATAAAAGAACTTATTTAAATATTTAATAAAGTGAAATATTAAAACTACAAATAAAACCATGAATGCATTCATGAGACATTATATTAACTAAACAAGACCCAAATAAACATAAAATAGCACTTATCAAATTAAAAAGGAAATAATAAAGGTGATGAGTCACGTAAGCTATAAATACTCTTTAAACATAAGAGAGACAGAGAGCCTAAGGCATTGCAGGTGGCAAGGAGTAAAGAAGAGCCGAGAAGATATTGTGCAGGGGTGGTGGAGAGATGGGGACAGTCGAATGAAGCATATAAAGGGGTTGAGGAGGCCATAACAAGGGGGAGAAGAATTTTTACAGAGAGGAAGAATTCTAAACAAGTCAGTATTGAATGAGTTGAGCTTTCATTGTTCTTGAAATTTTGGGCACAGGAGCCAGAGTACCTCGAACTGGAAGTACTTTGGAGCTGGGTACTGAGACTATACCCAGTTTGGCAGGGAGGTTTTGATTGTTTGGTAACGGGAGCGGGAACGGGAGCAAGAGCCTGGCAAATCAAAAGCATCTTCAACCACAAAAACCTAGGTAGGTACTCAAAATCAAATTGATAAATTCTGATATTCTGAATGGTTATACTCTGGTAAAAAATTTGAAACCTAGGGCTTCACACAAAATTGTAACCATGCTGAATTTAGCTTCCCCTTTATCACCCAGCTATCATGGAAAGATATCTTCCAAGGGTCACACAGATGATTCGAGATAGATGTAAATCTTTATGGTACACTATTTGGTTGGTTGCAATTGGATTTTTCTGGAAGCTCCAGTGTAAGGCTACTTTTAATGAGGATTCCTCCACCCTTAGCCTAGGGAGATTGAGGGTTTTTAAGCAGGAGATGGCTTTGCTTGTCAAAGTGAAGTTTAATGTCTTCCCTTAGATGTTGAGTCTCTTCTTGTTAAGGCTCAGGGGCAAGGTTGCACAAAACGGGGAAAAGGGTACGAGTTTCCGAAACGGGAAGCGATACGAAACGCGACCTCCCCAAATTTTGGAAACGGGGAAACGTGAATATATATATATATATATATATAGGACATTTAAGAAATATGTGCAATCATAAAGCATATATGATACATTCTAATTTATTACATTATGATAAAACTGTCAATTGTCAATGCATAAACTATAAGTATCTAAATTTGCATCACATTTACTCATGAATAATCACATAATGAAAATAGAAATATCCAAAATCAGTGATGAGAAATTTCTAATTTCTTGTCTCGTGCTTGATTGGGAGTCTCCTCCTACATAGTCGAACGACCTTAATGCTCTTGATTAAATACAAGTTTCATACCCTAGTACCCTACATTCTCTTGATTATTGGGAGTCTCCCCTACATAGAGGGCTTGGTTTTCTTGATTAAATACAAGTTCCATACCCTAGTACATGATAAAATCCAATGGAAACATTGCAATCCCCCCAATCCTGAAATCCTGAAAAACAGATAAGTCTGCTGGATTTTGAGTGAGATCTAAAATTCTACTTTCTCCATATGAAATCCAATGAGGGCGAAACCACTCTCAAACATCCTGAGTCATTTCATGGTAATGTTAAAAATTTAAGTAAAAGGATGAAAATGAAAAATAAAGGAGAATAAGTGATATTCTCCTTTATTTTTCATTTCCATCATTTTACTTTAACAATTTAACATTACCATGAATTGCATATCAACACTAGGGCAAAAGTTCACTTTTATAACTTTAGACAGGCATCTAGAAGCAACTAGAAGTCACTAGGCTAACGTAAGAATAGATTAGAAAACAAATAAAATAAAAAAAACACAAGTAAATGCTGAAACGTGTGTCGTATGGCCCTGAAACGCGTTTCAGGCCATACTAGCCACGTTTCAGTTTCGTGAAACGTCGCAGTACGGCCTGAAACGCGTTTCAGGGCCGTACCAAACGCGTTTCAGCGTTTCATACCCGTTTCCGTAAGGAAACGCCCTTCTGCCCCACGTTTCCTGCAACATAGCTCAGGGGCCATATGCTTTCATTTTTCATCTTTTTAGGCCAGAAATATCCTATTTCTCCTGTTGTTTGTATGTTGTAACTTTCCTTCCACCATGACGTAACTATTTGCTTCAAAAAAAAATATGATGCATTTTCACTAAAAAGGTTATATATAATAAGCAGAAATGGAATTTACAATCAAGCTTTAACTTTTTCCATTAGAAACAGTAGACAGCTTAGAAGGCAATCAAGCTCACTTTCAAGAACTATTAGTCTCTTTATTATAAAGCCCTAAGTAGGGTCAGCTCTAAAACAGATAACGATATGCAACAAAAGTGGAAATTCAGTTTTGATATCTACTTCACAATTCTTATCTAATCAAGAGAAAAGAAAACTAATCTCATTATAACTTTGCTGAGGAATAAAGAAGCTTTACCTCAACAGTAGCCAAAAAACTTAATGCTGTTAATCCAGGAAGAAGATATAGACTGTCAGGGGTACTCAAATCTTGGAACCAAAGTACGCCACCTTCTTTAAAGGATGGAACATTGGCTGCCATATTTGTAATCTGTAATTATAGACAAACCAGAAGGCACTGAGTCATAACTGATTTTAACACTCCTTGTACTTGCCCCCCATTCTCTAAGAGTCTCAGTATCTCAGAGATCTAAATACATAAATGAAAACCTCAGTATCAATTTCTACCACTCAAAATTTTAGATCCTAAATCTATGGGTCATTTATAGATACTGAAAGGGCAATCCTATAGTTGACATGGCAAAGAACAAACAGTGCTGCATGTTCATTCAAACAAAAACATAGAAGTATACTATGCAACCACAACACCCTGACACATGCTTTCCACCAAACATTCTTCTCTTAAGCACTTCACCATACAATGTGTTAATATAAACTATCAAATATGTGCTAACCAAGGAAACCTTGTCGATAATACTTACAGCCAAATAAAAACTTATGAAGATGGGGCCTTGAATTAATATCCCTTTCATTGGTGTAAATGGAGTAACATTGTATCTGCAAAAAACATCAAAGCCACAACTTTGAAATTATGATAAGCTATGAACCAACTAGCATCCACTCTTCATCGGTCTACCTCAAAACATACATACATTATAGTATACAACCTATCTGGTGAAACCAATGTCAAGAAGATGGTTTGAAGTTTGAACACTTCTCTTGGTGTAAAGTTTAAACTTTTAGTGGAACGGACATGAGACAAGTTTGCAGCTTATTTTCCATTTCATATGTTGCATAATGATTAAAATGTCATAATTCTATTTGGAAATCATAGCAAGATTTTCTCTCTACATTATCGAAGAAAGCACAGAACACATGTTCTGCTAATCATAGATAATGAACATTGTTAACTTAAGCTTGTAAATAAACTAGTGTCAGGCTAGTTACAAAGGGAATGTGACTTTACACTAGCAATAAAGCACATGTGATTTAGTTGATTCAGTTATAGAATAAGAGGTACTCCTGTACTTATGGGATTTATGTCAATATGTGATCCAGAGGAATGTACATAAAATCATCTTGCATAATATAATCATCACATCGCTTTAATCTCTTTGCTCAACATATCTGAGAAAATAGAGGTCCAGTGCCTGTGATATCAGAGACCACATTGGATTAGAATCGAATACCAGGAAGGGCACTGAAATCCAAGTTGGAGACCAAGTGTCTCATGAAATATTGAGAATATGAAAGGCAACAAAGAATGTATGCTTAGTTATAAAAGGGAGAATAAAATCACAGCTTTAGAAAGTGAATAGAAAAATTGCAAGGATAATGAATTCAGTCAAAGATGTCGAGGGACAAACATCAAATGAGAAAACAGACGAAATGAATGCGGGGACAGAAGACTTATATTGCAAGAAGAAAAACAAAGAAAAAGAGTGTAAATCAACCACAAAAGATTTGACTAGAGAGAGATCCAAAGGACACCTGCGAACAGAAAAATCAAACGTTTTTCAAAGACAGGTCAAAAGGGAGATGACGCAGGCAGAGAAAATTTTATTTTTGCAGAATATCAACACATAAAAAGAGATTACATTGAGCAGAACAGCAGACACTTATGTTGCAAAAGGAACAAAGTAAAGATGTGATGTTCTGTATATTGTAGTTTCCAGATTGTGGGTACCCTGGCACAAAATGCACTTAGCAGCATTGCACATGCAATTGTTAATAAATATTTATAATGGTCATACCTTGTAACATAGATTAAATTAGAAATATAAGTGTCAGGCCAAGGAATAACTCCTAAATTCGATGAATTTTGTGGTGGTGTGAATAGACTTATATAACATTACAAAGGCGACCCTTCATCTTCCAAGGTTGATTCCTATTTTAATTGTTCATATTTCCCCTATTTACATATTTACAAAATGAACACCAAATCCCCAGGGATTAGGTGTCTATCATTCCACACTTAATCCAAAGGGGTGTTAGTGAGCCCAACCATCACTCTGAATTTTTCAAACCTTGCTCTTACAAGTGCTTTGATGAAGATGTCTGCAATTTGCTCATTTGTGGAACAATGCTTTAGATGAATAGTCTTGGCTTTTACATGATATCAAATCAAATGATACTTTGTGTTGATATGTTTGGTTCGATCATGGAATTTGGCATTCTTGGCAAACTTGATTGCAAAAGTATTATCAATCAAAAGGGGAGTAGACTTCACTTGTTTATCCTGAATGTTTTCAAAAAATTTCCTCAGCCACACAATCTCCTTTGTTGCTTCTGCAGCTGCTGTTGAAATTGTAACTAGGATCAATCTTCATAATTGTGATTGTACTTGTATCAATATGTATTTTATGTAAAAACAAAAGAAGAAAAATTATTATTATTTTCTAACGTGATCTTCATGCTTTGTTTTGGTCAAAAAAATGTAAAAGGGCATGTTCTTCGAGACCCTTGTAAGAGAAGCAAAATTTGAATTTTTGAAGTGTCATTTGTCCCTCCAATTTGTCGAGTCGGCCCTCCTACCCATCAAGTCGGCTCTGCTATTTCAGGCACCTTTTCGCATGACAGAACAAGTATATAATATATATTAGCACCTATCCTCCACCATTTGGCAACCAATGTGGGTCTCCTTCTGTACAAATCAATCCGGGTCTGTGGCATGAAATCTGAGGCACATTCTTCTGAAATATAGCGAGCTTTCTAAAATACCTTCTTCTGTGGTATGTGAACAAGTTGAGGCACCTACTTCTGTGATATGTGAGAAAATTCAGAGGGGAATTCTCCTATGACTATGCAAGTTTCAGAGCTACATGTTGATGTGAACTTCAGATACACATTCTCCTATGGTGATGCAAGTTTCAGAGCTACATGATGATGCGAATTTCAGATACATATTCTCCTATGATGATGTGAGTTTTCAGAAGCATCTAAGGGCAGGCATATGGCAGATTGGTTGACTATCTTATGGCAGACTTCATGTTCAGATTTGGGGGAGGGCTGACTTGGCAATGGGATCTTCTAGTCAGAAAGATGTGACTTGGATTTCTCTTGTTGACGAAGAATCTATTAGGAAAGGATTGATGGATTTTCCCCTTGTGAGTTTGGCCACTGGCCTTTGGCCTAATTTCTGGTGTCTATCATCTTTTTGTGCATTGTGATCTCCATAATTAAATGTATAATTGCTTGATGACATAATTGAAGTAAGAAAATGCTAAATCAAACATATATAAACAGTCACAAGTAATTATCATGTTTAGAAATTCTATTATGCATCCGAATTTAAACATGGTATCAGAGCTAGTTTGATGAGCAGTTGAGACAAAGATGACATTATCTTTGTGATAAAGAAATCCGGGCCTCCTTCTTTGAAACTAATTCAAAGTATCAACAAACCATGAAAGAAAGACTGAAAAAATTCTGTAGGTTGAATTATCTCTAGCTACTGAGAGAGGGTCGAGATTCCCTTAAAGCCTGTAAATAAGGACAAGAGGGCTCATATGCTAAAGAAAGTCCTAAGCATTAACAACATTTGTTCAATCCAAAATTTGCATATCTGAAGCACCATCCGAAATCTGTAAGGTATGATCTGAACTCCAAGCCTAAGACATGAATCAAATCAAATCTGAGCTTCTGTAAAATGACGAGTCTGTGTAAGAAGTTTGTATGTCTCTGTAATGAAGTATATCAAGTCCAAGTCTGTTGTGAAGAAGTGAAGACGTCTGTTGTGAAAAAATCTATGGTATAGTCCATTCATCTAGTTCAAAGTTCAAGTTTCTTATCTCCATGAATCGAGATCCGAGCTCCCTCATTCATCTTGATCTGTGCCATTTATCTCTGCGACAAGCAAGCTTCTCTAGCAAGCAGCTCTATGGCACCTTATACAACATCACTGAGATGCAACTTAATCTCTATACCCAAGTTCTGTGACTACTGAAGTAGAAGTTCTGAGGTCTACTGCTCCTAGGAGGTCCAAGTTACCTCTGTGGAAAGACCTGAATTCCTTTCATTGTTGAGGTCAAGTTCTGTTGCAACTCTCTGAGTGTGAATAGCAACCTCTGTGAAGGTGACCAAGCCCAAAGCTTTTTGTCCCTGAGTGATGTCCAAGACTATCACTATGAGATTAAATCTGAGCATATTATACCTATGATCTCTGAAGCTCAAGTTCGAAAAGTGCAAGTACCATCTAAAGGCTTCATTTGGAACCATACAATGTATTCTCTATGAAACAGTGCGGGTTTGTGATCTACATCACCCTGTGGAAGTATTGCTTACAATGTGAAGTCTTGTGACAAGATCTGAGGTTCCTAATTCAAGCAAGTCATTCTTGTGAATTCTGAAGTTTGGAGAAGGACCAGAACATAAAATCAAGGATTGGAGAGTTGACTTGAGCCACCATGATAAGAAGTTTGAGTTTGCTGAAAGCATATCTCTTTGAAGCAGCCTGAAGAAATTTGTGATTTGGCACTGTATTCAAGGTAGACAGGGAAAGTTTCTCAAGAGGTACGTATAAATTTCGTCTTCATATCTCAAGAACTACGCATAAATCTATGTTAAAGTTCTCTTGCATCCAATGTCTCCTAGCGGCTAAGATGTATGCTCTTAGAGAACCTAGTCTACTATGAAGAAATCACTTTAGATATTGTTGATATCTAACATAGTATGAGGGTATGTATCCTCTCTCTTGAGGACAAAGACATAATCAAAATGTTGCCCTCATGAGTATTCAGATCCTAGCATATAAAAACTAGATTTTTGTGATCAAGGATTAGAAAATCAGTGAACAAAAATGAACTCCATCTCATGAAGACTTCTCAATAGCATTTCTAGGGTTTGCAACTAACACACTAGTATACATGCAGAACTTGCAATTTGAAAGTTGACAGATCTTGAAGACTTTAGATATTGAAGCATCTAGGGTTTGCAAACCCTAGCAGAAGTCTGAACTAAGAAAACCCTAGGACTAATCATTTCCGCTAAAAGAAGAATCCCTAGCTCTTGAGAATGACAATGACATCATGTTGATGTGAGAACAAATATGGTTACCAGAAGTACAAGGTTAAAAGGGAGCTGATTCTTTTCTCAAAAGATAAGCACTCTAAATCTCCTTTCCTTGATTACTATTGGTGCTATTGTCTTTGTACTTTGCTTAATTATATTTGTTCTTTCATAGTGTTGATTTGGGGTAGCATCGGATGTGCTCTAGCCACGAAATTTGGTGGAGAGGTTGGAGCACATGAGATCTCCAATACCCAGAAAGGGTTTGAAAATATTCTAAACAGTTCAGGAGATATTAAAATAATTAATATTTTTAATGGAGTTCCTAAGTCTAAACTTAGGGAAAATAAAATATTAATGTGGATTAATATGAAACTATGTTAGAATGGTCCAAAAGACATGGATCAAGCCAGATCTAATCTTAGCCGTTGATTAGGGACTTAATCTCGGCCGTTGATACGTCAATGAGAAAAGTATAAGAGGAGGTTTGAGGGTCACTTGGAGAACACACCAGAGTGATCGGTCATTCTATTCTCTAGAGCGGGGTTTGCTAAGAGAGATAGAATTAGTGATCAGAAGTTGCAACTGAGGGGCATTGAATACAGAGAGATAGAGAAGCAGAGATAGTGCCAGGAGAGCAGCGCAGTAGCCGGGGAGAGAGACACAGAGCCATCCAGGGCTCACGCAAGGCCACGCAGAGGCAGCGGAGAGCTGCGTAGAGCCTCAAAGAGGCCAGCGTTGCTGACGCAAAAAGCCAAAGGGCTGACGCATGGCCTCCTAAGGCTGACGCAGACCCATCGAGGGTGACGCAGAGCCAACGCTGGGAAGAGAGGGGCTAACGTAGTCGGTTGACGCTAGGGTTTGTGGGGCAGATTGGTGCTGAGGCGCTGCCGGAAGGATTATCCGGGGTTTCAGCCAGGAGATTTGTCAGAAACTAAGAGGTATTACTGCCAAAGGAAATTCCTTGTTGGGTAGGCTAGTTTCGGCACCCATATTGTACTCCGATATTGCTTAATAAGAAAACCCTCAAATAGTTGCACCAGTTTTCCCACATTGGGTTTTTCCAGGGACATTGGTCCAAAAATAATGGTGTCATATGGTGTGATTGTTTTTGTTTCCTTTAGTTGTTGATCTATAATATGTTGAGCATGCACTAGTGTTTATTTTCAATATTTACATTGTAAATAACTTGTTAAGTAACATAACAAGTAGGTAGGAATAAATCAGATAAAATGCACGGAGGGTTTCTAACTAAGTAGACTTAGAAACTTCAACATGGTATCAGAGAGTGATTGCAGATCACAAGAGCACTAAGGACATCAGCCGAGCGGAGCAATAGTAGCAGAAAACAGTTGTCCAGAGGTGACATAAGTTGTTTCTAGCAGAGCAGCAACAAGGGAAGGGTGACCCAGTGCCTACGTCATCAAGGGTGAGCCGGGAAGAGGCAGCACAAAGGCTAAGGAAGGCGAAGGGAGCCTCATTCAGAAGCTGGGAGAATCGAATGCCGGATCAGGAGTTGATGATGAGGACAGCCCTAAATGCTGTCTCAGAAGACTGGGAGGTATTGTCCAGAGTATACTGGGCAGAGGGACTCTCCCACCTTGGGATGACATGTGGGCAGCGCTTCGCCAAGAAGAGATCAGACGGCAATCGAAGACGGATAGTAGCAGCAAGGGGATCAAAGTCAAGCAGGAGGAGAAAGATGTTGCCCTAGCATCTGAGGGAAAGCAAGAGAAGTGGAAGAAGAAGGATCTCTCCAAGATCAAGTGCTTTCACTGTGGGGAGCTGGGTCATTATGCAACCCAGTGTCCAAGGAAGAAGAGTAAGGGAGAGTCTTTTGAGACTAAGGCAGTGCCAGCACGGGCAGAGAAGGAAGTTTTGACAAACGATGATTGTGCCATGAGTGCACACACGCCACTTGAGAGGAAGTGGGGAGACATCGAGCTGTAGTCAGGTAGACTACAGGCAATGAGGGGTAGAATCCTTGAGGTACCCAGCCTCCAGGAGCCCCGAAGAGGAGTAGCAGGATTGGCTAAGTCGGGTAGAGACAGATGCGAATAGAGCAGCAAAGAGAGCTACAGTGTAGGAGTCCCGAGACAACGCGAAGCTAGCAGGCTGCGGCAGTGCGAGAGGCACAGGAGTGTTGCACCAGTGCAGGATGGCACAGAGAGGTGTGCAACGGTGCAAGATGCAGGGAGTTGTTGCAGCAGCACAGAGGTCAAAGAGGGAGCACTTGTCAGTGGCAAAGGAAGCTTCAGCATCAGTGGGTGTCTCTAGCCCAACAGGGAGGTCAGATTGGGAGATCAGTTACTTACTTCTCAGTAACTGAGTTGCAGTGCAGTAGTAGGCATCACGATGCAACATGATGAGAGGAGGTGCAGTGCAGATGCAGTGCTGGGAGAAAGGACCAACAACAGCACAAATGCGGAGGGAGCAGTCATACAAATGCAGCAGTGGCAGTGGCAGAACCATGGGCGGCAATACAAGATACAACAGTGCAGAGGATGGTGGGCAGCAAGGCCTAGCATCAGCACAGGGACCGATGTCGAATGATCAGAGTAATACTTAGTGAGGAGTATTGCTAGAGCATAGTCCTCGCTAAGAGGGAGTGTTGATTTAGGGTAGCATCGGATGTGCTCTAGCCACGAAATTTGGTGGAGAGGTTGAAGCACATGAGATCTCCAATACCCAAAAAGGGTTTGAGAATATTCTAAAGAGTTCAGAAGATATTAAAATAATTAATATTTTTAATGGAGTCCCTAAGTCTAAACTTAGGGAAAATAAAATATTAATGTGGATTAATATGAAACTGTGTTAGAATGGTCCAAAAGACATGGATCAAGCCAGATCTAAATTTAGTCGTTGATTAGGGACTTAATCTCGGTCATTGATATGTCAACGAGAAAAGTATAAGAGGAGGCTTGAGGGTCACTTGGAGAACACACCAGAGTGATCAGTCATTCTATTCTCTAGAGTGGGGTTTGCTAAGAGAGATAGAATTAGTGATCAGGAGTTGCAGCTGAGGGGCATTGAGTACAGAGAGATAGAGAGGCAGAGATAGTATCGGGAGAGCAGCGCAATAGCCGGGGAGAGTGACACAGAGCCAGCTAGGGCTCACGCAGGGCCGCGCAAATAATGGCAGAAGTGTATTCAGACACATAATTTTATTAATCAGAAAAAACAATTACATAATATGATTTTGCAAGAGTTTACACCCGAACAACACAAACACTCTTGCAATGAGCTATTTATAAGCTCTGTGTCCTAACTACCTCTAATTATGGATCACTTATTAAATAACAAGTGTCCATTTACAATAAATGCTATAAAAACCAACTAGCTAACAAATATCCTAAAATAGAGCCTAAGATACGACACATTTGGACAGTCATATCTAGTTACAACAATATGCTAATTCTAAAAGTCTCCATTAAATAATTAAACATTCTAGAATAATAATTATTAATTTAATATCTTAAATTAATAATTATTTTATTCTAATTTTATAACCTATGATAAAATTGTATTTTTGGATCATCTAACATTCCCCCTATGATCCAAAGACACATTACAACAGATACCAAGTTCATCCCTGAACTTAGTAAATTTTATTCTACCAAGCGGTTTCGTGAAAATGTCGGAGATCTGATCTTCGGAAGGACAATAAACTGGCTTGAGGACATCTTTGGCAATGAGAGATCTGATATGATGATACTTGGTGTCCACATGCTTTGTCTTTGAATGAAAAATTGGGTTCTTGGCAAGTTTGATGGCTGACTGGCTGTCAATGAATAATGATGTAGCTTCTATCCAAGAAATGCCCAAGTCCTGCAAAATTCGGCGCAACCAAACAATTTCACACGCTGCTTCCCATGCTGAAATGTACTTTGCTTCTGCGGAAGAAGTGGCCACTGTAGCTTGTTTCTTACAACTCCAAGATACTGCTGCTGACCCCATGTTCATTAAATAACCTGATGTTGATGCTCGATCATCAATACTCCCAACAAAGTCGGCATCGGAATATCCACCAAGTACAAAATTTTTAGTCTTTGTGTAAAGAAGACCAAAATCTTTTGTTCCTTGGATATATCGAAGAACTCTTTTGGCTGCATTCCAGTGGCTGTCTCGTGGTTCCTGCATAAAACGTGAAAGAATACTGACTGCATAAGATAGATCAGGACGAGTATTTGTCAAATAAATCAAGCTTCCAATCAACTGTCTGTAAGTAGTACTGTCCACCTTTCCCCCCCTTCAAATTTTGAAAGTTTCAAGTTTTGCTCCATGGGGGTGAGAACGGGCTTGCAATCCTGCATGCCAAATCGCTGAAGAACCTCTGCTGCATACTTACTCTGAGAAATGAAAATATGATGTGGACGTTGGAAGACTTCAACTCCAAGATAGTAGTGAAGTAATCCCAAATCTGTCATCTTAAAACCTGCATGTAACTCCTTTTTCACCTGTGCAATATGATCATCATGGTTGCCAGTAATGATCAAATCATCTACATACATAACAAGAATGACCAGATATTTTCCCTGTTGTCGCACATACAAAGTATCATCAGATTCACTTCGTTGAAAACCAACTTTCTTAAGGTATTCATCCATCTTTGCATACCAAGCTCGGGGAGCTTGTTTTAATCCATATAAAGCCTTGATCAATTTACAGACTTTATGTTCTTATCCTTCAACTTCAAAACCTGGCGGTTGGGTCATATACACGTCTTCCTGTAAATCCCCGTTGAGAAAAGCACTTTTCACATCCATTTGATGAACTTTCCATCCTTTTTGAGCAGCCAATGCAAGTGTTAATCGGATGGTGTTCCATTTTGCTGTAGGAGCAAAAGTTTCTTCATAATCAATGCCTTCCTGTTGCGCAAAACCTTTTGCGACAAGTCGTGCTTTATACTTTTCAAGTTCTCCCTTTTGATTATACTTAATTCTGTAAACCCATCTGCATCCTATGGGTTTAACATTTGCTGGACAATCAACAAGTTTCCAAGTGTTGTTATCAATTACTGCCTGATATTCTTCAACCATAGCTTGTTGCCATTCTTTATGTTTTACTGCTTCTTTGTATGTGGAAGGTTCAGTAAAATCATTTGCTATTAAGGCAAAATTGCCTTCACTTCTATGTGCCCTTCTAGTGCCTGTTTTGTTCTGTTCATCAAGCTTTACATCTTTCAAAAGTTGAACTGCCCATTTCGGAAGTTGGTGCTCACTTGTTTGCGCTTCTGTAAAGTCTCCATCATTGTAAAAAGGATTAATATAAACTGATGTTCATCGTTTAGGTGAAGAATGTGGAGAATCACTGTCAGAAGAACTGTTGCTGCTCGGAGATGCGGATGAACTGCTAGAAGAACCAGATGATGTTGTTGATGTAGATGGACTGGATGACTCATCTTCAGAGGAAGGAAAATCAAGTTCATACCAATTTGGTGAAGTTGGTTGACTTTGCATTTTTCCATTTCTTTTACTTCCTTTAGTTTCTAACTTGTGAAGAAGATTTTCAATTTCTTCAGCACTCTTACTCTCAGTTTCATCAAAAATGACATCCCTGCTCACAATGAATTTTCCGTTGGTCAAAAGACGATACCCTTTCTTCTCATCAGAATAGCCAATCATTATGCATTTTAAACTTCTTGAGTCAAGCTTAGTTCGTTTTTCTTTCGGAACTAAGGCATAACACACTGACCCAAAAACTCTAAGATGTTTAACTCGAGGTTTGAAACCAAACCAAGCTTCATAAGGTGTGATTCCGTCTAAAGAAGCAGTTGGAGATCTGTTTCTTAAGTAGACAGTTGTATGTATTGCTTCCGCCCAATATGTTGGACTTAACCTTTTGAAAGTTAACATGGATCTCGCCATTCCTAACAAAGTACGATTCATTCTTTCGACTACTCCATTTTGCTGTGGAGTGTAAACATTAGTAAGATGTCGTCTTATGCCATTTTCACTGCAATAAGTTTTGAATTCATTTGAAGTGAATTCTCTCCCATTATCTGTCCTGAGAGTACCTATCTTTTCTTTGACTTCATTTTCAACAAGTTGGCGAAAAATTTTAAATTTATCAAATGCTTCTGACTTGTTCTTCAAGAAGTAAACCCAAGTCATTCTGCTGAAATCATCAATGAATAGTAAGAAATATTTGCATCCACCAAAGGAAGTTTGTAGTGGTCCACAAACATCACTGTGAACTAGTTGTAGCCGCCTGTTTGCACGCCATGAACTTGTTGGAAAACTTTCTCGACTTTGTTTGCCATAAATGCAAGCTTCACATTTTGCATTTTCCCTTTTGAATGTGGGAAGTCCTTTAACCATTCCTTGTTTCTGCAATTGAGAAACACTCTCAAAATTCAAATGTCCATATCTTACATGCCATAGTCTTATAGGTGAAATACCTGTAGTCACTGCCCCTGCAAAATCAAAATGCCTTGGAATAACTGTCCCTTTCATCCGTAACAGTTTTCTATCTTCATAACCTGTCATGACTGTTTTCAAGTTCTGTTTGACTGAATTAATCTTGACTAAACCATCTTCCATAATCACCTGATGTCCTGCTTGTCGAATCGTGACTAAAGAGAGCAAATTTTTCTTAAAACTGGGTACATACCATACATTGGAAATCATTTTTTCTCCAATGCCATGGAGAAAAACTTTTACTACTCCTTTTCCATAAGGAGTATGTTTTGTATCATCAGCAAGAAAAATGGAATTAAGTTGGCAATGTTGAAAATTCCAGAAAAAATCACGTCGACAAGTCATGTGCTGAGTTGCCCCGGAATCCAAGATCCAGGGATCTTCATAGTCACTTCTAAGATGGGATGAAAGTTGTGATGCTGGTGAGGAAGTAAAAACATATTCTGAGTTATCTTCATCTTGATCATTGGCAAATTGCGCTGAATGTTGCTGAAACTTTGGAATTTTATTAAGTGAAGTTCGACAATCTTCAGCATAATGGCCAACTTTATTACATCTTCGACACACAATTTGACTTAAGTCTCTTCCTCTTCCTAAAGATTGTCCTCTGCCTCTGCTTTGACTTCTATTTTGAGATTGTCCTCTACCTTGATTATTATATCCTTGTCCTTGAAAATTTCCTCTTCCTTGGTTGTTTCCTCTACCTTGAAAATTATTTCTTCCTCCTTTGTTAAAATTGTTTCCTCTGCTTTGGCTTCGACCTCGATTATATGATGCTTGATTCTGATTCCCTCTACCTCTGCCTCGAGAACTGTCTGCTGATGATTTACTACTGCTGGCCTCTGTGAGAAAAACATCTTCACCTACTTTCTTCTTCTTCCCAAAAGTTTTATCATGTTGAGTCAACATTTCACAGAGTTCATCAAACTTTAGTTCTCTAATTTCCCAGTTACTTGTAGAGTCTCCAAAAAATGCGTGTAGGAAGAAGGAAGTCCAGCAATTACAATTGTGACCATAAAGCTATCATCAATTGCGGGAAAACCAGCTTTAATAATTTCTTGCCTAATATTCTTAAGTCTTGATATATATTCAAGAACATCACCGTCTTCAGTTAATTTTTGTTGCAACAATTTTAATTGTAGATCGTCTTTCTTTGATTCAGGCTGAGTATCAAAGAGGTCTTTAAAAGTTTTCAAAGCAGACCATGCATCTGTAGCATTTTCTATATGGACATACATTTCATCATTCACAGAAGATTTAATAAGAGCTAAGGCTTTAGCATTCTTGATTTCCCATTTTGCTAGTGCAGCTGCATCTGTGGGTTTATTTGGCTTAACATCTCCATCACATATTCCCTGCCATAATTCATTGTAAATGAGTGTGCTTTCGATGAGACGATGCCATGTTTTATAAGATTTGGTGCCTTCAAGTTTGTCGGAATCAGAAAACAAATTAATCAACTTAGACATTGTAGTGTTAAGACTTCACACCACGAATCAAGCTCCAAAAAACTCAAGATGCGCAACACAACAGCAACACACGACGCAAAAAACGAACTATCGGGGCTTGGCCTTGACCCTCGAATAGTCGTCAAAACAGGAGAAAATTGACTGAGCTTTGCACTTGGCTCTAGTCAATTTCTCAAATTTTTACAAGGCAACTTTCAAAATTTGACTTTTACAATGGTGCTTTTGCACAATCTGGTAAAAAAAAAGTTACCCCCCCTCAAAGTAAAATTACTTTGAGTTACACTTATCCTCTTTAAAAAATTACAAGTAAAATCTCCTTATTACTCCAAAACTTTACAAATCACCTTATTTCTCCAAATATTTACAAAATCCTTATTACTCCAATTACATAAAATTATATACGGCATCTCACCAAATTACAAATTACAAACTATATATTACAAAAACCTTATCTCTCCAAATTACAAACTATTCAAAAACTTTATAATTCACCTTATTTCCCCTTTACAAATAAACTTTCCAAAACTTTTCTCCTTATACTCTCATTGAAAATCCACTTAAGTAACGTGCTTTTTATAACCATGAACATCTTATGTGCAAATAATATTCATGTGAGTTTAAATGATGAACAGCTTCATGATCAAAACTCACCTGCAATGTAAATGTGCACTTTTCAAATGCGTTGAGGGATTAATAAATAGCACCAAATATTGTGCCGCAATTCCTTTAGCGTTGCACTTTTATTAAAAAACATTTCATTGTTCCACGCAGGCTGGCAATGCTGGCTTTGCTGGCTTTCTGGCAACGCTGGCTTGTTGCTGGTTTCAGCTGGCTTTTTTTAAAAATCCACGCAGACTGGCAATGCTGGCTGGCAGGCTAGCTTTGCTAGCTTTCTGGCAATGCTGGCTTGTTGCTGGTTTCAGCTGGCTTTTTTAAAAATCCACGCAGACTGGCAATGCTGGCTGGCAGTTAATGTATCCAAATGCTCTGAAGGAAGTCTAGAGGTCAAAACCGTGGAACGCAATCACAACTAAAGCAGAAACCAAAACAGAAAAATGAAAAAACAACCTGTAAAACCCTTCTAGAATTTGGTCGTGTAAAATCTTGAAGTATGCCCAGCGCCGCAGAACATTCTGAAATCTCTCAAGACAATGGAGAAGTAAAATGACAAGAAGACATCAATTGTCCCATTACTAATTCGTAAATGTATTTTGCAAAAGTCTTCATTCTAGAATTTATAAAAATCACTACAGGCCAAGCTTTGTATCATGGTCTTTTAACACAGGTACCTTCAAAAATTTTCTTGCAACACTACAGTAATTGAAACTAAAATAAAACCGATAATTGCAAATGGGACTGGCTCACAGTTTCCACAAGAAATTGCACACACCACAACCATTGCGTTCTCCTGGGGAGGTGTGCTTTGATACCACAATTTCTGCTACCAACTCCAAACCCATGGTCGCATGTTAAAGTGCTCCACTTTAGCACAATTTTAAAGACCAACGCAAAAAAAAACTCATGTGGTACGTTTTGGCAGTAAAAGTAATCTTATAATAATACACAAATTGATTTACAGATTAAAAATCTAAAATCAATAAGACATATTTTTTTGTTGAACACAAAACTGGACAATTTCCATACCAATCGTTCGCTGATCAATTCAATGGAGTTTTCCAAAAACTTGTAGAGCTGGAATCTCCTCTTCACATCCACTGCAACATTACTGGAGCTCTGATACCACAATAATGGCAGAAGTGTCCTCAGACACATAATTTTATTAATCAGAAAAAACAATTACATAATATGATTTTGCAAGAGTTTACACCCGAACAACACAAACACTCTTGCAATGAACTATTTATAAGCTCCATGTCCTAACTACCTCTAATTATGGATCACTTATTAAATAACAAGTGTCCATTTACAATAAATGCTATAAAAACCAACTAGCTAACAAATATCCTAAAATAGAGCCTAAGATACAACACATTTGGAGAGTCATATCTAGTTACAACAATATGCTAATTCTAAAAGTCTCCATTAAATAATTAAACATTCTAGAATAATAATTATTAATTTAATATCTTAATTAATAATTATTTTATTCTAATTTTATAACCTATGATAAAATTGTATTTTTGGATCATCTAACAGCAAAGGTAGTTGGGAGCTGCGCAGAGCCTCAGAGAGGCCAGCGTTGTTGATGCAGAGGGCCAGATGGCTGACATAGGGCCTCTTAAGGCTGACGCAAACCCATTCGGGGTGACGCAGGGCCAGCGCTGGGAAGAGAGGGGCTGACGCAGTCTAGAGAGAGGCTAACGTTGGGGTTTCTGGGGCAGATTGGAGCTGAGGAGCTGCCGGAAGGATTATCCAGGGTTTCAGCCAGGAGATTCGTCAAAAACTGAGAGGTATTACTGCCAAGGAAATTCTTTGTTAGATAGGTCAGTTTCGGCACCCAGATTGTACTCTGATATTGCTTAATAAGAAAACCCTCAAATAGGTGCATCGGTTTTCCCACATTGGGTTTTTCCGGGGAAATTGGTCCAAAAATAATGGTGTCATATGGTGTGACTGTTTTTGTTTCCTTTAGTTGTTGATCTGTAATATGTTGAGCATGCACTAGTGTTTATTTTCAGTATTTACATTGTAAATAACTTGTTAAGTAACATAACAAGTAGGTCGAAATAAATCAGATAAAGTGCATGGAGGGTTTCTAATTAAGTAGACTTAGAAACTTCAACACATAGCCGCCTAATAAAGTTTGCAGGTCAATACTAAGAACTGCCTAAGCTTTGATAGCAAATGAAAGAATTAGAAGAAAGTAGCAAAGCACGAAGACTTTCCTGAATTATGGAAGATCGTAATTGCAGAAAGAAGAAAGCAGTTTGAAGTATGCATTTGAGAAGTCAAAACTCTAGCATGCACCAAATGATAGCTTGGAAGAAAGAAGGTTTTCCTAGTAAGAGGGAAAGGATAAGATTAAGACAATTTCCTCAGTTAGAAGAGTTATCCCTGATTTTGAAGAAGATTAAAGAAGACCTCGTACTTTGGGAAAGAAGGACTTGTGAATCAACGTAGAATTATTGACTTCAGAGGGAGTTGGAAGCAAAATTTGACATGAAGGATCTTACACTACAACTTGGGACTTGAGGATACATCGACTGGGATGGCAGTGTTGATGATAGAGATACTATTGATGGTTGGGAACTAGTATGGTTTTGTGGAAGAGCATGAAGCAGGAATCTGTTGCACTGTGGAGGCAGAAGAAGATATGATAGTTTGTACAATTAGCCGTGAAATAGTTTGGCTTCGTATATGTTTGATGGACTAATTGATGGCATGTTGGATTCGACACTGATACGTTGTAATAAGATGTATGAAGATTGACAAAGAACATGGTTTTTAATTAAAGGTTGAAGCGCTTTATGATTCAAGAGTATGGTACAGATAAGAACCGAGAAGCTACAACAGATCTCCACGAATGAATAAGTAAATGATGTAAGGGAAGTATGAGTACTTCTAAGACAAGCTTGGGCATGTGGATATCTCCTCCCTGTTTGAGGAGTGAGGGTGGACACCTTGTTCTCCATGTGTCATGTCCTATGGCCAGGAATAACAGTCGTAAGTCTAATATATGAACATGGATACAGAGAATGGTGGATTGGATAAGCATCAGGGACCAACATTCTTGAGATCTGTAATGTGACCAGTGTTAACAGTCGCAAGTCAAGTACATTGATCTAATATAAGAATGGTCTGGAGGACCGACATTCCTTGTGTCAAGTATTGTGACAATGGATTAGGAAATGGTCTTGTGAGGACATACTTTGGTGAACCTAGGTGGAGTATGTTCCTCAGAGAGGCGATGTGGTGTCCTATTGAATGCCTCCCAGCATTGTGCTCTGATCTAGTGGAGAGATAGAGCTTACTTGTCAAGACCTTAGTATTTTGACAATGTTGGTTATGATGATGCTATCATCATTGATGCTTATCAATCCAGATCCTTTCTTATAGAAGTCTTCAACTTGAGAATATCCCGATGAGTCATTATGAATACCTCCCTAGTTAAGAGGGAGTGTTGAAATTGTAACTAGGGTCAGTCTTCATAATTGTCATTGTACTTGTATCAATATGTATTTTATGTAAAAACAAAAGAAGAAAAATTATTATTATTCTCTAGAATGTTCTTCATGCTTTGTTTTGGTCAAAAGAAAAAGTAAAAGGACATGTTCTTCATGACCCTTGTAAGAGAAGTAAAATTTGAATTTTTAAAGTATCATTTGTCCTTCCAATTTGTTAAGTCAACCCTCCTACCAATCAAGTCAGCTCTGTTATTTCAGGCACCTTTTCGCATGAAGGAACAAGTATATATTAGCACCTATCCTCCACCACTTGGAAACCAATTCGAGTCTCCTTCTGTAGAAAGCAATTCGTCTTTGTGGCATGAAATTTGAGGCACATTCTTCTGAAATATAGCGAGCTTTCTAAGGCACCTTATTTTGTGGTCTGCAAGCAAGTTGAGGCACCAACTTTTGTGATATGCGAGAAAATTCAGAGGGGCATTCTCCTATGATGATGTGAGTTTCAGAGCTACATGTTGATGTGAACTTTAGATACACATTCTCCTATTGATGATATGAGTTTCAAAGCTACATGATGATGTGAATTTCAGATACAAATTTGTAATATTCCAAATGGAAAAATATTGTAGATAACAAAAACAATGAACTAGCTACAACTACTAAATTCAGAAATGTACAACCATACACATTTGAACACGAAAATATGCACGAAAACTTTGAGTCATTGTATTAATTATAATATATATGAGTACAATAAATGAGATCAAAGGAACCTGGGCTTGTTACATCAAGCTAGATAAAACCCAGGTTGGAATTGTAATGCCCAAGTGTTGGAATGACTCCTACCAAAAATCTTTGCATTGACCCAGAAAATTATTGCCACTGCTACTAGAAGTGAACTGAGATTTCGGCCCTCAAATATACTCCAAAAATTCTGCAAAATTAAATGTAGGCTCTCCACACCATCTCCAACAAAACCCAGAAATATCTCATGGACCCAAGTGGTGGAAATGGCCCTGGGCTAAATTGTGCCTTCCTCCAATAAATTATGTTGTTGGCTATTGAATGGAACTAGGAATTTTGCCCTCAAAAGTGCTCAGAAAAATCTATAAAATTAATCCTCGCCTCCTCTCACCAAACCCAAGTGACCCCCAACAAGTGTAAATTGCTCACTTTGGCCAGAAAACGCCCCACAGTTCAGATACTGCTGAATTAGGCCCAAATATCCCTCCAAGAAATTATCCCTAAATCCTGCATATTTCTCCCTCAACCACCAAGTAGATCCCAGCTCGAATGCTCCCCAAATTATGAATCTCTACAAGTGCATAGAAGTTGCAATTAAACCCCTGTGCAGGGCCTGGAATAAACAAAATCGGCCCTCTAAAATGCAGCACTATCACCCCTGCAAATCATCAAGGAAAACTCGTTCTCCCTTAAAGAGATTCTTTGCAAAATCTTCGGCCAATACTCCACTGACTGATAGCTTCTCTCAACCCCCATGAAATTCTTTTGCACCCTTGGACTAGCAAGCATCAGCTGAAAGAAACTTATAAAATAGCTACTCAATGATCCGGAATCAACTCCCCAAATTCTCTCCTAGGGTGACACTCAAAGTTCACCGAAGGAAGAGTTGGAATTTCCGCTTGGAAATTCCTTGTGCTAAACAGCACAGTTGTCTTGGCTAAACAACTCAAGAGAACTAAGGTTTGAATTGTAAAATGACCAAAACATGCCAAAAGTGAGGCCCTCAAGCCTTATTTATAATTTGTTGGCCTCCTCTCCCCTTGTGGTCCCCACTATCTCACTCTCTCTCTATTAACTTGCACTTCCTTTTCTTTCTCTCTCCTCCAAGAGTGTGAGTTCCCTCCTTGGGTCAGATTTCTCTTTCTTGTGGCCCTCCCACTAGAACTACAATTTTCACTTTTTCTCCTACGTCCCAAAACTAGAAATGTCCCCTCTTTCCAAAATTGTCTCTAATGCGGAAAATAAAAATTGGAGACATGACAACATTCTACTATGATTATGTGAGTTTTCAGAAGCATCTAAGGGTAGGTATATGGTAGATTGGTTAACTATCTTATGGCAGACTTCATGTTCAAATTTAGTGGAGGGTTGACTTGGCAATTGGATCTTCTAGTCAGCTAGATGTGACTTGGATTACTCCTGTTGACGAAGAATCTATAAGGAAAGGATTGATGGGTTTTCCCCTTGTGGGTTTTGCCCTAGCCTCTGGCCTAACTTCTAGTGTCTATTGTCTTTTTGTGCACTGTGGTCTCCATAATTAAATGTATAATTTCTTGATGACTATATAAACAGTCACAAGTAATTATCATGTTTAGAAATTATATTATGCATCTGAATTTCAACAGTTGCTACATATTCTACCTCTGTTATGGAATCTGTTGGAACTGACTGTTTGTGTGACCTCCAAGAGACAACTCCTAATCCAAGACTCATAAGATAACCTAAAGTAGACACTACATCTTCTTTGTCTCCATCAAAGTCTGAATCAGAACATCCCATCAAACTAAAGTTATCCACCTGTGAATATTTGAGTCCAAAGTCTTGAGTTCCTTTCAAGTACTTTAGAACTCTTTTTGCAGCATATCAATGTCATTCACAAGGCTTTTGCATAAATTTAGAAAGAATTCCAATAGCAAATGAAATATATGGTCTAGTAGTGGTGAGGTAGATAAAACTTCCTACAAGATGTTTGTACTTGGTTGCATCCTCAAATTCATTCCCTTCTTTTGAAGTGAGCTTCAGATTTTGTTCCATTGGAGTGGACAAAAGATTGCATTCATCCATGCCAAACCTGTTCAACAATTCTCCAATGTACTTCTTTTGAGAGAGGAATATATACTTTGGATGTTGAGTCACTTCAATGCTCAAGTAGTAGTGAAGATGTCCCAAATCTATCATCTCAAATCCTTTCTTCAACTCTTTCTTTATGAATGCAATATAGTTTTCATTGTTCCCTATTATCAACAAATCATCTACATATACAACAAGATAAACAACAAATTTTCCAATTTACTTGACAATCAGAGTTACATCACCAAGATTAAAGTGTTTGAAATTTAATTTCAGAAGATACTCAATCAACTTTTCATATCAAGCTCGTAGTGCTTGTTTTAGGCCATAAACGGATTTGATGAGTTTGCACACTTTCAATTCTTGTCCCTTCACAACAAAACCTTCTAAGTTCTAGCTAAGACATGAAGGCATTTTCTCTCAAATCTCCATTTAAGAAAGCAATCTTTACATTCATTTGATGAATTTTCCATCCATACTGAGTTACCAAGGCAAAGAGAGTCTGAATGATGGCTCACTTTGTTGTGGGGAAAAAAGTCCCTTCATAATCAACACCCTCTTACTATGCAAATCCTTTTGCCACGATCCTTGCTCTATGCTTGTCAAGAAAGCCATGTAATTTATATGTAATATCTCCAGTTTTGTGAGCATGGGAATTTTGCCTAATTTTCGTGATATTAAGTAAAGGGGTAAATATTATTTTGGAGAAAGGTGGCAAGTATTATTTTATTGGAGATTGGCAACAAATTATTATTTTATTAGAATGGAGGCAAAAGACACTTAGTGGAAAATGGCCCCCACCAAAAAAATAATAATTAAAAAAGGAGTCTAGAAGCATGAGGAGAAATTATAAAGGGAGGATGGACTCATTTGTTAATCATCTTTTCACTATTACATTTCACCTTTCATCTTCTCTTGGGGTTGTTTAGCACTAGGAATTCCAAGAGGAATTCTGCCCTCATTTCGGAGAACTTCGAGTGCCTCCCTAGTGAGGTAATTTGAAAGTCCAATTCAGGGCTTTCTTTGAGCATCATTGTAGGAGTTTACCCAGCTATGCGCATTTCCTGGGCACGGAAGGAGTTCGTGGCACATCATTTGGAGCAACTTCAATTGGTTGGAGACTCCAGGATTTTGCTGAGACATTCTTCATAGTTAAGGCCAAAGATATGGAGCACTTTGCAGGGCAGCGAGTGAGGTCATAATTTGGGACAAATTTCCCCTCATTTTGATTGTGCGCAGAGTTCACTAGCTCAAGTCTGTGCAAGACAAGGAGGTGGCTTCTCTCCGGGGAAATTGGGGTTGGAAAAATCATGCATTTTCTGGAGGGGATCTTGGTGAGACTTTGGGAGGCTTTCAGTGTCATATTTTGGGCATCCTACAAAAGCTCCATTCTGTGGGGCATTTTCTGGCCAAATTGGGTAATTAACATTTGTTGGGGTCACCAAGGGTCTAAGGGAAAAATTGGGTAATTAAACTTTTACAGAATTTTCTGAGCACGTCTAAGGGAAAAATTCCTAGTTCCATTCACCAATCAGCAGCAGAAATTGTTGGAGGAGGGCGTAGTTTATCCCGGGACCATTTCCACCACTTGGATCCGTGACATAATTCTAGGTTTTGTTGAAGCTAGTGTGGAGTGTTGAAGAATCTAGGGCAGTCATACTTAAGATGATTCTTCGTTACATGATAACAATTTGTGAAGCATTTAAACAATTTATATATTAGATTGATGGTTACTTCATTGTTCGCATGTGTTTGTTAACTTCACCAAAATGCTATCAAAACAAAAGAGACAAGAACACAAATGATTGGCTTTCTGCCAGGGCCAGAACCTCTCCCTCTTGGAGAGGAAAACCCATGCATAAATTCTTCTTATAGAAATTTCATTGATGAATACCAAGACCATGACCCATGACTCTATCTGCCTCTCCAAGACCAAGCCATCAATCCTCTTCGTGTCACTACTAAGATCATCTTCGTTGCACCATAGAGGTCATTACCATTGTGATCTTTATCATTGCTACAACATAGATGTCTTTACAATAGTATCACCAGGACCACTTTGGTGCACTGAAATCCTCTGAGTCAATGAGATCACTAAGATATATATATGATCATGATCTATCATTAATTAAGTCAGGATCAAGACTATGATCCTTGTCACTATTCCTCGAAACATGTTGAGACTTCCTTATTCTAGATCTTAATATTGTGATGACACATATGCCAAGGATCTCTTCATCGAACCCTTATCTCATCATTAGGTCATGGCAAGATTGTAATATATAAAGAGGAGGTAATGTTTGAAATAATATTCATTGATCCGAGAGAATAGGTCTTTCTCTGTTGTCCAATAACTAGTCTGCTACAGGAGTGCCACCGAAATCAAGACTGCTCCTTGTCATAACGAGATTGCCATGCCAAGAATGGATAGGCTTTAGTTTTGTTGTTCCTTAACCCACCGAGGAGACAACTAAACTCTTAGACCTCATCCTCCTTACTGCGGCTCCATGACCTTGACTGCGACTATTTGCAAGTAAAACAATAAAGTGTGTCAATATGAAATGCACCTAAACTAAAATTGGATGAAATTATCTTGGCTACTTTTAGTCTAAATGTATAATCTAGGTGAGAGATACTCCTTTCAGCTTTTACTAAAGGGTAAATTTGGGGTGACCGTAAGAAAGAGGGGGCGAGGACACAGTGGTGTCGTTAATGATACCCATCCCATGAGTCTTACCAGCCAACGTGTGTTTCCGTTCTTACAAGGGGACAATCCACCTTCATAACTGCAAGGTCACACGCCTTTACCTTCATACCAATTGGAAAAACTTTCCAAGAAATCATTTTTCCTATGATTTCTATCAACCAAGCTTATGCTTGGAAGTTAATTTTAAAATGCAACTAAATTAGAATGCCTACTATGATATGCAAGTGAGATTGTAAGTGCTATGTAAAAGATTGCTTCAATTAAATATGTTCCACAAGATTATTGTTCAAGTAAACACAAGATGCATAAGCTTCATAAGAATTGTGAGTTGCTAAAGATAGATGATGAACAAACTAAAGCAAATGAAGCTTGTAAACTTTCTCAATGTAAATTGCAAATACTTTGAAAATAAAATAAGATTTATGCCCACGATAATTTTGCAAAAGAAACTCTTAACTTGAGAAAATGAAAGACAACTTGCTTGACATGAAAATAAATGATTGCTTTGAAAGATAAATTTGCCCAATACACAATGCTCCAAATATACTCAAAATGGAAATGTGGCACAACCATAAATCATGAATGATTTTAGACATTATCCAAGCCAAGTATGTCAAAGTTTGCTAAAATAATGAAAATGCTTGCACAAAGTGAGAGATAATTGTTTTGCAAAGTAAAATGTAAATTTGAGACTTGTAACAACAATTGCAAATGGTGTCAGTTTAAAGAACTTTAGCAAACTTGAAAATAGAGAAATGTGATTTGTGTTACTTCCCAATTAGAGCATGCATATGTGATGTGAAAGCAAAATGGAAAAGTTAAAACCAACAAGTCAATCCACCCAAGATTCTCTCCCTAAAATGGAGAGATAGGGATGTCAATGGGTAGGCCCACGCTCCCACAACAAAAACAGAAATTTTATTATTATGGTGTTACAATGAGGTTAGAGCCTCTTTGAGGGCTACCCAAGGAGTAATTGAAAGATACAATGATAGCTCTTTGAATAACAACAAATTCCCCACAAAAATGAGAGCCTCAATAGAGAAGAAGAATCACTACAATTACAAATTAGAAGCTCCAAAGTGATGCACAGTTTGGTTTCTTCCACAAGCACTCCTTATGCCCACGGCCTCCTTGAAAATGAATCTTTGGAACTTGAGAGAACCTATAAAGAAAAATGTTAGGGCTGCAAAAATAAAACCAAAGTTAGTGTGAAAAGAGAGCATGTAAATATGTGATAATGCTTCAAATAATATACAAAACTAAATCAAGAGATGGGAGAAGACCCCATCACTTGTCTAGCTTATGAAAGCTCTTGACTAGCTAGATAAGAAATGAAAGCACAAGAGCATAAGATATAGATTTGTTTGAAATACTTGACTTAAGCACAAACTATGTCAAAAGGACCCCTGCAAAACCAACACTCTCAAAAGATGAGCTATTAAAATTCAAATAACGATAGGAGCTCCTTGAAAGTTATGCCAACAGTGGGTTGGTCTCTTGAAGACTTCCCCTCACGCTTGCTAATTGATCCAAAAGATAGTCTCTACAAAACCTCAAATGCACATTAGCTCATATGAATTAAATTAATAAACAATGACAAGAGAACTCTAGAATTTGTATGAAAATAGATAGAGTTGTCTAGTCTATAGCATATCAAATAACCAATTGAGAAAATTAAATTAAACACAGGTAGAGAATTATACCATCATTGAGCCAAGTACAAACTCCAAGAGAGAAACACCCATGAATGAACCCCAAAGTCTTTTTATTCATATGAAACACAAGTGTACATAGGAGCAAAGTCTTCCCAAGCACAATAGCTAATACCAAGATACAATATGAGAGCTTAAGGCTCAATTATATAGGAGAATGGATGGAGATTCCAGTGAAGAACCAAATGCCAAGTGTGATGATGACAATCACAAGGCTGAAACATGCAATTTGAATTCCCTAGAGAGGCCCATGCAGTTCATGAGAGGAGCTAACTCGTTGTTGAGGAGGGACGAGTGTAGATGGGAGTGGAGTGGTAGGAGACCCCTCTCCACTCATCTTCAGTAAAACTCCAAATCAAAGCCCACCAAAAACTTGACTACCCAAGGCAATCCGAATTTCCTTCATTAAATGCATTTTTCCTTTGTGGTCCCCTCCAAAAAATTAGATTCTCTTGGAGCACGTCTTTTCCTTGATTTGAGGAGTTCACATCACCTTGGGACTTCACTTTAACTCCTACATGATTTTCCACTTCATTTCCACATCATTTAGCATGTATGGATATTTGTTTTTTTCCATGTATTTAATTGTTGGCTTAATTTATTGTCACTTTTTCCACTAAACTTAATAAAATGGGTTTTGAGGGTCCAAAATACATTTTTAACCCCTCAAAGTGTGTCTAAGTAAAAATTGAGGGTGAGAGGTGGAATTTTTATTACTCATACCCCACACAACTTCTCTAGATGTCACTTATTACATTTCAGATCAGGGTTGTGGGGGAGTGGATCCCCTCCCTCGAACCCGCTCCCAGAGCATGCCCCTGCTGGGAGCGAATTACAAGAGCGACCCCGGGAGCGAAATTTTTGCTCCCTAGCCTATTTTGCAAAAAAAAATTGCAAAAACATTCCAAATGCAATTTTTTTTCAAAGAAACAATAATTTTTTAGTGGGGCAACCTAATGATCAAGCTGATGGCCCTAGTATTGATATGAAATTCATGGTAATGTTAAATTCTTAAAATAAAAGTGACATACTCCTTAATCTTCAATTTCATCCTTTTACTGAAATTTTTAACATTACCATGAAATGACTAGAGATATTTGAGAGTGGTTCCGACCTCATTGAATTTCATATGGAGAAAGTAGAATTTTAGATCTCATTCAAAATCCAGCAGACTTATCAGTTTTTCAGAATTGGGGGGTTGCAATGTTTCCATTGGATTTTGTCATGTATTACGGTATGGAACTCGTATTTAATCAAGAGCACCAATCCCTCTATGTACCTTGATGTTAGTGACATTGGTTGTCGAACTCCTCTATCATGACCTTACTAAAAATGCACCCATCACTCAAACAAAATTGACATGCTATGTTTTTTCTATCTTGATTCTTATGTTAATGCTTAGAGGGCGATATTAATGACAAAGATCCCTATATAGATCCAAAGGTAATGACAAAGATGTTGAGAAATCTAGGGCATCAGTAGATAGGTGATTTTTCTACTTGTGATAGTCTTTTTACCAGTGTTGCGAAAATCGTGATTTTTTCATTCGGCATGGGGATTTCATCGGTCAATTTAATCAACAATTTTTTCTTTTTGAAAAAATCACCAAAAAATCGTGAAAAAATCGCCAAGTTTTTTCCAAAATGAAAAAATCGCAATAAAATCCTAAGAATTTCCAAAAAATCATAAAAATCGTCAAAAAATTGTGGATGCTTTAGATACTTAAAAATTTGAAAAAAAAAATGATTTTTCTATATTTTTTAATGTTGTCGATGTTTTGCCGATTTTTTCCCGATTTTTACGATTTTTTCCCCTCGCCGATTTAATCCCGATCGCGATGTTTGCAACACTAGTTTTTAACTTCTTGATTATGATCTTCTTTTCTTGAGTTATTATTGTGTTCTTTTCATAAAGACAATTACCAATTCATGAACAATAAAGAGACAAGAGACACAGTATATAGGTTGTCAGCCAGGGCCAAAACCTTTCATTCTTTTAGAGGAAAACCCAAACAAATTCTTCTTATAGAACCTTCAATTGACGAATACCAAGACCATGACAAAGACCTTTGACACTAGAGTCCTTCCAAGACCAAGACCAAGTCACAAGCCTCCTCTTCTCCATTAGATCAACATTGCTCTTCTTCTTCCTCTTTTGTTCGTCCTTCAGAATTTCGGCCTCTCCTTGTAGGTCTGCAACTCTTTTCTTCACAACAAAAACCCTACATCAGTTTAGCTTCTTGAATAGTCTCCTCCTTGAGGGAGACCTTTCTCTCTCTTACTCGGCTTCCTTTAGAGAAGATCACCTTGATGTGACTGCAATCTTTCGACCTCCTTCTGATGACTTCGGATCTGCAACCTTCGCATGTGTCAGGGTAAACTAGCCCAAAAACAGTCCTCAACATTGATATTATCCTTCACTATCCTTCCTTCTTCCTTCGCTAACTTTGAGGTTCCTAGGATGATTTGTGCACTTATTATTAGAGACTTGCTTCACCGAATTGATATCCTCCAAATGAGGCCAAGCATTGCTATATATAGTGGTTGGACCATCACTATTAGACCAACATGATCACTTGGAGTAGGTCGAATTCATCGTTCTAGAATTATCCTTTCATTGTAGGCCAACTTGAATGAGGGCTAGTGACAAGATCTTGGAGGGTGACTTACAAAACAAATTTGACCTTTTACAATGTGTAACATGTCTTCAATACATGACAATGACTCTTTAGACTTTTATGACTAGATGACAAAATCCCTAAGAACTCACAATGGGAGCCTTAACTAAAATAAAATCTCTTGCTCATGAAACCCATGATGCAAGCATTATAATAATTGTATTTTTCTTATTTACATCTTACATAAAATCACAATTACATGTCATTATGAAGACCGAAGCTAGTTACACTTTTCAACACTCCCTCTTAACTAGGGAGGTATTAATAATGGTACTTGGTCATTCTCAATCTGAAGAATTTCTCATAAGAAAAATCAGATTGGTAACCCATCTCTATAGCATCATATCAACCAACATTGTCACATAGCGAGGCCTTGACTAACAACTCTATCTCTCCACAAGATCTAAGCTAAATGATGGCGAGACCAATAATTTATAGACACTCATCATTGTCTCTTCCGGAACATACCCCACTCGGGTTCTTAGAATGTGTTCCAACAGGACTATTCTTATCTTGGATTCCTAGTCCTCAAAGAGTATCAGTCCTCTATGACTAGTCTTAACTTGGATGCCCTATCTCATCCTCAAGGAGCATTGGATGCCAAATGATTCCCCAATCCTCCATTATGTCTTCCCAAGTGAAGACAAGAATGATGTGTCTATCTCTCCCTCTTAATTAAGGAGGACATATCTATTCCACTAAAGGACTGTACCTAAGCTCCCTCTTGGCTTAGGAATTTCCAAGTTTCTTCCAAGAAAGAAACTTGTTTTCAGGCTCCTTCTTAATTAGGGACCTACAGTAGCTCCTCAGGCGGAGATGAAAAGACAACCAGCTGCTTGAAAAGCTCCTTCCTTTGATGTCATGAATTTCTTTGTCACGGAGTCTTCATCTTTTGGGAATTCTTCATAAGGCACAGAACATCCATCACTTTCATCCACGAGTAAGTCATGTCATCATTCCTTTCATCAGAAAGCGATCCATCAGTCTTCATCTGACCTTGTTTCATGATATGTTGCCTTCTTCATGTTGTCTTTTTCAGAAGGATCTTACATCCTTCTACATGGTCTCTTGGAAATACATCCACAGCTCTTCCTTTTACAGATTTGCATAAGCCCATCTATATACTTGTTCAAAAATAAGAAATGAACACTTAAATCATAATTACCTTTGTGATGGTCTTTCATCACGACATCTTCCTGTAGGCGTCAACATCTTGTATACATGTGGGGATCGGGTGTGGGGATCAAGGCAGTCTTGTCCCAAGGAGGGCACCCCATTACTTTTGAGAACCAAAAGCCCCTACCACATGAGATGCCATATTCCATATACGACAAGGAGATGTTGGCCATAATGCATGCATTGGCCAAGTTTAGACAATACTTGGTGGGGAACCGATTTCGGGTGAAGACAGATCACAACAGTCTTCGCCACTTCATGGGGCAGCAGGGCCTCAATGATAGGCAGCAGAGGTGGGTCAGCAAGGTGCAGGCCTACGATTTTGATATTGAGTATGTGCAGGGGAAGCACAATGTGGTGGCGGATGCACTATCCAGGAGACCAGCAAGACTTTCACTCATGAGCATTTGCCATGATTGGAAGGCATAGTTATTGGTAGAGTACTCCAAGGATCGTCGGGCATGCAAGATCTTGGAGGGCAGTTATGCAGATGAGTGCTACAGGGTGATGGATGAGGTTATATATTACAAAGGGCACATATTCTTGGTTGCGGGGTCCCAGTTGAGGGAGTGTGTCCTTTGTGCAGCTCATGATTCTCCTTTGTTTGGACGCCAAGGGTTCAGGAAGACTTACATGGCAGTGAAAGAGCACTTCACCTGGAAGGGCCTCAAAGGGGACATGTTGAGGCATGTGCAGGAATGCGAGGCTTGTCAAAGGAACGAAAGAGAGTTGACCCATCCAGCAGGACTATGCAGCCTCTTCCTATCCCTAAGGGGAAATGGGAGAGTATCTCTATGGACTTCATCACCAGTCTTCCCTCGGTACAAGGGAATGATTGTACTTTTGTGGTGGTTGGTCGGTTGACCAAGTTTGCACATTTCTTTGCCATTCCGAAACAATATTCAGCTTCAAAGCGGGTAGAGTTGTTCTTTAAGGAGGTCTTTCATCTACACGGACTCCCTAAGACTATAATTTTAATTAGTGATCGAGATAGCCAAATCATGGGGGGATTTTGGTAGGAGATTTTCAGGCTAGTTGGCACCGAGCTCACCCCGAGTACTAGTTACCATCCACAGACTAACGGCCAAACAGAGAAGGTGAACCAGCGGTTAGAGGGCTATCTCAGGAACTATGTGATAGGACAACAAAGGACTTGGATTTGATGGTTGCATTTGGGAGAGTATTGTTACAACACGACACATCACATGTCCATTGGTATGACTCATTTCTGTGCTTTGTATGGGTATGATGCTTTGTCTTTTGCTGACATTGTTTTTGGAGACAACAGGACCCCAAAGGCCAAATATTGGATCCTAGAGAGCAAAGATATCCTCAAGGCTCTTAAGGATAACTTGCAAACAGCTCAGAATTAGCAGAAGATGTATGCTGACAGGGATCGGATGGAGAGGCATTTCGAGGAAGGGGACCTGGTGTATCTTCAATTGCAGCCATACCGACAGTGCACACTAAAGCAAAAAGGGGCTGAGAAGCTGCAATCGAGATTCTTTGGGCCTTACAAGGTGATGAGGAGAGATGGAGAGGTGGCTTACAATTTGGAGCTACCGCCTGGGAGAAAGATCTATAATATTTTTCATGTTTCATGCCTCAAGAGGGTGTCGGGGCAACAGGTTACAGCAATTGTGGAGTTGTCTCCACTTGATGATGAGGGGCACCTGATTTTAAAACCGGAGGCCATCTTGGAGACCAAGGAAAGGAAGCTCAGAAGCAGAATCATCAGAGAATACTTAGTGCATTGGAAGAGCTTGCCAAATGAGGATGCTACTTGGGAGGGAGAGCACATACTTGAGCATCCAACATTGAAGTTGCTTAGGGACAAGCAACATTTGGGAGGGGAGGATTGTCATGTCCCTTCCTAAATTAATTTGGAACAAAATTATTTATTACATTTTGGGGCCAATTTTGGAATGATGGGGCCCATTTGATTTTATTAAGAGGTTAGACTTAGCATAAGTTATTTTGTTGTGGTTAAGTTGATGTAGTTAAGTTATACGTGGGGGCCACCCACACTAGGAGAATACGCATTCCCTAGTTCGATTTGCATGGAGGAGAAGTTGTTGGTTAAGTGAGGGACCCACGATGGAGGGAAAATGGAGGGAAAAGTGCTCCACGAAATCTATATAAGGAAGGCACCTCCTTATTTCATTCATCTTTTGGCGTATCGAATTTCTCTTTGGTTTCTCGAGCTGCTTAGCTGAGTCACATTTTGTTTAGCAAGAGTTTCAAGCGAAGAGCTCACCCTTTCTTCGGGGGACTTCGAGTGCCACCCTAGAGAGGTTTTTCTTCAGTCTTTCTGTAGGAGGATTTCATTGTGGTTTCTAGCAGTTGCATTCATATCTAGGTGGTGTGTATTTCTGGAGGACGCAATGAAGGGAGACTGAGTTTGTTTGTGGCATCTTGCAAAGGAGTTTTGACCGGGAAGATTTCCGGAGAGGAGGCATAGGAGCTTTGTTGTCATTTTGGAGAGTTTAGGAGTTGGAGAAGAGTGCTTCCCTGCAGTGTGACTTTCGTACTTCCTGGGCCAACGCAGAGGCAACATTTGGTGCACAAGTGGGAGGTAGAGTATCAGTCTTTGAGGATGGACTTTTCCAGAGGAGCTAAGGGGAGCATTTTTTGGAAGAGATCGCTACATTTCCAAGCTTGGGTGGAGAATTTTGCTAGTATTCCTTGCAGGTCGTATTCTTGAGCAGTTTGGAGGGCGTAGGGCATATTGGAGGCCAAATTTGGGAGGTTGTATTCAGACCAAACCCTTTCTAGATTTTTGTGGGTTTTGTTCAAAGAGCTTGGCGCTGAATTTATAGCATTTTATGAGCAGTGGAGGTGGAGTTTCTTGCAGTTCCTTTCAAACCAACAGTGCAGTTTTTTGGGACAGCGCAGAGCATTAGAGGAGCAGTCATTTCCAGTATTTGAGATCATTGTCTTATCACCTGGGTTCTGTCACGCTTGCCATTGAGGCAAGCCCAGGTGCATTCCTCCATACTATTGTACTTGCTCCATTGATTAATAAAATGGCTCAGCTGGTTCTACTTCTGGAGTTTTTATGAGCATTTACTGATTGTTGATATTTTGCGTGTTGTAAATCGTTTTTGCTTTGCATATCACTGTTTATTTAAGTTTGGAACATTACAACTTCTCTCCAAATAAGGGTAATCTTTGGTATCACCAATGGAATAGTGTAGTAAACAATATCCAAACCTACTTCTGGATCAATCAAATAAACAAGAAAGTACCAATTTTTTGGTACCAGACTTGGTCAAGTTTTGCTATAAAACATTCTTAAATACACAAAAGAATATATAGAGAGAAATAAGTACTTACTGCTTAAACAAATCCTTGACACGACGTTGTCCCTCCTCAATGGTTTTAGGATCAGAGTTCTGCATTTCATCATAAGGTGCACATTGTAAACAAATGCAGGAAAAGCAAGAGGCAAATAAACTTTGTGTAGAACCTAGATAAATTACCTTGTAGGGAATAAATGCACAAGAATGACAGATACCAATCTGCTCAAACCCATACTTATAAAACAAAAACACAATGAACAGTACCATACTTTTTTCATCTGCTGTGTGACTTCCTCTAGTTGTGGCCTCATCAACTGCATTATGAATGGCATAAAATGTTAAGAATGCAATGAAACTCAAAACCCCTATAATCTAGGACAAAACAAGAAATTTGAATCCATGTCATCAGAGTTCAGTAGTTCAAAAGTTAGAATATTTATCAAAGAAGCATAAAAACAATTAGCTGAAGGCTTCGCAAAAATACACAAGATGGTTTATAGGATCTCAACTAGCAGAAGGCATATTAGAGATGAAGAAGTATTTATCCATTGGAAATCTTACTGTAATAAAAAGCAAATTACATATTTGTATGTTTAATCTGAGAGTGTAAGATATTTGTATTTATGTATTATGTAATTAGCTGTTGATCAGTGGGAAATTATGTCAACACTGGGCATCTTGTACTTCCCTGTGAAATCCATGGTGTAAGCAAACGTTTATGTATCATCATACATCTTTGACAAGCTAACATTGGAATAATAAATAATAAAGTGATACATTAATGAGTGAATGCAGTCAAATGAGCTGCCATCTACAGAAATAGATGGGCCGCGATTCATATAGTTGTGGCAATAGATTAATATAATGTATACAATTAAAAAAAGTACTAATATGCAATGGGTTAATTACAAGTCACCCTCAAGAAATGCTTCAACCTTGAAAAATTGAGAAATTGAACTAGAGCATAGGTTGTTCTGATAAGATAATTATATTAAAACAGGATACCTTATATAAATACACTTTTGAGAGGAAGGGAAAATTTTCATGTTTTAATTATCCTACAACAACAATTAGACTTGGCAAAGGGGAACAGAACCATGAAGATGAAACAGTCATCCAATGGAAAAAAACTTGATAAATTGATGCCATATACTCAATGTAAGTATGCCTGACATATCTAAACGTTTAACTCAACCAGTTGTTGCCAATGCTACTGGGCATTTGGCTAGTTTCATGTCAGTGGGTGCCTGGTTCAAATCCGCCCAGGTGAGGCAAACTAGGCTATGCTGACAGTGCTTGGGTTTCCCAACAAGGTCTTCACTAGAATATACGTGTGTGCGCACGTGCGCATGTATGTGTGTGTGTGTCTCTCTCTGTGTCAAGATCCTAACTTCAAAAGTCTAATGGATCCAGATCTGTTTCTAATTTCATGGAACTTAAGAGTAAACAAAAATTATCAGTCTGTAGAAATATCAATGAAATCACAGGCACTGTCAAAATTGACAAGCACTGACATGCTCATATTTTATTCTTCCTTAAATCTAAAGAGTATTATGCTGTTTGCTTGTATTTGCAGCTGCTATGGATTAGTATGAGAATCATTTCTATAATACTTCAACAATTTCATTGTCCAACAAGTTGTGATCGTAGTGGTTATGCTGCTTATTGTCACCCACCATTTTCCTCTATTACCTCTTGGGATTCTTAACAATTCAATAATCTGACGCAAGATCATGATGAAGATCAGCACTAGACTCCTGCACAACATATTGGGAAGAGGTAGGACATTCCCAAATCACTTGTGTAACGTGATTTTCATTTCTGATTACAACATACAGTAGGATTACACCTTGTTTCTGATGACTACCAAAGGATGAGGAGGTTCAAATATGAATGGCCAATTTATTAAAGTTAACGTGACTAGAATCAATCTTTTAATCAATTGTTTTAACTCCTTGACCTAGTTAATTATGTACCACTTGCCTGAATCACCCATAAATGACTTAGCAACATAAACTACATTTCTTTGTCTTTGGCAATTTGATTAACAAAGCCTTATTTATTCACTGTTCCCTGAGTTATCTAAAAATTCATGGGTCGACGGTGAAAACTGGTGATTATATTTTAATAGATCCTCCCAAACTCAATAATAAGGAGATTGGGATGAACACAACATTCTTATTTCAAATCTGATATTTCTCACTGTTAGCTACAATATTTATATTATTCAAAAAATTGGTTTTCTCTAAAATAATTCAAAGTAAAACTATGGCACATTCCTTTTTATATAAACTAAAGCTTCTCCCTTCTACATTTCTTTTAAGTTTTCTGTAAGAAAAGTTTCGTTGTCTGACAAGTTGCCATCATCACAGTTATGCTGATCATGCAAATCAATAGTTTGTCTTTATAAATCATAGGAATTAGGATTCTTAACAGTATGAACCTGATGCACTATCATGGTGAAGATCAACACAAGACTGCTGGACGATATTTTGGGAAGAGCTGGGACATTCCTGATTCCCTTCTGTATCTTGAAAATGATGTAGGCTTCATCTTTTGCCAGGGCCAGCCTTATACTGTAATCACTCTTGTAGTTCTAGATTTAGCAAAGGCCAACCTTGTACACATAGGCTGAGGCTCCTAACCCCTTGTGGGGGTAACTGCCCTACTCTTAAGTTGTGCATATAAATACACAACTCTAACTTGTATTCATTATTCAAGTGATTCTTGTTCATCTTTTATCAAAGTGAATTGTCTAAGGGCACACTGATATGTTGCACTCCATCTTGTTCATGGGTTTCTTTCTATTTCTAGCGCACTTACAATTGGGTTATTTCCATCCCTAGTGTTATGCTCCTCTTGGCTGATCTCTCTTCAAGAGTTGGGCTGCCCTAGAGCTGGTTTATTTTCTCCTAATTGTAAAATTAGGGTTTGTGATGGTTTTGTTTGATTCTCTCTCTGTCTTGTGTTAGTTTCGTTCAAATCATCATGAAATCAGCATCAAGTCCAATTTAAGGGCCAGTCCAATCACATTGAGGGTTGAACACTCTAATTCCCTTTCAGCTGGTTTTTGAAACATTGGTTTAAACTTTAAACACTCCGTCAACGCCAAAGCACTCTTCCTCCCTTTTTTCTACAACAAAAGGCAGCAGACTGCAGAATTTTTTTCCCAGAAGAAGCCAGTACCTCTCTGTCTTATGCCTATCAATGTGAACTTTTGAAGACTTTATTAAGGTTTCTTCTTTGAGTTGTGATTTAACCTAATAAACTCATATTACAATGCACATTTGGTTGAGTACTCTACAAATCGGCACTTCCACTCCATATATTGATAGTGGCATAGTAGAGAGAAAAAGAAATTGGTGATAGTGATGAAATTCCCACTCATGGTCCACCACAATATTTTCCACTGCATCTTACAAATGATTTGCCTATAGAAGATATTTGACACGTTTCAATGGATCTGTCTTCACATTAGAATGTTTATCTTACTCTTGATCCAACAAGTGTTTCCTAAAATACTCCTACTACAGGGACTAGGCAAACAAATGTTTATCACAACAACCTTATTGATGACTTGTACAGATCTCATTTTGCATATGTCTCTTCTTCTATACTTCTACCAAAGGCCACCCTCACTAGCATGTGGAATCGTACAGGTGTGGGAAGTTATGGCATTCAAAAGGAAATGTGTAATGTCTTCTATATGTGGTCCATGTTCAATGTTAGGGGGAGATTTGAACCTTGTGATTTAATGCCTTCTCTCCGAGGCCCTTTGTTCAAATTAGATGGGGATGTTGAAAATATCAATGTATTCTTCATTTTCGACCACAGCCAACCTTGTATTGAGCTGGGTATTTATAAGCCCACTCTCATTTATATTTCAGCCATGAATGACCTTATATTGAGTTGGGTATGTATACCCCCACTCTTATCCATTATTTTGGCCACGCTGACCTTATATTGAGTTGAGTACACCCACCCTCATTTGTATTCATCAATTTTCTTTGCAGCCCCCTATTCAACTTTAAGGGGAGAAAATGAAATATTCCAAACTCGCCAATAAATTTATGAGTTTAATGTTCACTCTCAGTGAAGGGTTTTGTCAACAATTCCTGAGCATACTGCTGTAGGTGTAAAATTTGTTTGTTTGTATAAGCATACAAGGGCACAAGTATGGAAACCCAACTTTAAACCCGCAACAAGTTCACTATGTTGCACTCAGAAATTATGTTCAAGGCTGATACAAGAACAAATGAAGGAAAATCTGACGTAAACCAACTTAATATCAGCTTAACAAATATTAGACACAGTGAGCAACAAGGTAATGGACCTTTCATCAAAATATCACACGAATATCAGTCCTCCAAGAGTAAGAGCAGTTGCGATGCTGATATACTATAGTATGCTCCAGCAAGGAAATATTTTGCAATATTTAATGGAAATCTGAAAATGCACTTCAAGGGACCACACGAAAACTTGCCAAACAAATAGCGAACAGACTTGAAGAATACATGAGGCAAATTCTCATCTTAATTCAAGAGAAAATTCAGAGATTACAATGGGAGGAAAACACCTGGAAAGAGACTCCAATTCTGAGGATCAAATTTGAGCAGAGTAAATAAGAAGAACTTGACCTCACAATGCTCAGGCTGCTGCAGAGATATTAATTTGATTTCAAAGGGAGATTTGCAATTTTGGGCTCAATGAAAATGCGTATCAGATTTGGCTCTTTTGGTTCAGAAATTCGGCCTCCAATACATGAGCTGCTACGGGCATATGGATTGCATTTTCAGGTCTGGAACAGTGACTCCTTGGCTCAATAATTCAATCTCTTCTGGCCTTGTGACTAGTACCAATTCCCCAAGCAAAACTACTTGGCCCCTCCAAGAAAATAACTCCTGAATTTATAATTTTGATGCAACAATTATACTGTCCCGCAATGCATTAATTTTCTGAGGCTGATTATCAGTTTTGCACGAGTGCTTGGCCCTCCTACAATGTGCAACAATTCAACTCTTGAAACCACTGCTGGTGCACACAACAATTCGACCTTGAGGCCATTGCCAATACACAAAATAATTCGGCTCCTTTCCTTAAGTGTAACTCGGCTTCTATGGATGGAGTTCTGAAACTCATGGAGCTTGGCACAAACCCTTGTTCAATTGGAAGAACAACACAACCTCAAACTAACACAATTGATCCTCAAGTAGACTACTCGATCTGGCTCCTAGTTCAGAAAAGTGAATGTTCTGCCTCCAATATGTTTGTTTCTCCTTGGTTTCAGCTGAGGATTAATTCCCCGATGTTGATTTTCGGTCCACCTGAAGGTAGAGCTCGGCCTAGATGATTTGATGCTTGGGATGAGCAGTTGATTGCCAAATCTTGTTGATTTGGGGTAGCATTGGATGTGCTCTAGCCATGAAAATTGGTGGAGAGGCTAAAACACATGAGATCTCCAAGACCCACAAATGGTTTGGGTAGATTCTAACCGGTTTGGGAGATATTAAAATAATTAATATTTTTAATGGAGTTCCTAAGTCTAAACTTAGGAAAAATAAAATATTAATGGGTATTAATATAAAATTGGGTTAGAAGGTTCCAAAAGTCATGGATCAAGCCAAATCTAATCTTAGCCGTTGATTAGAGATTTAATCTCGGTCGTTGATGGACCAACGAGAAAAGTATAAGAAGAGGCTTGAGGGTCAGTTGGAGAAGACACCAGAGTAATCAATCATTCATTTTGCTAGAGCAGGGTTGCTAAACAAAAGTGAATCAGTGATTAGCAGCGAGGGGCAGTGAGTACGAGGCAGAGAGGCAGGGGCAATACTAGGAGACCAGCACAGAAGCGGAGAGAGCCAGAGCACCAGTCAGTGCAGGCTACGCAGAGCCCAGCAGAGGCATTGCAGAGCCCAGAGAGACTGTGTCATCCACGCAGAGGGCAGAGGGAGTGACACAGAGGTTCCCAGAGGCTGCGCAGTGCCTTGGAGGGCTGACGCAAAGAGTCCTGGGGCTAACGTGGGTCAGTAGGAGGCTGACGCAGAGGCTAGAAGGGCCAGCGCTGAGCTTCAATTGTGCCGGAGAGGGTTTTGTGGGACAAGTTTTCTGAATACCTATTTTCGGATATAGAGGTATTGTTGTCGTATATTTTTCTCTGTTGGGTGAGCCAGTTTAAGCACCCAATTGTAATCAGATAAACTGCATAATAATATAACCCTCTGAATGGTTGCACCGATTTTTCCGCATTGGGTTTTTCCAAGAACATTGGTCCAAAAATAACGGTGTACTTGTTTGCTTGTTTTCTTTCAGTTGATGATTTGTAGATGTTAATACTATACTTGTGTTTATTTTAAGTATTTACATGGTAAATAACTTGTTAAGTAATTAAACAAGTAGGAGAAATAAACCAGATAGTACATGAAGAATTTCTAACAGGTTAGACTTAGAAATTTCAACATGGTATCAGAGCGTGGTTGCAGATCACGGAAAAACTGAAGGCATCAGCCGAGCAGAGCATTTGCAGCAGATTCAATTGTCCCAAGTGACAGAGTTACTCCTTGCAGAAGGTGACAAAGGAAGGAGTGATCAGGCTCACACAGAGCCATGCATAGGCCAGGACAGCTAACGCAATTGGCTGGGGGAGCTGATTTGCCGGTGCCAGGATTGCGCAGAGCCAAGTGGCTCAATCCTTCAGTTGCTGGGGTATAGGAGGCTGTGGGTAATTTGTGGAGCGAAGCTGGTGGGGTACTACAAGGCAAGACCAAGGTGGAGGGAGTTGCTACCGAGGCATATTTCTAGCCAAGGAATCCGGATCCGTGGTGCAGTTGCACAAATGATCGAAGTGGGGCAACTTGACGTTGGCAGAGGGATTTCCAGAAGCGATATCGAGACTTAGAGGGAGTCAAACCGAGAACTTCGAGACGGGAAGTTAAGAGACTCAGTAGGAGTCGAACAGAGGACTTCCAGGAGGGAAGTAGAGAGACTCAGAGGAGTCGAAAGAAGAGCAGCGAGATGGTCGTGAATGGGCTGAGAGATCAGGATAGGCTGGACGAAGCGTCCAACTTTGTGGTCTGGAAGGCCAGGATCTTGTCCATTCTAGACAGACATCGCCTCAAGGGCTTCGTCACGAGAGTGATAGCTGTCCCAGTTGACCCGGTAGCTAATGAAAGGTACGAGGAGGCAATGGCTAAGGCTAAGTGCATCATCCTTGATGGGGTCAAGGATCATGTGGTACCACATATTGCTGAGAAGGAAACGGCAAAGGAGATGTGGGATGCCTTGAAGACATTGTACCAGCATACTTCCGTGCAGAGGAAGATGCTCCTGGAGAATCAGCTAAGGGCATACCAGATGCAGAAGGGAGAGTAGATAGATGTCTTCCTCGGTCGCTTGAAGGAGATCTGTGACTAGCTAACTTCCATAGGGGCCACGCCGGATGAGGAATTGATGGTGAGGACCGCACTGAACGCAGTTTCCGAGGATTGGGAGGTATTTGTCCAAAGCATACTGGGCAGGACGAGTCTTCCAAATTGGGAAGAACTGTGGGCGGCTCTTCGTCAAGAAGAGATCAGACAATGGACCAAGGCGGGGAGTAGCAGAAAAGGGGTCAGGATCAAGAAGGAGGAAGAAGAGGATGCGGCTCTAGCATCTGCGAGAAAGCAGGAGAAGAGGAAGAAGAAGGACCTCTCCAAGGTCAAGTGCTTCCATTGTGGGGAACTGGGTCATTTTGCGAACCAATGTCCTAGGAAGAAGAGTAAGGGAGAGGCTTCAAACTCGAAGGCAGCGCCTACAAAGGCAAGAAAGAAGTCGAGGAGGGGGACGATTGTGCCATGAGTGCTCATGTGCTACTTGAGAAGAAGTGGGAAGACATCGAGCTGTGGTTAGGAGGACTACAGGCGATGAGGGGCAGGATCCTTGAGGCGCCCAACCTCTTGAGACGGGAGCCCCAAAGGAGTAACAAGACTGGCGGATGTCAATAGAAACAGATGTGGATGGAGCAACAGAGAGTGCTACAGTGCAGGAGTCCCCCGGACAGCACGAGGCTAGCAGGCTGCAACAGTGCGAGAGGCACGGGAGTGTTGCACTAGTGCAGGATGGCACAGAGAGGTGTGCAACAGTGCGAGATGCAGGGAGTTGTTGCAGCAGCGCAGAGGTCAGTAGAGGGAGCACGTGTTAGCGGCAGAGGGGGCTTCAGCATCAGGAGTGTTTCTAGCCTGACAGGGATGTCAGAGTTGGGTGGATCAGTTACTTACTTCTCGGTAGCTGAGTTGCAGTGCAGTAGCAGTATGCAGTAGCACAATGCAGCATGATGAGAGGGGATGCAATGCAGATGCAATGATGGGAGGATGGACCAGCAGCAGCACAAATGCAGAGGGAGTTGTCGTGCAGATGCAGCAGTGGCAGTGGCAACGCCATGGGCAGCAATATAGGATAAAACAGTGCAGAGGATGTTGGACAGGGAGGTCTAGCATCAGCACAAGGATCGGTGTCGGATAGTCAGGGTGATGTTCAGAATGGAGTATTACTAGAGCACAGTCCTCACTAAGAGGGAGTGTTGATTTGGGGTAGCATCGGATGTGCTCTAGCCATGAAAATTGGTGAAGAGGCTAAAGCATATGAGATCTCCAAGACCCATAAATGGTTTGGGCATATTCTAACCGATTTGGGATATATTAAAATAATTAATATTTTTAATGGAATTACTAAGTCTAAACTTAGGAAAAATAAAATATTAATGGGTATTAATATAAAACTGGGTTAGTCATGGATCAAGCCAAATCTAATATTAGTCATTGATTAGTGCAGTGAAAACTTCTTGATAAACAGAAATATATATAGAAATATTTTATTAATAAATGAATTGACAGATGATGTTGTTTACAATGGGGTTCCCTGGCTTATATACCGCCATGGGCACCCTTTGGGGAAAGGGCATGATCTTATGATTGTGCCCTTTCGTCTAATTTAATCTAAAATTAAATAATAAACCTAAAACTAACTAATTTTTTACATAACATTGCCTTCCTCTCGAAAGAATGCTTTGTCCTCAAAGCATACGTAACGACGGATGTTGTTGACAAAGTGCTTCATTCTCCCAAGAAGCGTCTTCTTCGGGTAAGTCCTTCCACTTGATCAAATATTCCAAGATGATCAAGATCCCACACTTTAAAAGGTCTTGGATTAATCTCTCAATTTCCATTTTTTGGTTATGTGGGTATCGGTACGGCATGATGTTGACAGAATCTGACCATGCCTTGACTTCTATTGTATGCTCAATTTCCCTATTAGGCGGCATCTTCATAGGTAGGTCTTGAAATACTTTTTTATGCTTCCACATCAGATCTTGTATCTCTGGTGACTCTTCTCTGGTCATATTTGCAGATAACATTTCTAATTGGTGACATTGTACTACATAAGCGGGTGCTCCTTTTCGACTCAGCTTCATCATCTGAGATGATGATACAACTTGATTTTCTGGTGCTTGGAATCCGTGTAGTTTGTACTTCTAACCTCCCCATTTGAATTTTATAAATTGCACTTGATGGTTGGCGGCATAAGTACCCAAAGTTCGTAGCCATTGGATACCTAAGACTACATCTACTCCTAACGGTACCGTGAAGAACGGAGACTCTAAATTAAAGTCTTGAATCTGCAAAATGACCTTATGGCATTGCCCCATCTTTTCAATCTTCTTATCGTTAGCTACCATCACTTTCATGTTTGGTAAGGGAAATGAAAAAATATTGAGTCTCTTTGCCACGGTTGCATCTAAAAAATTGTGTGTGCTACCCGAGTCGATGAGAACCACTACGTTGTTCTTCTTTATGTGTCCTTTTAACTTTAAAGTCTGAGGTTGTGATATACCTGTCATAGCTGATAATGACACTTGTGAAATACTTCCGTCATCTAATTCGGGTGAGAATTCTGGGGCATCTTCTGTTTCTTCTATGTCAGAATCTTCACTATTTGAATCATTGGTTGCAACACAATATATAGGTTCTTTGGTTCTTTTCCTTTAGCACATCTATGTTTGCGGTCCCACTTCTCACCACAGCGTTTACATTTACCCTCTTTTATCCTCTGTATTTCCACATTAGATTTTTCATCGTCACAACGATGTGGTAGAACATATCTCGTATTATTTGAGTCCACATACTGGGGTATTCTTCATCTTGAATATGTTTTTTCTGCTTTTGACCAAAATATTGGTTCGAATTTCTTTTTGGTTGTTTTTGCTTTTCGTCTTGCTACTTCTATTGATGTAATGTCATGCATCTCAAGTTCTAATTGTAAATGGGTTTTGAGTCCTGAGACGTATGACTGAATTAGACGAGATTTTGATAACCCAGGTACTCGTGTTACTAAGGTCTCCCATTCTTGAGTGTATTCGTCTACACTTCCTTTTTGTCATAATTTGATGAGTTTTGAAAAGAACTCTTCTTCCTTTACACCTTGGAATCTTTTAAAGAATGCATCCTTAAATTTTCTCCAACTAATGATGTGTGTTGTCTTTTTCCACCACATGTACCAATTATATGCTTCCCCTTCCATTTTCATGGATGCGTGCCTGAGCTTTTCCTCATCATCATTAATGTCATATATCTCAAAGTATTCTTCTGCTTTATTTATCCATGCAACATTGTTTTTTTCATTTCCGTTGAATTTAGGCATCTCGACTTTTGCCCTTCATTGGTATGTCACTAATGGTTGAGCGAAAAAGGGGTGTTGATTGGTAAAGGTATCCCAGAGTTGCTTGTTTGTAAGAGTCGCATTACTCACTTCTTGGTGGGGTGTCGCTGATTTTTTTGAGGATTTAGCTTTTTCATGAGAGTCTGTTGACTTCGTTGAATCTGATGAGTTGTGCTCTTGATTCTCTTCATTTTCTCGTAGGAGTTGTGCGGGTGTACAATCCATCTTTTTACACAGAAGTTTCAGCAATTTTAAGGACTCTCTAAGATCTACTTCTGTTTGGACACAGTGATTTTCCATCTTTATTTCTATTAGATTTGTCGTATCTTGAAGATTTTTGATATTGTCAGCCTGCTCCTCAAGCTTAATCTGGAAATCATCTAATCTTTTATTGACCTCGTCATGGTTATTAGTTATCTCATGCTCTACGTCCACCAATTTTTTTTGGAAATCCGCCATTGTCATTGTCGACATTGAACGAATTTGCGGAAGCATGTATTTATCTGCCAGCTTAAATATCTTTTTTTAATTAATTAATTAAATTGATGTTATATATACAACTTATATTAGATTAAGTTATATAATTTATATAACTTATATATATAAATTAATGTTATATATAAATTAATAATATAAATATATATTATATATAATTAACTGGAACAGTCACGTTGATTGATGGACTTTTTGACAGTTCAAAGTTTATGGAATATTACCGCAGACGTGGTCAATGGCAACATATGCTGGTAAGTCGGACGGTGGTAATATGGACGCGGCGTAATGACAGGGAACAGCGGAAGCACGAACAACGCGCGGAAGGGACAGCGGAATTCAACGAGCAGATGGACAGAGGCAGCGGCACGAATCAAACAGCGTGATGGAAGTCAATGGAAAAGTGGACGTCAGAGTGGGCAACACGATCGATAGTCGAGGAAGACAGGGTGTCGGATACGCAGAGTGCAAATATCGAACATCGATTTTGACGGTCAGCAAAAAGTGTGGCAGAGATATGTCGCAACAGGTTTAGCGGAAAACGTAGGCACGGTAAGGGGCACGATTGAGGAGGGAGCGAACACAGTGCGGAAAGAATTGCAGGAACACGGTGTGAGCCGACAGCGGACGAAAGGGCGGAGCAGCAATGTGGACGGGGGTTGCAGGTGTAGCGAACAGACGCAACAATAAGCGGGGTTTGCAGATAGTAATTGGACAGCGAACAATGAAGGGTACGCTGATGCAGTGGTGATCACGAGTGGGTGGCCAGCGGACAGGAGTAGAGATGCAGGGTTGAATGAAGAGCGCAGGGCGGCGGGGATAAGGAACAATACAATGATAAGGTGTTGATGGCAGTTAATGGATGAAGCGACGTGGCTGGCAAGGAGTGGGCTAGCGCTACAGTGATCAAGACAGCATTCGAGAATGTCGAAATAGTGGAATGGTGCACTAGACCGGTTGAGAAGAATGGGAGGTCATATGCAGCAAGAAGCCAGCAATCGAACTCACTCTGATACCAATGAAGTGAAAACTTCTTGATAAACAAAAATATATATAGAAATATTTTATTAATAAATGAATAGACAAATTATGTTGTTTACAATGGAGTTCCTGGGTTATATACCGCCATGGGCACCCTTTGGGGAAAGGGGATTATATACCGCCATGGGCACCCTTTGGGGAAAGGGCATGATCTTATGATCATGCCCTTTCGTCTAATTTAACCTAAAATTAAATAATAAACCTAAAACTAGCTAATTTTTTACATAACAATTAGAGATTTAATCTCGACCATTGATGGACCAACGAGAAAAGTATAAGAAGGGGCTTGAGGGTCAGTTGGAGAAGACACCAGAGTGATCGGTCATTCATTTTGCTAAAGCGGGGTTGCTAAGCAAAAGTGAATCAGTGATCAGCAGCGAGGGGCAGTGAGTATGAGGAAAAGAAGCAAGGACAATACTGGGAGACCAGCACAGAAGCGGAGAGAGCCAGAGTAGCAGTCAGTCTAAGCTACGCAAAGCCCAGCAGAGGCAGCGCAGAGCCCAAAGAGACCGCGGCATCCACGTAGAGGGTAGAGGGAGTGACGCAGAGGCTCCCAGAGGCTGCGTAGTGCCTCAGAGGGTTGACACAGATATTCCTGTGACTGACGCAGGTTAGCAGGAGGCTGACACAAAGGCGAGAAGGGCCAAAGCTGAACTTCAGTGGTGTCGAAGAGGGTTTTGTGGGACAGGTTTTCTGAATACCTGTTTCCGGATATAGAGGTATTGTTGCCGTATATTTTTCTCTGTCGGGTGAGCCGATTTAGGCACCCAGTTGTACTCAAATAAACTACATAATAATATAATCCTTTGAATAGTTGCACTGGTTTTCCCGCATTGGGTTTTTCCGGGGACATTGGTCCAAAAATAACGGTGTCATTTGTGTGCTTGTTTTCTTTCAGTTGATGATCTGTAGATGTTGACACTGTGCTTGTGTTTATTTTCAGTATTTAAATGGTAAATAACTTGTTAAGTAATTAAACAAGTTGGAGAAATAAACTAGATAGTATAAGAAGAATTTCTAACGGGTTAGACTTAGAAATTTCAACAAATCTCAGTCCTTAACTCGGCTCTCCTAGGAGAGGATGATATCCCTGCAAAATTAAACCTTGAAGACAATAATCTCTTGCAAAAAAATCTCACCAAATCTTCAAGATGTATCAAACAACAAATCCACTAAAGCACCAATGGAAGATCTGAAATGATCTTCCCTAAAAAGCTAACTAGGGTGGCACTAAAAGTCCACCAAAATTAGCTTGAGTTTCGCTTGAAACTCTTAAACTCGCTTGAGCTGCTTCGATTGTCAATGAAATAGATAAGAGTAGAATGATTTGTAATTGACTCCCTCCTCTATTTATAATTCTCCATTGAGCCTCCTTTTAGCTTCTAGATTCTCTTTTTTCCCTATTATTTTATTGGTGGGGGCCCATTTTCCACTAGAAGATTTTTTTCCGCCATTTCAAAGAAAATAATCATTTGCCTCCTTTCTCAATAAAATATTAATTTGCAGCCATTCTTCATTAAAATAATACTTTGCCTCCCTTCTACAATAAAACATTACTTTGCTGCCATTCTACATTAAAATAATAATTTCCGCTTTTCTCCCACAAAATAATAATTTCTCCCTTTTATTTAATATCACCAAACATTGGCAAAACTCGATGAATTTTTGCATTCACAATATTTGGGAACATTATAGTCCTCCCGGCCAATAATTGCTTGTCCTCAAGTAATATGTTGTTGCATCCAAAGCTGGCCTAGTTAATGCCAGGGTCCCAAATGTGCCACCAAAACATTCCTCATTGTTGCACCATCCCCACATGAATAGATCCTATGACACCAGGGTCCCAAACCATCCTAGTCCCTGTGAAGCCTCCTTCGCTCCACTCGCCATCCAACCAGATGGAATCACCAGAATCCTTCTGCATACCGCCAGTAAGTAGAGCACCTAAGTAGGGAAAAATCCTGATCAACTCCTTGAAGAGCTTTCCTACTGAGAAATCAGCCTCATGCACTTCAAGAGTAGACTAACTCTTGAAGATACAATCTAACCCCTGCGGAGATGAATCCTCACCCACACATGCTCCATGTCAACAGCAAATCACTAAATCCCGGTGGAAGATCCGAATGATCTCCCTCTATAGAAAACAGCTCACCCCTGAGGGCAGCTAAACCGCCAAATCCTATTATGCCTGGATCCCATGCTAGCCTGAAAAGGGTGCCACCATGTTGTCACTGTGCCACTCTAACCATGACTATCTGCCCATCGTGCGCTAGTTGTATCCCTCACTTCTGGAACCTGATGGCAAAATATCTTTAGAGTCCCAACACATCTGGCCGAGGCATCTCCACGATGTCAAGGCCAACCCATCCAACACTAACCCTGATCAAGAACACAAGTGTCATAAAGTGGGTAAAAGGTGAATTATCTCTCTCCCTAGTTAACTTTGGAAAGCTTTTCAAGTCACTTTTCCCGTTCCCAACATAATAGGTTCAAGAATTAGATAAGTCGTCCTCAATAAACAATATCCCCTTTCCCTTGAATGCATATCACAACTCTTCGTTAATGCTTCAACTTACAAAAGGTCGGCATTTTAAATGTAACACCAATATCATCATAATCATCATGGATGGAAACTCATCATAAGAGAAGGCACGTCCTTTTTGATGCATGTATATGCCATCAATATGTAACATAAACACTCAACAAGTTACATAAACACTACTAATCAAAGATTTATTAAGAAAAGGCTTATGTCATCATCAAGTAACATTAATACTCAATAATCATAATTAAAGAAAAGCTCATCATAGAATAATAATCACTACGAAACCACACAAATCTCAACGTTCAACATAACCGATCATCCACTAAAACAATTAACAAGGGGAAGATGAGTCATGTAACCACCCAATCTAGTAGGGGTCTTAGGAGTGGTTCCTATAGGGCAACTACTAGGTCAAGTGGCAGCAATGGAGCGATAGTCCTCTATCACCTCAACTAAAGCTCCCTGCTCTTTACGGACTTTCACCAATGGGGGAAGTCTCGGTATTAGGGAAATCACTAAGAATATTGTATCAATGGTGTGGAGGCAATGATTTCAAGAGCATATTCAAGGGAGAGACTCTAATGATAGGACTTGCTTGCTTTATAAGCAATATGTGTGGCTCTCCAAGAAGGGTTAGTGGGAGACCTAAACCTAGGGTTGAGGAGTATTTATTGATATGAAGAGCCCTAGACGTAAGAATACTAGTGGAATAGGGTTCTCTAAGAAATCCTTGTGGAATTAGAGTGATAAGGTTGCGGGATCACAAAAGAAACCCTGGTGGACCCAAACGAGGTCAAGGGTTTCGGGTGAAACTTCAAACAAAGGGTCTTGACCAAGTGAGGGAGAAGAAAAGGATCAAAGGGATTGGATTTGACTTGAGACTTTAATGCAATGATCCTTAATGAAGCCATTAACCAAGGAAAACTAGGGAGAATGGTTCTCGAGCTAGGGCTTGGCAAAACTTGAGATTCCACCGTCAGAATAGCTTCAAAATCGGAGACCTCTCAAGGACACACCAACACAATTCTAGACCAAATTTATCAAGTTTGGATGGCTACATTTGATTTTGTGTGATGCCATAGGGGACACCAGGGTTAGGGTTTAGAAAAAGAAAGAAAGAAGGCGAAAAGATTTTCGTTTAGGTGATCATCAAGGATTAGACCAGTGCCTAGTCTATTGGGAGAATGGAGATAATCACATTTTAATGTTTAGAGTTTCTTTTACACAATCAAGGAATACCCCAGCAACTTTGCATAGCCCTAAAGGCAGCAATTAGGTCACTGGGAAAATTTATACTTCTTGATGCTACAATTGATGACTTATCAAGGCAATTATGAAGATCATATACCCCTAGGAACATTCATTCACTATACCAAGCACAAAACGTATGAAAAACCCTCACAAAATCAAGATTCAACTAATTTGCATTCCCATTAGAGCAGCAACTCGCGAAAATTTCATACATTATACATTGACATGAAATAGAGAAATAAATCATGAAAATGGCACTTACAAGTATAGCGAATATATCCAATCATCAAGAGAGAAAAATCGAAGCTCCAAGACCAAGAGAAGATTTCCAAATATCAAAATGCATCAAAGATATCCAATTCATCCTCCAATAGCTATAGCGAAATTCTCAAGAAGAGATAAAGATCCAAATCCAAGTGATGATCAAATGAAATGATCACATCAATATATATCCTCCTCTAACGGATTTGATTTGCCTAATTAGGTCCAATGATGCCCTAACTAATAAAATAATGTGCAAAAATAACATTACTTGGTGACAAGCCCACCAAGATAGCTCCATAATACAAAAATAAGCCTCTCAAGAGGGAAAAATGATAGATACAATAGGTCGAAGGGCCATTGAAGAGGCCTAGTGGAGTCCAATATGTGCCAAAATGAATGGATGGGCTCCAAACATAGTGATAAACGGGGTGGCCCCTTGATATCCAAGCAAATGACCTATGGTGCCCCTAAGTGGTTGCGGACGCATAAAATCATCCTCATGGGTCTCCAACTAAATCGAACAAGCATGTATCTCATCTATAAGGGTTGGAAGAATGATGCAAGACCTCCCTTTGTCTCCATGGTGAGACACATCCTCATCTAGGCCTGGATCAGTTGCCAAGTGTGTGGTGCAAGTGCAAATGTCAGCTGGGCAAGGTGGTCCAGGTGCATCATCATCGTCAAATAAATGGAACACGGACAGACAATGAGTGGAACTAAAGGATCCCAGAATGTGGCAATCTACTCTCTATTATGGTGGAGGCCCATGGCTCTCAACGCTCGCCCTACAAATTCCAATATGATCCTCTGGATAACTTGGACCCCGTATAGGGAGACCAAACCCATGATGAAGACCCACCCACAATCCTGTATAAGATCCAATGCATCCCCTCACCTTCCAGTACAACAAATCATTAGTGCAATTGAGTAAATGAGCTTACAAATCATGGAACCAGGTGGACACTTAATAGTGGCATGCCATTCCATAATGGATTTTAGAACGTACAAGTGTCTCCAAGTTCAAGAAGAAGGTTAACCAAGGACCCCATTAGGTGGTTTCAACCTCTAAGGGAAATGACATGTCCATGTTACATGCATCAAATGGCAGGTGGCATGTGATATAATGATGGAACAGAGTGGGGCATCAGGGGAAGGCTCCAAGCCACATGCCACAGTACAAAGGTAGCTATGATGAGGGAAGCACACACTTGGGTGTATGAATGTAGGAGGGAGCAATCGTGTTACATGAGTTACCTCGGCCTTTGTTTTTCCACCCTTCTTCATATGCCTTTTGCCTTCTATTGATTTGTCTTTTTATAACCGCTCGGGGGTCCAGCGGATGAGAGCATGAAGTGTAAGATATAGCAATTAATACCCCCTTTAGGTACAGCATTTCATAACCCACTAGGGGTTGGGACAATCATGGGTTCCTTAAGGATGTAGGGGGCTCATATAAGGGCCCTAGGAACCATGGTGATGGTCATAATGATAGGGGTAGAGCTCATGTTGGCTTTTGCCCACGTGCTAAATTTGTATGTCCCAACCATCTTTTGCATTTTGTGGTACATTTCCACTTGAGAGTGGTCAAATTATGCTTTTTCCTTTCATTTTAGTTGCATCACCCTTTGGGGCATTGTTCCAAGCACAACCCAAAGTGTGGACAAGGGGAGGGGGAAGCTAACTCCTTGTGGACCCAATGGACAAATGTGGACCCAGATGGGAAATGTGGTGAAAGGGGTTATAATGAGCAGAAGGGAATGATGTATGTGGTGTCGGGAAGCGGGAGCACGCAACCAAAATCGAGATTTCTCGTTTAGTGCCACCCCTAAAGCTAGTAGCTAATAAAGGAGATTCCACAGGACTAGGATACAAGGTTAAACATCAAATTGGACAGAGGAGACAAGAATACAAACCAAACCCACTCTTTCCATCGAATTCCCCTTCTAATCAATGCTCAAAAGTGTCCATGATAAGGAAACAAAAATACCCAACTGTACTGTAATATTCCAAATTGAAAATTTACAGCAAATAACATAAACATGTACAAGGAGCAAAAACCATAAACAGGCACTAAACATGCATATTTTTAAATTTGGAAACTAGGGCCAAACTCCACCTTGCACAGCTCATATGATGGAGATGATATTTTTATTGGATTCCTCTTTCTGAGAGGTGCAAGATTGATCTAAAGATCATCTCATTTTGACAAGTAGAAATGGAATTATGAATTTATTTCTTCTATGGACAAATTGTCAAGGTCGGCCAAAAGTCTAGTGTAGGCTCATGAAGCCCAACCGACATGTCTCTTCACCCTCAACATTGTGTATAAATAGAAGATTTCCTCATTTGGACACACCTCAACACACATCTTTCTCTCTCTACTTCTCATTGGTTTGTACAGCGAATAAGAGCATCTTCTTCTCTAAGCGTTGACTGAAATTGCAGGCCAAAAATTTCAGAATCTGTTTTGGGCAAATTACGAGGACGTTGACCAAGGGTCAAACTCACTCCTTTGACTCCGTTTTCTAGGCAGGAAATCTGATTTCCTTAGGCCGCATCTCCTGGCACAAAGATCGAGGAATTTGCAGTTGTTTGACTAGTGTTGACTAGGTTTGACCGAGAATTTCAGGACTGTTTTGCACTGATTCAAACTATCTTTGGAGGCTGAGTTGACTTGGTTTGACCGAGCTCATTTGGAGGACTTTTTCTGTTGGTTTGATCAGCGTTGACTTTTTGGTTAGGGCACCCTGTTGACTGCAGTTTGACTGGACTGTTTTAGAGTGATTGGGCAAGTAAATTTTGCATATTGTACTCTCTCTCTCTACTGAACTTTTGAAGAATAATAAGAAGATTTGATCAAAGGGTTTTTCCCTGGAATCTGCCAAATATTGTGTCCTTTTGTCTTGGCTTGTCTTCTGCTTATTGTTTATGTTCTATCTGCATTTACTATCAATGTTAATGTGATTGCTAATCTAGAATTTGATATTGGGCTTATAAGAAAAATTGAAGTAAATTGCTCTAAAGCATAGAACATACCATTGTTATCTAAAATTAACATGGTATCAAAGGTGAGGTGAAGACAAAGCCCAAGCAAGAATGAGAAGAGCAATCACTGAGATTTGTTGGACAAGGACAAGATTCAATGGCCTCCTCATCTTACTTCAAATCTGATGACAAGCTCAATGATAAGTCTAATTATCATACATGGAAGATGTCTCTTGATTTGACTTTGGAAGAGCATGATGCTATGGACTATGTGCAGGGAAAGATTGTTGAACCTCCTTCAAATGCATCGGCTGCCGCTAAGACAAAGTACAAGAAAGGTGAATTCAAAGCTAAGAAGATCATCAAGGATTCTATTCATAAGCATTTAGTTGCTTAAGGATTCTATTCATTAATCTAAAGATCGTCCAATTCCGATAAGTATTCATGGAGATATGAATTTATTTGTGCTATGGGACAATTCGTCAAGGTAGGCCAGCAACCAAATAACCCCCACATGTGCTCAACGTTTTAGTATAAAAGAAGATGACTTGATAGTCATTTGAACACACACTTCACTCTTGATTTCTCTCCACTTGTTTTGGGTTTTAGTGGAAGAGAAGTCTAAGAGGAGGAAGCCCTAGACGCAGGAGGAAAGGAGCCTAAGCATGAAGTCTAAACACAGTCCTAGCACAGCCCTAGCTTATGACAGCTCTACGCATGACCTAGAGGATGCAGTCATGTTGTGAAGAAGAGATGCCCTAATCCTCTACGCTATCAAGGAAGACAGCCCCCATCTAATACGTTGTCCCAAGGGTGACCCTAACCGCAGTAAAGAGGCTCCCTAACTCGTTGTCTAAAGGATGCCCTAACCGCAGTAAGGAAGATAGGCCAGCACGGGTTTAAAGGGATGTTTGGAGGCCAACTTCAGGGGACAGAGTGTTGGAAGGAGGGCCGAAGTACCTTGCTGAAGGGCCACAATAATTAGGGACTATTCTGGGCTAGAAAACACAAGGATATCCTCCTGAAACAGGTCGAGTAAGGGACCTTCCTGTTGTGATTAGGCCGCAGGCCTGTAGCTACTGTTTTGAGGGTCAAACATCCCTATACAAGGAGATGTAGGTGCCTCCTCAAACAACGAGGTCACTTAACTTGGAGAGGAGAGGAGGCCGCATAATTTAAGGTGTGCTTTGGACATGATTGTTGGGTTGCTGTAGGTTACAGTGGGAGCCCTAACCAGTGACCAAAACACTGCCCAAGAATAGAAGTGTAGAAGTATGTATTCTTCTCCATTAGTGACTTGTGTTGGGTTTTGGATCAGTTTGATAAGAGAGGTATCTTCAGATGTTTTATGAGGAGATCCTAATCGTTGTCACAAGAGGTTCTTATCAGCAGCTTAGAAGGTCTATACTACATTGGCTAAAGGAAGTGCTACAACAATGAGAAACCTCCCTATCTTGATGAGAAGAAGCTCTTATAACACACAGATCAGCATTGTACATGTTGATGACAGTCTTGTGTGTATCCTAAGACTGTGGGATCATAGTCTATCTTAGTGCTGGGCTAGGCCATAGGCCATAGCCAACAGCTAAGAGAGTGTGGTAGCATGATAGAAGTAATGGTGCAGCATGGTGTAGATCAGTGTCGCTGGACATGGTACATGGGACAGCAATGGTACATGATGCAGTACAGTGATGGTACATGGGACATGGGACAGCAATGGTACATGATGCAGTACATTCATGGTTAGTGAAGCATGATGAAATGCAGCATAGTGATGATGGGTGCAGCACAGTGAGGTGCAGCACAATGATAGGTGCAGCATGGTGATGGAGTCACCTTGGAGAATCAGTTGAAGCAGCACGTCTTCAACTGAGTTCAGTTAGAGATGATCTATGCTTCTATTTAGATAAGTCAAAGTGTTGACTTCTGTTGTAAATGTACTATCTCTCTCTCTCTGTTGAACTATTGAAGAACATATAAGAAGAATTGATCAAGGGCTCCCCACATTGGGGTTTGTCCCTGGCTAGCGCCATATCTTGTGTCCTCTTGTCTTGGCTTGTCTTTTGCGATTTACGTTTATGTTCTATCTGCAATTTACTATTATGCTGATGTGATTGCTAATCTGAAAAAAATATTGAGCTAACTATGAAAATTGAAATAAATTGCTCTAAGCATAGAACATACATAAAATTAACATGGTATCAGAGTTGAAGTGAAGACAAAGCCCAAGCAAGAGTGAAAGAGCAATCACTGAAGACAGTTGGAAAAGGACAAAAGGCTCAATGGATTCCTCATCCCTCTTCAAATTCACCAAGGGTGAAGTCGAAGCAGAGAATATTATCAAAATGGTGCAACGAAAGCTTCTGATGGCCTACCTAAAGATCACTTCAATGGGAAGTCCGATCTAAGGTTGGAAGGAAAGGCAGATACCTTGTTTGTAATAAGTTCGACCATTATGGTAGGGACACATCACTTGATGATGATAACAATCATTCCAGGGACATCTTCAATGATCGGAGGAATGACAGGTAATGCAGGTCATCAGGGAAATCGCCGACTCTTCAAAGAAATCAAGGAACCCCAGGTATGAAGAATCAAACATTGTTTCTGATAAGATAAAGAAGCATTATCTTATATTGGCCCTCTCCTCTAGACTCTTTGGGAATCTAGCTTATTTATTGTAGTGCTTCAAGGCACTTCATCGGATATAAGGGTGCTCTCTCTAATTTGGTAGAGATGGAAACAATCGTGGGATTATACTTGGAGTCAATGCCACCTATCTCGGAAAGGGTGTAGGGAATGTTACCCCTCAATTGAATGAGGGTAACTCGATTCATTTACAAGAATCTCTTTTATGTACCTGATCGCAAGAAGAACTTGGTGTCCATTTCGGCAATGGAAATCAAAGATTTCAGGGTGGCATTCATCGATGGAAAGGTACGTATTTGAAAATAGAACTTTCAAAAATGCTTTTACTTATGGGTTCAGGGTTAGCAATTTGTATCAAGTTGTAGGGAGTCCATTGGGGACCATGTCAATTGACACATCTCATCTATAGCATCGAAGGTCTACTTATTATGGGGCCCTACCTGATGTGAGTCAGATGGTGACAGGGATGCCTGAATTCAAGAAGAGCATGAAGGTACATGTCTAAGATGTACCGAAGCAAAATCTTACGAGGGGACCATTCCCCTCATGTAGCAGGTCCAAAGGTTTGGAACAACTCGAGGGGTTTGAGATTCATGATCAGGAATCTCATGTATGCAGGTGGAAGAAAGCCCTCTATGGCTTGAAGCAAAACACCCCGGGCTTAATATGAGAGGATTGATAGTTGTCTAATGAAGTTGAGATTCACTAGGAGTGAAGCCGATCCAAACCTTTGCTTGAAGGTTGTGGATGATAGACCTCTCATACTGGCACCTTTTGAGGACGACCTCTTTCTGATAGGTGCAGACCCTCTCATTTGCAAAAGTAAGAGGGAGTTGGATTACGAATTTGGAATCGTGAACTGCAAGCCCATGACTATCTCGATGTAGCTTAACTTTCTGAAGTTATGTGGTAGTAATGCCAGACCAGATTTGGGAAATGCCTCTGAGTTTCATAAACTCATTCACATTGATGTTCTTGGTGAACTTCCGTCCGGATGTATGTTTTGCAGTTCCGTCCGGATGTATGTTTTGCAGTTAGCATGTTGCACTCATTTTTGGTTGAGCCTCACTGGATTGGTGCCAAGAATCATTTGAGATATCTTCAGGGCACAATCTCTCATGGATTGAGTTACACTGCCGGAAATGTGAAGATGCATGAATATTCTGATGCTGATTAGGCAGGCAGTGTGGAGGATCACAAGAGCACTTCTGAGTGTTGGTTCTCTTTGGGTTCTGCTTCGATATCCTGAATGAGCAGGAAGCAGAAATCGGTTGTTATAAGCACTGCTAAGACCGAATACATAGCTACGAGTATGACCTCATGTGACACTCCTTGGTTGCGGAAGCTCCTCAGTGAGTTGTTTGACACATGATGGATACCACCGTGATTTTTTGTGTGACAACCAGAGGGGGATTCGATTGTTTTGGAATCCCGTGTGTTATGATCGCTCCAAGCATATAGACATCAGGTACCACTCTATCTAGGATATGGTACATCGATGAGCAAGAAGGCTCCATTGCATTGGGACTGATGTGCAGGTCGCAGACATTTTGACGAAGCCCCGGGGAAAGGTCAAATTTGTGACTTTCCAAAATGACTTGGAGTCGTTGAGTGACCCTCTTATGAGGGTCCTATATGAAGCATGCATTGAGCTCTGGGAGCTCCGGGGGGCTTGGGGTACTTCTTGGAGCAACAAGCGACCATATGGTGACTCACCCTCCCCTAATGGTGCACTGTGTACAGGGTGAATGGTTCAGCCTTCCCCTGTGATACCCCATGGCGACTTATGGACAAGATGAGTGGTTCTCCTGTCCAGGCATCCTACCCATGCAGTCTGGGTCTCATGGAAAGTACCTCTCATTTAGCCAATGAGTAGGGAAATGGGGTTAGGGACCATAGTAGTACCAATGGACGCACCGTGTATCTACCATACTCCCTATGCTAGGATGACCGACATTGATCTAGGATCAATTGGAACTGACTTCGGGTCAGTAACAGTGATATAGCTCACTCTCTCTTGGAATTGATCTAGGATCAGTATGAGCGGTTTGAGACACTCTCTTTTGATATTGATCTGGGATCAATGAAACTGACTTCGAGTCAGTATGAGTGGTTTGAGACACTCTCTTGTGATATTGATCTGGGATCAATGAAACTGACTTTGGGTCAGTAAGAGTGATATAACTCACTCTCTCTTGGTACTGATCTGGGATCAGTAAGAGTGGTATGACACACTCTCTTCATATGGGACTGACTTCGGGTCAGTAGAGAATGGTATGAGACATTCTCGATCAATTCTTCTTCTTCATGGTTCAGCAGAGCAGGAGCAGTGCAGGGCACTGATGGCAGAGATAGTACAGTCTGGCAGATGGATCAATGAATGGAGTTCTCCCTAGTTGAGAGGGAGTGTTAAAATAGGCAACTAGGACCAAACTCCTTGTGGGTCATTTTATTTATGGCAACTGATGGTTTTCTTGGATCCCTCTCATCGAGAGGTATAGGATTGATTTAAAGATCATCCGATTCCGATAAGTATTCATGGAGATATGAATTTATTTGTGCTATGGGACAATTCGTCAAGGTAGGCCAGCAACCAAATAACCCCCACGTGTGCTCAACGTTTTAGTATAAAAGGAGATGACTTGATAGTCATTTGAACACACACTTCACTCTTGATTTCTCTCCACTTGTTTGGGGTTTTAGTGGAAGAGAAGTCTAAGAGGAGGAAGCCCTAGACGCAGGAGGAAAGGAGCCTAGCATGAAGTCTAAACGCAATCCTAACACAGCCCTAGCTTATGACAGCTCTACACATGACCTAGAGGACGCAGTTATGTTGTGAAGAAGAGATTCCATAATCCTCTACGATATCAAGGAAGACAGCCCCCATCTAATATGTTGTCCCAAGGGTGACCCTAACCGCAATAAAGAGGCTCCCTAACTCGCTGTCTAAAGGATGCCCTAACCGCAGTAACGAAGACAGGCCAACAAGGGTTTGAAGGGACATTTGAAGGCCAACTTCAGGTGACAGAGTGCTGGAAGGAGGGTTAAAGTACCTTGTTGAAGGGCCGCAACAATTAGGGACTGTTCAGGGCTAGAAAACGCAAGGATATCCTCCTGAAATAGGTCGAGTAAGGGACCTTCCTGTTATGATTAGGTCGCAGGCCTGTAGGTACTTTTTTGAGGGTCAAACATCCCTATACAAGGAGTTGTAGGTGCCTCTTCAAACAGCGAGGTCACTTAACTTGGAGAGGAGAGGAGGCCACATAATTTAAGGTGTGTTTTGGGCATGATTGTTGGGTTGTTGTAGGTTACAGTGGGAGCCCTAACCAGTGACCAAAACACTGCCCATGAATAGAAGTGCAGAAGTATGTATTCTTCTCCATTAGTGACTTGTGTTGGGTTTTGGATCAGTTTGATAGGAGAGGTCTCTTCAAATGTTTTATGAGGAGATCCTAATTGTTGTCACAAGAGGTTCTTATCAGCAGTTTAGAAGGGCTATACTACATTGGCTAAAGGAACTGCTACAGCAATGAGAAACCTCCCTATCTTGATGAGAAGAAGCTCCTACAACACACAGATCAGCATTGTACATGTTGATGATAGTCTTGTGTGTATCCTAAGACTGTGGGATCATAGTCTATCTTGTTGTTGGGCTAGGCCATAGGCCATAGCCAGCAGCTAAGAGAGTGTGGCTGCATGACAGAAGTAATGGTGCAGCATGGTGTAGATCAGTGTTACTTAACATGGTGCAGCAATGGTACATGGTGCATTATAGTGATGGGTACAGTCATGACTAGTGAAGCATGATGAAATGCAGCATAATAATGATGGTTGCAGCATGGTGCAGCACAGTGACGTGCAGCATGATGATGAGGTGCACCACAATGATAGGTGCAACATGGTGATGGAGTCACCTTGAAGAATCAGTTGAAACAGCATGTCTTCAACTGAGTTCAGCTACCTCATGTATCATCTTCTTAGAGATGATATATGCTTCTATTTAGATAAGTCAAAGTGTTCACTTTTGTTGTAAATGTACTATCTCTCTCTCTCTCTCTGCTAAACTATTGAATAACATATAAGAAGAATTGATCAAGGGTTTCCCCGCATTGGGGTTTGTCCCTAGCTTGCGCCACATCTTGTGTCCTCTTGTCTTGGCTTGTCTTCTGTGATTTATGTTTATGTTCTATCTGCAATTTACTATTACGCTGATGTGATTGCTAATCTGGAAAAGATATTGAGCTAACTGTGAAAATTGAAATAAATTGCTCTAAGCATAGAACATACCTAAAATTAACAATCAAACATGGAGTTGATGGAAGTATTGAAAAGTTCAAGGCCAGGTTTGTTGCTCGTGGCTTCTCTCAAAAGGAAGGTGTGGAATAGGATGAGATATTTACACCAGTTGCCTAATATACCACCATTTGTTCGATCATTTTGCCTTTGCTGTCTCTTAAGGATGGAATTTACATCAAATCGATGTCAAGGCCGCCTTCTTGCACGGTTCACTTAAGGAGGAAGTCTATGTAGAACAACCCGAGGGGTTCGAAGCTCTAGATCGAAAGACACGTATGCAAGTTGAAAAAAGCCCTCTATGGGTTGAAGAAAGCTCCTCGGGCTTGGTATGAAAGGATTGACAGCTATCTGATGAAGCTAGGTTTTACAAGAAGTGAAGTTGATCCAAACCTTTATTTCAAGGTTGAAAATGATAGACCTCTCATCTTGGTACTTTAAGTGGACGATCTCTTTCTAAGTGGACGATCTCTTTCTCACAGGACCTAGGATTGATGCACTACTTGCTAGGCTTGGAGGTCTAGCAAAAGCTAGGTGAGATTTTCCTTTCCCAAGGAAAATAAATTGTGAAGCTACTTGAAAGATTTTGGATGGTGGATTGCAAGTTTGTGACTACTCCGATGGAACTTAACTTCAAGAAGTTATGCAGAAGTGTTGTTGGGCCCGATTTGGGAAATCCTTATGAGTATCGTCAACTCATGGGGGCATTAATGTTCTTCGTGAACTCCCGCCCGAACATATGCTTTGCAGTGAATACATTGAGTCAATTTATGGTCAAGCCTCATCCAATGTTTTTAAAACCGGAACCGGTGACCGGACCGGTCCACCTAATGAACCGGTTTACCGACCGTAACCGGTCTAACCGGGACTGGTTTGGTCTAAACGAACCGGTTTTAAAAAAATACATTAAATAATTAATTTTTAATGAAACAAAACTATTTTTAAGATGTAAAACCATGATTCCAAGCCAATAGAGACAAAATATGCAAAGTTTGCTCATTTATATACCATGTAAAGGTGAATATATCAAAATGGCACCGAGTACAATACATATCATCGACAAAATAGCAAAATACATAAGAAATGAGGCTCTAAATGGCCTATAAAGTCCAAAAACAATGCGGCAAGCTATGAGGCCATTGACCTACTACAAGTCTACAGTGTACACATGATCAATCATCAAGTTCATCACCACTACTAGACACAGGATCATCATCAGGAGCTACATAGAGTCATAGACATCATCTGGTTCAAAGTCTGAGGATGCCTCAGCCTGATCTGCAACCTGAGTATTAATGCCACCAATGACAATAGAAGTGGACCTAATGGAAGCACGAGTTTGTCGACCTGCATGACTAGTGCCTTCCATTGGTTCTTTGCCTTTCCTTGATGCCGCTATTGATCCTCGTTCTGATGCCACCACATAATCTGTACCATCCCCCGCTAAAGCCATGTCGATATCAAAATCAGCCTCAAACACAGGTTCTTCAGTCTCCTCCACCTATTCTGATGTTGGATCAATATTGTCCAACACAATGGCATATAGATCAGGAGTTTTGCTCATCATTTGGAGCTCCGATTGCATTTATTGTTTAGCCCCAAACCATGAAATCCTAAAAACCATTAAGTCTGCTGAATTTTGAGTGAAATCTAAAATTCTAGTTTCTCCATATGAAATCCAATGAGGTCGAAACCACTCTCAAACATCCTGAGTCATTTCATGGTAATGTTAAAAATTTAAGTAAAAGGATGAAAATGAAAATTAAAGGAAATGTCACTTTTACTTTAAGAATTTAACATTACATTTAATTGCTAACATTGTTAGGGTTGAAACACCCTTAGTTTCCCCCCAAAACCCCTGAAACACAGTGAAAAATATGGTTTTTAAACTTTACAGTGGGCGTGCCTAAAACCGGTCGGTTTAGGACAGAACCGGCCGGTTTGATACAAACCGGCCGGTTCCGTCCTAAACCGGCCGGTTTTCACCGGTTAGGGCCAAAAAAAGGTGAAATGCCAAGTCAAACCGGGTTTTTTGGCCGGTTCGGACCGGCAGCCTTGCTAACCGGCCGGTTTGATCGGTAACCGGTTTTTGAAAACGGTTTTAAAAACACTGGCCTCATCACATACATTGGATTGCTACCAAGAATCTCTTGAGATATCTCTAGGGCACAATCACCTATGGGCTGAGATACACTGCCCGGAATTTAAGGATCCATGGTTATTCTGATGATGATTGGGTTAGCAGTGTTTGGATCGTAAGAGCACATCGGGATGTAGTTTCTCACTAGGTTCTGCTTCGATATCATGGATGAGTAGGAAGCATAAATCGGTTTCTTTGAGCATTGTCAAGGCCGAATATATTGCTACTAGAATGACCTCTTGTGAAGGTGTTTGGTTGAGGAAGCTCTTTAGTGAGCTATTTGGGCATGTGTTGGATACCACCGTGATCTAATGCAACAACCAAAGTGGGATTAGTCTTTCTGAGAACTCTGTGTTTCATGACCGCTCCAAGCATATTGATATTAGGTACCACTTATTCAGGATATGGTACAACGGGGAGCAATAAGGCTCCATCACATTGGGACTGATGAACAGGTCGCAGATATTCTTATGAAGCCCCTCGAGAAGGTCAAATTCTTAACCTTCCATGAACGACAAGGAGTCATGGAGAGACCCTCTTATGAGGGTCCCGTTTGAGTTGGATATTGAGCTCTGGGAGCTTCGGGGGGCTTGGGGTACTTCTTGGAGCTATGAGCGACCATAGGGTGAGTGGTTCACCTTCCCCTGTGATACCCCATGATGGTTGATATATGCATAGGATGAGTGGTTCACCTTTTCCTATGGCATATAAGCAGGATGAGTGGTTCACCTTCTCCTGTTGATACATCCTACCCATGTAGTTCGGGACTCATGGGAAGTACCTCTCATCTAGCCAATGAGTTGGGAAATGAGGATAGGAACCATAGTACTACCGATGGACGCATCATGTACTACCGTACTCCCTATGCTAGGATGTTTGATATTGATTAGGGATCAAGTGAAACTGACTTCGGGTCAGTGAAGAGTGGTATGGTACACTCTCGATCATTTCTTCTTCATTATTTCTTCATGGTTCAACAGAACAAAGCAAAGCAGGGATGACAGGGATGGTAAAAATTGACAGATGGTTTGGCAGGTGGATTTCTCCCTAGTTAAGAGGGAGTGTTAAATACCCATAGTTGGGCCAAGATCATGCTCTGATACCACTGTAATGTTCCAAAATAGGAAAAACAATGATATGCAAGCAAATAGCAAATTTACACCACAGAAAATTTTAAAACAATTTAGTAAACACCCAGAACAATCAGAAATATGGAAGCAGCTGAGCCATTTTATTATAACTGGTGCAAGAGTACAAATATATGGAAGGAATACACCTGGGCTTGCCTTTTTTGGCAAGTGGAGCAATGCCCAAGTGAAGCAATGATAACCCAGAAACTGTCCAACTGTTGCTCCGTGCTGCCCCAACAAATCTGCACTGTTTGCTGCAAAGATATGGCTGAAAACCCCACCACCGGTGCTCAGAAAATTCTACGAATTTCATTCTGAGGTTCTTTTCAAAAACCCAGAAAGGGTTTGGCCTATCTCCAAGCCAAAGTCAAACCCATAAAATGGTGCAAATTCCCTAGCAACTAGCAATTCGCCCTGTTATAAGAATGAGGATTTCATACCCAAATATCACCCGAAAAATTCTAAAATTTTAACCACAAACTCCTCTCACAAAACCCAAGAAAACCCAGAAATGGTTTGGCCAGATTTTGACCTTCCAAAATCGACCCCCAAAGGCCCTACACCCTCCAAAACTGCTGAAGCACACTGTCTGCCAATACACCAACAAAATCCTCCTCAAACACTTCGAAAAAGTAGTGATCACCTCCACTAATGCTTTCCTTATCTCTCTCGACAAGGATCAACCTCAATGGTTGAGTCTCCACCTCCCACATGAGCACAAAATGTTGCCTCTGCACTAGCCCAGGAAGTGCAAAAGTCACACTAAATGGGAGCACTCTCCTGCAGCTCCAAAACTCTCCAAAATGGCAACAAAACTCATATGCCTCCTCTTCAGAAATTCTCCCGACCAAAAACTCCTCCACAAGATGCCACAAACAAACTCGGCCTCCCTTCACTGTGTCCTCAAGGAATACACACCACTTGGAGATGGATGCAACTATTGGAAACCACAATGAAATACTCCCACAGAAGAATGAAGATAAACCTCTCTAGGGTGGCACTCGAAGTCCCCCGAAGAAAGGGTGAGCTCTTTGCTTGAAGAACTCTTGCTAAACAGCAAGTGACTCGATTAAGCAGCTCAAGCAACCAAAGAGAAATTTGATATGTCAAAGATGTCAAATGAAGAGTGTTGCCTCCTTTTTATAGATTTCTTGGAGCCTTTTTCCCTCCTTTTCCCCTTCTTCGTGGGTCCCTCACTAAGCCTTCGATTTTCCCTCGTGCATTTTGAACCATTGGCTTAGGGAGTGCGTATTTCCTTGTGTGGGTGGCCACACATGCTACTAACAAAATCCCAAAGTAACTTACTTCTAACTCCTATGTCTTCCAATAAAAATTAAATGGGCCCCGTCACCTCCAAAATTAGCCCCAAAATGTAGAAATTAATCTTGTTCCAAAATAATTTAGGAAGGGACATTACATTTCGAGAGGTGCAAGATTGATCTAAAGATCATCTCATTCTAACAAGTACAAATGGAACTATGAATTTTTTTCTTCTGTGGACAAATTGTCAAGGTCGGCCAGAAGACTAATGTAGGCTCATGAAGTCCAACAGACATGTCTCTTCACCCTTAACGTTGTGTATAAATAGAAGAAGAATTTTCCTCATTTGGACAGACCTCAACACACATATTTCTCTATCTTCTTCTCATTGGTTCGTACAGCAAACAGGAGCATCTTCTTCTCTAGGCATTGACTTGGGTTGACTGAAATTGCAGGCCCAAAATTTCATAATTTGTTTTGGGCAAATTACAGGGATGTTGACCGAGGGTCAAACTCACACCTTTCACTGTGTTTTTAGGCAAGAAATCCGATTTCCTTAGGCCGCATCTCCTTGCACAGAAATTGAGGAATTTGTAGTTGTTTGACTAGCGTTGATCGCAGGGTCATTGATTGCAGCGTTGAGTAGGTTTGACCAAGAATTTCAAGACTATTTTGAGCTTATTCAAACTGTCTTTGGAGATCAAGTTGACAGGGTTTGACCGAGCTCATTTGGAGGACTTTTTCTGTTGGTTTGACTAGCATTGACTTTCTGGTTAGGGCATCATGTTGACTGCAATTTGACTGCACTGTTTTACAATGATTGGGCAAGTAAATTTTGCATATTTCACTCTCTCTCTGCTGAACTTTTGAAGAATAATAAGAAGATTTGATCAAAGTGTTTTCCCTACATTGGGGTTTTTCCCTGGCATCTGCCAAATATTGTGTCCTCTTGTCTTGACTTGTCTTCTGCTTATTGTTTATGTTCTATCTGCATTTACTATCAATGTTAATGCAATTGCCAATCTGGAATTTGATATTGGGCTTATAAGAAAAATTGAAGTAAATTGCTCTAAAGCATAGAACATACCATTGCTATCTAAAATTAACACATATCAAAACACCAGGTTAATAAAGTAGAACAACTGAGCCATTTTATTAATCTCGAGAATGATGAGTACAATGAGTAAGGAAAATGGAATTTGGGCTTGCTACTGCAAGCTATGCAAAACCCAAGTGAGACAACTCTGATATGGAGGAAATACTGGCCCAAATTGGTACTGCGCACTACCCAGGATATTACTGATGTTGCTGCTAGAATCGGATTGAAGATTCTACTTTGAAAAATGCATGGATCACCCTGAAATTGCAACCACGGGCTCCACTCCTCATACCCAAAAATACCCAAAAAGGGTTTGGCCCAACTACAAGCCAAAACTGAACCCACAAAGTGATGCAAATTTACCAGCGAATTAGCAATACACCCTACTATAAGAATGAGAATTTTTGGCCTGAACATCGCCCGAGCAATTCTATAAAATTCGCTGGAGACTCCACTCGATAAACCCACAAAATCTCAGAAAGGGTTTGGGCTGAGTCCACCAAACCCCGGTGACCCCCAACAAGTGTGAATTGCCCAATCTGCCCAAAAAACGCCCCACAATTTGATACTATTGAATTATGCCCAAATCAATCGAGGGAAATTCTTCCCAGCTTCGGCTAAATTCTCCACTAAGAAATACCTCCTATCTCTAGCCCTTATCTCTCCCGAATACACTTCTCTAAACCCCTGTGCAACACATGGTCAATAGTTTCTGAGCCTTTGCCAAAAAATAGAAAATTTGACCCAGGTAATAGCCTCCAATCCAGCTCGACAAATAGTTGTCTAAACTCCGGTCTAACAATAAGAAAAATCCCTACAAAATCTCGAAGCCTCTAACCCACGCTTGCTCCCACAATGTGCTCCACAAAATACCTCTACACCCAAGAAAAATGCACAATTGAATAAACTCCTGCAATGACGTCCAATGGAAGCCCTGAATTGAGCTCCCCAAATTGCTTCACTAGAGAGAAACTCAAAGTTCTCCGAAATGAGGGTGGAATTCCGCTTGGAATTCCTTGTGCTAAACAACACGCTGGCCCTTGTGCTAAACAACTCCAAGAGAAGATGAAATATAAGTGTAATAGTTAAAATATGATCCACAAAATGAGTCCTTCCTCTTATATTTTCTCTCCATCCTTCTAGACTCTTTTTAATATTATTTTATTGGTGGGGACCATTTTCCATTTTGTTACTTTTTCCACCATTTTAATAAAATAATAATTTGCACCAATCTGCAATAAAATAATACTTGCCACCTTTCCCCAAAATACTAGTTGCCCCTTTTAATTAATATTACCAAAATTAGGCAAAATTCCCATGCTCACAAAATTGTGGATATTACATGTACAATGAAAAGTCATACCTTCGGCGTTGGAAGGCCCACCTTCAAACATAAGATCATAACAAATGAGTGAGGGAGCATATGGTTGGCCCAGGTGGAGAAGATAGTGGCACATTGAGCTATCAGAGGGCTGCAAGGGGCTGCTGGTTGCCGTCTGAGGACCATCTAGGAGAAAAAAATTCCCCTGGATATCACCCATAGGTGGTGGGTAACAAGTCCAACACATCATCTCCTAGTAAGGTGCATAATAATTAACAAATAAACAATCAATATCAACAAAACAACCACCATACACTAGGGATGTTACAATTCAATAACTAACCAACAAACAATCAAGATTAGTAGAACAACTGCCATACACTAGGTGTGTTACAATGATTGTTTTTTGTGAGAGATTTTCATGCAATCTATTTATTTTTTCATGAACATATTGACTCGAGTGATCATGTTGGTTAGGGTCATGGAATGTTTCTCACTTTGAGGGTATTAACCGCATAAAACACTAGTATATTGATCTTTGATCTATGTGTGTAAGAGCTTTCCTTGAGGTGTTCAACCTATGTGTATATACCATGTTTCTCAAACACTTTACATAGAAGTTTGATCTTTCTAATGTGTTAGTGTTTAATTGTTAATTTTATCAGTTCTCATGAGTTAATTCTAAGACTAATTTCCTATGATCTGCAAAACGTTGCATGGACATCTTCCCCCAACATCATGTTTCCTTATCTTTCCTACCCTTCAGCATCCAAGACTGTTGGAGATGATTTACATAAACACCACATCTAGCTAGCAATATTTGTACAAGCAAACTCACCATGTCTTGCTTGGAATACATTTCTCATTATATTCTTATCCCCAAAAGGATCTATGGACAAATCTAGGATAATATAATTAATATTTTAGAATGTTTTCCACCCAATACACAAATATAAACAAATTATTAAAAACAATAAAAGGAAAACTTCCCAAAAAAAAGAAAAATCTGAACCTGCCATTAGAAGGCCTAATAGCAATAAACATGATTAATTCAGACCCCATTTTTCAAGAGATTAAAAATACAGTTCATGCACACTTTGTACAAGTATTGAAAATTTACTAGCAATTTTTTAAGACCCAATTCTATTTGCAAGCAATCAAAATAGAGTCTCATAGTGTTGTTTGTATAAGCCATCATCAATAATTACTTGTACATCTTAATTTTGATACTTGGGACAAATGAAGAATGTTTATTAATGGCAATCACTTGTAGATAATAGTGAGAACAACCTTGAACAAGGCCCCACACTAATAGCACAATAGAGAGTTGCCGAGAAAAACGTGGCTTTTATGGCTTAGGGGTCAACTTGTCATGTTTTATTTTTTGGTCATGGAATGGAATTTACAAGTTATGTTATCATAATAGATCTTATAAGAAAACTTGCTAAGTAGGAGGACACGTTGTTTTCAGAATTAGAGCCTGAAGTTTCTTATTAGTATAGTTGTTTGTTAAAATGTAATTTGATGTTAAAGGCTGAAGACCATGTTTTGTATATTCCGAAGTACCAAAACTATAAACATGTTAATATGAATACAAGGTACTTGGGAGAAACATGGTCTTCAGCCTGCCATCATTATGCCTATTGACTTGCCATAATTAATGTTTAGACTAAATCATTATCTTTTTCTGAGATTATATTAAATTTGAATGAAGAGAAACCGAATTAACATGAAACATTAATCATCCAGATTAAAAAATTCTCTTTTAACCCAATGCCCAAGATCCACAATAACAATGTCTAATCATTTGACACAATGACCAAACAACAACATTTGCCTCTCTCACACTTAAAAGTGGTGTTTTTCTTGGCTTCAATGTGCATTGTGCCATCGTTGGGAGCTACATTGCATATGCATCTCATCATTCATTCAAGATTTTTTCCCATGAGCATCCCATAAGTGAATACCCCTTAATAAGCATTAGAACAAGTGCATTCGATCAATGTTTGACACAAAACAAAATATCAACATATACATACCGTCAATCTGTAAGTTGATTTCAATTGAGAAATCAAAATAGGAACTGTAAGTGAGCGGATGATCAATGTTGTGGCTACTATAGATGCCCACCTGCAAGGAAAACAGAAAAAATTAAACACTATGTATCAATATCCACATTCTGACAATATAAATGAAGCAGTATTTTACTTGGAAAAAGATCAAGACACAAATTCATATTACTATTTGGCAAAACTGTAAATGCAAAGCCTCCAAGTCAGAAAATCCATGGACAGTGAAAGGAGCAAAATAATGGGAGCTCAAGGCATTTGACACAATAAGGGAGTCAGTACAAGTCATTCAAACAAAGCTACTTAAGTTAGCCAGACACAGAAGAGAAAGTAAATCATTTAATTATATCCATGAGCAGATACTTTATACCAGTGTTGATAATATCGGTATCGGCAAAATATCGGCAAGGGTCTAGAAAACATCTTATCGGCAATATCGTCAAAAATATCGGCAAATATCGGCAAGCATAAAAAATGCATAATATATTCATTTTTTTCAAATTTTTAAACAAATAAAGCAATAACAACATGAAATAAACACATTGGCACGTAAATATGAAGAAAGCACTAATATATATGATATAAAATAAAAATGATACATCAAAGACGATACCAAATCCTGTTTATCCCTGATAATTGTCCAATGAAGGACTCAAATGTGGGGAACCAATACAAAATAACATCACATATATAAAAATATCTCATCATCATGAGTTATATGTAGCAAAACAAATAAAACTAGCAACTATCTATCTGAAATAAGTGCCCTCTCCCCCTTTTACAGGAAAACATGATGGGTTTTTTGCCAGGCCTACCCCTAACAGTAGAAGGCCTTGCCCCTGCACCTAATGTCAAATAATGACTGCTAGGTATGGAGCTATTCTCTCCTATATCCATAGCAGATGGTGCTGACGTTGATGCTCCCACAATCACCTCCTCCTCCTCTTCCTCGCGTTGCTCCTCCCCCGAGTCGTCCTCCTCTTGTTGCCCCTGCTCTAACGGATCATCTGGCTCTAACCACGAAGGTGACTCCTCCAAGATGGGCACCTCAGACTCCACTATACAGTGAAACAACACATCAATATTGTCTAAGGAAATGGCATCTGGATCCATTAGTGCTTCTATTTGCTTCACTTGAAGTCGGATATTGTAATGCACATACACTAAATCATTGAGGCATGCGAACTCCAACATGTAAGAGTATCAAAAAAACTAATGAGTCTTGACTCTTGACTCTTGACACTTGAGGGTCATAAATTAAAATTTTAAAATTACAATAAATGTAATTGCTCAACTGAAGGTTGAAGCTCAAAGTTATACCTGTTGCACTTTTTTGAGTGTATTTTCTCAAATACACTCCAATTGCGCTCACACCCTGAAGAGCTACATGTTTGACTCAAGATTCTTATGGCCAATTTCTGCAAATTTGGTGCCCTTGCACCATAGCTTCGCCATCAAATATCTACAACAAAATAAAGAAATAAAAAGGTCGAAAAACTTAAAACATAATTAAACTTTCAAATAAAAGTTACATAATTTAATTTTAAAAATCTAGAATTATAAATAAGTAAATTCTAAATTGAAAATTCTAATGAGTGATGACTTGTAATTTAAGTGGCATGAAAAGGGTCATTTCACTAATAGCATCATCAAATCTAAATAAGCCAACACAATCCCAATAAAACTGTATCTCGCGATTGATTTTGCTACGAAGCTCATGATCAAGTACCATCCTCTGAATACACGAATGGAGCCCTTCCATCACCTTGCTATCAAAATCAAAGGCGTATTTGTATGAAAATGCGGGGTTGAGGAAGAGTGTTGTTGCATGAACGGGTCAATGAAGCATCCATGTCCACCAACTATCAATCACACCCCATAACATCATATGTCTATCAAACCCAGCAGGCTTGCCCCCATCTACCAATATCAGAACTTTTACTATAGGTTCACTAATTGAGCATGCTTCGTCTACTCCATGCCAAAACGTGTCAGTGTACACCATTTTTGTAATGGATCTCTCGTCCTATCTCCTATTGTATCTACAATCACGCCACTCATCAAAAACAAACATTTGCTTCAACTTGAACTAGCATCGAAGCAAAGACTAAAGAGTAATAAAGTTGGTGGCAAAACGTGTGATTGCAAGACGCCGCAACTCCTTGTTTCCAGTGTATCTCTTCATGAGGCTAAGAACAAAAGCATGGTTATAAATAAACTTGGGGACGCTCCTAGCCATATCAATCGCCTCCTTGATGAAGGAGAGTTTCCCCATATCCTCAAGCAGCAAATCGATACAACGTGTTGCATACAGAATCCAGAACAATGTGCGGTGCCTCTCCATAAGCATCCTGTCGGCAAACACATAACTAGCTGCATTGTCTGTTATGACTTGCACCACATTCTGCACACCAATCTCCCGGATGAACCCATCTAACAACTCACATATCATTGTTGCATCTTTTATGTGTTGATGCATCCACTGATTTAATAAACATAGTACCTTTAGGACAATGTACCAAGAAATTTAGAAGGGTCCTACCCTTTCTATTTGTCCAACTATCAAACATCACTGTGCATCCAAAAACTTCCCATGTTTGTTTCAACTCCGCCAATCTAGAGTTAATGTCCTGCTTTTTTGCTTAAATAATTGGCCCCCGCAACTCCTCATATATAGCACTTTTCTACCCTAGGCCCACAATAGCAATAGCATCACACATTGGTTGCCAAAATGGATTGGTTTTAGTGATGTTGGGAGGTAAGTCGCTCCAGAAAAGACACCTCCCCATAACTCTGTCTACTTCTTGCTTCTCCCTTTTTTTAACAATTGATTTATGGAAGGTTAGGCTCCATGTCCTGTTTGTGGAACAAAAAATGATGACCTCACACTCCCTGTAACATTAGCATTAGCAGTAGCAAGTGATGCTGTGGAGCCCCTCCCACTACCCTCAACCTCAAAATTAGAAGAAGATATCCTGAAAGATCTACCTGCATTCAGTGTTATTTATTTCTGCCTCTTCCTTCTTTCTATCTTTTTCATCAATTGCTTTAAGAGCTTTTTGTATAAGCTTCACACTAGAAATTGTACAATGCCCAACATCACGTTCAAGGAGTCTAGCCAGATGGTATTTCAATTGTGTAACCCCTCCTGTCATCCTAATCCCACACAATTTGCATGATAGATATGCACGATTTGTCCCACCATCAGGGTCCCCATACTCCCAAAATGGGTCCAAGGCTTTTGGCATATTTGTAGTGAGCTAATTCATACCTAGGGCACCAAAAAAACAAAAAATTGGAATTAATGATTAAAGTTACTCCACCCATACACAACAAAAAATAAGTAATAACAACCCCATTTTAAAAAATGATTTTTTTGCTACATTATTTGCAATGTGAATTCAATGAAAAATGGCAATAAGAGGGTGCATTTGAAAGTTAAAAAGAGAAATGGAGTTTGTTGTCCAAATATGGAGAAAACCCTTGCATTGGCTCATGGGCATGAAAATCATAGCAAATGGAAAGAAAAAAAAGCAAAATGTTGGTAGGCAAAGAGGCAAGCAAGAATAACCCTAAATCTATGAAAAAAATCCATAACATAGGGGTTTTTAAGAACATACATGTTAATGGAAAAAATTAAGTTTGTCTCACTGTTCTTCAATCTTTGATCCACAAAAAATTCTTAGTTGGCGGTGATAATGGTTGTTTGGTCCTCAATCCCTCCTTGAAAACCACCACAAAGCTCTTCCCCTTCCTTCTCCAACACTCAAAAACTGAAATGAGGAAAAAAAGGGAAAAATTCCCTTTTCTAGCCGTGGCCCAGCCGGCCAGGCAATATTTTATATCGTTGTGTGATATTTTGCCGAGATATCAGCGATATCTCGGAAAAATTGGGATATTTTCAGGAGCCAAAATATCGCGATATTTTCGATATTCGCAGATATATCGGCAATATTGTCATCATTGCTTTATACTACATCATACTTTTGGCTTTAATACCTTGACTCGGAATTTTTCCTTTAGTTTTGTTTTTACTAACTTTTATCATAATATATTTCTAAGTTCTTACAGCTTTGAAGTATGCCACAATGGGCACAAGATGGTCAATGGATGACTTATCTTTTCTCCCTTAATATGAAAGGGCAAATAAAAAAAATTAAGTAGCAATGTGTACAACGGTTGTACTCAACTATTTTATTTCATTACTATACAACAACAGTTTCCACATGTGAAATAGGACACATCCCCCTAGGCCTGTGTGTTGTGTGTCCTTGTCTCAGACACACGGATACACTGGTCACACCGTGTCCAAGTGTTGACCATGCATGTGACAGATGCCCTATTCTGGACATGTGTCTGACACTTGAACCTCATGGGTCCGACGTGCTGAAGACTCGAGACAACAAAAACAAATTAGAATTAAACCAAAGGTGAAATAACAAGCATTTGGGCTCATTCAAAAAACCCTATGATTGTTTGCAGAAAAAGAGAACCAAGGGATTTATAGTGTTGGGTGCATCTAAGCTCTAGAATTATCTTTTTGAGTTTGTAATTTCTTGAACAGCTAAAGATCCTCCACAGAAACTATGGCTCAATCATCAAGGACTACTGCTCAAGCTGAGAAAAAGGAAAAAGAAGTTTGTGGGGATAGTGTTATTGTTTCATGCATCCAATTATTGTTGTTACGACCCCAACTGCTAGAGGTGGAGTTGCAATTGCTGGATATAGAGTTGCAACTGCAAGAGAGAGAGAAAACAAAACAGATTAAATTCCCTTTGTAAAATTATGTCACCAAGAGGGGGTAATGTTGTTGATGGAGGAAAATGCTTTTGGACATGCAACTTTTACAATATTGAATTTAAGAGCACCTACTGTCAAGTCAAATCCCATTAGATGGGCTCGCTGAATAGAGGAATTGGATCATGTATATATGTGTGCTAATGATCCAAAGAAAAGTACATCAACAGAGGATTCTAATGGCATGGGGAACATGGTAGCAACATGTAGGTCTTGTATGAGAGTGGGGTGGGAGTTGACAACAGACCAAGAACAATGGCACAGAAGAGGCATGCTCCATGTGGCAGTGCATTGTACAAGATCTTTTTGTTGAAATGATAATAATAATGTAGATCTATCGTGAACACTTCAGCAAACCCTAACCCAGCATGAAACTTGAATGAAAATATCACATCAAGAGAAGTGAACTCATTAACGAGTGAACAAGAGAGATGATGCCATTATACAAAAGAATCAATCATTAATAAATTCAAGATGACAACACAAAAGACTCATAGTTGTGTATTTATAGCATATACAATTTATAATATATACACAACTTAGGAGGTTGGGCACCTTCTTCCATGAGTGGGATATGGACCTGTTGACCATTGGAGTGGCACCTGATGATTATATGAAGACTCCATGCCCAAGGATGATCCAAAGAACACTTGTACGATCAGATATCATCAGTCAACAGAGTTTTTAAACTCTACTTCTATTTCTCATCATGTTTCTTATACACAGATTCCACACCCTGTGCGGAATTGTAATAAGTGATACTAGTAATGATGAGTTTTGAGTCTATAATGGGACTAGGATGTTGGGACTCAATCAGCAAATGAGTACACCTTGGAGTGTTTTTTTATCTAGTTAATTGTACCTTTTTTTTTAGAGGCGGATAATTTTCTAGGTTTTTTCACTCACTTTTTACCCCAAAGTCGGGGTGATGAATTGAAAGTTGAGCCTCTAACACATCTTAGTCTCTAGACTCGATGTATATTACCATACTAGATCACACAAAAAAATTCGTGGAATTTGGTTAGGTCTAGGTAGTCATTTTTTAATTTTTTAGATTTTCTGCACTGCGGAAATTGCTAATAAAATTGTATTTGTAATGTAATAAGTGATGTCTAGAGAAGTTGTATGGGGTATGAATAATAAAATTTGCACCTCTCACCCTCAACTTTCTACTATGACACACTTTGAAGGGTTAAAAATGTGTTTTGAACCCTCAAAACCCACTTTTCCTAAGTTTAGTGGGAAATTTGGCAATTAATTAAGCCAGAAATTAAATAAATGGAGAAAAATAAATATCCGCACATGCTAAATGTTGTGGAAATGAGGTGGAAAATTATGGAAGAGTTAAAGTGAAGTCCCAAGGTGATGAGGACTCCTAAAATCAAAAAAATGGCATGTGCTCAAATAAAATCGAATTTTTGGCATTAAATGAAAAAGCTGCTTACTTGGAAATTCGAATTTGTGAAATTAATGCACATTTGGGAGGATTTGGTAGAATATTTGGTGGAGATTTTTGTGGAAAATTGTCCCCACATGGGTTACCACCCATTTACAGTTGTCATTCCATCATAAAATTCGAATTTGGCCCATAAGGGAAGAAGAAAATGATGTCCACTTGCCAAAATTCGACTTTTACACTTGGTATTGGAGCTCCATTCAATAAATTCAAATTTCTCTTTGAGATTGTCACCTCATGACATTTGTTTAATCTCTTTACCTTGGGATTGGCTTCAAAAGTTCAACACCATTTGTCATTTTCATTCTTCGTTGGGATTTGCTTCCAAATCTCTATATAATAGAGCCATGAGCTCTCATATTGTATGATGTTATGAGCTATTGTGCTTGGGAAAGCTCTGCTCTTATGTACACTCGTTCTCAATTGCAATAAAAGACTTTGGTGTACATTCATGAGTTGTTCTCCTTTTGGAGTATGATGACCAGCTCACTATTGGTATAATTTCCTTTGATCATGCTTTGATTTAATTTATTTCCATATGCTCTTGTAGAGTTGTTAACGTAAAACTATCTTGTATTGGCAATTGATTTAGGAGTATACTCTAGGTGTGCAAATCTCTAGTTATTTTCCAATAAATTTCTAGAGTTTTCTTATCATTGCTTATTTGCTAAATCTATTTGGGACTAATGTTTGATTGAAGTTTTGTAGAAGAAAATCTTGTTGGTATTTCAAATATCAAGCGTGAGGGGGAGTCTTTGGAGAGACCAACCCACTCTTGACCCATTCTCCAAAGAGCTCTCATTGGTTCTTTGAATTTCCATAGTTTTATCTTATAAAGTGGTTTCTTACAGAGATTTTCTTAGACATAGCTTGTGTACAAGCAAATACTTCTAAATTTAAATCTCTTTTAAAAAATTGTGCTTTCATTGATTTATTTGGCCATTTAAGAGCATTTTCCAAGCTAGGCAAGTAATGGGGTTCAAACTTCACTCCCATCACTTGATTTGGTTTTGTACATTATTTTTTATCATACTTGTTCATTTTATATGCGTTCTACACTAATTTTGTCTTGGTTTTGCAGCCCATAGTTGGAGTTTTGATTGGAGTTTTGACAACAAGTGCCTTGAGGAAAGACCATTGAAAACTCTATCTTTCTTGTAGGACCTCTCAAGCACCCAAGATCTATTCTAAGGAGGTCATGGACACTAGAAAGAACTGCAAAGAAGGCTAGACCGTGGGCCTTTGGGAGCTTGTAATTTTCTGATTTTAGAAGGACTTCATTTCCCTTTGAGGTTGCTATAGTTTAGAGTGATATTCTAGCTATTTCTAGCTCTCATCTTGTACAAATCTCCTTCGTCTTTTGGGCAGCCCTTTAAGAGGCTTTTACACCATTGTAATATCCTAATAAAATATCTCTTTTTTTTCTTGTGGGAACTTGGGTTTACCCAAGGCATCCTTTTTCCTTATTTAGAAGGAGGATTTTGTGTGGATGGATTAATTTTGATATCACATCTTTTCTAACTTTCCTTTTTAGCTCATTTTGCATGCTCTAAAATTAACACAACCTCACCATCACATTTCAATTTCTAAGTTAAATTTTGCTACAAGTTTCATTTGATGCTTTGTCTTTCATTCATTTTGCTTTGAAGTATAAGTTGATATTTTGCTATAAAGCAACTCATTTCTTACATGCAAGTATCTCAATTTGTGTAGCAAGTTTAATTTAGTTGTCTAACTTTTGCTTTGTTTACAATTTGTCTCACTATAGGCTCATTTGTGGTTTTGCTCATTTACTTTCAAAGCATACTTTAGAAGCAAGCATTCACTTTTTAGCTTCATCTCATGTTCAATTGCTATAAGTTTATGGTTTGTGACATTTACTTGGAGCAATTTACAATTCCATTTATTTATGAAGCTTATGTTTACATGTCTTGTACAACTTTGAGAGAAATTTTTCAAGTTACATCATTGTGAGCATTTCCATCTACTTGAGGCAATTTCCCTTTTTTGCAAAGCAAACTTACTTGCATCACTTTAATTTACCTACAAGCTAATTTCATTTTTCCAATTGAAGTTACATTTGCAATTTACTTTGAGCATTATCTCATTTCCATTATTTTGAAGCATTGCAAATCTCCTTCGGAAAACCTACTTGCATATCATTTACAAATTCTAGCATAGTTTGCATTTTAACTCAATTAACCTCCAAGCATAAGCTTGGTTGATAGAAAGTATAAGGAAAAATGATTTCTTAGAAAGTTCTTCTATCTAATACGAAGCAAGGTAAAACCATTGTGACCATGCAATTATGAAGATGGCTTGTCCCCTTTGTAGGAACAAAGGCACATGTTGGCTCGTAAGACGCAGGGGACGGGTATCGTTAATGACACCTCCATGCCTTGCCCCCTCTTTCTTACAGTCACCCCAATTTTTACCCTTGGGCAAGAGCTCAAAAGAAAGACTTCTCATTTAGATTAAGCATTTAGATTAAAAATATCCAAGACTAATTGCATTCAAATCTAGTATAGGTGCATCGCATGCTAATATATCTTATGATTTCACTTGCAATTGTCCATTATCTTGTCATTATTGAATATTTATATTGGCAAGCATTGTTTCATTTTCCTTTTGCAAGTAGAACAATAATTGTTTTTCCTTTTGCAAGATATCTATATATGCTTTGATTTAGGCATTGATTATATTTTGAAAGCATTTTATATCTTGTATCGATTATCATGCTAACATCTTTGTCTCCATTTCAGAATTGTTTTGCTTTCATTGTTGGAAACATTCTACTTTTGTTTTGAGCAAATGTATCTTTCATTCCTGTTGAGCAATTTATCTTAAGGCACTGATTTTATGGTTTTATTATGTTAATGATTTTTATTGTTCATATCATATTTTGCTCATAATTCTTAAAAGTAATCCACTTTCACTTTAACATTTCTCCTAGAACCTCACATTTCTTTTATCATAGTTTTCCATATTAGGGACCACTCCCATAGCTAACCTAGGAGATAGCTTAAACGGAGAGAAGGGATTTAGTGTGACAACCCCTTCTCTTAGTTCCCTGCCACCAACCACACCTTGTGGGGTTGAAGGCTTTTCTCACTGACTTGTAGGTAGGTGTAGGCGATAAGGCCAAACTCTTTGGCACCGTTCCCGGGGACAAACTTTCTTGTACTTGGGAAATCAACTAACCTTTTGGTTTTAGCATTTTTGAACTTTAGATGTAGATTCTTGCTCAAGTGGTGACTCCATTCAATCCAAATTTTGCAAGAGTCTCTACCAGGAGAAATTCAAGTGGTCTAGTTAGCCCTCTCCTAATCCCGAAAGGGTTTTTAGAAAGAGGTTGAATAGACTTTCTCATAGTAGAGCTCTTGCTAGTCTTGGGCAAGAGGCTATTTCTGATATTCATTTGTTTTTTCAAGAACAAGTAGAGCCTAGCATCATGAATGATCTTTTTGCTCCTTGTGACTTCACTAACATAAATGGCTATCCTCACAATATCCCTGACAAGGCTATTGAAAAGTTGTATTCCTTTCAAGGTAACAATGCCATTAGTGCTACATCACATGTGAAAAACTTTAAAGTTTGTATCTTTAAATGGTGTAACACTGCTAACTATGAGGACGTGAAGATGAGACTTTTTGTTTTATCTTTAGAAGAGGATGCTCTTGATTGGCTCACTAAGCAACCTGCTAACTCATATAACTCTTTACAAACCATTCTAGCTGCATTTTTAGATAAGTTTGGAGAGAAGAAGGAAAATAGGCATTTGATCAATGCCATTAGCAACATGAACAAAAATGAGAATGAAACCATGGAGGAGTTTAACAAGAGATTCAATGAATTATAAAAAACATGCCTGCTACTGTTAAAGCTCCTGATGAATTTATTTTATGCTCATATCTAGATGCTTTTGGTGTTGACACTACTTATGAGTTGAGGAGGAAGGAGCCTACGAATTTAAGTGTAGCTCAATCTGAAGCCTTGAAGATAGAAAGGGCTAAAAAGCAATCAGGAAAATCTAAAATTCCTGGTTTCAATAAAGGGTCATCAAAATCTAATGATTCGAAAGGCAAGGCCAAGAAAGAGACTACACATGATCCTATCAAAGAATTAACTCAACTCATCAAGAGCATGGAAGCAAATCACATTAAAGAAATGCAAGCCATGCAAAATAAGTTGGTGGACATGGAAAGATCACAAGTGCAAAGATTCCAACCTAGGCCAAATGATAGATGGCAAAAGAACAAAGGCCCTCCACAAGATTATAGGCCTCCTAATCCATTGGAATTCACCAACATGGTAGATCAAATTCCCCCTTTTTGTAGGCCATGTAATGAGTTCCATGAAGAGGCCACATGCCCATATGTGAAGAGAATCATGGAAAGTGGCATGTTAGGAGATGAACATGTAGGGACAAGTGGTCAAATCAATATGTTCTCCATGGAAAATCAGATATACACCATTGAGAGAAATCAAAAGATTGACCATAGACCTAATAATCTTGGGTTGACAATATGATTGCAAATTTTGAGAAAGTCACTAAGATTTTTGGGAAAAAGCCTACATCTTGACAGATTCTTGTTATGGCAAAACACAAAGGGATGACTTATCAGAGAAGGGATATCCAAGACCGGAATAATCACAGAAATTTTTCTCCTCCTACTTCAGAGCTAAATTTTAACTTGGGCAATTGGGTGAATAATGCAAAGGTCTCTATTCCAGTGACAGAACTTTTAAAGATACCATCTCAAAGGGCCAAGTTACTAAGTGCCATTGAAGTTACTCAAAGAGAAGAAAAGCCTAGTGACAAACTAGAAGATGAGGAAATTGTATTGAAAAGTATGAATTGTTATGTGGGGAACGAAGATCATCTACCATTTTATGTTTCTTTGATAGTGAATGATCATATTTTACACAATTGCATGCATGATTCAAGGGCTTTGTCAAATGTCATGACCAAGAAAGTCATAGAACAACTGAATTTAAGGGTATCTAGGCCCTATCACAACATATGTTCAATGGATTCTAAAAGAATTGGAGTGTGTGGGATAATTAAAGATTTACAGGTTTCCTAGCTACATACCTAAATAGAATAATGACTATGGATATTGTTGTGATAAATGTTCTTGATTCATGGGGAATGCTCCTATCAAGAAAATGGGCATCAGATTTAGGTGGTAGCCTTCAAATAGACTTATCATATGCCACCACCCCCATGCCTGATAATACCTTTGTCAGACTTGATCGGGAGATAGAGAAAAGATATCATGTTGAGGATCCAAGGAAACCCAACAAGGAGATTATACATATATCATGTCAGACAGGAAGTCATGCACTGTTGACAAATTTTCTTCCCCCCCTAATAGAACAAATTCAAAACAAAGAAATCTGGCATAGCTCAAAAAGCTTGGGTACTTCAGAACTTCCATTAGATCATTTTCAAGACAAAGCAGTACGATTGACAATAATTGCATCATCATCACCATCGTAACTAACCAAGCAAAAAAAAGATATAGAAAAATGAACCGCCAGTTTTGAGCAAGATCAAGCCTCAACACATCAATAGTCAGAAAAGGAAAAGGAAGAGGTTTGGTATATCTGATGGCCGCAAATAGATTAATATTGGGGCAAGTCATAGTCCCAAGATAGTCAGAATTGGACTTATGCCCTGTGAGTGGACAGGTTCTCAAGATGGTTTTGACCGAAGACATCTGATGCCATGGGACATCTTTTTATATCATATTTCTTACCTTATCCCTCATCATTTTATTTCATGAATAAATTTGTCATTTATGCTCTTAGAATAAATTTTCATTTCTTCATTTTTGTACTTTATTTCATTTGATGAGATTTTGAATGGACACTTTTGATATATGTCTTTTGTCGGTGGATGCAGATTCCAAGTTCTTGCACACTATCATTTTACATCTAGCATGCATCCCCATATGGAGCCAAATGTTGACCACTGTAGTGGCACCTAATGACTATATGAAGACTCCATGCCCAAGGATGATCTGAATGACACTTGTACCATCAAAGATCATCAATCAATAGAGTCTTTACACTCTACTTCTATTTTTTTTATCATCTTTCTTGTACCCAGATCCCACACCCTGCACGGAATTGTAATAAGTTATACTAGTAATGATGAGTTTTGAGTCTGTAACGGGCCTATGATGTTGGGACTCGATCAGCAAATGAGTACACTTTGGAGTGTTTTTTTTATCTGGTTAATTGTCCCTTCTTTTTTAGAAGCAAATAATTTTCTAGGTTTTTTTACTCACATTTTACTCCAAAGTCGGGGTGATGGTTTGAAGGTTGAGCCCCTAAGACATCTTAGTGTCTAGAGTCGATGTATATTACCATACTAAATCACACAAAAAAAATTCGTGGAATTGAGTTACGTCTATGTAGTCATTTTTTAATTTTTTAGATTTTCCGCACTGCAAAATTGCTAATAAAATTGTATTTCTAATGTAATAAGTGATGTTTAGAGAAATTGTATGGGGTATGAGTAATAAAATTTGCACCTCTCACCCTCAACTTTCTACTATGACACACTTTGAGGCGTTAATAATGTGTTTTGAACCCTCAAAGCCCACTTTGCCTAAGTTTAGTGGGAAATATGGCAATTAATTAAGCCAAAAATTAAATATATGGAGAAAAATAAATATCCACACATGCTAAATGTTGTGGAAATGAAGTGGAAAATTATGGAGTTAAAATGAAGTCCCGAGGTGATGTGGACTCCTAAAATCAATAAAAGGACGTGCTCAAATAAAATCGAATTTCTGGGATTAAATGAGAAAGTTGCTTACTTGGAAATTTGAATTTGTGAAGTTAATGCACATTTGGAAGGATTTGTGTAACAAACTAAATTTATATAAAAATAAACACAAATAATGTAAAAGACAACAAATAAAATTAATGATTAATTAGTTAGCAATTAATGAAAAGGTATGTCCCTAAGGACATAACCGTTAGTGAAAGGGTACTTACCTAAATATATATACAAGACCCTCATTCTCATTTGCACTCATCCTATATCAATTCTTTATACAATATACATTTTACAATTAATGTCCTACGATGGATGTCTTTGTCTACAAAGTATTTTAAATATTTCCGTTGCATATACGAATTTTGGTCGTTACATTGGTATCAGATCCACATCTGATCTCGGCCTTTGGCCATTAAAATCTTCGTCAACGTAGTTTTTGTCGTGATTAAGCGTTTTTCTATATAGTCAGAGGTTCTCCACTCTGTCGAATTCACTATCAAGCCTTTGGCCATTTATAACAAAGAAAAGAGAAAAAAAAAGTCTATGAAAAAGAAGGGGGTGAAAAAAAAATCAAAATACAAAAAAAAAATATATTTAAATAAAATAAAAACAACAAAACAAAAACAAAGTCAACAAAACAGCACCCGACTCCCAACAATAGGCCAAATTTCTATGTAACGCCACCGCTAAATTCCTAGCATAGTTGACAACAATTGACTCACTGCCGCAGTCAAGGGATTGAGTCGTCGCAGCCACCCAACCTGCCACCTTTCTCCACCCTCAAACTCGTCATCCGATGTTGTCATTCGACACTTCGTCCGCCACCTTCCGTCTGCTAAAAATCACTTCAGTCTTCCGTCTTCCATCTCCATCTGCGTTCCGCCCTCAGCAGAGCCGCTAATCCTACCGCTCGCACCCGCCTCCAGTCTCCGCCTCTACCACTAACCCATAAGCCGCTGCTTGTGCTGCTTCATCTCCCAACATTGTTTGTCTTCCCATTGAGCCTCCGTCCAACTGAGCGTTTACCCTGTCAACACATTCCGGCCCCCAGTCTCGATTAATCTCATCCATTGACGTCCCTTCTCCATTCTGTGGGTCCCTTCAACTTATTCGTTGCGTCAATGTTTCATTACAGTCACGTTTTTTCATTTTGGTTAATTCAGTTCGCTACATTGTAAGGGGTAGAGATTTATAAGAACATTGATGTCACTATTGCCATCTCCCCTGCCAAAGGTAAAAATTATATAACGCATAAAATCGCAAACCAGTTGGTGATTCCAGAGTCAAATATAATCGAAAATTAGACTGTTTTGGCAACAAAAAATATGACATAACCAATTTACAGTGAAACATTGAGGATTATACATTTATATCGCAATTCTCAATTCAAACCCTATGGAGCGATCAAGGTGACATTATTTTAGGTGCACCCTGGATGGAAACCCTAGTTTCCTTCATCTTGAATACGAAAAAGAAGTTTTTGACATTTTCTTACAAAAAGAAAAAAATAACGCTACGGGATGTTACCGTAAAGCCAAATTCAGTAACACCAAAAGACGTCCAAGATATCTCAAAAATAATATTCCAAGAAGATAAAAAAGTATTACAAAATATGCAAAATGAAATTGACAAAATCGGGAAAAAATCTTGATTTTTGTATTTTTTGTATTTTTTTTTATTTTTTTATATTTTTATATTTTTAATTATTTTAATTATTTTTTTTATTTTTTTAGTTTTGCCAATTTTGCCATTTTTTTGCGGATTTTTACCATTTTTTTTCCGATTTCAAACCCTCGCCGATTTAATCCCGATCGCGATTTTCGAAATATTGATCTCAACACCTAACTGCCAGTAAATATCATAGAGATTCTATGATGACCAAGTGGTAAATCACTCACCCATAATTTATGGTACAGGCGTTGCTCTTGCATGGCAGAGTTGCAAGGTTCAAATCACTCCCCCATAATGTTTGGTAGAGGCATTGCTCTTGCTTGGCAGAGGTGCAAGGTTCAAATCACTCCCCCATAAATTTTGGTAGAGGCATTGCTCATGCTTGGCAGAGATGCAAAGTTCAAATCACTCCCCCACAAATTTAAAATGGATTCGTACTGTCTTAATATACAATGTTGGGATTCCTAGCTTCCCGTCGATCAATCAGAAGTGAAATTACCATACAATGGTGAGATTCCTAGCTCCCCGTGGATCAATCAGAAGTGAAATTACTATACAGTGTTGGGATTCCTAACTCCCCGCTGTTCAATCAGAAGTAAAATTACCATACAATGTTGGGATTCCTAGCTCCCCGTGGATCAATCAGAAATGAAATTACTATACAGTGTTGGGATCCTTAGCTCCCCGTGGATCAATCAGAAGTGAAATTACTATACAATGTTGGGATTCCTAGCTCCCCCTGGATCAATCAAAAAGTGAAATTACTATACAATGTTGGGATTCCTAGCTCCCCCTGGATCAACCAAAAAGTGAAATTACTAATACGAAAAAAGGAAAAAAAATCAATATCATACCATGGCAACCCCGCATGCACATGAACAGCTTCAATTGCATATTGCAAAGCTGCGACTGGGTATGAACAATCAGCAGCTGCAGCTGCTACTTCACTCACAGCCTGTGTTTTATTCAATGTATCCATGGTAATGCTCTCTTCGCCCAATACTCGTGCAACATCGTCGATGTATTTAGGTATGGTGTCCATGTTGTCTGACCCTTCTCCAATGGTGCTGGTGCTGGCATACCTGACTGAAACATTTGCAGTCAACCCACCTGTTATTGCTCCAACCACCAAACCTCGATGCAGAACGGACATTGAAAACGATGGGGTAAGTCTCCCGTGCTCCATAGAAACCCTAATCGAAGATATTTGAGATCGAACCCCTGACAATTTATCATTTGCCGTTTTCAGGGGTTTCCTACTCTGCTTGTCTGAATTATCATCGTCCGAATATCCACAGCAGCCAAGTGTAGTGAATTTCGGATTCAAATCGACCCCAATGCAACCCTTAAAACCCTTGCTAATGTGCTCTGAGAGTGCACCATCCCCTTCAGATGAAGCATTATAATTAAGTCTTTGCAATATGGAAGCTGTTGGCAATGCAGAGGAAGTTAATTGAATACGTCTACATAGCTTTAATTTGGCCAACGCGCGTCTGGAAGCCATCTCTTTATCTACTATAAGGCTTTCTTTTCTGTTTCAAATCAAGAAAGAATAGCCCCGTGTGCAAAATGTCCAAGCTTTTGTGCATTAACTGCGCATAAAAACATTCCCACTATTTAATCACTAATTTGAAATTTTGCTTCGGTTTAATGGCCGATCATCTTGTTTCTGCGTGTTGTCGAATCTATCTATGCTCTAAATGTGCCATGAATATGTCGAATCCATCTCCTGGCACTCTGTTCTAAATATGTCGAATGCATGCTCTGAATATGTCAAATCCGTGCCTTCAATTTGTGCTCTATGTCGAAACTTGCATCCCTACTGATAGCTTCTCTGCTCTGTGCAACGAGTGTTAGTTGAATGACCTTCCTTCCCCTCCCTATGCTCCCATTCCAAATTTTTTTCCCGAATTCGTTTTTCTGGCCTCTGTGAAAGGAACTTCACAGCTTTAATCGATTTTACGACGGTTAAAAGGCAACTATCGAAAATGTAACGTGGTCCGTGGTTATTGCAAGCGGGCTATCAACCAGAGTCTAGATCACTCCTTCAAGTGGGAAGGTTGCCCATGCAATTGTATGGCCCTCCCTTCGTCGAGGCCATAGAGCTAGATGTTTTTAATATAGGTCCCAACAATTTACTTTGGTGATAAAAATATATATATATTTTTTTGTAAGGTTAGACATTCTTTATTTCAGAAAATATCAAAAATACATCAAACTAGAGTTTAGGTGGCTAGTCTGCCCGAAGGAAACCAGACCGCCACCTTTTGGCCTTAAAGCCTGACCAAAATTTAAAAATGTTTAGTTCCTTCTTCCTATCGTAACCATTATTCTGCTTATTAAAAGCGAGATTAACTATATTAACATAATACGGCACCCAGATATAGTTCAGATTCATCACAAAATACAGTAGAGAAGACACACACACCACTAATCTTCATCAGACAAATTAACCGGGGCAGGCTTAGAATCGTTTGCGCCCGGCTTCAGGATCTTCTGCTCGATGGCCCATTTGAGCTCCAGCATCATTTGCTCCATGTCCTTTAGCAACAGATGATTTCTGGCAACCTGGACTTGGACAGCCGCTAGTTCTTTTAGGATAATGTTCTTTATGGAGGCCGATTCTTCCGACAGTTGGCGTTTGAGGAGTTCTTCTGCATGTTTGCGCTCTTCATCCTCCTCTTCGCGAACTGCCTGATTAACCTCCATAGCCTTGCCGACCACATGCTTCATGATCCAATAGAATTGTAACGTTCTATTGAAGAGCGTGTTCCTGCCTCTGGTTGTGCCCGGATCCGTGATTACTTCCCAGTCCTCACGGGGAATCTCTTGGTTTGCGCTGATTTCCCTCAGCTCACGCTCCCATTCATGGATAAGAGAGCGGACCTCGGGAGAAATGTCGGCCATGTAACCATCAATCAGTTGGAGGAGCTTGTCGAGGTCGGGCTTCCTGCCCCTTTTGTTCGGTTGACTACTGGTGCCAGCTTCCCTCTTCTTATCAGAACTGGTCTTTCTTGGAGCCATCTTTCCTCTGGTCTGGGGCTTGGGAATAGAGGAAACTTTCCGACCTGTCACAGCAGAAAACCAAAGGTCAGTGCGGAAGAGATGGAGCACAATCGGGGTCTGTTCCTTTGTAACAGCAAACTCAGCATGAATGGACTCCCGGAACCTTGGAGCAATTCCATTATGGGCACGGCGGTTGAAGACCCACCACCATCTCACAGGAACCCGGAGAACCCCCCGACCAGCAAGGCGGCGAAACCTGACGGCCTTGGCCAGCAGAAGGGAAAAGCAGAAGAGGAGCCAACCACGGGAGTAGGCCAAAGAGAAGAAAAGACCAGGGGTGCGAGGACCCTCCAGAAGCATGACGAAGCCCGGCGAAACCTCCCACACAGCCTGACTCTCAGAGCAGGACGAAGGACTAGCGTAAATCAAAGCGTTCCCCTCATGGGGTTGGGAAAGGAGAAACCAGAAAGAGCCCGGGGAGCTTTTATCGTCGCAGCAGCAGGGAGTCTGCCCACAAGGCCAGAGCATATCCAGCCAAACCAAGAGAACAGAGAAACAAGCATGCATGTCTGAAGGACGAGGACTATAGGAAACATACCACCTTTTCTTGCCGAGGTCGAGGAGGAGGGCTGGTCGCAGAGGTGAGCAGGCGTCTTTCCATTCTTTTTCATCGTTCTTACCAATCTGAATGAGCCTGCCATCTGTTTCCTCGGGCTTATTAACGTGTTGCCGTGTCGAAAGGGCCGCCACTTGGCTGGTTGAGTTCCTGACCTTCGCTTGGCCGTTTATTTTTCCGTCACACACTTGGTGACAAAAAAATATATTTAATACACATGTCCTTTCTCACTTTTTTGTAAAAGGATTATTAATTTTTTATTTTTTTAACTGTTTTTTTTAAGAATATACCAACTAATTTTAAATCAAATGGATCAAATTAATAAATTCCTTTTATTCCATAATAATAAAGTCCTTTTATTCCATAAGAAGTTTTAGAAATAACTAACTCCTTTTAAGAGGAAAAGCTTAGTATCTATGACTTTTACATTAACTTTTGAAAGAGAAATGGATTTTTACATTAATTTTTGAAAGAGAAATGGATTTTTACATTAACTTTTGAAAGAGAAATGGATTTTTACATTAATTTTTGAAAGAGAAATGGATTCTCTTAAAAGAAACTTGTCATTGTTAATCTTTATTATGGTTATTATTATTATTTAAAAAAAAAAAAAATTACATTTTTTTTATATAAATGAATTCATTGATATCGAGTCGAAATAAGTAGTTAATAATTTTAATGGTTAGAATGTCAAGTTAGCATTCCACTTATTGACATAGACATAGGATCAAAATCTAGAAACCAAAGAGTTATTAAAAGTCCTATATTTCCTCAAACTACGGATTTTCATAAAAAAAAATGTCTAGTAATCTTCATGATCAAAGAATCAAACAATAAACTAAAAATTGGAACAAAGAGAGACCTCACACTTCTTTGTCTAAGATAAATGAATCCATTGATATCGAGCCAAAGTAAGTGGTCAATAACCATTAAATCAAGAAATGGTTACATCTTTTTCATATAATAAATCAAAATGGTTGACCTATGGTAATGTAATCTCCACAATTATCACCACATTAGCATGCTCCACAAAATAGGCTCTAGAAATAGGCAAAGGCTTCAAATAATGAGTGAAAATTTTGTTTTTAATTACATCCCTAGAAGACATATTGATGCATGCCACTCCTCCACATAATCATAGTGCTAAGATAATAGTTGAATCTTTTCAAATAAGATAATCAAATAGATGAAATAATTCCTTTAGCTATTTCTCTTGTAAAGAAGGCATTATTTAGCAATAGGAATCCCCAAGCTATTATTCAAGTTTTTTTTTAATTCCAACATGTAGTTATGAGAATTCACTCACAAACACAAGGTTCTTCTAAATAGTGACTTGAGCATAATATGAAATTCCATCTTTGTATAAGAATTTATAGGAATTTCATCAAACACTTGCCACATGACCTTGGAACTATCATTAAAAACTCAATAATGAAACATTTTGACTATTATCTTATCGAACACCTTGCTTGTAGAAAATTCAACAAAAAATAAATTAAAAATGAAACGAAAAGAGACCTCACATTTCTTTGTCCAAGATAAATGAATCCACTGACATTGAGTCAAGTTAAGTGGTCAATATGTAATGTCCCCATCCCCCTGAGAGACATAAGGAAGGGGGTATGCTAGCTTAATAAGGTTCCCGTAGGCTAAGACGGGAAAAATTAATCAAGGGAACATGATTCGTCTCGGATAAAACATTAAAAAATTTAAAGTGGTGAAAGGGGGAACATGGGTCCTAGGCTAATCAAAAGTCACTTTTAAATTATAAAGTGATAAAACCCACTAAAGTGACCTTATTAATATAAAGGGGTAAAAAGGTGTCAAAAGTGGCAAATGAGTTATAAAAGAGAGAAAATGAGGAGTCTCTCCTCATTCTTGAAGGATTTTGCAGAACTCTTGAGGAAGAGTCTAGGGATTTCGGAAACCCTCATTCTAGTTTGCTAATCTCGATGTTAAAACTATACACCATAGCTAGTTTGAGAACGAGATCACTCATATTTTGTCATTGTACTTCAAAGGAGAAAAGATATCAAATTTGGAGTAAGCCTTCAAAGTGTTATCAATTGATTTTAAGCTCTAATTTTGTGTATTATATAAATTTTCTTTTAGGTGAAATTGCCAAGCCAAATCTGAAGCCAAGTGGTTGAGGAAAAGGGGGTCGATTTACCACTGCTAAATTGACTGTATTACCTCTGTTGAAGGAAGAGTTTATGGCTAAGAGACAGAGTTTCCTCATTGTTGGAAGAGTATAAGTTTGTCATCTAAAGGAGGTCCAGGTTATACTCACCTGCAGGGGTTGAGTTTACTATTACCACAGGGTTGTGTTCGTAGCAAAAAGAGGAATGAGTTTGTTGGTTCTGAGGCCTAATTCTACATTAATTTAGTGAGACGAGTTCAATCATGTCTACTAGTTGAGTTAGGGTTTTTCCAAAATGGTCAAGTGTCACTCAGACCTTAGTATAAATACCATTCATAAATAGATTGAAAATATCTTTGTTAAACCGTGACTTTGACAGCCTTATTGCTGAGAACATTGCATTGAGGAGGCTATTAATTTACCATGGTTTGGACTAAGATGTTTATGGGTCAATATCCTCTTGGGAAGAGGACCAAGTTCACTAATTGAGAGTCATTTGAGCTACTACAACCATCATTCATTCTCATGTTGAGCACATGTTAGAGAGATTGAGGATCTTTTTAGCTGATAGTTCAATCCTTCTCTTGTAGATGAGTGTCCAAGCATATTGTTGTGGGGTCACTTACAATCATGTTGATATATATATATATATAACGTGTTAGAGAGACTAAGGATCTTTTTCACTGATAGTATGATCCTTCTCTTGTAGATGAGTTTCCAAGCATATTGTTGTGGGGTCACTTACAGTCATGTTGATATGTGTTCATATATTTTAAAATAAAATGAAAAAAGAACACCTACATCCATGTTTATGCAAATTGTTCAACAAAACTCCTCAATGACAAAATAAACAAAACTCAAAATTTTCAATGGGAATTCTGAGATATTCCTAAAGGGGTATCTTATAGTGGTATCAAAGCATGGCCTTAGACAATTATGTGGTTTGAAGGGAAGACATTAGTAGAGGATTGATGAGCTAAGTGGGGGGAAGTATTTTTCAAACATAAATCATTGCTCGAGCTACCATCATATTTGAGTTCAAGAGTAGGGTATCTTGAAGACGACCTTCATTTATCATTGTCTACAATATGAGCTCTTGGTTATGCTAGTTGGGTTAATCAATGCACCCCACAACATTTCATTGATGCATGAACCATGTGTTCAATAAATAGTTGTGAAAGTACTTGTTGGTTTTCTTTAACGACATTCTCATCTATAGCAAAATCTGGAAGGATCGCCTCAGGCATTTCGACGAAGTGTTGGGAATTTTGGAGGGATAGGATTTCTATGCAAATGAGTCCAAGTGCAAGCTCGATATAACTAGGATCCTCTATTTGGGGCATGTAATTGGGGAGAGCGGGGTTCGGGTGCACCAAGAGAATATCAGGGCAATCATTGAGTGGCATACCCTAAAGAATGTAATTGAAATGAAGAGCTTCTTTAACCTTTGCACATATTACAAGAAGTTTGTTAAGGGGTTCTCGTAGTTGACAACACCTCTTACAAACCTCACAAAGATGGAAGCTTTCAGTTGGTTTGATAAGTCACAGGAAACCTTTGAGAAAATGAAGCAGGTAATGAGTTCATGCCCTATGTTGGCACTACAAGACTTCACTCAGCCATTCATGCTTGAGTGTGACGTTTCGAGTATAGGGATAGAAGCAGTGTTAATGTAGAATCACCACCCCATTGTGTTTGACAGTCACAAACTCAAGGATTATGAGTGATATTATTCTATATATGATAAATAGATGTTGGTCATTATGCATGCACTAACCAAGTTCAGAAGGTAGCTATTGGGGAACAAGTTTAAAGTGAAGACCAATCATAACAACCTACGGTTCCTCATGGAGAAGAAGAAGTTGAGCGAAAGGCAACAGAAGCGGATCAACAAGCTCCGGGCATATGATATTAAGATTGAGTATGTGAAGGGAAAGAACAATGTGGTAACAAATTCCCTTTCCAAAATGCCATCCACCCTCTCTCTTATGGAGATTTCAGGTGACTGGAAAACTCTCTTGCTAGTGGAGTATTCCAAAAACAAATTTGCTTGCGAGATCCTCAATGGGCTAATCCAGGATGATATGTACCATGTCATTGATGATGTTATTTATTATAAATACCACATTTACCCGGTACAAGAGTCTCAACTCAAGGAGAATATTATGAAGGAAACATACTGTAATATTCCTAATTAGCCATGGCTAATTGGAATATTCGATTTTGCTCAATTTTGCCTTCTATAGCTAATTATAAATAATAAAAAAGTGAGGAGAGGGGGACATTTCACTTCATGAATAAAGACACTCCCTAGTAGCACAACGTTGTAACTTAAAAGGTGAGCCAAGGGGGGCCAAAGAACCACGTAAAGGAGGGGCTGACGTAGACACTTGGAGTGACTGCGCAGATGGTGAGAAACACGTGGCAAGAGGAAAGCTACGTTGGAGGAGGTGAGCCTTGGGATTGAGAGAGGCCAATGCTATAAAGGAGAGAGGAGCCTCCTCATTTTGGCATTCAATTATGTGCATTTGAGCTAGTCACTTCAACTTAGAGCACGCTGGCTGTTTAGTTAGTCTGCAGCACTGTTTAGTGCATTTGGTGTCTCCGTTCGAAGATCTCACCCTTGTAGAAATTTGAATAATATAACACTTATTCACAGAGATTATCCTGATTATACACTATTTGCGGAATGCATGCATAATACATAACCTCCTCTACCATTGATCATCAATTTGCGGAATTAAGAAACAATCTCATGCGCACATTGAAACATCAATCACACATATCAACACAGTATGTGATGGGGAAAGCATACAGCTGAAAACCCCCAACTATCTTTATATTATAATGATAGAGAACATGTAACAATACATAGTACAATACTCCTCAGAAGTACTCAGTACTATCTCCACATGCTACACACAAACTAGCTCAGATCTGAACAAGTCACGGGTTCAAATCTCCTCCACTGTTTGCCTGCCTCTGCTGCGCAATCCAAGTTGAGAATAGATCAGATCCAAGTTCGAATTCCCTTGGCTTGTACTGTGCAATCCTCATTGGCAATCTCAATCAATGATTGTGCAAATCTCATGCACAGCTATAGTCACAACTGATAGTAGTCTCATCCTTTCACCCACCTCTAACACTTGTCTCCACTAAACTGTCCATGCACTAAGTTAACTGATGTATTCTTTAGTTGATTTATGAGTTAATAATTAGTGAATTAATTAATAATTAATTCACATCACTCATTGCTAGTGTATTTGGCAGTTAGACTAAATACAACTAGTTCAACTAAGTCAAACTGAACACAACTCCATCAACTCCTCAATCAACTCCACCAAACTCAATCACTTGAGTTCTAACTGAAGTCCATCATGCAATAGCTCAACTAACCCATAGGAAAAGCGTATTTCCTTCTGGCAGTTGCATGTGCCACATCCGTAGCTCGAACTGAAGTGCTGCAAGAGGATAAGATAATGTTTATAGTCCAAATATTATTAAGAGCTAATAATATTCGACTGTTCTATTTTTTGACTGGCAGTCTAAAAATAGACTCCGACCATATGTCTAAAAATAGAGGTCCATCTATTTTTACCAACATGACCAATCATCCATAAATAGCATCCTGCAACTCATAGACCATGATCCATACGTCTAAAAATAGACTTTGTGCCAAAAATAGCCTGCGGGCCCACTTAGTGAAGGCGACTTCTTTTCACTAAGCTCCATCATCTTGTTGCATTTTCAACACTCCCTCTTAACAAGATATGGATTATCTGCAACCCCTATCCTGCCTCTGTGGTATTCGAATTTTCTCCTGGTGAGAGGGCCGCCATCGAGAGGAGAGGAGACGAACAACTCTCTTTTGGGGGAGGGGCCCCAAAAGAGAGGTCCGTTAGGGTGCGTAGCACGCTCGACTAATAAGGCCGCCATCGGCTCGACGGATAAGGAGAGGTATGTTAGTGACTTTTTTAGTTACTTATTTGATAGAGGCCACCCAATAAGTAAAATGAAACTTGAAGAACAACAGGAGAGGGCCGCCATCAATTCGATATATTATATATGTAATTATGCATTGAAGTCCTCTCCCCTCGGGGATTGGGGAGGGTGAGCCAGCCGAACTCTCGACAAATTGCTCCGAAATATATCTGAACAGTAACTCCGAGCTTCTTTATCGGTTTGTGTAGCAGGCCGCCCTACCGACACCAATCATCATATCGGTCCCTAAGCCCCATTGCTGGAAAAGCTTGGCTTCAGAACCGTACGTTAAGCTTCCACCTCATACGGCTCCTCCCGGGATCGGATCAATTCTAGAGCTATAGAAAGAATATGGCAGTGCTTTTCAGGAGTTTAAGGTTGTGGCACACCCGCGAAAACACATTCTCATTTTCATAAAAGCACCCGGCAGGCAGGGAAAGAGTCTTTCCAATGGGCATATTTGAATAGCTGGATGGTGGGTGGATATTCCACTTACTGATTGGTATAAATAGAATACTGATCGCAGCTTACTTCTTTACTTGGCCTATTGATCCGGTCCGGAGAAAGCGAATACTCCAGACGTGCGTAGTCTAAATAAGGATTCAACCCATGGCCCGAACAAGGCATACATTGGTCTAAATAGAACACCATTTACTTGGTAGAGAACCACATCCGCTTTTGTCAGAGTATAGAATAGGGATTAGCCCCTGCTTCTGTCAGAGTCAATGAAAAAGATTAGTTTGTTATTCGCTACTATTCACTACGCAATAATGAAGAGAACCGTTACCCGCAGAAGCGGATCAACCGTGCTAGTTTGTCAGTCGCATCCCCCAAGAGTCCCCTCCGCCCGTTAATAAGATTGCTTGCCAGCCCAAGCATCTATTATATATGTCTGCTTGAGTGACTCAACCTTCAAGATGACAACATGAGTTCACCCCAGCCTTGAGCAGATCCACCACATCTTAGCCCAAGGCGCCTATCCCTCGGTGAATCCAACCACCCCGCCGCTCATGCGTCATGTAAAAAAGGTATCATAGGTCAAACTAGTCGAGCTATGGGGGAAGCATAACGGACATCAAGGGTCGGTCATGTCCCTCGGGAAGCAAGCAAGAAGATCGGCGATCCTATGATGGAAAGTAAGGGCCAATATTTCAACTATCGCCGAGCTGTATCTGTAATATCCAGAGACTGAGGGACAATGCTCCATCTCGAGAAAAGAAAAACCAGGTCGATCAAGGTCAGGCATGTCCCGAAGCCCGGTAGGTCATCCGATGACCGGACGGGGCCCCTCGAGGACCAAAACTCGTACCATCCGTCCCTTCCTAACCAATCGTCCCATCTTTGACCAGCCCTTCCTAAAATCATCAAGACCGTACCTTCCGATCTAAGCTCTCTGCTACGCCTAGATTCTTAGGTTTGTACCTGTCACTTAGAAATTTGTCCCTCACATGGATCCATACAAAGATTGCTCTGTACTTGTAGAATCCATCGGGCTTCCAAGTGCCAGCAAAACGAGCAGAGAAATAAGAGGCAAACCTAGGTCCTATAGAATCTATCTATTAAGATATCAACATCCTGATCCTCCGTGGGAATGTATGAAGTAACATGATTCTCCGCTGCACACAATCTCTGATATGATGGTACCTGATGTCAATGTGTTTGGATTTATCATGAAATACTAGATTAGCCGAGATTTTAATGCAACTTTGGTTATCACAATAAATCACAATAGGCTCCAAGTGTGACCCGAACAACCCGACCAGGATCTTCCTCATCCATATAGCCTTGCATGTAGCCAAACTTGCTGCCATATACTCGGCCTCTACTGAACTGAGTGCCACGGATCTTTGCTTCCTGTTGTACCAAGAAACTGTTGTCGACCCGATACTGAAGATCCCTCCAAATGTGCTCTTTCTGTCCGTTAGGCTCCCTGCCTAATCTGCATCCGTGAAGCCACATAGCTTCACCTCATCCTCCTGTCTGTACCACAATCCATATCCCGATGTGCCTCTGAGATAACACAATACATGCTTGCCTGCCTTCCAGAAGAGCTTGGTTGGCTTAACCATAGCTTGTGAAAGCTAGTTAACAGCATAACATATATCTGGTCGTGTATTGACCAGATACATAAGCGACCCCACCAACTGTCGATATACAGTGGCATCCACTACCTCTGCTGAAGTAGCATCCTCTTTCCTCCAACCTCCAGGAAGAGGAGTATCAACAGGCTTGCAACCATGCATGTTGAACTTCTCCAGTATCTCCCGGGCATACTTACCCTGAGAAACAAATAGTCCATCACTGCGCTGCCAAATTTCCAATCCCAGGAAATAATGAAGGAGGCCCAAGTCCTTCATCTCAAACTCTCTAGCAAGATCCTCCTTGCATGAAAGTATCAACAGCTCATCTCCCGTCAAAATCAAATCATCTACATAAAGTACAATGATTAGCAACTTACCCTCCACCACAATCTGGTATAGGTTAGGATCCGCCTCACTCTTGGAGAATCCAAGTCCGGTGAAATAACTGTCTATCCGTGTGTACCAAGCACGAGGTGCTTGTTTCAACCCATACAACGCTCTCTTGAGCCTGCACACATGCGACTCGCTGCTGAAAATATCGAAACCTTCAGGCTGCTCTATGTACACCTCCTCCTCAATGACTCCGTTGAGGAACGCAGTCTTCACATCCATCTGATGGATGTGCCACCCCATTTGCGCTGAGAGAGCAAGAATTGTCCATATGGAAGAATACCTTGCGACAGGTGCAAAGGTCTCCTCATAATCGATCCCCTCTATTTGTGAGAAGCCTCAGGCAACAAATCTTGCCTTGTACTTCTCCACACTCCCGTCAGCTGCCTGCTTCACTTTGTAGATCCATCTCGAACCCACCACTGATTTCCCCTCCGGTCTTGGGACAATCTCCCATGCACTGTTTCTGACAATCGAATCATACTCTTCCACCATGGCATCTACCCATGCGGGATCCTCCACAGCTTCCTCGAAAGAGGATGGCTCAGTCACGACACATTTGCTCACAAGAGCCATGTATCCAGTGTACCGATCAGGTGACTATCTCTGTCTGCACTGTGCTGTAGGTGGTCCTACAACCTTCTCTGCATCTTGAGCCAATCGCTCAGCTTCTGTAGTGCGCTTTCGCCCTCTGATGGTTGGCGCTGCATGAGTGGTCTCTTCCACTCCATGAACTTCATCTTGTGGTTGATCCACATCCTGAAGCTCATCCTTAGGAACTAATAGCTCCTCATCTGCATGCAAGTGTGGCTCCCTCTCAAGCGAACACTTCATGGCTTTCTCCTCCTGAAATTTGATATCCCACCGCACAATAGTCTTGCGACTGTATGGAAAATACACACGATAGTTGTGGGGCGTATCAGTGTACCCCACAAATATCCCAACCTCTGCGGTCGGCTCCAGCTTCTTCCTGGCATCCTTTGTCACATGCATGTAAACAAGAGAACCAAAAATCCTCAAATGGGAAATATCAGGCCTCTTACCAAAATAAGCCTCCTCGAGTGTACTCATGCCAAGTACCTTGTGAGGACAACGGTTCTGCACATATACTGCAGTATTGCATGCCTCTGCCCACAAGTGAAGGGGTAGGCCCTGATCTTGCAACATCGCCCGTGCAGCACCCACGATCGTTCTGTTCTTCCACTCAGCAACGCCCCTCTGTTGTGGGTTATGGGGAGCTATGAGCTCTCTTCGAATCCCTTATGCGCTGCAGAAGTCCTTGAACTCGCCAGAGATGAATTCACCACCATTGTCGCTCCTAAGAGCCTTCACCTTCTTCCCCGATTCCTTCTCGGCCAGTGCTTTGAACTCACAGAACTTTGAGTATGTCTCGCTCTTCTTCTGCATGAAGAAGATCCAGCACTTTCGAGAGAAATCATCAACAAAGATCACATAGTACTTGTGCTTTGCTATCGAAGCTACTGAGAAAGGTCCACACACGTCTGTGTGAATTCTCTCAAGGATTGTCATGGCGCGACTATCCTTCTCGTGAAAGGTGGATTTCACAAATTTTCCTAAAGTACACCCCTTGCACTGATCTGACTGCGCAAGAGTGCCTTAAGGAAGCCCAGTAGAAATCTGTTGTAGTATCATCAAGGCTCCATGGTGAAGGTGGCCCAATCTCCGGTGCCACAGCTCGCCATCATCCCGGCTCACCAATCCTTCTACCTTGCATACCATTGTTGCGCAGCCATCTACATGCAATTGATAAAGGTTCTTGACTCGAACCCCTATCTTCCAGGTTTCTCCAATTGTCTTACTGCACAGGAAAGCCTTTCCCTCGCTGAAGACAACATCATATCCCTTGTCTTCTAACATCGCCACAGAGATAAGATTCTTCTTCAATCTTGGAACATGCATCACTTCCTTCAATATGAAGGGTTTACCAGACTCCCTCTCAAAGGAAATGGTACCAATACCAGTCGCACTGTATCTACCATCATCGCCCATCTCGATGTGCACTCCAAGATCTTTCTCATCCAGTTCAGAAAACAAATCTTGATCTCCTGTCATGTGAAAAGACGCACCACTGTCCAAGAACCATACCGATCCCATCATACTTGATACCAAGCATGCGATCAACGAAAAATCCAGCTCAAACTGCGAGGCTAAGGCCTCTCCCGCTGCAGATCTAGCAGCTTGCTTATTTTTCTTCTTCTACGGACAATTTGTGGCATAATGTCCGTGCTGGTGACAGTGAAAGCACTTCACCTTGGACATGTCCTGCTTCTTGCCTTTCGCACCGGAATGAGAAGCTTTCTTGTTCTTCCCCTTCTTTGCTTTGACAGCCAAAGCGCAATTTTCTTCATCAGATGCCTTCGATGAAGATCCGTCCCTGGTATTCCGCCTGATCTCCTCTTGCACAAGATCAGACCAAAGTCTCTCCCATCCTGACAATTTCTCCCGACCATTGACAAAGTCCTGATAGGAATGCCAACTCTTCGGAAGACCAAGGAAAGCCAAGCTCACCAAGTCCTCATCATCGATAGTCACCCCCACACTTCCCAGCTCATCCCAGCATTGGGTGAACTTCGTGAGATACTTGGGCATACTGTCTCCTTTCTCACACTTAATGTTTCTGAGTTTATCCTTGAGCGCCAACTTCCTTTGGTCGCTCTTGCTTTGGAATAAATCTGTCAACACTTTCCACATCAAGTATGGAGAAGCCTTTCCATGCAGGCTGGATACAATGTGATCCTTCACGCCCTCCAACAGAATCCTTCGACACTTTGTTGTCTTCTTTTTCCAAGCCTCAACTTGAGCAACATCAGTAGGCTTTGGGACCTCAGCATCTATGAACTCCTTCAACCCATTGTCATCTAACACCGCCTCCATCCTGTCTTTCCATGCAATATAATTCGAGCTGCCTTCAAGGGCATACTCCAATCGCAATCCGTTGAAAGACATTTCAACTTCGACACCAAGAAAACACTGCTGCAAATTCGAATTCCACCATCTCAAAACTCAACCGCTTCTGATCTAAAATTCGTGAGAACAAAGTATTTCTCGTACAGAGATTGACTATATGGGCATTTACCGGATATCTCACCTTCCAAAAGAAGGATGAATCTAGAGGCTACCTGGCTGATTACAGACTCTGCCTGAAGAAATAAAATGTAATCACTTTCTGAATAATAGATCTGATGATCAACTTCGCTCTGATACCATGTAGAAATTTGAATAATATAACACTTATTCACAGAGATTATCTTGATTATACACTATTTGTGGAATGCATGCATAATACGTAACCTCCTCTACCATTGATCTTCAATTTGTGGAATTAAGAAACAATCGCATGCACACATTGGAACATCAATCACACATATCAACACAGTATGTAATGGGGAAAGCATACAGCTGAAAAACCCCAACTATCCGTATATTATAATGATAGAGAACATGTAACAATACATAGTAAAATACTCCTCAGAAGTACTCAGTACTATCTCCACATGCTACACACAAACTAGCTCAGATCTGAACAAGTCACGGGTTCAAATCTCCTCCATTGTTTGCCTGCCTCTACTGCGCAATCCAAGTTGAAAATAGATTAGATCCAAGTTCGAATTCCCTTGGCTTGTACTGCGCAATCCTCATTGGCAATCTCAATCAATGATTGTGCAAATCTCATGCACAACTATAGTCACAACTGATAGTAGTCTCACCCTTTCACCCACCTCTAACACTTGTCTCCATTGAACTGTCCATGCACTGAGTTAACTGATGTATTCTTTAGTTGATTTATGAGTTAATAATTAGTGAATTAATTAATAATTAATTCACATCACTCACCACTAGTGTATTTGGCAGTTAGACTAAATACAACTAGTTCAACTAAGTCAAACTGAACACAACTCCATCAACTCCTCAATCAACTCCACCAAACTCAATCACTTGAGTTCTAACTGAAGTCCATCATGCAATAGCTCAACTAACCCATAGGAAAAGCGTATTTCCTTCTGGCAGTTGCATGTGCCACATTCGTAGCTCGAACTGAAGTGGTGCAAGAGGATAAGATAATGTTATAATCCAAATATTATTAAGAGCTAATAATATTTGACTGTTCTATTTTTTGACAGGCAGTCTAAAAATAGACTCCGCCCATATGTCTAAAAATAGAGGTCCATCTATTTTTACCAACATGACCAATCATCCATAAATAGCATCCTGCAACTCATAGACCATGATCCATATGTCTAAAAATAGACTTTGCGCCAAAAATAGCCTGCAGGCCCACTTAGTGAAGGCGACTTCTTTTCACTAAGCTCCATCATCTTGTTGCATTTTCAACAAACCTTAGCCCCGGGGAACTTTGAGTGCCTTCTCAGGCAAGGTATTTCCATCAGTATTTTTGTAGTAGTTTCATCAGCATTTTGGCAGGAGGATTAGCATCTTGGATGACTGCGCAGTCATGAGAGGGATGACGCAGTTCTTTCTGGCAGGAGTTCTGGATTGAGGTTTGTAGGTGGATTTGTGCTGGGAGGTTGAGCAGGGGATCAACTCTTGCATATTGGAGGATTTTGGTTGAGTTTCAGGCAGAGTTGTGGTGGGTTTATTCCAGTGGCAGTGCAGAGCCTTGAGGGATTGCGTGGGTCCTTAAGGGGGCGATTTTCGGGGGTCGACCATTTCAAAAAATCCTTCTGGGTTTTTCTGGGTTTTCTGAGTAGAATCCGATTCCAGAGTTTCAGTGTTTTCTGAGGAGGGGAACAACCACAAATTCTCATTTGATTTCTAGCCGCAACAACAACACGATAGTTCTCCAGCAGCTTGGATGCAGTTCAGAGAGGGGCCATTCCTTTGCTATTTTGAGTGTATTTCTTCACTTGCCTTGTGCAAGTCGATGTGCCATCTTTTTTATCACCTCCTATACTCATTCTATTACTCAATATAATAAAATGGCTAGCATTTCTCTCTACATTTCTTGAGTATCTGCTTATGGTTATATTGTTATATGTTGCACCACTGTTATTTTTATCTCTTTGAGCTTCCCAGCTACTATACCACTTGTTTGTTTTCTCCTATACTCTTAGACAAAATCTGGAAAGGGCCAGGTAGCCTCCAGATCTCGTCCTCTTTTCAAAGGCAACATATCTGGTAAACTCCCTCCCAGTCCATCTCTGGTTGGAGTTTGCTTGTGTTTGAGGAATATTCCTGATAAGGCATATTATAGTGGTATCAGAGCATAGATCTGGCTGAGCCTGTGGAGCTAGAAATCTATGACACCAGGGGAAAATCCTTATATCTGTTACAGAGGTAGGAGATACAGAGACGCTAGGCGTAGGTTGGAGAACACCTACGAAGAGGGAGACTGTGTTCCGATGGTGGACACAGAATAGGAGGAGCCTGTGGTGGACGCAGGATAGGAGGAGCCTGTGGTGGATGCACAGCAGGAGAATCTGATGGTAGATGATGACGAGAAGAGATTTGTGGACATGCTCCTCAAATTAGTACAGGATCTGTCGAGGCAGATTGAGGTGATGGGGCAGAGATTCACGGCAATAGAGGCTAGAAAGCATGAGAGTCCACGGGTTTTCCAGGTTGGTGAGGGATCGGGTGCATCCCACCATTTTCCAGAGCAGTGTGATACTATTCAGCAAGTGGCCTTGCATGCCCCTACACGCTCTACCATGCCCACTTTCTTAGGAGTGGACACGGGGGCTGGAGCCCAACAGGAGGTAGAGCCTGGTCATATGGGCAATTATTTTGCAGAATACCAGGCCTATGGGCAGGAGTTCAGGGAGGCTCTCTCATTCAGAGACTTTGTTCAGCTCTAGTGGGATAGTAGGCCCCGCGACCATCATAGAGGGTATTGGCATTATCATGATGGTGACACCCACCGTGCAGCTAGTAGATTCCACTTGCCTACGTTTGATGGTTCATCAAACAGTTCGGCAAAGTCTTGGGTGGAGAAGCTGGACATTTACTTCTAGCTTAACCAGATGTCGGAGATGGAGGCCATCAAGGTGGCGACATTACATTTGGATGGTGAGGCCCAGGATTGGTGGTTCCATGGGATGGTTACACTCGAACACTCTATAGCGACGACATATGCTGAGTTCACTGGGAGATTGATGGAGAGGTTTGACTAGAGGGATCCAGAACAACACTTAGTGGAGCTGACGAGGCTCAAACAGACTGGGAGCCCAGAGACCTACATTTCACATTTCTTGAGTGTTTCAGTGATGGTGCCAGATCTATCTACGGCATGGAGGATCTACATGTATGTTGAGGTGTTAACAGAGCCACTTCGGGGTCTAGTCAGATCCGCTAGACCAACCACCCTTCAGGATGCTATTAGCAGGACTCGGGACTTACAGGATGTCTTACCCAAGACTCGGACACCTTACCCCCAGCGACAGGCTTTTCAGCCTAAGGGGAAGGATGTGAGGATTCTGCCTTCGAAGGGGAAGCCAGGACGAGTGCAGCTTGATGATGATGCCAGGAGGGAGTTGAAGAAGAAGAGGTTGTGCTTCACCTGTCAAGAGCCGTGGGCACCAGGATATAGATGTGCTACTGGGAAAGCACATTTTATTGAGGTCTTCTTTGAGAGCAGCAGGGAAGAAGATGAGGAGGATGATGTGGAGGCAGGAGATAGTCATGCCATGCAGGGTCCTTTGCCACCTCCACCACCAACAGCAAGTGGTGCACCTTTTGCACCTACTGGAGGAGCCCTTGCAGCATTGCGAGGAGTTCCTAAGTATTTGACGTTGCGTGTATGGGGGACAGTATGTGGCCAGCAAGTATCAGTTTTGGTTAACATTGGGGCCACCCACAACTTCGTCGATGCACAGATGGTTGAGCTGAGAGGTATACCGAAAGAGAGCTTCGATGGATTTTTAGTTTTGGTCCCAGGAGATCAGACCATGGTGTGTACTCGTTATATTCCAAAGTTACTAGTGACGATGGGCACCTACACACTGACTGACCACTTCTTCGTGATTAATATTCTAGACACCAACATAGTACTGGGTGTTCAGTGGCTCATCACTCTAGGGAAGGTCACTACAGATTGGAAGGCCCTAGAGATAGAGTGGGATGATGAGAAGACAGGGAGGCATGAGAAGATACGGGGACAACACACATACCCGCCTCAGACTATTTTGGCTCATCGGATGGAGGTAGTCTTCCGAAAGGGAGACATAGAGTGGGCAGTGGAACTATGTGCATCGGAAGGAGGGACTACCGGGTAGACAGTGCACCCAGATATACAGTCCATGCTTGACCGGTATGCCATAGTATTTGGTGAGATTCCGCTAGGACAACCATCGAATCGGGGGTTTGAGCACACCATTGAGCTTGAGCAGGCATACAGGCAGTGATTACTACCCCCTATAGGCATCCCAAAGCCTATCGGGATGAGATTGGGTGAGCCATTCAGGAGTTGCTGGCTCTTGGGCACATTCAGCCGAGCACGAGCCATTTTGCTTCTTCCGTGGTGTTGGTGAAGAAGAAGGACGACACATTGAGGATGTGCATTGACTACAGGGCCCTGAACAAGAAGACCCTGAAGAACAGGTACCCCATACCTAGGATCGATGAGTTGATGGATGAGTTGAGAGGATCCTGGTTCTTCTCAAAGCTTGATTTGAGATCTGGGTACCATCAAATTCGCGTGAGGGAATAGGACATTCCCAAGACCGCCTTCAGGTGTCACTATGGGAACTTTGAGTTTTTGGTGATGCCTTTCGGGCTAACCAACGCCCCAGCTACATTCCAGTCTTGCATGAATCACACCTTTCGCAGTCGCTTGAGGAAGTTTGTGTTGGTATTCTTTGATGATATCCTCATCTACAGCAGGACTTGGGAGGAGCATCTCCAGCACATTGAGACAATATTGTGCATCTTGGAGGAGCAACATTTCTATGCCAAGCTCTCCAAATGTGAGTTCGGGTTGACGGAGATGTTATACTTGGGACATATCATATGAGTGGACGGAGTGAGGGTCCACAAGGAGAAGATCAGGGCCATCAGAGATTGGCCGGAGCCGAGAAACGTGATTAAACTTCGAGGATTCATGGGTATTTGTACTTACTACCGGAAGTTCGTCAAGAGTTTCTCACAGCTTGCTGCACCCTAACAGATTTGACGAGGAAGGGGGCATTCAGTTGGTCGAATACAGCGCAGCGAGCCTTTGAAAGGCTCAAGGAGGTTATGAGTAGCTACCCAGTGCTTGCATTGCCAGATTTTACGCAGCCATTTGTTTTGTAGTGTGATGCATCGGGAGAGGGGATTGACGCAGTGTTGATGCAGGGAGGTTACCCTATAGCCTTTGAGAGCCAGAAGCTCCTTCTGCATGAGAGGTTGTATTCTATATACGACAAGGAGATGCTGGCCATCATGCATGCATTTGCTAAGTATCAGCAGTATTTGGTGGGTAACAGGTTCAGGGTGAGGACTGATCACAACAGACTCAATTTCTTTTTGGAGCAGAAGCAGCTACAGGAGAGGTAGCAGAAGTGGATCAACAAGATCCAAGCATATGACTTTGACATAGAGTATGTCAAGGGTAAGAACAACGTGGTAGCAGATGCCCTTTCACGTAGGCCAGCTACGTCGTCTCTTATGAGCTTGGACGCAGACTGGAGGGCTCGACTCTTAGTAGAGTACTCCAAGGACAGATTTGCATGTGAGGTACTGGATGGGCATGTGGCAGATGACAAGTACAGGGTGGCCAATGAGATCATCTACTATAGGGACCAGATCTTCTTGATTGAGGGGTCTCAGCTCAAGAAGAAGATACTTTAGGCGTCACATGATTCACCATTGGCAGGTCATTAGGGGTTTACCAAAACCTACAGGGCCATTAGAGAGATGTTCTCATGGAAGGGCCTCAAGGAGGATGTACTCCAGCATGTCCGGGAGTGCGATGTTTGCCAGAGGAACAAGGGGGAGATGAACCATCTAGCAGGACTATTGTAGCCTCTTCCCATTCCAGAAGGGAAATGGGAGTGTATTACGATGGACTTCATCACAGGGTTGCCCATGGTACAGGGCAAGGATAGCATCTTTTTCGTCGTTGATCGGCTAACAAAGTACTCACACATTTTCGCCATATCCGCACACTACACAGCAACACAGGTGGTCGGGCTATTCTTCAGAGAGATTTTTAGGTTACATGGTCTTCCCAAGACCATCACCAGTGACAGGGACAGCCATTTCATGGGTGGATTTTGGCAGGATCTTTTTCGGTTGGTGGGGACGGAGTTGACACCTAGTACCAGTTATCACCCACAGATGGACGGGTAGACAGAGATAGTTAACAAGTGGTTGGAGGGCTACTTGCGTAACTATGTCAATGGGCAGCAACGGGCATGGCTGAAGTGGCTGCATCTTGGGGAGTACTGCTACAACACTACTCATCACATGTCCATCGATATGTCACCATTTTATACTTTGTATGGGTACCATCCTTTATCTTTTGTTGACGTGATGTTTGGTGCTAGCAAGGCTCCAAGAGCCAAGATTTGGATCCAAGAGAGTCAGGATATTCTCTGAGCTCTCAAGGATAATATGGCTACAGCGTAGAACCAGCAGAAGTTGTATGTTGATAGGGTTCGGGTGGAGAGACAGTTTGAGGTAGGGGACCTGGTTTACCTATGATTACAGCCATAACGACAGTCGTCATTGAAGCAGAAGGGGGCTGAGAAGCTCAAGCCCCGCTTTTATGGGCCATACAGGGTGATACACAAGATTGGACAGGTTGCATATGAGTTGGAGCTGCCCCAAGGCAGAAAGATTCATAACATTTTTCATGTATCATGCCTGAAGAAGGAATTGGGGTAGCATGTGATAGTGACAGATGAGCTACCACCCACGGATGATGAGGGGCATTTGGTGTTGCGGCCAGAGGCTATTATTGATACCAAGGAGAGGCGGCTGTGGAGCTGGTCAGTCCAGGAATTCTTGGTGAGGTGGAAGAATTTACCGGATGAGGATGCCACTTGGGAGGGTGAGAAGATCTTGCAGCATCCATCACTTCTGTTGCTTGAGGAAAAGCAACATTTTGTCGGGGGAGACTGTAATATTCCTAATTAGCCATGGCTAATTGGAATATTCGATTTTGCTCAATTTTGCCTTCTATAGCTAATTATAAATAAAAAGGTGAGGAGAGGGGGACATACTCACTTCATGAATAAAGACACTCCCTAGTAGCACAATGTTGTAACTTAAAAGGTGAGCTAAGATGGCCCAAAGAACCACGTAGAGGAGGGGCCCATGTAGACACTTGGAGTGATTGCGCAGATGGTGAGAAACACATGGCAAGAGGGAAGCTACGCTGGAGGAGGTGAGCCTTGGGATTGAGAGAGGCCAATGCTATAAAGGAGAGAGGAGCCTCCTCATTTTGGCATTCGATTATGTGCATTTGAACTAGTCACTTTGACTTAGAGAACGCTAGCTATTTAGCTAGTTTGCAGCACTGTTTTGTGCATTGAGTGTCTCTGTTCGGAGAACTCACCCTTAGCCCCGGGGGAATTCGAGTGCCTGCTCGGGCAAGGTATTTCCATCAGTATTTTTGCAGTAGTTTCATCAGCATTTTGGCAGGAGGATTGAGCATCTTGGATGACTACGCAGTCTTGAGAGGGATGACGCAGTTCTTTCTAGCAGGAGTTCTGGATTGAGGTTTGCAGGTGGATTTGTGTTGGGAGGTTGAGCAGGGGATCAACTCTTGCATATTGGAGGATTGCGTGGGTCCTCAAGGGGGCGATTTTCGGGGGTCGGCCATTTCAGAAAATCTTTTCGGGTTTTTCTGGATTTTCTGAGTAGAATCTGATTCCAGAGTTTCAACATTTTCTGAGGAGGGGAATAGCCCCAAATCCTCATTTGATTTCTAACAACAGCAGCAACACAACAGTTCTCCAGCGGCTTGGACGCAGTTCAGAGAGGGGCCATTCCTTTGCTATTTTGAGTGTATTTCTTCACTTGCCTTGTGCAAGTCGAGGTGCCATCTTTCTGATCACCTCCTGTACTCATTCTATTACTCAGTATAATAAAATGGCTTAGCATTTCTCTCTGCATTTCTTGAGTATCTGCTTATGGTTATATTGTTATATGTTGCACCATTGTTATTTTTATCTCTTTGAGCTTCCCGGCTACTATACCACTTGTGTGTTTTCTCCTATACTCTTAGACAGAGTCTGGAAAGGGCCAGGTAGCCTCCAGATCTCGTCCTCTTTTCAAAGGTGACATATCTGGTAAATGCCCTCCCAGTCCATCTCTGGTTGGAGTTTGCTTGTGTTTGAGGAATATTCCTGATAAGGGATATTACACATACAACTCACCCCTAGTAGGGCACCCTCGGTACTTAAACACATATAAACAGATCAAGGAGAGGTTCACATGGAAGGGCCTCGAGATAGATGTGTTAAGATTTGTGAGAGAATGTAGTGTCTACAAACAAAACAAAGCAGAGCATACTCACTAGATAGGGTTGCTTCAGTCGCTTCCCATCCCGTAGCAAAAAGGGGAAAAGCTTTCCATGGATTTCATCGTGGGATTTCCCTAGGTGTAGGGGAAGGACAATATTTATGTGGTGGTGGACAAACTCATGATTTTTTTGCAACTTCTTCACCTACCTTCCAAATATTAAGTAGCACCTGTGGCAGAGTTGTTCTTTGGAGAGGCACTCAGATTGCATGGGCTATCGAAAATCAATGTGGGTGATAGGGATAACAGGTTCATGGGAGGATTTCTAGCAAGAGTTGTTCATATTAGTTGGCACAAAGTTAACACCTAATACTAGCTACCACCCACATATTGTTGGAAAAACCAAGATAATGAATAAATGGCTGGAAGGTTATCTCAAAAATATGTATCTGGCTAGCAGAAAGCATGGGTAAAGTGGTTACACCTGGGAGAGCATTGTTATAACACCACTTACCACATGTCAATTGTAATGACACACTTCAAATCCTTGTATGGATATGAAGCTCCAATATCTGTGGATTGGGTATTTGGGGATAGTCAAGCTCCTCTGGCTAAGAGACAGAGTTTCCTCATTGTTGGAAGAGTAAAAGTTTTTCATCTAAAGGAGGGACAAGTTATATTCACCTGCAGGGGTTGAGTTTACTATTACCACAGGGTTGTGTTCGTGGCAAAAAGAGGGATGAGTTTGTTGATTCTAAGGCCTAATTCTACATTAATTTGGTGAAACGAGTTCAATCATGTCTGCTAATTGAGTTAGGGTTTTTCCAAAGGGGTCAAGTGTCACTCAGACCTTATTATAAATGCCATTCATAAATAGATTGAAAATATCTTTGTTGAACCGTGACTTTGACATCCTTGTTGCTGAGAACATTGCATTGAGGAGGCTATTAATTTACCATGGTTTGGACTAAGATGTTTGTGGGTCAATATCCTCTTGGGAAGAGGACCAAATTCACTAATTGAGAGTCATTTGAGCTACTACAACAATCATTCATTCTCATGTTGAGCACGTGTTAGAGAGATTGAGGATCCTTTTAGCTGATAGTCCAATCTTCTCTTGTATATGAGTGTCCAAGCATATTGTTGTGGGGTCACTTACAGTCATGTTGATATATATAACGTGTTAGAGAGACTAAGGATCTTTTTAACTGATAGTATGATCCTTCTCTTGTAGATGAGTTTCCAAGCATATTGGTGTGGGGTCACTTATAGTCATGTTGATATTTGTTCATATATTTTAAAATAAAATGAAAAAAGAACACCATCCACGTGTATGCAAATTGTTCAACAAAACTCCTCAATGAAAAAATAAACAAAACTCAAAATTTTCAATGGGAATTTTGAGATATTCCTAAAGGGGTATCTTATAGTGGTATCAAAGCATGGCCTTAGACAATTATGTGGTCTGAAGGGAAGACATTAGTAGAGGATTGATGAGCTAAGGGGCGGAAGTATTTTTCAAACACAAATCATTGCTCAAGCTACCATCATATTTGAGTTCAAGAGTAGCGTATCTTGAAGATGACTTTCAATTATCATTGTGTACACTATGAGCTCTTGGTTATGCTAGTTGGGTTAACCAATGCACCCACAACATTTCAGTCATGCATGAACCATGTGTTCAATAAATAGTTGTGAACGGACATGTTGGTTTTCTTTAATGACATTCTCGTCTAAAGAAAAATTTGGAAGGACTGCCTCAGGCATTTCGACGAAATGTTGGGAATTTTGGAGGGATAGGATTTCTATGCAAATGAGTCCAAGTGCAAGCTCGATATAACTAGGATGCTCTATTTGGGGCATGTAATTGGGGAGAGTGGGGTTCGAGTGCACCAAGAGAATATCAGGGCAATCATTGAGTGGCATACCCTAAAGAATGTAGTTGAAATGAAGAGCTTCTTTAGCCTTTGCACATATTATAGGAAGTTTGTTAAGGGGTTCTTGTAGTTGACAACACCTCTTACAACCTCACAAAGAAGGAAGCTTTCAGTTGGTTTGATAAGTCACAGGAAACCTTTGAGAAAATGAAGCAGGTAATGAGTTCATGACCTGTGTTGGCACTACAAGACTTACTCAGCCGTTCATGCTTGAGTGTGACGTTTTGGGTATAGGGATAGAAGCAGTGTTAATGCAGAATCACCAACCCATTGTGTTTGACAGTCACAAACTCAAGGATTATGAGTGATATTATTCTATATATGATAAAGAGATGTTGGTAATTATGCATGCACTGACCAAGTTCAGGCGGTAGCTATTGGGGAACAAGTTTAAAGTGAAGACCAATCATAACAACCTACAGTTCCTCATGGAGAAGAAGAAGTTAAGCGAAAAGCAACAGAAGTGGATCAACAAGCTTCAGGCATATGATACTAAGATTGAGTATGTGAAGGGAAAGAACAATGTGGTAACAAATTCCCTTTCCAAAATGCCATCCACCCTATCTCTTATAGAGATTTCAGGTGACTAGAAAACTCTCTTGCTAGTGGAGTATTCCAAAAGCAAATTTGCTTGCGAGATCCTCAATGGGCTAATCCAGGATGATATGTACCATGTCGTTGATGATGTTATTTATTACAAATACCACATTTACCTGGTACTAGAGTCTCGACTCAAGGAGAAGATTATGAAGAAAACATACAACTCACCCCTAGCAGGGCACCCTCGGTACTTAAACACATATAAATAGATCAAGGAGAGGTTCACATGGAAGGGCCTTGAGATAGATGTGATGAGATTTGTGAGAGAATGTACTATCTACAAACAAAACAAAGCAGAGCATACTCACTTGATAGGGTTGCTTCAGTCGCTTCCCATCCTGTAGCAAAAAAGGGGAAGCCTTTCCATGGATTTCATCGTGGGATTGCTCCATGTGTAGGGGAAGGAAAATATTTATGTGGTGGTGGACAAAATCATGATTTTTTTGCACACTTCTTCACCTACCTTCCAAATATTAAGTAGCACCTGTGGCAGAGTTGTTCTTTGGAGAGGCACTCAGATTGCATGGGTACCGAAAATCATTGTTAGTGATAGGGATAACAGGTTCATGGGAGGATTTCTAGCAGGAGTTGTTCATATTAGTTGGCACGAAGTTAACACCTAATACTAGCTACCACCCACATATTGTTGGAAAAACCAAGATAATGAATAAATGACTGGAAGGTTGTCTCAAAAATATGTATCTGGCTTGCAGAAAGCATGGGTAAAGTGGTTACACTTGGGAGAGCGTTGTTATAACACAACTTACCACATGTCAATTGTAATGACACCCTTCAAATCCTTGTATGGATATGAATCTCCAATATCTTTGGATCTGGTATTTGGGGATAGTCAAGAGAGAGAGTTTCCTCATTGTTGGAAGAGTATAAGTTTGTCATCTAAAGGAGGGCCAGGTTATATTCACCTGTAGGGGTTGAGTTTACTATTACCACAGGGTTGTGTTCGTGGCAAAAAGAGGGATGAGTTTGTTGATTCTAAGGCCTAATTCTACATTAATTAGGTGAGACAAGTTCAATCATGTTTGCTAGTTGAGTTAGGGTTTTTCCAAAGGGGTCAAGTGTCACTCAGACCTTAGTATAAATACCATTCATAAATAGATTGAAAATATCTTTGTTGAACCATGACTTTGACATCCTTGTTGCTGAGAACATTGAATTGAGGAGGCTATTAATTTACCATGGTTTGGACTAAGATGTTTATGCGTCAATATCCTCTTGGGAAGAGAACCAAGTTCACTAATTGATAGTCATTTGAGCTACTACAACCATCATTCATTCTCATGTTGAGCACGTGTTAGAGAGATTGAGGATCCTTTTAGATGATAGTCCAATCCTTCTCTTGTAGATGAGTGTCCAAGCATATTGTTGTGGGGTCACTTACAGTCATGTTGATATATATATATAACGTGTTAGAGAGACTAAGGATCTTTTTAACTGATAGTATGATCCTTCTCTTGTAGATGAGTTTCCAAGCATATTGTTGTGGGGTCACTAACAGTCATGTTGATATGTGTTCATATATTTTAAAATAAAATGAAAAAAGAACACCTACATCCATGTGTATGCAAATTGTTCAACAAAACTCCTCAATGACAAAATAAACAAAACTCAAAATTTTCAATGGGAATTCTGAGATATTCCTAAAGGGGTATCTTATAGTGGTATCAAAGCATGGCCTTAGACAATTATGTGGTTTGAAGGGAAGACATTAGTAGAGGATTGATGAGCTAAGTGGGGGGAAGTATTTTTCAAACATAAATCATTGCTCGAGCTACCATCATATTTGAGTTCAACAGTAGGGTAACTTGAAGACGACTTTCATTTATCATTGTCTACACTATGAGCTCTTGGTTATGCTTGTTGGGTTAACCAATGCATGCACAACATTCCAGTGATGCATGAACCATGTGTTCAATAAATAGTTGTGAAAGTACTTGTTGGTTTTCTTTAACGACATTCTCATCTACAACAAAATTTGGAAGGATTGCCTCAGGTATTTCGACAAAGTGTTGGGAATTTTGGAGGGATAGGATTTCTATGCAAATGAGTCCAAGTGCGAGCTGGATATAACTAGGATGCTCTATTTGGGGCATGTAATTGGGGAGAGCGGGGTTCGGGTGCACCAAGTGAATATTAGGGCAATCACTGAGTGGCATACCCTAAAGAATGTAATTGAAATGAAGATTTTCTTTAGCCTTTGCACATATTACAGGAAGTTTGTTAAGAGGTTCTCGTAGTTGACAACACCTCTCACAAACCTCACAAAGATGGAAGCTTTTAGTTGGTTTGATAAGTCACAAGAAACCTTTGAGAAAATGAAGCAGATAATGAATTCACGCCCTGTGTTTGCACTACAAGACTTCACTCAGCCATTCATGCTTGAGTGTGATGTTTCGGGTATAGGGATAGAAGCAGTGTTAATGAAGAATCACCACCCCATTGTGTTTGACAGTCACAAACTCAAGGATTATGAGTGATATTATTCTATATATGATAAAGAGATGTTGGTCATTATGCATGCACTTACCAAGTTCAAAAGATAGCTACTGGGGAACAAGTTTAAAGTGAAGACCAATCATAACAACTTACGGTTCCTCATGGAGAAGAAGAAGTTGAGCGAAAGGCAACAAAAGTGGATCAACAAGCTCCGGGCATATGATATTAAGATTATGTATGTGAAGGGAAAGAACAATGTGGTAAGAAATTCCCTTTCCAGAATGCCATCCACCCTCTCTCTTGTGGAGATTTCAGGTGACTGGAAAACTCTCTTGCTAGTGGAGTATTCCAAAAACAAATTTGCTTGCGAGATCCTCAATGGGCTAATCCAGGATGATGTGTACCATGTCGTTGATGATGTTATTTATTAAAAATACCACATTTACCCAGTATAAGGGTCTCGACTCAAGGAGAATATTATGAAGAAACATATTGTAATATTCCTAATTAGCCATGGCTAATTGGAATATTCGATTTTGCTCAATTTTGCCTTCTATAGCTAATTATAAATAAAAAGGTGAGGGGAGGGGGACATACTCACTTCATGAATAAAGACACTCCCTAGTAGCACAACGTTGTAACTTAAAAGGTGAGCCAAGGGGAGCAAAAGAACCATGTAGAGGAGGGGCCCACGTAGACACTTGGAGTGACTGTGTAGATGGTGAGAAACACGTGGTAAGAGGAAAGCTATGTTGGAGGAGGTGGGCCTTGGGATTGAGAGAGGCAAATGCTATAAAGGAGAGAGGAGCCTCCTCATTTTGGCATTCGATTATGTGCATTTGAGCTAGTCACTTTGATTTAGAGCATGCTGGCTATTTAGCTAGTCTACAACACTGTTTAGTGCATTCAGTGTCTCTGTTCGGAGATCTCACCCTTAGCCCTGAGGGACTTCGAGTGCCTACTCGGGCAAGGTATTTCCATCAGTATTTTTGTAGTAGTTTCATCAGTATTTTGGCAAGAGGATTGATCATCTTGGATGACTGTGTAGTCTTGATAGGGATGACGCAATTCTTTCTGGCAGGAGTTCTGGATTGAGGTTTGCAGGTGGAGTTGTGCTGGGAGGTTGAGTAGGGGATCAACTCTTGCATATTGGAGGATTTTGGTTGAGTTTTAGGCAGAGTTGTGGTGGGTTTATTCCAGTGGCAGTGCAGAGCCTTGAGGGATTGCGTGGGTCCTCAAGGGGGCGATTTTCGGTGATCGACCATTTCAAAAAAGCTTTTTGGGTTTTCTGAGTAGAATCCAATTCTAGAGTTTCAGCATTTTAAGTGGAGGGGAACAACCCCAAATCCTCATTTGATTTATAGCCGAAACAACAGCACGACAGTTCTCCAGCAGCTTGGATGCAATTCAGAGAGGGGCCATACCTTTGCTATTTTGAGTGTATTTCTTCACTTGCCTTGTGCAAGTCGAGGTGCCATCTTTTTGATCACCTCCTATACTCATTCTATTGCTCAGTATAATAAAATGGCTTAGCATTTCTCTCTACATTTCTTGAGTATCTACTTATGGTTATATTGTTATATGTTGCACCATTGTTATTTTTATCTCTTTGAGCTTCCTGGCTACTATATCACTTGTGTGTTTTCTCCTATACTCTTAGACAGAGTCTGGAAAGGGCCAGGTAGCCTCCAAATCTCGTCCTCTTTTCATAGGCGACATATCTTGTAAATGCCCTCCCAGTCCATCTCTGGTTGGAGTTTGCTTGTGTTTGAGGAATATTCCTGATAAGGGATATTACAGTGGTATCAGAGCATAGATCTAGCTCAGCCTGTGGAGCTAGCAATCTATGACACCTGGGGAAAAGCCCTATATCTGTTACAGAGGTAGGAGATACATAGACGTTGGGCGTAGGTTGGAGAAGACCTACGGAGAGGGAGACTGTGTTCCGGTGGTGGACACAGAACATGAGGAGCCTGTGGTGGACGCAAGATAGGAGGAGCCTGTGGTGGACGCACATCAGGAGAATATGATCGCAGATGATGATGGGAAGAGATTTTCGGACATTCTTCTCAAATCAGTACAGGATCTGTCAACGCAGATTGAGGTGATGGGGTAGAGATTCAAGGTAGTAGAGGCTAGACAGCGTGAGAGCTCGTGGGTTTTCCAGGTTGGTGAGGGATCAGGTGCATCCCACCATTTTCTAGAGCAGCGTGATACTATTCAGTAGGTGGCCTTACATGCCCCTACACGCTCTACAATGCCCACTTTCTTAGGAGCGGGCACGGGGGCTGGATCCTAGTAGGAGGCAGAGCCTGGTCATATGGGCGATTATTTTGCAGAATACCATGCCTATGGGCAGGAGTTCAGGGAGGCTCTCTCATTCAGAGACTTTGTTCAGCTCCAGCGGGATAGTAGACCCCGTGACCATCACAGAGGGTACCGGCATTATCATGATGGTGACACCCACCATGCAACTAGTAGATTCCACTTGCCTACGTTTGATAGTTCATCAAACATTTCGGCAAAGTCTTGGGTGGAGAAGCTGGACATTTACTTCCAGCTTAACCAGATGTCGGAGATGGAGGCCATCAAGGTGGCGACATTACATTTGGATGGTGAGGCCCAAGATTGGTGGTTCCGTGGGATGGTTACACTCGGACACTCTACAGTGACGACATATGCCGAGTTCACTGGGAGATTGATGGAGAGGTTTGACCAGAGGGATCCGGAACAACACTTTGTGGAGCTGAGGAGGCTCAAACAGACTGGGAGCCCAGAGACCTACATTTCATATTTCTTGAGGGTTTCAGTGATGGTGCCAGGTCTATCTACGGCATGGAGGATCTACATGTATGTTGACGGGTTAGCAGAGCCACTTCGAGGTCTAGTCAAATCGGCTAGACCAACCACCCTTCAAGATGCTATTAGTAGGACTCGGGACGTTCAGGATGTATTACCCAGGACCCGGACACCTTACCCCCAACGACAGGCTTTTCCGCCTAAGGGGAAGGATGTGTGGATTCCGCCTCCGAGGGTGAAGCCAGGACGAGTGCAGCTTGATGATGATGCCAGGAGTGAGTTGAAGAAGAAGCGGTTGTGCTTCACCTGTTAGGAGCCGTGGGCACCAGGATATAGATGTTCTATTGGTAATGCACATTTTATTGAGGTCCTCTCCAAGAGCAACAGGGAAGAAGATGAGGAAGATGATGTGGAGGCAGGAGATAGCCATGCCATGCAGAGTCCTTTGCCGCCTCCACCAGCAGCAACAGGTGGTGCACCTTTTGCACCTACCAGAGGAGCCCTTGCAGCATTGCGAGGAGTTCCCAAGTATTTGAAGTTGCGCATACGGGGGACAGTATGTGGCCAGCGAGTATCAATTTTGGTTAATAGTGGGGCCACCCACAACTTCATCGATTCACAGATGGTTGAGCGGAGAGGTATACCAACAGAGAGCTTTGATGGATTTTCAGTTTTGGTCCCAGGAGATCAGACCATGGTGTGTGCTCGTTATGTTCCAGAGTTATCAATGACGATGGGCACCTAAACACTGACCGACCACCTCTTCATGGTTAACATTCCGGACACCAACATAGTACTAGGTGTTCAGGGGCTCATCACTCTAGAGAAGGTCACTACACATTGGAAGGCCCTAGAGATAGAGTGGGATGATGAGAAGACAGGGAGGCATGAGAAGATACAGGGACAGCACACATACCCGCCTCAGACTGTTTCGGCTCATTGGATGGAGGCAGTCTTCGGGAAGGGAGACATAGAGTGGGTAGTGGAACTACGTGCATCAGAGGCAGGGACTACAGGGCAGACAGTGCACCCAGAGATATAGTCCATCCTTGACCGATATGCCATAGTATTTAGGGAGATTCCGCCAGGACAGCCACCGGATCGGGGGTTTGAGAACACCATTGAGCTTGAGCAGGGCATACAGGCAGTGATTACTACCCCTATAGGCATCCCAAGGCCTATCGGGATGAGATTGGGTGGGCCATTTAGGAGTTGCTGGCTCTTGGGCACATTCGGCTGAGCACAAGTCATTTTGCTTCTTCCATGGTGTTGGTGAAGTAGAAGGATGGCACATTGAGGATGTGCATTGACTTCGAGGCCCTGAACAAGAAGACCCTAAAGAACAAGTACCCCATACCCAGGGTCGATGAGTTGATGGATGAGTTGAGAGGAGCCCAGTTCTTCTCAAAGATTGATTTGAGATCTGGGTACCATCAGATTCGTGTGAGGGAACAGGACATTCCCAAGACCGCCTTCAGGTGTCACTATGGGCACTTTGAGTTTTTGGTGATGCCTTTCGGGCTACCCAACACCCCAACTACATTCCAGTCTTGCATGAATCACATCTGCCACAGTCGCTTGAGGAAGTTTGTGTTGGTATTCTTTGATGATATCCTCATCTACAGCAGGACATAGGAGGAGCATCTCCAGCACATTGAGACAGTACTGCGCATCTTGGAGGAGCAGCAGTTCTATGCCAAACTCTCCAAATGTGAGTTCGGGTTGAAGGAGATGTTATACTTGGGACATATCATAGGAGTGGATGGAGTGACGGTCCACGAGGAGAAGATCAGGGCCATCAGAGATTGGCCGGAGCCGAGAAACGTGACGGAACTTTGACGATTCATTGGTATTTGTACTTACTAGTGGAAGTTCGTCAAGAGTTTCTCACAACTTGCTGCACCCCTGATAGATTTGATGAGGAAGGGGGCATTCAGTTGGTCGGATACAGCGCAACGAGCCTTTGACAGGCTCAAGGAGGTTATGAGCAGCTACTCAGTGCTTGCATTGCCATATTTTACGCAGCCATTTGTTTTGGAGTGTGATGCGTCGGGAGAGGGGATCGACGCAGTGTTGATGCAGGAGGTCACCCTATAGCCTTTGAGAGCTGAAAGCTCCTTCCACACGAGAGGTTGTATTCTATATATGACAAGGAGATGGTGGCCATCATTCATGCATTGGCTAAGTACCAGCAGTATTTGGTGGGTAAAAGGTTCAGGGTGAGGACTGATCACAACAACCTCAATTTCTTTTTGGAGCAGAAGCAGCTAAAGGAGAGGCAACAGAAGTGGATCAGCAAGATCCAAGCATATGACTTTGACATAGAGTATGTCAAGGGTAAGAACGACATGGTAGCAGATGCCCTTTCACGTAGGCCAGCTACGTTGTCTCTGATGAGTTTGGACGTAGACTGGAGGGCTCGACTCTTAGTAGAGTACTCCAAGGACATATTTGCATGTGAGGTACTGGATGGGTAGGTGGCGGATGACAGGTACAGGGTGGTCAATGAGATCATCTACTATAGGGACCGGATCTTCTTGATTGAGGGGTCTCAGCTCAGGAAGAAGATACTTCAGGCGTCACATGATTCACCATTGGCAGGTCATCAGGGGTTTACCAAAACCTACAGGGCCATTAGAGAGATGTTCTCATGGAAGGGCCTCAAGGAGGATGTACTCCAGCATGTCTGGGAGTACGATGTTTGCTAGAGGAACAAGGGGGAGATGAACCATCCAACAAGACTATTGCAACCTCTTCCCATTCCGGAGGGGAAATGGGAGTGTATTACGATGGACTTCATCACAGGGTTGCCCATGCTACAGGGCAAGGATTGCATCTTTGTCGTCGTTGATCGGCTGAAAAAATACTCACACTTTTTTGCCATATCCGCACACTACACAGCAGCGCACGTGGCCGAGTTGTTCTTTAGAGAGATTTTCAGGTTACATGGTCTTCCCAAGATCCTCACCAGTGATAGGGACAGCCGTTTCATGGGCGGATTTTGGCAGGAGCTTTTCCGATTGGTGGGGATGGAGTTTGATACCTAGTACCAGTTATCACCCATAGATGGACGGGCAGACAGAGATAGTTAACAAGTGGTTGGAGGGCTACTTGCGTAACTATGTCAGTGGGCAGGAGGGAGCATGGCTGAAGTGGCTGCATCTGGGAGTGTACTACTACAACACTACTCATCACATGTCCATCGGTATGTCACCATTTTATGCTTTGTATGGGTACCATCCTTTATCTTTTGCTGACGTGATGTTTGGTGCTAGCAAGGCTCCAATAGCCAAGATTTGGATCCAAGAAAGTTAGGATATTCTCCGAGCTCTCAAAGATAATATGGCTACAACGTAGAACCAGCTGAAGTTGTATGCTGACAGGGGTTAGGTGGAGAGACAGTTTGAGGTAGGGGACTTGGTCTACCTACGATTACATCCATACCGACAATCGTCACTGAAGAAGAAGGGGGCTGAGAACCTCAAGCCTCGCTTTTATGGGCCATACAGGGTGATACACAGGATTGGACAGGTTGCATATGAGTTGGAGCTACCCCAAGGCAACAAGATTCATAACATTTTTCTTGTATCGTGCATGAAGAATGCATTGGGGCAGCATGTGACGGTGACATATCTGCTACCACCCATGGATGAATAGGGGCATTTGGTGTTGCAGCCAGAGGCTATTATTGATACCAGGGAGAGGCGGCTGTGGAGCAGGTCAGTCTGGGAATTCTTGGTGAGGTGGAAGAATTTACCGGATGAGGATGCCACTTGGGAGAGTGAGAAGATCTTGCAGCATCCATCACTTTAGTTGCTTGAGGACAAGCAACATTTTGCCGGGGGAGACTGTAATATTCCTAATTAGCCATGACTAATTGGAATATTTGATTTTTCTCAATTTTGCCTTCTATAGCTAATTATAAATAAAAAGGTGAGGAGAGGGGGACATACTCACTTCATGAATAAAGACACTCCCTAGTAGCACAACATTGTAACTTAAAAGGTGAGACATGGGGGGCCAAAGAACCATGTAGAGGAGGGGCCCACGTGGACACTTGGAGTGACTGCGCAGATGGTGAGAAACACGTGGCAAGAGGAAAGCTACGTTGGAGGAGGTGAGCCTTGGGATTAAGAGAGGCCAATGCTATAAAGGAGAGAGGAGCGTCCTCATTTTGGCATTCGATTATGTGCATTTGAGCTAGTCACTTCGACTTAGAGCACGTTGGCTGTTTAGCTAGTCTGCAACACTGTTTAGTGCATTGAGTGTCTCCGTTCAGAGATCTCACCCTTAGCCCCGAGGGACTTCGAGTGCCTGCTCGGGCAAGGTATTTCCATCAGTATTTTTGCAGTAGTTTCATCAGCATTTTGGCAGGAGGATTGAGCATCTTGGATGACTGCGTAGTCTTGAGAGGGATGACGCTGTTCTTTATGGCCGGAGTTCTAGATTGAGGTTTGCAGGTGCATTTGTGCTGGGAGGTTGAGCAGGGAATCAGCTCTTGCATATTGGAGGATTTTGGCTGAGTTTCAAGTAGAGTTGTGGTGGGTTTATTCCAGTGGCAGCACAGAGCCTTGAGGGATTGCGTGGGTCCTCAAGGGGGTGATTTTCGGGGGTCGACCATTTCAGAAAAGCTTTCCGGGTTTTTTCTGGGTTTTCTGAGTAGAATCTGATTCCAGAGTTTTAGCATTTTCTGAGGAGGGGAACAGCCCCAAATCCTCATTTGATTTCTAGCAGCAGCAACACGGAAGTTCTCCAGCAACTTGGATGCAGTTGAAAGAGGGGCCATTCCTTTGCTATTTTCAGTGTATTTCTTCACTTGCCTTGTGCAAGTCGAGGTGCCATCTTTTTTATCACCTCCTGTACTCATTCTATTACTCAGTATAATAAAATGGCTTAGCATTTCTCTCTGCATTTCTTGAGTATCTGCTTATGGTTATATTGTTATATGTTGCACCATTGTTATTTTTATCTCTTTGAGCTTCCCAGCTACTATACCACTCGTGTCTTTTCTCCTATACTCTTAGACAGAGTCTAGAAAGGGCCAGGTAGCCTCTAGATCTCGTCCTCTTTTCAAAGGCGACATATCTGGTAAATGCCCTCCCAATCCATCTCTGGTTGGAGTTTGCTTGTGTTTGAGGAATATTCCTGACAAGGGATATTACAGATACAACTCACCCCTAGCAGGGCACCCTCAGTACTTAAACACATATAAACAAATCAAGGAGAGGTTCACATGGAAGGGCCTCGAGATAGATGTGTTGAGATTTGTGAGAGAATGTAGTGTCTAAAAACAAAACAAAGCAAAGCATACTCACTTGATAGGGTTGCTTCAGTCGCTTCGCATCCCGTAGAAAAAAGGGGAAAACCTTTCCATGGATTTCATTGTGGGATTGCCCCAGGTGTAGGGGAAGGACAATATTTATGTGGTGGTGGACAAACTCATGATTTTTTTGCACACTTCTTCACCTACCTTCCAAATATTGAGTAGCACCTGTGGCAGAGTTGTTCTTTGGAGAGGCACTCAGATTGCATGGGATATCGAAAATCAATTTGAGTGACAGGAATAACAAGTTCATGGGAGGATTTCTAGCAGGAGTTGTTCATATTAGTTGGCACGAAGTCAACACCTAATACTAGCTACCACCCACATATTATTGGCAAAACCAAGATAATGAATAAATGCTTGGAAGGTTGTCTCAAAAATATGTATCTGGCTAGCAAAAAGCATGGGTAAGGTGGTTACACCTGGGAGAGCATTGTTATAACACCACTTACCACATGTCAATTGTAATGACACCCTTCAAATCCTTGTATGGATATGAGGCTCCAATAACTGTGGATCATGTATTTAGGAATAGTCAAGAGACAAAGTTTCCTCATTGTTGGAAGAGTATAAGTTTGTCATCTAAAGGAGGGCCAGGTTATATTCACTTGTAGGTGTTGAGTTTATTATTACTACGGGGTTGTGTTCGTGGCAAAAAGAGGGATGAGTTTGTTGATTCTAAGGCCTAATTCTACATTAATTTAGTGAGATGAGTTCAATCATGTCTGCTAGTTGAGTTAGGGTTTTTCCAAAGGGGTTAAGTGTCACTCAGACCTTAGTATAAATACCATTCATAAATAGATTGAAAATATCTTTGTTGAATCGTGACTTTGACATCCTTGTTGCTGAGAACATTGAATTGAGGAGGCTATTAATTTACCATGGTTTGGACTAAGATGTTTGTGCGTCAATATCCTCTTGGGAAGAGAACCAAGTTCACTAATTGAGAGTCATTTGAGCTACTACAACCATCATTCATTCTCATGTTGAGCACGTGTTATAGAGATTGAGGATCCTTTTAGCTGATAGTCCAATCCTTCTCATGTAGATGAGTGTCCAAGCATATTGTTGTGGGGTCACTTACAGTTATGTTGATATATATATAACGTGTTAGAGAGACTAAGGATCTTTTTAACTGATAGTATGATCCTTCTCTTGTAGATGAGTTTCCAAGCATATTGTTGTGGGGTCACTTACAGTCATGTTGATATGTGTTCATATATTTTAAAATAAAATGAAAAAAGAACACCTATATCCATGTGTATGCAAATTGTTCAACAAAACTCCTCAATGACAAAATAAACAAAACTCAAAATTTTCAATGGGAATTCTGAGATATTCCTAAAGGGGTATCTTATAGTGGTATCAAAGCATGGCCTTAGACAATTATGTGGTTTGAAGGGAAGACATTAGTAGAGGATTGATGAGCTAAGGCGGGGGAAGTATTTTTCAAACATAAATCATTGTTCGAGCTACCATCATATTTGAGTTCAAGAGTAGGGTATCTTGAAGACGACTTTCATTTATCATTGTGTACACTATGAGCTCTTGGTTTTGCTAGTTGGGTTAACCAATGCACCCAAAACATTTCAGTCATGCATGAACCATGTGTTGAATAAATAGTTGTGAAAGTACTTGTTGGTTTTCTTTAACAACATTCTCATCTATAGCAAAATTTGGAAGGATCGCCTCAGGCATTTCGACGAAGTGTTGGGAATTTTGGAGGGATAGGATTTCTATGCAAATGAGTCCAAGTGCGAGCTCGATATAACTAGGATGCTCTATTTGGGGCATGTAATTGGGGAGAGCGGGGTTGGGGTGCACCACAAGAATATTAAGGCAATCATTGAGTGGCATACCCTAAAGAATGTAGTTGAAATGAAGAGCTTCTTTAGCCTTTGCACAGATTTCAGGAAGTTTGTTAAGGGGTTCTTGTAGTTGACAACACCTCTTACAAACCTCACAAAGAACGAAGCTTTCAGTTGGTTTGATAAATCACAGGAAACCTTTGAGAAAATGAAACAAGTAATGTGTTCATGCCCTACGTTGGCACTACAAGACTTCACTCAACCATTCATGCTTGAGCGTGGCGTTTCGGGTATAGGGATAGAAGCAGTGTTGATGCAGAATCACCACCCCATTGTGTTTGACAGTCACAAACTCAAGGATTATGAGTGATATTATTCTATATATGATAAAGAGATGTTGGTCATTATGCATGCGCTAACCAAGTTCAGGCGGTAGCTATTGGGGAACAAGTTTAAAGTGAAGACAAATCATAACAACCTACGGTTCCTCATGGAGAAGAAGAAGTTGAGCGAAAGGAATCAAAAGTGGATCAACAAGATCCAGGCATATGATATTAAGATTGAGTATGTGAAGGGAAAGAATAATGTGGTAACAAATTCCCTTTCCAAAATGCCATCCACCCTCTCTCTTATGGAGATTTCAAGTGACTGGAAAACTCTCTTGCTAGTGGATTCTTCCAAAAACAAATTTGCTTGTGAGATGCTCAATGGGCTAATCCAGGATGATATGTACCATGTTGTTGATGATGTTATTTATTACAAATACCACATTTACCTGGCACTAGAGTCTCGACTCAAGGAGAAGATTATGAAGGAAACATACAACTCACCCCTAGCAGCTCACCCTCGGTACTTAAACACATATAAACAGATCAAGGAGACGTTCACATGGAAGGGCCTCGAGATAGACGTGTTGAGATTTGTGAGAGAATGTAGTGTCTAAAAACAAAACAAAGTAGAGCATACTCACTTGATAGGGTTCTTTCAGTTACTTCCCATCCCGTAGCAAAAAGGGGAAAGCCTTTCCATGGATTTCATCGTGGGATTGCCCCAGGTGTAGGGGAAGGACAATATTTATGTGGTGGTGGACAAACTCCTAATTTTTTTGCACACTTCTTCACCTACCTTCCAAATATTAAGTAGCACCTGTGGCAGAGTTGTTCTTGGAGAGGCACTCAGATTGCATGGGCTATCGAAAATCAATGTGAGTGACAGCGATAACAGGTTCATGGGAGGATTTCTAGTAGGATTTGTTCATATCAGTTGGCACGAAGTTAACACCTAATACTAGCTACCACCCACATATTGTTGGAAAAACCAAGAAAATGAATAAATGGCTAGAAGATTGTCCCAACAATATGTATCTGGCTAGCAGAAAGCATGGGTAAAGAGGTTACACTTGGGAGAGCATTGTTATAACACCACTTACCACATGTCAATTGTAATGACACCCTTCAAATCCTTGTATGGATATGAAGCTCCATTATCTGTGGATCGGTTATTTGGGGATATTCAAGCTCCTTTGGCTAAGAGACAGAGTTTCCTCATTTTTTAAATAGTATAAGTTTGTCATCTAAAGGAGGGCCAGGTTATATTCGTCTGCAGGGATTGAGTTTACTATTACCACAGGGTTGTGTTCGTGGCAAAAAGAGGGATGAGTTTGTTGATTTTGAGGCCTATTTCTAAATTAATTTGGTGAGATGAGTTCAATCATGTCTGCTAGTTGAGTTAGGGTTTTTCCAAAGGGGTAAAGTGTCACTCAGACCTTAGTATAAATACCATTCATAAATAGATTGAAAATATCTTTGTTGAACCGTGACTTTGACATCCTTGTTGCTGAGAACATTGCATTGAGGGGGCTATTAATTTACCATGGTTTGGACTAAGATGTTTGTGGGTCAATATCCTCTTGGGAAGAGGACCAAGTTCACTAATTGAGAGTCATTTGAGCTACTACAACCATCATTCATTCTCATGTTGAGCACGTGTTAGAGAGATTGAGGATCCTTTTAGCTGATAGTCCAATCCTTCTCATGTAGATGAGTTTCCAAGCATATTGTTGTGGGGTCACTTACAGTCATGTTGATATATATATAACGTGTTAGAGAGACTAAGGATCTTTTTAACTGATAGTATGATCCTTCTCTTGTAGATGAGTTTCCAAGCATATTGTTGTGGGGTCACTTACAGTCATGTTGATATGTGTTCATATATTTTAAAATAAAATGAAAAAAGAACACCTACATCCATGTGTATGCAAATTGTTCAACAAAACTCCTCAATGACAAAATAAACAAAACTCAAAATTTTCAATGGGAATTCTGAGATATTCCTAAAGGGGTATCTTATAGTGGTATCAAAGCATGGCCTTAGACAATTATGTGGTTTGAAGGGAAGACATTAGTAGAGGATTGACGAGCTAAGGGGGGGAAAGTATTTTTCAAACATAAATCATTGTTCGAGCTACCATCATATTTGAGTTCAAGAGTAGGGTATCTTGAAGACAACTTTCATTTATTATTGTCTACACTATGAGCTCTTGGTTATGCTAGTTGGGTTAACCAATGCACCCACAACATTTCATTGATGCATGAACCATGTGTTCAATAAATAGTTGTGAAAGTACTTGTTTGTTTTCTTTAACGACATTCTCGTCGACAGCGAAATTTGGAAGGATCGCCTCAGGCATTTCGACAAAGTGTTGGGAATTTTGGAGGGATAGGATTTCTATGCAAATGAGTCCAAGTGAGAGCTGGATATAACAAGGATGCTCTATTTGGGGCATGTAATTGGGGAGAGCGGGGTTCGTGTGCACCAAGAGAATATTAGGGCAGTCATTGAGTGGCATACCCTAAAGAATGTAATTGAAATGTGGACCTTCCTTAGCCTTTGCACATATTACAGGAAGTTTGTTAAGGGGTTCTCGTAATTGACAACACCTCTTACAAAACTCACAAAGAAGGAAGCTTTCAGTTGGTTTGATAAGTCACAGGAAACCTTTGAGAAAATGAAGCAGGTAATGAGTTCATGCCCTGTGTTGGCACTACAAGACTTCACTCAGCCATTCATGCTTGAGATTGACGTTTCGGGTATAGGGATAGAAGTAGTGTTATTGCAGAATCACCACCCCATTGTGTTTGACAGTCACAAACTCAAGGATTATGAGTGATATTATTCTATATATTATAAAGAGATGTTGGTCATTATGCATGCACTAACCAAGTTCAAGCGGTAGCTATTGGGGAACAAGTTTAAAGTGAAGACAAATCATAACAACCTACGGTTCCTCATGGAGAAGAAGAAGTTGAGCGAAAGGCAACAGAAGTGGATCAACAAGCTCCGGGCATATGATATTAAGATTGAGTATGTGAAGGGAAAGAACAATGTGTTAACAAATTCCCTTTCCAAAATGCCATCCACCCTCTCTCTTATGGAGATTTCAGGTGACTAGAAAACTCTCTTGCTAGTGGAGTATTCCAAAAACAAATTTGCTTGCGAGATCCTCAATGGGCTAATCCAGGATGATATGTACCATGTCATTGATGATGTTATTTATTACAAATACCACATTTACCTGGTACAAGAGTCTCGACTCAAGGAGAAGATTATGAAGGAAACATACAACTCACCCCTAGCAGGGCACCCTCGGTACTTAAACACATGTAAACAGATCAAGGAGAGGTTCACATGGAAGGGCCTCGAGATAGATGTGTTAAGATTTGTGAGAGAATGTAGTGTCTACAAACAAAACAAAGTAGAGCATACTCACTTGATAGGGTTGCTTCAGTCGCTTCCCATCTTGTAGCAAAAAGGGGAAAGCCCTCCCATGGATTTCATCATGGGATTGCCCTAGGTGTAGGGGAAGGACAATATTTATGTGGTGGTGGACAATCTCATGATTTGTTTGCACACTTCTTCTCCTACCTTCCAAATATTAAGTAGCACCTGTGGCAGAGTTGTTCTTTGGAGAGGCACTTAGATTGCATGGGCTATCGAAGATCAATGTGAGTGACAGGGATAATAGGTTCATGGGAGGATTTCTAGTAGGAGTTGTTCATATTAGTTGGCACGAAGTTAACACCTAATACTAGCTACCACCTACATATTGTTGGAAAAACCAAGATAATGAATAAATGGCTAGAATGTTGTCTCAAAAATATGTCTCTGGTTAGCAGAAAGCATGGGTAAAGTGGTTACAGAGTTTCCTCATTGTTGGAAGAGTATAAGTTTGTCTTCTAAAGGAGGGTCAGGTTATATTCACCTGCAGGGGTTGAGTTTACTATTACCACAGGGTTGTGTTCATGGCAAAAAGAGGGATGAGTTTGTTGATTCTAAGGCCTAATTCTACATTAATTTGGTGAGACGAGTTCAATCATGTCTGCTAGTTGAGTTAGGGTTTTTCCAAAGGGGTCAAGTGTCACTCAGACCTTAGTATAAATACCATTCATAAATAGATTGAAATTTTTTTTGTTGAACCGTGACTTTGACATCCTTGTTGCTGAGAACATTGCATTGAGGAGGCTATTAATTTACCATGGTTTGGACTAAGATGTTTGTGCATCAATATCCTCTCGGGAAGAGGACCAAGTTCACTAATTGAGAGTCATTTGAGCTGCTAAAACCATCATTCATTCTCATGTTGACCACGTGTTAGAGAGATTGAGGATCTTTTTAGCTGATAGTCCAATCCTTGTCTTGTAGATGAGTGTCCAAGCATATTGTTGTGGGGTCACTTACAATCATGTTGATATATATACATATATATATATATATATAGATATATATAACGTGTTAGAGAGACTAAGGATCTTTTTAACTGATAGTATGATCCTTCTCTTGTAGATGAGTTTCCAAGCATATTGTTGTGGGGTCACTTACAGTCATGTTGATATGTGTTCATATATTTCAAAATAAAATGAAAAAAAAAAACACCTACATTCAATTGTTCAACAAAACTCCTCAATGAAAAAATAAACAAAACTCAAAATTTTCAATGGGAATTCTGAGATATTCCTAAAGGGGTATCTTATAGTGGTATCAAAGCATGGCCTTAGACAATTATGTAGTTTGAAGGGCAGACATTAGTAGAGGATTGATGAGCTAAGGGGGGGAAAGTATTTTTCAAACATAAATCATTGCTCGTGCTACCATCATATTTGAGTTCAAGAGTAGGGTATCTTGAAGACGACTTTCATTTATCACTGTCTACACTATGAGCTCTTGGTTATGCTAGTTGGGTTAACTAATGCACCCTGAAAATTTCAGTGATGCATGAACCATGTGTTCAACAAATAGTTGTGAAAGTACTTGTTGGTTTTCTTTAACGACATTCTTGTGTACAACAAAATTTGGAAGGACCGCCTCAGGCATTTCGACGAAGTGTTGGGAATTTTGGAGGGATAGGATTTCTATGCAAATGAGTCCAAGTGCAAGCTAGATATAACTAAGATGCTCTATTTGGGGCATGTAATTGGGGAGAGCGGGGTTCGGGTGCACCAAGAGAATATCAGGGCAATCATTGAGTGGCATACCCTAAAGAATGTAGTTGAAATGAAGAGCTTCTTTAGCCTTTGCACATATTACAGGAAGTTCGTTAAGGGGTTCTCGTAGTTGACAACACCTCTTACAAACCTCACAAAGAAGGAAGCTTTCAGTTGGTTTGATAAGTCACAGGAAACCTTTGAGAAAATGAAGCAGGTAATGAGTTCATGCCCTGTGTTGGCACTACAAGACTTCACTCAGCCATTCATGCTTGAGTGTGACATTTCAAGTATAGGGATAGAAGCAATGTTAATGCATAATCACCACCCCATTATGTTTGACAGTCACAAACTCAAGGATTATGAGTGATATTATTCTATATATGATAAAGAGATGTTGGTCATTATGCATGCACTAACCAAGTTCAAGTGGTAGCTATTGGGGAACAAGTTTAAAGTGAAGACCAATCATAACAACCTACAGTTCCTCATGGAGAAGAAGAAGTTGAGCGAAAGGCAACAGAAGTGGATCAACAAGCTCCGAGCATATGATATTAAGATTGAGTATGTGAAGGGAAAGAACAATGTGGTAACAAATTCCCTTTCCAAAATGCCATCCACCCTCTCTCTTATGGAGATTTCAGGTGACTGGAAAACTCTCTTGCTAGTGGAGTATTCCAAAAACAAATTTGCTTGCGAGATCCTCAATGGGCTAATCCAGGATGATATGTACCATGTCGTTGATGATGTTATTTATTACAAATACCACATTTACCTGGTACTAGAGTCTCGACTCAAGGAGAAGATTATGAAGGAGACATACAACTCACCCCTAGTAGGGCACCCTCGGTACTTAAACACATATAAACAGATCAAGGAGAGGTTCACATGGAAGGACCTTGAGATAGATGTGTTGAGATTTGTGGGAGAATGTAGTGTCTACAAACAAAACAAAGCAGAGAATACTCACTTGATAGGGTTGCTTTAGTCGCTTCCCGTCCCGTAGCAAAAAGAGGAAAGCCTTTCCATGGATTTCATCGTGGCATTGCCCCAGGTGTAGGGGAAGGACAAATTTATGTGATGGTGGACAAACTCATGATTTTTTTGCACACTTCTTCACCTACCTTCCAAATATTAATTAGTACCTATGGCAGAGTTGTTCTTTGGAGTGGCGCTCAGATCGCATGGGCTACCAAAAATCAATGTGAGTGAAAGGGATAACAGGTTCATGGGAGGATTTCTAGTAGGAGTTGTTCATATTAGTTGGCACGAATTTAACACCTAATACTAGCTACCACCCACATATTGTTGGAAAAATCAAGATAATGAATAAATGACTGGAAGGTTGTCTCAAAAATATGTATCTGGCTAGCAGAAAGCATGGGTAAAGTGGTTACACTTGGGAGAGCATTGTTATAACACCACTTACCACATGTCAATTGTAATGACACCCTTCAAATCCTTGTATGGATATGAAGCTCCAATATCTGTGGATCAGGTATTTGGGAATAGTCAAGCTCCTCTAGCTAAGGATTGGGTTTCGGAGAGTCAGGACATACTATAGGTCCTCAAAGACAATTTGTAGATGGCTCGAAACCAACTGAAAATCTATGCATACAAGCATCGAATAGAGCGTAGGTTTGAGGTTTGGGACTAGGTGTATCTTTGCATGTAGCCCTATAAGCAATCATTGCTAAAAAAGAATGGGGCAAAGGATTTTAAACCTAGATTCTATGGAGCTTACTAAATAGTGAGACGTGTAGGGGAAGTGGCCTATGAGCTAGAGCTCCCAAAGGGGTGTAAAAGTCACGATGTTTTCAATGTCTCTTGCCTCAAAAAGGCTTGGGACAACATGTAATCACTTCTACAAATATTCCACCATTAAACAAGAAAGGGGTGTTTATTCTAGTTTCAAAGGAAATTCTAGAGGTAAGGGAGCAAAAGCTAAGAAATGAGATGATTAAGGAGTACCTAGTGAAGTAGAAAGATTTGCTAATTGAAGATGCCATGTGGGAACAGGAATAGGTGCTCCAACATCCAAGGCTAAAGTTGCTGAGGACAAGCAATCTTAGGCGAGGGGGACTGTAATGTCCCCATCCACATAAGAGACATAAGGAAGGGGATCTTTTAGCCTAGTAAGGTCCCTATAAGTTAGGATGGGAAAAATTAATCAAGGGAACATTATTTTCCTAGGAGAAAACATTACAAAAGCTAAAGTAGTGAAAAGAAAGATATGGGTCATAGGCTAATGAAAAGTCACTTTTAAATTATAAAGTGAGAAAACCCACTAAGGTGACTTTATTGAAATAAAAGGGTCAAAAGGTGGAAAAAGTGGAAAATGAGTTATAAAAGAGGGAAATTGAGGGGTCTCTCCTCATTTTTGAATTTGCTCACCTGAGAAAATGATTCTGGAGAACTCTTGAGGAATATTTTAGGGTTTTTGGAAACCCTCATTCTAGTTTTCTAGTTTCGGTGTTGAACTATACACCCTAGCTAGTTCGAGAGAAAGGTCACTCAAATTTCCCCATTTGCTTCAAAGGAGAAAAGATGGTAGAGATGGAGAAAATATTCAAAGTTATCAGTAGATTTTAAGCTCTGAATTTGTGCATCCTATAAATATTCTTTCAAGTGGAGTTACTAAGCCAAATATGGAGCCAAATTGTTGAGGAAAAGGGGGTCTAGTTGTCACTACTAAAGTTATTGTAATATATCTGATAAGGGACGAGTTGTTGGTTAAGAGACATAGTTTCCTCATTACTGTTGAGGCTGAGTATGTCTTCCAAAGGAGGGTTGAGTTATATTCACTTGTAGGGGTCAAGTTTATTATTACTAATGGGTTGTGTTTGTAGCAAAAAGAGGGATGAGTTTTTTGATTCTAAGGGCATATTTTTCATTCTGTTGGTGGGACAAGTTCAGTTTTGTATGATGGTCAAGTTGGGGTTTTTCTAAAGGGGTCGAGTGCCACTCAAACCTGAGTATAAATACCACTCATAAATAGGGTAAAAATATATTTGTTGAACCATGAATTTGACATCCTTATGACTAAGAACACTGTATTGAGGGGGTTGTTAATTTATTGTGGATTGGACCAAGTTGTTCATGGGTCAATATCCTCTTGGGAAGAGGATTTAGTTCATTGTTTGAGAGTCATTTGAGTAGCTACAACCATCATTCATTCTCATGTTGAGTATGTATTGGAGAGACTAAGGATCCTTTCAGTTGATAGTCTAGTCATTCTCTTGTAGATGAGTTTCAAAGCATATTGTTATGGGGTCCTTATAGCCACATTGATCTCTCTCTCTCTCTCTCTCTCTCTCTCTCTCTATATATATATATATATATATAGTATTAGTGCCATAACTCATTGTATATCTTCTATTATTGTTGGGATTCCATTATTTTATTTATTTGTTTTTAAACAAGGTTGGGTAGTTGATATATTACCAAAAGCTGTGTTGGAGAAAGCTCCTCTTACAATCGACTATAGCATGGTAGTAAACTGAGCAATGAGATGGGAGAGTAGTCCCATCTCCTATGTTTGAGTTCAAAATTTCATGAATTTTTATGAACATTCTTGAATACTGCCTAACAAACTGACCTACTAGGAACGTAAATTTACGAATCATATATTCACTGTAACTTCTTCATGGCTTGTAGACTGATTGTTCCTGAGTTGGCTTGTTCTTCTTGTCGTAATTGACCGAGTTCTCCCCTTCATTGCTCATTGTGTTATTTTTGTAGTATGCCACTGCTTCTTCTAGATTCTTGCATTTGGTTTTTAGATCCATGATCTCTTCTTTCTGCATCACCATGCTTCCTTCACTGTTGCTGTCCACACTTCTTTTGTTCTGTGCTTTCCTGACTGCTATTCTGAATGTGACATAATAGAACTGAGGTCGAGTTTTGCTTAATGCCTTCCATGGGAGCGCTACTCCTTTATATTCTCCAATCTCCAATTGGCGCTTCATTGGCCATCGAAGTATCGGCCCATCGCATATCGACACATCCATTCCCTGCCAGCTCTCTGATCCGACAGTCCATACTTCATCGCATTTCCCTGCTTCGCTCTGATCTCTGTCATCCATTACTCCATGAATCTAGCTCTCCGTCGTTGATTTGATTTTAGATCCGACAGTAGTGACTTCACCTGGTCAACAAAATGATCTGCGATCCTCCACCATTGATCATCATCACTGGATCCAACGGCTGACAGTGATTTCAGGTGGACCACTTGCACGGTGGTTACCCACCTGAAAAGCTGTTTTTTTCCTCTCTCCTCCGTTGCTACGTGTCAAGCAGTTAATTGAATCGAGTGCCCAATCCGAATTCCCACTTACTACTTTTTTCTCACCCGAAATACCATTTCCTGTATAAAAACCACCTTTTCGTTGGATATCTTCAATGTGCCTTCCCCATTCGATGACCGTTAGATTTGTCGATCTATCGATCGGACGGCTCTCGCTCCCCTTTAACAATCTGTCGATGCAATATGAATCTCCACTTCATGTGAATTAATTCACAGAGAGGTAGGGAAGGTAATAGATTTGCGTGAAGGGCTTGGAGAGGGCGATGACCCTGATCGCTGAACTGGGGAGCAAAGAAACTCTACGTTAGCACAAATTTGCATGAAAAGCTTGCTTGAAATATTCGATTTCCTTCTGCTTTTATAGCATTTCTGAGCACTCCAGTGACTGCCTTCGATGGGGTGGTCTGCAGCATGATTCTTGTAACCAAGATTGTAGTCTTGCTGCCTTCCTATACTCATGCGAATTTCTGAACTACTGAGTTATTTCCATTGCATTCTCGTGACTTTCTACCTTTGTTTGTAGTGGAGTGTCCTTTGATAATTTTTGACTATTGATTTATTTTTTGTTTCTTTTATCATTGTGCTTTGTTACTTATTTTTGTGGATCCTCATACTTATGATCTTTTGCTGATTATTATGGGACTGAGTTGTGATATTCCTCCTGATTTTCATGAATATTCCCTTCAATTTTTTCCACTACTTGATTTGCATAATAATCTACCTGTTGATTATGTGTTCTCAAGACATGTCTGAAGATTACATCGCCAGAGTCTTCAAGGTTCTTCCTGATTCTTTTGAGAATTATGTTCATGAACTCATTACTTGGGCTTTTATTTCGTGCCATTGCCTCTATTATTATGGCTGAGTCTCCTATTATTATAGGATTTTGTATTTCTCTTTTTTTTATCATTCTTGATCCCATCAACAGGTTGTATGCTTCAACCTTATTATTTGAGATTTGTCCAAGTCCCCATTCATATGTGACAATTTCTCTCCCATTAGGATCAAGGATTAATCCCCCTGCCCCTGCCTTTCCCGGATTATGCTTTGAGGCCCCATCAAAGTAGAGGCAGTATCTGTTCTGATTTTTTTTCCAAATTTCTAGTTCCTCTTCACTCATTCTTATTTTCCAAATATTTCCTGAGTTTGCTTTCCTCTATCCTTTTTGTCCATTGTTATTTATTATGGCTTTGCTGAGCCAATCTCGCTCTTCTTGTTGTAGAATGTTGTGATCTGTTGGTGTTGTACCTTTAATGTTGAGGATTTCAGAAGTTAATCCCCACGTTTTTTTTATAAAGGTTTCCCTATTCTTGGAGTTTGGTTTTTGAAAATGCACTTATTTCTTGTCAACCAAATTTGCCAGCATAGTACTGTTGGGATGCATTTCCATATTCTTTGAATAGTGACTTTCTTCTTTGTTGTATATGCATAGGCCTTCTCTAGTGTTTGTTGAAAATCCGGCAATGACTTTTCAAAATTTATTCTTATTTCCAAGGGGCTTATAAGCTATTGCCAACATTCTTTGGAAAAAATGCATTCTTGAAATAAATGTTGACTGTTTTCTTCAGCCTGTTGGCATAATGGACATCTTGATGGACCTTGGAAACCTTTTTTTTTTAAGTTTTCACTAGTTAATACCTTCCCTTTTAAAAGTGTCCAGAAGAACATTTTGATCATAGGCAAGCTTTCAGATTTCCAGGCTATTTTCCAAGGGTCCCAATCTTGTTTTTTTTTTTACATAATCAGTTGTTGTTTGTATTCCAAAAAAATATTGGGGAGGCTAAGCTCCATTGTTACAAGGCATTATGCCCGGGAAGTAAAGTAAGGAAATATTACAGGGAGGACAAAATTCCTCTTTGCTTCTGTCATTCTTGACTTTTGGAAAACCTGAACTAGTATAGATTCTAATAAACTGAAACAGTAAGAAACATAATTTGCAAGTCATGCTTAGTCAATGTTTATATGACTGATTTGGTGGGCTGTAGATTCTTCAGGATTGCCTTCAACACCTGCATTCCTTAAATTTGAAGAGCTGGTGCTGGGAGTGTTACTTTTTTCCATGATGAACTTCAGAATGTCAATGGACTCTTGGACATGACTGCATCTATTTGAAAGATCATTGAACTGCTCCTGAAGGGAAGAAACTCTATGAAGAAAGAGATTGAGGTTGACCTCATGCTTCTCCTTAGTGATTTGGGCATGGGTGTCGATTTTGGTGTCCAAAATCTTCTGGTGAGCTCGGATTTGCTCCAATTTTGCCTGTAGATCGGCACAGTGTAAGCAGTCCTCATTTCTCGCCATTGCGTATGGCCAATCTGAATTCTCCGTGCGCAGTAAGGTCAGTGTGCTGCAAGAATGTTGTTCCAAAGAGCCTAGGAAGAAGAAACTTGGAGGAGGATTAACAGAAATGAGGGAAGGGGAACGAAGGCTCAGAGTAGCAGAAGATCGGCCGAGAGCAAACGACGGATGGAGCGGATGCAGCTAGGGAAAGGAGGAGTTGCGATTCTGAGAGAAGAAGAGCGTGATTATGTAGGCAGGCTCTGATAAGGGGATAAGGAAGAATGGGGAGGGAGTCACGGGAAAATTGAGAGATAGATCACGGGAGAGGAATGAGAGAAATAGAGCACCTTGGGTGATGGGACAGAAGAGAGATTGGCGAATCATTTTCAGAGATATGGTGGTAGATTCATCATAATGGTGGATTTCAATGTAGATTTTTGCAGCGACCAGGATCTGATTCCGCTTGAGGATGCTGCGAGCAACAGTGAAAAAGTACCCAATATTATTAATAAATTTAGCAGCCGGTCTGAGTATTGATTTGCTTCTGATCATGGCAGATAATTGTGAGATTCGATGGAGTTGCATAGGAGACTGCCTATGGATCTAGTGCAGGCTCTATTGGCACAAGTGTCGGCCTCCTTGTTGAGGGATCGAAGAACATGGAAGAAACGGATATCTATCATTTTCTGGGTAAGAACTTGACACCGATTGATAGTTTGTTGCAGGAGCACATTGGAGGCGCTCTGGTTGTAAACCATTAGACTTATGATGGCGGCCGAGTCTCCAAGGACCATTGCAGTGTTTATGCCAAGATTTTGAAGCTGAATGAGCCCTTGGTATAGTGCGAGAGCTTCAACCCTGTTATTGGAGAGGGGACCTAATCCCCATTCATAAGTCATTTTGATATCTCCATTGGCATTGTAGATGATTCCACCAGCCCCTGCCGTTCCTGGATTAGATTTGGAGGCCCCATCGAAGAAGAGATAGTGAGTGTTACAGTTTCTGAGCCAGATGGAAAACTCCTCATCTTTCAATCTTATTTTCCAACTGTGATTAGAGTTGTTGCACTGGCTGCTAATGTTACTCCCACTTTGGTCGTTGTTACTTTTATCCAACAAGTACCCTATGAAATTCCTTTCTTTAACACAGATATCAGCGATGTCGATTTTCTTTTGACATTTGACTAAGATGGTTTCCAATGTAAGGCTCCTTACCGTGTTACATAATTTCCTGATGTTGGTTTCTTTGTCTTTGAAGACCATGTGGTTTCTTGCCAACCATATGTTCCACAGGAGAGAGTAGGGAAGAGCATCCCAAACTCTTCTAGCAGTGTTTTTCTTCATTCATTGCCATAGATAGTTCCTCTTCCAAAGATGCAAAACTTCATCAATGGAGTTATTGGGCCTCCAGGGAAGATGGGTGTTAAGAAAGATTTCTTTCCAATAGGCAGTAGCAAAAGGGCAAACGATGAAGAGGTGCTGGATGGTTTTTTCAGCTGCTTGGCAGTTTGGGCAGCAGGATGGGCCAATAATGCCTCGTCTTTGCAAATTATTAGATGTGAGAACTTTCCCTTTTAGGAAGACCCAAATGAACAATTTTATTTTTGGAATGGTCTCTGATTTCTAGGCAATTTTCCAATGCGCCCAAATGGGCATGGGGTGTTCATTTTTACAGATATGCTGGTGGGTAGCTTTGATTGTGTAATTGGAGCCTGAAGGATCCCAACGGAAGCCATTGTTACCATTTTTTTTATTGGAGCAATGTTATGGAGGTGGGTTTGGAGATTAGCAAAACTTGCTTCGAGGTCAATGGGTATGGCTGGAAAGATCCATCCTGTCCAAGTCTGAGATTGGGTATCCCACTGAGATATCTGATCCAAGTAATGAAGTCCTATGCTGTCAAAGAAGGAAAGAATCTGATCAGTTCCAGGTTTGCTGCTGATAGGTTGTTGTCCCATTATTCTGTCTGCTCCGATTTTGATGTTGGTGCCACCCTTGGGGACTTTGGAAATGTTTTGGGCAAGAAAGGGGATTGCTTTCTTGCATAACCTCCAGATTTTAGAGCAAACTCTGTTAGGGATATCATAATCCAAGAGGTGTTGTCTTGGAGAATTTAGATATTTGGCTTCCAACACATTTTTCCACCAAGCAGATTGGCCACTAATGAGTCTCCAAACAATCTTGCCACCAAATGCCAAATTTAAGAGCTTGGGTGATCTGATTCCTAAACCTCCATGTTCCCGAGTTTGAATGACTTGCTTCCAACTTATAAGATTGCACTTATTTTTTTTTTTGTTTTTCCCCCCTTGCCAAAGAAAATGATGGAGGATGGCTTCCATTTTGTGATGAAAATTAGCAGGAGCTTGCAGAAGCATGAATTGGTATAAGGGCAAAGAAGAAAGACCTGTTTTTAGGAGAACTAGGCGGTCCTTTGGATTGAGCCAAGAGGAGCCCCATTGCTGCACTTTCCTTTTCATTTTATTTATGATAGTATCCCATACTTCAGCTTCCAGAGTACCATCACTCACTGGCACGCCTAGATAAGTGAAATGCCCCCAGTCTAGCTTGCAAGGGACCCCAAAAGTGTTGGCGATGTTATGAAGGACTTGAGCAGATGTTTTCCAACCATAGATGCAACTCTTGAGATGGTTAACCATACCTCCTGAGTAGCTCATGTATTTGTCTAAGAGGGCTTTGAAATGACAAGCTATTATATTTGAGGCTCCTCCCATTAAAAGCATATCGTTAGCAAATTGGGAGTGGTTTATGTTTTTAACTCCATTCCCAAATTTAATACCTATGATAAGACCGACACGTTGATTGTAGTCCAAGGCCTCACTGAAGGACTCAACCATTAAGATGAATAGGTAAGGAGAAAGGGGACAACCTTGTCTTAGCCCATGAGAGGATTGAAAGGATGGCCCTGGTCTGCCATTAATGAGAGGAGAGATCAAAGGACCTAAAATGCAAGTTTTGACGAGGTCAAGGAAGGGCGCAACAAATCCCATTTTGTTTAGAACAACAAGGAGGAATGAGTGTCTAACTCTGTTGAAGGCATTGGCTAAGTCCAATTTTAGGAGGAAACCTTTTTCCGTTCTAGATTGGCTGGAGTGTATAGCTTCCTGGACAAGGAGAATGGAATCATAAATCTGTCTATTGGCCAAGAAGCCTCCTTGATTTTCAGAGATGAGCGAGGGGAGGAGAGGTTTGAGACGAGAAGCAAGGTTTTTGGTCAAAATTTTGTAAGATGAATTGCAGAGTGAAATGGGTCAAAAAAGTGAGAAGGATGAAGGTCGATTCTCTTTAGGAAGGAGGGCAAGATGGGTGGCATTGGTGAAACCTCCAATTTTACCCTTGCGTTGAGTCTATTTTATCATTTTGACAAGGTCTTTTTTGATTATTCCCTAATAAGCTCGGAAGAAGTAGATGGGGAAACCATTTGGGCCAGGAGCTTTATCTGGATGGAGCGTCTAGATAGCTCTTTTTATTTCTTCTTCTTCGATCTCAGTGGGGAGGTGTTGCAGTAAATCTGAATAATCTTCCACCTCTTTCGTTTCTGTTAAAAGAGCACTGTAATGATCTAAGGCTGCCTTTCTAATAGCATCTTGAGTGGTTTGGAGATTGCCTTCAGCATCGATGATGGAGGTAACATTGTTCCTAATTTTCCTGACAGTGGCCTGCTTATGAAAGAAAGCAGAATTTTTGTCTCCTCCTTGCAACCATAGCTGCCTTGATTTTATTCTCCATTTTTGTTCCTCCGATCTATTGGCATGATATAGCTGGAAGTAGAGATCAACTTTGAGTGCTTTGTATTCCTGGGAGAGCCCTCATTCCTCTGTTATGCTGTGAATTTTTTCCAATTTGTTTTTTATCTCAGTTTGTCCTTCTTAGGTTCCGTGTAGTAGTTTTTTGCCCATTCCTTCAAGGCGTATTTGGTCCTTTTTAACTTATTTTCCCATATATATCCTGGCGACTCTTCTATGTGTTGACTCCATGTGTTTTTGACAATCTCTTCGACAATAGGAATGTTTCTCCACAGTGGGTTGTATTTAAAAGGTATGGGCCCTAAGGGACAATGGGCTTCGAGAACAAGAGTTGTGGGGTAATGATCAGACGCTGAGTAGGGAAGAACGACAACATAAGCGGTGGAGTAAAATGAGAGGAGCGTGACATTTACCAAAATCCTGTCGAGTCTTTCCATGATGTTTCCTTTGCCCAGTCTGCGATTATTCCAAGTAAATCTGCGATTTTTTGGAACAACGTCAACTAGATCATGATCCTGCATGATGGTCTCCAACTGTGTTCTGCAGGGGTCATGAGAAAAATAGCCCCCTCTTTTCTCATTGGAGTGGAGTATGAGATTAAGGTCTCCACCAAGAATAATATTGTTGCTTCCTTCTTCATCTATGTCTGTTTTGAGGGAAGTCCAACACTGCTCTTTGTCTCTATAGTGTATTGGTGCATAGATGTTGTAGATGACAATCCTTTGGTTATCTGTTAAGCTCTCTAGAGCGATTTTAATCCAGTACTGCCTGACTGTATCTGTTATGTGTTTCCAAATGTTGTGGTTCCAGAGGTTTGCAATTCCCCCGAAGGCACCCCTTGATTCGCTCATGCGTCCATTATACTGCTTGAGCTGAGCAATGATTCCTTTCATTTCCTGGTGTCCTTGTTTTGTTTCTTGTAGCAATAGGATTTCAAGTTTCTCATGTATTATTAGATCTTTTAGGGAAACAATTTCGGAGGAGTGCCCTAGTCCCTTGCTATTCCATGATAGAACTTTCATCATTAAGTGTGAGGGATACAAAGAGTTGCTCGCCCTCCTTGATCCTTATGCACTGCTTCTTTATTATTTTGCCCCAAGATGTAGGTTTCTATGGGGTTCTGTGTACCCATGGCAATATCCTTTTGAGCATTTTCATCTCTCTGTTGCTTTGAAGACTTCCTTCCTAGCCCTTGTTTTTTTGTGTGTCCATAGTTACACCGTGTTCTTTAGAAGAAATCCTGGTAGATCTAGAAGAGGGAGGATCGTGGGAAAAGGAGGAGGAGATTAGCAGGGGGGTGGGTTCAATGGCATCAGCTTGGGACATGGAAGGGGGGTTGTCTTCAGGGGGGAAATGGAGGAAAATGGATTGGATGAAGTAGGGGGAGGGAGCGGATGGGCGAGGGAGGGGGTGGAAGAGTTAAGGAGAGATGAGGTGGAGGCGAAGGCTATATTGGGAGGGACAACTTTAGGGTTTGTCTTGGGGTTGGGAGCAGTCTTCTTTTTCTTGACCGTTTCCCATTGCTCATCTTGTGAAACATTTTCAACATCAACTAATTTAGAGCAACGATTGGCAAAATGGCCATATTCGTGACATACCTTGCATTTAAAAGAGATCTGCTCGTAGTCCAGTTGTTGGATGTGCGTCCAGTCATCCACTTTGAGTTTGATGGCCTCAGGAAGACCTTTGCTGAGATCAACTTCAACACATATGCGGGCATAGGCTTGCATGTTATCTTTTGGCTCACTACGATCAATAAATCTTCCAACAACATTCCCAATGGCTTGAACCGATTCATCTCCCCAATAGTGGAGAGGAAGGTGAGGGAGCCAAACCCAGACTGGGACTGCACTAGGGACATCCAATTGGGGGTCAAAATCCAGAGTCCATTTGTTGAGTTATAAGCCTCTGTAGTCCATGAAATATGGTCCATTTCTAAAGATTAGATCCTTGTCTTCTCTTGATTCAAAATGAAAGGTGAAATACCCTTTCCCACAGAAGCGGATGGAAATTTTGCCTTGTATTTTATCAGACCAGTTTCGTTCGACCCACCTTTGCACTGTCTTCGGAGAGGGCCAGAGACTAGTGAATTGTCCAATGAGACCTCGTTCTGCTAAAGAAAGTGCTGCCATACGAGGGAGAGCTGGAGGAAGGATCACCTCTTGCAGAACATCTAGCTTCTTCACAAACTTAGAGATTGCTGGGCGAGGGCGCTGAGGGGTAAGGATTTGACAAGGGCGGAGAAGGCCTGTTGGGCAGCAGCCACCTCTGGGGTTGCATCCGGAGGGGCCATGGCTGAGGGCCGAAGGCTGAAAGAGTAGGTTCAATGACAGCATGACCTAACAGAGCGTGACCTAGCAGAGCGTATGACAAAATTCAATTCGCTTGTATAAGGGTCCCAATCTTGTTGGTTTGGTTGTTCTTGTAGGATTTTGTATCCTGTCTTGACTGTGTAATGCCCACCACTAGGATCCCAGAGGTATCCATCTTATTCATCATAGTTGATTGGTGCTGCCCCTTTTAGGAGCTACCTAATTTTACTCCATTACCCTTCCATATTTGCAGGTATTGTTGAGAGTTTCCAGTCTTTCCAATCCTTTTGGTTCCATAGAGAAATTGAGAATAGAGTGTTAATACCTTTTCCTTTCATCCACTCTTAGATGCCTTCTATTTCTGGATGAGTCTTCAGTTGTTCTTTTCCCATGATTCTGTCCTCCCATATCGATATTGTTTTTCCATTGCCTAGGGTTTTAGAGATGTAGCTACTCATTAGAGGAATTGTTTTTTTTACTAGCTTCCAAGCTTGAGTACATTGTCTTATTGGGATATTTCCATTAAGCAATCTTTCCCTTGAACCATCCATGTATTTTGAGATGAGAGTTTTTTTCCACCAACTCTCTTTCCCGTGATCAATCTCCATATTATTTTCATTCCCAGGGTTGTGTTCATGAGTCTAGGTATCCGTATAGAAAGGCCTCCTTGTTCGTAAGGTAGCACTACTTGCTCCCACCTTACCAGGCTGAATTTTTTATTTTCTTGTTTCCCCCTGCCATAGAAAGCTTCTTAAGATTAACTCCATTTGTTTGTGTGCACTTGTTGGGGCCATGATTATTGCATATTGGTAGATAGGTGGTGTTGCAAGTAGTTCTTTGATTAAAATAATCCTTCCTGCCAAATTTAACCACATCATACCCCAGCTCTGAATTTTGTTTTTCATTTTTTCAATCTGCTTAGTCCATATTTCTGCCTTCATGTTCTCTTTTGAGATTGGAAGTCCCAGGTAAAAGAAATGGGTCCATTTTTCCTTCACTGGGATTTCTAATATTTGTGAAATCCTTTGCATGATTCTAGGGGGGTGTTCCATCCATATATTCTGCATTTTGTGTTATTCAGAAGCCCACCTGAAACCTGTAAAAATCATCTAAATTTTTTTTGAACCTTCTTGCTATTATTGTTGATGCCCCTCCTAGCAGCAGGGTGTCATCCGCAAAATGTGAGTGGTTGATTGTTTTTACTCTTTTTGCTATTCTAAGCCTTGTAATGTTTCTTTCTTTTCTTTGTTTTTCCAAAGCTCTGCTTAGAGTTTCAGCCATTATAATATATAGGAAGGGTGAGAGAGGGCATCCTTGCTTGAGTCCCCTTATGCTTTGAAAAAATTCACTTGACCTTCCATTTATGAGGGGGTAATCCAAGGGGTGGAGATGCATGCCTGGATGACTTCTATTATTTCTCCTGAGAAACCCAGTTTCTGAAGAATAGCCATGACATATGGATGGCTAACCCCGTCAAATGCATTTACCATATCTAATTTAATTATTATGACTTTTTCTTGCCTTAGCATACTAGAGTGTACAACTTCTTGTACAATAATTACATTATCTATGATTTGCCTGTTGGGCACAAATCCTCCTTGATTTTCAGATATGATTATTGGTAGCACTTCCTTGATTCTATTTTCAATTATTTTTGTTATTATCTTATAAGAGGAATTGCACAGAGATATAGGGTGATACTTGTTGAAGGTGGAGGGATTTGACTCCTTTGGGACTAAGGCGAGGTAGGAGAATTTTATGTTGCTTCCTTTTTTTTTTTTGAAAACATTCTTCACCATTCTTAAGAAATATTTTCTGATTGTATACCAATGAGATATGAAGAATGCTATTGTAAATCTGTCGGGCCCTGGGGATTTATCTGGATGTAGGCTCCTTACAGCCGCCACTACCTCTTCTTCTGTAATTTCTTTACACATTTCTGCGTTTTGATCTCTTTTTATTTTTTTTTGTGTGCTGAAGGAAATCTTCATATTCACCCATTTCTTCTTTTGCTGACAGTAAATTTTTAAAGTGCTTGTGGGCCGCTTTTTTTAATTCCTCTGCACCTTTGACCTCTTGATTTTCCACTTGGATTTTTTCTATTTGATTTCTTGCTCTTCTAATCTTCATTGAGTTATGGAAAAAAGATGTATTTTTATCCCCTGCCTTGAGCCACAGGCTTCTGGATTTCAGTCTAACCTCTTCTTCTTCTTTCCTGTTTTCCCTGTATATTTCCCAAAAGATTTCCTTTTCTCTTAGATAATCTTGCTTGCCTTCTTCTCTGCCTTCTTTTTCAATTTGCATGTTGTCCATTCTTTGTTGTAATTCTTTTTTCTTTTTTTTTTTTTTTAATTTCATTTTCTCTTGCCCATTCCTTTAACTTGATTCTTGCATTTTTTAATTTTGTCTCCCAAATATATTGTGGTGATCCTGATACTCTTGGCTCCCATGCTTCCTTAATTAATTCATTGATTTCTATATTGCTGTCCCAAATTGAGCTGTATCTAAATGGGAGCGGTCCTTGATTTTCCATTTTGCCCATGACTATTGCCACCGGTTTATGGTCGGATGTCGTGGTGTGAATGATTTTTGTTTTAATGGCACTGTACGCTGCTGCTATGTTTTCTTGTATCAGGATTCTGTCCAACCTTTCTTTTATGTTGCTTTTGCCCACTCTTTTATTGCTCCAAGTGTATTTCCCGTTGGTTGTGGGGATGTCTAAAAGATTGTGTTGTTCCATTATTTCTTGTAGTGCATCCCTGGATGGTCTGTGTGATATATGCCTCCAAAATTTTCTTCTATACTTCTTACCATATTTAAGTCTCCTCCTAGAATTAATTTTCCTATTTTCATTTCTTTTAGTGCTTCTTTTATGGTGGCCCAACATTGCTCTTTTTCCTTGTAGTGGTTTGGGGCATATATATTGATGACACTATACTTCTCTTTTGTACTGATTTGCATTAGATCCGTTTGTATCTAGTGTTGTTCTTTTTTGTAGTGTATTAATTCCCATATTCCTTTCTTCCATATTGTGCAGATACCTCATGATGCTCCTATTGCCTGTATTGCTTCACCTTCATAATTTTTGATTTTTTTTTTGTTGTTTATATTTTCAGTTTCTTGGCTATTTGTTTTTGTCTCCTGAATCATAAGGATGTTTGGGTTTTCTTTTGCCAGAATGTCTCTTGTGGCATTTTCTTTGACGGATGATCCCAATCCTCGGAAATTCCAGGAGACCACTATCATTATTTGCTTGTTGGGTGGTGCATGGCTCCTTTCCCTCTTTGTTGGCTTTTTTCATTGTTTCCTGTGTTCCTTCCTAAGAAGGTTTCCATAGGTTGCTGCATTCCTAATGCCATTTCCTTTGCTGCTGCTTCATCCCTCAGCTCTTTGTTTGTCTTTCTTCCTGCTTTTTTTTTTATTTTCTACATTTGGGAGAGCTTCCTTTGATTGCTTTCTAGTTAGGATTTTGTCTACTGGGGGGGGGGTGAGATTTGGGTGGTTGGGGCCAGAGGGGATGTGGGGGGGGGGGAGGGAGTGTGTCAGGCGGAAAGAGTCGATAGTGCGGACACAAATCAACCTCCCTAGGAGCCTAAGACTCTCTAGTGACAAACAAGACAAACAAGAGCGATCCTTCTCTAAACATGCATTTACTATACAAGAAATCAAGTGTTTAGATCCTACCTGTAGTCCAGCGCTGTTGTAGTAGTCCAGCCTCGCCGATCTGGATGAGCTCCTCCTTCACTCCGAAACCTGCATCCACTAACAATCAAACGATTAAATAGCACTTGATAATCTCATAAGATAAAACATATTTAACATATAGACCAAGGAGTATATGAAACAACTCATAAACAACAAGTTATTGAGAAGAATGGACTCATTTGCATTAATAGGAAACAAAAGGAACAATTACAACCTGAGCCTTGGTGTTGTGCAAGTCCCTCCCAGGGTCCATCAAGAGTTCTCCTTTACTTTGACAAAGCTCACCCACTTCCAAATAGAACAAGCAAAGATGGCAATCTCTCCTCACAAGCTTCTAAATGGGAGTCCTAATTCCTGCAGCATCTACCCTTAGAAATGTTTAGCTTTCAACCCACCCTCCTTCTGGCCCAATGCCTGTATTTATAGTGTTCAAGAGGAAGTTAATCAGGTCCACCATCAATGGGATAATCCCCTCTTTGGATGGGATAGCTCCCTCATTGATGGGATAAGTTCCTCTTTGGTAGGGGTACATGAACCATCTGGAGGCGCTCAATACACGTCGAACAACCTTCTAGAATGCTCTAGAAATGACCACAAGTAACTTTTTAAAGATGAAACTTGCGCATTTTGACCTTTACAGGGGGACGCACCTGCCCCTTTACATACAGAGCGTACAAGTACGCAGCTTTTGTGAACATTGGGTGCGTACCCGCAGGTAAGGTTGAGAGAACCTGCGTACCCAGAGATAAATACATTTATAAAGACTTTCTCTCTTTTTGGAGTTTGACATGGAGAGCAGAGGCAAAGACTTGCCTAAGAGGGTAGCATGACTGTTGATAGAGCCATACTAACTGTAAATAGTCATGGTGACATTTTTTAGTGTAACAGAGTGTGATGAGGGGATCTGGGTCTGGGGGATGGGGGGACAGAGGGATCTAGTGGCTCAAAAGGATTGAGGCTAGCAAGAGAATTATTGTTAGCTTTTGGTGGTAGAGGATGGAGCTTAGAGGATATGGAGGGCTGCGTAGAAGAAGGATTTGGTTGTTTATGGACTGCCTTCTTTCTTTTGACCTGTTCCCATTTGTTTTCCAGGTCTTCAATCTTTTCGTTTTCATTATTTTTTTTGTACATCTATTAGAAAAACCATATTCATTACATACCTTACATTTGAAGGGGATTTGTTCATAGTCCAGTTGTTGTATATGCGTCCACTGATCCACTTTGATTTTGATGGTTTCTGGAATCCCTTTTCCTAGATCCACCTCTACGCAGATTCTGGCGCATGCGTGCATGTTTTCTTTTGGCTCACACCTATCTATGTATTTCCCAAATGCATTTCCTATGGCTTTAACTGAATTGTCTCCCCAACAGTGGAGGGGAAGATGCGGTAATCTAACCCAAACGAGAACGGCATTGGGTATATCCATTTCTGGGTTGAAATCCGGCGTCCATTTGTTTAGATAAAAACCCCTTGTATCCATAAAGTATGGGCCATTTCTAAATATTAGATCTCGATTCTCCTTGGTTTCAAAGTGGAAGGTGTAGTATCCTCTTCCATAGAACCTGATTGATATTTTTACATTTATTGTTGGAGACTAGTTCCTTTCTACCCATTTTTGTATCGTTTTGGGCTATGGCCATAACCGTGTAAACTACCCAACTAATCCATGTTTCGCTAGGGAGAGTGCTGCTTTATAAGGAAGAGCTCGATATTTCCAGGATGTCTTCCAATCTTTTAACAAACTTGGTGGCTGATGGTCGGATCTTTGCCAGACCCATTGCAAAAATGAGAGAGGTGAAAGCTTTTGTTGTTCCTTCTTTTTCTCACTGGTTATCTAAGGGAGGCTCTTCGTCCTTTGATGATTCCATGTTGTTCAATCCTCAGCAGCAGCAAGTCACTGAGGGCAGCTGCGTGCTGCTGCGTTTAAGGTTGCTGCGAGCTGTTGCATGAGGTTGCTGTGTTTTGTTTTTTGGGATTCCATTATTGGTGGTATGTACCTTGTTTTAATTTTATGTCAGTTGTTTATTGTTGCATTGGAAGTAATCTCTTCAATTATTTGGGTGTTGTGTTCATTAATTTAAAATAAAATGCGAAAAGGACACCTACAAAATGTGTATGCCAACTATTCGACGAAACTCCTCAATGGAAAAATAAAGAAAACTCATAAATACCAGGAGATATTCCTAAGGGGGTGTCTTACACAATGACCATTAAATCAAGAAATGATCGCATCATTTTCATATAAGAAATGTATATAGTTGACCTATGGGGAGGTAATCCCCACAATTGGCACCTTGTTGGTATGCTCCACAATATAGTCTCTAGAATTAGGAAAAGTCTTCAAAGCATGAGGAGTGAAAGATTTGTTTTTCATTGCATCCCTAAAAGACATCTTCATGCCCATCACTCCTCTAAACAATTGTAGTGCTAAGACAATAGTTGAATCTTTACAAATAAAATGATCAAATAGATGATATAGTTCCTTCAACTATTTACCATCATTAAAAAGGCACTATTGGGAAACATGAATCCCCAACCTGTGATTGAATTTATGGTTTAAATCCAACACATGGTTATGAGAATTCACTCACAAATACAAGGTTTTCCTAGAGAGTGACTTGAGCACAATCTAAAATTATATCTTTATATCAAGTTCTACAATAATCTCCTCTAATAATTGCCTAATGACTTTTGAATTGTCATAAGAAAAATCAATCATTGAACATTTTGACAATAATCTTATCAAACACCTTTTTTATGGAAAATTCACCAAACACTTTACTTGCAGACAGGTCAACAAAAACATGCTAGTCATTTGCAATATCATGGCATTGATTGTGTATAATAATTTTGTCTTCAATACACAATCAATATTTTGATAGTGAACTTGTGTAAGAATTTGGTCAAACACTTTGCATACATAAGCATTTAGCAACTAATTATCCAACTTCTCAAAATGTAGGCTAAAAATCCTAGTATTTGGCTATAGATACATTGTTTCCTACATCAAATACTCTAAAACAATCCACAACTCAATCATTGTATGCTAGAACCAAGCATTATCAACAAGTCCTAAAAATGTAGAATCTAAAATAGCCATGGCTTGCTACAACACAAGATTTCCCAATCCTTTGACGACGGTGGTGGTGAAAACTATAAATAAAATTCTAAATCAATCTAAGTAATTCCTTGCCATATTTTCCTTAAGGTTTGATATACCAAAGTTGGTCTCAATGGACACTAACAATCATCATCATTGCATATAAAATCAAAGATACAAGGAAACTAACAACAATAAATATTCATAATCTATTTTTATGGTCACGACCTTGCGAGACACTAGATTGATGTATGAGAGCCTCTTGTTATGAAACAAGAGAACCCTTTCATGTAGTGATTTCATTGTTTACTCTACTATAATTCATTGATACAAGCTACAAGAAGTAATATAACCTATAAAATGATAGTAATATTACCCCCTCTCTCCACATGTTCTAGTTCAAGTTAAATGGTAATGGAATAGAAATAAATAATATAACACCCTAGTTTTGATCTTCAAAATATGACTTAATGTGTTTATGGATGAATTAGATTGTGAACCATATAATATGGCCCAATGTCATGTGATGTATATAATGTTATTAATACAAAGTACATCAATTTTCATGAGATGAAGGGGGGGACTAAAACAATGGGGGGTTATGACTCCACAAGAGAGGAATGATGTAACAGTTCCTAGTTGATTTTCTATGTAAATAAAATAAGACCAAGGTCGTGGGACACCTATTCCGAGATTAACGTTGGGAAAAACATAGTGATGGGGTATCACTAGTGATTAATTAATGGATATGGAAATTGGAAAAGTGGCATTAATTGGCATTTATTTGTGAAAATAAGGGAAAATAGGAGAAAAGGAAGGTGAAAGGTCACAAATTTGCATGAGAAAGAAAATGAAGAGAATAGAAGCCTCGATGATAAAAAGTATTATGAGTTCATAACTTTTGTGAGTTCAACCTTTTGTTAGTTTTAGCTTGGAGTTTTCTTATATTCTCTCACCCTCTCATACTCTTGCACACTTAGAGTTTTCTTGGAGCATTCTTGGAGAAATTTGGCCTACATTGGATTTGGAGAAAGAAGGCAAAGGAAATCAGGGAAGCGCAAGGGAACATGTGGATCAATAGCTATAGTTGGATTTCTTTGCAGGTAACAGGTTGCATGTGTGATTTATAGTTTATTTATGAATGCATGGTATATGCATGTGATTTTTCTGGTTATGTGTTGACGGTGCTGGACTCGCAAACATCAAGGGATCTCCTCGGTATGAAGTCCCAACTAGAACTCACATCGTTTGGTGTGGGAGTCCCATCCAATAAAATGGCCCGATTTCCATTATCTTAAATATTTGCCTCAACTCTTATTTGTCAACATAGGAGAGTGGTCTGATTTGTCTTCTGAGAAGTGAGGTTCGTGTGCTTGGTGAGTGTAAGTGTCACTTGCGTCAATGGTTATTTCACCATAGAGGGAGAGGGTGAGAGTGAGTCCCAAGTCGGTTGGGAGAAGTTCCAACTTTGCTAGGAACACACAACACAACAGGACATGCACAGCTTCCGGCAGAGCAGTCCACACGGATGTGGCAGTCACAATACACAAGGGAAGATAACACGTATAACACTCAGCAGATTAGTCTGCGTGAGTACAATGGTTGTTATAGCAAGTTCCATGTGAAAGGTATGTCTGATGTCTGGGAGAATAGTCTACATGGGCGAGATAGCATTAACAACATATACAACACATTTTCATCAACATATGTGTATTACAACAAGTGCATTAGTTCAAGTGTTAAACACAGGTTCAAGCAACATGGATTACAAGTGTTAAAGATTAGTCTTACAACAGATACAATACATGTGTGAAAACGTGTTGGCCTATTAGCAAGATTCTGAATTAAGTGAAAGTTCCAAGACACATCGTTATACCATACATCATTAACCCTGTGTGAGGGGCGTTGGAGTCACTGCTTACTCCTCAAAGAAAAGATAACAGACTCTCTTGGCTATGTGGGAGGAGTTAAGGTGAAAAGTCCTTTCATGTACAAATGACGAGATAATTATAGCCAAGGGTGAAACTGACCCTTGTGGTTGTTCGACTACCCTCATGACCGTTTGACTTCCATGAATTTTCAACTTTGCATGACTCTTTTTACAACAAGTGGGTCTCTTGGACTTCCACGTTACATTACATTGATTGAAAACATAGCCCATGGTAGAGATGTGGGCAATATGACACATGATATGACTCGATATGATAGTGATGGTACATTCGTGCTGCTGGGTGATGGATGTTTTCATGGTGTGTCACAACTTCAACTTCGCATGGCAAGGTGCACAGAGTCTTCCATGGTCGTTGGTTCGCTTGATGTTGCTTTGGCACATTTCTCTTTGCTTGTATGTTGGAAGGTTTGATAGGTTCGTCTGTTCGTGAAAGGTGCATGTTTGTTTGTTCGTTCGTTCATGAGCATATCTTGCATGTTTTCTCGTCCGTTCATCCGTGAACATATCTTTGCATGATCACCCGTTCGCGAGCACATCTATTCATGTGCATTGTTCGTTCGTTCGTTGGCAAACCCGTCTTTCTGCATGTGCTGCCTTTGTTCATCCCATTCATCACTGCGCCATGCTTGTTAGTGTACATGTGCCTGTAGTCACTCATGACAAGATGACAACAAAACCAAAAACCTCTTAGTCTACCATGACACATGATCATTTCGGATGTAGGTGACCGGGAGAGGAAACAAGGTTGTGAGGCGGGATGATGGCTTAGGGCATTGCTAATGAAAACTGTGCAAGAGCCACTGGGTGATGAAGATGGGAAATCCGAGTCTACAACGACTGTTCGCGAGGTCTGGCTTGGCTGGAAGGAAAAACTGTGGAAATTTTGGGAGGGACAGTTTGGGCTGCAGGAAGCAAGTCAGACAGAATCTACACATTTTCTGGAACGAGTGGGCAGTAGGGGTTGGATGGAAAAATTTGCACAATTTTATGGGGTAAGAGGGCTGGCTGCATGGAGGATCAGCAGGTAGAAATTGGGCAGTTTTTTGGAGAAACTGGCGGGGGAGTCTGGTAGAAAAAACTACGCAATTCCCAAGGGGAACATTCAGTGAGCTGCTGGGAGCTTGGCAACAGAAACTACACAATTCTTGGAGGGAACTGGCAATTTGTTGCTAGGAGCTGCTAGTGAGGGAAACTGCATTGAGGCTAGGAGGTTGGCCTGCTGATCATTTCTGCACAATTTCTGAGTTGATCGAACTGTTGGGCAACAAAGGGTCTACTCATGAAAACTGCGTAATTTCCTGGATGAGTAGCCGGTCGACTGTCGGGAGGACTAACTGGGAAAACTGCGCAATTTTCTGAGGGAGACGAGGACAGGCACTTGGTGTTTTTCCGACCTGTCTTCGCAATTTCCTTAGTCAGCCGAGCGGGAAAGGTCAGTAGCCTCTGCGCAATTTTTTTAGGGGAGTTAGTCTCGAGGTGACTGTCGGGTCCAACTCTCTGGGTGGCTAGCATGAAAGCTGGTTGGATCGCTTGCGATCATTGCAGCTTGGAAAGACTTGCTTGGTGCTTTTGCATTGTTCTGGGTGATAATCGATCAAGTTGATGGTGGGGTGATGGTCCGGTTGTCAAAGGGGAGTCTGGTTGTTAGAACTTCAGCAAAATGACTAAGTGTGTGAATGATGAAAAGATGCATATGTGATCGTGCAAATGCACACTCACATGACTCGACGATGAACGACTCAAATCATCCAAACACACATGTTCAACATGACTGATCGATGGTGCAAGCGATAAGCGTGACACTCATGAATGATCCTTGATCGACCGTGACGACGCTTGTGTGACAGTGAATGTGAATCCATGTGTGAGTGTGACAGATGCTTTCATAGTAGACACAACAAGTACACACAAAGTGAATACTTTGAGCATAACCAAAACATGGTTGCAAGCATGACTTAGACACCAACATGCAAAAACTTGAATGAAATGAACAAGCAAGGTGGATGCAAAGACTAACACGAGCTCACGGAGTGAACCTGAGGGTGTGTAGTCATCAAGTGAAACTCTCAAAAGAGGCTCCGAAATTGGGTGCAGGCCAAAATTTTGGAGGGTGGTTGTAGCCTCTACAACACTTAGCGACACATTGGTAGAACTCCAGCTCCTCTGTTTTGGTTCATTGCTAGCATAGGGCCTTTTTCTTTTAGGGAGTATTGAATCGCTATGCGGGTTAGTTTGGCTTCCCCACTTACCCCATGGACATGCATGGTTCAGCTTTTTCCAACTCAGTCAAACACAAACAAAAGTTCAGCTTGATCACAATGTTTCAAATCCGGGAAGGATAGTTTAGCTCGCGAGTTGAAGATTTTTAGAGTATAAGTTTTCATCTCTGGTGTTGCTCCGCTGCCAGTAGTCCTAGACAGTACCTTGGAGGAGTCACGCAGGAACACACACATTGCTCCACTGCCAGTGAGCCTGGTTAGTACCCTGGTGGAGTTGCATGCTTCACCTCTATGTGCAGGAAGCCTTTCTCTTCTTTCGCCTTTGTATTTTACAAGAGATTGTGCATAGGAACTTATTTATTTTTGGGGCAAAAAAGGGATCCCGACTTATTTAGAGTAGAAGAGGTTGTTCCTTTAGAGAAGCATGTAAGACCTCTGACATAGGTTTGCTCGTTTAGGTTTTCCCCTTCTCCGTTTCTACTAGTTTGATGAGCTTGAACACACAGAGCATAAGGTTGAGTACATGCATGGGGATTCCCATTGTGGACATAGGTTCATGGTTGGACCAAAAATTCCCTTGCAGATGGTTCATATTTTCCTTCAAGACTTCATCGACTGAAGGTTATAACCAAGCATAGAGAAGACGTACACAAGACTGGCCAAGTGCTGCAGTGTCACAAGTCTCTTCAAATTTCAGCCACATAATCTATTTACAGGCCAGAATGTAGTAGTTGGCAACACTTATTTTGGGAAACAAAAATAGTAATATACCAAGCAAACAAAAAAAACGTAAACAAAAATAGTAAGCAGAGAAAACAAAGTGAAAACAACAACAAGAAAGCAAAGCAACCAAGTCAGCAAGCAAACAAACATGCAAACCAGAAAGCAAAGACAAGCAAAAAAGAAAACACTACTCCTACTCCTACGTTAAATGGTCGGGGTTATGTGAAATGAAATTTCCAGTGAAGCCACTGTAGGCATACCCGACATGCAATCACAAAGATACGAGCGATTAAAACATATAAAAAATAATGTGCAACAGAAAATGAAAAAACTTGAAAAACTTGCACAGGAGAGAGAAGGTCTCGTATGTTGGTGGAAGAATGTGTCACAACCACCAAACACACACACTTACCTCTTCTATGACTACTGTTTTTCAACAAACCTCGGAGGCCTCTTGTGAGTGTGTGTTGTTCTGCACCAAGTTTCTCAGCGAGTGCGAGGAAGGACTAAAGCTTATTACCTGCAACACGACTCGCCAAGTAAGATTGTTCCAACCATTTAGCGATTGGATTATAAAATTCGTGATGGTTGTTTTGAAAGATTCATGATCTTTGAGAAGATGGATTCCTGATTCAAGAGAGGGGATCATGATGGGAATATGATATAAATAGATAGATCTGGTCATTCTCATTAGTCATGTCAATACAGTGAGGGCCTCCCATAGCCATCAGTGCAGGCTGAAGTGCCTCTTACTTGACAGAAGTTTAAGAAGAAAGATGTTACATGGTGAAGATCATAGTGCACGAAGCGACTGTCATTAGATGTATTGTTGGGAACATGATAAACTGCATGACAGCCACCCAAGATAGAAGACAAATCAGACTAGTTGGTTGATATGTCGGATTCCTAGTTTAACATGAACAAAGAAACCTTTTGAACAATCATGCGAATGCTCTCAATGAGGGAACCAAGTTTGTTGTGCGCTAGGCATGATAGAACACTCACCTACAACTAGTGAAAAAGTGCGCAAGCATCATGGTCATCACAAAAATGTAGAAAGGATGTCAACACTTTGAATGTGTGAAATCGGTTGGGGTGTGGCGAAATGAGAGTAACTTAATTTGCATGATAAGTTGTGCGCTCATCATCACACAGGGAGATTGCTGGTATGCTGAGTGGGCAGATTTGACGTGCAAAATTTGCAAAAAGACCAAGGAGTTGATTATGAGAGAGAACTTCTGATAAGTGTGAATCCAAATAGAGATATTTTTTGAGATGATCAACTTTAATGTCCCATGATTGGATGAGGGACGGACACTCCCAACCTGAATTGGATGTAAGAGAGGTGCATGAAGATGAACATGTTGTAACAGACTCGTGGATTTGATCATTAGCGAAAATATGAAATTTTGAAATATCATACCTCAAATAGTAAATATTCTTTACACGGGGATCCACGTTGAGTGCAACCATGTAGATATATGGATTGTTCATGAGAAACGAGATCTGATTTGGTTTGACTGGCTTACCAGAGTCATGAGGTCCTGACATAACCATTAATGGACGTTGAAGTGCCTCAACTCCTTGGCAGGTCCCGAAACTTTCCAAAATTGAAAAATTGCATTTTGGAATGTGAACCATATCATGCATGGCTTAAGGATGGCTATTGTTACTGATTTAAAACTTCTCTTAGGATGATAGCCATCTCTGTAACAATCTTCATCAAAATTTTCAGTAAGCTCACTTGACGAGCTATCTTCATGCAACACACAAGATGATGACGAGTGCGAAGAGTCTTGCGTGTTGAGACTTTTTTCATCATGGTCAACCTCATTTCCTTGTGTTGATCGAGGAGATAACTCAGAAGATGAAGAAGCAAGCGAATACGAGGTGTCTCCGATGCATGTTGATGCGTTTTGAATGATAGGACACACAGGCAAGTGAGGCGCAGAGGAAGCTTCGATATGGATGTCTTCTTTGACCGGTGCACATTCCAGATCTATGTTAGAGTGTACATGAGATGACAATAGATCATATGATGTGCTTGGGTGTTCATCATGACATACAAAAGTGTGAGAGTGATGACAGCCCAAGGCTGGAGGTTGATCGAAAGAATTGATTGTGCATGATGTTTCACCAAGATTCGTGGATCGAGGATCGATCAAGAATGGAAGCTCAATGTTTTGAGAGGAATTGATTGTGTCTTCACCGTCCTGCTCCTCCGCTTGTATGATGAGACTGCCTTGCACATGACTGCAACTTGAGCCAGTAGCTCGAGAATCAAGAGAGTGCGCGCAGCTAGCTTGTGAAGTAGATCACTCAAGCGAGTCATGGTGCAAGGAGTCATGGCTTGTAGATGATGGAGGATGGAAGAGATGCAGATTAGACTCAAGACTTGGGTTAGGAATAGTGATTTCCTCTTGCAGAATGGAGGGATGAGTTTTTTCCATAGGCTTTCCTAACCATTCTGGAATTTCCTCCATTGGGGTGGGAGACAGCTGAGCAGATGGATTGGGAACATGCTGCACAGATTTCTCAGCTTTGCAACCGCTGTGAGGGGGGACCTGCTACACATATTTCTTAGTTTTGCGGTTGCTACGAGGGGGCACCCTCTTCGAGACACGAGGTGTCTCATGATCGCAAGAGTTGAGGAAGAAGGGAAATCGGGAAGTTCACCGTTTCATGAGACATGAACCAAGTGTTTCAGCTCTTGGCTCATGAAGTCAAGGTCCATAAACTGCTTAGGAATTTCATGACATAGGTGAAGGAAGCGGGTAGCAAAGTGCTCAACTGATTCGCTAGGTTTCATTCTTAAATGAGAGATTATTTCATAGACATCTTGGTGGTCACACTCATCGAAGGCTTGATGAAGCTCGTTGAGGAAAGTGAGAAGGGAATAGACGGAAGCAAGTGGAAAGGTATGACACCATCGATTAGCATGACCTTCAAGGGTGAGGAAGAAGAATACGTAAACAATATCATCACTATCGATTTCATGAGATTCACAGAAATGAAGAAAATAAAAAATGTGCTCAGTTATAGACGTTTTGTCCTCACCATCAAATTTTGACAAGGACAAGTGATCGAGAATCTCATTAGGGATTGATATCTGATTAAGGGAAAAATGATAGAAACACCTTGGGAGCACGAATTGTGTATTATTCATTGGGTAAGAGATTCAACCTAGATGTACGGGTTCAGCTTGTCATTTGGCCCTCCTTCTAGCGCCAAAATGTTGACAGTGCTAAATCTGCCAACATCAGGGGGTCTCCCCGGTATGAAGTCCCAACTAGACCTCACACCATTTGGTGTGGGACTCCCATCCGTTATGATGGCCCAATTGCCATTAGCTTAAAGATTCGCCTCAACTCTTACTTGTTAGCACATGAGAGTGGTCTATTTTGTCTTTCGAGAAGTGAGGTTTGCGTGCCTGGTGAGTGTAAGTGTCACTTGCGTCAATGGTTATTTCACTGTAGAGGGAGAGGGTAAGAGTGAGTCCCAAGTCGGTTGGGAGAAGTTACAACTTTGCTAGGAACACAGTGCAGGCTGTAGGAAGGCATGGCAGACAGAATCTATGCATTTTCCAGAATGAGTGGGAAACAACAGCTTGAAGGCAAAATTTGTGCAATTTTCTGGAGGAACAGGCTGGGCTACATGGAGGATTAGCAGGTAGAAATTGCGCAGTTTTTTGGAGGAACTGGTCGGGGAGTTTGGCAGCCAAAACTACGCAATTCCTAGAGGGAGCTGGCAGCTGGCTACTGGGTCACTGGTAGCAGAAACTGTGCAATTCCCAATGGGAACAGGTAGTCAGCTGCTGGGAGCTTGGCAATAGAAACTGCGCAATTCCTGGAGCGAATTGGCAGTGTTCTGCCAGGAGCTGCTGGCGAGGGAAACTGTATTGAGGCTGGGAGGTCAGCTTGCTGATCATCTCTGCACAATTTCTGAGCTGAGTGGACAGCTGGGAAGTAGAAGGCCTACTCATGAAAACTGCGCAATTTCTTGGATGACTAGCCAGTTGACTGTCGGGAGGACTGACTGGGAAAATTGCGCAATTTTCTGAGGGAGACAACGACGGGCACTTGGTGTCTATTTAGCCTATCTACACAATTTCCTCAGTTAGTAGAGCGGGCAAGCTCATCAGCCTTTGTGCAATTTTTGAGGGGAGTTAGTCCCAGGGTGACTGTCACGTCCAACTCTCTGGGTAGCCAGCATGAAAGATGATTGGATCACTTGCTATCAACGTAGCTTGGAAAGACTTGCTTGGTGCTTCTATGCTGTTCTGGGTGACAGTCGATCGAGTCGATGTCAGGGTGATGGTACGACTATCAGAGGGGAGTCCGGTCATCATAACTTCGGCAAAATGAATAAGTGTGTGAAAGAACGAAAGATGTATAGGTGATCGTGCAAACACACACTCACATGACTCAACGACTCAAACCATCCAGACACACATGCTCAACATGATTGACTGACGGTGAAAGCGACAAGCATGACACTCGTGAATGATCCTTGATCGATCGTGACAACGCTTGTGCAATAGTGAATGTGACTCTGTGTGTGAGTGTGACAAATTCTTTCATAGAGGACACAACAAGAACACATAAAGCGAAAACTTTAAGCATAACTAGAACATGGTCGCAAGCATGACTTAGACACCAACATGCAAAAACTTGAATGAAATGAACAAGCAAGGCGGATGCAAAGACTTACACGAGCTCATGGAGTGAACTTGAGGGTCTGTAGTCATCAAGTGAAACTCTTAAGGGAGGCTCCGAAATTGGGTGTAGGCCAAAATTTTGGAGGGTGGTTGTAGCCGCTACAACATTATGTTTTGTCATTGGCATGAAGAGTTGCCTGGATTGACAATGGTTTTAGCCTTTCCTTTCCATTTCCTGGATAGACATGGTGTTGTGGGTTTTTCTACTTGATTTTTTCTGGTTGGTGCTCATAATTCCTTATGGCTGTGGGTTGGAGCAAACACTCTGAAAGTCGTGGAACAACTCGGGTTGAGTTACTAGTCCTAGAGCATATGTTGGGACAAGTTCTTTGGAGCCCTTGGTGGGTTGAGTTACTAGTCCCTGGAGCTGGGTTGGGCAAATGCTCTAGAGCCTTGGAAGGTTATGGGTTGAGTTACTAGTTCCTAGAGCCCTAAATAACTTGGGTAGAGACCGATCTGGTTGGTGTTAGTCGTGTCTGACCGTGAGGTGGAATCAACCAGTTGAGGGTTGAGGTGGTTTGGCCTCTAGAAGCCTTGGTTTGGTTTATTCCATGAGATCTCACATTCATGCTAAGAATATGGCACGGGGGTGATTGGTTGAAAGAGAGATTTGGTTCAGCCCAATCTATGGTCGGGTGGTATGTGGAATTCCATGACTTGGTTGGTATTTTCATATGTAAATAAAAGTCATTATTTTATTGTGATTCATGTATATTTGTTGGTAATGTGTTTTTGATATTATGGTTGGGATGCCATGGTTTGTATGTTGGTTATTTTCTCATTATATGTTGTTTATATGACGCATATATTCTATGGCTCTAATTATGAATTGTTTAGTTATTGATTGATTTTTGAAAGTATACACTAATAAGTGTTGTTGCAACTTTTTTGAGAGGGCATAGGGCCTTCTCGGTGATTCCCATATGAATATCACACTATTTATGATTAGATATGAATTCATGACTTGTAACTTACATGTTCACCATGTGTTTGACAAAATGTCTGTTATGTTCTTGGCAGTATAAGTCAATTTTTGAGTTGAGATTGAATGTTTAACTTTGTTACCATGTTAAATATGATTTTGGAAAGTCTCAAGCAATTATGGGCAGTGGTCTGAAGGTAGGCCTAAAAAGATGGCACTGATCTCGGGATCACATGCTCAAAACTAGAGAAATTGAGCTATAACTGCATGGATGTAATGTTGTGCATGTTGTTGGAGGCCTATAACCATATGCAGGCCTTGTTGTGGGTGTGGTTGTGGGCCTAGGGTAGAGAAAAAGGGTTCCAACTCAAGGTTTGGCCACCTAGGGTGGTTGTTCAGCCTTTGAGTGACTCATAGCCCCTATAGGATGTTAGTACGTGGTCAATTTGTTGGCCCCACTTCCTTAATTGGATCTAGGAGGTCGGGTCATGTCACAATAACTCTTTGTCTCATGTTTACCTTGGCAGACCGATGAAACTAGGTAAATGTGGGAGGGGTGATTACAAATGAGAGGGGGATAGGGGGACCCAAAGGGGCCAATGCCATGAGATAACGATATTTTTTTATTTCCCTAAAATACCTCACATTAGTTATGAGAAAGTGAGAAATCAACTTTGGAATATTGTGCCAAAGCAATTAGGTGGAGTTCTTGGAATGTCAAGTGTCAAGTCTAAATATGCATACATAAGTATTAGTTTTGAGAAGCGAAGGGTCATTCTCACCTCATTTTTTCAAGCACTCTCTCCATCATTCTCTCTAGGAACAAAATGTCATTCTATTTTATACATAAGAGGAAGGAAGCCATTTTCATAACAAAGGATGAATTGTGATGTAATTCTTTTATGTAAATTATCATTAGAAATTCTTGGAGATCCCAACATTGAAATTTTCTTGGCTATTCTGTGTTGAAGCCTAGAAAGAGGTGCAATAGCCAGAGGGACTACATTTCACAGAAGGGGATTCCCTCTTCCAGTGTGCAAACTTAAGGGGAAAAGAGAGTAGATAATTGGAATGATTGTGTGAGGGGTTGGGTTGGGTGACGAACGAGAAATTGAGTTGAGTGGTAGAGAGTCGTGTTAGTCCTTGTGAGTTCATAGCCCCAACATGAGGGTGAACTATTGCAAAGGAACTTAGTGCAATAATGCCTACGACTAGGGGGAACATCCCATGTCAGCAACATATTGATGTATCTTATTATTGAAGATACATGTTATGTTTTAAATGTTTTATAAGCCTTTTTTATGTTTTGTGTTTCAATGCATAAATTGTCGTATTGTGTTGGTAGATAGATTTCCATTTACAATTTTGCATTATGTTTATCTAAGTATTGCATGAAATTGCAAGTCACCAAGCATATGTATTTATATCATATGAAAAAGTACATTATAATTATCGTAGCAAAGTATCAATGAGCCAATATGAGTTTAAGGAATTTTGAGATTACACCACAAAGAAAACACCTTGTAGTAGAGGTTTTTATGGAACCTACCCAAAACATTTATTCCTTCTTTGTTTATTGCAGAGGTGGGCAGTTAGAGATTTTTGTGAAGGTTTTTGGCATTAGTGCATGTAAATTATAAGTATGCACTCACAAAAATAAAACATCAATGCTTAACTAACAAGGTGCATCAATAGTCGTTGATATAAAATATTAAAATACCACTAAAAAAATGCATAATGGTGCTCCACAATGAATTAAGAGCACTAGTGCAAATGCAAAGAACAAACCAAATTAGGCTAGAATTGATAGTCACTTAATAAAAAAAATTAATTTTAAAAGGAAAAGAACTTTACTGGTGTGTTTAAAAAACATAACCACCCACGTGCATACGAAATATTAGCGCCCCCAAAAACCTTAGCGATGTGTTTAATAGTGTTATAATCTTGTGTTTTTTTAATATATAACCAAAATTTGAACCGTTGCATTATGAATATTACCATGTACCATGGCACATTATATACATAATGGATTACATGGTCAAGTCTTTTTCTTACAAAATACAAATTTTTATATGTAAAAATAAAATAGTGTATCAGTGCGTTTAGGTACCCATTAATGCATAAGTGCATCTTACTGTTGGGCATATCATGTTAGGGTAAAATAAAATAATGTGTGAGTGAATTCTAATACCCCTTAATGTATTGATGTGCCTTACTATTAGGCACATTACATTGGGGTAAGAAAAAAAATTGAATTTCGTTATCACATTTTCTTTCATGCTTCCAATCGCTCTGACAAGCACCAATGCTCACTCTCCTATGACAGTTCCATTTGCAGTGCTATATAATGTTTGTCTCACTTTTTAATTTCAGAAAATAATGAAAATTTTCATTTTTCTTTATAAGGCAACCATGCCCCCTCAAGCAGGAAGATATTACATAGATTTTTCATTATTATTATTATTATTTTTTAAATAAAAATAGCACAATTTGCTGTATGTGTTTGGCTCACTTCGAACCTGTGAATGATTTGTCTTATGAATTTACAAGAACCATCGAGCACAATATGTCTGGCGAGATGCTTCGTTCACTATGCATTATAAAGCACAATGCATTGCCCATTTCAAGTCAATAAATTATAAAAATATGCACTAGTGTGCTCCATTGAGCACTAAAATAGTCTAGATGTTATATACAATATCTTGCATTAGTTAATTATACCACATGTTTTTCATTTCATGTCTACGTTATGCTAGTGCACCAAATAATATGGAGTATCATGGCAATAACAATGCTTGTTTTTCTAACATGTTAGTGCCTAAATCTACCTCAGGCTAAAGGAAGGCAGGTCTAAGGTAACATCAATCCACGCTTAACTTGGTAGCTAGCCCTACCAGGTCTGGAGAGGGCTCTCTCCTTGTTAATCTCAGTGGAGATGACTGAATCAAATATAGATTTTAGGCTAGGTATAGTAGCTCATAGGATTTGATTGGATTTGTTTTGGGTCAAAAACAACAAGAGAAAGGGTGATTGGACTATGGAATCAATGTCAGTTTCTGCTGGCAAACCTGGGGCAAATTAAGTGCCATGTTCAACCAAGTGAAGATTGTAAATGTGAGAAGTATAAGGGAGAAATCCTGCTGCCCTGCAGGCATCAAACAAAGGATGGATTTGCAGCAACAATTTTAGATGAAAGAGAATAACGAGGTTGCTCAACTGAGCATCTAACAACAGATGAATTCTGCTAAAACTACCATTACAACTAACAACAAAATCATCATGAAAGGAGCATCATTATGGATGAATCCCTAACATATCACTTAGATAATGCTGAAACAAAGGAGAAAAACATAATGTGTTAATGAATTACAGGAGAAAAAACATATTGAACATTTAAGCACCGTGATGAATCCCAGGCCTAAAGGGAAAAAACTGCTTTATTATGATATTCAATAAAACTTTACACAGTCCAAATGCTTCTTTGCTGCCAAAATCCAACCTTTACACTATGAAATTCATAAAATATATACATTTTCTTATCCTTTTACTAAGGGAATTGAGATCAACCATTTTCTTCAAAATAGAATCAGTTACATTAAACTTGGACCGAATTTCTGAAAATAGGTGTTGAAGATGAACTCGTATCTCCTAAACCATAGAACCTGTTACAAAACTAAAAGAGGTTTTTGTAGATAAGGTCATGTTGGAGAAAAACCCCTCTCAAATTTTGGAAATTCGTTTCCAGTTGCTCGGAATCTGTGCCACAAAATCATCTCTAAAACAGAAAATCATTAAAAACTTAAATCTGTCAAAATGAGCTGTAAAGATCTAGTCACATATTCAAATTCATGACACCTGTGAATAAAATGAAAGACATTTTTGTTACATGGCTCGTGGTTAACAAAAACCTCCTTGGGTTTTGCAAAATTACTTTTCATCTGTTGTAAAATGGCACCGCACTAAAATGACAAAAACAGTAAAATAAATGAAAAATTTGCTTTTTTCTAATGCAGGCTCCAAATATCACTGCATATCTCCCACATAGTACCACCTGTGCATAAACTGAAGGAGGTTTTTTTATTTGGTATGTGATAGACAAAAACCTCTTCCACTTTTTTAAAATTCCTGTCCAAACTGATTTTGTAGTAAACTTGTCCTTGTGTGTAGCAACTGACCTCAAAACATGCATAACCAATAATCAATCATTCATTTCGATCATATCTTATGATCGAGAAACTGGTTACAGGAGTGTGATATACCATTGGAAAGATTTTTCTGAGCTTCTTCTAATGGACACATTTGTGACATGTTTTGTGCTGAATATCATGTGCAAAACATCTAACCAAACCAAACCTAGTAAGAGCTCATGTTGATCCCTGGTGACAGGCTGTGAAGACTGGAACTAAAATCGGCCTTATTGGGGATGGAAACTCCTTGGAGGTGTCAAGAACACCATAGACCAAGTGCCTCATCCATTGAGCAATACGGTCAACCAACTGCAAACTCAAAACAACTCATACCAATCCAAACATACACATACTGCAAACTGTACATAACAAATACCAGAGACTGAAATGTTGCCTTTGGCAGCTTATTTATGCACAGTCCTACCCTACTTTGCAACCAAATCAATAGATCAAGTGATATTGTAATGCCAGACTAACCAGTCAAGTAACTGTGACAAAGATGCGGTTGTTTGATAGTGTTTGAACCAGAACATAGTTGGAAATCCTACCAGCAATATATACCCATAGTACCTCTGGCTCTGTAACAGGCAACTTGCTTTTTCTTTCAACTTAAAAATATATTCCATATATGCAGCTATAGGATCATAGAAACTAGATTCTATCTGTTGCCCTAGCTCATTAACATATGCTCTTGGCTGGAGATTGTCACATCCTCGCTGTAAATCATAACATCCTTCCATCCAACCATCTAAAGGCAGCCTTATCTTTTCTTCATTGGGAGGAAGGAGAATTTCCAAGAACTCTTTAGGATCTTGGAATTCATGTGATTTAATTTGGACATCCAATAGTTCAATCTCATTTTCTAATCTTTCAACCACTAAGCCAAGAAAAAAATATTTATTCTCAGGGGTGAGTCAGCTAGATTTCAAGCTGAGAAGCAATGATGTTAAAAAACTCTGATCAATCTGAAATTTTTCTATCTCTCCCTTAAAATCAATAAAATTTCACTAGATAACGAATTTTCCACATACCTTGTCATCGGTGATTACCATCAATGTTCTAAAAACTGGATTCTTTGGCAGTGATGTCGAAGCTCAGGATCTTGAACATTGGAGTCATTAGGTAGATGATTTCAGCCTTCATATGTGTCTGACTACTGTCCACCATTAGTGATCAGATCTGCAACTTGAATGATCTTTCCTAGAGAAGATCTGTCACCTCTTCCCCAGTGGAGTCGCCACTATGTTAGTGCCTAAATCTACCTCAGGCTGAAGGAAGGCAGGTCTAGGGTAACATCAAACCATGCTTAACCTGGTAGGGCTAACCTGGTAGTTAGCCCTACCAGGTTCGGAGAGGGCTCTCTCCTTATCAATCTCAGTGGAGATGACTGAATCAAATATAGATTTTAGGCTAGGTATAGTAGCTCAGAGGATTTGATTGGATTTGTTTTGGGTCGAAAACAACAAGAGAAAGGGTGATTGGACTATGGAATCGATGTCAGTTTCTGCTGGAAAACCTGGGGCAAATTAAGTGCCATGTTCAGCCAAGTGAAGATTGTAAATGTGAGAAGTATAAGGGAGAAATCCTGCTGCCCTGTAGGCATCAAACAAAGGATGGATCTGCAACAACAACTTTAGATGAAAGAGAATAACGAGGTTGCTCAACAGAGCATCTAACAACAGATGAATTCTGCTAAAACTACCATTACAACTAACAACAAAATCATCATGAAAGGAGCATCATTATGGATGAATTCCTAACATATCACTTAGATAATGCTGAAACAAAGGAGAAAAACATAATGTGTAAATGAATTACAGGAGAAAAAACATACTGAACATTTAAGCACCGTGATGAATCCCAGGCCTAAAGGGCAAAAACTGCTTTATTATGATATTCAATAAAACTTTACACAGTCCAAATGCTTCTTTGCTGCCAAAATCCAACCTCTACACTATGAAATTCATAAAATATATGCATTTGCTCATCCTTGTACTAAGGGAATTGAGCTCAACCGTTTTCTTCAAAATAGAATCAGTTACATTAAACTTGGACCAAATTTTTGAAAATAGGTGTTGAAGATGAACTCGTATCTCCTAAACCATAGCACCTGTTACAAAATTGAAAGAGGTTTTTGTAGATAAGGTCATGTTGGAGAAAAACCCTCTCAAATTTTGGAAATTCGTTTCCAGTTGCTCGGAATCTGTGCCACAAAATCATCTCTAAAATAGAAAATCATTAAAAACTTAAATCTGTCAAAATGAGCTGTAAAGATCTAGTCACATATTCAAATTCATGACACCTGTGAATAAAATGAAAGAATTTTTGTTACATGGCTCGTGGTTAACAAAAACCTCCTTGGGTTTTGCAAAATTACTTTTCATCTGTTGTAAAATGGCACCGCACTAAAATGACTAAAACAGTAAAATAAATGAAAATTTTGCTTTTTTTTAATGCAGGCTCCAAATATCACTGCATATCTCCCACATAGTAGCACCTGTGCATAAACTGAAGGAGGTTTTTTTATTTGGTATGTGATGGACAAAAACCTCTTTCACTTTTTTAAAATTCCTGTCCAAACTGATTTTGTAGTAAACTTGTCCCTGTGTGCAGCAACTGACCTCAAAACATGCATAACCAAGAATCAATCATTCATTTCGATCATATCTTATGATCCAGAAACCGGTTACAGGAGTGTGATATACCATTGGAAAGATTTTTCCGAGCTTCTTCTGATGGACACATTTGTGACATGTTTTGTGTTGAATATCATGTGCAAAACATCTAACCAAACCAAACCTAGTAAGAGCTCATGTTGATCCCTGGTGACAGGCTGCGAAGACTGGAACTAACATAACACAACACCTCATACTAGTGTGCATTCCCTATGGAATAAAACATACAAAAAACGTTTTAGGCTATTTAAAATCATATATATATATATATATATATATATATATATATATATATATATATATATATATATATATAGCGAGAGAGAGAGAGAGAGAGAGAGAGAGAGAGAGAGAGAGAGTAGGAACAAGATCCCTCAAAATTTCCCTTCCATGGGGCTGATGGACAACAGAGAAAGTCTGAAATCCATGCAAGGATTTTAATCTTTTGTTAAAACCCTCAGTGGAAAATCTATACCATTATGGGTTTAGTAGAAGTTAAGGTGAAGGATTTAAAAGAGATTTGGGAATGACTTATTAGAATTCATGTAGTCTTTTAGTGTCTTATTTATGAAGGGAAACAAATGTTGGGATCTTGTCACCCGAGGGCATAAAACATCTCTAGGAATTTGTGTATGTTTCTAGGCTTGAAATTGCATGAGGGAGAAATGGGTTCCAAAGGGCCTTATACTTCAGTCTCATACAAGGACAACTTTATGTGTGGTAAAGAGCCCATATCAACGGCCTGGTCTCAAGCTCTTCCAAGATTTTACATTATAGAGATGATGGAGAAACTGGCTGAATTCATAAGCATTGCATCAATGGATCTTTTCAACCTGGACACAAATTTGTGAAATTTATTTATGTTCCAAAGGATTTGTCATTGTACAGTTTGATTCCTAGTAAGATTATGACAAATGTATGACAAATGGGCCCTGGTTTTGGGAAGAGCGGGGCTCTTCTTCACTCAACGATATCTAGATTTTGATCCCTCTAACATGGTTGTAACAAAAATATTAGTTTTGGTTAGGTTTCCACATATCCCACTTCCTTTCTATCATCAAAAGGTCATTGGGGACATTGGGAATACTATACGAAAGTTCATAAACATGGATAATGAATGATTACAACAAGAATTATTTACCTTTGCTCGTCTATGTGTGGAAGTGGATCTGAGTAAAGTTCTACAAGATCATATTTTTCTAAATCATAAATCTTTTCGATGGATCCAGAATTTAGAAAATGAAAACATGGCCTTTAGCATGTCATTCATGTTTTCAAACAAGGCATTTGCAGGATTCCTGTCCACAGGTAAGAAAACTTCCAAAAAGGAAAAAAAGGGCAGGTTCGTAAATCCAAAAGTTGGTAGCCATATGAAAACATTTTCTCAAAGGATGAGGAAGAGGATATCAAGGAAGGCCGCCTCTCCAAATATGATATGAACACCCAAAATCTAGTTTCAAATTCATAATCACAAGTTACAAAGACAACTCATGATCTTGGTGCTGAAGGAATGTCGACACCTAAAGATGATGGGATAACCGAAACAAAAGGAGCATATGTTTTGGAAAGTTTTGATTATAAAGTGCAAAGAAAGAACGAAAAGAAGGAGAAGTGAAGTGATTTTTATACTTAATTTCTTAGTTGTTTTATTTATTTCTTTGGCTGAAAGGCTATTTATTTTTCTTATGGGACTATGGTCTTTCTCTTCTCAAATGATTTAAGCATTTGCAAAATGTGAGTTTGTTTCCCATGCAATAAGATTATGATTTTTTTCCAAGGAAAAAATATATAGATCATAGTAGTGTGTTTAACGACTAAATTATCACTGGTGTGCCAAATAAAATGGAGCATCATGAAAACATCAATGCTTGTTCTCTGACATAGCACACATTAACTAATGCAGATTACATATTAAAGATTATATGCATTGAACTTTTTAGGCTAAACTATCATTGATGTGTGAAATAACATTGAGCATCGTGGAAATATTGGTGTTCATTTTTTAGCATAGAGCATAGTAGTTGATTTGCATTAGGTATTGAAGAAAACACAGACCAATGGTTTTAGTTTATATACAACTTATTGAATTATATATTAATAAATTAGCATATCATGTACTTAATGTACCTGATAACATATAACACCAAGACTAGTGTGGTGCTTGTTTTTTTAATAGAGAACACCATATTTGGTGTGCATTATCTATTAAAGACACATTAATTACTTTACCACATTAATCTTGAAAACATAAATTAGTTTCAAATTTTGATCAACACACACATACACATGCCTAAAGAGAATTTTATTTGAATCAAAGATGACGACAACGAGCACAAGAGCAGTAATAGGTCAACATATAGTTTTGTATGTGAGTGGGACACTGGAGAGAGGGAGAGTGAGATGATCTCTTACTTTATTACACCTTAGACATATGTACTTTTGAATAATATTGGCCTCCTCAAGTTTTATGAGGAGGCCACATCCCTTAGTGATAACTTATCATTTTTACAACAATTGTTTTGTCACTAGGATAATGTCAGGCAAGCATTCAAGGCCGATCTTAATTTGTGATATAAATCCACTAAGGAGGATATTTTTTTTGTCACCAACATATCTAAGAGGGGGGAGGTTTGGCTCCATATCCTTGCTCTACCACCCAACTTTACAAGAGAGATCTAGCTAGCATATGCATATGGATATGTTAGTGAGGACATTGTTCACACTATGGAGTTTCAAGTTGTTAGTGGCCAATTATCGATAGGTTCATTTGGTTCAGAGGATGTTAGGTGCTTGTCCCTTATTTTCATGGCACTTACACACTTTACCTATAGTAGGTAGTGCATTATTTAGCCTTTGATGTGGTATAGATAGCTTAGTTAAAAGGCTCGACTAATTAGGTGGTCAAAGATATTTTTGCAACAATTTTGTTTGCTTTGAATCATTGCCACTTTATTTTTTATGGGAGGCTATTTTTCCATTTCTGTCAAAACTATTTACTTTATTTTTTGAGATATTTCACTCTACTTTACCAAAAATACACCACCTCCCTCTTAGGCCCATGATTGATATGTGTATGCACATTTGGGGGTTGTTATTTCCAAGGAGGGCCTAGCCTAAGTGGTTGTGTAGTCTAGTTTGTAGAGAGATTTGAGATTTCTTGGCTAGAGAGGAAAATCTTATCCTCGATCTTGTTTAGTACTTACACATGGGGATTGATTAAACAGGATGTTTAAACAACCTATTTACTTCGGATGAGAACCCAAATGATAAGGGTAATATTATTTATATGTTCTGATAGATCTAGTTGCATCCTTTTTTTGTCTTATTTAATGCACATGTAATTTATGTAGTACTTTATTTTAATTAGTTGATTATTATTGCCTATTGTTTTATAAACATTGACACATGTGTTGGGGACAAGACTCCCTAATAGGATAAGGATATGGATGAGGAAAATCAACAATCTCAAGTGCGTAGACTTGGCATGCCATACAAGGTGGACTATAGAGTTTGAACTGAATTGGTGGATCACATACGTGGTCAGATTGTTAGGTAGGGGGTGGTACCTATACATGAGCGTTTGATTTTATAGAACTAGAAGTTATATAATATATGGGATACCCGTCCTCATGATATGAAATCATTTATGCACCATGTTATTGGTGTCCTCAACCTCATCCAAAGGTTGAGGGATCACACTCGTTTCAGTTCATCCAAATAATCATATACAATGCTCTTTACCCTCCACCACATGATTCTCCACAACCAAGTCCTCGACTAAACTAATAGATTTTCCCTTGACCTCCTCCATAAGAGTCATTAGTTTAACCATCCACCTATCCATATCCTCCTCTTCCTCCTCCTCCACACATGTCACTAGCTACCACACCCATTGCTCCTCCTCCTCCACATTTGTCACTAACTACTATATTCCACTAATCCACCCAATTCTCTTACTCCTCCTTCACATGTGTTGACATTAGTTGCACCATATTTCACCAATCCACCACTACTCCCCCCTCTTCCTACACATTTTCTACACCTATTGCACTCTACATTCATGATGTTGTACATGTTATGGTCACATTAGGTGTTATACGTCCTATTGAGGAGACATACCATACTCTAATTTTGTCATTGTTACCTGACATGGGTATTAATAAGACCTCTACATATAGTAGTGGAGGCCTTCATGCCTTTGGCTCTAGTGGTTGATCTGTTATACAAACTTGAAGGTGATGGTAAAATTTGCAAGTAAAATTTATGTCTTTTAGGCAATGGATCACTTTGTAAAGCACATAAAATAATGGTTTTAAAACTTAGTTAACAACATAAAAACAAAGATAAATATACCATATACAGAAACACAAGACAACAAAATGATAAAGGAGTTCACTACTCTCCTAGGATACATCTCCTAGTCCAACTTCCAATGTTGGGCCTCTTTTATTAAGTGCTCAAATTTGTGTTTACATGGATTTACATTGCTCAGAATATAAAAATTATGTCTCTAATGGCTCTAGAACAGTAAAAAAAACTCAAAGTTGGGCTCAATTTAGATAAAAGCTGAAGAAGTTTTTATGCTAACTGCTCTATAAACTGCACTCTCCTACTAACTATTCTACAAATTGCGCCTTTTTCAGAACTGCCAAGCGAAAATTTTGCGCGACACCGACGAGATTGACGCATTTTCGGGTGCAATTTGTTGAACGATTTAAATGCCCTTTGATCCCTTAACTACGAAAATCATGGCCATATGGGCCACATAGGGTCGAGGGATGGGCGTTAATGCTTGCCCCCACTAGTTAAGCCCCTAAACACGAGGTCATGCTCACGTGGGTGCCATGGGTCCAAGGGCTAGGCTTAACTACCTGCACTTCCCATCATTCCCTTTAACAATTCGCGCATTAGGTCACATGAACTGCTATAGAGCTTGGCGCTGCCCCCGCTCCATAATGACCTCCGCCTTAACCACGGTTCGGTGCCACTGTTATATGGCCGAGGGCTAGGGCTCTCACACAACCCTCTCTTGTGAGCGTTTAATTTGCCAAGGTTTGGTCCCGTGGCTCGACATAAGACCTTGGCTAGGGATGAGAGTTAGCCCCCCCTCGTGTCAGCGCTCCAGTGCTTTGTTGTTGGTCCTGTGGTAACATATGTGCCCTCGACCTGGGCTTAACCTCTAGCCCCCTGTCCGAAAGCTCCAAACTTTTGCTGGCTGTGGTTACATGAGGGTTCCAGAACCTTGGGCTGGGACTGAGCCTAAACCCTTGGCTCCCTTCTTCTTGTGATCTCGTGGGCGATAAGGTGACCAGGGGCCAAGGCTTAGCCCCGATGCCGTCCCCCAACACTTATCCGTCGAAAACTTAAATATTAATTTGTTGGTATGATTATTAAGAACCACCCAATGCCCTATTGGTAAGGCACTTGACTTGTGTGCATGAGGTCACCCATTCGAATCTCGTGGAGGCCAGTTCGGCCCTTATCCAAATTTTTCACCACCCCCAGGATACCACGTGGCACCCAATCATTGGGGCAACACAAAATTCCATCAACCAACAAGAAATTTCCAAATCAAACCAATCAAATGAGGCCACTTGTTAGGCTTCCATTGGCCTAAGGTATAGTCATATTGTCCAATCAGACTGCCTAGTTAGCTTGCTAAGTCATCGTACGGACTGCCCAATCAGCAGTACTGCACCCAACTTGCCATTTTTTACATGTTTGGGAAAACGATCAGAACATGATATTGTAAGCATACAATATCGATTTTGAGAGATTGAATTTGCGTTGGATTCAAGTCTGTGATCTCAACGCTTTGGCACCAGTTTCAAGCACTTTTGAACACGAATTTTGAGAACTTTACTAATCCCTTGGATCACTCCTCCCAACTAGAAGCTTTTGGACCTCCAAAAGACTATTTTTAGTCAAAAAACAGTTGAGGGTACAATTCCCTCACCCTTCCAATATAAATCCATTTGGATTTTCTTTGATTTGTACCTTTGAGCCCCATATGAAGGTACTTCTCGTTCCTTCTTCTTGAAGTTCTTGTTTTTCTGTCAAGGATAGGATCTTGCTGCAATTCTTCAAGATATTTAGGAGAGAAAACTTCTATTGAAAGAATCTGAACATTCTCTCCTTGATCTTCAATCAAAGGAGGCTCATCCAATTTCAATTTATTTTCACCTTGAAGCTTTTCTTTGCTGATGCAAAGCCTTACTTCATCTCCAACCTAAAAATTGTGGTCAACACGATGCTTATCATGTCTCACCTTTTACTTAGCTTGACTCTTCACCAAATGTGATCGCCATCGCCATGCACCATCCTTCTTCAAAGCCAAAACATTAGGAGACCCACAAGAAGATGTACTAGAACTAATGTTCCCTTTGTCAAGTAACTCTTGCATCTACTTCTTGATCCCTACATTCTCTAACATTGACATCTTGTTCATACCAATGTTCAAAAGTGATGCATCCTACTGCAATTGAACTTCATGTTGTTTTCCTCTTTTAGAAGGCAACATGTCAGACTCCTGAAAAATCTTATCACATGTGTTAACAACTTCAACTAAATCATGTTTGAGTTTTACATCACATCCTTGGAAATTTTTAGATTCCTCGACATCTTTGTGTTTAATCATTATTAATGCAAAATTCTGACTAGCATTTACAAACCTCTTCATCTGTCCAACATTCACAAGAGACGAATTCAAGTTCTTGCAATGTTCTCTAACAATATACTCAATCCCATTTTTAAACAAATGATACTTGTTCTCATGACAATGAAATATGGCTTTCCTATCATATAAGTATGGGCTTCCCAAAACAATCCTGCATATGTCAAGTGGTACTACATCAAGTTCTACCTCATCAATAAAATTTGCAGTGATAGCTAATTTAAGTATGCATTTTCTTGTCAATTTCAATTTGGCATTGTCACATGCCCAACCCAAAGGACAAGTTTTAGAATGAGGAATGGTTTCCAAATTTAGTTTCTTGATAATGTCTTCTAAAATAAGGTTTTCTTGTGATCCACTATCAAACAAAGTATCTACTTTGTTATGTTTTATGATGAGTCTAATATGGAAAGGCTCTATTCTTTTTCTTTCATTTTGAGTTTCAATGGGCTTACTAGAAGAACTAGTACTTGCAATAGGATCCTTATCTTTCAATCCGATGTCTATGATTTTTGTTTCATCCCCAGAATAATATGCTAGATCTTGTTGAGTTGTTGTGGCAGTCTTTTCTTTCTCCTTATTGTTATTTTTTTTTGGGTCTCATCTCAGGATGTCGTTTCCAACAATGGTCTTCATCATGGCCTTCTTTTGAACAATGTTGACATGTGAGTTTTTTTCCCTCCTTCTTGATTGAAGCATTCTTTTTATCCCTGCCTTTGAACTCCCCCTTTTCTTTGTCTCTAGACTTAAATGACTTCTCACTAGTTTCTTCAGAAAGATTCTTCCCTCTTGCTTCTAAATGAGTTGCTTGTACACAAACTTCATCTAGCTTTATAGGGTTAAACATGAGAATCGCGTGTCTCAAATAACTATGTAAACATCCAATGCATTTTAGTAGAGTGTCTTGAGAGAATAAATATATACCCAAAATCAAAGCTCTTTTCTTAAATTATTGAGTATAGCATTGCACACTTTGACCCTTAGCTTGCCTAAAATTTTGCCAATCCATTATAGCTTTTTGCATGTATACTAATGGATAAAATTGTCTTCTTATTGGAACAAAAAAATCATTCCAAGAGGATAAAACCTTACCACTTTTCTTCATGTCCTCTTAAGTTTTGGCCTCCCACCAAATGAGCGTTGCACTTTCCAAAATAAGAGAAGCAAATTGAATTTTGGTTGCATCATCCTTGATTCTTTGTATCCTAAAATACACTTAAATCTAATGAACCCAATTATCTAATTTCTCAGCATTTACCTCTCCATCATACATAAGCAATTCAAACTTTATTTCAAGCTTTAACAAAGGAGTTGTGCCATGTCCCTTTGGAGAATTTGGAGGTGTTTGTGAAGGGGTAGAAGTAGAAGAAGATGAGGATGATGATGGAGGTGAAGGTGGTGGCTTGTTACCATCCCCTTCATTCCATTTTGGAGGTTTGTCTCCATTTCCTCCATTTACTTTTAGAGGTTTTGAGCTCTCTCCTTGCAACATTGAGTTCCTCTCCTCATAAAGAACTTTCACCATTTCAGACATTTCAAAGAAAGCTTTTTTGAAAGTTCTCTCATCTTTAGACATCCCTTCATGACCTTCTTCATGTGCCATGACTAGTGAAGCTTGAGATATGTGTGTTCTCCTTGAAACAATTTGAGACCTTGGCTCCACAAGTTCTCCTTCTCATAATTTGAGCTTCAACCTTGTAAGCATAAAAAAAAACTTGCAAACAGAATCAAACCTTCAAAATAACCTTGAGCTTTGATACCAAAACTGATTTGTTATACAAACTTGAAGGTGATGGGAAAATTTGCAAGTAAACTTTTATGTCTTTTAGGAAATGGATCACTTTTCAAAAGCACATAAAATAATGGTTTTAAAACTCAGTGAACAACATAAAAGCATTGACAAATATACCATATACAGAAGCACAAGACAAAAAAATGATAAAGGAGTTCACCCCTCTCTTGGGCTACTTCTCCTGGTCTAGCTTCCAATGTTGGGCCTCTTACATTAAGTGTTCAAATTTGTGTTTACATGGATTTAAAGTGATCAGAATGTAAAAATTATGTCTCCAATGGCTCCAAAACAGTCAAAAACCTCAAGTTGGGCTCTTATTAGGCTCAATTTGGCCAAAAACTAAAGAAGTTATGCTCTAAAGAAGTTTTTCTTCTAACTACTCTACAAATTGCACTCTCTTGCTAATTGTTCTATGAATTGCGCCTTTTCCGGATCTCCCAAATGAAAACTTTGTCTGGCGCCGACGAGATTCGCACTATTTCGGGTGTAATTTTTCAAACAGTTTAAGTGCCCTTTGACCCATTAACTCCGAAAATCATGGCCATATGGGCCACATAGGGTTGAGGGTTGGGCCTTAATTCCCACCTTGACTGGTTAAGCCCCTAAACGCAGGGTTGTGGTCACGTGGGTGCCATGGGTCCAAGGGTTGGGCTTAACTACCCGCCTTTCTTGTTGGGCCCCTTAACCGTCCACACACTGGGTCACATGAATTGCCATAGAGCCTGGAGTTGGCCCCCCTCCGTAGTGACCTCCGCCTTAACCACAATTTGGTGCCATTGTTATATGGCCAAAGGCTAGGGCTCCGATACAACCCTCTCCTGCAAGTGTTCAGTTTCTATAGGGCTTGGTCCCGTGGCTTGGCATAAGACTTTGGCTAGAGTTGAGGGTTAGCCTCTCCTCGTGTCAGCGCTCCAATGATTTGTTGTTGGTCTTGTGGTAACATATGTGCCCTCAACCTGGGCTTAACCTCTAGCCCCCTATCTGAAAGCTCCAAACCTTAGTTGGTTGTGGTTACATGAGGGTTTTGAAACCTTGGGTTGGGGCTAAGGCTGAGCCCTCAGCTCCCTTTTTCCTGTAGTCTCGTGGGCGGTAAGGTGACGGGGAGCCAGGGCTTAGCCCCGACCTCGTCCCCCAACACTTATCCGTCGAAAACTTAAATATTAATTTGTTGGTATGACTATTAAGAACCACCCAACGGCCTATTGGTAAGGCACTTGAATTATGTGCATGATGTCCCTCGTTCGAATCCTGTGGAGGCTAGTTCATACCTTAACCAAATTTTGCACCACGGCAGGATGCCACATGGCAACCTGTGATTGGGCCACATGGCCCCCAATCATTGGGCAACCACAAAATTCCAACAACCAACTAGAAATTTCCAGATCGAACCAATCAGACGAGGCCACTTGTTAACCTTCCATTGGCCTAAGGTATAGTCAACTTACCCAGTCAACCTGCTGAGTCATCATACGGATTACCTAGTCAGCAGTCCCGCACCCAACCTGCAAAAATTTTACCTATTTTTGGAAAACGATCAGAATGCGATATCAGGAGATACGATATCGGTTTTGAGCGATTCAAGTTGCGTTGGATTCAAGTCGGTGAGCTTTATGCTTTGGCACTGGTTTCGAGCACTTTTAAACACTTTGAATTTTGAGCACTTTACTGATTCCTAGATAAGTGGCGAACTTAGCTAGAAATGGCACTTAATGTGTAATTGATATAATATCACTCATGTGTGTGTTCTTCATATTATTTTAATGTTGTTCTTGTTGAATTATATCAAAATGTGTTAGAAGTACACTAATAACTAACATTATTAATGATTTCTCTATTTTTAAACTAAATTTGTGATGCATCACTCATTTAAATTTAGAGTTGTCATATAATGTTTAACTTTAATTTTATGAAATCATTTAATTTCGATTGTGATTGCAAAAATTTACAGCCATTAATGCCATAAAATGTTTAACTCTTATTCAAGGTGAATTGTTTGTTGTCCAACAAGACATAATATGTTGATTAAATATGTTTACAAATTTTATCAAATGATTCAATCAATTATTGCACCATTTGATTAATTTTTTCAATCAAATTCTCCTATTGACTTTTGTTTCATAAATTTATTCTTAAATATTTTTAATTATTTTATTTATCAATATTGATAAAATTAATTCTAAGATAGTTAAATCTAGTAAGAAATTACCTCCAATTTTAGAAATTGATTGTATCATACACATTAACTCATGAAAACGATTTGAAAACATTATGAACATATAAAGAGAACTAACATGTAGTGAAGAATAATGGGCACGATTGACATGAACAAACGAAACTTACAAAGGATACATTCTTCTAATAGTAGCACTAAACCATGGAGAAAATATGACAATGAGAAAAAGACCAACTTAAAACTTGAATAAGTTATGATGATGAGAAAAAGATAGACTTAACCATAATAACATTTTTCTATGGAGAAAAAGTGGTTTAACAAGGCATTGTCTAACTATTAGTCAATTTGGAGCTTTTGGCCGAAATCCAACGAAACAATTTTTGGCCAAATTGTGATTTTTTGTTATTTGAAACGTGTTTTTGATTGTATCTATGGATTTAACACTGTAAAAAACCCTTGAGACACTTAGATTGTAGAGAGTCCAGAACTCAAGTTTGTGATTTCAAAAAATCTTTGCCATATTTTGAGCAATTTTTATTGGAAAATATACTTGGAAAAGCTCCAAAACATCTAACAGGTAGACTATGGCGTCTAGTAAAACTATTTTTCTAAACCAAGTGCAAATCCAGAGGTAGATATTGTAATATGTTAATGGTATTAGTAGCATGGAGAACATGGTCGCTTTAGAAATGGTGAAGAAACTAGTGTTGATAAGAAAAAAAACATACGACTATGCAATATCAACGTTAACAATATTGGTTCAAGAAGCAGTGTGACGTGTGAGAAATCAAAGTTCGGTAGCTTCTAACATTACAGAGTATTACGATGAGGTTTTGTGTGTCATTCTATTGGATGTCTTTCACGTGTTGTTTGGTAATTCATGAAATTTTTATATACATGTAATGCATGATGGAAAGAAATTTTAAATTGCTATCTTTAACAAAAGAAGATCCCAAGGAAGCTTTTTATATTTGGGTTGTGTCTATTTTATCATTGGTTAGCATGGTTGTTTATAGTTATATAATTTAGCTTGCATATTTGTGAAGGGTTTATGTTTCAATTATGTATAGTTTAGCTTTAATTGAATGTTATATGTACATTTAAGATATGTTGAACCTTTCATATGATTTAGTTAAGGAAATACTGCCTACAACAATGTATTTGGTTTTGAAACTTGCTATACTAATTCCAAAAATTTTGATGCATCTTATGGATTTGAATTATGTGATTAAGTTAAGCTAAAAATAACAAGTTAGAATCTATCATTACTTCGAATATTTTTGTGGGTCAAATATTACATTACAAATATAACATTTATGTTCACCAAACAACTTTATAATTCATACAAAATCTGAACTAGGTGCATTATGCCTACTTTAGTTAATAAATGTCATTTACAAAATTTGTAGATTTTTACTTGTAGCAAGAACTTATGTGGTAGGCTAAAACACAAGAGAAGAATCTACTATACTCTTCAGTGGAAACCAAAATTGATTGATGAAAACAATCAACAGAAAAGGAAGAATATCAATCAGACATAACACAATATTTCTTTGGGGAAAGCAACTGCTAAAAACCCCGACTATCTATATTGCATTAACTATAATATTTGAGAAGAAAATACAATGCTTGTTCGCCCTAAACTATTCATGCACAAGTACAATCTAACTCTCTGCTTCACAAGCCAACCAAGCCAACACTTAGCCAATTCTACTGCCTGTCAAGCCCCTACTTCCTTGCACAATCTCTAGAGGAATTAACCCATATTTAATTGATAAATCCACTCTCCATAACTACGCATTCCAAACTTATGTCCTCAACTGATTGCATGCACCATTTTTACAACTCGGAAAATTATACAACTGATAGTACACTTTCCCTGAACTCTAATTTCAACTGGGTCTTCATCTTAACTAACATGCATGAATTATTTATGAGTGAATCTTCAGTTAACTAGTGTGGTACTGGTGATGCACTACTCCAATACTAGACCTTTACTAGAGTCATGTAGAGTGATCCCTCTACATGATTCTAGATAGACTTCCAACTCGAATTTCCTAAGTCAATTAAGTCAATTTAACTTAACTAACTATTACAAGTTGCTATGAGAATATAATTACAATTTAATTCAAGGACAAATTAAATTGGAATTTTCTTGTTACTATTCTTAACAAAAATATTACAGCTATGATAAATATTCTTATCCGAGCTAACATAATAGAATAACGCGTATAACATGTACACCTCTAACATAAAGCCCTATAGTTTTGTCCTAAGTTGAGTAAGTGATCTGATAATGAGATCTAAGATAATTAATAAGGTATTACAGACTCATGTGTATGGATTTTCTATGTTATTTTATGCAATGGATCAATAAGATTATGAAATACACAGACAATGAAGCAGTAAACAAAACATAATAGACAACACATAACACAACAAATTTAATGAGGAGTTCACCCAATACTCTTGGGCTACATCTCCTGGTCCAGCCTTCAGTGGTGGCCTCTCTATTACGTCTTTCAAACATAGTTTTACAATAGTGAGCTCAATTTGAGCCTCACGCATAACAGATGCAACAACAAGAGCTTTGCTTAAACCTATCAAGACTCTTTGAGTACACAGACTCCCTCAACACTCTCTAGCTCTATTTTCGCTCTATCTCGGCACTGCTTGCAATACTGCCTCCCTGTGTTTTCTCTCTGTCTGTGGCTTTAAAGCCAATCTGGACTGCCTGTTCGTTTCAGCTCCTCGGCATTCAGTCTCTCGGCCTGTGTTCGCTCGAATCCCCCCTGCTCAGCGTTAGCAAGCACGACATAATGCCTTTAGGGGAGGTGGCCACTTGCTCCGTAACGGATGAGTGCATTGGGCCCCTGAAATCCATGAAATGGCCATTCTCTGTTTACACAGAGAAACAATGCAACATTATGAAATTTTGCCAAAACACTACTTATTTGGGACTTCAAAAGTCCTTAAATATTCCTCTATCTGGTCCATCCTAAATCGCTATCACAAGTCGCTTCAGCCTTGCTCCAAGGTTCCCCTTTATATTTTTGAAATATGTTAAAATCATGAAAATAACCTAAGAAATGGCTTATGGCGGATCTGAAAATATATATAATAGCCTTGAGGAACCCTTTTGGGTTTGGCTTATCGCATCAGCCTTCATCCTTTGCATTTCGTTTGATAAATGAAAACTGCGAAAATGCATAAAAAATGGCTTTGCTACGGATCTCAAATCTTATGAAATAATATTGATAAAACCGTCGGGTCTGGTTCATCGGATTGCAGATGTGTATGCATATATGCCTGCTCCTCTATGTAGCCCCGATTGCAATACCACGATGTGATCGATCACAATCGCACATCGTGATAACCCCAGGTCGTTTTAAGCACTTTTGTGATCTCCAATAGCGATCATGTGATGCAATGTGGGCCGTCGATTTGCGTGCTTGATCGACAGTCCTAGTTGACTCCGCTAGTCGCTGTCACAAGTGGTATGTAGTCTACGCTGATATCCGCTGTCTGCCTGTGCCGATTGTGATTTCCGATCAGATCTGGACTATTGATCGGCCAGATCTGACGGCTACTGTGCATTCATTGCTCACACCTCCAATACTATGTTTTTTCACAGTTTTCTCTGGTTTTTGCCTCCCGATAGTGTATTTCAGCCATTCTAGGTGCTCTTGGCATGTGATTGTTTTGATCTTTGGCAGGATTTCAAGACTTAGAGAGTGTTCTTGGATCCATTTGGATCACGCCTTCCCACTGAAAAGGGCTTTTGGACCACCAAAAGTTGGTTTTCAAGCATCGCTCAAGTGAGGATACAACTACTTCACTTGCCCAATCTCTATCCATTTTACACCGCTGGGTTTTGAACCTTTGAGCCCGATTCTAAGGTACTCAACATCCCCTCTGCGTGTGGTTCTCACCTTCCTGTCCAGAACTGTATCTTCCTGCAGCTCATTGAGGTATTCAGGCAATAGATCATCAATGGAAGGCAATTGACTTTACTCTTCGGGATCTTCAATTAATGAAGGTTCAAACAGTCTTAAGTTTTCTGCATTTACTACGGAATAGATGTGCATGTATGTTGGCTGTTGGGACTCAGAAATGTCATATTTTCATCCACCTTTTTCTTCACTACTCCTTACATTTCATCATCCCATTAACCTTTTATCATATCATTTTCATACATTCACCTTCTTATTTTCCATTTTATTCATTTTTGTATTACAAGTGAATTTATGATTAAATATTAGAAAATATACATATTTTTATATATATCTCAAGAATATGTGAGTTTTGTGATGTGTAGGAAATATGTGAAGAATTAATTCCAAGAGACTTATCCATATCTCCTCCACCATATTAAGGAGATAATTATGCAAGCCTTTTCCTAAGGAGAAAATCATGAAGGATTTAGTTGGTATATCTTATCCAATTCCCAAGGAGAAAATCATGGAGGATTTGGTTGGCATATCTTATCCAATTCCTAAGGAGAAGATCATGGAGGATTTGGTTGGCATATCTTATCCAAGATATGTGAGAGATTTATGGAGGATTCAGAGGGATCATATTTTGTAATAATGGGAAAGTAGTTAAAAATGCTTGAGAGATTTGTGGGATCATATCTTGTAATAATGGGAAATTAGTTGAGAGTGCTTGAGAGAATATTGGAAATGTAATTATGAGAAGGTTATTGTTATATACCTAGGGGGGATAATATGGGGTACCAAGGGAGGTATCCAAGGTAATAATGTAATAATGGGATGGGCCATAGTAATAACTAAGGTGGTTAACCCATATCATGTAAGGGACCAAAAGTAGTTAGTAATAATGTAATGGGCCCATGGTATTAGTTCGATGGTATGAGGGCACCGTGGTAATGATCCATGGTATTGTATGTATGAGGCCTACATAGAGGCTAGAGACTCCACATGGAGAGTATGAAGGAATTGTCAAGGATTATTGTATGAACAAGCATATGGCTTGTGGAGTGTTCTCCTTCCTTAAGGAGTGAATGTATGGTGTTGCCCTACCTTAAGGGTTTTGATATCAATAAAGTGAAGCATTTATATATTTGGATCTTATTATTCTTGGGTTTATTTCTATTCTCATATATTTTTTGGGTTAGATCTATAACAGGTGGTATCAGAGCACTTTCTTGGGCAAAAGTGGAGATTTTTTTTTTTTGTAGGATTTCTGGGGCGGTGAGTTTGCAGATCAGATCTGTATGTTTTGGTGCAAGATCTGGAAACTATAATTGCAGATCTGGATTCTATGTGAAAAATTACCCGATTAAAAAAAAATCAGTCGAATCGGATTCCGGATGAAGGAGATATCGCTAATCTAAAAATCAGTGGGGTTGCAGACACTTTTTCGGGGCAGCGAATTTGCGGCATAGATCTGGACGTCTTGGTGCAAGATCTGCAAAATTTAATTGCAGATTTGGATTCTATGTGAAAAAATACCCGATTTCAAAAAAAAAAACAGTCGAATTGGAGTCCGGATGAGATATCGCTGATCTAAAAATCAGTGGTGTTGCAGACAATTTTTTGGGGCAGCGAGTTCGCGGCGCAGATCTGGACGTCCTGGTGCAAGATCTACAAAATTTGATTATAGATCTGAATTCTTTGTGAAAAAATAACCGATTTAAAAAAAAAATTCAGTTGAATCAGAGTCCGGATGAGGGAGATATTGCTGATTTAAAATCAGCGCTTTTTTTTCAGAATTTTTGGGTGACGACGGGAGAGTTGCAGTGCAGATCTGAAATTCTAGTGCTTGGATCAGGATTTCTATCACATGGGCAGATGCAGAATGATTTTTCCATTTCTAAAAACAGGTCATAATAGGGATTCTGAGCTATATTGACTAAACTGTGACAATTTCAAATTTTCGCCAAGTAAGTGAATTTTTTCAAAACCCTCTTCATGGCTTCTAGCAAGGTTCTATATTTTACAGGAAAAGATAATGGTCCTACTATTGAAGAATACATAAAAAAACAGAAGTGGTTATGGAAAAACCATTGGAAATGGTGGGTAGTGGAGCAATTTAGAGATGAGGCGGCCACATGGTGGGGATTACTTAACAAAACGAAGTGTTACAACCTACCTGATGAAGCATTTGAAAAATTCCTTTTAGACAGATGGTCTCATGCTAGAAAACAAGATAATGAGAAACATGTGTTATTTTCTACTGGTATCTCCTTATTGCAGGTTCATGGATTGATTCAGAAAGAGAAAATCATTGTTTCTATAAATCCTAGTTGCAATCATAATTTCATCAATGTTAATTTGGCAAAAAAATTGCAAGTTCCTGCAAAACACATTGAAACACACAGGTGGATGATGAGGATGTTCAAGTGTATAAGGATTTGAAGATTTCTATGGATAAGCATGTGTTGCATGGTGATTTTAATGCTTAAGAGATGGATAATATGGATGTTGTTTTGGGATATCCATGGATGAAATCAGTTGGTACTATCAATATTAATGTGCAGAAGAAATTCCTGAAGCTCTGGTATAAAAAGAAGAAAATTACACTACATGATATTTCCATCAATAAACAGGTAGAGTCCATGGAAGTTGACGTAGAAGATGTTCCAGGGACTGACATATCAGATGATGAGCAGTTGATGGTCGACAATCAGACACAAACAGAGGCTGAAGCCGAAAAGGTTACAGGTGTTGACACATCTAATAAGGGTTCAGTGGTTGAAGTAATATTGGAAGATAAGAAACCACAACAAGCACCACAACATGCACCAGATAAAAGTCAGGCTCTAGTAAAGGGTGAATTAAAAAAAAAGACACCGTGGGTTAAAACTTCAACATATGATCACCCACATCACCCAGCAAGACAACCATCAAGATGGTAACCAATTAGTCACAAGGACAACAACCCCCGCAAGACAGATAGAGAGGAGAGAACATCCACCTATTACACATCAACACAAAAGAGCTACCACGGTCAACTTCCATCTCAAGTGAGCGAAGCACCAGCGAAATCGAGGGTTCACCTTTCTCTTGGATGGCTAGATGCACGTGCATGGTACCAGTGGACTACTCTTTTGAGTAGATCTTATTATTTGTGTTCTTCCCATGTTTCGGGGATGAAACATGCTACGGGGGGTAGAATGTTATATACATAGGGGGGATAATATGGGGTACCAAGGGAGGTACCCAAGGTAATAATGTAATAATGGGATGGGCCATAGTAATAAATAAGGTGTTTAACCCATATCATGTAAGGGACCACAAGTAGTTAGTAATAATGTAATGGGCCCATGGTATTAGTTCGATGGTATGAGGGAACCATGGTAATGATCCATGGTATTGTATGTATGAGGCCTATATAGAGGCTAGAGACTCCACATGGAGAGTATGAAGGAATTGTCAAGGATTATTGTATGAACAATCATATGGCTTGTGGAGTGTTCTCCATCCTTAAGGAGTGAATGTATGGTGTTGCCCTACCTTAAGGGTTTTGATATCAATAAAGTGAAGCATTTCTATATTTGGATCTTATTATTCTTGGGTTTATTTCTATTCTCATATATTTTTTGGGTTAGATCTATAACAGTTAACTTCCTCATGTATATAAGAGAGTGCTCTCTCTTCATTTAAAAAAATGAAGAATGAATAATGGAAAGGAATTCTTAGTTTTTCATCTTTTATTGTTATGTTTTCATGATTTGTAATTTGGTTCTTGTAATAAAATTTGACATAGTTTTATTGTTGTGAGCTCACATATGTTGTTTGTCATTCATTTCTTCACATGTTGTATTGCTTTTCCTTTATGCAATTTCCTGCTTTCATAGTTAATGTTTCAATGCCTTCTTAGATCAATTTGATTTCAGTAGATTAAATTAGATTAGTTCCACTTCAGTCCTGCATATATAGTGCATGTGTCTCGTAAGTCTACGAACCTCGGATTGACAAATTAAATAGTTGGGCAAATACTACAACAGAATTAAACGAACATAGTTTCACCCAACATTTTGGCGCCGTTTCCGGGGAGGCACGATGGATTGAAGTTTAGTTTGATTTTTCATGCAAGTGTGTTTAGAAATGTTCCTAACTCTAAGGTGTTAAGGCGGTAAGACGTGGGGAACAACCTACGCATCGCATTCGAGATACCGTAATGGGCTCGACCTCTTATGGATCAGGGCATGTAGGGTGTGTTTACATTTATGCAAGTGTGAATTTCAATTTCTGCAAGTGTGTTTGATTTTCGCAACTGTGAAGAGTGTTTGATGAATTCATGGTTCATGGTTGTAATTGAAGAATTCAATTACTCAATTAATGAGCAGTCCTTGTAAGAGGGTTTAATTGAGTATTGAATTCAAGATTATTTCTGTGGTCCTTTTGTTTTTAATTCAATTTTTAGTGTGCTGATTTGGAAGAGTTTTTGTGAACTAAAACCTTGTAAAAGGATTAAAAGCTCAGACAATTATTAGCACTCTGTTTTTAGTATGTAAGAATTCCTTTTTCAACATGGTTTAACAATGAGTTTCAGCTTGGAACTACTCACTCAGATCCTAGCAGAAGTCGGGATCTCTTCTTCCTTGGAAGAGGAGATCTTGACAAGAATTAAAGGTTCAACTACTCCCCAAGAAATAAACGAAGATTCAACATCTGAAGAATCCTGCGTATTTGATGGCGAACAATCATTCGAACAGGAGATCGAGGAAGAAGAACAATAGATTGGAGAAGAAGAACAGGAGTTACAACATGATCTGAGTGAGATAAACTGTGCTTATCAAAGGTTTATCGAACAATGGTTCCAGGTAAGTACTAGATTAGATTCATCTTTTTATTTTTTAGTTGATTTGCAGTTACAAAAACTAGACTCATCCACTCTCGAATATTTTTATTTTTTATTTGAAAAATTGCTACTGGATATATTGTTGTTACTACTATGTGAATGGATTCATTGGAAGTTTAATTACACGTAACTAATTTGTAAATTCTAATTAGTATAGAGTAGCTAGGCTTTCATTTTCAGTTTTGCTTTTACCTAGAATAAGTATGCTCTCCTCCGGGCTTAGTGCGATCGTGAGGATCAGAAAATAGGGATGATTTAGACTAATTTCAAGAATAAATAAATGTTTTGCAATATGCTTGATCAAAAACATCTTTCAATATGCAAATCATTGTGTCCATTTGTTAAAAAATAAAAAATAAAAAACAAAATAAAACACTGTGAGGGGCATCAAGCCCACTGCTTTGAATCCCCGTGACCACTGTGCCGAGAACCTAACTGGGGCCACTCACAGTTCAACGTCGGACAACACCCCTCGAGCCATCGGACCGGCTACTTTGCGCATACAAGCATTGCAGCCGGCATTCCCAACCTCTCACTCAGCCAACTCGTGGGCCGATCGATCCTCCTCGCACCAAGCCCAACTCAACTCTGTCTCCACTGTGCACAAAACCGTGGCCTGATTCACTATATCGAGCTCACTTGAAAATCCGTAGACATCAATCCCTTCGAAACCCCCACGGTCAAATCGTGGCAGGTATCTCTCGTCGTGAAAAAATAAATCATTCCACTCTCAGTACAACAGCTCCCACAATCTGACCCGACCCACAGCAAAACGTTTCCCTCCATGGATTCGTCATCGATCCAGCCTCTCCAAAGTCTTCTTGCATTAGTGATGCCATCTCTTGTTTCCGTCTATTCATTTATCGCTGAGCCGTAGCGTAGCGATGCCATAAATCTGCAACTCTCTTGTCTCCGTCTATGCATTTATCGCTGAGCCGTAGCGTAGTGATGCATCACCATGGAAGAATATTCTTGTCTAGGTGGGAATGAAATCGATGGTGGTTTGACTCCAAAAAAATAACTGTACTCCTGATACTCTGGCTTTACACGTCGAACTGGAACTGTTATAGAATAGACAGTTCCAAGATCTGGGTCGGTTGAAACATTTAACTGTACTTTATCCTCCGAGTCAATCTCCACAAAATCTGAGAGTGCACCCACAATATTGTTGACGATTTTTCATTTTGCATCATCAGTTACAGCACATCTGTCAGAAAAGAGGATCATTTTCAGTCTCTGCTTTGCTATCTCTGCATTTGAAGTTCTCTTGAGTTTTCTGGGAAACAATATGTTCCATGCCCAATTTATTCGTTCAAAAAAAACTCATATTTACATCTTTACGGATAAAGTCATCAATGTCCTATGTTATAGAAACGCTGGAGAGACCATCATCCCCAACTTCCATAACATTGATAAGACTTTCCTAGGTGATATCTTCCTGATGACAAATGCCATTGCATGGGTGTTTGCAGTGGAAGCATGGAGTGACAGTCACAAACAAATGAAGTGCTATATTTTCATCTATCCACCTTAGAGAATAAAGCAGGATTTCGGGGAAGCAATGCAGAAGGTTGAATATCCAGCCTGCTGGATGTCGTTGTGGGTGGAAAGGCCATCATTTTCACTGAAATTGGAGAGTGTAATCCTACAGAAATATATCACCAAGCGATGGTACGTTATGTTATGGGATTTAAACCTTGTACATGTCACTGCTACTGTATATTGTAACTATTAAGCGGACCATGCCATTGCTTACTTGTTAAATTGATTGAGGAATGAGGGTTGGCGAGTAATGAGAATCCGAGATTGAATTCATTTTATCCTGATGAGAGTGCTAAGGGGATTAAATCGTGGGTTAGTAGTCAACACTTCTTGTCTCACTTTGTCATCTGTATACGTTTACGTCATTTTCAAAAAAAATAAAAATAAAAAAAATAAATAAAAATGAAAAATAAAATAAAATTGCCCTCATTCATTCATAAACTAACTACTTGTTCCCTAAGAAATACAAAAGCCTTTTCAAATGTTTTCAATCAATTTTCCTGCAAACCACTAATTTTTTTTTGAAAAAGTATTGCACAATCAATGAGTACATTGCATGGGGACATGCAATATTTCTAGTTGGGGGGAAATAAAAGTATGTTGGATTTTTTGTGAATTTGTGGGCAAAAGTTAGGATGCATATACTAACAAGTGAAATGAGATTGGTGTTATGTGTAGGACAACGAGAAGCTTATGCAGAAATCTCAACATTACGATGCGACACCTTTTTCATCCACAATTAGAGTTATTTCGGAAAATAATTAAAAAATGGACATTTTATAAATTCTTGAAAATGAGATAATTTTCTTTTGAGTCACTTCATACAGGAATGATTGATGGAGATGGCACACAAAGGTGACAATTTTTATGCAGGAATGGTGCTAAGAGTTGAAGACAATCTAATGCAAAAGTGATTTTTCGAAATCACAATGAAACATGCATCATTGGACGCTTGAAGGAACTAATTCTTCACTGCACATATCATGACATTTTCCACTACACAAAAATCCTTTTGCGTCATGACTATTCGCCTTTTTCCTTCCAAACACCTAGATCATCCTTATGTTGCAGCCCATCTTCCATTTCCTTATCTTTCACGACTTCATGCACGGCTATTTTTCTGAATCGCATACATCCCTTTATCCTTTTCACTTTATTTTTGCCTTCTAGTTTGCCTTCTGAATAAAACTCATTCCCTTTCCATGAATATATTACCTTGATTTCATAGCCATGCTGATCCACACTGCTTGTCCGTGAGTTCTTTCCATCTATAGTCCTACCACATCTTTTTGTACAAACTCGCGTTGACTGATGTGGGATTCCTTAAGGCCCACCTTTCAACAAGTCTTGCCCCATTGACATCAGCACCTTATCTGGGAAATAGACTAGAGTTCCTTTTGAGTATCTAGAGGCTTGCATGCCTTAATGGCAAGTTCTCTCGCTGAAGATCATGGGAATACATCAATGTCCCTTGATCTTCAGATCTTGCAAGTGGCTCGACCTCGACACATCCATTCGAACTTTGCAAGATGTACTCCGGTACCCTGACACTCATTGACATCAATGGTGAGTTGCCTCGCATTGGTTAACGACATCCATCAATGGTCGGTAATCCAATGATTTCTATTCATGCTCGACATCGACATATTCATTCGCATGTTTAGAATTGTACCATCGGGTTGTAGCGGTGAAGACTATACACTTTTTCACAACTCCCTCAGCAGTTACAGCAACATGAATTCTGATCTATGAGAGTACCACAGTTCCACTTTCAGCGTTTATCTTTTCCATGATTCAGTATCAGCAGTTCAGATTCCTTCATTTCCCAGGATCCAGTTACAACAACATCAGTCACATTTTCCTGATCCAGTAGCAGCAACAGTTACATTCCTATTGCATAATTCGTCATTCTTGGGTAAGTAGAAGTATGTTGTTTTCTAATCTTTAATCATGCAATTCCTTATATGCTAAATTGAATATTTTGGAAAATTCCCTTGCCATGCTACATTTCCTTTCATGAGCCATGTCAAGTTGCATGAGGACATGCAACCAATTCAGTTGAGGGGGGGAGAACTATATTCACTACATATTCACTTCCATGATTCCATTTCTTCACCACTATCACTCCATTTACCATTCACCAACATTTATTTTCCAATGATACTTTGTTGCACTTTGCTTCATATGCAATATTGGCATGCTTCATTAATATTACAAAAGGGCTTTCTTATGCACATTATGATTTCCAGTGAGTGTTTACATTATTATTGAAGAAAAGAGAACAGAAAATGAAATGAATGTTGTTAACACAAGAACCAACATTCTTTGTATTCATGGTTGTCACACAAGAACCAACCATAAGAAAATGTAAATTGTTACTCATGTCTTTCACATATCCTGGAAACATTCATTATTAAAAGACATCATCATGTAAAGCCAAAGTTCAAAATGCCAAATGTTCTTAAAGAGACCCATGCATGGTTGCATGAGGACATGCAACAAGTTCAGTTGGGGAGGATGTTGGGACTCAGAAATGTCATATTTTCATCCACCTTTTTCTTCACTATTCCTTACATTTGATCATCCCATTAACCTTTTATCATATCATTTTCATACATACATTTGGGTTTCACCTTCTTGTTTTCCATTTTATTCATTTTTGTATTACAAGTGAATTTATGATTAAATATTAGAAAATATACATATTTTATATATATATCTCAAGAATATGTGAGTTTTGTGATGTGTAGGAAATATGTGAAGAATTAATTCCAAGAGACTTATCCATATCTCCTCCACCATATTAAGGAGATAATTATGCAAGCCTTTTCCTAAGGAGAAAATCATGGAGGATTTGGTTGGCACATCTTATCCAATTCCTAAGGAGAAAATCATGGAGGATTTGGTTGGCATATCTTATCTAATTGCTAAGGAGAAGATCATGGAGGATTTGGTTGGCATATCTTATCCAAGATATGTGAGAGATTTATGGAGGATTCAGAGGGATCATATTTTGTAATAATGGGAAAGTAGTTAAAAATGCTTGAGAGATTTGTGGGATCATATCTTGTAATAATGGGAAATTAGTTGAGAGTGCTTGAGAGAATATTGGATATGTAATTATGAGAATGTTATCTTCCTCATGTATATAAGGGAGTGCTCTCTCTTCATTTTAAAAAATGAAGAATGAATAATGGAAAGGAATTCTTAGTTTTTCATCTTTTATTGTTATGCTTTCATGATTTGTAATTTGGTTCTTGTAATATAATTTGACATAGTTTTATTGTTGTGAGCTCACATATGTTGTTTGTCATTCAATTCTTCACATGTTGTATTACTCTTCCTTTATGCAATTTCCTGCTTTCATAGTTAATGTTTCAATGCCTTAGATCAATTTGATTTCAGTAGATTAGATTAGATTAGTTCCACTTCAGTCCTGCATATATAGTGCATGTGTCTCGTAAGTCTACGAACCTCAGACTGAAAAATTAAATAGTTGGGAAAATACTACAACAGAATCAAACGAACATAGTTTCACCCAACACTGGCAAATAAGAATTCTCACCAATTTTCTCAAGTACCTTAAAAAGCCCATACCTTATTGGTTTTAGATCTTTCCTTCACCTTGCATTTTGTCCTTGCTGATATACAGCTAGAATTGATCGCCAACTTGGAAGCTGTGCTCCACCCGATGCTTATCATGCCTTGCCTTATACTTGGCTTAGCTCTTTTCCAGCTGTTCCTACACTGCCTGGTGAATTTCTTGAATCTGTTCAATGAATCTGGTTGCTTTGTCCACATCACTATGTCCAATAACTGTTGTGTCTTTTTCAAAGATAAAATCCAAGGGAGACCTTGGTATAAAACCAAAATAGGTCTCAAAAGGAGATCTCTGTGTAGAAGAATGTTTAACATGGTTATAAGCATGTTGCATATAACATAAATGTTCATCCCAAAGCTTGGGATGCTTGCTGCAATAACCCTTGAGCAACTTGATCATTGTCCTATTGACTACCTCTGTTTGGTCATCTGTTTGTGGATGAAATCCTGTGCTTTTCTTCAGTTTGGTGTCCATCAATTCCCATAGACTTGACCAAAAATTCCCAACAAATCGGGAGTCTCGATCAGATACTATGGAAGTGGGTAACCCAAAATGCACCCAGACATGCTGAAAGAACAACTTTGCTGTTTGTTCAGCTGTAATCTGCTTATTACAGGGTATTAAAATACACATTTTGCTGAACCTATCCACAATAACATATAAATAGTCATGTCCCTTTTTAGATTTTGGTAATCCCCCAACAAAGTCCATGGAAACACTTTCCCAAGGACGGGAAGGGACTAGTAGTGGAGTGTACAAGCCTAGTTTTCTATTGTTGGGCTTGATTTTAGCACACATGGTACACCCTCTTTGTCACACAGAATAAGTCGATCTTGCAGACAAGATAGACCTTCCTAGAATCTAAAGAAGACCTAATGACAAGCAAACCAACCAGACACTATCTTTCTCTAAATATGATTTTATAAACAATGGCAAACAAGTGTTTTTAGGGCCTACCTTAGGTCCAACGCAAGCTTGTGGATGCCCTCGCTCTTTCGATCCAAATGAGCTCCTTTTCACGAATCTGCAAACAAAAACAAGGCAAACAAATTAAATAGCACCCGAAAAGCCAATTGCATAAAACATATTTAACATGAAAGTCAAGGAGTCCATGAAACAAATAACATGAGATACTTGTTGAGAAAAATGAGTTTGATTGTATTAATTCAAAAGAAGAAGAACTTTACAACCTTTGCCTTGACGCTGTACAAGCTCCTCCCAGGGTCCAGCAAGAAGTCTCCTCTACTTTGACAAGTTTCACTCACTCCCCAATGAAACCAAAAAGGTATGTGATCTCTCCTCTTAGGCTTAACTAGGAAGTCTTCATTTCACCAGCATTTACCCTAAAAAATGTTCAGCTTCTAACCTCTCTAGCAACTAGCCCAATGCCTGTATTTATAGTGCAATGGAGGGAGGTTACTAGGTCCTCCTTTAAAGGGATAAAGCCCTCCTTCAAAGGGATAGCTCCTCTCATCAAGGGATTAGCTCCTTCTCTTTTGGGATGCATGAACCACCTCAGAGAGAACAATCCACGTCAAAATTCCTTCTAGAAACCTCTAGAATTAACCCAAAGTGAGTTTTTTAAGATAAAACTTGCGCCTTTTGACTTTCACAGGGGTCCGCACCTACATCGTTAGGGACAGAGCGGGCAGGTCCGCAGTTTTTGTACACAGAAGGTGCGGGACCGCAGGTGACCATGAGAGAAAGTGCGGAACCAGAGTTACATTGATTTTTAATGTCTTTCTCTCATTTCCAAAGCTTGATTTGAAGAGCTGAGGTCTGAGACTTGTTTAGGAGGATAGTACAAGTGATGATAGACCCATACTAACTGCAAATAATCATGGTGATGATATTTTTGTGTAACAGATTGCCCCCTAAAGTGCGAAGTCTGTAGTAGATGAGGATTTCTTATCATTTAGGAAGAGTGAAGTACTTTATCATTTCGAGGATCATCTTGTGGAGAGCCCGGTTGGAACCTGTAAAAACATTCAATGCAAGATATATATATGAGATCATATCATCGCTGAGGTAGGCATTCCCATACTCAGATTAAAACTGACTAGAAAAACTAACTACTGCTCTGATACATGAATGATCTTGTAAAACATCACAAGTATAGACTCATGTGGACACAGTATGGACGCAACCATCTGTTTATGAATAGTCCATTATATAATGAATACAAAATTCCTTGCAGCCTGGATTGTGGAAACTAGGTCCAGGGTCTTCATTTCTACTTCCCGAAACAATACGATTCTATCCATGCGAATGAATGTGTTGATGTCGAACATGGTAGAAACCACTTGATTACCAGTCAATGATGTAAAATGTTAACAAGTGTGAGAGAAACCACCAGTGATGTCAATTCCTCTCAAAGTACCCAGTACAATCCATGAGATGCGAATAAATGTGTTGATGTCGAACATGTCACAGAATCCTTTGATCGAAAGTCAATGATGTAAACTGTCGTCAAAGGCGAGAAACCTGCCATTGAGGCATGCAAATCCCAAGGTACTGACGATTCCTAGATCATCTTTCTAGATAATGAGCTGATGTCGATAGAAAGCGATCCGCCGTAGGCAAGCCCACAACACGAAATCATAGATCAAGTTGAAGAAATTTAGTTGCAAGGACTGACTCAGGGATGGTCAAGATGGATGACAGATATTTTGCAAATGAATGGCTTATTGGCAGTGACCTCTTGAACACATAACGACATGACAGATGGCTTGGTGACAATTGACCCAAAGTTAATACCCAGAAACCGGCTGAAGACTTTCAATGTGGTTTGATCAACTGTAAGGCAAAGGATTTCCCAACCCAGGTGAATGAAAGTGTCGTGTTCAAGAGTGGTTACAAATTATGACAAACAGGCTCATTTTTCTCTCTTTTCCCCCACCATTTCTGGCAAGTACCTCTTTATTTTTGACAAGCTTCAGGAGGATAACATTTGCTTGATTATAAGCTCATCCTTCGGATGAGTCCAACTTAGTTTAAATTCAAACCCTAAGAAGGAGTGGTTCGTTCCTATTTGTAATTGAACAGGTCCTTTATTGTGAAATTTTAACGAGTCCAGTATAGGAGAAACTCGGCGTTTTTCAATTTTTAGAGAGTCTGAAAAAACTTAAGAAGACTCCAGGGTTGACCTTTTTCGTAAATTTGTGTCTCCCAAGCCCGAAAAAGTATAAAATAATACTTGAGAGAACCGCTTGATCTTTTACGACCAAGGAGTACTTTTCGTCATTAGTGCCCTTGACCCGAAAAGGTAAAAAAGCGATCAATGACACGTCGTTTTATAACCAATATCGAATTTGAAACGACAAAAATCCGACGATATTTTCATGTTTTTACGGTCGGAAAAGAGCTGTAAGTGGACCGTATTTTAATTCCGTTTTATCGAGTTTAAAAGAAACACTCGGCAATCTTTTCATGTTTTAGGAGTCAGAAAAGAGCTTAAAGATGACTCTACATGTTTTTTCGTCGAAAATGATAGATTTCGCCTGAATAATCCGTTATTCTGCACAAAAACACAAACATTAGTCATACCTGTTTGAAATAGATAAAAATGTCGCAAAATACCTTTTCAAAGTGAAACATAAACAAATTTGCAATTTATTTACTCAAAAAACTTATAAAAAGGGCCTTTGTCAATTCATTTTTACCGTTTGAGTTTGGGTGAGAAAATAGTGCTTTTGCTCAGAAAACTTCCTGCGAAGATTGTGGAAAATCCAACCGTCGGAATCGAACGCCGTCTTCTCCAGGTAATCCACATCATCCCACTCTTCATTTTTAACCATTTAATTTTTTGTTTTAGTCATTTATTTCATTTTTGGGAGGGTTTTTAGGCACAAAACCCGCGCGCAGGGGCCTGCAGGTTTACCATTGCAGGCCTGCGGACCCCGACTTTTTCTCCATTGGGAAAAAGCTCGGGGTCCGCACCTTCCGTGTAGACAAAGTGCGGTCCCACGCACTGTGTCTAACCTGGAGGGTGTGGTCCCCGTCGCAAGGGTTTTTAACCCAAAAATTCTCAAAAATGGACCACACAAAATATTTTCTAGCATTTTAATTTGTCTTTATGCTTGATGCAGAGAGTACATCATGCTAGATTGGCACGAACGAGAGCATGAGGACGTGGATGCTGCCGCATGGAATCATCAGCCTTCACTTGATGCTTTGAGGGCGTGCAGATTGTACAAATACTGGGCCATTCCTGGCATGAGGGCTCAGGTGGATTTCTTACAGTGGCTGGTTGAAAGATGGAGCATACAGGACCAATACTTCTTCATTGATGGCCACCAGCTCGAAATCGAGCCGGCGAACATGTATTTCTTGACTGGTTTGCCTAAGAGAGGCGAAGACTTGACTCTGTTTGGGTCTAGGCCAGGTGGCCCGTTTGTCGATAACCTCAGGCTAGAGGAGTACTGCAACAGCCAGGCTAGAGACAAAGGGATAGACATAAAGACCATATCCCTTCCTGAGCTCATGGTGATTGCGTTCACTGTCACCAGACTTTGCGGAGCTACATATTGCCACCGGATCCCAGATGCGTATGGCAGTTGATTGCTTCCGAGGCACCATCTTCAACTGGTGTGATGCCGTGTTGGCCAATGTGAAAGGCCAACTGACCAGGGCCAAGAACGGACGACTAAAGACCTTTGGTTATGGGGCTTTGGTCGTGAGTTTTGGCCTGGAGAGGGTTCCTATGCTGATCCCACAGCACCTTACTGTTGGAGCTGGGCTTCCTCGAGAGCCCAAACTGATGCGATGGGTCGCAGTTATGGCCCATCACCCGGACGAGAGGACAGAGGTTGCTCGATTCAAACCTGAGTATTTCCAATGGCTGGAAAACTAGGTCTTTTCGATTCAGGACTTCCCTTACGCTGGGATAGATTTTCGTGGTGACCCAGACATGGTTCTTCCACCAGGAGAGCAGTGGGACGAGTCAGGTAAAATCCTTTTCAACATTTTTTCTATTTTAATTTTTTGTTTTTTTTTCATCGTCTCAAAACTTGATAGTAAAAATTTCAAATGCAGATGTGGGTCCACAACGACTAGCCACTCTCCGGACTTACGAGAGGAAGCAACCAGTTGCACCCGCGCTAGCCCCACAGGACGAATCAACAGAGGTTTTGGCCGAGTTGGAGGGTCATCTCGAGCGCTTAACAGGAGATATTCCTGAGACCACTATAGACGACAATCCTCGTCGACTTCATCGCTATGTGATTGGGGTCTCGGGACCTTTTAGGAGGTTCCTTTGCAAGGTGGCCCGTGTAGTGGTTTCTTATAGAGATCATCACCAGTGATAGGATGATCGCCTATTGTGGGCACATGCGACATTTTTGTTTTTTGTACTTATCATTTTTGCCGATCATAAGGTGTTTTTCAACCTATGATTGAGGACGGTGTATTTTTTGACACACTCCTAAATATATATCACTATTACCGGCTTATCTTGTAAATCATGTTATGGAATGGTTTTAAATTTACATGTATGATTATTGCAAATGTCTATTTAACATTCGAGAAGCAATTGCATCTGCTAATGTATTTAAAGATCTTGGAATACACTGATATTCAATATAATCAAATTCACGTTCTAAGAGACGCACTCTCAAAAATAATCTCAATAACACTGGATTTCTAATGGCATACACTCTATTAAGCTGTAATACAACGAGTTCAGAATCTAACCTCACTATCAAACTCCGAATCCCAAATGAAATAGATTCAGATAATAACTCAATCACTGCACTATACTCGGCAATGTTGTTCATTGTTTGAACGAGGCTTACCCCATGCATAGATACTAACTTGTCAGAGGGCGAATAGATAACCCAAGCTGCGGAAGAGATGTTCCGTGTATTACGACAAGCACCATCAGCGAAACCAATGTATGTTTGGAGAGGCATCGACATCTGCAATATCAAGAGTAAAACTAAGATAAGCAGGAATAATGACGAAAAACACTCTCTAAGCTAAGCACACTGTTTAAACTAAAACACACCAGCTAGAAAGAAAAAACTATCCTAACTAAATCTCCATACCCATTCTTTTAAGCATAATACCTCTTCAAGTAAAGGCCATTTCTGGGTTTACCCAAAGAGTCCCCGTCAAAGTCTACCAATTCATAGGCCCCTTTGGCTAGCTTTCGCTTGACAACATAGGGACCATGCCACATATGAACGAATTTTCCAACGCCTAATTTATCATTAGCTTGATCATAAACTAAGACTAGATCTCCTTCCAAAAAATTTCGAGGGGTCACATTTCGATCATACTGAGCTTTCATTCGTTTTGCGTGAGTCTCGATCGCCAATGCAGCATCACGTCGATTCTCATCTAATTGAGCCAAGTATAACAAACGATTTTCCTCTTTGGAAGTGGCTGGAAGTAACTCGATGGCCATTTGCAGTGACGGGATTTCGCATTCCATGGGTAACACAGCTTCCAAACTGTAGACTAGTTGGAAAGGAGTGAACCCTGTTGATGTTTTTACTGAAGTTCAGTATGCCCAAAGCGCTGAAAATAGCATGTTGTGCCAATTTGACCGATGAATCACAATGATTCGTCGGATCATGATGACTAAAACTTTGTTGATGGATTCAACCAGACCATTCGCTTGTGGATAATAAGGGGTTGAACTATCGTGACGTAAACCAAGCTGGCCTGTAAGTTCGGTCATCATAACGTTTCGAATATGACGCCCATGATCAGTGATTATTGCTTGTGGGACACCAAACCTAGCAATTATATGATTGAACATGAAAATTGCAGCTGTCTTGCCGTCTGCCTCAAATGTAGGCATCGCCTCGGCCCACTTAGTAAAATAATCTACCGTAAGGATGATAGCATGCCCCTCGGCTGAGTGAGGGTTACATGTAATAAATTCGATACCCCATTTGGCAAAAGGACCAATGGCAATTATGGGGTGGAGAGGAGCAGGTGGAGTGCACATCTTACGATAAAAAATCTGGCAGTTGTGGCATTTTCGGACTGCCTTAATACAATCTTTAAATAAAGACGGCCAGAAGTAGCCAGCGCGTAATATATTTTGGGCTGTGGCAAACCCAGACATATGACCGCCACACACTCGAGAGTGAGTCATTTAGAACCCTTTCAGCTTCCTCCTGAGTTAAGCAACGTCGAAAAACGGAATCCGCCCCACGGCGATAAAGAGTATCTCCAATAATCCTGAATTGTTGGGACTGGAATCGAATTTTTCGACGATCTGACCTTGAAATTTCTGGCCGAAAGGATTGGGTTTGGAGATAAACGATGATATCCCCATACCACGGATCTAAAGTGCTGATTAGAAACAAGGATTCGTCCGCAATGGGCTCCTCCGCCACAGTTTCCGTGTCAGTACGCGGGAAGTCACACATTAACTCCGCAAAAACTAAAGATTTCTTAGACTTAGACTTCTCAAATTCCAAGTCAAACTCTTGCAGGATAACGATCCATTTAGAGTACTTGCCCCCTAGCAATTGCTTGGTCAAAATGTAGATCATAGGGTTGCAATTTGAAATTACCGTAGTTTTACGTAGTAAAATGTAGTGACGAAAACGCTGGAATTTGGAAAGCCATTTGATGAGGCAAACACGGTGTACTATTTTCTAGATCGAAGATTATTAGGTTCGGGTCCTGAACATCAACAGCTCCTATAGCCGACAAAAGTAATTTACGTTGTGCTGGACATGATTGCAGCACTTCCAAAGCCAACATTGTTGAGGGTGAAACAGCTAAATCCTCAACAATGTTATAATTCTGAGCCGCTCTCGCATGTGGATTGAAAGCTGACTTTCGAAGTATACCCTTGGCAGGCGGTTTGATTACCAAGTCTGGATTAGGTTTCTCGATCTGTAGTGGATCGGAACCGGGAGCTAAGGTTGATGGATTAGAATGAGAAGATTCTGCTTCTTTACCATCAACAGGACTTTTACTACCATAATCTTGCGATCGAGTCGCAATCCTAACATGGGACATCATCAGTATGGGTTCTTTATTGGCATTCGAGGATGAAACTATCATCTTACTGTCTTGAGCCGGAAAAGGATCCTTCAAAACAGAAGGAGTTTGGGAACCCTTGACAATCTTCGCAACCTCTGCACGATGAGGGCAGTCTCTTGTAAAATGTTCATCGTCACAAATGAGACAAGGATAGCGAGGTTTGCGCTTTTCATCATTGGATTCCGCCTTTTCAGGTTTCTCCTTTGAACTTTTGTCCATTTTATTCTTCTTCTTTCCTTTCTTCTTCCCACCGTATTTTGATTTGGCTGTAGATGACTCTACAACATGAATATCGGCGGAAATCTCTGCAGAAGAATCTCCTGTTGGGGAATCAGGCAAGGTTATGATAGGGGAAGAATTCTTGGAAGACTTCTTCTTACTTTTAGTGTTAACCGTGCCAATCATACCATCGGCGGCATGAGATCCTGAAGGAGCTGCAGTGATTTGATTTTGCCATGGAAGATCGGGGATTTTTTCGTGTAACGTACCTGACTGAGTATAGACCAAGTCAAGGTACTGTGCTTGAGCAATTACTTGCTCCTAAGTAACATCTCCGGCTTTAGCAACATCTTCAGTGATCTTTGGCAACAAAGATTTTACAAACCACTCAGCCAAGATTTGATCCGGAATAAATACCTTCACTAAACGTCGTCGACGTCTCCACTCATGAATATGATCTGAAATGTAAGTGGATGTTGATTGTTTTAGCGAAGTTAACAATTCCGTGCCATTGTCATATCGGACTGGCAACTAAAAGTGAGTTAAAAACGAGGTAGCTAACTGACAAAAATTATAAAAAGTGCCTCGCAGTAACTCAATGTACCACTTGGCCGCGAGACCAATTAGAGTGCGCTGGAAAAGTCTAAGACGGATCGAATCATCTGTAATGGAGTTAGACGCACACCAGAGGTGGTAAGTCATCACATGGTTCGACGGGTCCTCTCCTGATTTACCTTCGAACTTGGGAATGTCACTGGGCAACTTATTCGGCATTGGCGGCCAAAACGGAAGATAATTAATAGGATCGTTCGTTAGGCGCGACAAGTCAGGTAAGTCCAAAGTTGCGATAAACGGTAACTGCCGATTAGGATCCCTAAAACTCTGGGTCATGAGACCAGCCCCAGGAGGAGGATATCCAGGATAACTAGGAATAGGAATCACGTTCGAGATATTGTATCCTCCCGGAAAACCAGGATTAACCGGACCGTACTGGGGTTGTTGAGGTTGTTGATAAGTGTACCCAGGATACGGTTGATACTGATAGACTGGCTGCTGAACAGTAGGACCGAATTGGTACTGTCCCTGGTACGGTTGATAAGTGTATTGTGGTTGACTTGTGATAACCGTACTTAAACCAGGTTGTCCTACAGGCATCTGAACCGAAGTTTGAATCGTAGATCCAAACGGTGGTAAAGATGTCTGAGGAGTAGATACAGGAACAGTAGAAACCAGAGCTGTCGATACTCCAGAAGTAGGTGGGGTAGATTGAATAGATGTTGCGGCAGTTGTAGCAGTCATTTGAGGTGGAGTACGAGGTGTACTAGGCCCAGGCTGAGAAACTACCGAAGGTACAAAAGTTTGAATGTTAGACTGGACTGGTTGCTGGGGTGTACCAGAAACTAAGGGTTGTCCAGTTTGAGATGACAACTGTAGACTTGGATGCAACACCTGTTGGGTTTGCGATGGATCCCACACTATATTCATTCCGGGGTACTGACCCATAACAGGTTGAGAATACTGAGAACCATAACCGGGTTGAGGGTAGAATTGATAATTGAAAGGTACATTTCCGGTTCCTTGAACATACGTTTGACCTTGGGGTGGTTGGAAACCTTGGTTCGAGTATTGACCTTGGGGTTGATACCCTTGAGGCAAATACTGATACTGGGGTTGACCTTGAGGTATAAATTGATACTGGGGTTGACCTTGGGGTACATATTGAGTCTGGGGTTGACCTTGAGGAACGTACTGTCCCGTAGGTATGTACTGTCCTTGAGGTTTCCCCCCAGATGCAAATTGTGTACCTTGAGGTTGCCCCCCAGGCGTTAATTGAGGCTGCCCCCCAGGCGGTAACTGACCACCTTGAGGTTGAGTATTGGGAATAGAACCTGACATCATGAGAATGTCTTCTACGCTCAACGGCTTAGTACCATTGTTTCCAGTTAATAACCCTTGCTCAATGGGTTGAGGAGATGCTCTCGAAAAAGTACCAGAAAGTGACCGATACCCAGAGGGAACAGAAGGACCGCCGTACAAAAAAGATTCGGGCGATTGAGTAAACATGGATAACTGTCCTGCCATATTGACGGGAGTATAAAGACCTCTAGGTGTTGGGTGATAAGGAGCATGAGGTGGTGAAAAATTTAACCCTGGTTTTTCTAGAAAATTAGTCAAAGAAAGATACCAAGAACTACTCCTAGGTGGACTGTAAAAAATTGATTCACGCTCCCTTAGTTCAATAACAGGTTGATTTTCAGGGATAGGGATGCCTAGTTCTTCTTCCGAAGCAAGTTCTTCAATAGCAATAAGTCTAGAAGGAAGATCTTGGGTGATTACTCTTTCTACCCTAGGTGAACCAGGACCATTAGAAGTTGGAGAAACAAACCCCGATGTCGGAGTAGCAGAAAATTCACTTTCAGGCTCGGATATTTCAGGTTCCTCACCTATATCACTAGTAGATGAAAAGCTACCAGCAATCTCGGAAATAGACACTGACTGTGGATTATAATCTGCTACTAACGGTTGAAAATCAGGATGTACTATCAAAGAAGATTCTCCTTCCTCAGGTGACCCAACTCTACTGTCTCTAGGAGTTACGAGGACTTTCAAGCCTTCAAGTTGACTCGGTACTTTCTCAGGAGGTTGGCCCCGAAGTCTACGGGACTTCCTCAGTAACTTAGTCACGTTTACAAACTCAGGAGACTGGCCCCGAATTCTACGGGACTGTCTTGGTAATTCAGCCACAGTTGAAAACTTTTAACTACTTCACATGCAAACAAAGTAAAATCTTAATGAAAAGCACCTAAAGTCTCTAAAGAACCAAACAAATTTGAATCACATGCCTAAAGAATATAGGAGATCAAACACACACAAACAGTAACTTTCCGGACTGAAAATAATAGTTGGTGATGAAATCCAACGTCGCAGAGTTCAATACAGAAATGGCGGTTGGAACAGTTACCCCGGCAACCTGCTTAAGGAATAGACTGGAACAAGTTCCTCCACTTAACCGTCTCGAGTGAAGTGAACCCCCCAGAAAATCCAAGTGAGTCTAGCCGACGTCTGCTCCAGGTACAGTGGGATCTTCCCACCACTGTCACCTCAGGAAGAGTCCTAAAGAATATGGCCACTAAGGTTACCAACTGAGACAAATACACCTGGGGGAACAGTCTACGATCCGATACGCATGCAAGGGCAGAGTAGCAAGCTTAATCCCCTTGAAGGCTCCTTGACATAATCCAAGGTTTACCAACAAGTGACCCCAGGCTCCTCGACAATGGTTAATCCGAGGTTTACCGTTTTTAATATGTGAATATCTGGCGTCGTTCCCAATGAGGAAGGATTGATTCCCACACTGGTTCGGACACGATCTCGTGCTTCTCCTTTAAGAGAAGCTTTCCCAGAGCATAAATGCAACAATTGGATTTCTTCCCTACCACAAGATACAACTACTTGTTTGTTTTTACTGTCTTGGAGAGTTAATTACTCTCCTACTCCAAGACACTAGCCTAAGCTAAGTTGTTGTATCAGAGCCCTAGAAATAAAAATGTTACTAGGTGAATTTTACTTTAAGCGTTAATTTTAGTGGTTTTTGTTTAAGTCTAAAGGTGTGGAGATGAAACTCGTGGTATGAAGACTCGACTCAAAATCACTAAAAATGCACCTAAGATGATCTAAACAATATTTTTCTCTTCGATGAACTTCTAAACTAAGAAAGAGTTTGAGAATGCAAATACTTTGTAAACACAAATCTTTCTCAATTAAACAAATTAAAAGAAGAGCTTTTTCCTTTCCAAAGCACTCAAAAGGAGACAACTAGTTATTTCACAAAAATTTCCCTTTTCATTTCAAAGCACTCAACCACTACAAAAAACAAACTTTTTCCAAAAGAGATTTTTATATTTTTTAATAAAACACTCAAAACTATGAAAAATGACTAACTTTGAGATCTACAAACTATAAAAAACCTATTTGAAGTCAAAGGCTACTAAAAGTATTTTTAAAGGATGTTTTACTTAGCTAGATGTATGCTAAGGACCAATTTATGCAGAATCACAAATAAGTCAAGAACAACCAATTTTGTTTTCTTTTTGAAAATGAAAATCCAAACTCTCAAACACAAGGTTTTCGAAGTTTTGTAAAGAGAAAACTCAAAGCGGATTCCTCAAACAAGGGGAGATTTCATAAATGGTCAGACTCATAAGAAGGCTGGTAGACACTAAGGTGATCTGAAGTCCCTACAGCTTCTAAGCTCAGAGCCACTACACAAACAAAATGAAAAACAAACCCAACAAGCAAAACTCCTAGGAATTTCACCTAAAACCCTAACACTAACGAAATCAATCCAAGGAAAGCTTCTGACAAGTTATATGCAGGTCTAGGCAGTGGATAACAATTTCTAAACACAAACTAAGCTGACTAACAGAGGAAATCTTAGGGTTTTCAAAATTTTGACAGGGTCCGCAGGCCCACAGTTGGCACAGGTGCGGTCCCGCTCTGTGCTAAAAGCCAAGCTGCGGGTAGGTACGCACTGTGTCAAACGGCTAGGGTGTGGTCCTCTCCCAAAGCTATGAAAAACAAAAAATAACCCTGTATCTACAGACTCTATCCAATTTTACACACAACAAGCCAAAAACAAAAACAAAAATAGAGTTTCTCAGGTCAAAGTAAAAACAAGGAAAACAATCAAGTCCCCAGTATGGTCGCCATTTTGTCACATGGAATAAGTCGATCTTGCGGACAAGATAGACCTTCCTAGAATCTAAAGAAGACCTAATGACAAGCAAACCAACCAGACACTATCTTTCTCTAAATATGCTTTTATAAACAATGGCAAACAAGTGTTTTTAGGGCCTACCTTAGGTCCAATGCAAGCTTGTGGATGCCCTCGCTCTTTCGATCCAAATGAGCTCCTTTTCGTGAATCTGCAAACACAAACAAGGCAAACAAATTAAGTAGCACCTGAAAAGCCAATTGCATAAAACATATTTAACATGAAAGTCAAGGAGTCCATGAAACAAATAACATGAGATACTTGTTGAGAAAAATGAGTTTGATTGTATTAATTCAAAAGAAGAAGAACTTTACAACCTTTGCCTTGACGCTGTACAAGCTCCTCCCAGGGTCCAGCAAGAAGTCTCCTCTACTTTGACAAGTTTCACTCACTCCCCAATGAAACCAAAAAGGTATGTGATCTCTCCTCTTAGGCTTAACTAGGAAGTCTTCATTTCACCAGCATTTACCCTAAAAAATGTTCAGCTTCTAACCTCTCTAGCAACCAGCCCAATGCCTTTATTTATAGTGCAATGGAGGGAGGTTACTAGGTCCTCCTTCAAAGGGATAAAGCCCTCCTTCAAAGGGATAGCTCCTCTCATCAAGGGATTAGCTCCTTCTCTTTTGGGATGCATGAACCACCTCAGAGCGAACAATCCACGTCAAAATTCCTTCTAGAAACCTCTAGAATTAACCCAAAGTGAGTTTTTTAAGATAAAACTTGCGCCTTTTGACTTTCACAGGGGTCCGCACCTACACCGTTAGGGACAGAGCGGGTAGGTCTGCAGTTTTTGTACACAGAAGGTGCGGGACCGCAGGTGACCATGAGAGAAAGTGCGGAACCAGAGTTACATTGATTTTTAATGTCTTTCTCTCATTTCCAAAGCTTGATTTGAAGAGCTGAGGTCTGAGACTTTCTTAGGAGGACAGTATAAGTGATGATAGACCCATACTGACTGCAAATAATCATGGTGACGATATTTTTGTGTAACACTCTTACATACCTAGAAACTGTTTCATGCATTTTTGGCCAATAGCAGTATCTTTGCAGCTGTACAACTGTTTTACTTACACCAAAATGACCCGATATCAGAGAAGTATGTGCTTCCCTAATTATGTTAACTCTTTCAGTTTGTGGAATGCATATCTTTCCCAAATGATACAAGAGTTGGTCTTTAACATAACAATCCAATTCTTGTACTTTTTTGCCATTACTTAAAGCTGCATATACATCTTTAAAGTCAATATCTTGAGCATATTGTTCAATATAGCTTTCATGCATTACTGAGTTATGCTTAAGTATAGTAGATGCATTTATGATTGATCTGGACAACATATCCGCAACTTTATTGTGTATGCCCTTTTTATATCTGATGACTAAATGAAACTGTTGTAGGAAATCCATCCACCTATAGTGTCTTGATTGCTGCAATTTAGTTTGTGAGTGAAAGTACTGAAGTGGTTGATGATCAATATGTATAATTGTTTCTTTGCCCATTAAGTAAAGTTTCCACTTTTTCACACTCTGGACTAATGCATACAATTCTTTATCATATGTGAGATAATTAACTACTGTAGAATTAAAAGTCTCAGAATGGTAGCATATGGGTTTACCATGTTGCATCAACACTGCTCCCTTGGCATAGTCACTGGCATCTGTTTCGATCTCGAATGGTTGTTGAAGATTTGGCAATGCTAGCACTGGTGCTGTACTAATTTTTTCCTTCAAGGTGTTGAAGGCTTTCTGCTATTTGCCTCCCCACTGAAACACCTTGTTCAATCCTGTTAAAGCATGTAAGGGAGCTGCAATTAAGGAAAAGTTAGCAATAAACTTTCTCCAATACTGTGCTGCTCCTAGGAAGCTTCTAACTTTTGTAGCAGATTTGGGTTTAGGCCAATTTACAATGACTGCAACCTTAGAGGGATCTATCTTCAATTCACCACCCCCTACAATATGACCCAAATAATTCAAAGATGTTTTACCAAATTCACATTTTGATAATTTAACATAGAGATTTTCTTTTTTCAATACATCTAGAGTATGCCTTACATGCTTTAAATGTTCTTCCCATGTTTTACTGAAAACAAGAATGTCATCCAAATATACAATTACAAAATCATCAATAAAAGCCCTGAGTACATCATTCATAACTCTCATGAAAGTGGTAGGAGCATTAGTTAAGCCAAAAGGCATAACTAGCCATTCATACAACGCTTGCTTTGATTTGAAAGCAGTCTTCCATGCATCTTGCTCTGCTACTTTGACCTGGTTTTAACCACTACACAAGTTCAACTTGGAAAAGTAAAAAGCTTCTTTCAGCTGATCCAATAGATCATCTATGCGAGGAAGGGGATAATGATTCTTGATCATTATTTTAGTCAGTGCTCTGTAATCAATGCAGATCCTCCACGAACCATATTTCTTCCTCACCAACACGATTGGAGATTTGCATGGTGATGTGCTTGGTCTTATGAACCATTTCTCGAGCAACTCCTGTACCTGCTTCTTGATTTATACATTTTCTAAAGCGGATAACCTGTACATTCCGATGTTAGGCAATGGAGCATCTTGCTGCAAATTAATATCATGTATAATTTCCCTTTTAGGTGGCAGACCTTTAGGTTTTTGAAATAGAATATCATATTTTGAAACAACTTTTTCTAAATCAGCTTGCTGTTTAGCATCACAGCCTTCAAATACATTGGTTTTATCAGGTTTCTTTTCCTTTACAACCATCAGTAAAAATTGCTTGCATGAATTTACAATTCTTTTCATCTGCCCTGAGTTTATGAGAGTATAATTATTCTTGAGTTTATGAGCTCTTACAATATATTCGATTCCATATTTAACGAGTTGATACTTATTTTCAGCTCTATAGAAAATGGCTTTTCTATCATACAAGTAAGGACTTCCTAAAACAATTCCACATATGTCCAAGGGAACGATATCTAACTCAACCTCATCTACAAATGCTGAGCCAAAAGAAAACCTAAGTTTACATCGTCTAGTCACTTGTAGCTTTGCTTTATCACATACCCAACCTAATGGATATGGCTTCTTGTGAGGTGTGGTTAGTAGTCCCAATTTCTTTACAATTGCTTCAGAAATTAAGTTTACTTGTGAGCCACTATAAAACAAAGTATCAATCTTTTGATGCTTGGAAATAACTCTAATATGAAAAAGCTCATGTCTTTTCCTCTCATTTTCTTCACTATAAATAGTTTGGGCATAATTACTAGTAGATGCTTCAGAATTTTTACCTTTTATACCTGTGGCAGTGATTTTTGTTTCATCACCTAAGTCTGACCCCAAATCTTTCTGTATAGTAGCAACAATTTTCTTCTTCATGCCATGGAACTTCTTGGGTTTCATCTCTGGATGCAAAGACCAACAATGTTCATCATCATGTCCATCCTTCTTGTAGTGAGTGCATGAAGGTTTTGCCTTTTGTACAACATTTGTCTTCCTCTCTTTCCATTTCCGCTTCCTCTTTTCCTTGTTCTTGCTTGCAGTGGGTTTTGATGATCCCCCAATCTCTGGGTTCACATTCTTGCCTCTAGCCTCTAGATGGGTAGCTTGGACAGATACCTCATCTATGCTAGTAGGGTTAAACATGAGAATGGTGTGCCTCAAATAGTTGTGTAGACCACCTATATACTTCAGCAAAGTTTTAGGTGAGTCTAAAGAAATGCCTAGAATCAGAGCTCTTTTTATAAATTCTTGGGTGTAGCTTTGTACACTTTGCCCTTTTAATTGGCGAAGAGTTTTCCAAATCATCATAGCTTGCTGCATATAAGCTAGTGGATAGAATTGTTTTTTAATTGCAGAAACAAATTCACTCCAGACAGAAATAATTTTACCATGATTCTTCAAGTCAGCTTGTGTCCTTCCTTCCCACCATACCATGGTAATTTTTCCAAGATGTAGGCTGTCCAGTTGAATTTTACTCCTGTTTGAAACAATGCTCTGCACCCTGCAATACACATCAATCTGTCTAATCTAGTTATCTAGCTTCCCTGTATTTAATTCTCCATCATATATTGGCAAATCAAACTTAACATCTAATTTAATCAAAGATGTTTTCTTCTTTTTATTTTCAGGGCTATCAGGAGGTGTGGATAGCGGAGCCTCTTTTCCTTTCCCTTTGCCTTCAATATGGACATCTAGAAGAGATTCTTCTGTTCATTTGTCTTGTTTGGAGGTTGAAGAATGTTCACTTCGACCTTTCTTAAATTCTCAATACATTCCTTCTACCATTGCTCTCATGGTCATGAAACTGTCCATGAACTGAGAGTCTGATTCCAAGGGATTTTCTTCTGCCATTTTCCTCTTAGGATAGACTTTATCAATTTTTGGGTTAGTTTCAAGATCTGATAATGAGATCTAAGATAATTAATAAGGTATTACAGACTCATGTGTATGGATTTGTCTATGTTATTTTATACAATGGATCGATAAGATTGCGAAAAACACAGAAAATGAAGCAGTAAACAAAACGTAATAGACAACACATAACACAACAAATTTAATGAGGAGTTCACCAAATACTCTTGGGCTACATCTCCTGGTCCAACCTTCAGTGGTGGACTCTCTATTATGTCTTTCAAACAGAGTTTACAACAGTGAGCTCAATTTGAGCCTCACACACAACATATGCAACAACAAGAGCTTTGCTTGAACCTCTCAAGACTCTCTGAGTACACAGACTCCCTCAATGCTCTCTGGCTCTGTCTTCTCTCTGTCTCGGCACTGCTTGCAATACTGCCTCCCTGCATTTGCTCTCTGTCTGTGGCTTTAAAGCCAATCTGGACTGCCTGTTTGTTTCAACTCCTCGGCTTTCAATCTCCTGGCCTCTGTTCGCTTGAATCCCCCCTTCTCAACGTTAGCAAGCATGACATAACGCCTTTAGGGGAGGTGGTCACTTGCTCCATAACGAATGAGTGCATTGGGCCCCTGAAATCCATGAAACATCCATTCTCTGTTTACACAGAGAAATGCTGCAACACTGTGAAATTTCGCCAAAAAACTACTTATTTCGGACTTCAAAAGTCCTTAAATATGGTCTATTCCTCTATCAGGTCCGTCCTCAATCGCTATTGCAAGTTGCTTTGGCCCTTCTCCAAGGTTCCACTTTATATTTTTGAAATACGTTAAAATCATGAAAATAACGTAAGAAATGGCTTATGGCAGATCTGAAAATATATATAATAGCCTTAAGGAACCCTTTCGGGTTCGTCTTATTGCATCGACCTTCATCCTTCACATTTCGTTTAATAAACGAAAACTACGAAAATGCATAAAAAATGGCTTTGCTACGGATCTCAAATCTTATGAAATAATATTGATAAAACCATCGGGTCTAGTTCATCAGATCGCAGATGTGTATGCGTATATGCCCGCTCCTCTATGTAACCCTGATTGCGATACCGCGATGCGATTAATCGCAATCGCACATTGCGATAGCCCTGGGCCATTGTAAGAGTTCTTGTGATCTCTGATAGCGATCATGCAATGCAACGTGTGCCATCGATTTGCACACTTGATCGACGATCCTAATTGACTATGCCATTTGCTGTCGCAAGTGGTATGTAGTCCGCGCCGATATCCGCTATCTGCCTGTGCTGATTGCGATTGCCGATCAGATCTGGACCTTTGATCAACCATATCTAATGGCTACTGTGCATTCATTTCTCACGCCTCTGATACTCTGTTTTTTCACAATTTTCTCTGGTTTTTGCTTCTCGATAGTGTATTTCAGCCATTCTAGGTGCTCTTGGCATGTAATTTGTTTTTATCTTTGGCAAGATTTCAAGACTTAGAGAGTGTTCTTAGATCCATTTGGATCACTAATGGCTACTGTGCATTCATTTCTCACGCCTCCGATACTCTGTTTTTTCACAGTTTTCTCTGGTTTTTGCTTCTCGATAGTGTATTTTAGCCATTCTAGGTGCTCTTGGCATGTGATTGTTTTTATCTTTGGCAGGATTTCAAGACTTAGAGAGTGTTCTTAGATCCATTTGGATCAGTAAGCCCTCTCAATATTTTCATATGCCTATCTAAGAAGAACATTAAATGACATGAGAGTACCCTAGTTGATTCAACCTCATTAGGTAAGTGAATTAGAAGATCTACTTGTAAGTCCATAAAAGTCATGGGCAATTCCTTCTCAGACATGTAAAAAATTTCAACTATCTCTCAAAACCACTATAAAATGCTAGCCATATGTCCTTTTATGTGATCCAGTGTACAAAATGCTAATAATTTTGATATTGGTTTATTGCAGGTCTTAGGAAATCATGGTTCACCCAACCATGCATGAGCAAAGGATAATGATACTACAAAATAGAGAGGCAAATTGTTAATTACCAAAAAGATATGAATCCATAGTATATTTTAACATACACTGCAGAAAAAGGATCATGTATCTCACATTGCTTAACCCTAATAAATGTCCTTCTACAATGAAGCAATGTTGAGGAGTCGATCCATGTAAAGAAGATTCATTGACTCCACTATAACATACTTCCACATAGAATTATCATCTTTCTTCAAAATACCTAGAATATCACCTTCCTTAAAAGACCAAAAGGTAGAATCCTTTCCTCCATTTTATTTTCTTGGAAAATATCTCTCTTTTGTGTGTGAAGAAATATGATATCTCTTAACAACCAATGTGTAGCATACTTAACCATACAATCACTTTATGGAAGGAGTGTATAGAACGAATCATTTATTTCCCATCTCAAACATCCATTCTAAGGCTACCATCATTTTTTGCTCATCAAGAGCTTTCCAATGATATAAATTTCATCTAATATGATTTTTTGACACAAAGTTATGGCCCTCATAAGTTTCTCAATTTTATGCCACATCTATAACTATACAACTGACACATGGTAGTCTTGTGCCTACATGTCACCACCATTCTGGCACATGGATGACACACGACAGTCTTACACCCATATGTCGCCACTGCATTGTGCCATCTCTGTAGGATAGGCACATGGCAACTACCAAGTCGCATATGGATTCGTGTTTTTTATAAAGTAATTTTCACAAAAGTCTAGATTTATGATAAAAGTATTGCTTTTATTTAATGATATGTGCTTCCATAAAAAAATGAAATAAATTTTAATATATGCATGGGATCTAGTAAGTGGGCAAACTTATGATATTCCCAACATGGAATGTTATAAAATAAATGTTGCACGTTTATTTGTTATTGATGACAACAAGATGTCATTGATTTCAAAGGGATGTATGGGACAACATTAGTAGGACCATCCTTGATGACCAAAGAAACAACAAGGCTCTTCGTTAAGTGATATGATAGCTTGACATTTGGCAAATTCTCATTACATAAAAGTGTGGATGCTTGGAGTTATTCAAGTTTTTGATGAAGTTATGATGCTTAAAAGAAGCTACAAATAAAATGGTTGCGTAGAGCTCATCGATACCTTTCTAATGATATATCTTGCTAAAAAAAACTTCTCTCGGATGGGAAGTTATGCCCAGTTGAAATCAACATTAGATTGGGTCAAATTGTAAGCTCAAAATATAGGGCCAAAGTTAAATTATTAAAGGATTAAACAATGGACAAGTTTCAAATAGATCCACCATAGATAGAATAGATCAACAAACACAATTGCACAAAGACGTGAATTGTCTAACATTGTTAAAGGGCATGCATGTTCCAAATAGATCAATGGTATCTTCCACAAATCAACAACTAGATATAAGAAAAGTCACAAGATGTTTAACAGATATGTCAGGACCAACTAGATGTCAACATGTGGAATCATTCTATTGTGTGGTGATGTGGAGCCTGTTGACATTAGCGTGTTGACATGGCACCACTATGGGATACCATGTGGCAATGAAAATGGAGGAAGGCATAGGGCAGACCCATATGACATGTAATCCCATAGGTGATGCCCTGAAAGGAAATAAAAGGTGCACACGGAGAACCTTCGGGATGTCGAAGCTTTGGGACATGATGATAACACAATTGGAAAGCACAAGAGTGTTAATAACATAGCACAATGGTGAACCCACTAGACATATGATCTCAGAAGGAATTAAGGCCAGGATAAAGTTAAAGGGCCAGGTCAAGGTTTTGTTGTAGAGTTGTGACTGAGGGCACAAAAATTTGCAATGTAAAATAATCCCTTGGGGCTACAGTAAAAAGGAGTTAGAATACTCTATTTTGAAATGTTTTTTAAAATAAAAAGCAATACATGCCATGAGTTAAGGCCTTCGAGCTTATGGATGAGTCGACAACTTTGAAGGTTTTTGGACTTATAGCAGAGGCTTAGAGGCTAAAGCATGAAACATGTTGGTAGCTTAATTTTTGCGTTATTCACCATATTTCGCATGGATGAGTTGACAACTTTAAATTGGCACTTATGCCAAATACAACGATAACACTAAATATTACATAAAACATGCATGAATGAGTTGGTAGCTTACAATGGCGGAACAAGAAGTTAAGAGGTAAATTTGGCAGTTAAGCTAAAGTTTGAGTTCAACCAGTTTTAGAAGAACCTCTGCTAAAAACTGTAACTTACCAACATGAAGGATAACTGTAGGTTAACTCATTTTTTCTCAGAGAGACAACAAAGACGTAATTGAAGACTTGAAGAGCACATTCAAAATACTCAATTGAAGTAGGACAAAGGTGAAAATAAATATTTATGCATGAGGAAGAGATGAAGATAACAAAAGCTTCAATTTCAAAAATATCAGTCCAATTTCATTTTTAAGCAAAATCAAGTTTGCAAAGTAAAAGGGGTGTGCAATAATGCAACCGTGTTGGTTGTGAGAAGGAGTGAGAGGTTGTTGGTGTTGAAAATAGCAACAAGAAATGCTAAAAATAGAAGTGCTAAAAATAGCACTACTATAAATAGCATTTCAGGATACATTCCAATTTTAGTTAGTCCCTAAACTGAAATTGAGAATTAAAATTTGAATTTGATCTTAGCAGTTGTTTGTAAAATAATTAATTAATTCATATTTAGTTAATTAGTTGTAGAAAATCAAACATGAAGTCTATGTGAACACATGCAACAGTTTCTCCATTGATTGAGGAAGTTATCCCTTGATTAAAGGAGATCAGGATGAGTTGTAATTAGTTAGCTCAGTTAACTGAGTTAAGTCCAGTTAAATTAGTTCAAATAGTTTGTTGAACTAATTGTGAGTTCAGTTGGTTAATGCATGCATGCCTATAACTGTTGTACTTCAGATAACTGAATATTCTCTCATAGATAACTCATGCATGTCAGTTCAGTCAGAGACCCAGTTGAGATCAGGTGATGGGACAATGTACTATCAGTTGCAGGAATATTCCATGGAGGATATCTCTTGCATGCAGAAGGAATTCATTCTTTGGAGATTGCATAGTTACTTTTGAGTTTGATGAGTGTGTCATGAGGCCAATTCACACAGGTGGCAGCATTGGACCCCAAGAGAAACTGCGCAAGGAAATAGGAGGCTTGGATGGCCGAGGGAAGGCATATCTTGTGTCTATTCAGTTTGTGAGCTGTATTGTTGGATTGTACTGAGAGCAGGATAGCTTGTGAGCTAATGATTTGTGTAATATAAACATATTTCCACTTGTATGATAATACAGAGATCGGGGTTTTTAGCTGAGGCTTTCCCCAGAGTATTCTTCTGTGTTCATGTGTGATTGTTTTCTCATTCTCAGTTATATGTGTTCTATTTGATCTTGCTCAAAATCGATTAAGCTTCCGCAAGTTTTTTGTAGAAGTAGATCTTGTATTTTTCTTTAGTATATTGCATAATTTGTTGATCTACAGTGGGAATTTCTACAGTTGTTGCAACCTAATGCATAATGTGAGTATGCATCAAGGTTGAATCAAAGATCAAATTTGATATTTAAAAAGGTGAAATTGGTGATATTGTTTGGATGGTGTTTTGTTGAAAATACTTTTATGGTGATATTGGAAAATCGCAAAAGATTGATGTTGTGTATAGTTGGTTATTTGTTAAGTAATCAAATATTGATAAAGGTGTTTGTTTGGTGGTGGTTAAGGTGAAAAATTATTTGTTTATGAAAGAAAGTGACCTATTTATTTGAGTTTGAAAATGGATGAAAGATGCTTCAACAGGGCTGACAAGTGGTAGCTTGCATTTTAGGGGTAAGAGTCCCCTTCAACAGTCGTTGATAAATGAGTAAGTGAAAGAGTCCCTTTCAGCAGTGGCTGATAAATGAGTATGGGCAAGAGACCCTTTTAGGAGTGGTTAATAAACAAGCAGGGGGAAGAGTCCCTTTTAGTGAAAATTGGTAAACGAGTAGGGGCAAGAGTCCCTTTAAGTGAAAATTGATAAATGAGCAGGGGCATGAGTCCGTTTTAGTGAAAAATGATAAACGGGCTGGGGTAAGAGTCCATTTCAGTGAAAACTGATAAGCGAGCAGGGATATAAATTCCTTTGAGTAGTAGATGATCAACCTACAAGTAGAATCTTGTGGGGCAGTGATGCAATATCAAGTTGAAGTTTTTATTTGCCAAAGAAACGAAAGGAATATTGATGTCTTATATTTATGTTGCACATGTGTATGACAATGGTTATAATGTCATGTTTTACATTATTGAGTTGTGATGTTGATTCATGAGTGATTGAAAGTGTAATTTGTCAAGAGTTGTATAATTTGGTCACACCACTAATTCCCCACTCTCCCCCCCTCCCCCCTTTCAGTAGTGTCCTGGTTTCCATTGCTTATAACAATTGGTATTAGAGCAACCATGTTCCTTCAAGATAAATTTAACAGTTGGAAGGAAAAACATGGATCATGGAGAACTAGGACTGGATTACCTCAGATGGAGTTCCATTTTAATGGGTCAAATTACACAACTTATAAAGTAATAATGAGAATCTACTTTCAAGCTCTTGATTTGGATGTATGGCTATCTGTAGAGAATGGAGTAATAAATGACGAAGTTGATGAACAAGCCAAGGAAGAAATCTTAAGAGGGTTGTCCAAGTTAGATATTGAGAAAGTAATCTATTGGGAGACTACCAAAAAGATATGGAATGAGTTGGATTCCATCTATGATATAGGAAAACAAGTTGCATGTGATGTCAAGAGGCTTTCCCTAGAGGATGGAGCAGTCAAAGATCTGAAGAGTATTGAAGATCATGAGTAAGAGGATAATTTCTTTGTATTACAAGGTCAAGTTTTTGATAAACACTAAGAGGATTAAGAGGAGATTCAATCTACAAGTAAGCTATTGTTTTTCTGTTATTGTAACATAATAGGCCATTTATCTTCAAATTACTCAATTGCAAGTATTAGTGAAAGTGAGAGTTACTCATTTAGTAGTAGTGAAAATGGGATTACCTTGAAAGCAATAACAGATCTAGACATTGTTCAAGAAATCAATGGGTGCACCTATGGTAGAGAGGTAGATAAACTATCTCATGTATCAATAATATAATTCCTAGAGTTAGAAACGAAACAAAATATTGCGCAGGCTATAAGTGAAATAGATACTTGTTACGAATCTAGTAGCTCCTTTATTGAGTTGGAAGATATTGAAGAAAATATTAATTTAAAGAGGTATCTCATATCATATTTTGAGGAAATCAATAATATATGAGCCATCAATCTAGAGCTGGAAGTGGATAATAGAACATTAAAAGAGAAATTGTTGAATCTTAAAAAGCATGCAAATATTTTTGAAGTTTTGGATGAGATTCGAAGGAACCAAAGTCCCCTTCAGGTTGACATAATATTAGAAGTTGATAATGACTCAACAACAACATCAAAGGGACCCATCAGCCTTGTTAAATAAAGACCTAACAACACTACAATTGAAGAGAAGAGAACACAACACCAAGGATACAAACAAACTTTTAGAATTAAAGGAAAAGGTATGAAACCCCTCATATGTTTTTATTGTGGTAATGCAGGGCACTTTACCTCTAAGTGTCTAGGGAGGAAAAATAAGTTGTAGTAGTAGAAATGGAATGCCTTATTTCAAAAACAACCATGAGTTTCTAAGGGAAATTCGAACTTCCCTACATAGAGAGCCTTTTCCCCTCAAAGGAAGACTTTTCATTGGCCTAATAGCACCAAGAGAGTGAGTATCGATTCACGAAATTGGATGAACATAATCTATGGTAAGAATAATTTGTTTTCCCCCTTTATAAATAATGTTGAATGCTACAAGTGTAAGAATTTTTGGCACAATGCAGTTGCATGCAAACTTTGAAAGAATTCACCTTGTTTCCAAAATAGGTCAAATAGAGGAATGGATCATGTTGAAATCCATCAAGGACAAATGCGCAAGAGTTATTACAACAATCATAAGAGAGGTAGGTTGAATGATGCATGGAGGCAACAAAGATGAGTGTTTGGCTTTCAAGATCATCAACAAAAGATTAGTAGATCAAACCCAGAAATCCTTATGGTTGATCTCTCTTATATAATGTGCAATAGGCAAAGAATTAAATTATATAAAAGAAGCAACAACAACCCAGAAAGTTCTCCAATGCAATACAGGCACAAATAGTGAGAAAGAAGAGAAACATGTAATTTGCATATTGGATTTAATTGGTGCTAACAAGAGGAATGACTAGTGATTTGTGTGCTCAAACTATGGTAGGAAGTCACTCAGTTAGGTAATAGTACCAGATTAGCATAGGCAATCAACTCATGGTGTTAACCAAGTGAAAACTCAACATACCCAGGTGTGGAAGAAAAAGGTAGATAATCTACTCAGGGGGAGTAGATCCCTTGTCCTTCTTCATTGAAAAGAAGAGGTTGGATTCAAGTGAAGTCATAAAGGTCAGTTGCAAGGAGAAAAAAGGAAAATTTCTAATATTGCATCTGGCAGATAAGGAAAGTATGCCCCTTTTATTTTTCCTTAGTTTATGAAATTGCTAAAGAAGATTGATGTTTTTGAGTATTGTAGATGATTTGATGTTGTTGCAAAATCAGATTAACATACTAAGTATAGATGGTGATGATTTGTTTACTACCAAAGTTTCCTAGTCTCGTGCAAGTATGTCTACAAATTTCTAGTGCCAAAGAGGGAGCATAAACAAAGAGGGAGTATACTCAAGTTAACATTTGGGTATTAGATTATTCAATTAACAATTGGTATCAGTTGTTTGCAGCTTAAGGACAAGCATTGAAGACAAAGGCTAATGGTGTTTGTTGCATATTAATGTTGCTTGAAAAATCAGAGTATGAGTTGCAGATATGATGAATGGTGTGACTATTGCGATTCTTTCAGAGTATTCCAATTAATAATTGGTATTAGACATCATATTTTTGGAGAGGATGAATATTGGTGAAAAGAGAATGATCATAGATGGAGAACACTCATTTATCAAGTGTTAAACAATTGGTAATAGTGGTATCAACTAAGCAATTGTTATCATTGGTCTCAAAGGAATCAACACTTGGTATCAGGTATTATCGGTTGGTATTAACTTTCATTATATTCTTGTCAGAGTGTGGTATTCATATTATGACATTGTCAATCCAAGTGTTGGTGAAAGAGTCTTGATTTATATGTTATTATTCTTGTTGAGTGAAGTTTAATGTGGTGAGTCTGCTACCATTAGAAGTTTTTCGGGTAGAGTATATGCTGAGTTATTGATCTAAGCATGCATTGGTGAGAGTCCCTGTATGTTTTTCATGCAAGCACTTATAAGTGTTGGAATTTGTTGTAAAAACAATTGACAAGTTGATGGTGTGAGTCACGCATAGGATAGATTGTTGTTGTTGCTGAAGGTCAAGTGTTTGTTTCCAAGGAAAGGCACTACAACATAAGATGAAGTAGTTGACAGGTCTACAGGATTAGTAAGATAGGGGGAGGTTGCTGAAAGGGGGAGCATGTTAAATATCATTACCATTGATGTGAAATGGGGAGATGTATCTCAAACACAAACAAACACAAAAGAGGGAGAAGTATTGGTGATCAATCAAAAGGAGAAGTCCACCAATAGAAGTACAACAAAGCAACATCCAAAGGAGAAGTCCACCAACAGAAGTACAACACAACAACATACAAAGGAGAAGAAGAGAAGTACATTTATCTTTGTTTAATTATTGGTGATGCTGGTTTTGTTTCATCATGGTGTTGCCATCATTTCCAAAGTGGGATATTATTAGAAATGCGTTGTCATTGATGGAAAAGGTGATAAGGATGAAAGCAAAGGAAAAGAAGATGATCGGAGATTGTGAGAATATGTTGTCAAAGGAGGTTTTCATTGATGTCAAGTATTGATATGTTGTTGCTGACAAAGGTGTTGTTGGAAATAAGAAGGATGTTGATCCAAGGAGGATGTCACAGGTGTCAATAGTGGTGAATCTAGATCAAAGGTAATGAAATGGAAAAAACAAATAATATTGAAAGAATAAGGAAGATCAACACATGTATGGCCAAGGAAAATCTCAAATGTTTCCAAGCAGAATGATGAACAATGGTGGTGGAACTAATTTGTTAAGGTGCAAATATTTTGAAACCATTTCTTGTACAATAGATCACCTCAAATATAGATTGAACCCACTCAAATAGAAAGAGCTCTGAAATAGATTTCTAGTGGTATGTGGAAGTTTGAAAATGGCCTCCTAGATCACAACTTATTTCCAGTAAACTTTAAGGACCCCCAAAGTCAAATTTGTAGAGTTAATATTGGTGAGGACCCTTTGGAGCAAGTTAGTTTGGCAGTTTCTCCAATCTTAGAGAAGTAGGTAGTGAAACAACTATCCAAAGGACTAGACAAACATGGAACAATGACAAAGAATTTTTATTGGCCCAACAATGGAGCCCCACATAATATATCACCTTGGTGGGAGGCGTCCTCGAAAGGTTCAAAGGAGTGCACATAAAGGAATGCTCATGATGACGTAACTCCAGGTGGAGTCAGTAGGTTTGGGCGCAATTGATTGGAAGAGTGTTTAAATAATAAAAAATTCCCCAAAGCCATGTAATCTCGATTGATTTTTCCTTGAAAGGTTCAAGGGTGGACTCAAAGGAGAGCACCCAGGATGACACAATCTTAGGATGATGACAACCCAGGAGAACTTCCCCAGAAGTGCGAAGGTGCACATAATAGTCTAAAGGCCCGAGATGATTCATATTCGGGCTAGCGTGGTGAAGTGTAGCAACAAAAAAACCCAATATAAAGGAATTAAAGCTCGCATGGAAGTTGTAGCAATGTAAAGGCTTGAATTTAATGGTTTTATGTTTAAAATTTAACAAAGGAAATGGTCGCCAAACCAAGGATTGAGACCCCTTTTCTCTCTCCTGACTAGAAGACCTATGACACAATATGATTGGCCCATATAGACAACATGACATGCAATGGAGGATGATTATGTCAACATGATATGGTCCACTGAGAGGAGGACATGTAGCAGGCAGATTCAGTGTTTTTAGGTTTCCTAGTTGGCCATATCTGAGTGACACGTGTCACCACTAAGGAGGCACCACATGGAATTTATGATGTAAGCATGATGTCAACATAGAGGCCTTATCTTGGAAGGTTTATAAAGTGAAAAAATCAGGAGGCTCTGGGTTGATTAGGCACTGGAAGATGTGGCATTGACAACATCAATCCGACTTGTTTTTTGATTGGTGCACAGGTGCAATGAGTGGACCCACAGAGACATGTCATCCTTGACCTATGACCCCAATAGGTTTGTAAATGAGGTACCTCCAGGCTGTCAAATATTTGGGATGAAATGGAATCCTTTGGTAGAACAAGAGCCAATGGAGGAAGGCGTCGGGCGGACCCACATGACACGTAATCCCATAGGCAATGCCCCGGAAGGAAATAAAAGGCACACACAAAGAACCTATGGGATGATGAAGCTTCGCTACACGACAATAGTACAATTTATCAGCACAGGACCAATAAGAATATAGTGCAATGGCGAACCCACTTGACACATGATCCTGGAAGGAATTAAGGCCAAACTAAAGTTAAAGGGCCAGGTCAAGATTTTTCTTTGGAGTTGTGACTGAGGGTGCAAAGATTTGCAATGTAAAATAAGCCCTCGAGGCTATAGTACAAAGGAGTCAATGAAAACTATTTTGCAATGTTTTTTTTTAATATAAATAGCACTTTGGGCCACGAGTTAAGGCCTTTGAGCTTATGGATGAGTCGACAACTTTGAAGATTTTTGGGCTTATAACAAAGGTTTAGAGCCTAAAGCATGAAACAGGTCGACAACTTAATTTTGGAGTTATTCGCCATATTTATCATAAATGAGTTGAAAACTTTAAACTTGACATTTATGCCAAATACACTGATAATGCTAAATATTACATAAAAAAAGGCATGAATGAGTTGGTAGCTTAGAATAGTGGAACAAATAGTTAAGAGGCAGATTTGGCAATTAAGTTAAACTTGGAGTTCAACCAATTTTAGAAGAACCTCTGCTAAAGCTTGTAACTTACCAGAATGAAGGATAACAATAGTTTAACTCATTTTTTCTCAAAGAGACAACAAATAAGTGATTTAAGACTTGAAGAGCACATTCAGAAGACTCAATTGAAGTAGGGAAAAGACAAAAATAAAGATTTATGCATGAGGAAGAGTTGAAGATAACAAAATCTTCAATTCGAAAACTATCAATACAATTTCCTTTATAATCATAATCGAGTTTGCAAAGTAAATGGGGTGTGAAAGAGTGTAAGCATGTTGGTTGTGAGCAGGAGTGAGAAGTTGTTAGTGCAACTTGATGCATAATGTGAGCATGCATCAAGGATTAATCAAAGATTAGATTTGATATCTGACGAGGTGAAATTGGTGATACTGTTTGAATGGTTTTTTTATGAAGAGGCTTTTATGGTGATATTGGAAAATTGAAAAAGATTAATTTTACCAATATAATTGGTGATTTGTTTAGTAGTCAAAGATTGTTGAAGGTGTTTGTTTGGTGGTACTTGAGGTGAGAAATTATTTGTTTATGAAAAAAGCAACCAATTGAATTGAGTTTGAAAATGGATGAAAGATGGATCAACAACCAGTGGTAGCTTACATTTTAGGGGTAAGAGTTAGTTTCAACAATGGCTGATAAACAAGTAAGGGAAAGAGTCCCTTTCAGGAGTGGCTGATAAATGACTGATAAATGAGCATGGGCAAGAGTCCCTTTCAGGAGTGGCTGATAAACGAGTAGGGGCAGTAGTCCCTTTCAATGAAAATTGATAAATGAGCAGGGGCAAGAGTCCCTTGAAGTGAAAATCGATAAATGAGTAGGGGAAAGAGTCCCTTTCAGTGAAAACAAATAAATGAGTAGGGGTAAGAGTCCCTTTTAGTGAAAATAGATAAACGAGAATGGATAAAAGTTCCTTTTTGTAGCAGCTGATAAACCTACAAATAAAAGCTTGTGGGGCAGTGATGTAATACAAGTTGAAGCTTGTATTTGCTAAATAAATAAAAGGAACATTGATGTCTTATATATATGTTGCACATGTGCATGAGAATGGTTATAATGTTTTTTTTACATGATTGAGTTGTGTTGTTGATTCATGAGTGATTTATAAAGTGATTGAAACCATAATTTGTCAAGAGTTGTATAATTTGTTCACACTAATGATTCAACACCCACCCCCCGCCTCAGTAGTGTCCTGGTTTCCATTGTTTCTAGCATAACTTTCATCCTATAACTCAAATTTGGGGAATGAATAGTCCACAAAAATCTAATAAGGAGGAGAATAGATCTATCAATCTAAAATTTTGATTTAGGTATCACTTTTCTTGGGAAGTTAAATGAATTCTACTCATGGCCTACAAGAGAACAATCAACACGAGGACCAAAAAAATGGCAGATGCGTAAGGGTCCTACAACCAAGAAGATGAGGTCAAAGTTTGAATGTTAGCATGGGTAATGTTGAAACATATTCAAATGGACATGAAAGAGGCGGGTCAGAGAATAAACACCTAGAGGAAGCCATTAGAAGTATAAAAATGAAGTTGCTTAGCTATAAGGCCAATGATGAAAGGTTGATGAAGGAAAAACAACAAATTAATATGCAAATTCTATAAATCTTAAATCACTTATAGAGGAAAATGGATGAGAAATATAATTCAAGATAGGCAGAGGAACATAATTCTCAAGTTAAGAGGGAGGATGTTGGAAGTTCAAGGCATTTTAGGAGTGCTAGTAGGAATCAATATTACTCAAAAATTCAACTAAAAGGGATTATGTTTCATTATAATCTACGAGTAGTTCAAGTGTATCACCTATTAAACAACAAAGAAGGAAATCTGAATTAGATAACTGCATTTTGTATTGAGCTTAAGAAGGTCGCAGAAGTTGAAACTTGATTGATAGAGAAAACGAAGTACCACCAATTATACAATTATTCATCCAACTCATAGGCTCAAATTATAATTTGTCACTCAAAGGTAAAAGAAAACCTATGGTGGGAGAAGATCAAGGAAGTCAAACACTTGGATGAGACGAAGATCTCATGGAGGTAGCTAAAAAGGTGTTTTCAAAAGAAATATTTGTCAAAACATTAAAATGAAAGGAAAATGCAAGAGTTCTTTGAACTAAAGCTAGGAAGCATGACAATGGAGGAGTATGGGAGAAAATTTGTTGAATTATTGAGGTATGTTGGTTTTATTAACGATGATAAGATCAAAATACAAATATTCGTAAGTGGGTTACCATCATTCTATAGTGGAAAATCAAATTTGATGAGCCACAGAATTTGGATGAAGCTATTAGGAAGGCAGGTGACACTTATGAATAGAGTAAAAATAAACTAGCCTTTCAAAAAACTTGGGATGACAGGAAGAGGGCCAAGGAGGAGCAAAGGTAGAAGGGATAAAACCTTCCTTTTTGGGAGAAATTCTAAATAAAATTAGCAAACTTATCCAACCCAAAATTAACCAAGGGGATCTAGCTCATTGGAAAAAATGTCAAGATTTCAACCCATTAGGTGTTGATGTTGTGAAGGAGAACACATGTACAGAGGCTGCCATTATAAAGGAGACAAAATGAGGAATGTACACCATATTCAAGGTGCTAATATATTGAAGGACATGAGTAGAAGCATGTCCGTAACTTAAGTAGCATTAGACAACAAGTAAGTTGATCACTAGGCTCACATGATTGAAGTTGAAAGTAAGATAAATAACCACCCCATGGCCATTTTAATTGATTCTGGAGATAGTCATAATTACACTAACCCTAAACTTGTTGAAATATTTCATTTGAAGAAAACAAAGCATGGTAGGACTTAGTTGGTTTAGTTATTTTTAGGAATTATGTGAAGGATAACTGAACTAGTGACAGAATGTTGAATTGATGTGAATGGTTTGTGCACAAAGGATATTTTTAACATCATGCCATTGGGGTCATATGATTACCTAACTAGTATGGATTGGTTGGAAAATCATCATGCCATCCTAGATTGTTATAATAAGGTATTCACTTGCCTTGATGAAGAAGGGTAGCAAGGATATGTGTAGGGAATGTCAAGGCTAGTTTATGTTAGGGAAATATGAGCCATGCAATTAAAGAAAAAAATTAGATAAGGATGCTAAATTTATGTGGCTCATATGGAAGAGGCAACCAAGGAAAAAATATTAGTCCATGAACATCAATGGGTACTTAAGAATATGAGTATGTATTTTATAAAATACTAGATTTACCCCCCTAAAAGGGATACTAACGTTTCCATATATTAGGCACCTTTAGCTACCATTATGTCTAAGACACCATACATGATGAGCACACCGAAAACTAAATAATTATTAATGCATTCATAATTTTTTCTTGAAGAAGAGGTACATATGCCCAAGTGTGTCACTTTGGGGTGCCCCAATTCTCTTTGTTAAAAATAAATATGGCACACTGAGGTCATGCATAGTTTTCAAGTAGTTAAACAAGGTGAAATTGAAGGACAAGTATCTTTTGTCAAGAATAGATGACTTGTTTGATCAGCTAAGGGGAGCTAAAGTGTTATCCAAGATTGAATTGATGTCAAGGTCCCTTCTATTTAAAATTAAGGAGGAGGACATCAACAAACTAACATTTAGAAGTTGGTATGTATATTGTGAGTTTGTTGATGTGCCATTTGGGCTATCCAATGCACCATGTGTTTTTATGTGCTTTATGAATGGAATTTTTCTGAAATTATTTGGATAAGTTTGTTATTGTATTTTTAGATGACATCCTAGTGAACTCAAAATATGAAGAAAATCATAATTAGCATTTGAGAAAGGTGTTGCGAGTACTCAAAGAGAATCAACTTTATGCCAATTTGAGCGAATGTCCATTTTACCAAAATCGGATTCATTATTTGGGTCATATATTATTACAGAAAGGGGTGGCAGTAGACTCAAAGAAAATCAAAGCAACCAGAGAGTGGTTGGCACACAAAAAAGTGAAAAAGGTTGGATCATTTATGGGTTTAGTGGGCCACTACATGATATTTATTGAGGGATTCTAAAAACTAGGACATTTTATCACTTTTTTGAAAAGAAGGGTGTGAAATTTGAGGGGTATCATAAATGTGAAGAGTCATTTTAACATTTGAAAATGTTATTAACATATTCACCGATATTAAGAATAACTGATCCAAGTGACGATTTCATTGTGTGCACTGATGGATGCAAGGAAGGGCTTAGAGGAGTCCTCATGCAAAATGGGAATCTAGTATGTTATGAGTTAAGCAATCTAAAGGAGCATGAGAGGAAGTATGACAATCATGTTATAGAATTTGAAACCATCATACATGACTTGAAAATGTGAAGGTATTTCCTCATGGGAAAAACATTTGTACCGAGATCATACCACAATGGTCTAAAGCACTTATTTGGATATCCAACTTTCAATGCTAGACAAATTAGGTGGTTGGAATTTCTATCTAATTGTGAATTTTAACTCAAGCATATAAAAGGCAAGGAAAATAATGTGGTTGATGCACTCAGTAAAAGGGTGCATACAATGCATGCTACAACCACAAGTACATGCAAATCTGATTTAAAAATCAAAATTTTAGAGGTTGAAAATTTAAATCAAGAATATATAAAAATAAAGGAAGAGATATATCAAGGTAATTTATAATGAAAGTATAGGAATTATGAGCAGAAAGAGGATGGAACCCTCAGGTACAATGGTAGAATTTATCTACCAAATTCTTTGGGATAAAATGTATAGTGTTGAGAGATGCATAAGGTAATTATGTTGGACATCTAGGGTACCAAAAGTCAATTTTAGCAATCAAGAAACAACACTTTTGGCCAAGTATGAAAAATGGAGTGGCTGATTATATAGCTAGATGCTTAGAGTGAAAAAATGTTAAGGCTAAGCATAGAAATCTAGTTGGATTGCTACAATCAATACCCATTCTTGAATTCAAATGGGAAATTGTTTCTATTTATTTATTACAAATGTTCAGAATATCATGAGGCAACGTGACTCCATCATTGTAGTAGTGGATAAGCTCACTGAGGCTACCCATTTAATTATATTAAAGTAAAAACAAAAGGCAGTAAATATTATTGAAATATATATGAAGGAAATTGATAAGCTCCATGGTGTGCCCAAGACAATTATTTCAGATATGGATCGAAAGTCTACCTACAAATTCTAGAAAGATTTATTCAAGGGATTTTGATCCAATTTAAACTTTAATACATCAAATCATCTAGAGTCAAATGGACAAACATAGAGGGTGAATTAGGTGATTGAAGATATATTGACGATGTATATGATGGATAAAACAATAAAATGGGAAGGGTATTTTCTCTTGGTGGAGTTTGCATATAACAATGCGTAATAAACATATTTGAAGTTGAACCCATTTGAGGCCTTATATGGTAGAAATTTCAACATACCTATTAGTTGAGACAACTCAATGGATAGGTCCATTATTGGGCCAAATTTTCTCAAAGAAATGGAAGATTAAGTGATGAAAATAAAACAAAACTTGAAGGTTACAGATAATAGGAAAAGAAGGTATGCAGATAAGAGTAGGACAAATAGGGAACTGAGAGTTGGTGACCATGTTTTCTTGAAAGTAAAGGCCAATAAGAGTTCGTTGAAATTGGGAAGTTGCTCAAAATTGGCAACTAGATTTTGTGGTGCATTCGAGATCCTGAAGAGGATTGACCCAGTTGCATATAGGATAGAATTACCAACATCCATGTGTTATGATAATGTATTTCATATTTCATTACTTAAAAAATTATGTTCCTAATGCTAATCGCATAATTAACTAGAATACAATTTAGGTGGATCCCAAGTGTGAATTTCAGGTTCATCCGGTAGGAATTTTAGACAGGAAAGCCAAGGTGCTTAGGAGTCATACATCACCTTTGTATATGTACAGTAGGCACATTTTAGTCCTTAAGATTCTACATGGGAGAATGATGATGCCATGTGGAGGAGTACCTCATCCTTTTGAATAATTTTGATTGTGTATGTGTACATAATGCACAAAGGACAATGCATATAAGTGGAAGGTGAATGTAACATCACAAGGATGACCCCTAAGTGTATTGTACATTTAATGTTTAGGATGGTGAGCTAGAAAATATTATGACCCCTGCATTCCTATGTAATTCTAGGTCGTTGAGCCTATGTGTTAAAAGTCCAAAGAGCCTAGCTTTGTAAATATGTAATCACATGCATATTAGTAAAATATACCACTATTGTAGACCAAGTCATACAAGAGAATATGGGTGGCTAAGAATCCATGAGGGGAAAGTGCCTTAAGGGCTAAGGGATGAGGGCTTGAGCCTAGGGAGACAACCCATTGTTAAATTATCCCTAGAGTCAAAAGCAACATATCTTTTTCTTAATTAAATAAAGTGACTTCATGAAGTTCCATTTGTCAAAAAGGGCACATACATAGAAGAGGGGGGAATTTTAATGTTGTTTGGGGAATTTCCTAATTATTCCATTTGACGAAAGGAACTTGATGGATTACTAAATTTCTTGATGGGGAAACAAGGGTATGACCCTATGATTTTGTTACCTAGTTTATCCTAGGTTGATTTGGTTATAGGGAAAGGTATGGGTAGATATTGGGTAGCTTAGAAGGTATTTCCAAGAGAGGAAAACCCATCAAAAAGTTTTTGTTGGGCAATTTACCCAAATTGGGGTTTAGGACCAAAAGATAAAATAATAATTTATTCTAATTGTCAAAGAAGTGAAAACCATAGATTTAGAATTTTTCCTAAGTGACCCAAGGAAAAGTATTTAAAGAGCCTAAGGTGAGGTTCAAGAGACATGAAGTGAAAGAGAAGATGTAATTTCTCTTGTGCTATGAGTGCGCTAGGAGGGCCAATATTTGTTCATAGGGGATGAGTACTCTTAGAGAAGATGCAACTCATGAAGGTTGAGACTGGATTAGAAGAGGAGTGAGTTTCTAGATTAGGTTGAGTTTTGTTTATGACCTGATCTTAGGCCAAAGACTGAGATCCACCCATGATCATTTAAGCTTTGGAGGAGGCCATTGCAAATTAAGTCGAGATCTGAGGGTTAGTTTAAAGGGAATCTATGAACGAGTTCATATCTACAAAAGTGCATTTCATATAGTGAATAAAACACGCCTAAGAAAGACACATAGCCTCAGGAGGAAGCCACAACCTTGGAGTAATGTTTATGGTCTAATTTTGTGTGTAAGGAGGGGTCGTAAGGTCTAAAATAACAATAGAATTAGGGCCATGTATCCCCCAGCTCCAAGAGAAGAAGTATTAGGAGGGTAAAGGTTATTTTGGGTGACTACAGGTAGAGATTTGAGGTATGAAAGGCTACAAGAAAGGTTGGCACAGGGCTGAGTTTGCTCAGGCCTGATAAGAGGTCAACGAGGGCGAAGTTTAGTGGAGTCTTATGTAGATTATTGTGTAGTTTTTTCCATTCAATCCTATTGTTGAATGAGGGATAAGACAGGGTGTGAGAAGGATTAATATACAATGGTTTGAGGGTAGTCAAACACTATGTGAAGTCATAGTCGTTAGGGATGCATTGGACAGTGAATTCTAGGGTGAATTCAATTTCCGTGTAGACCTTCTTTTGAGCCCTATGTACAATGATTGATGAGTAAAATACATTGTTAGAGGGAAATATTTTGGAGCCTATGAAAAGTGACCCTTAGAGAAACATAGTCACTAAGAGAAGGTGGATTTGTGGAGCTGAATAGTGCAAGGATTTTGGAGTAGCAAAATCCTTGTGAGCAGTTGATTGAAGGAGGAAAAGGACCTACCAGGTGTCAAGGAAAACAAGTGTAGAAAGGTCTGATCTATATGGTCTAATTCATAAAGTAAGCTAAGTGTTTGTTCTTATCTATTTTTTTGCGGGCAGATTGTAGATCTGACGTTGTAGACTATAGGCCCTAGTTTTATTCTATGTATATTAGTTGTATCAGAGGATGAGGGCCATGATCCCTAGTACAAGAGTGCCATTATTATTTTATTAATGAAGTAATAAAATAATCAGGTGTTAGGTTCATATATATGTGCAGTAAATTGATTTCATTGCTGAATATTTTCGTTGTGCAAAGTGATTGGAAGTTGTGGTATTTTAATGTGTTTGTGATCATGTTTTAGACATATACTTGCTTTTGAAGTGTCACGGAAAAATCAACATGGTATTAGAGCTACATTGAAGAGGAATATGGATAAGAGTGTGTGTAGGAAGTAGTGTGTTCTAGTGGAGGTTGTGTATGCTTAGAGGGAATCTAGCTTTAGAGGGAGACTACAAAGAAATGTCAACTGTCCTATGGAGTTCAAATATTTAGGTTCAAGTGATTTCAACAAGTTTTCTTCCCATGAAAGGATAGTCACAGACCATGTGAGATCATTCATTATGGTGTAAGGAAAATCACAGATCTTGCGAGGACAAGTGAGGATCACACTAGAAAATTCATGTTGAATGAGAGAATATTCATGCACCATTCATGCCAAAGCTAGGCCTAGTACAAACAAGTCATGGCAAATATGTGGACGGATATGGATATGCAAGGAAAGTCATGACTCATGCAAGGAGGTCATGGGCTTGTGTGTAAAGTCATGGAGCTGAAAGCTTGAAGGAAATACCTTCCTCACTAAGAGGCAATGTTAGATTTTGGGTAGATCAGAAGGTATTTCCAAGATAGGATAACCCATCAACAATTTGTTTGTTGAATGATTTACCCAAAATGGGGTTTTGGACCCAAGATGAGGTTTAGGACCAAAAGTGAAAATAATAATTTACTCTAAAAAATCAAATAAGCGAAACCCATAGATCTAGAAGTGACCCAAGGAAAAGTATTTAAAGAGCCTAAGGTGAGGTTCATGAGATGTGAAGTGCAAGGGAAGATGTAACCGCTCTTGTGTTGTGAATGCCTTAAGAGGGAAAAGACATGTTCATGGAGACTGAGTACTCTTGGAGAAGATGTGGTTCATGAAGGTCGAGATGAAATTAGCAGAGGAGAGAGTTTCTAGAGGGCTAAGATTAAGCAAAGTTTTGTTTAAGTCCTGATCTTAGGCCAACAACTGAGATCCATCCATGATCACTAAATCTTTGGAGGAGGTCATTGTAAATTAAGTGGAGATCCAAGGGTTAGTTGAATGGGCATCCATGAACGAGTTCAAATCTAAAAAGTAAAATTAATCTAGTGAATAAGTAAAGGCTAAGAAGGATGCATAGCCTCAAGAGTAAGCCACAATCTTGGAGTAATGTTTATAGTCTAATTCAGTGTGCAAGGAGGGGTCATAAGATCTAAAATAATGGAAGAATTAGGGTCGTGTCTCTAGAAGCTCCAAGCGAAGAAGTATCAAGAGGGCTAAGGTTGTTTTGGGTGACTGCATGTTGATATTTGAGGTCTAAAAGGCTACAAGAAAGATTGGCATAGGTCCAAGTTTGCTCAGGCTTGAGCAGAGGTCAGCAAGGGAAATGTTTGGTAGAGTCTTTTGTATATGATTATAGAATTTTGTCCATGGAAGTGTGTCTTTAAATGAGGGATATGAAAAAGTATGAGAAATACTGATATACAGTGGTTTGAGCGCAGTCAAACATTATGGAAGTTAAAGTTGTCATGGATGTGTTGGGCAGTGAATTCTAGGGTGAATTCAATTTTTGTGTGGACCTTGTTTTGAGCCCTATGCACAGTGATTTGATGAGGCAAACCCATTGTTAGAGGGAATAATTTTGGAGCATATGATCAATGACCCTTGGAGTAGCATAATCACCAAGAGAAGGCAGGTTTGTGGAGCTAAATTGTGCAAGGATTTTGGATCAGTAGAACCCTTGTGAGCTGTTGATCGGAGGAGGAAATAGACCTACCAGGTGTTAAGGAAAACAAGTGGATAATTGGATGATATAGTTGGTATACTTCAACAAGTAATCTATTTTATTGTTCTTACCTATTTCTTTGTGCGAAAATTATAGATCTATTGTTGCAGACTACAAGCCCTAGTTGTATACTATGTATACTAGTTGTATCAATGGTCAAGGGACATGATCGTTGGTATAAGAGCCCCATGTATAAATTCCTTCTAGATTCAAACTTCTAATTGTAATTTACTAAAACAATAGACTTGAATCTAGTCTACCAACTATGGAAACAATTAATTATCACGAAATCACAAAGCATAGAAGAGAAAGAATTCAATCAACACATTACACAATGATTTCTTGGGGAAAGCCACATGTAAAAACCCCTGCTATCTGTATATTGCATTAGTCAAAAAAATATGAGAAGATCACAATGCTTTTCTCAAGTACGAGCAACTTCCGCACTATCTCTATCTGCCTCATTGCTTCACATACTGACTCTGGCCAACACTTAGCTAATTTCCTAGTGTTCCAAGCTCCTATTTCCTTTCATTGTCCAATGAGGAATTAGGCCCTTATTTAATAGGAAATTTATCAATTTTGAATTGCGCAATCCTCATAGGCCTTTTTCCTGATTGCATGCATCATCGGTTTAATTTAGATGATTTTAGAACTGATAGTACATTGTCCCTGAACTCTAATCCCAATTGGGTCTTTCTATGATCTAACATGCATGAGTATATAATGAGTGAATCTTCAGTTTATTGGTTTATCACCGCAGGCAGTACCACACTATACTTCAGGCAGCACCCCACTGTGTGACAGGAAACACCACACTACTGCAGGTTTAACCCCACTACTGCAGGTTTAACCCCACTACTGCAGGCTACACCCCACTACTACAGGCTGCACCCCACTATTGCAGGCTGCACCCCACTACTGTAGGCTGCACCCCACTACTGCAGGCAATACCCCACTACTGTAGGTTGCACCCCACTTCTGCAGGTTGCACCCCACTACTGCAGGCTACACCCCACTACTTTAGGGTGCACCCCACTACTAACTTTAACTTAGTTAGACATAATTAAATAATTATAACTCAAAATAAACTCAACTAGTGCTCCTAATTGTAGGAGATACTCTAAATGACTCTAGTTAGACCCTCAAATCAAATTAACTAAGATAACTAAATCAAATTAACTTAGTTAACTATTACAAGTTGTCATTATATATGGAATTACAATTTTATTCCCAATTTAATTCAAGGACAAATTAAGTTAGGATTTTTCTTGATGTTATTTTTAACATTTCTTGTTGTTATTTTCAACACTCCTCAACAAGAAAGGGATTCACATCTATCCCAATCTAGTACCTTTGGAATGTTTTGCATGAAACACTTGTCACTATTGTTGTTGCTACTGTAACATATGCAACCAAAAAAAAAAAAAAAAAACAAACTGAATCAACTATGTCTACAACTATCTATTAGGAAAATTGTGTTATTGCTAACTCTGTTACTGAGCCTCTTGCTCTGCTGTCAACTCTACTCCGCACTCCTCAGTATTTGACTGAAAATGATCCTCCTTTTACTGAATATTGTGGACCCCCATAACAAAGTAATGATCTATGAGAGAAAAAACACCTCAATGGATCGAGCCCAAATTTCTGCACTCTTGAGACTATTGCTTCATATCGCCCCACCTCACACCTGGAGGTATGGCTGCATGTGCTCCCTCTTCCCACTTGGCTTGAACTCTCCTCCTACTAGAGGTCTCTACTTGAGTGGATGTATCCACTCTTCCTCTAGTCTGCTTCTCCATTTGTGGTTGCTCCACAACTTCCTGAGGCTTCTTCTGAGGCCGAATGTTGCGAGGTCTAACATGCTCCCATAAAACCACCAAATCTCTAGTCTCTACCTTGTTCCTCAAGGCTCTGCATGCATGATATTAATCTTATCTACTCATACTGTTGTTCCTAATGCTATGTTGTTTCTTCCGCATTGCTGCTACAACTACTGCAATAGTGAGTCTGATTTCCCCAGATCCTGAAGTACTAGATTCCATAGGGCTTCTCTCTCTGAAACTAGACTCCCTATGAGTCTCTATCTCCTCGTGGGAAATATCTCTGCCCCTCAATCTACCTATATCAATGATCACAACTCCTTTTTGTGTCAATAAACATTGGCTCTTTGATCTGCCCACTAGCAACCTTCTAGCTCCATTTAGAAGTATACACATAGGGTATTGTAGATCTGCCCTGAACTAGAGCTACATCAACATGCAAGGACAACTTCGAATTCTTCTCTTTTATTGTGATTTCAGCTTCGATACCATGTAGAAATTTATACAAATCTAGCTCTGATACCATGTAGAATTTCTACATATATATCTTTGATACCATGTAGAAATTCCTTGTATATTCAAACTACTAATTGTAATTTACTAAAACAATAGACTTGAATCTACTCTATGAACCACAAAAACAATTAACGATCGCAAAATCACGAAACATACAAGAGAAAGAATTCAATCAACACTTTACACAATGATTTCCTGGAGAAAGCCACAGATAAAACCCCCTGCTATCTGTATATTCCATTAGTCAGAAAAATATGAGAATATTACAATGCTTTTCTCAAGCCCAAGCAACCTCTGCACTATCTCTATCTGTCTCACTAATTCACAGACTAATTCTGGCCAACACTTAGCCAATTTCCTGGCCTTCCAAGCTCCTAATTCATTGCATTTTTTAATGAGGAATTAAGCCCTTATTTAATAGGAAATTTCTCAATTATGAATTGTGCAATCCTCATAGGCCTTTTTCTGATTGCATGAACCATCAGTTTAAATTAGATGATTTTACAACTAATAGTACATTATGCCTGAACTCCAATCTCAACTGGGTCTTTCTCTGAATTGACATGCATGAGTTAATTATGAGTGAATATTCATTTTATTGGTTGATCATTGTAGGCACCACACTACACTTTAGGCAACACCCCACTGTTCGACAAGAAACACCCCACTATTGTAGGTTGCACCCCACTACTGTAGGCAACACCCCACTACTGTAGGTTGCACCCCACTACTGCAGGAAGCACCCCAGCACTGCAAGCTGCACCCCACTACTGTAGGTTGCACCCCACTACTGGACCTCCCACTAATTCCTCCATCAGTTGGAACTTGTTTAACTAACTTTAACTCAATTAAATTGAATTAAATAATTGCAACTCAAAATAAACTCAATTGGTGCTCCTAATTGTAGGAGACACTCTACATGACTCTAGTTAGACCCTCAACCCAAATTAACTAAGCTAACTAAGTCCAATTGACTTAGTTAACTATTACAAGTTGTCATGAGCTGTGGAATTACAATTTTATTCCTAATTTAATTCAAGGACAAATTAAATTAGGATTTTTCTTGATATTTTTAACATTTCTTGTGGCTATTTTCAACATCCCGTTCTTATTTTATTATTGAAGGAGTAAAATAATCGATTGCTGGGCTCATATATCTATGCACTAAATTGATTTTAGTGCTAAATATTTCTGCTGTGCAAAGTGCTTGGAAGTTGTGGTATTTCAATGTATCCGTTATCATGTTTTAGACATAAACTTGATTTTGAAATGCCAAGGAAAGTGTTAGAAATTAATTAACAGAGCAATGAAATACACAAAATATTAAGGAAACACAAATACAAAAATGCATAAAACAAGAGAGACCAAAATATACATGGTTCACCCAATTTGGACTACATCCACGAAGAAACAATGAACCCTTCCTTTTATTATCAAGCAAAATGAAGAGATACAACCTACAATAGATCCGCTATAATTTCCTCTTCGATCTCACACATTCTCCTCTCTTTTTCTTGCTCAGAACAATAATAGACATCCACAATATAATTTCCTCATAGAAACCGAGGGGTTTCCTTCCAGGGAAAAAAACCCTAAATTAAACATAACTTCTACAGTCAAATCTTCTGCCTAATGAACGACCTAGTTTGACTACAAAATTACAATATTTTACAAGGAATTTTTTTTAATCTATTTTTAGCTTCGGGGGCCCTGTCTCCCCCGAACCATCACCAAGGGGGGGCTCCAAACATGTAGCCCCCCCGCCCTAGACCCCACTAGGTAGAAATAGTGTGGGGGAAAGCTCCCCCACACAACCACGTCGGGGATTGGGATCCAAATGCGGTTGAAACAAGACCTCTGAATCAAGAAGATAACTGGGCCTAACATCCAACAATCTACCACTTAGAGACTGATTATATCAACTTCTTCACTACTTCACTTGCTAGACAATGCTTCCGCTTTGGACCTAGTTGTTTCTCATCATCATCATCATCATTCTTGAAGGCCAATTGAAACTGAGTAGCAACTCAATTTCTCCCTGGTTACAACCTTTGTCAACATATCTACAAGATTTTGGCTAGTGTGTATCTTTTCCAGTTTCAATTGTCCATAATCCAAAACTGACTGTATGAAATGATACCTGAGTTGTATATATTTAGTCTTACAAAAGAAAAGCTAAATTATTTGCAAGATGAATGGCACTCTATTTGTCACTATATAACCCACTCATCTCCTACTTCTTGCCCAACTCATCCATAAACCTTTGTAACCAAATCATTTCTTTACTAGCCTCTATAGTAGCAGCATACTCTAGTTCCGTTGTTGAAAGTGCAACAATATTTTTCAATTTTGAAACCCAACTAACAGTTGTTCTACAAACAGTAAACACATACCTTGTGGACCTCCTCTTGTTATCTCTATCACCTGCCAACATATCCTTGTAGAACAATGTTTGAACCTCCAAAACATAATGATTGATTTGTGGTACCTCTCAAATACCTGAGAATCCACTCCACTTCCATCCAATGCTCTTTTCCTGAATTGTTCATATACTTGCTTACAACTACCACTACATATGCAATATTGGATCTTGTGTAGACCATTGTACACATTAAGATTTCAACAACTGATGCGTATGGAAATTTACACATATAATCCATCTCTTCCTGGGCCTTGGGACACATCTCCTTAGTTTGAAATGGCTAGCCAAAGGTGTATTGACTGGTTTTGCATTTTGCATATTAAATATTTCCAACACATTTTTTTATGTATTCACTCTGAGACAATGTTAATTTGTAATTTTTCTCGTCTCTAGTTATTCTCACATCGAAGATTGTTTTACAACATCCAAATCCTTCATTGCAAATGAATTTGCCAATTTTTCTTTGAGCACATTTATTTCTTGCATGTTAGACTCTTCAACAAGCATATTATCTACATATAATAGCAATATAATATAGTTGCCATCATTTTTCCTTATAAAATAAACACAATGGTCAGAGTGACATATAGTATAACCTTGTTTAGACATAAACCTATCAAATTTTAGATACCACTACCTTGGAGCCTATTTTAAGCTATACAAGCTCTTCTTCAATTTGCACACTAATTTCTCCTTCCCTTTGACCTCATACCCTTGTGGTTGTCGCATATATATATATATATATATATATATATATATATATATATATATAGATATATATATATATTCCTCCAAATACCCATGGAGAAAGGTTGTATTTACATCTAATTGCTCAAGATGCAAATCTTCTATTGCCACTAGACTTAAAATAGTTATGATTGAAGTCATTTTAACAACAGGAGAAAAAATTTCATCAAAGTCTATACCTTTCTTTTGTGCAAATCCCTTCACCACAAGTCTAGCCTTATACCTTTGTTTACCTCCATCTTCTTCCTTCAACTTGTAAACTCATTTATTCTACAATGTTGTTTTACCAACAGGAAACTTGACTAAGTCCCAAGTATGGTTTTGCATCAAGGAGTCCACCTCTTCTTCCATGGCTTTCTCCCAATTCTTCCTGGTTTCTACTTGTATTGCTTCTTCATATCTTTCCGATTCACCAGAACCAGTTAGCAATACATAATATAACAAAGGAGAGTATCGTTCAGGGGGTCTACTTATCCTGGTAGAACTTCTAACACCAATTTTAGGTGTTTGAGGTGTCTGCTGCTGTTGTGGTTGTTGTTGTTTGGGCTGATGATCACTCTAATTTTTAGGCACCTTTACTTTTTTTGTTATCTCATCAAGCACTGTGTATTCTTTGCTTTCCTTTTCCTATTTGTTTCCTTGCATTTGATCCATAGACAAGGCCTTTTAATTCAATATGAAATCTCTGCTCCTAATGATTTTGTGATTTTCATAATCATATAAGCAATAACCAAAATCATTTACACCATATCCAATAAAGGTACATTTCTTCGATTTTGCATCAAGATTTTTTCTATTTTCTTTATTGATGTGGACAAAGGCTTCACAATCGAAATTGTTTAAAAGTGAGTAGTTTACATTTTTACCTGTCCATTCCTCCTTTGAAATATGACCATCCAAGGAACTTTAAAGCCCCCTGTTTATTAGATAAACAACAATATCTACAACATTTGCCCAAAATTGTAAGGGCAATCCTGCAGGAAATCTCATGCACCTTGCACGCTCCATGATTGTCATGTTCATCCTTTCTAACACACCATTTTCCTATGGTGTTCATGGAACTGTCTTCTCTTTGCAAATTCCATGCTCTAAACAATAGTTATCAAATTCTTTGTTGTAGTATTCACCTCCATTGTCTGATTTGAGACACTTCAACTTGTTTCCTGTCTCATTCTCAATCAAAGCTTCCCATTTCTTGAAAGTATCAAATACATCAGATTTATTTCAAATACAATAAATCCAAGTTTTCCTAGTTGCATCATCAATAAAAGTAACATAATAGTGAGAGCCATCGAGAGATGATACCTGAGAAGGCCCCCATACATCTGTATGCACAAACTCTAATTTTTCACTCTTCTTTTCCTTCCCAACTCTGATAAATCTTGCTCTCTTCTGTTTTCAATAAACACAATTTTCACAAAAATCTAAATCAACTTGCTTCAAACCTGACAACAAATTTCTTGAGTGAAGAACATGTATCCCCTTCTCACTCATGTGCACTAGCCTATGATGCCAGAGTGTTGTATCTGCTCCTGTGGAGGTTAAAGCATTAACAAAATTAGAAATATTATTGCATAAATACAATGTACCAACCTTTTCTCCTTTTGCTATTACCAGGGCTCCTTTAGTGACCTTCCAGGTTTTGTTTGTAAAAGTCATTACACAACCTTCACCTCCCAACTTCCCTGTTGAAATTAGATATTTATTCAGATCTAGAACATGCCTTACCTCCTTCAATATCCATTGGTTTCCATTATGTTGCTATATAAAAACCTTACCCATTCCAACAATTTTATAGGGTTTATCATCACTCATATGAACCTATCGAAAATCTCCTTGAACATAGTCATGAAAATGCTTCCTATTAGGTGGGCATGGAATGAGGCCCTTGAATCTACCACCCAGGCATCAATAATATTCTATAATGAAAAAATCAAAGCATCTTACAACACATCATCTGTCACATTCGCTTCATGATTGTTCTCTTGCTATCCATCTACTTCTTTTCCCTTATGAGATTTGTAGTCTTTCTTCAGGTGTTGTTTCTTCCTTCATTTCCAGCACACTATCCTTGATATGGATTTGGATTTGCATTTTCTTGACTTACTGTGATTTCCTGGGCTCCTTCCCCTTTTCCTTTTTCTCCCCCTAGTCTCTGTAGTCAAAGCATTACTCGATTTCTCACCAAAACTTTTACGTCATTTCCTTGGTAAGGATGGCATCGACAACATCATCAAATTTTAAAGTACTAGATCCAAAGACAGAGTTACTAATGGCATAACTAAACCATTCCAACTTTCTGGTAATGAGCACAGAAACAATAGATCCCTAACTATATCATCAAAATTTACCCCTACAGAAATTAATTGACTGGTTACTGTATTAAACTCATTTAAATTATTAGCAACAGATCCACCTTCTGACATCTTCATATTAAACAAACACTTCACAAGAAATACAAGAAATACCTTATTCGAGGTTGAGCAATTTTCATATAGTTTCGCCAACACCCTCATTAGACCTTTCGTTGTTGTTTCCTTCAAAATATTGAAGGCTATTGACGCCACCAGGTACAACCGTATTGTTCCTAATGCCTTTTTGTCAAGGATCCCCCATTCTTCATCTGACATACTCGTTGAATTCTTTGTCTTTCCACTCAATGGTAGGTACAAATATTTTTAATAAAGATAATCTTCCATCTGCATCTTACACCACTGGTAGTTTTCGCCGTTAAATTTCTTGGCCCTAAAACTACCATATTCTGCCATTGCTCCCACTTAAACTAGGAACCCTTCTCTCATGTGAGTTTATAAGCCAAAAAACCTTTGGCTCTGATACTAGTTATTAGAAATTAATTAACGGAGTAATGAAATGCACAAAATATTGCGGAAAAAAAAATATAGAAACGCATAAAACAAGAGAGACACAGATATACATGGTTCACCTAATTTGGGCTACGTCCATGGAGAAACAACTAGTCCTTCCTTTGATATTATCGAGCAAAATGAAGAGATACAACCTACAACAAATCCACTGTAATTTCCTCTTCACACTTACATAATCTCCTCTCTCTTTCTCGCTCAAAATGATAATACACATCCACAATTTAATTCCATCTTAAAAAATGAGGGGTTTCCTTCTAGGGAAAAATACCCTAAATTAAACATAACTTCAGATCATTTGCCTAATGAATGGCCTAAATTGACTACGAAATTACAATATTTTACAAGGCAAAATTTTATCTATTTTAAGCTTCACGGGAACTACCCCCAAACCCCCACTAGGGGGGGGCTTCACCGCCCCCCCCCCCCTCCCCACCCCCAAGACAACAATAGTGTGGGAAAAATCCCCCCCCCCCCCCCCCCCCAAGACAACAATAGTGTGGGAAAAATCCCCCCCCCCCCCCCCCCCCCACCCCCACGTTAGGGATTGGGATCCAAACACGGCTGAAACAAGACCTTTGAATCAAGAAGATAATCAAGCTCCACATCCAATAGAAAAATCAATAGATATCCTATGGTGGGCCTATAGGTTACCTAGAGACCTTGAGGGTAGTTAGAAATCCTAAAATCCATAGGGTTACAAGACATCCCTAGCAAGCCTAAGTTGGGAACCATAGAATGAAAGTGGCACAACCCAATGGATTGTAGGTGTATAGAAGTGGGTGCCCTACCTTTTGTTGTGTGGGTTGATGGAGGATGGAATACTGTGGGATTTGGTACCTTGGACGTGATTTCATTCGGTACTAGTTATGTACCATAGCCATCTCAAACAAGCCTTTTCCCTTATGGAGTCATGTCCCCAACTCGGGAGTGACTCATTGTTGAGATAGTTGGATCAATGGAGTTTATGGATCGGTGGAACGTTTGAGGTTGCAGCTAGTCAATGCTTCCTTTATGAGATAATTTTTCTTCTTATGTTTATGTATTTTTTATTGTGATTATTTTATGTGTCTTCACATGATGTATACAATTAGCAATTTAAAGATGTGAATTATGAATTTATGTTCCTATACATGGAAGCATTACAAAGTAAAATTCATTAGATATGCATGATGGATGTTAAAAGAATAAAATTCGAGGGAAATGTTAAAAAATAAGGTTACAAACATAGTAATATGACATAGTGGTGAATAGGGGTGTGCTGAATGCATAACACACCCTCCAAAATTAATTTCAATAAATTTTGGGGTATCAATAAACTATTTTTCCTTCACATTATGATCCAGGTGGATATTGGTGGCCACCACCTATTCCACTTGGATCCCCACCATTGTTTCTTTTAGTTTTTCAGTTTCCTTAATTGTAGCACAATTTACTTTTTTGGCAGTTTTTTCGAGTTTTGAACTTTCAAAGCCCTTTTGATGCCCTAAATAATGTTTTTTTTTGGAAAATCACCATATTTCTAAATAGTATTCACTATCAACAATTATAATCCTCGGATAGATCTTTCTAACGAGGTATCATGTGCGTCAAATGGAGATCGTATGCCAAAGTTATGACTGTGGGAGGTTGATGTACCAATTTACCCCAACAGGGCCCATAGTTTGGTGTTTCATCTCCTAGGGTTAGGTTTTTGGATGTTTGGGGTTTTCCATTGTTTCTCAATAATAAATAGGCCCTCAAGCCTCATTGTAACACAGTTCAGAGGCATGTAGCCGCCACATCTCTTCTTAGAGATAAGCTACCATTGCCTGAGCTAGTCTTATTTCCATTCTGTTTGTAAGCATATTTCAATATCTGATATTAATGAAATGAAGTGTTATTTCTGTTGCATCTCTATATTTATGGTTATATATGTAATTTTTTGTGTTCCTGTTTAAATCCAGATTACATTACTTTCTTTTCTTGGTCGTAACCAAGTCATTGAATAAGGTGTTTTATAGGATTAATCTCTAAATTTCCCAAGCAAATGATCTTTGATACCTTTATAAAACCACTAATCCCATCAGTTATCGACCAAGTTCCTTGATTCATGTTTACATGTAACATGAGGAAATCCATGGATCACCAATGAGCTCATCATCCCTTGACTATATTATTTTAGTAAGCTATTTTTTGTGACATAACATTAGGTTTTTGATCCTCGACGAATCCATTGAAAATTGACAGAATTCCACATGTCACATAGATTAACACATAAGAAACTATGTTGATCCCAATGAGTCCATCGATCATTAACAATATTTGTTGGGTGGCAAGATAAACGATCAACAATTTTTTGTTGGTTAACAATAAGCTTATCAATTTTTGGCAATATTTAATAGGTCATTAACATTCAACACTATTTTTTTTTGAAAATTATATGTTTTTCACACCTATTATATGTTAACTATTTATCAATCAATCAATGATTGATGATATTCAATTGATCAAATTTTATATGACACAATGAAATCTTTAGGAATTTAGAGGGTAAGTTCCTTAGATAGAACACCAAAGGACACCGCTCACAAACAGATCACAGATCAATACACCAGTATTCTTGACATGGTTAAAACCCTCAAAGAGGGAAACAGTCCATGGCCTAAGCCAACGCGACCACTTCAGGCAATTTATTAATAAAATAAAGAAAATTTACATAGGCTTCTCTCATGAATGATCACCCTACAAATGGGCCTCCATGCTATTTAAATTGAGATTATGGACCAATTGGGTGTTAAGCCACAAATCAAGTGTCAGTAATACTGAGGAGAGAATGAACCATCAGATCCCTTAATGTCTAGAACACATCGTGACCGTTGGGTTGTAAGTTACAAAAGTACATAGTAAAGAAACAGACTTTACCTAACTCTACACTAGACCAAGTTATACTTAACTATTTCATATGTGTCGGAATATCCTAACATCCCCCCTTAAGAACAACTTGGGATAGGATTGAAGGATGTACAAATATGGCAAAAAAGGAGAAGGAAGGAGGCATTAGAGCCTATCCCCCCTTAGTGACAACTTCCTGAACTCCAACCATAAATCGAAGTTTAGTAAACTTCGCCTCTGTGAGAGCCTTTGTAAAGATCTCTGCAACCTGATCATCGGTTGAACACTATTGCACATCAAGAACATGGTCATGAATGAGCTTTCTGATGAAGTGCATGCGTAGTTCAATGTGTTTGCTGCGCTGATGTTGGACTGGATCTTTGCATAGTTGAATGACACTTTGATTATCACACTAAAGTGTAGTTAAATGCTGTTGCTGAAAGCCAAACTCTGACAGGAGCTGACGAAGCCACAGGGCTTCCTTACTAGCATCTATGGTGCCACGATATTCTGCTTCTGCTAAAGAAAGAGAAATGGCACTTTGTTTCTTACAAGCCCATGTAATAGGTCCAGAACTAAGAGTGAATACATAACTTGCAATAGACTTTCGATAATCAGGGCCACCAGCCCAATCAGAATCAATGAAACCAACCAATAAGGGAGATGTTTCTGCACTGTAATGAATCCTAAACTGAATTGTACCTTGAACATAACGAAGTATTCTTTTAGCTGCTTTCCAATGACTTTCATGTGGGTTTTGCATAAACCAAGAAATAAGGCCAACAACAAAGGAAAGGTCAGGACAGGTATGGGTCAAATACAAATTTTTTCCTACAAGTTGATGGTATAAGGTGGCATCAGCTTCAGGGGAAGTACAAGTGACTAAAAGTTTGACTCCAGACTGAAAGGGAGAAGGGGCTGGCTTACAGTCTTCCATGTGAAAACGACGTAGAATATCACATGCATACTTGGACTGGGAAAGGGAAATACCTTCCTTGGAATGCAAGACTTGAAGACCAAGAAAATAATGTAAGTGTCCTAACTCTGTCATTTCAAACTACTTTTTAAGGCTAGACTTCACATGGTTTATAAGGTTGGGATCACTACCAGTAAGGATAAGATCATCAACATAAAGAAAAGAATGATAAGATACTTACCCACTTTCTTGGTGTAGCCAATATTATCATAATGACACTTAAAAAGCCAGTATCTAAAAGAAAGCTAACCATTTTGGAATACCAAGCTCAAGGGGCTTGCTTGAGACCATAAAGGGATTTCTTAAGCCGACATACAAGACTGGAGTATGTTTGTATAAAACTAGGAGGTTGTTCCATATAGATTTCTTCATGCAAGTCCCCATGCAAGAAGGTAGATTTAACATCCATCTGATGGATTTCCCATTTGAAAGAGATAGCAAAGGAAAGAACAAGGCAGATAGAGTTCATTTTGGCCACAGGGGAGAAGGTTTCAGTATATTCAACCTTCAACTTGTGAAAAACCCTTAGCAATAAGACGAGCTTTATGTTTATCAACTTTTCCATCTGGTCCAAACTTGGTTCTGTAAACCCATTTGTATCCAACAAGTTTTCGTTGCTTTGGAAGAGGAACAAGATCCCATGTATCATTTTCCAATAATGAATGATATTCTTCACTCATAGCTGCGTCCCAATTTGGATGGCCTAAAGCTTCTGCAAAGGTGTTAGGATCATAATTCGCTGAAGCTTGAGCCAGTAAAGAAGAGGCTCTATCAAACTGAGAACGTGTACATCCCTGGTCTTTAGGATCACCTGCAAGAGCACCTGCTGCATCCCGAGTAGCACAAACCCATTTTTGAAGCTGAGGAGCTGAAGGAGGATCCTGAGAAGGTGGGGGAGGATTGTCATCCTCGCTGTCATCATCGGAAGAAGAAAGATTTTTAGAAGTAGAAGAGATAGAGAGAGGTGGCACATCCGCCAAACTAGGCTCTTAGGCCGATATATTTTCAACAAACTTTACATCTCTTCTGATGATAACATTTTTGGACTTAAGTGGAATAAGTCTATATCCTTTGACATTTTCAAAATATCCAACAAAAATACATTTTTCACTCTTAGGTTCTAAAGCTTTATGTTTCTCATCTGGAATATGGGCCCACGCTTTACTTCCAAAAACACGAAAGTGACTTACATTTGGTTTAATTGAGCTCCATGCTTCTTTTGGAGTGATATTCTTTAAAACCTTAGTAGGAGTGCAATTTACTATGTAATTTGCACAGTTAATTTCTTCTGCCCAAAAATTAAGACTAAGTCCTTTAGATTGAAGCATACAATTAGCCATATCCTTTAAGGTGCAACTCTTCCTTTCAGCTACACCATTTTGTTGTGGAGTATATGGAACAATATGTTGCATTTGAATTCCATGCTCAGTGCAAAAGTTGATGAATTTGTTGTTAACATATTCTCCGCCTTTATCAGATCTTAGCTTAAGAATTTGATGTCCAGATTGTTTCTCAACAAAGGCCTTAAAGGTCAAGAACATTTTTAAATACTCCACTCTTGAGTTTTAAGAAGTATACCCAAGTGCGTCTAGAGAAATCATCAATGAAAGTTAAGAAATACTTGTAGTTAGAGAATGAAACAATTGGAAGTGGACCACATAAATCACTATGCACAAGTTGTAAAGGGGCTGAGGCATGCCAAGAGGCACGTTTTTCAAAACTATCCCGATGATGTTTTCCGAGTACACATCCGGAACAAACACCATCTCTACAAGATACCATAGGAAGACCTGTCACCATATTTTATTTACATAGATTTTGAAGGGAGTGATAGTTTAAGTGACCAAATCGCTCATGCCAAAGTTTGCTCACTTCATCATTATGAGCAACAAATACTGAGGGAAGAGTTGATGACCCAAAGTTGTTAAACTTATACAACCTTGTAGAATCATCAGCAATGCCAGTAGCTAAAATCTGTCTAGGATCTCTGAGGTCCTTAATTACAACATCATGAGGTGAAAATTCAACGATTTTACCTTCACGTGAATGAGTTATCTGATATACAGATAGAAGGTTGCAGGATAAGGTTGGAACACATAATACATCATTAAATTGACCATTGTCTAGATGAACAGTTCCAGTCCCTACAACACTAAGAGATCTCTCATCACCAACATATATATTTTTGGTGTTATAATCATTTAAAGAAGAAAACATGGCTTTGTTTTTATCCATGTGATAATAAGCTCCAGAATCAATGAGCCACTCATGAGAATGAGAAGAAGAAGATACATTTAGTGCATAACCAGACCGAGATGCTTGACAACCACATGCATAAAGTGTTATTCCTGAAGATGAAGTTGAAGTTGAAGAGTGTTCCAAATGGACGTTATGCTTCTTCATTGCTGCTTCCAAGGCTTCCATCTTCTTAAAGCATTTGGATTCTAAGTGGCCATCTAGATTACAAAAGTTGCAATGTCTATCAGTCTTCTTCCCTTTGTTTTTATTTGCCTTATCATTTTGTTGAATTGATTTTTCATTTTGAGACTAAAATTGATTAGGACCCTTGTTTGGTTTAGGACCATTCTTTTTAGGATACTTCTTCTTAGGATTCTTTGAATTTGGTTGTTGTTGGTCGACTAAGGTTTTCTTAGAAGAGTTTCCAAGATTAATAAGACCAATATGTAAGAGTTTTTCTTGTTCTCTTATTAAAGAATCACAAAATGCATCAAAAGAGGGGGACTTGTAGTCTTGTCCTTGAGAAATTAAGGCTTCTATAGTAGAATGGAAAATGGAAACAAACACAGAGTAGGCTGGTCCCAACTTAGTAAGAATGGAATAGATAAGGCTACCATCTTCTTTCTTAACCTTAACACCTTCCAAGAGAAGTCTAAGGGTCTTGAACTTGGACAAAAAATCTTCAATGGAAGAAAAATTATTGGGGTCCAACATAAGCAACTCATTTTCGAGTTGATGGGCTCTAATTTAATTTTTAATTCCAAAAACTTTAGGGAGCTGTTTCATTGCTTCATTAGGGGTATCAAGTTCTGCGATATGGAATCTAAGGTTTGGAGAAATAGACATGCCTATCAACCCATGTGCTTGATCTTTCCTATTTTCCCATTTGGCTACCTTATCTTCATCTTTAGGTTTAGTTTCTTGGCTTGAGACTATTCTGTAAAGACCTTTACTTCTAAGTAAATCCACAATGTAGGACCACCATTGGAAGAAGTTGGTGTTGTCAAGAATAAATTGGCATGAACTTTCCACTTTAATAAGAAACTGAAGCTATAGATGCTGAAACTAATTATTCCAATGGAAAAATCTCGAAAAATCAGGCCGACTAAATAAAAACGGTTCTGAAAATGGCTTCCGGATGAAGAAGTTATGTCTTTTTGAAGAAAAGTTGTTTAAGATGCCAACGAAGTGCGTGAATATGTGGAAGTGAATTGTAATGTTATATTTAAAAAAAATCCGCTCTCCCTCTACCCCTCCCCCTCCCCTTTCCAAAGTTAATCTAATTAGCTCACTTAAAAGAAAAATATTTTATGTGACCCATTTTTATAAATAAGTGAAAGTCACTTTTACAATGGTACTTTATGAGCTACCCACTAAATTGTAACTTAAATAAAAGATAAAGAGACTTTAGAATTATAAGTGACTCACTTTTTATAATGGGTGAGAACACTTTTACATAAAGTAACTTTAAAACATGAGTTACATGTGTTTTTTAAAAAAGTAACTAAAAAAAAAGAAAGACTTGAACTCAAGACCTCTATTATCATAAAGTAACTTTAGACCAAGTGAGCTAGTTTAAAAGGTTAGTAATTTTTGGAATAGAGGAGGGGGGGGACTTTTTTTAGTCACTAACGCTTTGGGGTGTGTGCTTACTTGAAAAAACCCTTTTTGCCTATAAAACAAAAAACCACACAACCCAACACAGACATACAAAAAAACCAAACCTTATGGCTTGAAGTTAGCTTTCATCGAAAACTAAATATTTTCCTCAATGTTTTTGATTTTCTGAGATCACACTAAGGTATGGTGGAAAAGAGCATACACATGAGAAAAATACTTCCTTTCTATTTCTGATTTGCCCAGATTGCATAGAATTGCGGGGAAAAGATCATACGCAAAAATGAAAGGTCTATATCCGGTAATAAAAAAACAAAGAAATAAATAAACCGAAATAAACAGAGAGATAAATAACTAAAACTGTAAATAAAAATGTATACCTCTAAATCTTAAAAATGACGTAGCTAGGTTTACTGGAAACCTTTTTGCGTGAAATGAAAGGGGTTCCTCATTGGAACAGATGCTCCTAACACAATAGAGCAACCCTCTCGGCCTGAAAGCGGTCATACACAGTAGATCTAGGAAACGATAGTCAGATGCAGTTGTATCAGCTTCTGATTTGGATCACCAATGGATGCAGCCCTCAAATAGCTCTGATACCATGTAGGAATTTACAGGGTAAGTTCCTCAGATAGAACACCAAAGGACACCGCTCACAAACAGATCACAGATCAATACACTAGTATTATTGACGTGGTTAAAACCCTCAAAGAGGGAAACAATCCACAGCCTAAGAAAACGCGGCCACTTCAGGCAATTTATTAATTAAAAAAAGAAAATTTACATAAGCTTCTCTCATGAACAGTCACCCTACAAATGGCCCTCCATGCTCTTTAAATAAAGATCATGGACCAATTGAGTGTTAAACCATGGATCAAGTGTCGGTAATACCGAGGAGAGAATGAACCGTTGGATCACTTCATGTCTAGAACATATCCTAACTGTCATATTGTAAGTTACAAAAGTACATATTAAAGAAACACACTTTACCTAACTCTACACTAGACTAAGTTATACTTAACTATTTCCTATGTGTCAGAATATCGTAACAAAATCTACCAATGACCAATTAAATTCTCCATGAGTGGGAAAATTGGTTAAATCATGGGGCATGTTATAATGCCTCCAATGACTCACATATCCCATCATGTTGGCACATCTTGATGTTTTCCAATCGTTTATCAACAAAAATTGCTTAATACCACAATGATGGATGTAGGAAAATTTGTTGATGGTTGACCAAACTCTAACCGCTGAAACATGTAAACATTATTTCCATTGGGCATTCCCAAAACAATTTCAAAAGCCTAATAATGAAGTCCAAATGCTTCAAAAATCACGCCAAGAATTATTATTAGTTAGTTATACTATCCTTGCATTAAAAATAGGAAATCTAAATAAGATCCTATCATGAAAGACATCAATGGGATGTTTTATCTTACAAAACCCATAAACCATAGTTTGATCCTCATTTTTGTTTCAAGAAGTATTTACAAGAGCAAAATGTAAACTATTTGCAGCCTCTATGAGGAGCCAAGCATTCCATTGTGCGCCTAGTAACCAGGTGAAATCTCTTGGTTTAATCGATATCACAATAAAGTTCATTGTGCTTATTATTTATAATCATTTCGATGTCATGTTTTGTATTAACTTAACCTTTTTGTGTAGGTTCAGTTAAGGAAATAACACCTAAGATAGCACCAATGAAGAATTCCCTTCTGAAAAGCTGCAACCCAAATCTAAGGAAGTAGTTAGGTCTTCATGGGCCACACAAACACCGGAAAGGGAGGTAGTTAAAATCCATGATGCCATCATTATGTTACCAACAAGAAATCTAGAGCTCAAGGTTCCTTTTTTCAGAGATGTAGAAGCTACCACTGGTTCATCCCTGACAATGCCTTCCTTAAAAGATATATATATATATATATATATATATATATATATATATATATATATATATATATATATATATATATATATATATATATCTGTTTGAAGAACTATGACTACCCCATCTTCAAAATTCATAGTGACTAAAATCAAGGGAAAGTTGATAAATATGTCTTCAATTTTACGAGAAATTTCATATTACATTTAGTTGCAGCAAGGGCCCCAATTTTCCGATGTACAAAAGTCATAGAATGGGTAATAAGACATAGTGAGCCAAAGAGTTGCATGGGGGTGTAGTGACAAAGGAGAATGCATTGGAAATTTCATACCATAAAAGGTTTCATGATACTTTAAGTTCTCAAACCTTAAGGAGCTCCTAAATAACGATTCTACGATGATTTAAAAAAATATATGATATAGGCAAGATTTTTTACAGTTGGTGGAAAGAAGATAAAAGATACTTCACTAGGGTTGTGGGCTGATACTTGACCACTAGTTTATGAGAATCATACATGTATTTCATGTTCTCTCTATTCAGATTATACAAAGAGAAACATTGTTCATAGTTCATAGATACTCGAATTCCTCTAGTTTACACCATAACCATGCATGGAAGAAGATTCATCTGGGGAGCCATCATATCTAGGCAACTGAACGCCAAAATCGAGCACTGACAAAATAATCAACTTTATGAAACCCTAGTCTTTTACATGGCATCCTATTTGTTAAATTGCATCTATGCTAGGAATGATTTTATGGGTTTATCAATATAATAGAAACAGTAAGAACATTCAATACATGTACACCTCAATATGCTATGGGAAAAGATGTACAAGAGGTTTTATTCACTTATCTATGATACTTTAATTACTCATTTTTATTAGCTTATCTTTGGGAAAGAATGCAATTTATTATCTAAACAAGTAAAGAAAATTTTGTCTTATATCAACAACTGCTATGTCGAGGAGGATCACACATATGCCTGCATATATGGGGTGATTGACCCTCCACATCTTCTCTCTGTCTATGTACCATATAGGTTGGTGGTGAGAGCATTATGGAAGAGATTTTTTATGAAACCATTATGCCAATTTTTAGTGTTAATTTGTCAGAAGACAAGAAAATATGTTTCATCCCTTATAATTTCTAGATAGGTTATTACATGGTTAGGAACAAAAAAATTGCTAAACAAGAAGGATAACCCTAATTGGAATATAGGTTTAGATTGGTAGATTTTGAAGACATGACACCAAAGGGTTATTATTGAAACAGACTGAACACATATCTATAACTTGACCATATTCTCATGAGCATTGGTAGGATGAGTTATTTATAAAAAATTCCCAAGATGGGGAAAAAAATTCTAAACATAAGGGATAATCAAAAATATATCCCTTGAAGAAGAATGAGAATCATTAGTTAGGGGGCTAAAAAAATGAAAGAGGAGGATCCAAGGCAAGTATAGATAGTCTATCTTAAGGAGGAAGCTAGGCTAAACACTATCTCAGGTGCATAGGAAAGGGAAAAGAAGGAGAAAGAAAAAGAAAGGAAAGTGGAGGCTGAATTGAGAAAAATGTAAGAGGAAGAGGAAGCTCAAAATCTTCTTGAATAGGAGATCATAAAGCAGGAGGTATAGTAGAGGAGGAAAGAAAAAGAGAAAAAGGATTTACAAAAGCAAACAGAAATGATGGGTATGATAATTGAGCCAATTAGAAGAGAACAAGAAGAGAGGGTAAAAAAGGTAGAGTAGGAAAGAAAGAAGCAAAGTTTAGAGCTAGTGCACTTAAACCAAAATTGTTTGTAGGGAATGTTATTGATTTAAGTGAATAATATAGAACATATAAAATTAGGACACCAATAATAGATGAGGCCCTAATAGGTATTAAAACCCATGACATGAACAAATAATAAGAAGAGGACATTGGTCTGGGAGAAGATTCCACCCAAAATGGATAAATAATGACCTTGGAAGGAACCCAGGAGATAGGGAAGGTCACAACAAGAGAAGCTACTAACTTTAAAGGATTCAAAGGATCCTCGGGGGCTTAGCCTTGACATTAACATGAGTGCATAGACCTTAAGAAAACTAGGAATAACAATGGAATAAGTGCACGTTCTAGGAAGGTTGGAGAATATCCTTTCCTAAGGAGACTAATCTATTCCGTGGCATGTGGATGATGTGCAAGATGTTGATACACTCACCTATGAAAGGAAGAGGAGGTCTATGGTCATAATAATGCAAATAAAGCACTAAATAATTGTTGATTTTGAAGTCATTTGTACCTTAGAAGAAGTCATCTTGCACACCAAAAGGGCTTGGAAAATTGACTTGGTAGTGGTTGGTCTCTCCCTTGCCTATGTTTCATTTGATATGGCTAGGGAAGAAGAAAAAGAGCTAGACCAATTGTAAAAAGAGGACTAATCCATGCAACACCTAGTGAAGTACTATAAAGAGGCAGGAGGAATAGTGAGCTTGGTAGCTGACCGCATGGGAGAACACTTGTAGTGCAAGGAAGCACATGATGCATCTCTTGATAAAGTTCTTGAATTTGAAGAAGAGACCCTATAGTTATCATTGGATTGTAGAGGAGTTTTGTAGTAGAGGGAAAGAGTATATAGGACACTTAACCAAAAGGAGTTCAACTAGGAGATACAAAAGCAAAAATTTAGACAAAGAACATGGTGCAAGGAAGCACATGATGGATCTCTTGATAAAGTTATTGAATTTGAAGAATATACCCTATAGTTTTCATTGGATTGTAGAGGAGTTTTGTAGTAGAAGGAAAGAGTATATAGGACACTTAGCCAAATGGAGTTCAACTAGGAGATACAAAAGCGAAAATTTAGACAAAGAACATGGGATTAGTCTCTTGATTGAAGAGAGTCTCAATAAGATGATTACCACTACTCATTATTGGGTTGAATTAGTAGTAGATCCAGTTGAACACATGGAAGAGGAGTGGTTAGCATGCAAAACTACATGAGATAAAGTAAACAATTCTATATTTGAACTTAACCTACCATGTTTTTTCACACTTGATGTTTTTCATCCATTCCATGAAGTTGCGACTGAGTGCAAGTAGATCACTGGTGAGTACCAATGAGGCATTAAAAACATCAATACGATTAAGTGGGGTCAATATTGGAAGTTCTTTGTGAATGACATTAGAAAAATTTCCCAACTAGAGGAATGGCCACCAAAAGAGGACAAAATAATCATGTGCATTAGAGAAAGTAAGGTGAACTTCAATATTCCATCAAGATCAATACAAGTTCCCTTATAGCTAGAAGTGAGAGGAGTTGTTTCTTGAATGGGTTTCATGGAATGAGGAGAGCATTAACATTAATACTCCAAGGTTATCACACTGAAAATTTAGGTTTTTTTTTTTTGTTTACTTTGATTATTTTTAGAAATTGATTAGTAATATAAGGGGAACCACAATGATGGAAAAGGGGTTTTTGGATTGGAGATTTTCTGAATTGAACAAAGATATTTTTGATTAACTGAGGAGCTTTGAAGGAGTAACAATTTTGCTAATATAATTGGAGTCTCATTTGATGTTAAATGTTTGTGATTCTAGATGATTACTGATGCTCTAATTAAGGATTATTGTTTACGTTGTTGACTATTCATTTGACATTTGTAGTCCATTATTATGAAGTTAGCAAGGTATTTTACAGAATGTTTATTGGGATTGAAACATCAAGAATTTTTTCTTCCTATTATTTTCTCCCTTCAAAGTTAAATGTCGATAATGATTATCTTTTCCTTTTTTTACATTGTCCTAGTTAAAATGATCTTTTCAAACTAATATGAATGAATTTTCTCGTACACTAAATTAGAGTTTAAGAATGAATGTTGAAAGGTTAAACAAAAATCACATCCATATCCCTTACAAAAGTAACTAAATTAACAAAACATCTAAAATAAGAAAAATCATTCACAATACCCTTTCAAAGCCCATCAATTACCAAGGTTGCCACACTTTAACTTGGAGGAAAGTACTAATCTAGACAATGATAAATCTGATTGTGCCTTGTCTTTTCGTATTGATCCCTATTGTTGGTGATAAAAAAATGCAACCTCAATATAATTTGCGCTAGAATGATGGCCTATATGACAAGTCAAGAAAACAACGCACATCTAGAGAAATTGAATTTCGAGAGCTCTATTCCAGAATATTATCAACCTCAAGGTTTGGAAATCCATAACAATACCCTTGAAGTAATATCATATGTGATATCCAATGATAAAGTAAACACTTTTAAGAGAATCATTTGAGCATATGCTAGGTAGATTAGTATGTTACACATAACACCTCTTCGACCTAAGGAAAAAAATCACATGAAAGAAATGGAATCGACCCTAGAACATACATTGGTCCACATTATTGAATATTTAGTGGAAGTAGGGTTATAATAAATTGAACACCCCTTTGGAGTAGTTCCCAGTTCCCTAGCTAATCCCTCTTCCATCACGTTTGATAATAAAGACTCTAATCACTCACAAAGTGAAGAGTCGAAAGATGGATATGAATATGTTAATTCTGAGCCTGAAGTTAGAAACACGGGGAATGACAATAACACTAATCAACCATTGATTTTAAGGGATTCCTTAGCACTTCTAGATCAAATTCACTAACTACCCAAACATCCAAAGAACCTCCTTCTCGAGTATGACTTGGAAACTGCAAGATCCCTAGAAGATCATGTCAATAAGTTTATATTAACCATCAAACTCATGAATGTTCAGAATGAAGTTTTATTATGCTAATGATTTCCCTACACATTCCAAAATTATGCATGCACCTAGTATTTTAACCTATTCATAGTGTCTATCACTAATTGGGTTCAATTTCAAAAATCCTTCTTAGATAAGTTTAATGATTAAAAAATTGGAGCACTAATGGCATACATCTTTTCTTTGTCCATGGGATCAAATGAAAAGGTGATAGATTTTAGTCAATGTTACATAATCATGCTACACAAGTTTCAATGAGGCACAACCCTTGCTTAAGAATTGCAAATTGAGAGTTATGCAAACACCCTACTGCTACTATTTCTATGTTTGTAAAATGGGATGGCAAGGATTAATTGGTTGTGAAATTTGAGGAAGCCAAGAAAATATAATTCAAGATGAAAAGATATAAATAAAGTCAAAAAAATCTAGCAAAAAAAGTATCCCAAAAAATTTAAGAAAGGTGTATTAGAAACTAAGTCACAACTAAAACAACCTTTGGAAGGAAGTGAAAATAATAATATTGGTATGGAACTTCAAAGGATGATTAAGAAGCCCAAAAATGAAATCACTGATATGAAAAGAAGTGTGGGATATGGTACATATAATCAAAGACCATTTAGACCTTTCTTTAGGAGGCCACCACCCCAAAAAGCTATAGAACCTTGTCCTTTAAATCTCAATATTGACTAAGGTTATGTAGAATTAGATTACCTTTTGTAAATATCACCAAGCTCAACATTCTGAAAAAAAAATTCCTTAATGGATAATTTCCATGAATACAAATAATTCTTGGATGTTTTCTCTTAACAATAGAATAATCCCAAGGTATTGGGGCAAAATATGTTGAGAAATCTAAAGGGAAATGATTAGAGTGATTTATTTTTCCTTGATAATTGCTTGTGATGTCTTTTTACTTATCTTACTTATTAGTTTCTCTTATTATTATTATGTTTGTGTATCATCAAACAACTACCAAAACAATAAGAACAAGAACGTATAATATAGGTTGCAATCCAGGTCCAAAACCTCTCCACTTGAGAGGAAAACCAACAAATCACTTGTCTTCCTTATAGATTCTTCAATTGATGAATTCCAATACCTTTAAACCTAGACCAATACCCTCTAAGACCAACTCCAACCTTTCTATATGATGTTCTTTCCTTGTCCAAGTAAAACCCAATCAAATCTTTTCTAGTAGCACAACTTTGACCTCGAGCTGCAGAATTTCAGCCTCCATTGCAGACTTGAAATTTTCGGCCCTCCTGTAGTTGTTTTTTTCCACATGTGTGAGCTTATTTTAGCCTCCTAGGACTTCCTTAGACCTTCGCTTGAATTTGTATGACTTTTGGATCTTGACGATGGCTTCTTACAACCTTCGCTTGACCTTATTGCCTTCTCTTCTTCAAGGTCGAAATTGTGGAGGAAAAACATAGATCTGTTGTAGAAACCCTAGCCTTCCCTCGCACGTGTGAGAGAGAATTAGCCCAAAACCAAGTCTTCTTTGTCCTCTTCCTTCATTGTTTCCTTCTTCCTCTTCTTCCTTCGCTTGAATGAGTGAGAGATGAATGTGCCCCAAGGAGGTCGAATTTCCTCCTTTATATAGGCTTCTCAAAGGTGGACGTGGCTCCTCAAATTAGGTCGACTTGCCAACTACCAGGCCGAGTTGACCTTGGAGGGTATTTTAACACTTTTAAGGGTAAAAATATTTTTCTTTACAAGTTACAATGTGCCTGGAGGGGTCTTCAACTCATGATAATGACCCTGTTGACTTCTTGACCTAGGACAAACCCTAGAAGCACTCAATGGGTGCTTGACCTATAAAATAAAAGACCTTGAGCACAAAATCCATGATCCAAAAATAATAAAATAATTCTTTCATTTTAAAATTTATAAGAATCAAAAGTACATTTCATATTTATGAAGAACAAACCTAGTTACGCATTTTTCAACACTCCCTCTTTCTTTTTCCCGTGGAGAAAAATTGTAATTTTCATTAATTTCAGAAGATTACATATTGTAGATGCTTGAAGCATATGCAGAAACATGGGCAGAGCCACTTACAAAACAATACTCCAAATGAAGTATTCTAGAAAATCCCTCAGACAGGGCAGCAAACAAATGGGTATGTAAGCCCCAGCAAATCTGCAGAAACAGTGCCCAAAAAAACCCCAAAAGGCCAAAATTGAGCCTCGGAAACAGACCTGTAGAGGATACCCATACCCATTACAAAAAACAACAAATAAGAGAAGAGGTGCAGCACCAAGAAAGAAGCATTTGATAGCTCAGACCCAGTGCCGAACCACCACATGTAGATAAAAGCTCTTGAGGAGGGAAAATGAGAACGGTAGGCTCTAGATCTGGTGGCCCAGACAAGTAAGAGAGACACGAAATGAGGAAGAGATGAGCCATGGTAGCCACTCCTCCCCTGCCTCCTCAAAACTCTCCTCCTAAAGCAGATGAAACCAGAGGTAGAACAACTACCCCATACTTCCTCAGCAGCCTGCAAAAACCCCAGCGAACCCAGCCATGTTGTTGTGGCACGAAACAATGCAGAGACAGACACCTCCACACCCATGTTCCCTCAACGCTCCAAATAATGGTAGTGGATAAACCAACGACCATCCAAAACAGCACCATTTGCCGCAGCAAAGGAACGCATCTGGTCCCAACCAGAGCAGAGGCGAGACCGGGGGCAGAGGCAGCTAGGGCAGCCTCCTCGCCCCCACGCAGTGTAAAACCTAAAGACTAGTAACAAAAAAATTTCCTCGCTCCCGCTCTGCAACTCCTCCAAGTTGGTACTCCAGAGAAATAATGAAATTCAACACTCCCTCTTAACTAGGGAGGTATTCATAAATGGTACATGGAAATTCTCAATCTGAAGAGATATCATAAGAAGAGTTGGATTGGTAACCCATTTGTTTAGCATCATAAAAACCAACATTTTCATATAGCAAGGCCTTGAATAAAAACTCTATCTCTCCGCAAGATCAGAGCACAATGCTGGAAAGACCAATAATTTATAGACACCATCATCATTGTCTCTCAAGGTACATACCCCACCCGTGTGTTCACAGAGTATGACCTTCCTTGGAATATTCTTATCTTGGATAGCTAGTCCTCAAAGAATATCAATCCATGACTACTCTTATCTTGGATGCTCTACCTCATCCTCTAAGAGTATCAGATGCTAGATGCTTACCCAATCCTCCATTCATTCTTCCCAAGTGAAGACAAGAATGATGTGCCTATCTCTCCCTCTCAACTAGGGAGGATACATCCACCAAACCAAGCTTATTTCTTAAATAAAAAAGCTTATTATTAGGGAGATATTTTTTCAATATGTCAACTACCTGCTCATCGATGGAGATATATTGTAGCTTCAACACACCATCTTGTACTAGCTTATGAATGTAGTGATACTTGTTGTTGATATGCTTCGTCTTTCCATGAAACACTGGGTCTTCAAATAATTGAAAACAATTGGTGTTATCACAATGTATCATTGTAGGGTCCATAGGTCCATCAAATAGGTCAGATAACATATTCCTCAACTAGGCCACTTCTCTGCTTATTTCATAGGCTGCTATACTCTGCCTCAACACTACTCAAAGCAACTATATCTTTCTTTATGCTCATCCATGAAATCATCGAGGATCTCAAACTAAAACATCCTCATGTAGTTCTCCTTCCATATTTCTCACTGCCTCCCCAATCGAAATCTGTATATCCAATCAAGTGGACATCATTCCTCCTATCAAATTTCAGGCAGTAGTGGATGGTTCCTTGCAGATATCTCAAAATATGTTTTGCTGCTATCCAATGATCATGCTTTGGTTCCACTTGGAATTGACTAAGAACATTTACCACAAAGCATATGTCTGGTTGAGTATTTACCAAGTACATCAGGGATCCAATCAATTGTCTATACTTGGAAGGATCCACAAGGTTCGATTCATAACTACTTAGTCTTTTCAAATTTGTGATCACTGGGGCTGTCATTGGTTTGAAATCCATCATGTAAAACTTCTTCAACATCTTGATCACATACTTTCCTTGACCTAGATAGATCTCATCAGGTCCTTGCCATAATTCTAGTCCCAAATAGTAGTGTACTAGTCCTAGATCATTCATGTCAAATTCTGCTGCTAGTTGCTTCTTACATTCTTCAATTCAATCCTCAACACCTATCAAGAGAAGGTAATCCACATACAAAATAATGATTACCGAATCTCCCTTCACCACCTTAATATAAAGGTTTAGATCAACAAAACTCTTTGTAAAGCCTAATCTCTGAAGGTATGCATCCATCCTGGCATACCATGCCCTTAGTGCTTGCTTGAGGCCATATAATGCCTTCTTAAATCTACACACATATGCCTTTCTATCTTTAAATTCAAATCCCAAGGGTTGTTTTATATATACTTCCTCATCAATTGTGCCATCCAGGAATGTGGTCTTGACATCCATTTGGTGGATGCTCTATCCCATTGATGCTACCAAAGAGAGCAATGAACGCATAGTTGTATACCTTGTTGTTAGAGCAAATGACTCTTCATAGTCTGTGCCTTCTTGTTGAGATAAGCCTCTAGCCACAAATCTTGCATTATACTTATCAATACTTCCATCTACTGCATGTTTGATCTTGTATATCCATTTGGAAATTTACCACATATTTGTCTTTAGGCATAGGTACAATCTCCCAAACTCCATTCTTCATTATATATTGATATTCTTAATTCATGGCATCCTTTCATTCTTGGTGATTGACAACTTCTTCGAAAGTGGATGGCTCCACGTCTATTAGTTTTGTCATATAGGTTGCAATCCATAGTATCATTTTGGCTTCTTGCTCTCCCTGAATGTGCCTTGAGTTGCTATATGACCTTCTGCATCAAGTGTAGAATTCAACCAGTTAGGTCTCTTTATAGTTTCGGGGAGAACCATGGGTTATATAGGTTCGCTTGGACCTTCATATTCATAATTTGATTCTTTTTCTTCCCTAATAACTTCTTCAAATAATGGAATTTCTTCATCATTAGAGTCCATAGGTAGATCCTTTGATTTCTTGAATTCAATACTTTCGTCAAATATCACATCTCGACTAACTTCTATTTGATGTCCTTCCTTTACGTAGATCCTATAGGCCTTAGAGGAGTTACTATAGCCAATAAATGTTCCCTTCATGCCTAATGGATCCAAATTATTTCTTTTTTCCGTAGGTATGTGAATATAGAAAAGACAACCAAAAATTGAGAGATGATATACGGTGGTTTCTTCCCTTTTGACTTAGTTATCGGAGAATCCACAGTAAGAACCATTTTCTGCCAATGTTTCAAATCCCAACCGGGATCCATCATCAGGACAACTTGAATGCTTGATAGAAGAAGAGCTTATTTGAGGGATTAAATAGTAATAAGGAGAGAAAAGAGATGAATGTCGGCTATCAATTTTTAAAAAATAATTTTTGATGAGATGTCGACTGTCTCTGATTAATTTAATTAAATATATATATATTTTAATATAAATTGGTTACTTTTAATTAAAAATGATAGTTATTATTAATATTAATTCTTTTATTAATTATTATTAATATATTAATAAAAATAATTAGTATTATAATAATTAATAATAATTAGTATTAATGATATTATATTGATCATAGTTGATGTTAAAAAGTATTAATCATAGAAAATTAATTTATTATTCAAGACTTCTTCCCAGTGAAGACTTCTTCAGAATTTCTGTTATCTAGTGACTTGTGTGTTCTTTGATTTTGTATGTATACAATTGTCTTTGTAGCTTCACCCCACATAAATTTCGGCAAGTCTTGATCATGTAACATTGCTTTTACACTTTCTTCAAAGGATCGATTCTTTCATTCCACAACTTCATTTTGTTCAGAATTATATGGGACTATAAAATCCCTCTTAATCCTAGAATCCTTACAGAAAGACATTATTTCCTTGAATGTATATTCTCCTCCATTATTATATTTTAATATCTTGATTCTTCTTTATGTAAGGTTCTCTACTCCAGCCTTGAATTTTTGAAATTTTGTGAATACTTCATCCTTTAATTTCATTAATTAAATCAAAGTATTCCTTGAATGATCATCTATGAATGTGACATAATATAGATGACCTCCAAGTGATTGAGGAGTCATAGAACCACATAAATCAGAATGAATAAGATCCAAGATTTATTTTGACCATGAATCACTGCTTCCAAATGGTCTCTTGGTGTTCTTACCTAATGCACATCCTTTGCATACTCCTTCTTGATCTTTCTTTAGTTCTGGGATTCCATCTACTATTGAGCTTAGAGTTGAAAGGATTTTGAAATGGAGATGACCAAATCTTCTATGCCAAAGCTCACATGGGTTGATTTCGATGTGAACCAGGGCTTCAACAAAAGAAGATATCAACTTGTAAAGTCTTCCTTCATGAATGCCAATCACTCTAGCATTTTATATGCTTGATTTTTTACTCCATACTACAACTTTTCTATCAATGAAAGCCACTATATCACCTTTGTATTCTATACTTGAAATGGAGAGTAAATTCTTATGAAAAATTGGAACAAATAGGATGTTGTTGAGATGAATATTGCCAGCATTCTCCAGTTCTATTCAGGTTCATCCAATTCCTCGTACGGGGTAGCTCTTATTATATCCAAGTTCCATGGTGTATGAAGATTTTCCTTTTGACAATTTCTTTAGTGGAATGTGATGATCAGTCATGTGTCTTTATGCACCACTATCGATCACCCAAACGTTCTCATCTTGAAATGTTCCAGTGAGTGCTGAGAAGAATCCTTCATCCTTTGTCTTGGTCACTTCCTTCTTTGGAGTAAATAGAAGTTTCCATGCTTCCTTGATACCTTTCTTGAGATGTCTTGCTACCTTTGAATAATTCTTTAGAAACTTCTTCAATGTAGTAGATATCTTCATAATTCCCTTAGCCAATATTAGCTCTGATACCATGTTGAGAAATCTAAAGGGAAATGATTAGAATGATTTCTCTTTCTTTGATAACTTCTTGTGATGTCTTTTTACTTATATTACTTATTAAATTTTGTTATTATTATTATTATGTATTTGTATCATCAAACAACTACCAAAACAAGAATAATAAGAACACAAAATATAGGCTGTAAGCTAGGCCCAAAACCTCTCCACTTGAGAGGAAAACCTGCAAATCTCTTCTCTTCCTTATAGGTTATTCAATTGACGAATTTCGAGACCATTAGAACAATGCCAATACCCTCAAATACCAAGCCCAAACTTTCTAGATGATGTACTTTCCTTGTCCAAGTCAAACCCAGTCAAATCTCTTCCAGTAGCACAACTTCGACCTCGAGGTGCAGAATTTCGACCTCCACTGCAAACTTGAAATTTTTGGCCCTTCTACAGTTACTGCTACCACATGTGTGAGATTATTTTAGACCCCCAAGACTTCCTTAGATCTTTTCTTGGCTTTCTATGACTTCTGGATCTTGAGGATGCCTTCTTGTGACCTTCGCTTGACCTTCTTGCCTTCTCTTCTTCTGAAGATCGAACTTGTAGAGAAAAAAACATAGATCTGTTGTAGAAACGCTAGCCTTCCTTAACACCTGTGAGAGAGAATTAGCCTAAAACTAAGTCTTATTTTTCCTCTTCCTCCTTTTCTTCCTTCTTCTTCTTCTTCCTTCGCTTGAATGAGTGAGAGATGAATGTGCTCCAAGGAGGTTGAGTTTCCTCCTTTATATAGGCTTCTCAACGGTGGATTTGGCTCCTCAAATTAGGCCGATTTGCCTGCTGCCAGACCGACTTGATCTTGGAGGGTATTTGACACTTTTAAGGACAAAAATAATTTTCTTTACAATTTACAATGTGCCTGAAGGGGTTTTCAACTTATGACAATGACTCTTTTGACTTCTTGATATAGGATAAACCCTAAAAGCACTCAATGGGTGCTTGACCTATAAAATAAAAGACCTTGAGCATGAAACCCATGCTCCAAATATAATAATAATAATCTTATTTCATTTTACAATTTACAAGAATAAAAAGTACAATTCATATTTATCAAGACCAAACCTAGTTACACATTTTTTAACAGAAGAAACATTTGAATACAATATTGAAGCAACATTGCTCTTATGGGATGTAATGCCAAGTGTTAATATGATAAAGGATGAAGATGTCCCAAGTGATTTTGTTTGTTCAAACGAGAAGTAAAGGCTCAATTAAGAATTCAGATGCATGCACCTCAATTTCCCAATAAATTGGCAAGCTTCAACACTAATCAAGGCAACCACAACACAATTACTCATAATTGCACAACCATAAGAAGTAACCCGATAGTACAATATAGTGGAAGACTTAAAGAAATCAAGGCAAGTATTATATCATGTATTGTTGTAGGATTCCATTATAGAAAAGGCTCATGTTGTAGGAATTCAAAGAATAAATAGCTCAAAGTACACCAATTTTGCAAAAGAAACCCATTATTGATGATTCCTCTCTATTAGATGCAAAAAATATTTTAATAGGAAAGAAATAAAAATCTTAAACTCCCCCTTTTTTGTTAACATTTAATATTTTCAATAAAAATGTGCCTAAATATTTAGTTAATTTAGGAGAACCTTGCAATTTGATACCTTACTCTGAATGTAAGAAACTCAATGCCACACCCTTCATATGCTCTACTCATATCGTCAAATTAGATAGGTATGATTCATAGGGAATCTTAAGGACATCGTCACGAGAATGGCTTCAAATCCAAACATTCACCAAGAAATTAACATTATTTTAGTAGACATACCTGAAACATATGAAGTCTTATTGAGTCGAGATCGGTCTAAAAAATGACAAGGATAATTTTCCTTGAATTAGTCCCAATTGTGGTTACCCCTAAATGGTCAACCTAACAAGATAATGATTGACTACGACAAATACACGAATCACACAGCTACATATCTTGAGGACATGAATGAACCTTCATCCTTTGACTATATTATTTTGGTAATTACTCACTCCATATTGACTTTGGTAGCTTCGTAGCCATAATGTTTGAGATACCACCAACCTAGAAGTCAAAATTTTCTTTGAGAAAAAATGACATCATTGATGCATGAAACATAAGCAAAATGATGGGGTAGGATTCAAAAATAGCAGAAAATTGATGCCATGCTAAGGATAACACTGATCTCCATATCCTATAATTTGATGGCTCTAAATCGTAGGAAGGTGCTGGGGTTGGGTACATATTCATTGACCATAATAGTAAATCTAGTTTCCTCTCTTGTGGGATATAATTCAAATGCACAAATAATAAAAGAGAGTATGGAACATTGGTTCAAGGCCTTAAAAATTCATTGACATGGGTGTAAAATTCCTTAAAGTTTTTGGTGACGGAAAGATAATAATTAGGAAAATTAGAAACTCTATTCACTAAAATTCTCCCACCTCCAAAATTACTAATTGAAAATTCAAAGGCTTATCGACAACTCTTTAGCTTTTAGTAACAATTCCATTCCTCAATCACAAAATGGGATAGTCAATTCATTAGCCACAATAGCCTCATGATTTCCACCCATAGAAGACTATGAAGCATCTAAGTTCTCCATTGACTTGATATACACACCATATATACATGACAATATTACTAGTTTTAGAGTCTTTGAGGGGGATATAGAAATCTTGGATTTTTTAACTAATGAAGATAATTTTAAGGATCGAGCTATAGATGATTGTGAGTTCCAAAAGATAAGTGAATAAGAAGAACCTTACTTAGTCATCCAAGAACATGAAAAAATGAATCAAGGTCCAAACCTACATACCATGCCTAAAAGGTCATAAATCTTGAAAATATATTGATTTAAAAGACAATTTCAAGGGAACATACAACGTCAAAACCTAATTTCTAGCCTAAATCATGAAAGGATAAACCTAGGGTATTTAGAAAACCCAAAGCATATAAATCTAGAAAAATAATTGTTCGAAGATGAAACAAAATCTTATCTCAAAATGTACAAGGAATATCAAGACATTTTCACATTGTCCTATCAATATCTTAAGACTTATGACATACACACATAATACAACAGACCATTCCTTTCAAAGATAATACCAATCCTTTTCAATAGAAGTTAAGGAAGTTTCACCCCTCCCTTGAACTATTGATATAGAAGGAAATTAAGAAACTCCTTGACATCAAAATAGTCTTACAAGTTAGGCAATATGTATAGGTGGAAAATATCATGCTAGTGAGGAAAAAGAGCAGTGAAATTCATCTATGTGTAGACTTCCACAATCTCAATAGGGCTTCCACAAAAGAAAAATATACCACGCCCCCTCATGGAATAACTTCTTCGGATAGTGTTTATACCAAAAATATTTTCACTCTCGGATGGTCTTTCAAGTTATAAACAAGTATTAGTAGATGAGAAGGATAGGATAAAAACCATATTTCATAGCAAATGGGGAACCTTCACATATAAAAACATGCCATTTGACTTAATCAATGCAAAAGAAACCTTTCAGAGAGCCATGGATGTAATATTTATAGGGTTAATACAAAAGTGTAGTAGTTTATTTGGATTATGTAGTTATTTACTCAAATAATAGGTCTAATCATGTTCAAGATCTCAAACAAGTCTTTGAAAGGTACCAAAAGTATGGAATTTCTCTCAATCCAAAAAAATCTTTTTTTAGTGTAACAAAGGGGAAACTATTAGGACACATCATCTCAAAACAAGGGATCATTATTAATAAATAATGAGTGAAGGTGATAGTCAGGTTACCTTTCCCACATAATAAAATGGCCATGGAATCATTTTTCAATAAAATCAATTTTTTAAGAAAAGATCATTCCAAATTTTGTTAAAACAATCAAACCTTTGCTGAAAATGATTCATAAAGATGCAGGATTTAAATGGGGTAGAGAGGAAAATGAAGAATTTGAGTAAATTAAGACTTTCGTAACCAAGGCCCTCGTGTTTTGAAGCCCTGATTTTGACAAATATTTAATTTTATATACGTTTTCCTTAGACTAGTCATTAGTTGTTGTGTTAACCCAAAAGGATAATGGTTGTAATGAAGCTCTAATTTATTTTTTGTACAAATTTATAGGGTGTTGAGATGAACTATCCTATGATAATTTTTTTTATGCAATATATAAAGTTGTAAAGTAATTTTAGTCCTACAACCTAAAGAACCATACTAAGGTCATATTTCCCCATGTCATTGTAAATATATTGTTTAATCAACAAGAATTGAGGGAAAGAAGAAGAAATTGGATGGTTGTAATTGAAGAATTTGATTTGGAAATCAAACCCTATAATATCATATGGTATCAAGGGTTGTGTAATATGGAAATTGAATCTCCAATCCCCATGGATACCAAGGAAGGTGGATGGGAAATGAATTATCAATGTACTCCCTAGACATCTCCTTTACCAAAATAAGTGAATCATGTTATGCTAACCTAGAATACTTCCTTTAAAACGACACTTGCCCAGATCATTTTAATACTATGGGAGTAAGAATCTAAAGTCAACACATTATAGTTTTACAAATATAGTTTTAATATGTAGTAATTATGGCGAAGTGCTACTAAAATGCCTATATACAAAAGACAATGACAAAGTACTGAGGGACCTCCATGATGGACCAATAGGTGGACACTTTGCAAGAAAAATTATAGTTAACAAAATTCAACATGCAATATAATATTGGAAAATGCTATATAGAGATGCACACTCTTCCATAAGAAAATGTAAAATTTGTAAAGTGAGAGCAAGTAGAGAAAATAAGGTAATTGTCCCTCTACAACTTATGATCTTAACTCAATCTTTTGAATAATGGGGAATAAATGTGATTAGTAAAATCAACCCTCATTTTTCCAAGCAACATAGGTGTATATTGATAGCAATCGACTACTTCATGCAATCCGTTGAAGCAATTCCTCTCACAAGTATTAACGAAAAAGTGGTCATTCAATTCCTAGAACAATGTTTGATTACCCATATTGGGATACCATCTGTGATTGTGTTTGATAATGCCCCCTAATTCTCATCGACCTTATTGACTGAGTCTGCTTTTGATAAAAGTATCATGTTGAAATTTCCAAAAATTATTATCCATAGGGAGGTGAATTGGTTGAATCCATGAATAAAAAATTGATCTATATCCTTAGGAAAATTGTGACACAAAATCATTGAAATTGGCACAACACTTTGCACAATTTCTTCTGTGCCGATCAAGTTACCTATTTCCATTTTTCCTTGTTTATAGATAGGAATCCATAATTCCAACCAACACTTACCTCCCATCCTTAAAACTATATCAAACCTCTAGATAAAAACCCCTTTCTTCATTGCAACAATGCATAATTACACTTCTCATGCTCAAGGGAGGGAGAGAAAAATCAAAGGAAACGTTTGTCTTACATCAATAGATAGTGAAAATTTGGTTTGATTTCCATAAAATAGGGAGAAAATATTTTGTGATAGGTGATTTAGTGCTCAAATGGGACAAAGACAATGAGACATAAGGTAAACATTCTAAATTCCAGAACTTATGGCTTGGACCCTATCAGGTTGCTAAGAAAATTGGGAATGGTACATACCATTTACAAGGCCAGGGTGAGGGGTGAGGTGGGGTAGAATTGATTTTCTCGATATTCCATGTAGCAATGAATACCATAGTTTTATTTTTCTATCCTCTTTATGTTTTATGCTTGCTTTCATATTTTAATGCTTTGTTTCTGGATTGACCCCATTTTTCACAATAAGTGTTTTGTTTTCGACCTTTAGCAAATATGGGGACATGATTTCTTAATCCTTACTTATACGTGATGACAAATACTTAATATCTTGAGGTAAATACCACTCTCCAAGAATTTTTTTGGTACTTTATTCGTGAGCTGAAACAAATCAATTATGTCTTCATGGAGGTAAAGTCACAAAAAGGGTATGAGTTTTTACAATGGCAGAATTGTGACAATTGAAAGGATGGATTGATACTTGTCTCTTCTAAGGTTTTGGAAAACACTTACCCCAATCATAGGTCAATCGCATTATTCAGAAATACCATCCCCATAAATGTATAGCATGATCCCATGATAAATATAATTAAAAAGAAAAAGAATGAAAAGAACATAAGATATATGTTGATGCCATTTTTCATTAATAGTCATCCTCCATTGTTGCGTTGTCATGCCAAAAATGATATTATTTTTCTTGGCCTATTTCGTGATCAAAGGAGGGATGACACCACGTAAGATTGCTTGTTATTTTATAAGTGCATGTTATGTGATATGCATATTATGTTCGAATTTCGAAACATGAAATGCATATGTGAATTGATAGTTAGTGTTGATATGCATAATATGTTATTTCAATACATATGAATATAATGCAAGTCAAATATATGAACACGAGTGGCATGAGAGTAAACTTATTGAAAGGAATTTACATGAGTTAAAAGGGGCATGTTATATGTTTTTATTATATTTGTACCTACCATGATTATGAATACAAAACTGGACACATGTTATATAGCCTTTTGGAATTATGCAAATGTTTAATATTTATATGTCCAAATGTCAGTGCATAAAACATATGGTGATCCATTGTATTGGTTGGAGGACTTTGATTATACCTACAATTTGGATTTTGGTTGATTTATGGGGACATTGGTATGCATAACTATTTGTGAAATTTGAATGAAAAGTGATGGCATAAGTTTTTTTTGAGTTTTTCAATGAATGAAGTAATAATTGTTTCAGTTCCTTCCTGTGCATTTCATCCTTGTTGTGAATTGGCATGGTGCATATGATGGTTTAATGGTTGATGTGTTGGTTTTGTTGAGTGATAGGGATGACTTGGATGGTGAGTCACTTCTAAATGAATCATTGTTATTACGTTGTTTTGCCACCATTCTTGAGCACACTGGGAATGATGTGGCTTGGCACCACCCTGAGTTTTAAATGCGTACACGGATGGTGGTGAATTTTAATGCAAACAATGAATGTTCTTGTCCTTGGGTTGATTGATGGCTACGATTTGTTAGGGTTACCAGATCTATAACTGATAATTGTTATGTTTTTGCATGGAAACTTGTTAATTCAAATTAGGAATTCAAGAGCCTTCCTAAAACTTCTCCATTTTCTTTGTTGTAGCTTGCTCTATAGTATCTAGTTGTTTCCATAGAAATGTCTATAAATTTTGAGTGTAAATAGTAAATTCCTGGGTTAAAGTTGTGCAATGACTGCCAGATTGTTTCTGAAGGCCATGTGTCAATTTTGGAAGTGCAAGGTACATGTAAGTTGATATTTGTTAAGGTTAATTGCATTGTTAGTTTGTGTTTTGGATGTTGATTAATGAGTTCTTTGTTTTAAATTCATTACTTTGTACATTCATCATCAATTTCACTACCATTATCCATACTATCAGTGTTTACTATATATTTTCTCATTCTCCATTACATTGGCATTATTTGTCTTTGCAAAACCCCTTTCAACTGCAACATATTTTAACGAAATTTTGCTATCAATGTCACAAAATTAGTTGTCGTGCTCAGTAAAGTAAAAGGCCCTAATTTTGACTTAAGCTTTCATGAAATTGAATGTGGAAATGAGCTCTAAATGGGCATAAAAATAATTCTTAGTCTTATTGCAAAGGATGAAAGCCATCATACAAGTTAAGGCTCAATTCGTCCTTAGGTCTTTATGCTTGGAAATCAATTAATTTATTCATCTATTTTAATATAGTTTCCATGTCTCCACCCATTAGCCTTGTTCATGAGGTTAAACCCTCAAGCCTTGTAGAAACCCCAACTATGATAACTTGTTGATCTTGCCATAATCAATCATTTTGAGTTGTTTTAGCTACAAAATTTGAATCACTATGCTCAGTTCCTATAAATTTTGTGATATGATATGGGATTTAAAAAATATCTTGAACCTGTGATTATAGAGAGAGAGAGAGATAAATTTTGTGATATGATATGGGATTTAAAAAATATCTTGAACCTGTGATGAGAGAGAGAGAGAGAAATCAATTAATTTATTCATCTATTTTAATACAGTTTCCATGTCCCCACCCATTACCCTTGTTCATGAGCTTAAACCCTCAAGCCTTGTAAAAACCCCAACTATGATAACTTGTTGATCTTGCCATAATCAATCATTTTGAGTTGTTTTAGCTACAAAATTTTGAATAACTACGCTCAGTTCCTATAAATTTTGTGATATGATACGAGATTTAAAAAATATCTTGAACCTGTGATTAGAAAGAGAGAGAGAGAGATATATAAATTTTGTGATATGAGAGAGAGACAGAGAATCTCATAATTGAATATGTTTGAAGTAAAATAAATAACAGAGACCTATGATGTTTGTGTGTGTGTGTGTGTGTGTGTGTGTGAGAGAGAGAGAGAGAGAGAGAGAGAATCTCATAATTGAATATGTATGAAGTAAAATAAATAACGGAGATTAACTCTCTCTCTCTCTCTCTCCTTTGTTACCCTCTCTTGTTGTCCATATCCATGACTCCATAGACCTCTATTTTTCTTTTAACAAAGACTGTTGGTCCTTGTTTTTAATGTAAAGTTTATTGTAGCAATTTTAAAGGGAAATGTGTTGGTGGTTTAAATTTCGAATTGTTTTTTTCGCTACATGTTATTGTTAATTTTGCAGCTCACTTTGTAGATATGAGATTCGATTCTTCTCGACCAAGTAGGATGGGCTGAGGTGGAGGGGATAGACCTCCTCGTATGTAGGAATGTGGTAGAATTAAGAAAAATTCATTTTTTTTAATGCATAATCAGAGGAATTCCATTAATTAGCCACTAATGGGCATTTGTTTCTGGTTCCCCTAATGTCGACTTCCAATTGTCTAGTTTTTCAAAGAAGTTCTTATTCTCCTATATGAACCCATCTTAATGCTTACTAATACTTGGGATAACGATTTAAATGATGGATGGAATCATTTTCCTGATCCTTCTCATGCAAAATATAAAGGTTGGGAGCAAATTTTTGCAAGCCCTACTCGCCATATGTCTAATAAATCTCATTCCTCAACAGGTCATGTTTAATCTTCCCCTAAATCTAACCCTAAACATATTGTGACTACTGTTGTTACATTTATTGATCCTAGTCTTACTAATGTTGTTGCTACTGAAGTTGTTGTTGTTATTCACCCAATTCCCAAATCTTCTGATTTACCTAATCCTTGTCCTTTGCTAGTAAATTCTATTAGCCCTAATGTTGAAAATCCTACTTTTCATAGTTGAGCTCATGAAGAAGGAGGAAAAGAAAAAAAGTTGTGTCTAATGTAAACCTTTCAAACCTTTCCTAGTCATCTAGAAGGCATCCAATGGCTACAATTGATAATGTTTTTTTGAAACAACGTATAACTCAACTACTTTATAAAACATATTTAAATTTATAGGACTGTTGATTAGTATTTGTACTTCTATTAAGTAACAATTACATTTGTTTGGACAATTTTGACAATGGTTTTATTTTGACACTCAAATCATATGGATAGTTCCTATGCACTATATATATATATATATATATATATATATATATATATATATATATATATATATATATATATATATACATACATGTATATATATGCATATTTTTGGAATCTTTGAAGGACAGTCAATCTTGTGATGATTAATCATAGTGCGATACATGAGTATGTGGGGGTTACAAGGTGTTATCATGCATGATGTGGATTTTATTTTCTTTAAAATGATATTTTTGAAATATGATGACATGATAATGTTATGGAAGTGGGTCTTCCCTCCCTCTTGAATCATACATGTCACCTATTTATTAGTTGTTCAAATTTTCCTTCTCACCCATCCATGAGTCAACTTTATTGATGAATCTTAGTTAAAATAAAACATGAAATAGTTGCATAACCATCTCAAGTAGAACTTGATTACAAGTACCTACTTGGAAAAGGAAAATGAAATCGATCTTCACACAATTTATGGTATGAGTGAGCATGATTTCTTTAGTTTTGGGATATTTTTTTTAAGTTGTTTTAGATATTTTGAGACTCATGAAACTTTTATTACATGAATTATTTTAAATAGTAGCAATAAATGGAGGTTAGAAAGTTTTGTCTTACTGATTAAGGTATACTTTCACTTTGGTCATTGATGGTATTTATCACTACTGTTTATTTGTCATCACTAATAATTGATATTTTTTGTAGTATTCATACGAACGTCCAAAAGGCCTTATTGAGCCAGCTGTAGCAAGGCCAAGGCTATATTTTGTTCTTTACTACATACATTTCACTCATATAGTTATAAGCATTGTCATTTGTAAAGACGATTATTGTTACAAATCACTTATAATCTGTTAAGTTGGGCTCATTAGTATTGAACAATTTTTCAAATATACTCAATGAAGGACCTTTTCTTATCTTTCCATCTTATGTCTTATGTCTTATTATTTCTTTTATTCACATTTTTAATTGCAATAGAATTTGTTTTGTACATAGCGTCTCTCTTGTTGATAAATTTCTATATGAAATACTAGTAGTAAATATTGTTGAAGCTTGTTTGACATGGTTATAACTGCTTGCTATAAAAATCTGCCATGTATGTCTTATATTTTATAGTTGTAAATACATATTCTAGTAGATGTTTTAATTCCTTTCTTGTATGACCAACAAGAAAATCCTAATTTAATTTTGTCCTTGAATTAAATTAGGAATAAAATTGTAATTCCACATCACATGACAACTTGTATTAGTTGACTAAGTTAATTTGACATAGTTTGCTCAGTTGATTCGAGGCGAGGGTCTAAATTGAGTCATGTAGAGTGTCTCATACTTTATAGGAGCCCTCATTGAGTTAATTTTGAGTTGTAATTATTTAATTCAGTTTAACTGAGTTAAAGCCAGTTAAACTAGTTGCAACTATTGGAGGAACTATTGGGAGGTCTAGGAGTGGGGTGTTTCCTGCAGTGATCAACCAATTAATTGATGATTCACTCATAAATAACTCATGCATGTCAGATTTCAGAGTTACCCAATTGAGATTGGAGTTCAGGGACAATTTTCTATCAGTTGTATAATCATCCGAATTGTATAGGTGGTGCATGCAGTCAGAGGTAGGCCTATGATGGATTGCACAATTCATTTCAAGAATTTACCTAATTAATAGGGGGCTAATTCCCAAGGAAACAATGTAAGGAAATAGGGACTTGGGCAAGCGATAAATTGGTTAAGTATTGGCCTAGGCTTGTTTAGGAAGCAGTGATATAAATAGAGATAGTGCAGAGGTTTCTCGGGCTTGAGAAAAGCATTGTAATCTTCTCATATTTTCTGACTAATGCAATATATAGATAGTAGGGGTTTTTAGCTGTGGCTTTCCCCAGGAAATCATTGTGTAATGTGTTGATTGAATTATTTCTCTTGTATTCTTCATGATTTCACAATCATTTAATTGTTTCCGTTGATGAGGAGAGTAGATTCAAGTCTATTGTTTTAGTAAATTACAATTAGCAGTTTGAATCTAAAAGGAATTTCTACATGGTATCAGAGCATAAATCATTATAGAAGAGGAGAATACAAGTTTTATTTTTGCAAGTGAAATCGATTTTGCAGTATCATTCTTCAGAGTCAGGGGGATGTCATTCTACAGATTGAGACTCAAATATGCCCTTGAGGTTATTTCAAACTACATTGCTTGGAAGGACAGGATGGAGGCAGTGTTGGAAGGCAATGAGCTTAAGGAATTCATAGACAAAGATAATCCTAAGCCAACTGATGCTCAAAATATGGTAGAGTGGAGAAAATGTGTTGTAAAGGCGAGAAGGATGATCCTAAAAGAAGTTCAAGATCATATTGTCTCAAACCTCCATGGTAAGGAGACTCCATATGCAACGTGGAAGACCTTGACATACTTGTTTCAAAACAACAATGACCACAGGAAGTTGACACTGAAGGATAAGATCAGAAAAATCAAGATGGAGAAGGGCGACACAATACCAAATTACTTGACCAAGTTGACCCAATGTTGGGGCGAGCTTGGAAGTGTTTGAGTTACAATTGTTGAAGATGATCTAGTCAGCCTAGCACTTCTAGGCCTTCCAAGAGTTGGCACAACTACCAAGATTTGGTAAATGGGAGGGAGAAGCTACCAGAGTGGGAGCATTTGTGGTCTAATTTGGTGCAAGAAGAGATTCAACGGAACACCAGAGATGGAACCTTGTCTAATCATGATAATGAGGAGAACTGTGCCTTAGCTGGAAAGGAGAAGAAAGGGAAAGGTAAGTCATCTCATTCAAAATTAGATTCCAGTTATGGACACAAGAAGAAGGACTTGTCGGAGATTAAATGTTTTCACTATCATGAGTTGGGACACTATGCCATGAAGTGTATGCATAATAAGGCCGACAAGAAGCCCTCAAGAGGAGAGGCAAGTGAAGCTCTTTCTTAACAATTCAATTGGATTTCACCCTCATTGCTTGCATGGCGACATCGGTGAGGGGTAGTGTGTGGTATCTGGATAATGGAGCCTCATTCCATATGACCACAACAAAGAATTTTTCAGTGACTTGGAGGAGAAGGACCTCCAGATGCACATCGAAATGGGAGATTATGGAAGGTATAGCGCAACCAACATTGGTACTATTACTTTCAGAGGGAGTCTGGTACTCCTCTCACATTAAAAGATTTCATGTATGTTTCGAGTTTGTTTTGGTTTCAGTTGCCATGTTGGAGGACCGTGGCTATGATGTGATATTTAGAAAATGAAAGGATTTCCTTCGTCACATAGCCTTAGGACAAGTGAAGCAGATTAGGGTTCGGGTGAAGAACCTCTACAAATTGGATGTAGAAGGCTGTGCTACTTTGAGCACAAAATCAAAGAGGGTGCAAAGTCGAGACATTTAGTGAGTTGTGGCATCGAATATTGGGTCACTTGCACCATGGAGCTTTGAATATCATGCAATTTCTTTTTACAAGACTTCCAAAGGGTACACTAGAGCATAGAGATGCATGCAAAGGATGTACATTGGGAAAGTATACCAAAGACACCTTTCATGATAAGGACAATCGAGCACAAGAGATCCCTGAAAGAGTTCACTCAGATGTGTGTGGACCGTTCTCGACAACCTCCACGTCCAAGCACATGTATTATGTAATATTTGTATATGATTTCTCATGTAAGTGTTGGATTTTGTTCATGCAAAAAAAAGATCAGACGTTCTCTATTTTTTTTTTAAAATTTAAAGCACTTGTTGAGAAAGATAATGGCAAGAAAGTGAAGGCTCTTAGGAGCGATAACAGTGGAGATTATGTGTCGAATGAATTCAAGAACTTTTGTGCATCAGAAGGCATTCGGTGGGAGTTAATAGCACCCCATAACCCACAATAGAATGAGGTGGATGAAAGGAAGAAAAAAAGTATTGTGGGCGCTACATGGGCGATGTTACATGATCAAGGCCCATTATTGCACTTGTGGGCTAAAGCATGCAACACAACTGTATATGTGCAGAACAGGAGTCCTCATCGAATTCTCGGGATGAGTACACCAGAAGAAGCTTTTTCAGGTAAGAAACTAGATGTGGCACACTTCAGGAACTTTGGTTCATCAGTTTACTATCATGTTACCAAGAATGCAAGGAAAAAGCTAGACCCAACAACTGAGTTGGGAATATTTGTGGGGTACACTGATACACCTCATAGTTATCGAGTGTACCTTCCATCTCACAAGATGACATTGGTTTGTAGAGATGTGAAGTTCGATGAAGAGAAGGCAATTAGATGTTCACTTGAGAGGGAGATTCAGTTTCATGCAAATGAGGAGCTTTTGGCTCCAAAGGAAGAACCTTAGGATGATGTGGAGCAGCCACATGCAAAGGAGCAAAGAGTGGAAGAACCCACTCATGCAGAGAATTCCAAAGATGGAAGGAAGCGAAATAGAGAGGCTGACAGATTGTTGCATGATGCTAGAGAGAATGTGGAAGCACCCACATCACAACGTAGGCAGAGGAGGTCACCAGATCGGTACGCTGGCTACATGGCTCTGATGAGGGAGAGTGTAGAGATTGAGCTATCCTTATTAGAGGAAGCAGTGCAAAAACCAGTATGGGTTGATGCCATGTTAGAGGAGTATGTCTCCATTATCAAAAACAGTGTCTGAGAAGTGGTCCCAAGACCAAAAGACAAGTCAGTGGTGAGTTCCATATGGCTTTATAAGGTAAAGAAAGTAGTAGATGGGAGTGTGGAGAAACACAAGGCTAGATTAATGAACATAGGGTTCTCTCAGGTGGAGGGAATTTATTACAAGGAGACCTTTGCTCTAGTAGCAAGCTACTCTTCAATCAGATCTATTCTAGCACCTTTAGTGGAGATGGGATGGAAGATACATCAGTTGGATGTGAAGACAACATTCCTCAATAGAGTGATTAAGGAAGAGGTGTAAATTGAGCAACTGAAAGGATTTGAGACCTTCAACAGAGAGTCACATGTGTGGAGACTCAAGCGAGAGTGATGAACCCCAATTTTTGGTACAATTTGGGCTCATTGGGCCTACTTACCTTGCTCAACCATTCATCTTTTATCACTTATGCATTCATTTCTTAGTATATTTGTGTTATTTGTAGGAAGAAGGGCAGGCATTATATCTATGTGGCTAATACATGATGATTTCAGGTTTTTGGCATTAAAGAGAGCAAAAGACCACGCAGAAGGAGACAAGGAGACAGCAAAGGTGGCATTGCAGGTTTACAGGGAGGTTGTCTACAGCCTTAAATGACTTCCCTCGTGATTTTCACCTTAACTCTGAGCTCCAACAGCTCTCCCCACCGAGCTTAAAGGCAGCCAACAGATTCTACAGGATCAGCTGTTTAACTTTCAGTTGGACAGCCAAGCTCCACGAATGGAGGAAGCCAACTTAATTTTCATTGTGTATAAATATGAAGGCCGTAGCCTTTGATAGGAGCTTTTTGACCTTTTGAATTACTATTGTAATTTCTGAGCACGAGTTACAGCTCGGTGTTTGTTTGTTTTGTAAGCCAGTTTTGGCATGACATTAGACTCTTGATTATGAATAAAGGCAAGCAGATTTGGATCTAATTCTGAGTTTTTAAGGGAGCTATAGCTCTCAGGTTAGGGCCCAACCTGAGAGCAATAGACCTCCTCTTCTTTGTAGTGTTATTTGCCTTTCGTTGCAGCACTTTATTTCCTCTGTTTGACATGCATTTAGAATTTACAGTCTGCTGATTTGGTTTCTTTAATGAGATTGAGTAGGATTAGCTTATGGTTAAAACGCTTTCAGTTGCTTAGATTAGAATAGAAGGATTGTAATTCATTGGAGCTCCAAGAAAAGGTTGATAGTGCCTTCACTGCCATCTCTGTTTAGAGATTGGGGTGCAGTCTATCCCAACCACCAAAAAACGCAGTCTTTTACTTTCATGCAAGCTGCAACACAGTCATTTTAATTGTAGATCCATCCATGCACTTTGATCTTGAACCATACTTCTTCATTTTAACTCCATGCACGACTTCTCTTCACGATTTACATTGTTGTTCATTTGTTTAAAAGCACAGGTAGCACAGGTTAATGAATTCTCGTTTTTGGTGCAAGACATAAGCAATTTGTTTTGTTCACACTGCTCAGCATCATTCCCTTTCCTTCTTCTTCTTCTTAACCACGCCTCAAGCCACCTACTCGACCTCTGTTCAGCTCGTTTACCTTCCAACTCTTCCATTGTCCACGTAGCTCCATTTTCTTGACCTTTCGTTGCTTCCATCCTTCTATCCACCAACCAACTTCATGCACTCTTTCTCCATCTTATTTCTCTGTCCCTGAGCCATCACAGCTCCATCTCCACCTTACCTATCCACCCATATCGCTCCATCACTTCACCATCACCCAAAACTCCCACGGTAGAGCATCCTGTAGAAGTTAGCAGACTTCCTGTAGAATTCCTGAGTTTCCTGTAGGATCCCCTGCAGACATCCTGTAGGAGCCTGCAAACTTGGTTTCCGAGCATCTGAACGTTGTGGACTTCTGTGGACTGATGCTAGGGATCCCCTGGGACCTCTCCTAGCCCCCCTGACCTTTCCCAAGCTTTCCTTCCCTTCGCACCACCTCTGCACAGCCAAACCCTAATAAGGAACAAAATCATAATCACTCCAACCACTTAAGCAAAAACACAAAAACAATGTTCTTTTCAATAGAAGTAGTTTAAGTTCATGCATTTCATATTACTAGAGGTAATGGCATCATTCTTAGACATTTGCACTCCCACCATGGCATCATAGAGATTAAGATAGTCAGATTAGGGTTTACTAGGGTTTCCATGTTTTGGTTGGCTTTCAGTTCATTTTTGCAAAGTAGATTAATTTCCTTTGAGATAGCCTTCGTCCATCATTTAGCAAGCTTCTTCTGAGAGCATATAGAAGTTGGCTTGAGCCCTAGCGGACTTGTGCCAGCTGACCAAGTGACAGCTGCGATAAGAGCTAGTACTTGTGCATACAGCACTGTCGCTTCCAAGTTTGTACGAACTACCGGGTTGATAAAATTAGAGATAGGGGGCCCCAGGAGTTGTAGCATTATTGCTACAATACTGGAGCCCACCATCTTTTTGGCGCCGTTGCCGGGGAAGCGTCAGAGTATTAGTAATTGTTGCTTTTCTTCTATTTTCTTACTCTTGCCTTCTGCTAAGTAGTTTATTTCATTTCCATTCTGCAAAAGTAGCATAGACATTTCCTGCTTTCATAGATTAGCATTTCCTGCTTTCATAAATTAGCATTTCCTGCTTTCATAGATTAGCATTTCCTGCTTTCATAGATTAGCCTTTCCTGATTTCATAGATTAGCATTTCCGTTCTGCCATTTCATTTCTGCAAGCGTAGATTAGTGTTTCAATTCTGCAAGTGTAGACTAGCATTTCCATTCCTGCAATTTCATTTGAGCAAAATAGATTAGTCCTTTCCTGCTTTCATTTCAATTCCGCATTTTCATTTTAGCAAGATAGTTAGTTGCAGTTCAATCTATTTCAGTTTTGCAAGTAGAAGTAGAAAAAAGAATAAAATCAACCAAAAAGATTTCATTTCATGCCTTGTAGGAGTAGAGATAAGTTAGAAAAATGATTGCATAACACCCCCACTGCTTCACACAGCCAACGTTCTCTCTTCTTCGATGGCTGTGATTAAAGAACCCCTGGGTGGACATCAAGGCATATTTGAAGAACCTCTAGGGAAGAAGAAGAAACCATTCCTCTGGAGCAAATGGCTACAAGCAAGAATGTTGGGAGCAGTACCTTGTCCCAACATGAATTTGCAAATCAGATCGAAGATTTCAAGAGTGATATGAGGCAGTTTCTTGCCATGCAACTGGATACCTTGCGGATCCAAAAGAAGCAAGAAGAAGCCAAGAGGGCTTTGGCCATTTTTTGTCCTAGGTGCACTAGAAAGCATCCTAGGAACGAATGTCCAATGCACTCCCTAGAAGTGTGTTTCATCTGTGAAGAATACCATCCTACAGATAAGTGCCCTTCCTTACCCAGACTCAAAGTTGCATATCAAAGAACCAAAGAAGCCACTGAATCACTCTGTTATATGAACCAAAGGAGGCCACATGGACCTAGATCTTACCAGCAGGAACTATAAGGGACATCCGAGACCTATTATGACCCTTATCAAGCCACCTTCATGCCTTCTTGGGGTCCCCCTGCTCACCCTTCATGGTTCACACCTCCTCCTTGTTCCTTCACAGATCCATATTATGCCCAACCAGCTGCTCATTCATTTCAATCCTATGCTCAGCCACGGCCTCAGTGGAATGCACCTTATCAGGAGTGGAGGCCCCAGTACAACTCTCATCCCGCTCATTTTCCTCCACCACTTGCTCATCCACAACCATCGCCTCCCCCTCCACCAAGGCAACCCCAAATGCCTACCCAACCATAATGCCATCCATCTCCATCTCAATTTCACACCTCCACTCAACTACCCATACCATTTCCAAAACCACACAATGGAGCAGCTCAACCCCATTGCAAATCTGAGGCACAACATATCCAAACAACTCCTCTTGAGCCCAATGATCTTCACCAAAGCTCAGGAAGAGTGTTGCAAAGCAGAGATTATATTGACAACACTGAAGGACCAAAAGCAAAAGAAGATTCCAAAGAGGAGATCAAAGAACCATGGGCTGCACTTGATGAAGAGAAGAGATCAATATCAGAGATCGAGAGAGTTCCCTCATGGTTACCATCAAATCTTCCATGTATTCAAGAGAAAGATCAACAAAAAGAGGAAGATCAGAAGGTCATGATAGAAGGTGACATGAAGAATGATCCAGATCAGCAAAAGAACCAAGGATATCAAAGCTATATTGAGATATGGTTTCAGAAGGTCACTAAGTTGCAGCAGTACTTTCTTCCTCAGCTTTGTTTGATCCCTACAACGCCAGATCATTTGGTCTCTGAGATCTGGATACTTGTCCAAGCATGCATTTCGAGCCTTCACATCATTTTTTCTCTAATCTCGATGTGCACATGGCTCCATTGGAAGTATTCTTATACTTGAAAATGATTTTTTTTTTCAAGTAGGGTAGGGTAGAGAAAAAAAAAAAAAAAAAAAAAAAAAAAAAAAAGAGAAAAAATGAAAATAAGAAGAAAAATAAAAATCTAAGGTGAAAACCTCCTTGGAGGCACCTTAGATTGGCTCATTGATTGAAAACCTCCATGAGGCGGTCAATGGGTTGGAAAGAAGAGGAAATAAAAGGCAATAAGATCTTTGGGTGAAAACCTTTCTGAGGCGCCCAAGGCAGGTGGTAGGGGTGAAAACCTCATTGAGGCGCCCCTATTGTCTTTCAAAAAAAAAAAAAAATAAAAAATAATAATAATAATAAAGATTTGAAAAGATCCTTGAGTGAAAACCTCTCCGAGGCGCTCAGGGCAGATGGCAAGGGTGAAAACCTCATTGAGGCGCCCCTGTTATCTTTCAAAAAAAGAAAAAGAAAAAGAAAAAGAGAAAAGAAGAAAAAACAAGGTTAGCAAGTTCATATTGTAAAAATTGCATGCAGGTTGCAGGTGTCTATGGAGGAGAGGAAGCCTCTCAACTCAAAGCCAAAGGTCCTCATCATGCTGTCAAGACACCTCACCAGCCCCTCCTCCAGGAATACTCATTTTCTCCAAGGTATGTGCAATTTTATTACAGCTTGAGTCTTCTACAGGAAGACGCAGATTTTCTACAGGAAGATGCAGATTTTCTACAGGAAGGTGCAGACTCTCTACAGGAAACGCAACCTTTCTACAGGAAGCTCTGTATTTCTACAGGAAACTTCCTGTAGAAGCTCAGAACGGCCCAGAATCCATTTTATGAGGAGATCTAACGACTAAGGATCGGTTTGGACGCATGCAAGCTATTGTTATCTCCCTTGCACATTGTTGTCACCTCGTCCTGCTATCCTTGTCAACATGCAACGAAGTTACCTGCACCAGCAAAGCAGATCGATGAGTTCTCAAGAAAAAGCAAGTTCTAAATGAAAAAACGCTGGAGATCTCATACCATATCCATCTCAGTCATCCAGAAGCCCTGAGAGCGTGATCGGGAGGCCAGATCCTTCGTCGTGTAGCATGCACCCAAGGAAGAAGAACTGTTACCAGACATCCCGCGGAGTCCTGTAACAGTTGAGCCTGCTAGAGTGTATACTCTTCACAGCGCTGGCCATATGCAGTGAACGCGGATGCATGCAGCCAAGCATCAAACCCATCGTTGGCAGCCTGTAACCGTGAACCTCCGGGCCTGTGTAAGTTCGCCAGCAGCAGGTAGATCCACTCATCATCGTCCAAAAACCGAAACATCGTGTGCAGCCGCGCAGGTAAGTGTCTCGACCCTTCCTTCCATCAGATCGCATGAATTTTACTTTGAATTGATTGCAAAGTGTAAGGTGAATGGGTTGAGTGGCTGTATGTCCAGTTGACTGGCCACATCGACCGGTTAATGGTCCAGTCAGATGTTTGGGTGGCGGCCGTGACAAAAGGAATGATCAGCACACACGTGAGAACAACCCCCGTCGGAAAAAACGGATTTAGCAGAAGAAACGGTGGTGGATCTGCTGAAGGGATTATGCGGTAGTAAGTGAACGCGCAGACAAATGATGGGACGACGTCATCCAACGGTCCGGCGGGGACAGCTCACCTCCGCGCCATGGATTCCGCCGATTCAAATCTAATCGGCTAGATTGACCGCATGCATTTATCATGCGCCGTTTGAACCTCGAGTGAACATTCAGATCCCTCTGCAGTTCGAAACTCCGAGCCTTTGGCTATCAGAACGGTTGAGAAGCACCACCGAGAGCGCAGACCAACTGCAGTCTTCCCCAGGAATCACGCGCTGCTTCTACAGGAAAGCTGCTCCTATAGGAACGCAGTTGCTACAGGAAGGCGGGTGCCTCACGTAAAAAGGTGGCAAATTAAAAGGTAACCCTGAACTCCTCATGCAATTGGTTTTTAAAGGTGGCAGAATCGTCGTCCACAGTCTGGTCATAGAAAATTGGTGAAATTATTGTCTGCTGTGCCTATACTGTCATTCTACAGGATGTCAGGGTAGTTAAACTGTGTTAAGTTCCTCAGGGATAAGTTTTGTGGATTATGTACATGACAGAAGCGTAATTCTACGCTCTGTCTCAGTAGACCAAATTTCTTCCACAATCACCACCTCTGGTTAAGGAAACTGTTTTATCATGCCGGGTGGGTTTATTAGACGAGAACCCACTGATTCAGCCAAGTTAAGGGAAAATCAGGAGGTGGTGGAGCTCTTCACACGAGCACAATGGATATCCTTTTGTGATAAGCTACAGGGTTACGACGATGAAGTGGCTGAAGAATTCATGCAGGCTCTGAGGCCGAAATCCAAGACACTGGCCACAGTAAATTTCAGGGGCCTAAGCCTCAAGCTCACCCTGCAATATATCAGTCGAATCACTGAACTTCCAATGGGTCTGCCGTGGGATAAGGAAGAACGGAAGTTGAGCCAGCAGGCCAAGAAAGAATTCTTTCCACCTGAGGAGGAATTCTCGGAGGACAAAAATGGGGTGCGAAGAACAAGTTTGTTGCCACCATGGAACGAAGTTGGCCTGCAAATCATGAAGTATATAACCTGTGAAGGCCGTTATAGCATCGTGTACGGGTATCACTTTCGGTTGCTCACTGAATTGAGGCACCAGATTGATCTTCCTGTAGAAAAGAAACTGAGCATTCCTTATTTCCTGCTACAGTCTTTGATTGAGTGTGCTACAAAGCTAAAAGAAGGCATACCAGATCAGGTAGCCCACCATGGGTTGATCAAAATTCTTGTGGAGGATGCACTTCATTCATATAAGGTTCCCCTCTCATGGGAATCATTCAGGAATTTAACAAGAGACGGAGACATAAGGATGCTGACTGAAGAAAGTGGTTCCTCCAGCAGTGAGGAAAAAGAATCAGTGGCCGAGGGAGAGAGAGAAACAGGCCAGAAGACCCCGACCACAGTGCAGAAGAAAGAACAAAAGAGGAAGCACGAGAAAAAGGAGGACAAAGAAAAAGGTGACACACCCATCTTGTCAGCAAGAGAGAAGAGGTTGCAGAGCAGAACAGACAAAGCTGAGATGGTCCACGTCAGCCCAAGTACCTCATCAGCACCCGCAACCAAACCAAAAAGAAAAACCCAGGAAACAAAGCAAGCCAAGGTGGCAACACCTGTGTCTACAGGAAAGCAGAAACATGCTTCTACAGGAAGCCCGAAAACAGAGAAAGGGTCTTCTACAGGAAGCCCGAAAATTATTGGGAAAGGGTCTTCTACAGGAAGCCCGAAATTGGTCAAAACAGGGTCTTCTACAGGAAGCCCAAAATTGGTAAAGGAAGGGTCTTCTACAGGAGGCCCGAAAGTGGTTAAAGCACGGTCTTCTACAGGAAGCCCGAAATCAGAAAGGAAGGGGTCCTCTACAGGAAGCCCTGGGAAAGCAAAACGCAAGGAAGAGAAGGCTGGCATTCTCGAAAGGGAGGCAGCAGCTGCGCTGGCCGCCCTCAGTACACCACCAAAGCCAAAGGATGAAGAGTTGGACTAGTTGCTCAAGGATGAGCAAATGTTTTAGCTGGGGGGTGATGATGAGCCCCAATTTTTGGTACAATTTGGGCTCATTGGGCCTACTTACCTTGCTCAACCATTCATCTTTTATCACTTATGCATTCATTTCTTAGTATATTTGTGTTATTTGTAGGAAGAAGGGCAGGCATTATATCTATGTGGCTAATACATGATGATTTCAGGTTTTTGGCATTAAAGAGAGCAAAAGACCACGCAGAAGGAGACAAGGAGACAGCAAAGGTGGCATTGCAGGTTTATAGGGAGGTTGTCTACAGCCTTAAATGACTTCCCTCGTGATTTTCACCTTAACTCCGAGCTCCAACAACTCTCCCCACCGAGCTTAAAGGCAGCCAACAGATTCTACAGGATCAGCTGTTTAACTTTCAGTTGGACAGCCAAGCTCCACGAATGGAGGAAGCCAACTTAATTTTCATTGTGTATAAATATGAAGGCCGTAGCCTTTGATAGGAGCTTTTTGACCTTTTGAATTACTATTGTAATTTCTGAGCACGAGTTACAGCTCGGTGTTTGTTTGTTTTGTAAGCCAGTTTTGGCATGACATTAGACTCTTGATTATGAATAAAGGCAAGTAGATTTGGATCTAATTCTGAGTTTTTAAGGGAGCTATAGCTCTCAGGTTAGGGCCCAACCTGAGAGCAATAGACCTCCTCTTCGTTGTAGTGTTATTTGCCTTTCGTTGCAGCACTTTATTTCCTCTGTTTGACATGCATTTAGAATTTACAGTCTGCTGATTTGGTTTCTTTAATGAGATTGAGTAGGATTAGCTTATGGTTAAAATGCTTTCAGTTGCTTAGATTAGAATAGAAGGATTGTAATTCATTGGAGCTCCAAGAAAAGGTTGATAGTGCCTTCACTGCCATCTCTGTTTAGAGATTGGGGTGTAGTCTATCCCAACCACCAAAAAACGCAGTCTTTTACTTTCATGCAAGCTGCAACACAGTCATTTTAATTGTAGATCCATCCATGCACTTTGATCTTGAACCATACTTCTTCATTTTAACTCCATGCACGACTTCTCTTCACGATTTACATTGCTGTTCATTTGTTTAAAAGCACAGGTAGCACAGGTTAATGAATTCTCGTTTTTGGTGCAAGACATAAACAATTTGTTTTGTTCACACTGCTCAGCATCATTCCCTTTCCTTCTTCTTCTTCTTAACTACGCCTAAAGCCACCTACTCGACCTCTGTTCAGCTCGTTTACCTTCCAACTCTTCCATTGTCCACGTAGCTCCATTTTCTTGACCTTTCGTTGCTTCCATCCTTCTATCCACCAACCAACTTCATGCACTCTTTCTCCATCTTATTTCTCTGTCCCTGAGCCATCACAACTCCATCTCCACCTTACCTATCCACCCATACCGCTCCATCACTTCACCATCACCCAAAACTCCCACGGTAGAGCATCCTGTAGAAGTTAGCAGACTTCCTGTAGAATTCCTGAGTTTCCTGTAGGATCCCCTGCAGACATCCTGTAGGAGCCTGCAAACTTGGTTTCCGAGCATCTGAACGTTGTGGACTTCTGTGGACTTATGCTAGGGATCCCCTGGGACCTCTCCTAGCCCCCCTGACCTTTCCCAAGCTTTCCTTCCCTTCGCACCACCTCTGCACAGCCAAACCCTAATAAGGAACAAAATCATAATCACTCCAACCACTTAAGCAAAAACAAAAAACAATGTTCTTTTCAATAGAAGTAGTTTAAGTTCATGCATTTCATATTACTAGAGGTAATGGCATCATTCTTAGACATTTGCACTCCCACCATGGCATCATAGAGATTAAGCTAGTCAGATTAGGGTTTACTAGGGTTTCCATGTTTTGGTTGGCTTTCAGTTCATTTTTGCAAAGTAGATTAATTTCCTTTGAGATAGCCTTCATCCATCATTTAGCAAGCTTCTTCTGAGAGCATATAGAAATTGGCTTGAGCCCTAGCGGACTTGTGCCAGCTGACCAAGTGACAGCTGCGACAAGAGCTAGTACTTGTGCATACAACACCGTCGCTTCCAAGTTTGTACGAACTACCAGGTTGATAAAATTAGAGATAGGGGGCCCCAGGAGTTGTAGCATTATTGCTACAATACTGGAGCCCACCAGAGAGCTATATGGATTGGAACAAGCACCCCGTGCTTGCTACACTAGGATTGACAACTATTTCACCGGGTTGGGCTTCACCAAAAGTGAAGTAGGTTCAAACCTTTACCATATTGTGGTTGAAGGTAAATTGTTGATTATAGTATTATATGTCGATGATTTAATTCTAACAGGTGATGAGAAGTTGGTAAAGTCTTGAAAATAGGATCTTGCAAGACAATTCAAGATGAAGGAACTGGGGCTCATGCATTATTTCCTTGGTATGGAAGTATGGCAAGGAGACGAGGAACTATTTGTCTCTTAGGGGAAGTATGCCAACGCGATACTTAAGAAGTTCCAAATGGAGAGAAGAAAACCCATGGAGACTCCTTTACCAAGGAATTAGAGGAAGGAAGATGCTGCTTCAGGTGAAGTAGTGGAGGCTAATTTTTATAGGCATATTGTGGGTTCACTTATGTACTTGGTGAACACACGACTAGACATATGTTTTGAAATTAACCAAATTAGTCAAGCAATGTTTAAGCCAACCAAAATCTATTGTAAGGTAGCTAAACATGTGTTGAGATACCTCATAGGCACCACTCAGTTTTGTCTTTGGTACAAACAGAGAGAGGGAGTGAAGCTACAAGGCTTCACAGATGCAGATTGGGCAGGGAGTCCATCCAACAAGAAGAGCACATTATGGGGAATCTTCAGTATTGGGTCAACAACAGTTTCTTGGTACAATAGGAAGCAATGATCAATTTCACTTAGTTTGACAAAACTAGAGTACATGGATGCCAGTCAAGCATCTTGTGAGGCTATCTGGATGAGGAAGATCATTGTTGGGTTATTTGGTTAGCAGCTAGATCCTATAGTGATTTACTGTGACAATTAGAGTTGTATCAAACTCTCCGAGAATTCAGTTTTTCATGATCGGTCCAAGCATGTCAACATTCGGTATCACCATCTACATGATTGTGTGCAGAGGAGAATCATGTTGCTGGAGTACATTCCTATAGAGGAACACAATGCAAATATTTTGACAAAGGCATTATCATGATGAAAATTTGAGTTTTATAGAGGTAGGATTGGGGTAGAAGATAATCCCTTTCTTGTTGAGAAGGAGTGTTGAAAATGAAACAAGAAAATCCTAATTTAATATTTTCCTTGAATTAAATTAGGAATAAAATTGTAATTCCACATCACATAACAACTTTTATTAGTTAACTAAGTTAATTTGACTTAGTTGGCTCAGTTTATTTGAGTTGAGGGTCTAAATTGAATAATGTAGAGTGTCTCCTACTTTATAGGAGCCTTGATTGAGGTTATTTTGAGTTCTAATTAAATAATTCAGTTTAATTGAGTTAAAGTCAGTTAAACTAGTTACAACTGTTGGAGGAACTAGTGGGAGGTCTAGGAGTGGGGTGTTGCCTGTAATGATCAACTAGTTAAATGATGATTCAATCATAAATAACGTATGCATGTCAGATCTGAGAGTTACCCAGTCGAGATTGGATTTCAAGGACAATGTACTATCAGTTGTATAATCATCTGAATTGTACAGGTGGTGCATGCAGTCAGAGGAAGGCCTATGATGGATTGTGCAATTCCTTTAAGGAATTTCCCTAATTAATAGGGGGATAATTCCCAAGGAAACAACGTAAGGAAATAAGAACTTGGGAAAGTGATAAATTGGATAAGTATTGGCCTAGATTGTCTAGGAAGCAGTGAGACAGATAGAGATAGTGTAGAGGTTGCTCGGGCTTGAGCAAAGCATTGTAATCTTCTCATATTTTATAACTAATGCAATATACAAATAACAAGGGTTTTTGGCCATGGCTGTCCCTAGGAAATAATTGTGTAAAGTGTTGATTGAATTCTTTCTATTGTATGCTTGATGATTTATCGATCACTTAATTATTTTCGCTGATGAGTAGAGTAGATTCAAGTCTATTGTTTTAGTAAATTACTATTAGCAGTTTGAATCTACAAGGAATTTCTACATTTATGGCTGGTCCATGCATGTAAATACAACAATAATATTAATGTTGTTTATATTTATTTATTGAGTAGTAATTTTGAATTTGTAATATAGGTAAAGAAGGCTATAAATTATGGGTTACATGGGCCCATCTTTCTTGATCTAGCCCACCAAGGACTTAAAAAATGTTGGATGAATAACATTTTTATTTTGAACATCAACAATATACATGATAATAATGAAATAATGCTTTATTCATGGGGAAATGTAGATATCATTGTTGGGGCTATGGATGCTCATTGACAATGAAGTAAGGCTTATGGTATTAGCATCACTCTATTGGGGCTATAGATGCTTATTAGCGGTGGAGAAATACCAAAGGGAAAAGGATTGAGTGGAAGTTATTTAAAGTAATAGCTCAACAAGAGAAAGTGTCCTAAAGTCTTTGAGAGCGTGTTGATTAAAAGTATTGAAAGAAGGAATAATTTTGCAATAAACTCCATAACAAGTTGATTATATTGTTCTAACTCACTTTCCTTTAAAAAACATGGTTATGAGGATGGTCAAAATCTCAACCGATATTATTAAACAAAAGATGCACTATGAAGGTGGGCTAGAGATTACTAAGTTCTATAGTGAATCATCATTTGTTGACTGTGGAACACACCATATAAAATTTATTTCAATAATTTATGGGGTACCACTAAATTGTTTTTCCTTCAAACTACTTTCAATTTTTGGTCATAAACAAGTCAATGAATAAGGTGTTCTACGTGATTGATATCTGAATTAACCAAGTGAATGAACTTGGGTATCCTTATAAAATCACCAAGCCTATCAGTCATCAATGTAATTCTTTGAGTTGTGTTTAGGTGCAACACAAGAAAATTTACCAATCGTCGATGAGTCCCCCCATCGATGATATTATTTTAGTAATCTTTTTTCTATGACATAATGCAAGGCTACCAATCACTAAAGAGTCCATCGGTTGTTCATAAAACTCCATGGGTCACATAAACTAGCAAACAAGAAACTTCATCGATCCTCGATGATTCCATGATATACAATGGGTGGCAGGATAAACAATGCACTCCTTTCCAATGATCGTGGATGAGAGAATCAACCATCATCAATATTCAATGGGTCATGAAGGTTCAATGCTAAATTTTTCATTGATTATTGATCATGGTACTCCATTAGAAAGAATTGTTTTTCACACCTAGGATACATCAAATACTAATCACTTCGTCGGTGGTTCGTGATATTTGTATAGCCAATTTTTGTTTGACACAATGGAATATGCTAATTGTCAATTAAATCCTCCATGAGTGACAAAATTAGGTAAATCTCGAGGCATGCTATAATACCTCAAATGACTCACATAGCCATCATGTCAACACATGTTCATGCTTTCCCATTGGTTATCAGTGAAATTTTATTGGTACAACAATGATGGATATAGGAAAAACTATTAGTGGTCAACCAAACTATAACCACTAAAACGCATAAACATTATTTCCATTGGGCATACCCAAATCATCTCAAAACCCTCGATGGTGATGACCATGCACCTAAAACATCAAACCGCCAATTATTATTGTAGTTCATACTATCCTCACATTAAAACAAGACAATCCAAACAACATCCTATCATGAATGACATCAATGGATGTTTTAGCCTATAAAATCCACAAACCATAGTTCGGTCCTCATTTATGCATGTAAGAAGTATTTACATCAGCAATGGGTAAACTGGTTGCAACCTATACCAAGAACCAAGTGTTCCATTGCACACCCAACAACTAGGTGAAGTCTCATGGTTTAATTGTTGCCATTGTAAGTTTCATTATCCTTATTGTTTATAATATTTTTTATGTCATGTTTTGTATTAACTCAGATTTTCTATGGAATTTAAATTAGAAAAATGGAACCTAAGACAACTATAGTGAAGAAATCCCTAGCCAAGAAGTTGCAACACAAAGCTAATGAAGTATTTGGGTCTTCACAAGCCACACTGAAACTTAAAAGGGAGGTAGTAAAAAACCATGATGCCATATTTATGTTAATAGCAAGAAACCTAGAGCTCAAGATCCCTTTTTCCAGAGATATATAAGCTACCAATGGTTCATCATAGACAATGCCTTCCTTGAATGATATCTATATATGTTTTAAGAACTAGGAATACGAAATATTCACTCTTCATAGTGACTATAATTAGGGGAAAGTTGTTCAGTTTTATTAGATGTTCCAGATTACATTTTGTTATAACAAGTGCCCCAATTTTATGATGTATAAATGTCATAAAATGAGAAGTAGACATAATAAGCTAAATAGTTACATGGTGAGTAGTGACAAATGAGAATGCATTGGGAATTTCCTACCCTTGAAGGTTTCATGATATTATACGTTCTGAGATGATTCTTGAAAAGCTCCAAAACAATGATTTTTGGCTGGCATTTTTCAAAAAGTATGATATGGTAAATATTTTGGATAATGGGTCGAAATAAGATAAAAAATATTTCAACAGGGTAGGGGAAAATACCCAGCTATGAATTTGCAAAAATATTACATGTGTTTCATGTTTTTTCTATGTAGGTTATATAAAGAGAAAGATTGTTCACATTTCTTAGATACTTAGGTTTCTCTAACTTACACCATAGCGATGGAGGGAAGAATATTCAATTGGGGAGCCAATATATCTATTAAACTCAACACTAAAATCTGGTAGGTACAAGATCCTTGACTTGATGAAACCCCAATATTTTACATGGCATCCTATTTATTAAATTTCATTTGTGTTAGGAATGTTTTTATGGGTTTTACAGTAGAATGGAAACCATTAGGCCAACTCGTACCTGTATGATTTAGTATGCTATAGGAAAATAGGTACAAGAGGTTTTATTCACTTATCTACAAACACTTTCATTTCTCATTCGTGTGAACTTATCTTTCGGAAATAATGCACTATATATTTTAAACAAGAAAATAAAATTTTGATTTATATTGGAAACTGATATCTAGAGGAGGATCACACATATATCCACATATATGGTACAAATAGCCCTCCACATATTCTCCCTGTCTATGTTCTAGACAAGTTAGTGGTGGGAGAGATTTTTTATCAAACCATTATGTAGGGTTTCAATGCTACTATGTCAAAAGACAAGAAAAAGTGTTTCATCCCTTATAATTCTAGATAGATTATTACATGGTAAGGGACAACAAACATGTTGAATGAGAAGGACAAGCCCAATTAGAATACAATTTTAAGATTGGTAGATTCTAAAGATATGAACCGAAATGGTTACGATTGAAAAGAATCGAACAAGTATATATAACTTGGCCATATGCTATTGTTGACGGTGCTGGACCCGCCAACATGCCAAGGGGATATCCCTGATAAGAAGTCCCAATTAGACCTCAGACTGTTTGGTGTAGGATTCCCAGCAGTGGGTCGTATGTTAATGCGTTGACCACGATTTTGCACAGAGGCAAGTAAGATAACTCTGTTGGTAGAAAGGGTGTGTTCGCTGTAGTGAGTCAAGGAAGGTGCATTAGAGGTTCTAACACATGTGGGTTGAGATGAGTGTGCCCTTTGGCAACCTGTAACAGTACTTGGATGGGAAGGGAACACACGAGCAAAAATGCATCAAAAGTTGGAAAGAAAGTGAGCCCATAAAAACAGTTCATACACAACTACGTAAGTTAAACAACATACATTGTTACAACAACTGGAATAGTCCAACTACAATAACAACATATGCATGAAAACATGCTGGCTCTTATTATATAAATAAGTGTAAGTTCCAGTCATACAATACATCCATGTAAATCCCATAGCCCCAACAGTGGAATGTTATAGCCACATCCGCCTGCTCCTCCAAAGAGATTTACTAGCTCCATGCAGTGGAGAAGCCAAGGTGTGTTACAATACTGTCCAAGCTCTCTCCAAGATAGTCTTATCGAAAGCTTGGCTGACCAAAAGCCTATACAATGAGTTATGAGGGAATATTTATAGCAAAGGGTGGGGTGGCCCTTGACATTCCCCTTTGTGACTGTTCAACTACCCTCATGACTCTTCACCTACTCTATGACTGTTACATCCAACTATTGACACTTGACTTACACTTGACATGACTTAACATTACAATGCACATGTACCCATGTGAACAAAATGGCTTGAGCAAGCCAAGCTAGACATCACTCTGACTTAGAAAACCATGGAAGTCCAACTCCTCAACATCCTCATGCTGATCAACAGTAACATATTGATGCCAAGATCTATAGTCCTTGATGGTGTCCGTGTGTTTCGCGGTGACATCCATCTGAAACTTGACTCTTGCCTCCATAGAATCTGGGTACACTGCTCGGGCTCCTCTGTCCAACTCATCTGAAAGCATGCACATCATTGTCTTCAATGTGGTCGGACCAACAACATACTTGTGCATGATGTCTGCACTGATGGGAAAGTCTGGGCTGGTGGCAATGCGTATCAACTCGTCGAATTATGAGTCAAGCTCTAGTCAGACCTGTTTCTTTTTATTCACTTGAGTGAGAGTCCCAAGTGATGGGATTGAATGTGTGCACACCACGATATCCATACTCTTGAATACTCGTGCATGGGAAGCCTATATGACAGTGATGAACTGCGAGAGCTCTTCATAATTCTAGATCTGACTCTGGATATGTGCTTTTAGCTCGACCGCATTGACCCTCATCATCTTAGGCAAGTGAAGTGGGGATCCCTTGTACTTCATCATCCATGTTTGCATGTCATCAACAACAGCATGCAAGTTCATCAAGATACGTGCTCTTCTAGCACATCACTACTGCCATCCATTGAGATGAATGACTGCCTTGTGCACGGTACCAAACTTGGAGTACAATGTTCGCATAACTATGTCAAGGGACAATACTTCATCTAGTATTGCCTTCTTCAGTTCAGCTCAGGCAGACATTGTCACCAAGTCTCCTCCTTGCTTGGTTGTTTGTAGTTCCTTTTCCATTCGCTCATTCTCAGCTATTAGGAAGCAAACACTTGAGCTGGTGGCTTCGGCATACACTCTGGTTGCATCAGCCAAGGTAGGTGGATATTTGCGCACATTAGTCATGATAACTCATTCCTTAACTTGCGCAGGAGACACATGATCCTACAAAGTTGACACTATGCGATATTGCACATCTCTATGTTGGGATTCATCAAATGAGATGTTGTGCATCTCTTCTTCTGGATGATTACCAAAGATCTCAATGCCTCCTTGGTCATTCGAGATTTTCTCATCATCAGGATGCATTGAAGCAGGTGAGTCGACCTCTTTGTGGTGAGGCATGAGGTTGGTGTCCTGTTCCAACTCCTACTTCTCCATGTTTGCATCCAACTGTTGAAGTGCTTGTTCTATCTCATGAGTGAAGTTTGGCCCCTGCGATGGTTCACCCTGTTCGCTTGATGCCAACTGTTTCGATGAATCAACTACTTGTACGGGCGCTGCTTCATTTGTTTGCACATGTTGCGCCCCCTGCTATTTCTGCTGCTGCTGCGCTTCTCTCTCCTGTTTGCACAGCTCTTGTTCCTTTCAAAGTTGCTCCCTCAGCTCATGCAACTCCTTCTTTGCTTCTTCCATTCTCTTCTTATCCCTCTGCCTTTGTGCGATTTGCTTGTCACGCTACTGCCTCTTTGCCTCTATATCCATAGCTTCTTTCTCTACAAGTGGATCTACTCGAAACTTGCAGCTTTGCTCCTCCTGCATGTGATCGAAAATCTTCCTCTTACCTTTGTCATGCACTGGTATACTTGCCTCTGCTGCCACTGCTGCTACTACTACTACTGCTAGTGCTCTCCATGATGCTGCTTCATGTTGCTTCACTAACCACTCCATAACGAAGCTGACTGGTTCATTGGGTCTGGAGAAACTATAGCAATATCTCCATCGGTCCTCCTCGGCCCAATGACATGCCCTGTGGACCCTGTTGAACTGAACTATCGTGCAGTGATCTTTCACAATGCAATGTGGGTCATACGGATTGTAGCTTCAAAGGTTTAATGGGTACTTCTTCATTAGTTCTGCTTTGAAATCCGCTTGCTTGATACTCCGGATCTCAACAGAAGAGCAGGCCAAGGTGCCTTCTTCTTCCGATGCAGTCTAGCTGTCAATCCTGCTGAGATGTGATATGCTACTTCCTGCATGACAAGTACGTCCAAGCCAAAATTCGGAAGAACACGCGAAGGCTTCTTTGCACTAAACATTCAGATGAAAGTGCCAGATGGTGAGGCATACCAATTTGTAATGCCTATCAATGCCTCCATTGCTTCCTTTGACATGTAGGGTGGATCTTGTTCGAATATCATCTTGTACACTGGGGTGAAAAAATGATTGGATAACCGTGTGATTATTCCTTTGAAGCTTCTTTCAGACAACAACTTGAAATACGTGTTCACAACAGTCTCTGCCGGCGTTGGGCCTCCAAAATGTCTTCAAAATGACATCCACTTTCACCTTTATCGCTACCATTTCACTCACATGTCACAACTCCATAACCATATAACCTTTCATTAGCCACCATTTTCATAAATATACGGGTTAGGATCCTTATTTACCAAAGTTATTTATTTTATGTATTTAAAGTGAATTTATGATTAAAAACTAGGAAATTAACATGGTTTCATGTATCTATATATGTGGCTTGAGTTTCATGACATGTGCAGGTTATTTGGAAGCTTCTAAGGCACCCTTATGTGGCCTCCAATGCTCAAATTCGAATTCCCTTCAAAGGAGATTTGGATAAAGGTCAAAGAAGGATATGTGTCCTATTTGGATTGTAACTCTATGAGGTGTCTCACATTTCGTATTTGGATTAGAACTCTATGAGACACCTAGGGGATATGTGTCTCATTATGAGCTATTTGGTTGTAACTATATGAGATTTTAGTGGATCCTCATTAAATAGGGTAGCTTCTTATGTTTTTGTATAAATAGGAGAGCCTTTTCCTTTGAAAGGCATGTGTAAATTTGGAGAAATGCTCATGTTTTTAATAGAGAATTTGGAGATTATACTTGGAGATTTGAAGATTTAGTTTTGCTTGCATATGGAGCTTCTTCACTTGCCATCCTCATACACCATTGGAATGGCCATCTAATAATTGTGAGATTTAATTGCTTTTATAGATTAAAGTTCATTTGCTTTCTTAGTATTAGTTTTAGAATGACTATGTAATCTTTGCTTTTCTAAAAACATTTCAATAGGGAAGATTTATGTATTTTCTAATTGGATTAAGTTTGAGGCAAGCGCTCATAGTTATTTAGTTTCCTTTCATGTTCTGTTATTTACTTTCTTAGATCAAACCATCAATTCATTGTATAATTGAATAAAGGATCAGGCCAAGAAGGTGACTTCAAATTGGATGATTGAATGTTCAACCTATGCAATCATTGAGCTTTACTTTTTCCTACTTTTATATTTTCTTTTAAGATCCTCATTTAATTGCATTAACTAATATTCCAAAATATCATTCTAAGAAATTGATTTAATCATATTTCAAGATTGAATGGTTGAATATTTGATACATGCAATTACTGAGTTATTTTCTGCACACTTTACTTGCTTTTCTAGGACATTAGAAGTTAAAGTATAAATAGTTTCTTACACATCATCTCAAGAAGGTAAAACTTCATAATTGAATGCTGGAGTAACTAAGCATACATTAGTTGTTTTTCATTTCATAGGTTAGTTGAATTTCATTTCCATTATTTGATTTCATAAATTAGCTGAATTGGTTTTCATTATTTTGTAGTTAGATTGATCTAAACCGAAAGACAATTTCTAGCACATATAGTGCACACATGCTTCACAAGTTTACAAAACCCCCAGGTTGAAAAATTAAATGACAGGCAATCACTTTGCCCTAACAACCGATGATCATGCCCACTCCAAGCCCGAGAGCTCCTGTCGGGCACAGACTACATCTAAGATGTAGGCGGACATGTAAATCTCTGCATGCATACCTCCGGGTGACTGTTGAGCCTTCATTACTTGTTCCTTCAGTTGATGAGCCCCTATGCTAGACCAGTTACATGGTTTTCCTTCTCTATCCAATTGGTTCAGTGCAACCACCCAACTCTGTGGGAAGGTTTCCGTGCTTGCTTGGCCATATAATCAACATGCAAATATGACCAAGTATTGGTGCGCCTTCCTCAATATCTTTGTCTTGTAGATATGGTTGGGTGTCAACCTGAATCGAGCTGGCTCCTTTACCCATTTCTTTAGAATGTCTTTGGAGTTAACACCGCTGTTGGGTAAGTTGAATGGAGTCTTCATGACAGTCACAGGCTCTAACATCTGATACATCTGGTCATAATCTTGTTCCTAGAAGGTCACAAGCTTCATCCCACTAACGCTACTCAAGGTCATCATCTCGGGATTAGTGCGAGAGATGATCCAGTGTATCATGTTCGTGCATGGGAACGCGAGATATCTACATGCAATCCGATACAATCTGGACTTGTGAATGTTCACGTACACCTAATGGTCTTTGAGCTCTTCCTTGAAAGTGTCTCTAAATTTTTCATTGACCTCTTGCCACTTCATTTTGATGTCCTTGTCTAGATACAACTTTGTATCTTCATATATTGGCAGACTAGAGGACACTCGCTCAACTACTGCTCCAAATGCATTTCCATCAGTGTCCTGTGATCCTATTGTCTTGGAAGCCATTGAGATGGATGAACACCTGAAAGATTTGGAGACAAGAAAAATGCATGGCAAGAAATCTATTAGCGAAAAACAAAGAAAATTTGGGGAATGACACAACACATACCTTGGAAACTGATGGGAAATATTGCACAATTTCTTCTGGGAGGCTGGGTGACTAGCTTCTGGAACTACGCGAAAGGTAGTCTGGGCTGTCTGGGAGGCAAGACTGGCTGCTGGACTTGTGCAATGCGCAATCTAGACTAGTTGTTGGCTGTTGGGATTGTGCAATGCGCAATTCTAGCTGGGAGTGACTGCAGGCTCAGGGACTGCATTGCGCAATTTTATGGGCCAGCAGTCATTGTCCCTCAGAAATACACAAAACAGTCTTGGAGGATAGTGTTGGGTAGAAATGCACATTTCTAGAGAGGAAGACATAGCCTTCCTTCCCTAGATTGCGCAATGTTGTCTTAGTAAAGGCAGAGTTCGGGCCAAGGTTGGCCCGACTCGCCAATGGGAAACTGAAAGAAAATAAGACACTAAATGCCTAGTGACACTAAGTGAAAGAAGAAGTGATTAACAGTGCATGCAACCATGAATGAAAGATTCAACAAACAGATCAATAAGAATGTGGGTGTAGCGATTCGCCGATTCGATGAACGTTCGTACAAAACAGTTTCATGCATGCGACATTAGTGAGATAGGAATGAAAACTGAAACAGAGCTAGGACAAGCTAGTATACATGTAAATGACAACAAGCGTTCAAAGAAATCAAGCAAACAACACTCACACAAGCGAATACACAAAAAGCGACAGAAATGCTAAAAAAGACAAGTTGAGGCTACTTACTTGTGAATAGCTAAGCTGGATGTGTCGAAGAGTCCTGGATGTGCTATGGGCTGTTAGATCTTTAAGATCAATGTGAAAGAATGAGCTCTGATGTGTCGAATAAATAAGTTTGGGCTCATGACGCGCATGCCACAAATCTAGGAAAAAGTGACACTTGGAGGAAAGTTTCTAAAACAACTTTGCATGTAACCTCCAACTGCTAAAAATAGCTCCCTGAATCATGGGATTCCTTTTGCATGTTTCCTTTTGCTATTCCAGGAAAAAGCAAGCCATGCATGCAAGTCAAGTTTCCTTGGTCCCGGGTGGAACTGGTCAACCAGATTGCTCATGCATGAAGCTGCTCAACTGCTTGAGAAAAATGTGCATTTCTGGCTGGGAGCTGGGTTGGCTTCCCGGGAGATTTGCACAATTTCTAGGCAAAGTGGCTAATTGTTGCCTATATTTGTGCAAATTCTGGACTGAGCAGCCTTGCCAGGGAAAATTGCTCAATTTTTGAGCCCAGCAGGCTGCCAGATAGGATTGCGCATTTTCTGGAGGGAAGGTTGGTTGCCCTCCAGAAATGAGCAATGTCTTGGGGGAGATGCTTAGCTTGTAGCTAGACCAAGTCCAGGTGAACAACCTGTGAGGGGAATGCATCAAGCTGCGATCAACAGGCTGCCTTTGTGCAAGCAAAACACTGAAGCTTGTGTACTTGGCGAAGAAAGACAAGGTGCTGTGAAAGGTTGGTAGGGAGGCTCCAAAATGAGGCCAAGGAAAAATTTTGGAGCGTGGTTGTAGCCAATACAACACTTGGTGACACACTAGTAGAACTCCAGCTCTCTAAATGGACCTTGTTCGTGAAAAGCAAGCCTAACACCTCCGGAAGTATTGTTCAGTTCTCAGCTCATCTTGGTTTCACACTAGCTTGATTGTAAGATGTAGCATCTACCAAACTATTGGCTGATTGACACACCTTCCAAGCCAAGGCAACACAATTGTTTCGATGGGGGTTGAGGGGTATATTGGTGCACAAGAAATATAGTCGTCAAAGTCTTAGTTTCATCTCTGGTGTTGCTCCATTGCCAGCAGGCCTGGATAGTACCCTAGTGGAGTCACATAGGAACACAAGCATGGATCTGCTGCTAGCGATCCTGGTCAGTTCTTCTGTGGAGTCACATAGGAACACAAGCATGGCTCTACTACTAGTGATCCTGGTCAGTACCCCGGCGGAGTTACTTGCATCACCTCCCTACATAGGAAGCCTTTCTCTTCTTTCGCCTTAGTCATTTTTTCATTTTGAATTTTTTGACTTTTCATTTTTTCATTTTTTCATCTGTGCATAAAAATTATTCATTTCAAAGGCGGAAGAGGGATCCAAAATTATTGAGAGCAAAAGAGGTTGTTCCAGCAGAGAAGTAGTTTATTATATCTCTGACGTGCCTGTTAAGTTTTTCCCCCTCACCTTACTCTACTTGATTGAGATGACAAGGGTTAACCCAAAAACAACCAACTACAAAAGGTGACACTAATTAGCGCCCAAGCGTTGTGTTTTCACCAAGCTTCACTTCGAACAATACATATTTTCCTTAGACGTATCACAAACTAAAAGTAATAAGTTCTTCATACAGAGGCAAGATGCCATATGACCAAGTAGTGATAGTTGTACAAGCCCTCTTGTACTTCACCCAACTTGTTTCAAGAGTCATACATGATTTCATGTGAAACTAACCTATGAACGAAAGGAGCGAACTAAAAAAAATAAGGGAACTAACAAACAACAAGGCAAAGCAGAAGCAAAAGTGAAAGCAAAGAAAGTAAGCAAACAAACAAAGTGAGTAAGCAAAAAAGCATGCAAGCAAACTATCTGCAAGCAAACACTACTCCTACTCCTACACTAATGGTGCATGGGCTTGATCACGTGAAGTGATATTTCCAATGCATCCACCGACGCATTGGTTGAACCGCGTTGGTGAAGGCTTGGTCTGTGAGCAATCCAGTTGTGTGAACCAGCAAACAAGAAAGATATAACAATGAAGACAACCACACTTCCTGTTTCAAAGTGTCCACAGGACATAAGTGAGTGCAAGCGCATGATGAGCAGTCTATGGACTTATCATTGTGCTACGTGACATTGCATGCAACTTTGAAGCGTAAGCACACTCTTGACTAAGACATGCAAGCAAACGAAAGAAACAAAGATAACTTGTGTCGTACACTTGTGCTTGCAATGTAAGATTCCTCCAATGCATGAGCAATGGGATCGTGTAGTTTGAGTGGAGGAAGTATGATCTGTGTGTGAGATGGAACTTCAATGCATACAAATGAGTGATGAGGAGCCTTGGGTGATTGAACAATCTCATGATCAGAAGTGAGACTAACCCCAAGAGAGCGAGGACCTGACATAACCATTAGCTCGGGCTAAAGTGCCTCGACAATCTTGGGTGTTTCAACTTCATGATCAGATAGATCATCATAGACCATTGGCTTTGAAAGATAAATTGTGATAGAGTCATGATCGTGACCAAATATGGAAACAAATGGATCACGACCGCCACGATCAGAAAAATCAATGATTTCATCGACATCCTCATGATCAGATGAATCAAATAGAGGGGTAGATGAAAAGTGAACAAACTCATCCTCTGTGTTTCCAGAAAAGACAGATGAAAGATCAAGTGGATTTTTAATGAATAACTTATCCTCTCCGTTATCGAATGATGGACCAACATCTGGCGAGTCCTGCGAGTGATCAACAATGGGTGCATCCGTGGATGAAGACACACATGCAAAAATCATGGATGGCAGGTTCACCAACAATGTTAGGAAAGAACGGAGGGGGCTTAGATGGAAGGAAGTCATCCTTCGCCGAGTGTTAATGCTCAAGCTCCCACTCATACTCTTTGTGAATAACAACACATGTTGGTTGTGCAACACCAACTCCATCAGTGTCTTGTTCCTCATTCACAACAAGTGAAGAGTTCGTAATGGATGAACACAAGACAGTATAATCCGAAGGAACACTTGAGTGCGAAGGCGGAGGTTGCAAAACATAATGCATATGAGAACTCGAAGGACTCACAACCAAATTTGCATGAAAATTGAGTGAAGCGACGTTGGGAGGATGTGAAAGCTGAACAAGTGTGTGAGCATGATCCTCAACATCACTTGGCAGTGGTGGAGCTGTTGAATGAGGGGAAGGTGGATAGTCAGTCAAGACAGTGACCACATCCAAATGAGATTGCACAGCTCCCTCACTGAAGAATGTTGAGCGAGGATTGATCTCAAGCTTCTTCTTGGGACGACATATTTCTTAAGGCAATACTCAAACTGGTCCGAAAGATAGGAAAATTTCATCTAGCTCCTCGGATTTTAAAACTGCAAGTCATGGAAGCACTGCCAGAAACCCATAACCGATTCATGTAGAGCCTTCCATTGCTGTAACAGTATTCGATCAAGATGGTCTGGATCAAAATGATAGAAAGTGTCTTCAATGAGATCACAGAAGTGCTCAAGTGAGTGCATGCTGTTAGCCAATAGGCTAAGCAGCCATCAACGTGGAGATTCACGAAGTGTGTGTGCAAGAAGCAAGCTATCTTGTTCGTCAAAACACCCATCTTCCTCATGAAGCATGGAAAGAAAGTCATGTAAGTACTCAGGCCAGGCCACTTCGCCTTCACCATCATATGTGTAAGTGGACAAGAGATCAAAAAAATCCCCCGTGATGGAGACATATTCACGATTCAAAAAACATCGCGGAGGGAGAAGAGTGCAAGAATCCATGAAAGGTATGAAAAGGTTCAAAACTGGATGAGAGGACACAACTTGTCATCAGGCCCTCCTTCTAGCACCAGAAATGTTAACGTGCTAGACCCACCAACATGTCAAGGGGATCTCCCCGGTAAGAAGTCCCAATTAGACCTCAGACCGTTTGGTGTAGGATTTCCAGCAGTGAGTCGTATGGTAATGCCTTGACCGCGATTTCGCATAGAGGCAAGTAAGATAACTCTGTTGGTAGCAAGGGTGTGACCACTGCAGTGAGTCAAGGATGGTGCATGATAGGTTCAAACACATGTGGGTTGAGATGAGTGTGCCCCTTGGCAACCTGTAATAGTACTCGGATGGGAAGGGAACACACGAGCAAAAATGCATCATAAGATGGAAAGCAAGTCAGCTGACAATCCAAAGTGATGGTTAAACCAACAACACATCTGCAACAAGATTCATACAATTGCATACAAAACAGTTCATACACAACTACGTAAGTTAAACAACATACATTGCTACAGCAACCAGAATAGTCCAACTACAATAACAACATATGCATAAAAATGTGTTGGCTCTTCTTATATAAAGAAGTGTAAGTTCCAGTCATACAATACATCCATGTAAATCCGCTAGCCCCAACAGTGGAATGTTATAGCCACATCCGCCTGCTCCTCCAAAGAGATGTACTAGCTCCATGCAGTGGAGAAGCCAAGGTGCGTTACAATACTGTCCAAGCTCTCTCCAAGATAGTCTTATCGAAAGCTTGGCTGACCAAAAGCCTATACAATGAGTTATGAGGGAATATTTATAGCAAAGGGTGGGGTGGCCCTTGACATTCCCCTTTGTGACTGTTCAACTACCCTCATGACTCTTCACCTACTCTATGACTATTACATCCAACTATTGACACTTGACTTACACTTGACATGACTTAACATTACAATGCACATGTACCCATGTGAACAAAATGGCTTAAGCAAGCCAAGCTAGACATCACTCTGACTTAGACAACCATGGAAGTCCAACTCCTCAACATCCTCATGCTAATCAACAGTAACATATTGATGCCAATATCTATAGTCCTTGATGGTGTCCGTGTGTTTCGCGGTGACATCCATCTGAAACCTGACTCTTGCCTCCATAGCATTCGGGTACACTGCTCAGGCACCTCTATCCAAATCATTTGAAAGCATGCGCATCATTGTCTTCAATGTGGTTGGACCAACAACATACTTGTGCATGATGTCTACACTGATGGGCAAGTCTGGGCTGGTGGCACTGTGCATCAACTTGTCAAAGTATGAGTTAAGCTATAGTAGAACCTATTTCTTTGTCTTCGCCTAGGTGAGAGTCCCAAGTGATGGGATCAAATGTGTGTGCACCACAACATCCATACTCTTGAATACTCGTGCATGGGAAGCCTGTATGCTAGTGATGAACTACGAGAGCTCTTCATAATTCTAGATCTGACTCTGGATATGTGCTTTCATCTCAACTGCATTGACCCTCATCATCTTAGGCAAGTGAAGTGGGGATCCCTTGTACTTCATTGTCCATGTTTGCATGTCATCAACAGTAGCATGCAATTTCATCAAGATATGTGCTCTTCTAGCACATCATTGTTGCCATCCATTGAGATGGACGACTACCTTGTGCACGGTACCAAACTTGGAGTACAATGCTCGCATAACTGTGTCAAGGGACAATACTTCATCTAGTATTGCCTTCTTCAGTTCAGCTCAGGTGGACATTGTCACCAAGTCTCCTCCTTGCTTGGTCATTTGTAGTTCCTTTGCCATTCGCTCATTCTTAGCTATTAGGAAGCAAACACTTGAGATGGTGGCTTCGGCATACACTCTGGTTACATTGGCCAAGGGAGCTAGGTGTTTGCACACATCAATCATGATCACTCATTCCTCAACTTGCACAAGAGACGTATGATCCTCCAGAGTTGACACTCTATGAGACTGCACAACTCTATGTTGGGATTCATCAAACGAGATGTTGTGCATCTCTTCTTCTGGCTGATCACCAAGGATCTCAATGCCTCCTTGGTCATTTGAGAATAGCTCAGCATCTGGATGCATTAAAGTGGGTGAGTCGACCTCTTTGTGGTGGGGCATGAGGTCAGTGTCCTGTTCCAACTCCTGCTGCTCCATGTCTGCATCCAATTGTTGAAGTGATTTTTCTATCTTATGAGAGAAGTATGGCCCATGTGATGGTTCACCCTATTCGCCTGATGCCAACTGTTCCGATGAATCAACTACTTGTACGGGCGCTGCTTCATCTGTTTACACATGTTGCGCCCCCAGCTGTATTTGCTGCTGCTGTGCTTCTCTCTCATGTTTGCGCAACTCTTGTTCCTTCCAGAGTTTCTCCCTCAGCTCATGCAACTCCTTCTCTGCTTCTTCCATTCTCTTCTTATCCCTCAGCCTTCGCGCGATTCGCTTGTCACGCTGCTGCCTATTTTCCTTTATAAACATAATTGCTTTCTCTACAAGTGGATCTGCTCGAAACTTGTAGCTTTTCTCCTCCTCCATGCGATCGACAATCTTCCTCTTACCTTTGCTGTGCACTGGTATGCTTGCCTCTGCTGCCATTGCTGATACTGCTGGTGCTCTCCGTGATGCTGTTTCATGTTGCTTCACTAACCACTCCATAGCGAAGCCCACCGGTTCATTGGGTCTGGAGAAACTATAGCAATATCTCCATGGGTCCTCCTCGACCCATTGACATGCCCCATGGATCCAGTTGAACTGAACTCTCGTGTAGTGATATTTCACAATGCAATGTGGTTCATACGGATTGTAGCTTCGGAGGTCGAATGGGTACTTCTTCATTAATTCTGCTTGGACATCCACTTGCTTGATACTTCGGATCTCATATGACCCAATCCACAACAAAAGAGCGGGCGAAGCTGCCTTCTTCTTCCGATGCAGTCTAGCTGTCAATCTTGCCGAGATGTGATATGCTACTTCCTACATGACAAGTACATTCAAGGCAAACTTCAGAACAACATGTGAAGGCTTCTCCACACTGAACATTCAGATTAAAGTGCCGGATGGTGAGGCATACCAATCTATAATGCCTATCAATGCCTCCATTACTTCCTTTGACATGCAGGGTGGATCCTGTTTGAATATCATATTGTACATTGGGGTGATAAAATGATCGAACAACCGTGTGATTACTCTTTTGAGGATGTATTCAGACAACAACTTGAAAGACGTGTTCACAGTAGTCTCTGCCGGTGATCATGCCCACTCCAAGCCTGGGAACTCCTATCAGGCACAAACGGCATCTAAGATGTAGGCAGACATGTAAACCTCTGCATGCATACCTTCGGGTGACTGTCGAGCCTTTGTTACTTGTTCCTTTAGCTGATGAGCTAGTATGTTGGACCAGTTTCATGGTTTTCCTTCTCTAGCCAATTGGTCCAGTGCAACCACCCAACTCTATGGGGAGGTTTCCGTGCTTATTTGGCCATATAGTCGACATGAAAATATGACCAAGTATTGGTATGCCTTCCTCAGTATCTTTGTCTTGTAGATCTGGTTGGGTGTCAATCTGAATCGATCTGGCTCCTTTACCCATATCTTCAGAATGTCTCTGGAGTTAGCACTGTTGTTGGGTAAGATGAATGGAGTATTCATGATAGTCACGGGCTCTGACATCTTATACATCTCATCATAATCTTGTTCCCAGAAGGTTACAAGCTTTGTCCCACTGACACTGCTCAAGGTCATTGTCTCAGGATCAATGTGAGAGATGATCTAGTGTATCATGTCCATGCATGGGAACGTGGGATATCTACATGCAATTCGATACAATCCAAACTTGTGAATGTTCACGTACACCTGACCATCTTCGAGGTCTTCCAGGAAAGTTCTTGCAAATGTTTCATTGACCTCTTGCCACTTCAATTTGATGTCCTTGTCTAGATACAACTTTGTATCTTCATAGATTGGCAGACTAGAGGACACTCGCTCAACTACTGCTCCAACTGCATTTCCATCAGTGTCTTGTGATCCTGTTCTCTTGGAAGCTATTGAGACAGATGAACACCTGAAATATCTGGAGACAAGAAACATGCATGGCAAGAAATCTATTAGCGAAAAACAAAGCAAATTCAGGGAATGACATATCATATACCTGGGAAACTGATAGGAAATATTGCGCAATTTCTTCTGGAAGGCTGGGTGACTAGCTACCAGAACTGCACAAAAGGCAGTTTGGGTTGTCTGGGAGTTAAGACTCTGTTGGACTTACGCAATGCGCAATTTAGACTGGCTGCTGGGATTGTGCAATGCGCAATTCCAGCTGGGAGTGACTTTAGGCTTAGGGACTGCATTGCGCAATTTTCTAGGCCAACAGTCACTGTCCCTCAGAAATGTGAAAAACAATACTGGAGGACAGTGTTGGGCAGAAATGTGAATTTCTGGAGAGGAAGACAAAGCCTTCCTTCCCCAGATTGCGCAACGCTGTCTTAGTGAAGGTGGAGTCCGGGCCGAGGTTGGCCCGACTCGCCAATGGAAAACTGAAAGAAAATAAGACAATGAATGCATGGTGACACTAAGTGAAAGCAAAAGTGATTGATAGTGCATGCAAACATGAATGAAAGATTCAAAAAATAGATCAACATGCATGTGGGTGAAGTGATTCACCGATTCGGCGAACGCTCGTGCAAAGCAATTTCATGCATGCGAAAACAATGAGATAGCAACAAAAACTAAAATAGATCTAGGACAAGCTAGAATACATGTAAACAACAACAACAGTTCAAAGAAATCAAGAAAACATCACTCACATAAACGAATACACAAAAAGCAACAAAAATGCTAAAAAACACAAGTTGAGGCCACTTACCCGTGAATAGATGAGTCAGATGTGTCAAAGAGTCCTGTATGTGCTATGGGATGTCAGAGCTCCAAGATTGATGTGAAAGAATGAGCTCTGATGCGTCAAATAAATAAGTTTAGGCTCATGACGCGCATGCGACAAATCTAGGAAAAAGCGACACTTGGAGAAAAGTTTCTAAAAAAACTTTTCCTGTAACCTCCAACTGCTAAAAATAGCTCCCTAAATCATGGGATGCCTTTTGCTATTCTAGGAAAAAGAAAGCCATGCATGCAAGTCAAGTTTCCTTGTCCCCGGTGGAACTGGTCAACCAAACTTCTCATGCATGCAGTTGCTCAACTACTTGAGAAAAATGCGCATTTCTTGCTAGGAGTTGGGCTGGCTACCCAGGAGATTTTCACAATTTATGGGCAGAGTAGCTGACTGCTGCCCATATTTGCGTAAATTCTGGGCTAAGCAACCCTGCTGGGGAAAATTGCGCAATTTCCACTAGGAGTGTTGACTGGCAGAATTGTGAAATTCTGGAACCCAGCAGGCTATCGGACAAGATTGTGCAATTTATGGAGGGAAGGCTAGTTGCCCTCCAGAAATGCACAATTTCTTGGGGGAGCTGCTCAACCTGTAGCTGGACCAAGTCCAGGTGAACAACCTGTGAGGGGAATGCATCAAGCTGTGATCGATAGGCTTCCTTTGTGCAAGCAAAACACTGAAGCTTGTGTACTTGACGAAGCAAGACAAGGTGTTGTGAAAGGTTGGTAGGGAGGCTCCAAAATGAGGCTAAGGCAAAATTTTGGAGGGTGGTTGTAGCTGCTACAACAACTATGAACACTGGTATAATGATATTTTTATAAAAAAAATTCCCAATATGGGAAACAATGTTGAACAAGAGAGGTAATCCCAAAACTATGATATTGGCCTCATTATCCCTAGAAGAAAAAATGGAAATAATTAATCACGGGGCTACAAAAATGAAAGAGGAGGAGGCAAGGGAAATAGAGATAACCCATCTTAAGGAGGAAGTTGAACTAAATACTATCTAGGATGCATAGGAAAGGAAAAAACACAAGAAAGAAAGATAAAGGAAAGTGGAGGCTGAATTGAGAAAGAAGCAAGAGGAATATGAAGCTCAAAATCTTCTTGAACAGGATAGGTTAATGTAGGAGGCATAGTAGAAGAGGAAAGAACAAGAGTAAAAGGATTTACAACAACAAATAAAATTAATGGGTTTCATAGATGAGAAAATTAGAAGATAACAAGAGAGGGTAAAAAAGGAAGAGTAGGAAAAGAAAGAAGCAGATATTAAAGACATTACACTTAATCCCAAATCATCTATGGCTAATAATGTTGTTGATTTAACAAAACAAGATAGAAAAACTGTGGTTAAGACATTAGTAATTGATGAGGCCTTAACAGGGTGAAGGAACCATGAGAAGAGGACATTCACTAGGGAGAATATTCCACCCAAAATGGATAGACAACCACCTTGGAAGGAACCCAAGAATCAAAGAAGATCACCATAGGTGAAGATACTAACATTGAAGGATTTAAAGGATCCTTGAGGGCTTAGAAAGACATTGACACAAGTGCATAGACCTTAGGAAAATTGGACACAACAATGGAATAGGTGCACACTCTAGGAAGTTTGTAGAATGTCCTTTTCGAGGGAGAGTAGTCTATTCGACAACCGACGAATAATGTGGTGAACATCAAGAGACTTGCGTACTATAGGAAGAGGAGGTATGTGGTCAAGTGAACCTAAAGAAATCACAAAATATCTATTGATTATGGAGTCATTTGTACCTCAGAAGAAGTTATCCTGGACACTAAAACGGGTCAAATAATAGAATTAGATGCATATAGTCTTTCCCTTTCCCATGATTCATTTGAGAGGGCTAGGGAAGAAGAAAAATAGAGGGATTGGTTGTGAAAAGAAATCTCATTCTTGCAACACAAGGTGAAGTACTACAAAGAGGTGGGAGGAAGAACAACTTGGTAGCTAACCTCATGGGAGAACACTTGCAGCACAAGATACCTTTCTACATAAATTTATTGAATTTGAAGAAGAGGCCCTACAATTGTCACTAACTCATAAAAAGGTTCTATAATGGATGGAAAGAGAAGCCGAAACACTTAGACAAATGGAGTTCATGTAGGAGATACAAGGGGGGAAATGAGGCAAAGAACATGGGATTACTGTCTTGACCAAAGAGCATGTAAATCATATGATCCCCACTACTTGCTATTGGGTTGTATTAGTAGAAGGTTAGATGAGAGCATGGCGTGGAGTGATTAGCATGCAAAAGGTCCCGCGTCAAGTTAAACAACTCCATGACTGAGATTCACCTACCAATTTTTAGCACCCCCAATGATTTTTGGTCATTTCATGAAGCAACAACGAAGAGCAAGTAGATCATTTATGAGCACCAATGAGGTGTTGAAAAAATTAGTACAGTTAAGTGAGGTCATATATGGAACTTCACTAAGAATGACATCAGAATAACTGACCCACTATACCAATGGACACTAAAAGTTTACAAAACCATCACGCAAATCAAAGAAAGTAATGTGAAATTGAGTCTTCCAACAGATCAACACAAGTCCCTTATGGCTTGAAGTGCAAGGAGTTATTTTATAAATGGGTTTCATGGAATGAGGAGAACACTAATAGTAATAAATCAAGGTCATCATGGTGACAATTCAGTTATATTTTAGTTTGTTTATTTTTAAAAATATATTAATAATAAAAAGGGAACCCGAGGGATGGAAAAGGGGGTTTTGAATTAGAGACTTTTTGAATTGTAATAAAACTATTTCTCAATTAATTGAGAAGCCTTAAAGGAGACAGAAATCTACTGATATAATTGAAGTCTCATTTGTTGTTGGATGTTTATGACTATTTATAATGATTGATGATCCAAGTGAGGATTAGTGTTTAGGTTGTTGACTATTCATTCATAATTTGTATCCATTATTGTGATGTTAGAAATGTATTTTATTGAACATGACTAGCCTATCATGTCATTCCACCCAAAGAAAACACATTTAAAAATATATAATCTTCTTAAGCTGCCATCTATCCTCCATGACATTCCTTATAAATATCCCAAGTCTCTTCCTAAATTTAATGGAGAAGATAATATTTCATTAGAAAAACATATGGAGATCTTCTAAGACTTCACTTATTATATGGACATCGATCATGATGATGTTTTTATGATGTTGTTGACTTACAGTTTGGAAGGAGAGGTCAGTGCAAGGTTAAGAGACTTGGTAGATGACTCTATAAGTTCTTGGTTTTATTTTCCTGATATTTTTTTGAATAGATGGGATGAAAATAAATCTGATTATCAGTATGTCTCTAATTTTTAAGCTACAAAGAGAGGGAATGATGAAAATATTACAAATTCAATAGAATATTTCAATAGGATTATAATAACATGCATGTTGATATTTGTCCTTCTGAAGCCACTGCAAAAGTATAATATACAATAGCTCATCATCCTGACTTTGCCTTGTATTTTAGAGAAAGAAAAGCTTCAACTTTAGAACATATGTTTGTTGATCGTGAAGAAATAGAAAACAACTTATGGGCTTGTGGGATGTTACCAAATCATATAGTGAATGAAAGTTTGAACATAGAGAGACATGAAGATAAAGAAGAATTTGTTGATAAATATTTTGAGTATGATAGTAGTTTTGATGAAATACAAGAGAATTCTCATTAAGAAAATTTAGATGAAGAAGGTAACACTTACCATGAATATTTTTATGCTGCATAAGATATTATTGAGGTTTCTAGTGGTATTCATTGTGATTTAGCTATCAAAGGAGGTTTAAATGAAGGAAATGAATAAAAGTATGGATATGATATTAAATTTTGTAATAGTAAACATGTATATGATGATGATTAATATTTGATGGTGGGTTTTCATGTTGATTATTTTTGTCAAAGTAAATTTTATAAGAGTCATAATAAACAACTCAAGGATGAAAATGATCAAAGATCTTTTGATACTTTTATAAGCATAAACATTAAGCTAGATGAACATAGGTATGAAATAAAGGATTTTTGTTTGATGCATATCAAGATTACAACTCAGGGATTTATACTCATGTGCTTTGTATATCTAAATAAAAAATTGTCCATAAAGAATATGAAAAGAACATGCAAATATTTTTTGATGAGACAAGAAAATGAACGACAAATTTCTTCATCAACATGTTAAAAAATTTACAGTAATATACCACTCTTTGATTGTTATGAAGAGTATGAAATTGGTTTTCATGAACATGAAGAAGTTTGTATTTTAAAATTATCTTTGAAAGAATTTTTTAGTAGTGATGTCATATATGATAGGTGGGAAAAGAAATGTGAATACCAAAACTTTGGAGAAAGATTTGAGAAGCACGTGCTAGTCAAAATTCTTGAAGACAAGTTAGTGGAGACTCTAGAAAAGTAGCTAAGTGTTTTGAATAAAGAGGAAACTTTTCATCCTCTTGAGGATCTAGTAGTAGTTTGGATGGAGTCTATGTTTTCAAAAGTCTTAAATGTTGTAGGTTTAAGCAAACTACCAATTTTGTAACTATAAGTATAAGCTACCAATGGATTGCTCGTTATAGAAGTTATTTCCTGTCATTCTTTCTTAAAACAATTGCAAGCAAGAAGTTTATTTTGTCATGAAATGCTTACCTAGTATCATTCTAAGTTTAAATCTACCTAATCAAATTTTTGAGTTAGAGATCTTCTATATAAGTAGCCTCACCAATTGAAAATTTGGTTTTCAATTTTGTAGTATTTTTCTTTTAGAAGTTTGAACAATTTGTTTTTAGCGAGGAGAGAATGAATAAGGTTTTAGAAAAACTTGATTATAGGTCCAAATCCCATAGGTTTCAGATCAGGTTACAAGTTCAAATACTATAGTTTAGAGATGGATAGAGACAAGTATCAAAGCTAAGCAAAATAGGTTTTCAAGGAATGAAGGCACATGTTTTGCTTATTCTTAGTGCTCTATAGGGAGACACTATCCCATGTTGGAGCCATGTTGTAACATCAAATGACGAAGTCATTTTTTTTTGAATCTTTCACAACATTCACACAAAATATGCCAATTCATTGTCACCTCCAAACTTCCATCGTATGATTCTTTGAAAAAATTGTCAAAGTCATCTCCTATTTTCAAGCCAATTCCATCCCCTATTTTTATTTTTTTCCAAGCCAAAAGATCTAGTCAAAGTTATTTTTATAAATTAAAAATTTGGGCTAGTTATTTACCTATATTTTTTTTTTATCAAATATGACATGATTAACACCTAAGTCCCTTTAGTCCAAAAATGTGTATATCTATTAGCCCATATGTGGACCGAACCATATGCTCAATTGACCAACCAAGCGTCAACCAAATTCTTGCAATAGTCCACAATTTACAACCTTACATAGAACATGAACTAAACCAAAGTTCCCTCTCATAATTTCTCCCAAAAATTATAGTTATGAGTCTCTAATCAAAACCTCACACAAGGTTTTGGGTAGAAAGTTTCCACTATTAAAATTTATTAACAATGCTTAAGCCTTGTTCCTTCCACTTGTTGGGCCGTGAATACGACCACTTTGTAACACTTATTTCATCCATTTTTACTCTTCTTTATCATGTCATTTATTATAATTTATTATTTAAATCCATTTCATAATGATTTATGCTCTTATGAATGAATATTATTTCTTCTCCTTTATTTCTAATAAATTGATGATTATGCATGATTTTATCAATGATAGTTTTAATAAATTGGTTGTAACATTATTCACCATTTTTAGCCTCCAAGATAATTTCCAGATTGAAGATTTGATCATTAAAAGTGCCAACTCAGAAATTCGCTGGAATAAGAAGTGGCAGTTTTGCGGTTGAGATTCTAAGCAAATGAAGCAGAATATGGAAAATCAGGAACATGGGTTTTGTCCAGAACGGACCCAATTAACTTTAGTGAAGAACAGTTTGCCCAAATTCGACTTGTATTGAGAGAAACACAAGGTTCTTTGAGCACAATTTTCTCAGATTTGTTGTTGCGATCGTCCTCCAAATCTCAGCTGCAAAGCCAAATTCGCATTGCTCTTGTTGATCAATTGGTTAGAAGAAAACCAATTTTTTAATATAAATCATGTTGTACTTATCTTTATTGTAACTTTTCTCCGATCTCTCTATTTAAATGAAAACAGAGATCATAGAGGAGGATGGAAAAATGGTGGAGAATTGAGGATAAATTAGAGATTCAGAATCGAGGATGGCAGAGAGAATGGATAATGGCTGAGAGATGGAGAGATTTCTTGTTGTAATCCACTGTAACTCTGCTTTGATATTTTAATATAAATCTGGTTGCCATTCCATCGTTGATCCTGAAGTAACCCAGCAACATCCGCTGGCGGCTAAGGGCCCATCGTCTAGTGGAGTACGCTGCTATTGTTGTATATTATATTTTTGGTTTATGCGTGGTTTTGCTTATCAGCTTCATTTGGTAATCTGGTATGTTCTATTATTTTACATCACAACTCTGTCACGTAATCTCATTTTCTGAGACAGAAATATCATATCGATTTTTCAATGCATTGTTGTTTCTTTAAGTGCTGATATAAATGGTTTTTACAGGATACCGTTGCTCATCAATTATAGAATATTTGTGTTGTAACATTTGACCATTGGTATTACTGAATTCATCTTGGAAATTATATTTCCTTACGATTGTTGAACTTATAAATGTTGTTGTTCCATTCTAAAAAGACAATCGTATTATTTATAAGACTGATAATTGGATTACCAGATCAGATTACCATTAAGGTGTGTCGTGTGTTACGTTGTTGTGTATTTCTGTTTGGCTTTCAAGCGATGTTCTATATTTCATTTCTAATTAGTTGCCATTCTATTTCCTGTTGTTGTCCGGTTTATTCTTGGAGTAAAGGTTGTTATCTGATTCCTGTAGGATACGATTGCTACATTTATTTCCTTAGACTAAGGTTTTGCTATTCATTACAGATTGTTATTAATTTGGCTTTTCCATTGTTCATTTTCATTAATTAGAGTTTGCTGTTCAGATTCCTTTAATTACAGTTTGCTGCCCATTTACTTTACTGTTCATTTCCATTGGTTAATTGCAAGTGTTTGCGTTTAAAGAGTTTTCCTAATTTACTTTCAATAGCAGCTTTAGTTCAAATTCTATTTCCTTTTAATTGCTTTAATGCAGGGCTGTCAACTGTAGAGAACATTGGTTACTGCTTCTTTGTTCTCAGATTGATTGTCTTGTTCTAGTTTGATTTCAATTGCATCAATCTCTAGAGGAATGAGTTATTGCTACTGTATCCTCGATTGATGGTTGTGTGAGTGAATGATTTAATTATAGAGCATTTGAGTTTCTTGTTGTTTTAATTAGATTTTATTTCAAGCATTCATTTACTTTTGTATTTTGTGCACTGTACTACATCTTTAACAACATTACTCTTGAGTAAATAGCCGCCTCAGACTAAGTACACTCTTGGAATAAAAAGTCGTCCTTGGGTTGACAATTAATGTGAAGGTAATTAGGAGTTAAAAAGACACCTTTTTATCGCTCCACATTTTGGCGCCATTGCCGGGGAGAGTGTAGCTATTTCTAAAGAGTAGTGTGCATCTGATGAGTGCCTGTTAGGAAAGAATTGGGTATCAAAAACGAAAGGTAAGAACCTGCGTACAGGAGCATGTAAAAGCCCTGCTCTCCCGCCCGCTTTCCAACAGAATTGTTAATGAACTTAGGGTAAATGTTTGAATTTTTGTGTGAATGCTTAAAAAAAAATAGAAATTTTGAAAAACAAATCTCATGATTTTTTCAAGTGGTGATGTAAGCACCACCCATTTCACTAACCAATTGACAGGAGCATTTGAAGAAGGAGCCTTAAAGAAACACATGAAGAACATCTTCTATTATGGTAAGAAATGGATCACATTTTTACTTTTGAATTTCTTATCAAAGATCTAGGAGGAGTGACACAAATGCACATAATTCCCCCATCTTCTCTACCAAATTTTCATGGTTTGACAAATGAAGATCTAGATACATCCTTATTTGAGTTCGAAATACTTTGTAGAGGATATGATTATTACACTAATGGTCAAAGGTTGAAAGTGTTTCCTCTTACTCTAAAAGGAGCAGCTCTCCGACGGTTTATGAGCCTAGGTGGGAATTGCATCCAAACATGGGAGGACATGAAGAACATATTCTTGAAGAAGTACCAAGACTATTACAAGGCCAATGAAGATATTCTCAATATGATACAAGGGGAACATGAAAGCTTGGAGGACTATGTGGATCGATTTCAATACAACCTTCAAAAATCAAAACATAAGTATTTGGAGAAAGAGATCTTAAAAACACTCAAAGGAATCAAAGATGAATTTTTAAAACTCTTAAAGTTGATAGGAAAAGGCGATGTTTTTCAATTGTCATATGATGATGTTTGTGAATTGTGCATAAGGTATTCAAGAGGAATCTCCAAGGTTGGTAAGAATTCTAAAGATGCTTGTTATTTCTTTTCCAAATCTGCTACAAGAATAGGAGACATAAGAGCTGAAATCAGTGCTTTATTTGAAAATTTTAAAGTTGATTTTATTAGCTCTCTAAATGAAAAATTGGATGTTTTGCAGGTTTATAAAAATGAAGAATTTGATGAAGTGTTTTGCCCTCATGACCGAGAGGAGCATACCATAGATGGTTGTTCTTCCTTATCTAATTTGGAAATGGCATATCAAAGAGATGGGGAAGCTGCAACAAGGTCAATAGGTATGGTTCAAAACACTTCCTCTTCATTCTCTTACTTGCATAATCCATTATGGAATACTAATGTGTTAGGGCAGCCATGTCAATTTCAATATAACCACCACTAATCTTGTCTACAAGTTTGGCATGGTTCACCTTATGATGGCATGACTACTCTCCCTCATCTTGTAGCACAAACATATTCTCCATATTTTTCACCAGCTCTTCCACAACATCCTGCTTGCATACAAAATTCATCCACTCAACCCAATCAACCACATCATCACAATGCTCCATTCCTTACACATTTTCCTGCTCAACTAATTCCACACCCTCACCATAATAAACCAGTACAACATGCTTACAATATTGAACTGCAAAATTTACGCACCCTTCCCACCCATTCTATCTCACATGCACCATTAGAGAAAACTTACAATGAGATTCAGAATGTTTCAAATTCAAAAATTGTCGAAGTTATGGAAGAAAATGAGGTTTCTTTTAGTTTGCATCAACAAGCCATTTTAAAAGCTCAAGAACTTCATGATATGATGGCTACGAGAAATCAACAAAGTAAAGGATATATTGAAGATTGGTTTCACTCCATCACTTGTTTGCAGCATCACTCCATACTTCAAAAATTTTTGACACCATTTTTTCAAGGGAAGTTGGCTTCTCATACCCTAATATTCATTAACATGCATTTTTCAAATTTGGGTATGTGCATACTAGAGGCCTTATTTCTAAAATGGTTCCACTGGAAATACTCTTATACATAAACATATTTGATTTTCAAAGAAGAGTAGGATAGCAGAAAAAATAAAATAAATAAAGAAATAAAACAAACACATTTTTATTTTTATTTTTGTAAAACTAGTTGTTTCTTTTGTTGCAACACGCTATCGAAATCAACATCGATGATAAATGTTTCAATTCATTTGTGTATGTAGATGGTTTATAATATAAATAACAATTTTACAAATACTTATATTCATTTTTATCATCAATATGAAAAAATGCTTGAATATCATTTTTTGGCTTGCGGGCTTGATGAAATTTCTGGAAAAACAGTCGGGACAGTCATGTTTTGAAGGACAAAAAGTGAATATTTTTAAAACCTGTTTCTACCTTAAGTAGCCCTTGATGTCTACTTTCTAACCCAATTTGAATCTCTCAATTTGGATTTGAAACGAAAAAGTTAGAAACAAAACATTGATAGGGTGTCTAGTGGGTAGCTCAGGAACAGAGTTGGGACAGTCAGTTTTTGGAGGCCTAAATGTTTGAATTTTTAAAGCCTGTTTCTATGGTACATTCCCCTATGAATCTAGTTTACAAGGCAATTGGAATCACTCATTTTCGATATCGTATGGGGAAGTTATGATCAAAATACTGATTGTCTATCGTAAATCAACACCCTTAAAACTATGTCTTTCCGGTTGTTCCTTACAGTATTTTACCTATCAATTATTCTTGTCTTCAAAACCTGTTTCTATTGAAAATAAATAAATGAATCTACTTTCATTTCCAATTTGAATCATTCGAATCTGACATCAAACGAAAAATTTATGCTTGAAATATCAATTGTTGGTCTAAGCTGGGTAATCGAAAATGACTTTGTTATGCAGGTTGTTCTAACTAAAATTGACATATCATATCATTGAATATTTAAAACCTGTTTCTACTTGAGATAAACCTTTGAATTAGCTCTCATTTGGCTTTGGAATCACTCAATTTGGACGAAAAACAAAGAACTTGTGATTAAAACACTGCTGGTTAGTATGGTCGACCACTGCTCTCCCGCAGGTGACAAATAACTTTTACTTTGTTATTTTCTCAGTGGATTTGTTATACAGAGTAACTACTTGTTGTTTTTTGCATAATTCTTGGATTAGGAGAGCCTGATCACCTCTCTTTCTCCATGATTTAATTTTTTATTGCAGGTAGATACTCGTTTTTTACAGGTCTTGGGAAAATAAAGAAGGTCAATTTATGGACGAGTGATTTTTGAAAGAAATTTTAATGAAACAAGGGAATTTCATCCAATTCATTACTCAATGGATTCATAATAGAAGAAATGAAGAATTAATTTCCATTTAAAGATTCATTTCTTGTCACTGCTGCCAAAACATTTTTCAAAGAGATCATTTTTTTACATAACATCATAGCTGTTGTAACTTAATTTATTTATTTACATACTGTTTTTTGTTGTTTCTTTTCTAATTTCTTTTATATTTTGTGTTTCAGGTGTTGTTTCATTCAAACTGTAACCCACCCTCAGCATCAATACAATGAACAACTAATTCATTCTTTGTGTGCTTGCATTTTATGCTTTTGCATTTTGCTGTTCCTTTTTTGAAGGGACAACATTTGTGTGCACTTTTGTTGTTTCTGTTGTTCCTTTTCCAAAGGGACAACATTTTCATTTTGTTGTTCCTTTTTCAAAATAACAGCACCTTTTGTGTCAACTATTCCTTTCCCACGGTTTATTTTGCTGTTCCTTTTTCACGTTTTGCTGTTCATTTTCGAATGGAACAACACTTTTTCACTTTCACGATTTGCTGTTCCTTTCCGAATGGAACAACACTTCTGCACTTTCACGGTTTTCTATTCCTTTCCGAATGGAACAACACTTCTGCACTTTCACGTTTTGCTGTTCCTTTCCAAATGGAACAACACTTTTGTACTTTCACGTTTTGTTGTTCCTTTCCGAATGGAACAGCACGTCTGCACTTTCATGTTTTGCTGTTCCTTTCCGAATGGAACAACACGTCTGCATTTTCACGTTTTGTTGTTCCTTTCCGAATGGAACAACACTTTTGCACTTTCACGATTTGCTGTTCCTTTCCGAATGGAACAACACTTCTGCAATTTCACATTTTTTGCTGTTCCTTTCCGAAGGAACAACACTTTCACATTTTTGCTGTTCCTTTGAAAAGGAACAACATTTTCGATTTTTTTTGTTCCTCTTAAGGAACAACACTTTTTCACATGCATTTTTTTGCTGTTCCCTACAGGGAACAACACTTTTTCGTGTGTATTTTTTGCTTTTTGGTGTGCATTTCCTTTGCTGTTCCCTACACGGAACACCACTTTTTAAGTGTTTTTGCTCTTCCTTCAAAGAAACAACACTTTGGGAATATTTTCGAGAGCAACCCTTCTTTCCTCTTGTGGAATTATTTTTAGTTCATCTCAACCACATTTTACTGATTCCCTTTCATGGCATGAAGTACACTATTTTTATGAGGACGAGAATTATGGATTCTATTGAAGCGAGTTAATATCATTCACGTTATGATTTTTAACAGGACAGCTCATTGATGATAGATTCTTTTCAAAAGGGACACAATTATTTATATATTACTTTACTGCATTGTTTTCTGCTGTACATGATACTGATTGATCATTTTAATACCATGCTGGTTCCATCCTCCCTGGTTATAATCTTCTCTGTTTGTAATAAATGAGATTATGGGTATATTTTTTTCTATTGACATGTTCAACTTCTTCCACCATCCCTGCTCTTAAGGAGTACTGAGCCCCCCTCTTTTTATCATAAAAATGTGTAATAACAACAAAATTTTGTTCGCAGCTGGAGGATAGGGGGTCTCATTACGAGCCAGCCTACCATGTTCATAAGGCTGTAACAGAGTGACATTCCCATTATGGCCACCACACGAGGGTTATGATCCATTGGATAGCCAAATTATCCTTGGAATGGGAGGTCTCATCACAAGCCGGCCTGATCACTTTTGCTACATCCCAGTGAATGGCAGTGTGGTTATCTGGTTACCACACCAACACACTGATCTCTTCTGTAGAACAACACTGTAACTCTTCATTTATAAATTGAGGATCCTGGCTCATATGGGTTAAAAAGCAACCCTGCCGAGGCTATGGACGCCTGCTGGCAGCAGAGGCTCTACTTATGGTATTGAATTTATATCTTATCGTCAGTTATTACTATAATACCCTTTTCTTATTTTTTCTTTTTATCAGAGAAGTTATTTCCTTAATTTTCCCTATTTTGAACCTTTACGCATGAGAAATTATTTTCTGATCAATCACATCATTTTTCAACTAGAATACCGTCAGCAAAGCATCTTTTTTGCATATTGCTGTCCTTTTTATTTTTCATAACTTATCATCAATCCAAAGTGTCCTATATCTTATTCATAACTATGTTTATACACTCTGCTTTCATTATAACCATAACTCTCGCTGTCCTATCATTGATATGTGTACTCTGCTTCATTCACTGTCGTATTGTTCATTCCCTTGCCTTGCCGTCAGCATAACCCCTCTCATACGCTTTATGATCATAGAATTCCTTTTCCAATTGGAGGGGGGAATGTATGCATTATGGGATAGCATGCGATATGATTATTGCACTCTGCCATAACTTGTTGATTTGAAAAAAATATCAGTATTGCATATATACAAAATTTTTTCTGATTGAAATTTTTGCATGCAATTTATCTGTTGTTATTCAAACCTAACACTATGGATTCAATAACATTGTATGCACAAGTGTGATTGTTTACAGGAGAACAATAAGTATGCGGGGGAAATTCTATTCACAACATGACCACACTATTGCAACTAACAGAAGAGGCTCGAGCACCTCGCGAACACGAACAGTTCTTCAGACATGATGTGCTTACTTGGATTCCACCTTTTGCATCACTTTCAGCACCAACTTTGCCTACATCAGCTTCAACAACTACCAGTACATATATGTCATTCCACATTTTTCTTTTTGGAGGTAAAACTTGAGGTAAAATAACATAATTTTCTAATTATTACGAATTTAGGAGAATTTAATGAAAATCCATTGAGCATTATTTATCATCCTTCATTCCACATCTTCACCACTTCCCATTTTTCAGCAGCATATCATCTTGGGGGAGTGCATGAGGGCATGCTAATTTTTCAGAGAGGGGGAGGAATTGTTACACATGATGAATGTTTTCTATTTTCTTTCTCATTTAAGGCATACAATTTCAGTGTAGAAATTGATTTCCATAATATTTTTAAAACTATGAACTCAATTCTTGTGATTTCTGCATAACACAGATGTATCATTAAAATACACAAACCCAGATAATTTCAAGTTAAATTGGTTCATAAAATTTCGGAAATCATGCACTCTCACCTACAGCCATTTTGTTTATATCTCATGATCCGTGCATCAAAACGATCTAATTTTTGGATCATAGAGGCATTCATATATTACAAATTTACTTGCAACATTTCAACAAAAGCTGGTTTGTAGTTTTTGGGAAAATGGTTAATGAAGGTTGCTGTTACTTATATCATATTTTGCTGCAACTTCATTGTTATGCCTTTATCAAGATTGCTAAGATTGAATATTCATTAATTAAGGAAGAATTCATTTGTTCTATGAGTTGAGATGAACAATTTTTTTATTGCTTGATTAAAACATGGGTTTTGTCTTTAGGTTGCATGAGGACATGCAATATATTCATTTTTTTTTTGCATGAGGACATGCAATATATTCGGTGTGGGTGTATGTTGGGCCGTGAATACGACCACTTTGTAACACTTATTTCATCCATTTTTACTCTTCTTTATCATGTCATTTATTATAATTTATTATTTAAATCCATTTCATAATGATTTATGCTCTTATGAATGAATATTATTTCTTCTCGTTTATTTCTAATAAATTGTGATTATGCATGATTTTATCAATGATAGTTTTAATAAATTGGTTGTAACATTATTCACCATTTTTAGCCTCCAAGATAATTTCCAGATTGAAGATTTGATCATTAAAAGTGCCAACTCAGAAATTCGCTGGAATAAGAAGTGGCAGTTTTGCGGTTGAGATTCTGAGCAAATGAAGCAGAATCTGGAAAATCAAGAACATGGGTTTTGTCCAGAACGGACCCAATTAATTTTTCTAAAGAATGGTTTGCCCAAATTTGACTTGTATTGAGAGAAACGCAGGGTTCTTTGAGCACGATTTTCTCAGATTTGTTGTTGCGACCGTCCTCCAAATCTCAGCTGCAAAGCCAAATTCACCTTTCTCTTGTTGATCAATTGGTTAGAAGCAAACCAATTTTTTAATATAAATCATGTTGTACTTATTTTTATTGTAACTTCTCTCTGATCTCTCTATTTAAATGAAAACAAAGATCAGAGAGGGGGATGGAAAAATGGTGGAGAATTGAGGATGAATTAGAGATTCAGAATCGAGGATGGCAGAGAGAATGGATAATGGCTGAGAGATGGAGAGATTTCTTGTTGTAATCCACTGTAACTATGCTTTGATATTTTAATATAAATCTGGTTGTCATTCCATCGTTGATCCTGAAGTAACCCAGTAGCATCCGCTGGCGGCTAAGGGCCCAGCCTCTGGTGGAGTACGCTGCTGCTGCTGTATATTATATTTTTGGTTTATGCGTGGTTTTTCTTATCAACTTTATTTGGTAATCTGGTATGTTCTATTATTTTACATCATAGCTCTGTCACGTAATCTCATTTTCTGAGATAGAAATATCATATCGATTTTTCAATGCATTGCTGTTTCTTTAAGTGCTGATATAAATGGTTTTTACAAGATACCGTTGCTGATCAATTATAGAATATTTGTGTTGTAACATTTGACCATTGGTATTACTAAATTCATCTTGGAAATTATATTTCCTTACGATTGTTGAACTTATAAATGTTGTTGTTCCATTCTAAAAAGACAATCGTATTATTTATAAGACTGATAATTGGATTACCAGATCAGATTACCATTAAGGTGTGCCGTGTGTTACGTTGCTGTGTATTTCTGTTTGGATTTCAAGCACTGTTCTATATTTCATTTCTAATTAGTTTCCATTCTATTTCCGGTTGCTGTCCGGTTTATTCTTGGAGTAAAGGTTGTTATCTGATTCCTGTAGGATACGATTGCTACATTTATTTCCTTAGACTAAGGTTTTGCTATTCATTACAGATTGTTATTAATTTGTCTTTGCCGTTGTTCATTTTCATTAATTAGAGTTTGCTGTTCAGATTCCTTTAATTATAGTTTGCTGCCCATTTACTTTACTGTTCATTTCCATTGGTTAATTGCAAGCGTTGCGTTTAAAGAGTTTTCCTAATTTACTTTCAATAGTAGCTTTAGTTCAAATTCTATTTCCTTTTAATTGCTTTAATGCAGGGTTGTCAACTGTAGAGAAAATTGGTTACTGCTTCCTCGGTCTCAGATTGATTGTCTTGTTCTAGTTTGATTTCAATTGCATCAATCTCTAGAGGAATGAGTTATTGCTACTGTATCCTCGATTGTTGGTTGTGTGAGTGAATGATTTAATTACAGAGCATTTGAGTTTCTTGTTCTTTTAATTAGATTTTATTTCAAGCATTCATTTACTTTTGTATTTTGAGCACTGTACTACATCTTTCACAACATTACTCTTGAGTAAATAGCCGCTTCAGACTGAGTACACTCTTGGAATAAAAAGTCGTCACCGGGTTGACAATTAATGTGAAGGTAAATAGGAGTTAAAAAGACACATTTTTATCGCTCCACACCACTCAAGTTAAAAAATATGTTATTAGAAAAATTGCATAAAAAAGTATAACCTACATTGATCAATGTTAGCTAAATTAATAGTGGCTAATATGCAAATATAAGCTTATAGATTTCCTTTGGGAAGAATTAAAAAATTGAGATGTGAAGTGGATAAAATAATTGCTTTCTCAAGAACATGGATTTGCATAAATTCTGGTGGGTAATAACCACTAGTCAGTCTAAACATTCAGAGTTTTACTCCTACATAATTTTTGAGGAAAACATAAATAAGGCATAGTCTAAGTTATATACGAAATAACCTTTTTCACCAGAATCTGGCAAAACAATTTCAAGCAATATTGTGACTTTTTGTCTTTTAAAATGCATAAATGGATTCATCACCCTGAAAATCCACAGGGCACTCGAATTTGATGGATTAAAAAACTTTTACTCAAGTCTCTAAAAATATCTATCAGATTTTAGTTAAGATTAACGAGAAAAAATGCTTTGAAAAAGGCCATTTCGTCTATAAGTTAGACTACACCAATATTAATGGTGAGAAATAAGGTAAATATATTTATTTACATCTTATTCCTATCCTATTTTTATGCAAATACTTAAATTATGGTGAGAAGTAATTGATGGTAAATAATTTATTTACTTCTTTGAAAGCTTACAAATAAAAAATAACTACACAAATATCTCCAAATAATGCATGAATAGTGCAAATATCCCTAAATTATGGCATAATGTAAGGCAATTATCCACATGACATTATATTGTGTAAATGATGCAATAAGACCTTCAGGTTTTAATCAAGTGAAATGTTTGAAAAATATTTGTGCTAATAATATTGAGAAACAAATATTTATTTTTCAAAGTTAAAAATTATAAGTTGCATTGGTCAATGCTAAACTAATAGTGGTCAATAAGCAAATAACAAATTAACCCACATGAAAATGAAAAAAAGCTACATCTTTGTGGGGAGAGTTTGCCTATCACTCCATTGATATTCATCATATGTTACAATAATAATATATATATCTATTTCGATCAAAACCTTAGAAAAAGTAAAAAAATTCTGGCCTCTCTGCAAAGCTTCGTGTCATATTGAAGAAGAAAAGTAGCAAGGTCTCTCTTTTTTAGTCAAAGGTGTAGATTTCATTGGTCTCACTAAAAATTTGGATAAAGTTAATGGTTGAAGGTGTGGCTAAGACATGGATTTCCTTGGTGTTTTGAGCAAGGAAAGGAGTTTCCCTTCTTGGATTATGACTATTAAGGGAGTTGCTGAGAGATCAATTGTAGAGTGCACTCCTCGACCATTCCATTACTAGAAAATTTTATAGTTTGATTAATTTATTCCCCAACTAGTTCTATTTTGGATACCCAATAGCAGTCAAGGAGGGATTTGACCAGAAAACATCATTAGATGGTGATCATGATGGCTCTTTTGGGTTTGTTACGAGTTTAAGACCCAATGCATCCACAATTCCAAGTAAGAAATCTAGTGCATGGTTGACAATTTTATATGGTGGAGCGCTGAACTTTTTTATGACTATATTCTTGTAGATAAGTCTTCAAGCCATAATGTTAATTGCTTATAGTGGAAATTATTCTCATTATCCAATTATTCCAACTTTCCAAAAGGGTTGTGAATCACAGATTAGAGTTGGATGAATGCTTGTAGAAGTGAATTACATTTTAAATGATAATCATGCTTCAGAGGTCCAATAGATCAATGAATACAATTGGTTTCATCCCTCCCCCCGAACTTACTAAAAAATTAATAGGGGTGGGGTATGAAATATGAAACTACTAGTTTTAAGAGCATGTGATGTGGCAACAAATGATTAGGTCCATGCTCCCTCTCCTTATAAAACAACAAGAGACCCCCCCTCTCTCTGCGAAATTGTTGTTAGAGTGACAAGTGACATAAATGGTTTTTTATAGTTAAAGACACATGGACAACATCATTTATTTTTTCGAGTGAAGATATGTGAGTTAGATTATGATATTCTAGCTTTCAAGAGCAATAATGGAGGTATATTATGATGCAAACATATCATATGGTTAGCTTAATTGGTGGCCATGGTTGTTCTTCTGCTACTTGATTTTTCTTTTGTCAACTTGGTAGATCCTTCCATTTTCATTAATGTATAAGAAAGTTACAACCACATAAAACTAGTTAGGTGGCCTTGACTTGCCCAACAGGAAACCAAGTCTGTTGGCTACCTAACCGCATGATAAGCCATCCAGTAGAAAAAAGTGATAAGTCTTTCTACCCAAGCTATATAAGTTTGTATATAATGTCCTTGACCATACTTTATTTTCCTATAAAAATATATGACTTCAAACTGAAAAGTAAGGTCAAAATTATAGTGTATGTGTTCTTGAGAACAAGACAAAGTCCTAAACAAATCATGGGAAGAAAAACTCTAGAGTTTGAAACCTGCAAACCCTGACAAGCACAGTAGGAGAAACAGAACAAAAAACTGACAGCAAAAAGGAGATGCCAGAAGCAGACGGGGGGAGAGAGATCCCCTCCTACTAGAATGCAGCGGTTGGAGAGTCAAGCCAGAAAACCAATAATCAACTGAGTTCCCAAGAAGTGGCAAGTTTTACCAATGGCCCAGTCCTCAGAGTGAGATGGCAGGCAAGAAGCAGAGGGCAATGCTTGCCATGTGCAATAGAGAAACCCAGATTTGTAATCCTAATGAACAAACTGGAAAAATACCACAGCTATATGAAGGACCACACGATGATCTACAAGTTCATAGGAGTTTGGCCAATGGAGAAGGACTTGATCAAGTGGATCCAACAGAAATGGTAACCCAAAGGCCATATCAAACTCAAGCTGGGAGCTAAAGGCTTCTTCACTGTAATATTCTCAAACTTGCAAAATAAGGAAAGAGGATTTGAAAACGGCCCATATTTTCATTATAATGCAATAATGTTCATGAGATATTGGGAAGAATGTTACAACCCGGATAAAGAAAAATTCCTGGTAGCCTCAGTCTGGGTATGACTCTTTGGGCTCCTAATGGATTTATGGGATCTAGAAATATTGGAAGGAATCAGGAACACAGTAGGAAAATTTGTCAAAGTAGTCGAAACCATAAGAAGGGGCTGATATACTTTGTATGCTATAATATGTGTATATATAAATATAGTTGAGCCCATTCTTGAATCAATCAAGCTAGAATATCATGAAGACATCTGGAAACAAACCTTGGACAATGAGCATATCCCATTACGATGGTGAAGGTGCCATGAATATGGCCACTTATTTAAAGATTGCTCGTTGAATCAGGGAGGACCAGATCTAAAAGAAAAACAAATGAAACCCCCACTAGAGTGGAATGAAGGGTTCCAAGAAGTGAAGCACAAGACAAGGAATCCAAAAGGACCTCATATCCTAGAAACAGTCAACCAAACACAACTGAGCAGTAAAAACATATATGAGGTATTGCAAGAGGAAGAAGAAATAGAAAATGAAGCACAACTCATGGGTTACCGGGAAAAAGAAAAAGAAAGCAACCCAAGTGAAGCAAAAACAACACCAAAGAGGAAAGCTCAAATAGACCTCACAGACAAAGAATAATAGGTAGGAATGTATCTCACAACAATGGAAATAGACCTAGGTAAGGGGGAGGAGTTAAGCATGGAAGAGGAAGTCCTAAAGAAACTGTTAAAAGAATGGAGACACTTGGATGAAAGATTTATCCCAGAGGATCAAATGAAACTGTACAAGGAAACCTTCCAACAATACAAGGCGAACCGAGAACAAAGACAAGTAGAGATTCCACATGGGAGGACAAGAATTTTATACAGAAGCATCAAGAACTACTCAAGCGTTGAGGACAACGCTTTTTGAAGGAGAGGGGCAAGTTAGGCCCCTATACTACTAGTGTAACCCCTTATTGTTATTAGTACAACCCACTTATTATATTTATGTACCCATGTAGTGCCCATATTGTTACTACTGTGCCCCATAGAAGCCCACTATTGTTATTATTGTGCCCTTACATTATTATTGTTATGTCAGCTCTGATTATGTTATGACCCCTTAGACTCCTATATATAGAAAGGAGGTCTTTTCATTTGTATCATCCAAGAATTGTTCATTTGTGTAATGTAAAGGAGGTTTCCCCCTCGAAGAGGCTAAATTATAAGGCGCTGGTCTCTATTTTCTATCTTTTTATGAGCTGGTTTCATAACATAAACCTCCTCAAACCCATCCTTCCTGGCTTAATATCTCAAGAGTAGACTGGTTTCGTAAAAGGAAGCCAAATTGTGGATGGGATAGTCACAACTCAAGAGACAATTCACTCCCTGAAGACCCTAAAAGCTAAATGCATGATGATAAAACTAGATCTATATAAAGCTTACGACTGACTAAAATGGTCTTACCTCCAAGGAATCCTTAAAGCCTTCGGCTTCGATCCCAGATGGATAAACTGGATCTATTCTATGATATCAACCTCTGTGTTCGCAATCCTTCTAAATGGAGCTTCGACCGAGGCATTTAATGCAACAAGGGGGATAAGATAAGGAGACCCGCTATCCCCTTTCCTATTCATATTGGCTGCTGAAGGATTAGGAAGACATGTAAAATCAAAGGTGCAAGGAGGTCAATTTACAGGCTTGCAAATGTGGGGTAATGACCTTCCATTAACACATCAACAGTTTGTCGATGACATAATGATGTTTGGGCAAGAAACCCTCAAGGAATCCAGAACCCTGATAGATATCTTGCACGACTTCACGAGTGTTTCAGGAACGAAGATCAACAAAGAGAAGCCAGATCTCTTCTTCTTCTATACAACAACTCAATGTTAAGCTTTCCTAGAGAATATAATGGGCTTGTGAATAGGAATCCTCCCCTCAAAATATCTGGGGATTTCGCTAAGTCTTCATCCGACCAGAGTGGTAAACTGGAAAGCACTTCTGGCAAAAATCCAAGGGAGGCTGCAGAACTGGACTTTCAGGACTCTGAATATGGTGAGTAGAGTTATATTATTAAAGGTAGTGCTTCAGTCAATCCTGATATACCAATTATCAAGCCAAGTTGTCCCCAAAACTTTATGCCATGGAATGATTGACATCTTCATGAAATTCATGTGGAAAGGGCCACACACATTCAAAAAATTGGCACTGCTATCTTGGAATTGGCTAAGTAAACCAATCAAAGTAGGAGGGCTGGGACTTCAAGACCTGTATATTCTAAACTTGGTCATGGGGGCTAAGCTATGGTGGAGATGGATTCAAGGAGGAACAAACCTATGGAAAGAAATATGGAGGAGAAAATATGGAATGCCAAGATTGACAGAAGGAAGATTAAGAGTTCAGGAAAACATAAAGGGGTTGGCCATATGGAATCTGGCATCTGAAAACAGAGAACTGATAAGAAATCGTAGTTTCTGGGAAATTAGGCGAGGAGACACAGCTAGATTCTGGCAAGAGGCGTGGCATCAGAGAGATAAATTATACAGTAGGATAGACCTAGCATATATATGCCTATATACAAACAACCCAACAAATCAGTCGGTGAAAAATTATTGGGGAATGGACATAGGGGAACAATGGAGAAAATGGAAGAGGAAATAAGATTGGCTGGGTGCACCAGAATTGATTCAATGGGAAACCTACGAGAAAGATATGGAGTCCCAAAGAATAGTGATATCGTAAGGACCGAAAATAATAAGGTGGGGATATAGAATAAAATGGATGTTCACCATCCAAGAAGGATACCACCTGCAAGCAACACATCATCAACAACAAGGGCTACCCATATGGGAACGAATCTAGAAGGACAAACTGTGGCCCAAAATAGCCTTCTTCCTATGGGTTGTCCTGCACAACAGAGCACTAACATGGGATCAGTTATAGGTAAGGGGGATGTAAGGACCATCGGTCTGCTGCATATGTGAAAGACAAACGGAATCGATGGAACACTTATTAAATGCTTGCAGTTACAGTGAGGTTCTATGGCAATATCACGTGCAACTTTTCGGCCATAGAGACAGGGATCAATCAAGTACGAAAATAAAAATGGAAAAATGGAGAAGGAAGCCTTACCAGAATCCCATCTTAAATAGATCCTAGCAGATATCCCTTGGATTCCTGCTTTGGGTGGTGTGGAAGGAAACAAACCAATGAATCTTTAAAGGGGAAAAGAGAACAACCGTCAAATTATGGGGAGTGATAGCTCAGAACATTCGAGAAATGATTCTGGCAGATAACTGGTACCTAGATGATTGGGAAGCCAATTCATAGGAAGGTCGTATTTTGGAAAGGTTAATCCTGAATCCAAGTATGTTGATGGCCAATTCATGGAAACATAACCCTACTCCCTGTGACTCCCCAACCCTCTTCATGTTCCCCCAGGAAGAGTTCATAAAACTCAACTTCAACGGAGTATCTAAAGGGAATCTGGGGGCTGTAGGCTCAGGAGGGGTGTTCCGAGACCATTAAGGTAACACCATTCGCTTGTACACCACAGATTGTGGAACAATGAGCAACAATGAAGCAGAGATCTATGTGATAAAGCGAGGGCTAGAAATAGCTTGGTGAGAAAGGTTTCAGAGACTAGAGGTGGAAGGAGACTCGAGACTGGTAATAGAGATAGTAAAAAAACTCTAGCAAGGAACCAGATGGGCGAAGATAAGTCAAAGTTGGAGGACGAAAAGTCTGGTTCAGGAAATAGGAAATCTAATACAAAGGATAGACTACATTATCCCGACACATGTCCGTAGAGCGGGAAATGTTGTAGCAGTCTATTTAGCCAACTGGGGATGTGGAAAAACCAGAAGCAACCTTGATATAAGGGGTGACGAGTTAAGCCAAATAGAAGGAATGAGAAGTCTTGTGGAAATCCTGAGAATAGATAACGAAAAAGGAGATAACCCCCGATCGAGGTGTGGCAGGAAATGGTGGGTAGAGGGAAGAGAGGTTGGACAGATGGCATGATAGGTAGAGGAAAGCGAGGCTAGACAGAAGGCATGGGAGCTGGCAAGTGGATGAGGAGAAATAGGCAATATAGGATGGTAGGGGAAATGGTGGGTAGAGGGAAGAGAGGCTGGTCAGATGCCACGATGGGCATAGGGAAGCGAGGCTGGAAAAATGGCACAGGAGCTAGCAAGTGGATGCAGAGAACCGAGCAATATAGGACAACAGGAGCAGCCAGAAGTGAGAAAGACATTAATTGGAAGGTAAGTGGGTGCTCATTCCGAGACCCACACGTGAAGGGAAGGGAGGCGGCCAACGAAGCAAAGTAAGTGGCAGGTTTCTTGGGAGTGAGGTCGGGTGGGTGGGGGAGAAAATTAAAGGAAAAGTTGGCAAGGTTGAGGGGCATTTGCATGTAGGAAGCGAAGGTTGAATGTGTAGTCAGAGTCGGCAAGTGCCGAGAGTTGGGGGAGCTTGACCAACATTCATCCTTTGCCTGTAAAACGTGGTATGTGCCTGCATCCCTCCTCTGCATTGGTAAGGAAATTAAGAATTGGAATTTGAGGCGAATTTCAACTGTAAGAGGAACAATAACGAGTCCTGCTGAAGATCACTGGTTAATTATTATGGTTTCCCCAGTTGAATATAGAAACGAATCTTTCTGGATCCCTTAGGTTATTAGCCTATCAACCAGGGGTGGGATAGACCTGCTAGCTATCCGGGGAGGGGGGGAAGGGAAATCTGAACCTCGTCTAATGGTAGCAAGGCCCCGGGTAAGAAGGAGACTACCAGGCCATTTTGACTCCAACAGTAGCATCATTACGAGCATTTTTCTCTGTATTTGTCAGCAGAGCTTCCTATGGAAATTAAGGAAGGGTATCTAGATTGGGGGGAGGGACATAAAGAGAACCATGCCTGGAGTGAAAAAAGACCCTGGTGCAACCTCTGGCCCATTGGTCTGGATTCACCCCCTTAGTATAGGGTCAAAGCAAGACCTGGAATGGGTTGGAAAAAGCTGGAGCAATAGCTGGCCCCGCAACTGGGGAGGGGAGAAAGCCCAAACCCATATTTGGCTAAGTTTATTTGGGGGGATTTCTGGCAAAGGGTAGGAATATCGCAACTTGGTGATAGTTTTTTTGATCGGTGGGAAAGGAAAAAGCATTTTCTTGCTCTCTGTGGTGGAGAAAACCAAGAGAGAAAGAATTTTGTGAGTCCCATTGGCAGGGTTGGTAGCATAGGATGCTGGAGGCTCAGGGTGGTCTTGAGGGATTCGAGCAGGGGGGAAATTCAATTGCTCAAGGGAAACAACCCGGAAGATGGAGGTTCCTCTATCTTACAAACCTTTGAGGGAAGAGAGGGGCACCTAGGAGTCGTTTGGGGAAAGAGCAACAAAGAGGGCATGGAGTGGATGAAAGAGACTGCACCGAAGTAGTCTCAACCTGAAATTATGGGGAAGAATGTTGGGAATTTGGGAAGGAACAAGGCCAATTCTTAGGCCATGAATCAAAGCATGAACATAAGGAATTTTGACAAAACAAAGACCAAAACCCAGATCATAAATTACTATGTGTACACTATGGATAATTTAATTCTGGTTTATACTGTATTAAATTTGGTTTATATTATGGGTAGCATAAACGCCAGCATTTAGAAGGCTCTGATGGCACAACTTTTGCACCACGCTAGTGCTTACCAGGTCCCGGTCTAGGCGTGTCATTCGGGCAGGAAAGAAAGGAGCAGTGAGAAGACACATATGGCGAAGGAAGGAAACCAACAGGGAAGGAAAGGGAACAGAAGAACAAGAAAGGCCTGGAGCCATCCGCAAGCAAACCTCCAAGGAAAAGAGGAAAGGATAGTATGTAGAATCTCATCAATGCCTACTACATAGGAACCCCAGCTGAAGTGAAAGCAATTATTTCTGAATGGGAAAGAGAGCTAAATGCTAATATTGAGAATGAAGAGATTCAGGTAGAAGAATGGGAGACAATAATTAAGGATACAGGTAATACCCGAGGCCACCAAACATCGTTTCAACAAACCATCCAACAGTATTGGGTTATGAAAAACATCTTGGCGAAGGCAATGACCACCTACAAGGAAAGAGAAGAACCAGAAGAGGACAAACCAACATAACCAAGTCTAAAGGATCTTCAGAAGGAGATACAGTCAGTCCAAATGCAGTTGTATAATAACAATCTCTACCTGAATAGAGTCGAACAACTGCTTCAGAATATGATGTAAAGTGAAGTACCGGGGTTGAGTGCAAAAGCCCAGACCCCAGTTGATTCTTCAGATGAATTCAATAGTCCAGTTAGTTAAATTTTGTTTTTATGACAATTAGCATTTACTTTTCAAGCATGAGGCATATAGAAGATAAGGTAAACAATGTAGCCTAGATGATTAGAATTACTTTGTTTAAAATTTGGACAGTGTTTGATGCAGACAAGTGGCCAATAGACCTGGGTTCCTGCGGGTAGGTTGAGGCCACCAGTAGAATTTTGAAACCAAAGACAATATGTTTATGAAATATTAATAGAAAAGGAGATCTACCAATCTTAAAAAAAAAAAAACCTGAAAACTAAAAGCTATCCCCATAAGTATTAATCAAAAATTAAAAACTAGCTAACATTCTAATCATTTTGCTCAGCAGAGGCAGATTCAATTGGAGCCACGTCTTTGGAATTGGAACCAGGCAACATTGTCTGTGAGTAAAGACATGGGAAGTGTTTCTCGATGCGGTTGAGGCGTCCATCCTATTTTTTCATTTGGAATTGCAACTTCTGGAAATATTGTTTGTAATTAGGGAAATCCTGCACCGTTGTCGCCATGCTCACTGAAATTTGCTCTAGGGCCTTGCCTAGGAGGCTTTTCATAATCCAATACAGATACAAGGTTTGTTTGAACTTGGTCACTTGCCCTCGAGTATGCCCAGGGTCTGGCACCATCGTATGCTAATTCTCCATCTCTATCTCTGTCACACTCGCCTGTCGGTTCAGTTCAGCTTCCCATTCCTCAATCAAACTTCTAATCTCTTCAGTGGTCCCCTCTCGGTATACATTGGCCGCTTCATTAATAAGGCTAGTGACCAGTTTCTTGCCACGTCTCCTGCCCAAGGAACTAGGCTCTTCCTTTTGCTCAGTCGCCCGAGGCCTCCTACCTCGGCCTCTAGCGTTCATTACCCTTGCCATTACAACACAATCCTGGTGCTTGGTAACGAAATGGGCATTGGAAGGTCCCTGTGCAGGTGAGGGTGCGAGCCCATAATCCCTTCGTGCCGAGGTGAACCTACCTCTTTGTGCACCTGCCATGGGAGAAAGAAACCGTAATTGATAAAAAAATAAACTTTCTTTCTTCGCCACTCGCAAACCCTGCAGCCAATCAAAGTCCTCCAACCCACCTATAAATTCAATCTCTTGACCGCTAGGCCCATTTTCTTAGCAACAAGAAACAAAATTTATGATCACAACATAGCCAGATTCAACAACATTATAACAATTCCCAAATCTAGGGTGACGCAACACTTTAATAATGACCCCACAGACGCTACGACACAGGCCATGGGTGTGAAGCCTAGAAAGCTAGCAAGCAAAGTCATTACCATGCTGATACCACCAGTTATGCAAGGATACAAGCTTTCATTCAATCCCATAAAAACCAAGAAAGCAGACCCTAAATGTAAAATTGGCAGCAACCCAATCCTAGACCCCATGGTCTTCGAACCAAGCCAGACAACAACATTCCCTAAGGTTGACACCCTTGTCCCAGATCCCAAATAACCCCATTCAAGAGAGGGAAATTTTCTAGCAAACCAACACCGAGGTTATTCTGGTGAGGATAACATATTGTTGCCAGATTATCAATGCCTAACGCTTCCACTAGCCCAATTTACCCCCACTCGCAGACAAATTGTCCCCATGCAGAACCCAATCCCAAAACCAGACACTTAGATGCATGGATGAGGGGGAGAAAAAGCAGTTTACATACCAGATTACACTCGCATGGAGCTGAAGAGTCGATCATCTCTTATGGAATTGTTACACTTCACTATTCATGGAGTCCCTCCTTCGGAATCGCTACACTTCAATCGTTTGGGCACAGAAACAACCTACAAACCTCTCGTAACACTTGCCACCGAACTCAAGCCTTAACATAATAACTTTTCCACCTTCCACTGCATTGATATCCTTGTGCATGCTAAGAGCCACTGCACCCATCACCTTGAGCGTGTGGGGGGAAGTGGTGGTGTACCTCAACGTACTCGACATTAAATATGTCTTGATGGGGTCACCCTCCAGCTCGCACCCTAATCGGGGGCTGCTACTTGAAATTTGAAGTAACCTTTTTTGAGAAAAATGATATGGTAATCTACTTTTTATTTCTAATGGAAGTAGGAGTGATTCCTTTCCTTAGCATAATGTAGGAATTTTTTTCACAACAATTAAATTGAAATCCAAGAGTTTTACTAATAATTATATTCAAGGAAAGAGAAGATATATCTATGTTGAATCTTGTATCTCGCACATTATTGCAACGATTAGGCTTATAGTCAGAAGGATTTTTGAAGGTCAATGAATTTGTTACAGAAGCACCAAACTAAAAATCCCCAACACCAAACCATGGGTTCAAGAAAATTCACTTTGAGACAAAGGGAATTAGTATTACCATTCCACCTCTACTAAGGATGGAGAGAAAACTGTGGAGAGCTTCACTAATATTAACAACATTTGTAGTATTAATTAATATTATTCCAGGTTTTGTCTCTAAAAGTCGTTACACAACCTTCACCTCCGACCTACCTTGTTGAAATTATATATTTATTTAGATCTAGAACATGCCTTACCTCCTTCAATATCCATTGGTTTCCATTATGTTGCTATATAAAAACCTTACCCATTCCAACAATTTTATAGGGTTTATCATCACCCATATGAACCTGTCGAAAGTCTCCTTGAACATAGTCATGAAAATGTTTCCTAGTAGGTGTGGCATGGAATGAGGCCTTTGAATCTACCACCAAGGCATCAATAATATTCTCTAATGAAAGAATCAAAGCATCTTACAACACATCACCTGTCACATTCGCTTCATGATTTTTCTCTTGCTATCCATCTCCTCCTTTTCCCTTCTGAGATTTGTAGTCTTTCTTCAGGTTTCCTTTCTTCCTTCATTTCCAGCACACTATCCCTGATATGGATTTGGATCTACATTTTCTTGACTTACTGTGATTTCTTGGGCTCCTTCCTCTTTCCATTTTTCTTCCCCTGGTCTTTGTAGTCAAAGCATTACTTGATGTCTCACCAGAGATTTTACGTCATTTCCTTGCTAAGGATGGCACCAACAACATCATCAAATTTTAAAGTAATAGATCCAAAGACAAAGTTACTAATGGCCATAACTAAACCATTCCAACTTTCTGGCAATGAGCACAGAAAAAATAGATCCCTAACTTCATCATCAAAATTTACCCCTACAAAACTTAATTGGTTGGTAACTGTATTAAACTCATTTAAATGATTAGCAACAGATCCACCTTTTGACATCTTCATATTAAACAAACACTTCACAAGAAATACCTTATTCAAGGTTGAGGAATTTTCATATAGTTTCACCAAGGCCCTCATTAGACATTTCATTGTTATTTCCTTCGAAATTTTGAAGGCTATCGACGCTGGCAGGCACAACCGTATTGTTCCTAATTCTTTTTTGTCAAGAATCCCCCATTCTTCATTTGACATACTCGTTGGCTTCTTTGTCTTTCCACTCAATGGTAGGTACAAATATTTTTAATACAGATAATCTTCCCTCTGCATCTTACACAGCTGGTAGTTTTTGCCGTTAAATTTCTCAACCCTAAAACTACCATATTCTGCCATTGCTCCCACTCAAACCAGGAAACCTTTTCTCTTGTGAGTTTATAAGCCAAATAAACCTTTGACTCTGATACCATTTGTTAGAAATTAATTAACGAAGTAATGAAATACACAAAATATTACGGAAACAAAAATATAGAAATGCATAAAACAAGAGAGAGATAGATATACACGATTCACCCAATTTGGGCTATGTCCATGGAGAAACAACCAATCCTTCCTTTTATATTATTGAGCAAAATGAAGAGATACAATCTAGAACATATCCACTGTAATTTCTTCTTCGCACTTACATAATCTCTCTCTTTCTCACTCAAAATAATAATACACATCCACAATTTAATTCCATCATAAAAACTGAGGGGTTTCCTTCTAGGGCAAAAAACCCTAAATTAAACATAACTTCTATTGTTAGATCACCTACCTAATGAATGGCCAAGATTGACTACGAAATTAAAATATTCTACAAGGAATTTTTTTATTATCTATTTTTAGCTTTGGGGGCACTTCCCCCAAAACCCTGCCAGGGGGGGGCTCCACAGCCCCCACCTCCCCCTTTGGACCCCCCAGGCAGCAATAGTGTTGGAAAAATCCCCCCACACCCCTTCGTCAGGGATTGGGATCCAAACACGACTGAAACAAGACCTCTGAATCAAGAAGATAATCAAGCTCCACATCTAACAGAAAAATCAATAAGTATCCCTATGGTGGGCCTAAAGGCTACTTAGAGACCTTGAGGGCAGTTAGAAATCCTAAAATCCATAGGGTTACAATACATCCCTAGCAAGCCTAAGTTGGGAACCATAGAATGAAAGTGGCACAACCCAATGTATTGTAGGTGTAGAGAAGTGGGTGCCCTACCTTTTGTTGTGTGGGTTGATGGAGGATGGAATACTATAGGATTTGGTATCTTGGACGTGATTTCATTCGGTACTAGTTATGTACCATAGCCATCTCAAACAAGCCTTTTCCCTTATGGAGTCATGGCCCCAACTTGAGGGTGACTCATTGTTGAGATAGTTGGATCAGTGGAGTCTATGGCTTGGTGGAATGTTTGAGGTTTGCAACTAGTCAATGCTTCCTTTACGAGATAAATTTTTCTTATTATGTTTATGTATTTTTTGTTGTGATTATTTTATGTGTCTTCACATGATGTATACAATTAGAAATTTAAATATGTGAATTATGCATTTATGTTCCTATACATGGAAGCATTGCAAAGTAAAATGCATTAGATATGCATGATGGATGCTATAAGAATAAAATTCAAGGGAAATTTTTAGAAATAAGGTTACAAATATAGTAATATGACATAGTGGTGAATAGGGGTGTGCTGAATGTATAACACACCCTCTAAAATTAATTTCAATAAATTTTGGGGTACCAATAAACTATTGTTCCTTCACATTATGATCCAGATGGATATTGGTGGCCACCCGCCTATTCCACTTGGACCCCCACCATTGTTTCTTTTATTTTTTTAGTTTCCTTAATTGTAGCACAATTTATTATTTTTGGCATTTTTTTGGGTCTTGAACTTCTGGATCCCTTTTGAGGCCCTAAATGATGTTTTTTTGGAAAATAACCGGATTTCTGGCCAATATTCACTATCAACAGTTATAGTCCCCATATATATTTTTCTGGCGGGGTATCATGTGCGTCAAACGAAGATCATATGCCAAAGTTATGACCCTAGGAAGTTGATGTACAAATTTACCCCAACGGGGCCCATAGTTTGGTGTTTCATCTCCTAGGGTTACGTTTTTGGATGTTTGGGATTTCCATTGTTTCTCAATAATAAATAGGCCCTTAAGCCTCATTGTAACACAGTTTAGAGGCATGTAGTCCCCACATATCTTCTCAGAGATATGCTACCATCGACTGAGCTAGTCTTATTTCCATTCTGTTTGTAAGCATATTTCATTATCTGATATTGATGAAATGAAGTGTTATTTCTGCTGCATCTCTATATTTATGGTTATATATGTAATTTGTTGCATTTCTGTTTAAATTCAAATTACATTACTTTATTTTTTTGGTCATAACCAAGTCATTGAATAATGTGTTTTATAGGATTGATCTCTAAATTTACCAAGTGATGATCTTTGATTCCTTTATAAAACCACTAATCCCATTAGTCATCGACCAAGTTCCTTGATTCATGTTTACATGTAACATGAGGAAATCCATGGATCACCAATGATCTCATCATCTGTTGACTATATTATTTTAGTAAGCTCTTTTTTTGTGACATAACATTAGGTTTTTTATCCTTAATGAATCCATCTACAATTGACATAACTCCACATGTCACATAAACTAACACATAAGAAATTATGTCAATCCCAATGATTCCATCAATCATTAACAATATTTGTTGGGTGGCAAGATAAATGATCAACCATTTTTTGTTGGTTACCAATAAGCTTATCAATTTTTGGCAATATTTAATAGGTCATTAACATTCAACACTATTTTTTTTGAAAATTGTATGTTTTTCACACCTACGATATGTTAACTATCGATCAATCCATCAATGATTGATGATATTCAATTGATCAAGTTTTATATGACACAATGAAATCTACCGATGACCAATTAATTCTCCATGAGTGGGAAAATTGGTTAAATCATGGAGCGTGTTATCATGCCTCCAGTGACTCACATATCCCATCATGTTCGCACATCTTGATGTTTTCCAATCGTTATCAACAAAAATTGCTTAATACCACAATGATGGATGTAGGAAAATTTGTTGATGGTTGACCAAACTCTAACAACTGAAACACGTAAAAATTATTTCCATTGGGCATGCCCAAAACAATTTCAAAAGGCCTAATAATGACATCCAAATGCTTCAAACGTCACATCAGGAATTATTATTAGTTAGTTATACCATCCTTGCATTGAAAATAGGAAATCTAAATAAGATCTTATCATGAAAGACATCAATGGGATGTTTTGGCTTATAAAACCCATAAACCATAGTTTGATCCTCATTTTTGTTGCAAGAAGTATTTACAAGAGCAAACTGTAAATTATTTGCAGCCTCTATGAGGAGCCAAGCATTCCATTGTGCGCCTAGTAGCCAGGTGAAATCTCTTGGTTTAATCGACATCACAATAAAATTCATTGTGATTATTATTTATAATCATTTCGATGTCATGTTTTGTAATAAATTAACCTTTTTGTGTAGGTTCAGTAAAGGAAATAACACCTAAGATAGCACCAATGAAGAATTCCCTTCTTAAAAGCTGCAACCGAAATCTAAGGAAGTAGTTAGGTCTTCATGGGCCACACAAACACCAAAAAGGGAGGTAGTTAAAATCCATGATGCCATCATTATGTTATCAACAAGAAATCTAGAGCTCAAGGTTCCTTTTTCAGAGATGTAGAAGCTACCACTGGTTCATCCCTGACAATGCCTTCCTTAAATGATATATATGTATGTTTGAAGAACTATGTCTACCCCATCTTCAAAATTCATAGCGACTAAAATCAAGGGAAAGTTGACAAATATGTCTCAATTTTACGAGAAATTTCATATTACATTTAGTTGTAGCAAGGGCCCCAATTTTCCTATGTACAAAAGTCATAAAATGGGTAATAAGACATAGTGAGCCAAAGAGTTGCATGGGGTGTAGTGACAAAGGAGAATACATTGGAAATTTCATGCCATAAGAGGTTTAATGATGCTATAAGTTCTCAAACCTTAAGGAGCTCCTAAATAATTATTCTATGATGATTTAAAAAAAAAATATTATATAGGCAAGACTTTTTCTAGTTGGTGGAAAGAAGATAAAAGATACTTCACTAGGGTTGCGGGTAGATACCTGACCACTAGTTTATGAGAATCATACATGTATTTCATGTTCTCTCTATGAAAATTATACAAAGAGAAACATTGTTCATAGTTCTTAGATGCTCGAGTTCCTTTAGTTTACACCATAACCATGCATGGAATAATATTCATTTGGGGAGCATCATATCTAGGCCATTGAACACCAAAATCGAGCGATGACAAAACACTCAACTTTATGAAACCCTAGTCTTTTACATGGCATCCTATTTATTAGATTTCATCTATGCTAGGAATGGTTTTATGGGTTTATCAATAGAATGGAAACCATAAGAACATTCAATACATGTACACCTCAATATGCTATGGGAAAATGTGTACAAAAGGTTTTATTCACTTATCTATGATACTTTAATTACTCCTTTTTACTAGCTTATCTTTGGGAAAGAATTTGGTTTATTATCTAAACAAGTAAAGAAAATTGTGTCTTATATCAACAACTGGTACATCGAGGAGGATCACACATATGTATGCATATATGGGTGGCTAACCCTCCACATCTTCTCTCTGTCTATGTACCATATAGGTTGGTGGTGGGAGCATTGTGGAAGAGATTTGTTATCAAACCATTATGTCAATTTTCATTGTTAATTTATCAAAAGACAAGAAAATATGTTTCATCCCTCATAATTTCTAGATGGGTTATTACATGGTTAGGAACAATAAAAATGCTAAACAAGAAGGATAACCCTAATTGGAATATAGGTTTAGATTGGTAGATTCTGGAGACATGACACCAAAGGGTTAGTATTGAAACAAATTGAAAACATATCTATAACTTGACCATATTCTCATGGGCATTGGTAGGATGAGTTATTTATAAAAAAATGCCCAAGATGGGGAAAACATTCTAAACAAAAGGGATAATCCAAAATATATGAATTTTTCCTCATTATCCGTTGAAGAACAATGAGAATCATTAGTTAGGGGGATAAAAAAAAATGAAAGAGGAGGATCCAAGGCAAGTAGAGATAGCCTATCTTAAGGAGGAAGCTAAGCTAAACACTATCTAGGATGCATAGGAAAGGCAAAAGAAGGAGAAAGAAAAAGAAAGGAAAGTGGAGGCTGAATTGAGAAATATGTAAGAGGAAGAGGAAGCTCAAAATCTTCTTGAATAGGAGATCTTAAAGAAGGAGGTATAGTAGAGGAGGAAAGAAGAAGAGAAAAAGGATTTACAAAAGCAAATAGAATTGATGGCTAGGATAATTGAGCTAATTAGAAGAGAACAAGAAGAGAGGGTAAAAAAGGAAGAGTAGGAAATGAAATAAGCAAAGCTTAGAGCTAGTGCACTTAAACCCAAATAGTTTGTGCCAGGGAATGTTATTGATTTAAGTGAATAATATAGAACAACAAAAATTAGGACACCAACAATGAATGAGGCCCTAATAGGTATTAAAACCCATGACATGAACAAATAATAAGAAGAGGACATTGGTCTGGGAGAATATTCCACCCAAAATGGATAAATAATGACCTCAGAAGGAACCCAGGAAATAGGGGAGGTCACAACAAGAGAAGATACTAACTTTAAAGGATTCAAAGGATCCTTAGGGGCTTAGCCTTGACATTAACATGAGTGCATAGACCTTAATAAAAATAGACATAACAATGGAATAAGTGCACATTCTAGGAATGTTGGAGAATATCCTTTCCTAAGGAGACAAATCTATTCCGTGGCATGTGGATGATGTGGCAAACGCTGATACACTTGCCCATGAAAGGAAGAGGAGGTCTATGGTCACAATAATGCAAATAAAGCACTAAATAATTGTTGATTATGAAGTTATTTGTACCTTAGAATAAGTCATCCTGCACACCAAAAGGGCCTATAAAATTGACTTGGTAGTGGTTGGTCTCTCCCTTCCCTATGTTTCATTTGATATGGCCAGGGAAGAAGAAAAGAGATAGACCAATTGTAAAAAGAGGACTAATCCATGCAACACCAAGTGAAGTACTATAAAGAGGCAGGAGGAATAGTGAGCTTGGTAGTTGACCGCATGGGAGAACACTTGTAGTGCAAGGAAGCACAAGATGCATCTCTTGATAAAGTTCTTGAATTTGAAGAAGAGACCCTACAGTTGTCATTGGCTTGTAGAGGAGTTTTGCAGTAGAAGGAAAGAGGATCTAGGACACTTAGCCAAATGGAGTTCAACTAGGAGATACACAAGCGAAAATTTAGACAAAGAACATGGGATTAGTCTCTTGATTGAAGAGAGTCTCAATAAGATGATTACCAGTACTAATTATTGGGTTGAATTAGTAGTAGATCTAGTTGAACACATGGAAGGGGAGTGGTTAACATGCAAAACTACATGAGATAAAGTAAATAATTCTATATTTGAACTTAAACTACCATGTTTTTTCACACTTGATGTTTTTCATCCATTCCATGAAGTTGTGTCTGAGTGCAAGTAGATCACTAGTGAGTACCAATGAGGCATTAAAAACATCAATACAATTAAATGGGGTCAATTGTGGAATTTCTTTGTGAATGACATTAGAAAAATTTCTCAAATAGAGGAATGGCCACCAAAAGTGGACAAAATAATCATGTGCATTAGAGAAAGTAAGGTGAACTTCAATATTCCATCAAGATCAATACAAGTTCCCTTATAGCTAGAAGTGAGAGGAGTTGTTTCTTGAATGGGTTTCATGGAATGAGGAGAGCATTGACATTAATACTCCAAGGTTATCACAATGAAAATTTAGTTTTTTTTTTTTACTTTTATTATTTTTAGAAATTGATTAGTAATATAAGGGGAACCCCAATAATGGAAAAGGGGTTTCTGGATTGGAGATTTTCTGAATTGTAACAAAAATATTTTTGATTAATTGAGGAGCTTTGAAGGAGTAACAATTTTTCTAATATCATTGGAGTCTCATTTGATGTCAAATGTTTATGATTGCAGATAATTACTGATGCTCTAATTAAGGATTATTATTTATGTTGTTGACTATTCATTTGACATTTGTAGTCCATTATTCTGAAGTTAGAAAGGTATTTTACTAAATGTTTATTGGGCTCAAAGTGTCAAGAATTCTTTCTTCTTATTCTTTTCTCCATTCAAAGCTAAATGTTGATAATGATTATCTTTTCCTTTTTTTTTTTAATATTGTCTTAGTTAAAATGATCTCTTCAGACTAATATGAATGAATTGTCTCGTACACTGAATTAGAGTATATGAATGAATGTTGAAAGGTTAAACAAAAATCACATCCATATCCCTTACAAAAGTAACTAAATTAACAAAACATCTAAAATAAGAAAAATCATTCACAATACCCTTTCAAAGCCCATCAACTACCAAGGTTGCCATACTTTAACTTGGAGGATAGTCCTAATCTAGACAACAAAACGTTTGATTGTGCCTTGTCTTTTTGTATTGATCCCTATTGTTGGTGATAAAAAATTGCAACCTCAATATAATTTGCGCTAGAAGGATGGCCTGTATGACAAGTCAAGAAAACAACGCACATCCAGAGAAATTGAATTTCGAGAGCTCTATTCCAGAATATTATCAACCTCAAGGCTTGGAAATCCATAACAATACCCTTGAATTAATATCATATGTGATATCCAATGATAAAGTAAACACTTTTAGGAGAATCATCTGAGCATATGCTAGGCAGATTAGTATGTTACACATAACATCTCTTCGACCTAAGAAAAAAGATCACATGAAAGCAATGGAATCGACTCTAGAACATACATTGGTCCACATTATTGAATATTTAGTGGAAGTAGGGTTATAATAAATTGAACACCCCTTTGGAGTAATTCCCAATTCCCTAGCCAATCCCTCTTCCATCTCATTTGATAATAAAGGCTTTGATCACTCACAAAGTGAAGAGTTGAAAGATGAATATGAATACGTTAATTTTGAATCTGAAGTTAGAAACATAGGGAATGACAATAACACTAATCAACTTGATTTGAAGGGATTCCTTAGCACTTCTAGATCAAATTCACTGACTACCCAAACAACCAAAGAACCTCCTTCTTGAGTATGACCTGGAAACTGCAAGATCCCTAGAAGATCATGTCAAGAAGTTTATATTAACCATAAAACTCATGAATGTTTAGAATGAAGTTGTATTATGCTAATGATTTCCATACACATTCCAAAATTATGCATCCACCTAGTATTTTAACCTATTCATAGTGTCTATCATTAATTGGGTTCAATTTCAAAAAGCCTTCTTAGATAAGTTTAATGATGAAACAATTGGAGCACTAAAGGCATACATATTTTCTTTGTCCATGGGATCAAATGAAAAGTTCATAGATTTTAGTCAATGTTACATAATCACACTACACAAGTTTCAATGAGGCACAACCCCTGCTTAAGAATTACAAATCGGGACTTATGAAAACACCCCATTATTGTTATTTATATGTTTGTAAAAAGGAATGGAAAGGATTAATTGGTTGTGAAATTTGAGGAAGCCAAGAAAATATAATTCAAGATGAAAAGATATAAATAAAGTCAAAAAAATCTAGCAAAAAAAGTATCCCAAAAAATTTAAGAAAGGTGTATTAGAAACTAAGTCACAACTAAAACAACCTTTGGAAGGAAGTGAAAATAATAATATTGGTATGGAACTTCAAAGGATTATTAAGAAGCTCACAAATGAAATCATTGAAATGAAAAGAAGTGTGCGAGATGGTACATCTAATCAAATACCATTTAGACCTTTCTTTAGGAGGCCACCACCCCAAAAAGCTATAGAACCTTGTCCTTTAAATCTCGATATTGACTAAGGTTATGTAGAATTAGATACCTTTTGTAAATATCACCAAGCTCAACATTCCGAGAAAAAATGTCCTGAATGGATAATGTCCATGAATACAAATAATTCTTGGATGTTTTCTCTTTAGCCCACTTAACTATAGAATAATCCCAAGGTATTGGGGCAAAAGATGTTGAGAAATCTAAAGGGAAATGATTAGAGTGATTTCTTTTACTTTGATAATTGCTTGTGATGTCTTTTTACTTATCTTACTTATTAGTTTCTCTTATTATTATTATGTTTGTGTATCATCAAACAACTACCAAAACAATAAGAACAAGAACACAATATAGATTGCAATCCAAGTCCAAAACCTCTCCACTTGAGAGGAAAACCAACAAATATCTTGTCTTCCTTATAGATTCTTCAATTGATGAATTCCAATACCTTTAAACCTATACCAATACCCTCCAAGAACAACTCCAACCTTTTTGTATGATGTGATTTCCTTGTCCAAGTAAAACCCAATCAAATCTCTTCCAGTAGCACAACTTTGACCTCCAACTGCAGAATTTTGGCCTCCACTGTAGACTTGAAATTTTCGGCCCTCCTGTAATTGTTGTTTCCACACGTGTGAGCTTCTTTTAGCCTCCTAGGAATTCCTTGGACCTTCACTTGAATTTATATGAGTTTTGGTGCTTTAGGATGGCTTCTTACGATCTTCGCTTGACCTTATTGCCTTTTCTTCTTCAAGGTCGAAATTGTAGAGGAAAAACCTCGATCTGTTGTAGAAACCCTAGCCTTCCTTCACACGTGTGAGAGAGAATTAGCCCAAAACCAAGTCTTCTTTGTCCTCTTTATTCTTCATTTCCTTCTTCCTTTTCTTCCTTCGCTTGAATGAGTGAGAGATGAATGTGCTCCAAGGAGGTTGAATCTCCTCCTTTATATAGTCTTCTCAAAGGTGGGCACGACTCAAATTAGGCCGAGTTTCCAACTACCAGGCCGAGTTGACGAGGGTATTTTGACACTTTTAAGAACAAAAATATTTTTCTTTACAAGTTACAATGTGACTGAAGGGGTCTTCAATTCATGACAATGACTCTGTTGACTTCTTGACCTAGGACAAACCCTAGAATCACTCAATGGGTGCTTGACCTATTAAATAAAAGACCTTGAGCACGAAACCCATGCTCCAAAAATAATAATAATAATTATTTCTTTTTACAATTTATAATAATCAAAAGTACATTTCATATTTATGAAGACCAAACCTAGTTACACATTTTTCAACACTCCCTCTTAACTAGGGAGTTATTCATAAATGGTACATGGAAATTCTCAATTTGAAGAGATTTGATAAGAAGAGTCAGATTGGTAACCCATCTGTTTAGCATCATAACAACCAACATTTTCATATAGCAAGACCTTGACTAAAAAATATATCTCTCCACGATATCAGAGCACAATGCTGGAAAGACCAATAATTTATATACATCATCATTATTGTCTCTCAAGGTACATACCCCACCCGAGTGTTCACAAAGTATGACCTTCCTTGGAATATTATTATCTTGGATAGCTAGTCCTCAAAGAATATCAGTCCATGACTACTCTTATATTGGATGCTCTACCTCATTCTCTAAGAGTATTAGATGCCATATACTTACCCAATCCTCCATTCAGTCTTCCCAAGTGAAGACAACAATGATGTGCCTATCTCTCCCTCTCAACTAGGGAGGATACATCCACCAAACCAAGCTTGTTTCTTAAATACGAAATCTTCTTATTAGGGAGATATTTTGTCAATATGTCAGCTACCTGCTCATCGATGGAGATATATTGTAGCTTCAACACACCATCTTGTAATAGCTTCTGAATGTAGTGATACTTGTTGTTGATATGCTTCGTCTTTCCATGAAACATTGGGTCTTCAAATAATAGAATACAATTGGTGTTATCACAATGTGTCACTGTAGGGTCCATAGGTCCATAAAATAGGTCAGATAACATCTTCCTCAACTAGGCCACTTGTCTGCTTACTTCACAGGTTGCAATATACTCTTCCTCAACACTACTCAAAGCAACTGTATCTTTCATTTTGCTCATCCATGAGATCATCGAGGATCTCAAACTAAACATCCTCCTATATTTCTCCTTCCATATTGCTTATTGCCTCCCCAATCGGAATCTGTATATCCAATCAAGTGGACATCATTCCTCCTATCAAATTTCAGGCAGTAGCGGATGGTTCCTTGCAAATATCTCAGAATTTGTTTTGTTGCTATCCAATGATCATGCTTTGGCTCCACTTGGAATTGATTGAGAACATTTGCTACAAAGCATATGTTTCGTTGAGTATTTACCAAATACATCAAGGATCTAACCAATTGTCTATACTTGGAAGGATCCACAAGGCTCGATTCAAAACTCCTTAGTCTTTTAAAATTTGTGATCATTGGGGTTGTCATTGGTTTGCAATCCATCATGTCAAACTTCTTAAACATCTTGATCACATACTTTTCTTGGCCTAGATAGATCTCATCAGGTCCTTGCTAGACTTCTAGTCCCAAATAGTAGTGTATTAGTCCTAGATCATTCATGGAAAATTTTGCTACTAGTTGCTTCTTACATTCTTCAATTTGACCCTCCACACCTATTAGAGAAGCTCATCCACATACAAAATAATTATTACCGAATCTCCCTTCACCACATTAATATAAATGTTTGGATCAACAAAACTCTTTGTGAAGCCTAATATCTAAAGATATGCATCCATCTTAGCATACCATGCCCTTGGTGCTTGCTTGAGGCCATATAATGCCTTCTTAAATCAGAACACATATGCCTTTTATCTTTAACTTCAAATCCCAAGGGTTGTTTTATATATACTTCCTCATCAATTGCGCCATCTAGGAATGTGGTCTTGACATCCATTTGGTGGATGCTCTACCCCATTGATGTTGCCAAAGAGACCAATGAACGCATAGTTGTATACCTTGTTGTCGGAGCAAATGACTCTTCATAGTCTATGCCTTCTTGTTGAGAGAAGCCTCTAGCCACAAATCTTACCTTATATTTATCAATACGTCCACCTGCTGCATGTTTGATCTTGTATATCCATTTGGAATTTACCACATATTTGTCTTCAAGCCTAGGTACGACCTCCCAAACTCCATTCTTCATTATATATTGATATTCTTAATTCATGGCATCCTTTCATTCTTGGTGATTGACAACTTCTTTGAAAGTGGATGGCTCCACGTCTATTAGTTTTGTCATATAGGCTGCATATCCATAGTATTATTTTGGCTTCTTTCTCTCCCTGAATGTGCCTTAAGCTGCTCCATGACCTTCTGCATCAAGTAGTGTAGAATTCAACCAGTTAGGTCTCTTTCTAGTTTCGGGGAGAACCATGGTTGTATAGGTTCACTTGGACCTTCATCTTCATAATTTGATTCTTCTTATTCCCTAACAACATCTTCAAATAATGGAATTTCTTCATCATTAGAGTCCATAGGTAGATCCTTTGATTTCTTGAATTCAATACTTTTGTCAAATATCACATCTCGACTAACTTCTATTCGATGTCATACCTTTACGTAGATCCTATAGGCCTTAGAGGAGTTAATGTAGCCAATAAATGTTCCCTTCATGCCTGATGGATCCAACTTATTTATTTTGTCCTTAGGTATGTGAATATGAACAAGACAACCAAAAATTCAGAGATGATATATGGTAGGTTTCTTCCCAGTGAATACTTGTTCAAAAGTTATGTTATCTAGTGACCTGTGTGTTCTTCGATTTTGTATGTATACAACTGTCTTTGTAGCTTCACCCCACAGAAATTCCTGCAAGTCTTGATCACGTAACATTGATTTTACACTTTCTTCAATGGATCAATTCTTTCATTCTACAACTCCATTTTGTTCAGAATTATATGGGACTATAAAATCCCTCTTAATCCTAGACTCCTTACAGAAAGACACGATTTCCTTGGATGTATATTCTCCTCCATTATTATATTTTAATATCTTGATTCTTCTTTATGTAAGGTTCTCTACTTCAGCCTTGAATTCTTGAAATTTTGTGAATACTTCATCCTTGGATTTCATTAATTAAATCAAAGTATTCCTTGAATGATCATCTATGAATGTGACAAAATATAGATGACCTCCAAGTGATTGAGGAGTCATATAACCACATAAATCGGAATTAATAAGATCCAATATTTCTCTTGGTGTTCTTACCCAATGCACATCCTTTGCATACTTCTTCATGATATTTCTTTAGTTTGGGGATTCCATCTACTATTGATCTTAGAGTTGCAAGGATTTTGAAATGGAGATGACCAAATCTTCTATGCCAAATATCACATGGGCTGATTTCAATGTGAACCAAGGCTTGAGCAAAAGGAGATATCAACTTGTAAAGTCTTCCTTCACGAATGGCAATCACTCTAGCATTTTTTATGCTTGATTTTTTACTCCATACTACAACTTTTCTATCAATGAAAGCCACTCTATCACCTTTGTATTATAGAAATGGAGAGTAAATTATTATGCAAACTTGGAACAAATAGGATGTTGTTGAGATGAATATTGCTTCCATTCTCTAGTTCTATCGAGGTTAATCCAATTCCCCGTACGTGGTAGATCTTATTATCTCCAAGTTCTATGGTGTAAGAAGATGCTCCTTTTGACAATGTCTTTAGTTGCTTGTGATGATAAGACATGTGTCTTTATGCACCACTATCAATCACCCAAATGTTCTCATCTTGAAATGTTCCAGTGAGTGCTGAGAAGAATCCTTCATCCTTTGTCTTGGTCACTTCCTTCTTTGGAGTAAATAGAAGTTTCCATGCTTCCTTGATACCTTTCTTGAGATGTATTTCTACCTTTGAAAATTTCTTTGGAAACTTCTTCAATGTAGTATATATCTTCATAATTCCCTTAACCAATCTTAGCTTCGATACCATGTTGAGAAATCTAAAGGGCAATGATTAGAGTGATTTCTCTTTCTTTGATAACTGCTTGCGATGCCTTTTTACTTATATTAATTATTAAATTTTGTTATTATTATTATGTTTTTGTAGCATCAAACAACTACCAAAACAAGAAGAATAAGAACACAAAATATAGGTTGTAAGCTAGGGCCAAAACCTCTCCACTTGAGAGGAAACCGTGCAAATCTCTTCTCTTCATTATAAATTCTTCAATTGACGAATTCCAAGACCTTTAGACCAAGACCAATTCCCTAAAATACAAAGCCCAAACTTTCTGGATGATGTGCTTTCCTTGCTCAAGTCAAACCCAGTCAAATCTCTTCCAGTAGCACAACTTCGACCTCGAGCTGCAGAACTTCGGCCTCCACTGCAAACTTGAAATTTTCGGCCCTTCTTTAGTTACTGCTACCACATGTGTGAGATTATTTTAGACTCCCAAGACTTCCTTAGACCTTTTCCTGTCTTTCTCTCACTTCTGGATCTTGCAGATGCCTTCTCGTGGCATTCGCTTGACCTTCTTGCCTCCTCTTCTTCAAGATCGAACTTGTAGAGAAAAAAACCTAGATCTATTGTAGAAACGCTAGCCTTCCTTCACACATGTGAGAGAGAATTAGCCTAAAACTAAGTCTTTTTTATCCTCTTCCTCCTTCGCTTCCTTCTTCTTCTTCTTCACTTGAATGAGTGAGAGATGAATGTGCTCCAAGGAGGTCGAGTTTCCTCCTTTATATAGGCTTCTCAAAGGTGGACATGGCTCCTCAAATTAGGCTGACTTGCCAGCTGCCAGACCGACTTGATCTTGGAGGGTATTTGACACTTTTAAGGACAAAAATAATTTTCTTTACAAGTTACAATATGCCCAAAGGGGTTTTCAGCTTATGAAAATGACTCTTTTGACTTCTTGATATAGGACAAACCCTAAAAGCACTCAATGGGTTCTTGACGTATAAAATAAAAGACCTTGAGCATGAAATCCATGCTCCAAATATAATAATAATAATTTTATTTCATTTTACAATTTACAAGAATCAAAAGTACATTTCATATTGATCAAGACCAAAACTAGTTACACATTTTTTAACAGAAGAAACATCTGAATACAATGATGAAGCAACATTGCTCTTATGGGATGTAATGCGAAGTGTTAATATGATAACGGATGAAGATGTCCCAAGTGATTTTGTTTGTTCAAACTAGAAGTAAAGGCTCAATTAATAATTTAGACCCATGCACCTCAATTTACCAATAAATTGGTAAGCTTCATCACTAATCAAGGCAACCACAACACAATTACCCATAATTGCACAACCATAAGAAGTAACCCGAGAGTACAATATAGTGGAAGACTTAAAGAAATCAAGGCAAGTATTATATCATGTATTGTTGTAGGATTCCATTATAGAAAAGAATCATGTTGTAGGAATTCAAAGAATAAATAGCTCAAAGTACACCAATTTTGCAAAAGAAACCCATTATTGATGATTCCTCTCTATTAGATACAAAAAATATTTTAATAGGAAAGAAATAAAAATCTTAAGCTCCCCCTTTTTTGTTAACATTTAACATTTTCAATAAAAATGTGCCTAAATATTTAGTTAATTTAGGAGCATCTTGAAATGTGATACCTTACTCTGAATGTAAGAAACTCAATCCCACGCCCTTCATATGCTCTACTCATATCGTCAAATTGCATAGGTATGAGCCACAGGGAATCTTAAGGACATCGTCATGAGAATGGCTTCAAATCCAAACATTCACCAAACAATTAACATTATTTTAGTAGACATACCTGAAGCATATGAAGTCTTATTGAGTCGAGATTGGGCCAAAAAATGACAATGATAATTTTCCTCAAATTAGTCTAGTTGTGGTTACCCCTAAATGGTCAACCCAACAAGATAATCATTGACTACGACAAATACATGAATCACACAATTACAAATTCTTGAGGACATGAATGAACCTTCATCCTTTGACTATATTATTTTGGTAATTATTCACTCCATATTGACTTTGGTAGCTTCGTAGCCGTGATGTTTGAGATACCACCAACCTAGAAGTCAAAATTTTCTTTGAGAAAAAATGACATGATTGATGCATGAAACATAAGCAAAATGATGGGGTAGGATTCAAAAATAGCAGAAAAACGATGCCATGCTAAGGATAACACTGAACTCCATATCTTATAATTTGATGGCTCTAAATCCCAGGAAGGTGCTGTGGATGGGTACATATTCATTGACCATAATAGTAAATCTAGTTTCCTCTCTTGTGGGATAGAATTCAAATGCACAAATAATAAAAGAGAGTATGAAACTTTGGTTCAAGGCCTTAAAAATTCGTTGACTTGGGTGTAAAATTCCTTAAAGTTTTTGGTAATGCAAAGATAATAATTAGGAAAATTAGAAACTTTGTTCACTAAAATTCTCCCACCTCCAAAATTATTAATTGAAAATAAAAAGGATTATTGACAACTCTTTAGCTTTTAGTAAAAATTCCATTCCTCAATCACAAAATGGGATAGTCAATTCATTAGCCACAATAGCCTCATGATTTCCACCCTTAGAAGACTATGAAGCATCTAAGTTCTCCATTGACTTGATATACACACCATATATACATGACAATATTACTAGTTTTAGAGTCTTTGAGGGGGATATAGAAATCTTGGATTTTTTAACTAATGAAGATAATTTTAAGGATCTAGCTATAGATGATTGTGAGTTCCAAAAGGTAAGTGAATAAGAAGAACCCTACTTAGTCATCCAAGAACATAAAAAAATGAATCAAGGTCCAAACCTACATACCATTCCTAAAAGGTCATAAATCTTGAAAATATATTGATTTAAAAGACAATTTCAAGGGAACATACAATGTCAAACCTATAGTTCTAGAATGAATCATGAAAGGATAAACCTGGGGTATTTAGAAAACCCATAACATATAAATCTAGGAAAATCATTGTTCGAAGGTGAAACAAAAGCTTATCTCAAAATGTACAAGGAATATCAAGGCATTTTCACATTGTCCTATCAAGATCTTAAGACATATGACATACACACATCATACAACAGACCATTCCTTTCAAAGATAATATCAATCCTTTTCAACAGAAGTTAAGGAAGTTTCACCCTTCCATTGAACTGTTGATATAGAAGGAAATTAAGAAACTCCTGGACACCAAAATAGTCTTACAAGTTAGGAAATATGTATGGGTGGAAAATATCATGCTAGTGAGGAAAATGATTCGTGAAATTCATCTATGTGTAGACTCCACAATCTCAATAGAGCTTCCACAAAAGAAAAATATACCATGCCCCCCATGGAACAATTTCTTCGGATTTTGTTTGGATCAAAAATATTTTCACTTTCGGATGGTCTTTCAAGTTATAAACAAGTGTTAGTAGATGAGAAGGATAGGATAAAAACCATATTTCATAGCAAATGGGGAACCTTCACATATAAAAACATGCCATTTGACTTAATCAATACAAGAGAAACCTTTCAGAGAGCCATGGATGTAATATTTATATGGTTAATAAACAAAAGTGTGGTAGTTTATTTGGATTATGTAGTTATTTACTCAAATAATAGGGCTAATCATGTTCAATATCTCAAACAAGTCTTTGAAATATACCAAAAGTATGGAATTTCTCTCAATCCAAAAAAATATATTTTCAGTGTAACAAAGGGGAAACTGTTAGGACACATCATCTCAAAACAAGGGATCATAATGTTGGGCAATTTAATTGCTTAAATTGCTTTCATTAAATTATCAACCAGGGATACTCGTAAGCTTGTGATGATGCCAACAAAATATATGCAGGAGTAGGCAACTAACTCTATGTCTAACTAAATGATTTATGATTCAATATAATATGCAAGGGAAGAGGCTCCTAATTGAGGAGGTCCTGGTTGTCCTTCCCTACAATATTATAGATTGAAAAGAAATCATTGATTACATAAAACCAGAAACTTGAAATAAAGACAAGAGAATGAATTTTAATTGTCGTTTAGATTCAAATAGAGAGAGAGACTAACTTAGTCCCTTGATTGTCCCCTCGTATATTGATCCAAACTAAACTAAGATTCATTCATAAGCATAATAAATGAAATAACTTAAAACTTAAAAGCAAAAGAATGAATTTCAATTATCATGCAGATCAAATAGAGAGAGAGCCTAACTTAGACCCTTGGTTGTCCCCTCATATGCTGATAAGATTTTAATTTAAAACTCATTCATCAATCACAAACAAATCCTCAAACATCTAGGCAATTAAATGAAATAAGATCTATTATGAAATAAAATGTTTCTTTGATCCTTTTAGAGTGAGCTCAATTCTCTTAAGAACAAAGTGACAAATTATTCCATATACTACATTAAGACAATTTATATCTAAAACTATAGAATGGAAATTTATGTAAAATGAAGCTTTATTCTATTCCATCATAAGTTGGATACATGCTCCAAGAGTCCTCCTTTTGGAATGGAGGAGGTGCTCCTATTTATACAAAAATTTAAGCAACTAACTCATTAATGGGGATCCACTAATCCCTCATATGGTTACAACCAATATGAGACACATATTCCTTTATCCATGATTTTTCTCCATGAGATATTCTTGACCCCTATCCCAAATCTCCTTCAAATCTTCAAGAGAATTCGAATTTGAGTCTTGGAGGCCACATAAGAGTATCTTGGAACCTTCCAAATCACCTACACATGTCACCAAACTCATTCCACCTTTAGGTATAAGCAAATACATGTTATTTTTCTAACTTTTAATCATAAATTCACTTTAAATACTTGAAATTAATAACTTTGGAAAATGAAAATATAAACCCATATGGTAATGGAAATATAGGGTTATGTAATGATAACATGATGAAATGAGGTGACAAAATGATGATAAAGGTGAAAATGGAGCGAAAAGTTATGTTAATTTGGCGGCCCAACACATAATTGATAAAGAATGAGTGAAGGTGATAGTCAAGTTACCTTACCCACATAATAAAATGGCCATGGAATAATTTTTCAATAAAATCAATTTTTAAGAAAAGATCATTCCAAATTTTGTTAAAACAATCAAACCTTTGTTGAAAATTATTCATAAAGATGCAAGATTTAAATGGGGTAGAGAGGAAAATGAAGAATTTGAGTAAATTAAGACTTCCATAACCAAGGCCCTTGTGTTTTGAAGCCCTGATTTTGACAAATATTTAATTTTATATACGTTTTCCTTAGACTAGTAATTATGGTTGTAATGGAGCTCTAATTTATTTTGTGTACAAATTTATAGGGTGTTGAGATAAACTATCCTATGATTGATAAGAAAAATTATGCAATATATAAAGTTGTAAAGTAATTTTAGTCCTAAAACCTAAAGAACCATACCAAGGTCATATTTCTCCATGTCGTTGTACATATATTTTTTAATCAACAAGAATTGGGGGAAATAAGAAGAAATTGGATGGTTGTAATTGAAGAATTTGATTTGGAAATCAAACCCTCTAATATCATATGGTATCAAGGGTTGTGTAATATGGAAATTGAATCTCCAATCCCCATGGATACCAAGGAAGATGGATGGGAAAATGAAATATCAATGTACTCCCTAGATATCACCTTTACCAAAATAAGTGAATCATGTTATGTTAACCTATAGTACTTCCTTCAAAACGACACTTGCCCAAATCATTTGAATACTAAGTGAGTAAGAAGCTAAAGTCAACACATTATAGTTTTACTAATATAGTTTTAATATGTAGTAATTATGGCGAAGTGCTACTAAAATGCCTACATACAGAAGACAATGACAATGTCTTGAGGGACCTCCATGATGGACCAATAGGTGGACACTTTGTAAGCAAAATTATAGTTAACAAAATTCGACATGCGGTATAATATTGGAAAACACTATATAGAGATGCACACTTTTCCATAAGAAAATGTAAAATTTGTAAAGTGAGAGCAAATAGAGAAAATAAGGTAATTGTCCCTTACAACTTATGATATTAACTAAATCTTTTGAATAATGGGGAATAAATGTGATTGGTAAAATCAACCCTCATTTTTCCAAGCAACATAGGTGTATATTGATAGCAATCGACTACTTCATGCAATGTGTTGAAGAAATTCCTCTCACAAATATTAATGAAAAAGTGGTCATTCAATTCCTAGAACAATGTTTGATTACCCATATTGGGATACAATCTGTGATTGTGTTTGATAATGCCCCCTAATTCTCATTGACCTTATTGATCGAGTCTGCTTTTGATAAGGTATCATGTTGAAATTTCCAAAAATTATTATCCATAGGGAGATGAATTGGTTGAATCCATGAATAAAAATTTGATCTATATCCTTAGGAAAATTGTGACACAAAATCATTGAAATTGGCACAACACTTTGTACAATTCCTTTTGCGCCGATTAAGTTACCTATTTCCATTTTTCCTTGTTTATAGATAGGAATCCATCATTCCAACCAACACTTACCTCCCATCCTTAAAATTATATCAAACCTCTAGATAAAAACCCCTTTCTTCAATGCAACAATGCATAAATACACTTCTCATGCTCAAGGGAGGGAGAGAAAAAGCAAAGGAAATGTTTTCCTTACATCAATAGATAGTGAAAAATTGGTTTGATTGCCATAAAATAGGGAGAAAATATTTTGTGATAGGTGATTTAGTGCTCAAATGGGACAAAGACAATGAGACATAGGGTAAACATTCTAAATTCCAGAACTTATGGCTTGGACCCTATCAGATTGCTACGAAAATTTGGAATGGTACATACCATTTACAAGGTCAGGGTGAGGGGTGAGGTGGGGTAGACTTGATTTCTCCATGTTAATGGTCAACCTCTTAAGATTTTATTTTCCTGAGATATTCCATGTATCAATGAATACCATAGTTTTATTTTTCTATCCTCTTTATTTTTTTATGATTGCTTTCATATTTTGATGCTTTGTTTCTAGATTCACCCCATTTTTCACAAATAAGTGTTTTGTTTTCAACCTTTAGCAACTATGGGGATATGATTTCTTAATCCTTACTTATACGTGATGACAAATACTTAATATATTTAGGTAAATACCACACTCCAAGAATTGTTTTGGTACTTTATGCGTGAGCTGAAACAAATCAATTATTTTGTAAATTCACAAAAAGGGTATGAGTTTTTAATATGGCAGAATTGTGACAATTGAAAGGATGGATTGATACTTGTCTCTTGTAAGGTTTTGGAAAACACTTACCCCAGTCATAGGTCAATCCCATTATTCAAAAATACCATCCCCATAAATGTATGGCATGATCGCATGATAACTAGCAATTGCACCAAATGTTGCAAAGGAACGCCGTAAGGCATAAATTGGAGAAACATCATAACATAAAAAATCATTGAAGATAAAAATTAGTAAACAAAATGTTATTCAGCAGTCTTAAATCATAAACAACAGTTTCATGTGAGCTATTAAATCCTTGAAATTGTCCATTACCAGTGGCATATCTCTGAAATGAAAATTCATTTAGCAACATTTAACAGTGGAGAAACTTTTGAAAATCCTTGTGACCCAACTGAAATTTGATAATCCTCACCATATCACTGAAATGAAAAGTCATTTAGCAGCATTTAGCAGTGGAGAAACTTTTGAAGGTCCTTGTGACCCAACTGAAATTTGATAATCCTCACCATATCCAAAACCTTCAGGTAACAAACCATTATAGAAAAATCACCTGAGAAATTGTTGGGTCATGCATTTTTAGGCATATAATAATAGCTTGAACCACCTGAAATTTGACAATCATATTCTGTTTTTTTGTTGAGCATAACCATACCAATTTTCACTATAGGAAACTCTCACCATATCCAAAACCTTCGAGTAACAAACCATTATAGAAAAATCACCTGAGAAATTGTTGGGTCATGCATTTCCAGGCATATAATAATAGCTTGAACCACCTGAAATTTGACAATCATATTCTGTTTTTTTGTCGAGCATAACCATACCAATTTTCACTATAGGAAACTGAGAATCACGATTTTGGGGACTAGGTAAGGTATCTCCTTCCCAAACATTGTGAAAAGAAATTAATAAATTGTGTTATAAAAGTAGGAATACTGAATACATGGTCCATGGTGTTGTGAACATTCAGGACAGAGTAGAAGAAAACTTGGTACTCGTTTAGAGGTTACAAAAAAAAAGGAAATGCCTTTGGAAGACATCGGGGAAAAGCGTTTTCCCTTATTTTCTTATATATCCTTGGCCTTGGCTCTGCTCAAATAAAGAACTTGGTACTTCTTTAGAGGGACAAAAAGGAAATGCCTTTGAAGACATGGACAGAAAGCGTTTTCCCTTATTCGCTTATATATCTGTGGCCTTAGTTGCGCACAATCCTATGTAAATAAAATTGTCCAATCTAATCAAAAGAACCCCAATTTTTTTTACATTTGCAAAGAAAAATGAGGTGGAATCCTAGAGCGATCGATCCATCACCAATACATTCTACAATACTAGGTGTATTGAATATTTCTAGGTCAACAATAGTGATATATTGCGTATGTTCTACACGAAAGTCATAGCAGTTAAGATATCTATGATTTTCACAAAAATACGCTGTAGAGGATACAATTCATTTGCACTCGCTGGTAAATACAATGTGCATTTTCTTTTCAAATGACACATTCCATACACAACTACTATTTCTCACTAAGAAAACCATAGTGAATCTCCTATGGAACCAAAAATCTGTCTCTTTCTTGGTGGCTACACAAATTTCATATTCCAGCGATTTCGTTCATATGTTCGCACTGATTGCGACAAAGCTCGCTCCCAAAGAATAGAGGCTCTCAGGCTACTACTCTGCAATTTCATATAAATTGTTGCCACTTGAACCTGGGTTTCTAATTAACACCAAGTTCAAAATTCTTGCATCCCTGCTACCAAACTCCCTCAAATATTTTATTGTCTCATCTAGTACTAAAAGCGGCCCCATAGTCTCCAAACCTGCTACTGGAACCTCTCTGAGAGCTGGAAGACTCCCCATAGTCACTAAAACGGCGCTTAAACGGCGGGATCTAGAACCACCATAGCCACCTCTTGACCCACCACTATAGCTAATTCCGGATCCACTACCATAACTGCCTCCTGATTTGCCATAACTTGAACCCCCATACTGGAACCTCTCTGAGAGCTAGAAGACTCCCCACAGTCACTAAAACAGCGGGATCTAGAACCACCAGACTACCTCCTGACCCACCACTATAGCTACTTCCCAATCCACTACTGTAACTTCCTCCTGATCTGCCATAATTTGAACCCCCATAATCTCCTCCTGATCCACCATAGCTTGAACCACCAGATCGCCCCCCTCCTGAACCACCGTAGCTTACAAAATGGCTCCCCCCTAAACTGCGAGAACTTCCAAAACGACTCCCTCCTGAACCGCCATAACTTCTAAAACGACTGCCTCCTGAATCACCGAAACCACCAACTCCATTGTCTATTTCCTCTTTCATCTGAGTCAGCTCTTTAAACTTGGAACCTATATCATTTTCAATCATCTTAACTTGCCTAATCTGTTGGTCGGTATGGATAAGGATAGCATTATCGGGCCTACCAGCATGCCCTGTTCGCCCTGATCTATGCACAAAAATATCTGAAGTCGTTGGGAGCTCATATTGAATAACGAGATCCACATTAGGAATATCAAGACCAGATGCCCTGTTCGCCCTGATCTATGCACAAAAATATCTGAAGTCGTTGGGACTCATATTAAATAACGAGATCCACATTAGGAATATCAAGACCAGATGCAGTGACATCAGTAGCAATCAACACATTAAAACACCCCTCACGAAAGCCAGCAAGAGTCCTCTCCTGCTGATTCTGTGAGATATCACCATGAAGAGGTTCGCATGTAAGTACCCGACCCAGTGCCACCAGCAAACTATCCGCATCTGACTTTGTTTGAGTGAAAAAAATACATTTTCCTCCTTTGGCATATTCAGTTATCAATGGGTTGAGAATCGAACATTTCCCATAGGTGGATGCAGCAATATAAGAAAGTGAGATTTCTTCTGCTTACTTCTGAGATGATTCACCAACACCATCGATAACAACAGGATCATTTAAATATTTCCTTGAAAGCCTTTGCACCCAGACATGCATTGTAGCAGAAAAAAAGCATACTCTGACGCCTTTTCGGCCATCTTTCCATAATCACCTCAACATCTTCATCAAAGCCCACATTCGGCATCTGGTCAGCCTCATCCAAAACAATAAACAGTACTTATGAAAAGACTAATGCACCACGATTGATTAGATCAATAATGCGACTAGGTGTTCCAGCAACATCTAAACCCCTTCTAGATTTGGCTCATTATAGGTACACCCCCATAACATCAAAGAGTATCTAGGCTTGGAGCAGATTCTTGGAATTCCTTGGCGTGCAAGTTCTCATGTTGGAGCCAAGATGAGTGCCAAGGGATATGATCCATGCCCATTCTTACGGTTGTGCTGAATGATTTTTCCAAGATTGGGATTCCAAAGGCAACAGTTTTTTCCAGTTCCTATCCTGGCGCGACCAATCATGTCACTCTATTTTAGCCGCAACATGTGACCATTTCATCACATTGCTGGCTGGGTCTAGATGCTCCTGCATTAGTTTCCGAGCACGGGAAGACTGGGGGGTGTGCTGCCACCTTATGTAACTTCAATCTCTTGACGTTTATGTACACCTGGAAGTCCTCCTGGGTCTCTGGAATATCTTTATTAGCAAACTCCTCGTAGATGGTGTACCAGGAGAGCCTGGTCATTTTGATTATATTACAAGCAGTGTCCCTAAAGATAAGTGGATTCTCTTTTAGGTTGGCTTCCTGTGACCCATTTCCCAAGGCCCCTCGGGCAGCTTTAGTGGTAGGGGGAGTCATATCATCCTCAAAAGAAGAAATGGATATGCACTCTAGATCGACGTCACCTAGCATGTCAAAAACACGGTCCCACAATGAGAGAGGCAACATGAAAATCAATTAAAACTGCAAAACAAAAAGGGGTCTAGTAGGTGACAGGTCGTAGGGAAGACAAGTCGCACGGTTGCAGTTATAAGGATGCGACTAAGCAACTAAAAACACAGGTCATAGAAAAAAGGGTCGCACGGACGCAACTATAGGGATGCGACTAAGCCACTAAAAACATAGGTCACAGAAAAAAGGGTTGCAAGGTCGCAGATTACGAGATATGGTCGTACGTTGCAGCAAGATGGAGGTCACAGTGTTGCAACGTTGCGAGAGAAGGGGTATCGCGGCTTCAAGATGCGTGACTTAGGCTTAGTAAAGATTAAGGAAGCTACTAAATGGACTTTAGAAGGTCAAGGTCTCCTTCAGATGAGTGAAACCACACATGTTGGTAAAAGCAAAGGGGGTTGGATCGAGAGAAAACACACTGTTCGAGGAAGGGAAAAAGTAGCGAGGGCAACCTTTCCAGCACAAAATGAGAAAGAAAACTTGAGTAAAAGAGATAAACCCTAAGGTGAGGGAATGCCAAAGGTCGGGGGAGAAAACATTGACATTTGGAAGAAAAAAGGACAATGGACCGTTACTTACCCGAAGCCAGACACACGCACAAACTCAAGTCGGAGGACCTCCTAGATCTTCGTGCGATCGGAGGAACATTTACAAATGCAACTGGGGTGATGGTCGCACTTTCTTCGTTAGCTAAGAGTTAATAAGGAGATGAAGGGTTAACTCTGGGGTGGAAACGGATTTTGGAGCCATTTTAATTGATTCATTATAAGCATATTGAATGAAACCCAAAGCCTTCCTAATCCTTCTGCTCTATCTTCTTAATAATCGGTATTGACCTGAAGAAGCTGTGGTCGAAGAGAAAGCTATTCCTTGCGTGGTACTATCCCTAAACCAGACTAAACTCTTTCTGTTAGTATTTGCTACATTTCCACTTCAGTAGGTTGAATGTCTTATAATGAATCTTCATTTTTCTGTTAGTATTTACTAAATTTCCACTTTGGTAGGTTGAATGTCTTATAATGATTCCTCATTTTCATTAGGCATTTACAATGGTTGTTCATATTATGCTAGCATACCCTTGGTGTGAGGTCTTGAGGGACTAGTACACGAGTTTACAACCTATGTGACCTCCTTGCACCCATTACGATCTGTTCTCTATGACTATAGAAATAGTCCTGAGAATTTACAAAGATCAATTATTGTCGTCCTAAGAGTAAATACGAGATTCTTCCTGCCCCTGTCGCAACAGTCGCATGGTCACATACCAATCCCTGAGTGAACAGTGCAACCTTGCAAGTCGCATAGTCATGTTTATGCTCGGCGAGGCGTGGCGCAATCTTGCAACCTTTGCGACCTCTGCAACTCAGAAGGTCGAGTTTACGAAGATGGAAAGTTCGACTCGTGACCTCTGTGACCTGTGAGTTGCATTAGTCGCAATAGTTGCAACAATCGCAAGGATCAGTTTTAGTGACGTTCTGATACTGCGACTGACCTACTAAGGCAGCAACCTGCTTTTACTTAACAGAAAACTTAGATTCTTCCTTAAGCTCCTTGAGACTGTTAAACTCTTTGAGTAGAGACTATTGAACGCTTTGAAGAGACCCTGAGAACCTGGCAGGGCTTGAGACTGTTAAACTTTGAGTAGAGACTATTGAACTCTTTGAAGAGAACCTGAGAACCTGGCAAGGCTGGTAAACTCTTTGAGTGGAACCTGGTAGGGCTTGAGACTGTTAAACTCTTTGAGTAGAGACTATTGAACTCTTTGAAGAGAACTTGAGAACTTGGCAGGGCTGGTAAACTCTCTGAGGAGAACCTGACAGGGTTGGTGGCTTGGCCTGGTGTAGGTGCTCCAAAAATTTCAAGGTTCTCTTGGAGGGTTGTTGAAAACTAATCATATTTCCAACAAAAATACACCCAACATTTCTCAAATTTGAGGACCAAAACTAATCACATTTCCAACAAAAATAGGCCCAACATTTCTCAAATATTTGAAAACCTAAAAGAAAAAAACTTTTTCTTTTGTTCTTTTCTTTTGAAACTTTTTAGAGACATATTTTATATAGAAAAAATTTAAAATAGAATAGAATTTTTCTTTTGTTACATAAGAGAAATATTTTATATAGAATAAGCATTAAGAGACATATTTTATATAGAATAAGTACTAAAATAGAATAGACATATTTTATATAGAATAAGTATTAAAAAAAATAACTACAACAATATAATTATGAAAAATTACGTTTCCAACAAAATACGTCCAACATTTCTCAAATTTGGGACCCTTTTAAATTTTGTAGTTTTAGAGTCAACCCAACATTTCTCAAATTTGGGAACCTTTTAAATTTTGTAATTTTAGAGTTCCAACATTTCTCAAATTTGGGAACTTTCCAATTTTGTAATTTTAGAGTCGCCCAACATTTCTCAAATTTGGGAACCTTTTAAATTACACAATTTGGGAACCTTTTAAATTTTGTAATTTAAAGACTCTAAAATCTCTACATAGAGAGGGGACAATTTGTTACATAGGATACATATTATTTTTATATAGAATAAGTATTAAAATAAATGACTACAACATTACAACAACATAGTTTTGAAAAATTACATTTCCAACGAAATACACCCCAACAGTTCTAAAATTTGGGAACCTTTTAAATTTTGTAATTTAAAGCCTCTAAAATCTCTACATAGACGCAGGACAATTTTGAACACTTTTGATAGACGTGGGACAATTTTGAACACTTCTAAATTATGATAGAAGGTGAAGATCACTTCCAACATCATCAACTTAATACATCAATAAGTATTATCATATCACATTAAAGATCAACTTTATTTTAGTTTTGTACATCAATGAGTAGTAATCATATTGCAACAACGATATTTTTATGCGATTACCAAAAGTAGCATTATCATATCACACAAAGATGAGACTAACTTTTAAATTTTGTATTTTAAAGAACCTAAAATCTCCACAGAGACGTGGGGTAATTTTGAACAATTTTGAATTATGGGACAATTTTGAACTATGATAAAAGGTGAAGATCACTTCCAGCATGATCAACTTAATACATCAATAAGCATCATCATATGACATAAAAGATGAACTTTATTTTAGTTTTGTACATCAATGAGTAGTAATCATATCACAACGATACTTTGTGATTACAGAAAGTAGGAATATCATTTCACTCAAAGATAAAGACTTCATTACTTCACAAGCAATTTGCATCTCCACCATCACATCCAATTACATGACATGCTTACAATCAGAATTTGAAGGTCCATAACCGAAATGTTAAAGCCACAACGTACTTACTGTCTCTCTCTGGGCATAAACATCAAACCAAAATACTACGCCAGAAGGTACATATTGTCTCTCTTTGGAGATAAACTAAATTACTAAAACCAAAAGTAACCACTAAATTACTAAAACCACTGTCTCTCTTATAAACTTACTGTATACAAACTTACTACATACATAAGCACCAAATTACTAAAGCCAAAAAGTAACCACTCTCTCTTATAAACTTACTGCATACATAGGCATCAACTGTTATTGATGCTGCACCTTATTACTAGTGCTCATGGAATCCTAAGTTCTAGCGAAAAACAACCAACTGGTTACATTCCGGATCTGTATTTGATGCTGCATCTTATTATTAGTGGTCATGGAATCCTAAGTTCTGTCTGAGAAAAACAACCGAGTGGCTACTCTCCAGCTCTGTATTTGGAGATAAACTTACTACATACATAAGCACCAAATTACTAAAGCCAAAAAGTAACCACTGTCTCTCTTATAAAATTACTGCATGTAAACATCAACTACTATTGATGCTGCATCTTATTACTAGTGGTCATGGAATCCTAAGTTCTGGCTGAGAAAAACAACCAACTAGGCTATATTCCGGCTCTGCTACAGGTACATGTTTCACAGGCACAATTCTCTCCACATTTACAGAAGGACTTTCCACTAGCAGTCTCGTCGATCTTTGAACAGTTACACGGATTGCAGCTGCAGTGTTCTCCACACTTGCAATATGCATGTCCCCCACTGCAAAATCCAAATCCAAAATCAGGTTTCAAGAAAATACATAAATTTAAATATTAAAATGTCTAATCTTATTGATCTTATTAAGCACTTTAAATGCCACTCCAAATAAATTTAAATATTAAAATGTCTAATCTTATTGAGATTTTATTAAAGACTTCAAATGCCACTCCAAATTTTCCTCTGTTGCTGGGGGGCTCAAATGTACCTTGTTTGGTCGGATGGAGGCGCAATACTCACAACTCCACACCTAAATAGCCATGTCAGAATTATATGCATCACATTAGTAATCTATTTAACAATATATTTTAAAATCAACAATGCTAATCTATTTAAAAATATATGAAAATCAACCATACATATGCAATTCGATCATGATTTTACGATTGATAGTGATCATGTAATTGGATCATATATACATCGTTATGATACATCTGCGATTGAATGGTTCATATGCAATTGGCGCGACCAATCATGTCACAACCTTGCATTATTGGTTCCAACACTGCTTTTTGAATGGGGAACAATCTAGTAATATCGCGCTTATTGAGAGAATTAATAGTTTCTCTGCGATTCCATATTCCGCCAACAACTGGGAGAGTGGAAGTATCTCACTTGGCTAATATCGCCATTGATGATTTTAACTCTCATGATGTCGTACTGACTGGCAGATTGTAGGCTTCGGAGGATTGAAACACTTCGAGTCAAACCCTGAGAGACAGGGGACAAAGGGTTTATCAGAACGGAGACAAAGGGTTATCAGAACAGGATTCTTTAGAGGAAACCAGCAAGAGGAGAATCAAAGCCCTGTCGGACCTCCTCCATTGAGGGATTTCGATAGGGAAAAAGCCGCAATGGCTTTGGCTACCTTCGAATTCAACTGTCTACCTGCTATGCTGTTCAATTTCGGAACAATTGAAGCAGCCACCTCGTACTGACTGGCAAATTGCAGGCTTCAGAGGATTGAAACCCTTCAAGTGAAACCTAGAGAGACAAGCAACAAAGGGTTTATCAGAATGGGGTTCTTTAGAGGAAACGAACACAAGGAGAATCGAAGCCCTGTTGGTCCTCCTCATAACTTGTTGATCTTGCCATAATTAATCATTTTGAGTTGAGAGGTATGTCTGGAGAGAGAGAGAGAGAGAGAGAGAGAGAGAGAGAGAGAGAGAGAGAGAGAGAGAGAGAGATCTCATAATGGAATATGTCTTAAGTAAAATAAATAACATGCATATATGAAGAAATTTTACAAGGGTTTCTCCGCCTCCTTGTCCTATGTTACCCTCTCTTGTTGTCCATATCCATGACTCCATAGACCTCTATTTTCCTTGTAACAAAGACTATTGGTTCGTGTTTTTAATGTAAAGTTTGCTATAGCAATTTTAAAGGGAAATGTGTTGGTGGTTTAAATTTTGACTTGTTTTTTTCGCTACATGTTATTGTTAATTTTGCAATTCACTTTGTTGATATGAGATTCGATTCTTCTCGACCAAGTAGGATGGGTTGAGGTAGAGGGGATAGACCTCCTCGTGTGTGGGAAGGTGGTAGAAGTAAGAAAATTCATTTTTTCTGTTCCTTTTAATGCATAATCAGAGGAATTCCATCATTTAGCCACCAATGGGCATTTGTTTCTGGGTTCCCCTAATGTCACCTTCCAATTGTCTAGTTTTTCAAAGAAGTACTTATTCTCCTCTATGAACCCATCCTAATGCTTACTAATACTTGGGATAACAATTTAAATGATGGATGGAATCATTTTCCTGATCCTTCTCATGTAAAATATAAAGGTCGGGGACAAATTATTGCAAGCCCTGCTCGCCATATGTTTAATAACTCTCATTCCTCAACAAGTCATGTTTAATATTCCCCTAAATCTAACCCTAAACATATTGTGACTATTGTCATTACATTTATTGATCCTAGTCTTACTAATGTTGTTGTTACTGAAATTGTTGTTGTTATTCACCCAATTCCCAAATCTTCTGATTTAGCTAATCCTTGTCCTTTGCTAGTAAATTATATTATCCCTAATGTTGAAAATCCTACTTTTGATATTGAACACTTAAAATCAAGTCACGTTTTCATAGTTGAGCTCATGGAGGAGGAAAATAAAACAAGTTGTTTCTAATGTAAACCTTGCAAACATTTCTTAGTCATCTATAAGGCATCCAATGGCTACAACTGATAATATTTTTCTGAAACAACATATAACTCAACTATTTTATAAAACATATTTAAATTTACAGGACTATTGATTAGGATTTGGACTTCTATTAAGTAACAATTACATTTGTTTGGAAAATTTTGACGATGGTTTTGTTTTGACACTCAAAATCATATGGACAGTTCCTATGCACTAATCATATATATATATATATATATATATATATATATATTGTATATGCATAATTTTGGAATCTTTGAAGGAAAGTCAATCTTGTGATGATTAACCATAGTGCGATACATGAGTATGTGGGGGTTACAAGGTGTTATCATGCATGATGTGGATTTTATTTTCTTTAAAATAATATTTTTGAAATATGATGACATGATAATGGTATGGAAGTGGGTCCTCCCTCCCTCTTGAGTCATACATGTCACCTATTTATTAATAGTTCAAATTTTCCTTCTCACCCATCCATGAGTCAATTTAATTGATGAATCTCAGTAAAAGAAAACATGAAATAGTTGCATAACCATCTCAAGTAGAACTTGTAGAACTTGATTACAAATACCTACTTGGAAAAGGAAAACGAAACCAATCTTCACACAATTTATGGTATGAGTGAGCATGATTTCTTTAGTTTTGGGATAATTTTTTAAGTTGTTTTAGATATTTTGAGACTCATGAAACTTTTATTACATGAATTCTTTTAAATAGTAGCAATAAATGGAGGTTAGAAAGTTTTGTCTTGCTGATTAAGGTATACTTTCACTTTGGTCATTGATGGTATTTATCACTACTATTTATTTGTCATCACTGATAATTGATATTTTTTGTAGTATTCATACCAATGTCCAAAAGGCCTTATTGAGCTAGTGATAGCAAGGCCAAGGCTATATTTTGTTCCTTACTACTTACATTTCACTCATATAGTTATAGGCGTTGTCATTTGTAAAGAAGATTCTTGTTACAAATTACTTATAATCTATTAAGTTGGGCTCATTATTATTGAATAATTTTTCAAATATACTCAATAAAGATGTTTTCTTATCTTTCCATCTTATGTCTTTTTATTTCTTTTCTTCACATTTTTAACTGCAATAGCATTTGTTTTGTACATAGCATCTCTCCTGTTGATAAATTTCTATATGAAATACTAGTAGTAAATATCGTTGAAGCTTGTTTGACATGGTTATAACTGCTTGCTATAACAATTACCATGTACGTCCTATATTTTATAGTTGTAAATAAATATTCTAGTAGATGTTTTAATTCTTTTCTTGTATGACTTATGGCACTATTTATTGTTGAAAATCTAATAAGAAAATCCTAATTTATTTTGTCCTTGAATTAATTTAGGAATAAAATTGTAATTCCACATCACATGATAACTTGTATTAGTTAACTAAGTTAATTTGACATAGTTTGCCTGGTTAATTCGAGGTGAGGGTAGACTTGAGTCATGTAGAGTGTCTCCTACATTATAGGATCCCTAGTTGAGTTAATTTTGAGTTGTAATTATTTAATTCAGTTTAAGTGAGTTAAAGCCAGCTAAAATAGTTGCAACTATTGGAGGAACTATTGGGAGGTCTAGGAGTGGGGTGTTTCTTACAGTGATCAACCAATTAACTGATGATTCACTCATAAATAACTCATGCATGCTAGATCTGAGAGTTACCCAGTTGAGATTGGAGTTCAGGGACAATGTACTATCATTTGTATAATCATCTGAATTGTATAGGTGGTGCATGCAGTCAGAGGTAGGCCTATGATGGATTGCGCAATTCATTTGAGGAATTTCCCTAATTAATAGGGGGTTAATTCCCAAGGAAACAATAAAAAGAAATAGGGACTTGGGCAAGCAGTAAATTGGTTAAGTATTGGCCTAGGCTTGTTTAGGAAGCAGTGGTACAAATAAAGATAGTGCAAAGGTTGCTCAGGCTTGAGAAAATCATTGTAATCTTCTCATATTTTCTGACTAATGCAATATAGAGATAGTAGGGGTTTTTAACTGTGGCTTTCCCCAGGAAATCATTGTGTAATGTATTGATTGAATTATTTCTCTTGTATGCTTTGTGATTTCACAATCATTTAATTGTTTTCGTTGATGAGGAGAGTAGATTCAAGTCCATTGTTTTAGTAAATTACAATTAGCAGTTTGAATCTAAAAGGAATTTCTACATGGTATCAGAGCACAAATCACTCTATAAGAGGAGAATATGAGTTTGATTTTTGCAGGTGAAATCGATTTTGTAGTATCATTCTTCAGAGTCAGCAGGATGTCATTCTATGGATTGAGACTCAAATATGCCCTTGAGGGTATTTCAAACTATATTGCTTGGAAGGACGTGATGGAGGCAGTGTTGGAAGGCAATTAGCTTAAGGAATTCATAGACAAAGATATTCCTAAGCCAACTGATGCTCAAAATTTGGTAGAGTGGAGGAAATGTGTTGCAAATGCGAGAAGGATGATCCTAAAATAAGTTCGAGATCATACTGTCTAGAACCTCCATGGTAAGGAGACCCCATATGCAACGTGGAAGGCCTTGACATACCCGTTTCAAAACAACAATGACCACAGGAAGTTAGCACTGAAGGATAAGATCAGAAAAATCAAGATGGAGAAGGGCGACACAATACCAAAGTACTTGACTAAGTTGACCCAATGTCGGGATGAGCTTGGAAGTGTTTGCTTTACAGTTGTTGAAGATGATCTAGTCAGCCTAGCACTTTTAGGCCTTCACAAGAGCTGGCACAACTACTAAGATTTGGTAAATGGGAGGGAGAAGCTACTAGAGTGGGAGCGTTTGTGGTCTAACTTGGTGCAAGAAGAGATTCAACGAAACACCACAGATGGAACCTCATCCAAGCATGATAATGAGGAGAAATGTGCCTTAGCTATAAAGGAGAAGAAAGGGAAAGGTAAGTCATCTCATTCCAAATTAGATTATAGTTATGGTGAAAAGAAGGACTTGTCAAAGATTAAATGTTTTCGCTATCATGAGTTGGAACATTATGCCATGAAGTATCTGCATAAGAAGGCCGATAAGAAGCCCTTAAGAGGAGAGGCAAGTGAAGCTCTTGCTTCACAATTCGAGTTGGATTTCACCCTCATCGCTTGCATGGTGACATCGGTGATGGGTAGTGTGTGGTATCTAGATAGTGGAGCCTCATTCCATATGACTGACAACAAATAATTCTTCAGTGACTTGGAGGAGAAGGACCTCCAGATGCACATCAAAATGGGAGATGATGGAAGGTATAGCGCGATTGACATTGGTACTATTACTTTAAGAGGGATTCTAGTAATCCTCTCACATTAAAATATTTCATGGATGTTTCGAGTCTAAAGAAGAATTTGGTTTCAGTTTCCATGTTGGAGGACCGTGGCTACGATGTGATATTTAGAAAAGGAAAGGCTTTCCTTCATCACATAACCTCTGGACAATTGAATCAGATCAAGATTCGGGTGAAGAAACTCTACAAATTGGATTTAGAAGATTGTGCTACTTTGATCACAAAAGCAGAGAGGGTGCAAAGCCAAGACATTAGTGAGTTGTGGCATAGAAGATTGGGTCACTTGCACCATGGAGCTTTGAAGATCATGCAACATATTTTTACAGGACTTCCAAAGGGTACACTAGAGCATAGAGATGCATGCAAAGGGTGTACATTGATAAAGTATACCAAAGCCACCTTTCATGATAAGGAAAATCGAGTGCAAGAGATCCTTGAAAGAGTTCACTCAGATTTGTGTGGATCGTTCTTGACAGCCTCCACGGCCAAGCACATGTATTATGTAATATTTGTAAATGATTTCTCACATAAGTGATAGATTTTGTTCATTCAAAAGAAAGGTCAGACATTCTCTATTTTTTTTTTTTTTTTAATTTAAAGCACTTGTTGAGAAAGGAAATGGCAGGAAAGTGAAGGCTCTTAGGAGCGATAACAGTGGAGATTATGTGTCGAATGAATTCAAGAACTTTTATGCATAAGAAGGAATTTGACGGGAGTTAATAGCATCCCATAACCCACAATAGAATGAGGTGGCTGAAAGGAAGAAAAAATGTATTGTGGGCGCTACACGGGCGATGTTACATGATCAAGGCCCACTGTTGCACTTGTGGGCTGAAGCATGCAACACAACTGTATATGTGCAGAACAGGAGTCCTCATCGAATTCTCGGGATGAGTACACCAGAAGAAGCTTTTTCAGGTAAGAAACTAGATGTGGCACACTTCAGGATCTTTGGTTCATCAGTTTACTATCATGTTACCAAGGATGCAAGGAAAAATCTAGACCGAACAACTGAGTTGGACATTTTTGTGGGGTACACTGATACACCTCATATTTATCGGGTGTACCTGCCATCTCACAGGATGAATGTGGTTCATAGAGATGTGAAGTTCGATGAAGAGAAGGCAAATAGATGTTCCCTTGAGAGGGAGCTTCAGTTGCATGCAGATGAGGAGATTTTGGCTCCAAAGGAAGAACCTCAGGATGATGTGGAGCAACCACATGTAGAGGAGCAGAGAGTGGAAGCACCCACTCGTGCAGATACTTCCAGAGATGGAAGGAAGCACAATAGAGAGGCTAACAGATTGTTGCATGATGCTAGAGAGAATGTGGGAGCACTCACATCACAATGTAGGTAGAGGAGGTCACCATATCAATACACTGACTACATGGCTCTGATGAGGGAGAGTGTAGAGATTGAGCCATCCTTATTAGAGGAAGCAGTGCAGCAACCAGTATGGGTTGATGCCATGGTAGAGGAGTATGAATCCATTATCAGAAATAGTGTTCGAGAAGTGGTCCCAAGACCAACATACAAGTCAGTGGTGAGTTCCAGATGGCTTGACAAGGTAAAGAAAGTAGTAGATGGGAGTGTGGAGAAACACAAGGCTAGATTTCAAATATGACATGATTAACACCTAAGTCCCTTTAGTCCAAAAATGTGTATTTCTATTAGCCTGTATGTGGACTGAACCATATGCTCAATTGACCAACCAAGCGTCAACCAACTTCTTGCAATAGTCCACAATTTACAACCTTACATAGAACACGAACTAAACCAAAGTTCCCTCTCACAATTTCTCCCAAAAATTATAGTTATGAGTCTCCAATCAAAATCTAACACAAGGTTTTGGGTAGAAAGTTGCCACTATTAAAATTTATTAACAATGCTTAAGCCTTGTTCCTTCCACTCAAGTTAAAAAATATGTTATTAGAAAAATTGCATAAAAAAGTATAACCTACATTGATCAATGTTAGCTAAATTAACAGTGGCTAATAGGAAAATATAATCTTATAGATTTCCTTTGGGAAGAATTTAAAAATTAAGATGTGAAGTGGATAAAATAATTGCTTGCTCAAGAACATGGATTTGCATAAATTATGGTGGGTAATAACCACTAGTCAGTCTAGACATTTAGAGTTTTACTCCTACATAAGTTTTGAGGAAAACTTAAATAAGGCATAGTCTAAGTTATATACGAAATAACCTTTTTCATCAGAATCTGGTAAAAAAATTTCAAGCAATATTGTGACGTTTTGTCTTTTAAAATGCATTTTTGAATGCATAAATGGATTCATCACCCTGAAAAATCGACGGGGCACTCAAATTTTATGGATTAAACAACTTTTACTCGAGTCTCTAAAAGTCTCTACCGGATTTTAGTTAGAATTAACCAGAAAAAATGCTTTGAAAAGGTCCATTTCATCTATAAGTTAGAGTACACCCATATTAATGGTGAGAACTAACTCCTAGTAAATATATTTATTTACATCTTATTCCTATCCATTTTTTATGCGAAGACTTTAATTATGGTGAGAAGTAATTGGTGGTAAATATGTTATTTACTTCTTTGAAAGCTTACAAATAAAAAATAACTACACAAATATCTAAAAATAATGCATGAATATTGCAACATATCCATAAATTATGGCATAATGTAAGGCAATTATCCACATGGCATTATATTGTGTAAACCGCGAAAAGACCTTCAGGTTTTAATCTAGTCAAATATTTGAAAAATATTTTTGCTAATAATATTGAAAAACAAATATTTATTTTTCAAAGTTAAACATTATAAGTTGCATTGGTCAATGTTATACTAATAGTGGTCAATAAGCAAATAACCAATTAACCCACATGAAAATGAGAAAAAACTACATCTTTGTGGATAGAGTGTGTCTATCACTCCATTGTTTTTCATCATATGTTACAATAATAATCTCTTTATATATATATATATATATATATTTCAATCAAAACCTTAGAAAAAGTAAAAAAATTCCTTGCCTCTCTGAAAAGCTTCGCGTGATATTGAAGAAGAAAAGTAGCAAGGTCTCTCTTTTTTAGTCAAAGGTGTAGATTTCATTGGTCTCACTAAAAATTTGGATAAATTTAATGGTTGAAGGTGTGGCTAAGACATGGATTTCCTTGGTGTTTTGAGCAAGGAAAGGAGTTACCCTTCTTGGAATAGGACTATTAAGGGAGTTGCTAAGAGATCAATTGCAGAGTGCACTCCTCGACCATCCCATTACTAGAAAATTTTATAGTTTTATTAATTTATTCCCTAGCTAGTTCTATTTTGGATACCCAATAGCAGTCAAGGAGGGATTTGACCAGAAAACATCATTAGATGGTGATCATGACGACTCTTTTGGTTTTGTTATGAGTTTAAGACCCACTGCATCCACAATTCCATGTAAGAAATCCATTGCACGGTTGAAAATTTTATATGGTGGAGTGGTGAACGTTTATGATTATATTCCTGTAGATAAGCCTTCAAGCCATAATGTTAATTTCTTACAGTGAAAAGTATTCTCATCATCAAATTATTCCAACTTTCCAAAAGGGTTGTGAATCACAGATTAGAGTTGGACAAATTCTTGTAGAAGTGAATTACATTTTAAATGATAATCATTCTTCAAAGATCTAATAGATCAATGAGTACAATTGGTTGCATCCCTTCCCCCTAAACTTACTCAAAAATTAATAGGGGTGTGGGGGGGGGGGGGGTATGAAATATGAAACCACTAGTTTTAAGAGCATGTGATGTGGCAACAAATGATTGGGTCCATGCCCCCTGCCCTTATAAAACAACTATAGACCCCCCTCTCCCCACGAAATTGTTGTTAGAATGACAAGTGACATAAATGGTTTTTTATAATTAAAGACACATGGACAACATCATCTATTTTTTTGAGTGAAGATATGTGAGTTAGATTCTAATATTCCAGCTTTCAAGAGCAATAATGGAGGGATATTATGATGCAAACATATCATATGGTTAGCTTAATTGACGACCATGGTTGTTCTTCTGCTACTTGATTTTTTTTTTGTAAGCTTGGTAGATCCTTCCATTTTCATTAATATATAAGAAATTTACAACCACATAAAACTGGTTAGGTGGCCTCAACTTTCCTAGCGTGAAATCAAGTCGGTTGGCCACCTAAATGCATGATAAGCCATCCAGTAGCAAAACGTGATAAGTCTTTCTAACCAAGTTATATAAGTTTGTATATAATGTCCTTGACCATACTCTATTTTCCTATAAACATATATGACTTCAAACTTAAAAGTAAGGTCGAAATTATAATTTTTGTGTTCTTGAGATCAAGACAAATTCTTGAACAAATCATGGGAAGAAAAACCATAGAGTCTAAAACCTGCAAACCCTGACAAGAACAGTAGGAGCAGCAGAACATAAAACCGATAGCAAAAAGGAGATGTTGTTAGCATTATGATACATGTGTTGTACTTGATGGCAACTCACTTGTAGCAGAAAAACTCACTTGTATATGGTAACTAGACGAATCTATGTGACTAGATGAATCTATAGGAGAGATATCAGATGTGATAGAATGCATGGTAGTTGTGTTTACGGATGTGACAATATGTAGGGCAGTTCAAAGGAATCAGTTTAGAAGTAATTTACAATAGAAAATCACATTATAACAGGTCTATTCAAAGGGAACAAAGTAATGGTACAAAAGAATAGGATGAAGGAACAAAGGACTACAGATCAGAATCAAGAATTTGAAGAAAAAGGACATTTTCAGGTATATTAAGTTGTATACACGGGTTCACTGTACAAAAAGAGTGTGTACATGCGGGTTCACTGTACAAAAAGAGTGTATATGTATGCACGCACTTTCATAGAAGAAAAAGTATGTATGGGATGAAAAATTAAGGAAATTAAGGTGAAAGAATACCAGGGGTCAATACCATGGTATTAGCCCACAATATTGAGCGGAGTAACGACTATTTGATCTCGTCTAAGAATACCATAGGCTCTAAGTGTTGTTTTGGTCCGAGGTATTGAGAAAGGCTAAAACTATATAAGGAGGACAATATCAAAGGGCTAAGTGCACAAGTAATGAATATCTTATGAAGTGTTAGATCAAAAGCGAATATGCATGTTATGGGTTTCTGATGCTTTGCTTGATCTAGACTAAGAATGCACCTGAGTGTTTGATGATGGATGAGATCTAATGATGGATCAGGATCATAATGACTTATCATTATGTGATCTGATAATGGATAGGCTAGATCTAATGGCTAACACATGTTTTATCCTTTATATGTGATGATTTGGGTATGTCTGAAGTCTAGAATTGCAACGAAGTTATAAGTAAGTTTTTGCAGATCTATACGTTGGTTCTCTTTGGTGAAGGTTCATATACATGCTGGTTTGGCTCTTTCAAGTAACGTATGCAAAAGAAAAGCTTGATGTTCAGGGATGACTGATCTATCATATTAGTGTTGTTGTTTTACTGTTGTTTGTTAATGATGTCTTCATTAGATATGAAAATAAAATTGTTTGTATAAGGAGATTGAGTCTAGTTGATTGGTTGATTGAGAAAGAAGGGCGATCCTTGTTGTTATATGTTTAGAACTCTGTAATATAACAGTAGATCTTCATAATGTTATTGATTGGTACAGTTTGCAATTCATAGGTTTTATGATTTAGTATCTTTAGAGGTATACGCAGGTTGGGCAAAAGGAAGTAGCTTATACATGTAGGTTTGCTTCATTGAAGGAGCGTATACATTCTGACACATGCCTTTTGAGGTTACAGTTAGTTCTGGTTGTTGACGTAGTGTTCTGGGTTTAGATCTGTGTACTAGTTACAATGATATGTCTGTTCTGGTTGATTGGTCGAATTTGATTAAGTTTGAATGAATGGTTGATCCAGTTGTGTCAGAGGTTAAATGATTGTTTGATTCAGTTGTGTCAGAGGTTCAAAGGTCTCATTGATTGATTGTTTCAGTTATATCAGAGTTTGATGATTGGGTTTCAGTTATATCAGAGATTAATGATTAGGTTTCAGTGATTGGTTGACATAGATGTATTTGATGGTTGTATTGCAGTGGTGATTGATTTTGAGCTTCAATGTTACTAATGGGTCCAGTAAGAAAATTTGATGAAACATGGCCTACATATTGTGTTGTTGTGTACTAGGAGTATCTAATATGAAGATTTATGAAACGTGGTCCCTATATGATATTGAGGGTTGGAGCTTTAATTCGAAGCTTCCTGCCAGTAGTGGCTGGTGATTTGATTAGGGGATTGGAGCTCCCTTCCAGTAGCAGTTGGAGAACGAGTGAAGGTTGTGGCCTTCTGTAGGTCGGCGCCTACGTACTAGTAAACATATCGGCTAGTACAAAAGATAGGGGGTTGTAGCTCTCTTCTAGTAGAAGCTGGAGAACGAGAGAAGGTTGTAGCCTTCTGCAGGTGGGTACCTGCATACTGGTATGAGTCTGCACCAGTACAATATTGTAAATAGATTATTCTTTATATTAAAAGAAGACAAAGGCAACAATAGTAGGTGGTTTTTCTCCCACATTGGGTTTCCACGTTAAATCTTGGTGTTCATGTGTGTTGCTTATGTGTGATGGTTTATCTGTTATTACTACACATGGTTACTGTTTAATGTTTAATATAGTATTGATGCATTGATTAAAGATCAACATATGATGAATTAACTTAATCATAAGTTCACTGGATATACGCAGGTTGCCTTAAGAATAGTTGCGTGCACACATGAGTTCCCTTCATTGAAGTAGCGTATATAAATTTGATTATGGAAATGAAAAATTTCTTGATTTGTAAATACTGATTCACCCCACCCCCCTTCTGAGTATTATTTCCAACAATTGGTATCAGAGAAGGTCCTTTGGAAGAAGCTTGATCGCTTGAAGGAGATCCATAGTGTTATAGACATTTTTGTGCCCTACAACTCCAAGCATGAAATGTCCATAAACCAAGGGCTCCTAAGTCCCTAAAAGTGTTGTTCTAACCCCTAAAGGAACAAGGTCAACAGATTACAACTTCTCCTAGAAGTTCTCCACCGGAAACTGCTCAGAATTGGTCAAAACAGGATCATTTCAGTTGCTCCACTGGCTAGGTGCGTTGCATTGCACCTAAATACACTGTGAGGGTGCATTGCATTTCAAAATTCCCTTCTGTGGGGTGCGATGGGCGAGAAATGACAAATGGCAGTGTCATTCCGCGAGGTGGAGAGACAATGGAAGCTTCCAGAATCTTCTCCTGTGACACTTGCCTCATTGAATTCGACCAAGGATGAATAAGAGGCCTTCAGTCTCCAAGTGGAAGCAAGAACTGACAGGGAGAAGACACTAATCAAATCACAAGCTGACTCATCCTCCTTACAGATATCTATATATGGATCCCTCATCCCAGAGATCCGGAGGCTGGAATTTTGCATATTGTAAGGAATTGCTGTTGGTTTCTAGAGACAAACATCGGATTGTTGGGTGATTTATGCTTTGTTTGAGGTGAAGAGGGGCTTCTTTGCTGGGAGGTTGATGCTGGGTCGGAACCATTGGTTGTAACTCCTCCTAGATCTTTTCTTGTTTATCAATAAAAACTATTTGAGTTTTCCTCCATGCTTTTGTATCATTGATGCTTGTTACATTTTGTATGGTTAACTTAAATCTGATCCTAAGTTGTTTATGAATATAGATCCATGTCTTTGTATAGTGTTCTTCTTTTGTGATCTTACAGGTACTTTGTGAAGCTGGGCAAGTAAGGGAGCAGGTAGCTGGAGACTATCAAAGAAGAGAGGGATTGGATCAAAGGATTAGCGCAAGACATAGGTTGGTTCTTTCTATTCCTCTCTATCTATAGTTCATAAAGGAAATACAAAAGTACTTTTTCTCTGTTTGTTTCTAAGGCAGTTGTCACACCTTAGTGGGATAGAGCAGTTCTAAATAGACACTTTTCCCGGTAACAAAATGGCGACTCCACTGGGGAATGTCTAATTAGTTTGTTTGTGTATCATTCTTTGTTGTTTGTTTCATAAACTTATAAGTAGCTTTCGAACTGCATTTGCCATAACAAATGCAAAGTAGATAACTACTGCTTTAATCCATTCACTGGATCTATTTATGATTTAAACAACTGATTCACAAACTATCTGATTGCCCTTGTGATAGCTCTTAGATCCTCCTTAGATCTACCCCTGATTGTTGCATTACTGATTGCTTTTTACTCGGCCAAAAACCAAGGACTGAACTGCAAACTGTGACCCAGAACCTGGACAGAGTCTCGTTTCTAGCCCAGCGTAGGTATTGTTCAGAGATCCTGAATTTCAGTGCACTTCCCGAAGGGGAAACCTGCGCTGCATTTCAGATTCTCTGTGTTACAGGTGCGCTGATCAGACTGGCTCTATGCAGTTGTGGTTCTTGTGCTTCATTCTTTCCAGTTCTATCCCTGAATTTTGCTGCCTGTGATCAGTATATGACTGTTTGAAACCTCTTTTCCTTGCTGTTATTCCGCCTCCTTTGTACAAAAGAACTGTAGATGTTTTTGTGTGTTTGTTGAGTCCTTTACAGTTTTCCATTGCAAAAGTAGAATAGTCGTACTGTCGTCCTTTGATTTGAATCTGTCGCAAGTGTCGATTTCAATCATAGGAGAAAGTTTGATTGTTGTTGATGGTCGATTATACTGTTACTATTGCCTTTGGTCTGAATTTGCAATTTTCTAGTGTCAAGAACGAGTGTTCATTTCAAAATCGTAAGGTGTCTTAATCATCTCTATTTTTTGATTTCGAAAAGAGCTTGTTTATATTTGTCGCTTGAAAAGAAATTCAGATTTGTACATCAACTTTCTTTTTAGCATCAATACTAAGAAAGTCGAAAACAAATACATGCATGTGCATTTCCATATAGACAGTCTGTTTGGCTTGATTTAGGAAAGTGCATTTATAGTGTGCTCTTTGCTCTTTGTAAAAAGATTCTGTCTTTCTTTTCCCCTTGTAGCTAGGATTTTCATTGCACAAAAGAGATAAAAGTTTGTTTATCATCTTTAGATTGCACTTTAGGAATTACATCTACATCTCGTGGTGAACCCAAAAGGCAAACTTCATAAGCAAGATCAACTTAAAATAAATTCAATGAATCTAACAACGCTTTGGAACTTAACGCACAACATTTAGAGGTCTAGGCTAGAGACGTATTCCGGTGTCGTAAAGCCTGGTAACTGTTGTCCTCACTGATGGTTGGGTGATTCCTCCACTTTGAGACGATAAGTGCCAGTACAGACTTGTGCTCCCACGTACCGTCGAGTATATTTTGGGAGACCCCTATAGGCTTAAATCCTTTATCCTTAGGAAGCCCTGTTTGCCGCCCTATCGATCGCAATGCACTGAACACAACATTCGGGAAGATTGACTGCCGTACTGTAAAAAGTATTATGTAGTTTTGCGATTGGTTTGGTACTCCCTCTACCTAGATCTCTAGAGTAGTCCCTTTCGTTCCTTTTCAGACTCCTGAACGGAAGAGGTCCATCTGAGCACTTGTCACTTCAGGCTCATTAAAAATCGAAGGAGACTAGAGTCATCTTTTGTTTTTTCTCGACTCTTAAAAACTGAAAAAACAAGTTGTGTCAAAGCGTCTAAAAATTTATTTTAAACGGAATATTCATTACCCCTTTCCTACGTTGATCTTGGGTTGAGAAAATGGAGTCCACCAACCAAGGAATTCCCCTTGGAGGAAATCCTAGTCCCTTCTCCTCTTGGGGAGATGTTGGTGCACCCCATATGGCCACATTGTCGCTTCCAGGACTGACAATTGGTTTACCCGTATGGCTCTTCTCAACCTCTGTCGTTCAGAACACCACTATTCCTGAACAATCGAATCAACAATTAGACAAGTCCAGAGTTACCTACCAACCTTCTACTTCCTCTAATTCTTCCTCTCCTCCTTCCTCTTTGCTTGATGGGGCTACTAAAGCCAAAAGTCAAGTACCTAAGGAGAAGAAGGAAAAGAAGAAGAAAGAGAAGAAGAAGAAGGAGCCAAAAGCGAATGGGGACAAATGAGTGTCGTCTAACGAAAATCCACACACTGCACCGACCAGGCCTAAATCACCATGTGTCATTTGCAAGGGAGACCACTATCACAGAGATTGTCCTTGCATCCCTCGGATCTTAAGGGATTGGTCTCCCCGTTTGCACAACCCGGTGTCGTCAACCTCTGATGATCATGTTGAAAACACACCGTCAACTAGTGAAAGTGAAGCCCCTGGACAAAAAGGAAAATATAGATTTCCTTGTAAACTGTGCGAAGGCGATCATGCCGTCCACCGTTGTCCCTTCTTAGACGAGGCTAAAAGAGTTTTGGACGATCGTCCAGTTTCACCATCACGACTTCCTCCTGGATATAAAAAACTCTTGCTGAGTCCGTCACCAGTTGAAAATCTGGCTGGCCCGTTCAAGTGGTCGGCTGAAGCGCTTATCATTGAAGATAAACCATCTGAATCCATACCAGACGAAAGTCAAAAGGTCGAGGCGGCAGTTGACTCGGTCTTGCCTTCAGAGGTTTCATCTTCAGATGATACAGTCACTGAAGAGAACAAGGATGACACTGTCCAAATTCTCTTCATAAGCACAGACTCCAATGAACATGGGGGCAATTTACCCGTTCCTTTATCGCAAGAAGGAAGTTTGTCAGAATCGTACCCGGCCGTCTATTCGGTCCCACCTCCAAGCAGCCTAGTTGTCTCCTTCGACTGGAATCAACTAGGCAGACCCCGTTTACCAGCTAGTGTACCATTCCGAATTATTGTTCAAATATATAGAATGGTTACGGCTGGTACCATCATAGATGAGGGGGCTTCTGTGAGTATCCTTTCCTCGACTGCTTGGAAAGCGCTTGGTTCGCCATCGCTTTTGCCTGAGATGAGAAATCTGACAGGCTTTGATAAAGGAACCAGTCAACCGTTAGGGATCCTTCCCAATGTGCCCATAACATTGAGAGGGAAAACCGTTCACATGAACATGATGGTAGTTCAAGGACCCCTGGATTACAATCTACTCCTTGGACGAGACTATATTTATTGCATGGGAGCAATTGTCTCCTCACTCTTTAGAGTAATGTGTTTTCCGCACGAAGGAAGAGTGGTCAAGTTCGTAGACCAGCTTTCATTTCCCGGATCACGCATAGCAAATAGTCATATACCATCCCTGAATGGTCTTTTCATGCAAGAAATGTCTCAATCTCCAGTCCGTCCACCCGATGAGTGCGAGTGATTCAGGGGGACATGACTGAAACCCAGGGGGCATGCATCCTGGTCTGCTTTAGCAAGAAAACTTCGGGTATAAGGTAGGTTTCCGCGAGAGAATATGACCTCTGTACTCCCGTCCGTGATTGGAAGGGGGAGTTGGACTGGAACAAGATCCTCTTGTCAAAGTTATGTCAGGGATGGTCACGCCATACCATCCACTCACCTTTGTTTATTTCGGTAGACATCGCCGAAGAAGTGTTTTGTTTGCGCTGTGAATAGAACAATCTTTGGGTAACCTGGAAGAGGTAGGCCTCTCTCGGTAAAACAAATGTTTTAACGGACTGAAGAAGGGGTAACCTTGAAACTCTGTTTTATACCTGGGGGCATGCAAACCTTTTGGAGTGCAAGCGAAGAGAGACTATTTATTTTTTTAAATTTATAGGACCTCTAACCCTTTAAACTCGTAGGATTGGTCGTCTCCTAACTTGCATAAAGAAAGGATGTGGGGTAAAACTCTAAAAGTTGCCGTTTTTATATGAGACATTCTTATCATATGACTGGATTAATCGAGCAGTTTTAGCACATAGTTCAAGCTCGTTAAAAAATAAACATAAGACATGAGCAAATGTTTCCACCCGCGTTTAAGCTCATTAAAAAATGAACTATTCCCTGGTAAATAACCATCGTGAATGTAGTACTTCAGCCGTTAAAGCCTTGGTCGTGTTTGCACCGTCACCTCCACTTTTTCATTGGCCAATCATTCACCTCCATTTGATTGTTTACCCATTTTGAGGAAAAATTGCGAAGAGTGATTTCACTAGCCATCCTTGTGACACTGCCGTGATTGGAAAATTCCAAACCTTACCTGGAATCAGCTGCTACCCGTTTTATCACCCGTTCCTCAAAAGACGAGTCTCATTTAAGCTCTTTTCAACTGACTCGTAAAATATGAAAAGATTGCCGAGTCCTTGGCCTTTCCAGCTCATTAAAGGGATAGGAAGTGCTATCCCTCCTCTAGATTTTAATCGTTTTGGACCTGAGGGATTATTACACAAAAAGATCGAGCGCTTGTTTTGTTCGGCTCGTTAAAACTATCGAAAATTCATCCCTTCTGTATTGTTTTATACTTTTTCGGACTTAAGGGATTAGATGACGAAAAAGGAATTTTGGAGTTTCCTTTACGTTCCTTTTCAGACTCTCTAAAATTGAAAAGAACCGAGTTATCTTTGTCGTTAAAATCGTTAAAAATATTAATAGTGAAAAACTTGTCTATAGACGAGAACGAGTTTCACTATCGCTAGGCTCGTTAAAACATAGCGATGGGTTTGCCCGAAGGGCAAATTATAGAACAAGCATATGTTATCCTCCTCAAGCTTGACAAAAATAAAGAGGTACTGGTCAGCAATGACTGGGGAAAAATTGGGAAGAAAAATCAAAGAAACTTTGTTGGTAGCAAGTCGCTCTTGAACATGACACTTCCACTCCGTGTCCAAGTCGGGTTGGGTTGTTTCATTCACCAGTCACATCACCATGGTCATGCCATACCATCCACATTTGGGGTTAATGCTACCAATCCATCACATCAGTGTCGCCGATATGTTCAAGAGAAGTCATCCAGAGAAGTCACCTGTCTCACCCACTACCATACATTATACTCCATTCTTTCATGACCACTGCCCTGAACCTTATATCACCAGATCGTTTTCACCTCCATCAAAATCATTTGCTCCGTTCCGTGTCATTGATGTGGGATTCATTAAGGCCCTCTTGTGATGGATCACTTCTTGTCGACATCAGCTCATTATCCAAGAAGTCGACCTAGGAACACCCCATTCAGTACTTTGAAGCTTGCATGCCTCAATGGAAAGTTTCTCACTTCCGGCGACAGGTTTACATCAATGGCCTTCGACCGAAAGATTTTGCGTGGTGTTCGACGCCAAGTCCTTTATTCACACCACGTGAATTGTACTGCAGTACCTTGAGGGTCATTATCATTATCGGTGATTCCTCTCACGCTTGTTAATAGTTTACATCATTGACTGGTAATCAAGCGATGTCTTTCCATGTTCGACTTCAGAACATTTCTCACATGGATCGACTTGTACTTCGAGTGAATATCGGACGAGATTGAAGACCCCGGATCTAGTTTCATCCATCCGTGCTGCGATATATATTCAGGGAAATAAAGACATTAAATGTACATCATTGCTGCACAGATAATCATCCACTCAAAAGGATGATGGCTCTACCAGAATCATCAGTCTACACTCAGACGATTGTCTGTCCTATGTACATGGAAATGAATTTATAAAGCTAAGCATGGGAATGCCCGCCTCAGCTAGATCATGAAAACAGTATGAAGATAATGTATTGTATTGTATCTTATTACAGGTCTCCTCCCAGCATTGAAAGAACTTCGGATCCTCATAATAAAGCATTTCACCCGACACCAAAAGGTTAACGGCCTCATACTTTAGGGGGCAACTGTTGTAGACATTTTTGTGCCCTACAACTCCAAGCATGAAATGTCCATAAACCAAGGGATCCTAAGTCCCTAAAAGTGTTGTTCTAACCCCTAAAGGAACAAGGTCAACAGATTACAGCTTCTCCCAGAAGTTCTCCACCAGAAACTGCTCAGAATTGGTCAAAACAGGATCATTTCAGCTGCTCCACTGGCTAGGTGCATTGCATTGCACCTAAATACACTGTGAGGGTGCGTTGCATTTCAAAAGTCCCTTCTGTGGGGTGCGATGGGCGAGAAATGACAAATGGCAGTGTCATTCCGCGAGGTGGAGAGACAATGGAAGCTTCCAAAATCTTCTCCTGTGACACTTGCCTCACTGAATTCGACCAAGGATGAGTAAGAGGCCTTCAGTCTCCAAGTGGAAGCAAGAACTAACAGAGAGAAGACACTAATCAAATCACAAGCTGACTCATCCTCCTTACAGATATCTATATATGGATCCCTCATCCCAGAGATCCGGAGGCTGGAAATTTTCATATTGTAAGGAATTGTTGTTGGTTTCTAGAGACAAACATCAGATTGTTGGGTGATTTATGCTTTGTTTGAGGTGAAGAGGGGATTATTTGCTGGGAGGTTGATGCTGGGTCGGAACCACTGGTTGTAACTCCTCCTGGATCTTTTCTTGTTTATCAATAAAAACTATTTGAGTTTTCCTCCATGCTTTTGTATCATTGATGCTTGTTACATTTTGTATGGTTAACTTAAATCTGATCCTAAGTTGTTTATGAATATAGATCCATGTCTTTGTATAGTGTTCTTCTTCTGTGATCTTACAGGTACTTTGTGAAGCTGGGCAAGTAAGGGAGCAGGTAGCTGGAGACTATCAAAGAAGAGAGGGATTGGATCAAAGGATTAGCGCAAGACACAGGTTGGTTCTTTCTATTCCTCTCTATCTATAGTTCATAAAGGAAATACAAAAGTAGTTTTTCTCTATTTGTTTCTAAGGCAGCTGTCACACCTTAGTGGGATAGAGCAGTTCTAAATAGACACTTTTCCCAGTAACACATAGTAACAATGGGAAAGAAGCAAAAGAAGAAAACACCTCAAAAGAAGAAGACATCTCAAAGGAAATGTGACAGTGGGAGAGACGATTGGCCATTATGTGGAAGCAACTATTCAGATTCAAAATCACCTCAGAATGAAGATGAAAAAGAAAAAGAATTATCAGGTATGAATTTTTTGTCCTCTGGTGATACATTTCCCTATTCATTTGAAGATAATGAATGTGACAGCAAAACAATTGAATTTTCTCTTATGGGTGAAAGAGAAAGAAATCAAACAGAGGTGGAATTTAAAAACCTCATAGACACAATTAGAGATCAAAAAGATCTAATTGATAAAAGGGAATGTGCCTACAAAGAAGAAGTTACCAGATTAAAATATCAGTTGGAGGAAGGATACAAAGTAAGGAAGCAATAAAAGGAAAAGGAAGATCAATGTAAAAGGCTGTAGGATGAAGTGACATCATTAAGAAATGAAGTGAATGAAAAGGACACAACAACCAAGGAACTTATAGAAAGAACCATCTACTGTGAAGGTATTGAAGTTGTGGTCGTTTCTATAAAAGAAGATCTCAAAAATTCAAATAAGCAGAATGAAGAACTACTCCAAGCATTTGAAGAACAAGAAAATGAAGTTCCTGAATTAAGGCAACAAGTGGAAGAAAGAAGAAAAGCTAAAGAAATCATGAGGAAGCAGTATCTTGAAAAGGAAGAGCAATATTAGGTTGAGGTAAATATCGTAAAAGGTAAATTAGAAGAAAAAGATAAACTTTTACGATTGCAAGATAGTACTAAGATTTTTGATGATATTCTTAGTAGTCAAAGGTCTCCTGCCATCAAATCGGGTCTTGGTTTTCATGGAACTGTTAAAGGTGAATCTAGCTCACAAACTGAAGTAAGGAACTCTAGTGCAAAATTTGAAATCTCAACAAGAAGATAAGAGGTCAACCCCATCAACAACCAAGGAAAGAAAGTCTTCAAAGAAAATCATTTACTCCTAACTATGGAAGTGCTAATCGATTGTTTCCTCTGATGAATAATGTTGAATGTTTTATATGTCATAATTTTGGACATGTTGCAGCTAGATGCAGAAGTAGAATGGTTCAAGCTAATAATCGTCACACAGAAAGATCATCAGCTTCTAGGTGCTTCAAGGGATATTGTTTTTTTTGCAATATGTTTGGTCACAAAGCCATTAACTGCTATAGAGGGAATATGAAACATATAAGATGTTATGCTTGTAACAAGTTTGGGCATATAGAAAAAGAATGCAGGTGTAAATTTTGGCCAACATACTAAAATGAGCAAACATCATCACACTCCAAGATATGGAAGAAGAAGGAAGTACAACCAGAAATATGTGGCATAGCTCAGTGTAGATAGAACAAACTCAGGAGGAACTGAAAGTATGAAATTTCAGTGTTCTAATTCTCATACACAGTTATCATGAAGACAAGTTGCATATATACGTGAGTTAGAAGCTACACAAGGATATGTTGGTTTGATGAAGAACTAGTGGGACAGACTTGGAAAAATGATTTGATATTGTTCAGACAATTACCAATTATCTTTTCTATCTTGATAATTGATGACTACAGTCTGTGGATGTTATTTAGAAGTGCTTTTGATCCTCATAAGTTGTTGATGACTTGATGTATATTTGATTGATGATGATGCCTTGATATTTCTTAATGATATATGCAATGATCAGATCTAACAGTGAATAGGTGGCACAGGTTCAGGGGGAGAATAGGCTATGCTTCTAATAATTCATTGTTGGCATTATGTTTAGAAGGCTTTGGTACCTAATGATTCTTATCAATGGTGATGATGCCTATGTGGCTAAAGTGTTTAAATGATACATCATGCTATGTTGTGGTTATGAGTTGCCTATGATGAAGTCTCAGATGATACTTGTATTGCTTGGGGTTACATAGTTGTTATTCATATTAGATTTATGGATGATTGTGGATGACTCTTTGATGATGCGTACAATACATATATGTTTCTTTCATGGTGATCTTCATAAGGACAAGGAGAAGTACAAATCTTGAGTACACAACTTCATTATTTGATGATGAGCCACTCATTTCTTTTATGTTGTTGTCATCATGCCTTCAAAGATGCATAAAGTTCATATGGTGCAGTTATGATGCAGGATTCCTATAGTTCTTGGCTCTCACATGGTTAAGGATTGTTGTTGTTGATTGTATCAAGAAAGCTTGACAAATGACTATGAGCTCATGGTTTTCTAGATACATATTGCTATCTCTTAGATGGATATACATTATACTGGATACATGGATGATTACTTAAGTTGCATATTGATACATATTGTTGGTTGGCCAAGATAATAGTGTTGTTGCAGGTCTCATGAAGATATAGCTATTTGAAGACACGGCTCATGATGATGCCTTCTTACTTTATGATGATAGGTTTGATACTCACATATGTTGATTAATGCTTATTAGATGTGGGATGTTCCCTAGTGATGATACATAGTTGATATATTGAGGGCTCTTGTGGAAAGATCATGCAGTTCTTGATGATGATGCTATGATCATAGATGATGACTATGGTGTTTTCACATACATATGATATGATTTTTTGTTACTGCTTGGAGATATGACATATGCTTAGTTGATTCATGGAAGGTTATGATCAAGCTCTTTCTACTAAGGAAACATAGCAAGTTGATCTTGATGAGATCAAGAGGATGAGTTCATATCTCTATGTGGCATACTTTGTCACAGGTCAATGATATTTACATTGTCATATCTTGGGAACTGATGGACATATACAAGTTGCTGGTCTGGATGTTGCTGACAGATTCTTATGGAGTAGATCATATATGGTGTATGATACTTTATGATGACTATCACGGTCTTGTTTAGATCTTTTGTCTTTGTTATAAATGTCATGTATATCATTTGATGTAAAGGTCATATAAAGGCCTATAATATGTCTTTGTCTGTCTTAGTCTTTTAATGTATCCTTTTTGGTCATATGATGTAATTTGTACCCCCACTATGCATGGGGAGGATGACATAATAATTTCTATATTTCAGTCATGTATAAACAATTGGTATATCCCCACTTGGTTGGGTAGATGAGTCAAATTTGGTATATCCCCACTTGGTTAGGAGATTGATGTATGTATGAGTCATTGGTGATAGGAAGGTCATACTCACATAGTTGAGTTATAGAGTCATGTTATTCCTTTGGAAAATATTTTTTTGTAGACTCTGCATGTGCTCAGGGGGAGCATGGACGGTATAGTGCATCTCAACATGTGAAAATGGGGAGTTTAACTAGAGAATTCAGCATGTGCCTAGGGGGAGCATGATCAATTTTCATATTTAGTTGTTCAGATATGAAAGTCTTCATTTTGGTCAACCCTTTACCCTTGATATCAAAGGGGGAGAGTATCTTGGTCTGCCCTTTGCCCTTGATGTCAAAGGGGGAGAGTATTTTGGTGTTGCTTTTTATCTCTAACAGTTTCTACAACTTACAGTAATCAACACCAACATGGTTGCCATCAAGTCCAAAGGGGGAGATTGTTGGCATTATGATACATGTGTTGTACTTGATGGCAACCCACTTGTATATGGTAACTAGATGAATCTACGTAACTAGATGAATCTACAGGAGAGATATCAGATATGACAGAATGCATGGCAGTTGTGTTTACAAATGTGACAAAATGCAGGGTAGTTCAAAGGAATTAGTTCATAAGTAATGTAAAATGGAAAATCACATTATAATAGGTCTATTGAGAGGGAACAAAGTAATGGTACAAAAGAATAGGATGAAGGAACAAAGGACTACAGATTAGAATCAAGAAGTTGAAGAAAAAGGACATTTTCAGGTATGTTAAGTTGTATACGCAGGTTCACTGTACAAAAAGAGCATGTACATGCAGGTTCACTGTACAAAAAGAGCGTGTACACATGGGTTCACTGTACAAAAAGAGCGTATATGTATCCACACACTTTCATAGAAGAAAAAGCGTGTATGGGATGAAAAATTAAGGAAATTAAGGTGAAAGAATACCAGGGGTTAATACCATGGTATTAGCCCACAATGTTGAGAAAAGTAACGACTATTTGATCCCGTCTAAGAATACCACAGGCTCTAAGTGTTGTTTTGGTTTGAGGTATTGAGAAAGGCTAAAACTATATAAGGAGGAGAAGATCAAAGGGCTAAGTGCACAAGTAATAAATATCTTATGAAGTGTTAGCTCAAAAGAAAATATGCATGTTATGGGTTTTTGATGCTTTGCTTGATCTACACTAAGTATGCACCTGAATGTTTAATGATGGATGAGATCTAACAATGGATCAGGATCATAATGACTTATCATTATGGGATCTGATAATGGATAGGCTAGATTTGATGGCTAACACATGTTTTATCCTTTATATGTGATGATCTGGGTATGTTTGAAGTCTGGAATTGCAACGAAGTTATAAGTAAGTATTTGTAGATCTATACGCTGGTTCGCTTTGGTGAAGGTGCGTATACACGCTAGTTCATCTCTTCCAAGTAGCATATGCAAAAGAAAATTTTGATGTTTAGGATGACTGATCTATCAGATCAGTGTTATTGTTTTAATGTTGTTTGTCAATGATGTCTTCATTAGATCTAAAAATAAAATTGATTGTATAAGGAGATTGAGACTAGTTGATTGATTGATTGAGAAAGAAGGGTGATCCTTTCTGCTATCTGTTTAGAACTTTGTAATATGACAATAGATCTTTAGAATGTCACTGATTGGTACAGTTTGTTGTTAAGAGGTTTTATGATTCAATATCTTTAGAGGTATACGCAAGTTGGGCAAAAGGAAGTAGTGTATACACACAGGTTTGCTTCATTGAAGGAGCGTATACATTTTGAAACATGCCTTTTGAGGTTACAGTTAGTTCTGTTTGTTGATGCAGTGTTCTGGGTTCAGATCTGTGTACTAGTTACAGTGATCTGTTTGTTCCAATTGATTTGTTGAATTTTATTAAGTTTGAATGAATGGTTGATTCAATTGTGTCATAGATTCAGTGATTGTTTGATTCATTTGTGTCATAGGTTCAGAGGTTTCAGTGATCGATTGTTCCATTTATATTAGAGATTGATGACTGGGTTTAAGTTATATCAGAGATTGATGATTGGGTTTCAGTGATTGGTTGATGCAGATGTATTTGATGGTTGTATTGCAGTGGTGATTGATTTTGAGCTTCAATGTTACTAATGGGTCCAGTGTGAAAATTTGATGAAATGTGGCCTACATATTGTGTTGTTGTGTACCAGGAGTATCCAGTATGAAAATTTATGAAACATGGTCCCTGGAGGATACTGAGGGTTGGAGCTTTCAGTGAGGAAGTTGAAGCTTCCTGCCAGTAGTGGCTGGTGATTTGATTAGGGGGTTGGAGCTCCCTTCTAGTAGAAGCTGGAGAATGAGAGAAGGTTGTAGCCTTCTATAGGTGGGTGCATGCGTACTGGTATGAGTCTGCACCATTACAAGATTGTAAATAGATTACTCTTTATATTAAAATAAGACAGAGACAACAACAACACGTGGTTTTTCTCTCGCATTGGGTTTCCACCTTAAATCTTGGTGTTCATGTGTGTTGCTTATGTGTGATGGTTTATTCTATTATTATTTCACATGGTTACTATTTAATGTTTAATAAAGTAATGATGCACTGATTAAAGATCAAAATATGATGAATTAACTGAATCATAATTTCGTTGGATATACGTTGGTTTCCTTGAGATTTGTAAATACTGATTCACCCCCCCCCCCCCTCTCAGCATTATTTCCAGGAGATTCCAGAAGCAGACGGGGGGGGAGAGATCCCCTCCTACCAGAATGTAGCGCCCGGAGAGTTAAGTCAGAAAACCAATAATCAATCAAGTTCCCAAGAAGAAACAAGTCTTACCAATGGCCCCGTCCTCAGAGCGAGAAGGAAGGCAAGAAGCAGAGGTCAGTGCCTGCCATGTGCAAAAACCCATATTTGTAATCCCGATGATCAAATTGGAAAGATACCGTAGCTATATGAAGGACCACACGATGATTTTCAATTTCATAGGAGTCTGGCCAATGGAGAAGGACTTGATCAAGTGGAGCCAACAAAAATGGCAACCCAAAGGCCATATCAAACTCAAGTTGGGAGTAGAGGCTTCTTCACGGTAATATTCTCAAACCTGCAAGGTAAGGAAAGAGTATTTGAAAACAGCCCATATTTTCATTATAATGCAGGATTGTTCATGAGATATTGGGACAAATCGGATAAAGAAAAATTCCTAGCAGCCCAGTTTGGTATGAATCTTTGGGCTCCCAAAGGATTTATGGGATTTGAAAATATTGGAAGGAATCGGGAACATAATAGGAAAATTTGTCAAAATAGTTGAAACCACAAGAAGGGGCCGATATACTTCATATGCTAGAATCTGTGTATATATGAATACAGCTAAGCCCATCCCTGAATCAGTTGAGCTAGAATATCATGAAGACATCTGGCAACAAACCTTAGACTATGAGCATATCCCATTCCGATGCCGAAGGTGCCATGAATATGGCCACTTATTTAAAGAATGCCCATTGAATCAAGAAGGACTAGATCTAAAAGATAAAACAAATGAAACCCCCACTGGAAGTGAATGAGGGGTTCCCAAGAAGTGAAGCACAAGAGAAGGAATCCAAAAGGACCTCATAACCCAGAAATAGTCAAACAAACACAACCGAGTAGTAAAAACAGATATGAGGTATTGCAAGAGGAAGAAGAAATAGAAAATGAAGCACAACTCATGGATTATCAGGAAAAAGAAAAAGAAAGAAGCCCAAGTGAAGCAAAAACAACATCAAAGAGGAAATCTCAAATAGACCTCACAGACAAAGAAGAACATGTAGGAATGTATCTCACAACAATGGAAATAGACCCAAGCAAGGGGGAGGAGTTAAGCATGGAAGAGGAAGTCCTAAAAAAACTCTTAAATGAATGGAGACACTTGGATGAAAGATTTATCCTAGAGGATCAAAAGAAATTGTACAAGGAAACCTTCCAACAATACAAGGCCAACCAAGGACAGAGACAAGTAGAGATTGCAGAGCAACTAGGCATGCAACAAGAAAACCCCTAGGAATATCAAAATAGAACAAAAGGAGGAAAGAAAAGAGGAAGGAGAAATATATAGAAATCGATCTGGATAATGGGAGAATGTTGGTAAACACTAGAAGGGTAGTACCGCTATCAGCGGTATTCCAAGAACTCAACAAAGTTACCCAATGATAGTACTATCCTGGAACATAAGAGGCCTAAACAGTAGGGGATAACAAAGATATCTAATAGATAGATTGAAAAAGGAAAAGCCTCAAATAATGCTTCTCCATAAAACAAAGATAACATGAGAGAAATTAGAAGAGATTCTAAGGAGGATGAAACCAAGATATGAGGTAGTTGCAGTGGATGTGAAAGGAAGTGCAGGGGGCATAACAATCACCTGTAACCCAGCAGGTAAAGGTTAAAGAATGAGAGATTATAAAGGAATCTCAACTTTCATTCAAAGCATAAGGACCCTAAACCAAATGCACGATGAAAAATTCTGGCTAATTGCAGGGGAATTCAATCTGATAACTACCATGGTGGAAAATAAAGGAGGGATTAGAAGAGAGGAACCTGAAATGGAACAATTTAGGGAGCTACAATAAGAGCTTCACCTAGTAGATATACCTACAACCAATGGAATGTACACGTGGAATAATCGAAGAGGAGGAATCTATCAAATAGCGTCATGCTTAGACAGATTCTTGGAAACTGAAAACTTAATTAGTAGAGATGTATACTACAAGGCATCCATCCTGCCTTGCATGGGATCAGACCACTGGCTGATTAGACTAGAAGTGGACATGAAACAAGGGCAAACCAAGAGACCCTTTAGGTTTGAAGCATTCTGTTTGAGAGATCCAACCTTCCTAGGAAAGCTGAAGGAATGGTGGAAAGCAAGTAAGAAACAAGGAAGAAACCAAATGCATACATTCCAACTCCGTCTCAAAGAAATCAAAGATAAAATAAAAAAATGGAACAAGGAAGATTTTGGTAACATACAACAGGAACATGAACTGCTACAGGTAAAGATGAAAAAGGTGCAACAACATATAATAACAAATGGTCATACTGAACCCCTAGTGGAGGAAGAAGGACAACTTCTGAATAGGTTGGAGGAAAGGAGGCAGCAGGAAGGGATTTTGTGGAAACAAAAATCAAGAACTCAGTGGCTGAGTGAGGGGGAAAGGAACACTAGATTCTTTAACAAAGCAATGATTCAACATCGCTAGCATAACAGGATCTTCTCCTTAGTAGACCAGGATGGAAATCGCCTTATTCAAAAGGAAGAAATGGAGAACCTGTTGGTCCAACACTTCCAAAATTTATTAACTGAACCTAATCTAGATAGGACAGAAGATATAAACAAGATTACTCGGCATATCCCTCAACTGGTTAGTAGGGATTAGAACCTAGATCTTATGACAGAAATAACTATGACTGAGGTGGAAGAACTAATCAAAGGACTACGAAGAACAAAGCTCCGGGCCCAGATGGCTTTACAACAAAATTTTTCTAGGAAACATGGATGATTATAGGAGAAGATATCGTAGCAGTAGTGGAGGAGTCAAAATGAACTAAAAGGATGCACCCGACCTTGAACTCCACCTTCCTAGATCTTATCCCCAAAACAAACCATTCAGAAGAGCCTCAGGGGTTTAGACCTATAGCTCTATGCAATGTAATATACAAAATTCTGGCTACAATAATGGTAAACCGCCTCAAACCAATCCTTCATGGCTTAATATCTCAAGAGCAGACTGTTTTCGTAAAAGGAAGCCAAATTTTGGATGGGATAGTCATGGCTTAAGAGGAAATTCACTCCCTGAAGACCGTAAAAGCTAAAGTCATAATGATAAATTTAGATCTATGTAAAGCTTACGACCGACTAAGTTAGTCTTACCTCCAAGGAATCCTGAAAGCCTTTAGCTTCGATCACAGATGGATAAACTGGATCTATTCTATGATATCAACCCCTGTGTTCTCAATCGTTCTAAATGGAGCTCTAACTGAGGAATTTAATGCAACAAGGGGGCTAAGACAAGGAGACTCGTTGTCCCCTTTCTTGTTCGTATGGCTGCTGAAGAATTAGGAAGACATGTAAAACCAAAGGTGCAAGGAGGTCAATTTATAGGCCTACGAATGTGGGGTAATGACCTTTCATTAACACATCAACAATTTTTCGATGGAACGATGATGTTTGGGCAAGAAACCCTCAAGGAAGCCAGAACCCTGATAGATATCTTCCACAAATTCACGAGTGCTTCAGGAATAGAGATCAACAAAGAGAAGTCAGATATCTTCTTCTTCAATACAACAACTCAATCCCAAGCTTTCCTAGAGAGAATAATGGGCTTTCGAATAGGAAACCTTCCCTTGAAATATATGGGGATTCCACTAAGTATACACCTGATTAGAGTGGCAAACTGGAAATCACTTCTGGCAAAAATCCAAGGGAGGCTGCAGAACTGGACTTTCAAGACTCTGAATATGGCGAGTAGAGTTATATTGTTAAAGGCAGTGCTTCAGTCAATCTCGATATACCAATTATCAAGCCAAGTTGTCCCCAAAACTGTATGCCATGGAATGATTGACATCTTCAAGAAATTCCTGTGGCAAGGACCACACACAGTTAAAAAATGGGCACTGTTATCTTGGAATTGGCTAGGTGAACCAATCAAAGCAAGAGGGTTGGGACTTCGAGACCTGTATATTCTAAACCAGGTCATGGGGGTGAAGCTATGGTGGAGATGGATTCAGGGAGGAACAAACCTATGGAAAGAAATATTGGGGAGAAAATATGGAATGCAAAGATCGATAGAAGGAAGATTAAGAGTCCAGAAAAACATAAAGGGGTTGTCCATATGGAATCTGGCATCTAAAAACAGTTTCTGGGAAATCAGGGGAGGAGACACATCTAGATTCTGGCAAGAGGCATGGCAGCAGAGAAAGAAATTATACAGTAGGCTAGACCTAGCGGATATATGCCTATATACAAACAACCCAGCAAATCAACCAATGAAAAATTATTGGGGAACGGACACATGGGAACAATGGAGAAAATGGAAGAGGAAATAAGATTGGCCTGGTGCACCAGAATTGATTCAATGGGCAAACTACGAGAAGGAGATGGAGTCCCAAAGAATAGAGATATCAGATGGATTGGACATAATAAGGTGGGGATATAGAATAAAATGGATGTTCACCATCCAAGAAGGATACCACCTGCAAGCATCACATCATCAACAACAATGGCTACCCATATGGGAACGAATCTGGAAGGACAAACTGTGGCCCAAAATAGCCTTCTTCCTATGGGTTGTCCTGCTGGACAGAGCACTAACATGGGATCAATTATAGGTAAGGGGGATGCAAAGACCATCGGTCTACTACATATGTGAAATACAAACAGAATCAATGGAACACTTATTATTGCTTGCAATTACAGTGAGGTTCTATGGCAGTATCACGTGAAAATTTTCATCCATAGAGACAGGGATCAATCAAGTATGAAAATAACAATGGAAAATGGAGAAGGAAGCCTTACCAGAATCCCATATTGAACAGAGCTCGGAAGATATCCCTTGGATTCCTGCTCTGGGTGGTGTGGAAGGAAAGGAACCAAAGAATATTTAAAGGGGAAAAGAGAACAACAATCAAATTATGGGGAATGATAGCTCAGAACATTTGAGAAACGATTTTGGAAAAGAAATGGTACCCAGATTATTGGGAAGCCAATCCACAGGAAGGTCATATTTTGGAAAGGTTAAGCCTGAATCCAAGTATGTTGATGACCAATTCATGGAAATAGAAACCTACTCCATGTGACTCCCCAACCCTCTTTGTGTTCCCTCAGGAAGAGTTCATAAAACTAAACTTTGATGGAGTAGCGAAAGGGAATCTGGGGGTTGCAAGCTTAGGAGGGGTGTTCCAAGACCATCAAGGTAACACCATTTGCTTATACACCATGGATTTTAGATAGTGAGAAAAAATGAAGTAGATCTCTATGTGATAAAGTGAGGGCTAGAAATAGCTTGGATAGAAATGTTTCAGAGACTAGAGGTGGAAGGAGACTTGAGACTGGTAATAGAGATAGTAAAAAAACTCCAGCAAGGAACTATATGGGAGAATATAACTCAAAGTTGGAGGACGACGAGACTGGTTCAGGAAATAGGAAATTTAATATAAAGGATAGACTACATTATCCCAACACATGTCCCCAGAGAGGAGAATGTGGTAGCAGACTGTTTAGCCAACTGGGGATGTGGACAAACTGGCAGCAACCTTGATATAAGGGGTGACAAGTTAAGTCGAATCGAAGGAATGAGCAGTCTTGTGGAAATATTGAGAATAGATAACAAAAAAGGAGATAAACCCTGATCGGGGTGTGGCAGGAAATTGTGGGTAGAGAGAAGAGAGGCTGGATAGATGGCACAACGGGCAGAGGGACGCGAGGCTAGACAGAGGTCACAGGAGCTGGCAAGTGGATGCAGAGAAATGGGAAATATAGGACGGCAGGGGCAACGGTGGGCAGAGGGAAGAGAGGCTGGTCAGATGGCCTACCGGGTAGAGGGAAGCGAGGTTGAATAGATGGCACGGGAGCTGGCAAGTGGATGCAGAGAACCAGGCAATATAGGATGGCAGGAGCAGCCGGAAGTGGGAAGGAAATTATGAAGGATATTAATTGGAAGGTAAGTGGGTGCTCATTTCGAGACCCACACATGAAGGGAAGGGAGGCGACCAATGAAGCAAAGCAAGTGGGGGGTTTCTTGGGAGTGAGGTTGGCTAGGTGGGAGAGAAAATTAAAGGAAAAGGTGGCAGGTTGAGGGGAATTTGCATGTAAGAAGTGAAGGTTGAATGTGCAGTCGGAGTCGGCAAGCGCTGAGAGTTGGGGGACGTCGACCAGCATTTAGCCTTCGCCTGTAAAACTTGGTATGTGTCTTCAGCCCTCCTTTGCATCGGTAAGGAAATTAAGAATTTGAATTTGATGTGAATTTCGACTATAAGAGGAACAGTAGTGATTCCTACTGAAGATTGTTGGTTAATTATTATGGTTTCCCCAGTTGAATATAGAAATTAAGTTTTCTCAATCCCTTGGGTTATTGGCCTGTCAACCTGGGGTGGGATAGACCTACTAGCTATCTGGGGATGGGGGGAAGGGAAATATGAACCTTGTCTAATGGTAGTAAGGCCCCTGGGAAGAAGGAGACTTCCAGGCCATTTTGACTCCGATAGTAGCGTCATTCTGAGCGTTTTTCTCTGTATTTGTTAGCAAAACTTCCTATGGCAATTAAGGAAGGGTATTTGGATTAGGGGGGAGGGACATAAAGAGAACTATGTGAGGCTTGGAGTGAAACCAGACCCTAGTGCAACCTCTGGTCCACTGGTCTGGGTTCACCCCCTCAGTACAGGGTCGAAGCAAGACCTAGAACAGGCTGGCAGAAGCTGGATCAACAGTCGGCCCCATGACCGGGGAGGGGAGAAAGCCCAAACCAAAATTTGGCTAAGTTTCATCGGGGGGATTTCCTAGCAAAGGGTAGGAATCTTGTGGCCTAGTGACAGTTTTGTCAACCGGTGGGAAAGGAAAAAGTAATTTCTTGCTCTCTGGGTTGGAGAAAACCAGGAGAGAAAGACTTTTGGGAGTCTCATGGTAGGGTTGGTAGGATAGGATGTTGGAGGCTCAGGGTGGTCTTGATGGATTCGAGCAGGGGGAAATTCTATTTCTCAAGGGTATCAACCCAAAAGATGGAGGTTCCTCTATCATTCAAACCTTTGAGGGAAGAGAGGGGCACCGTGGAGTTGGCTAGGGAAAGAGCAACAAAGAAGGCATGGAGTGGATGAAAGAGACTGCACGGAGCAGTCTCAACTTGAAATTATGGGGAAGAATGTTGGGAATTCGAGAAGGAACAAGGCCAATTCTTAGGCCATGAATCAAAGCATGAACATAAGGAATCTTGACAAAACAAAAACCAAAACCTAGATCATAAATTACTATGTGTACACTATGGATAATTTCATTCCAGTTTATAATGTCCTAACTTTGGTTTCTATTATAGGTAGCATAAACGCTAGTGTTCAGAAGGCTCTGATGACACGACATTTGCACCATGCTAGTGCTTACTAGGTCCCAGTCTAGGCATGTCGTTTGGGCAGGAAAGAAAGGAGAAATGAGAAGACACATATGGTGAAGGAAGGCAACCAATAGGGAAGGAAAGAGAACTGAAGAATGAGAAAGACAGAGAAAAAGATGAAAGGCCTGGAGCCATCCGCAAGCAAACCTCCGAGGAAAAGAGGAAGGAAAACAGGAAAGGATAGTATGCAAAATCTCATCAACGCTTACTACGTAGGAACCATAGCTGAGGTGAAAACAATTATTTTTGAATGGGAAAGAGAGCTAAATGCTAATATTGAGAATGAATAGATTCAGGCAGAAGAATGGGAGACAATAATTAAGGATCTAGGCAATACCTGAGGCCGCTAAACATTGTTTCAGCAAACCATCCAATAGTATTGGATTATGAAAAACACCCTGGTGAAAGCAATGACCACCTACAAGGAAAGAGAAGAACCGAAAGAGGACAGACCAACAGAACCAAATCTAAAGGATCTTCAGAAGGAGATACAGTCAGTCCAAATGTAGCTATACAATAACAATCTCTACCTGAATAGAGTCGAACAATAGCTTCAGAACATGATGCAAAGTGAATTATTGGGGTCAAGTGCAAAAGCCCTGGCCCCAGTTGATTCTTCAGATGAATGAAGTAGTCTAGTTAGTTAAATTTTGTTTTTATGACAGTTAGCATTTACTTTTCAAGCATGAAGCATATAGAAGATAAGGTAGCCAATGTAGCATGGATGATTATAATTACTTTGTTTAAATTTTGGAGAGTGTTTGATGCGGACTGGTGGCCAACTGACCTGGTTTCGTGCGGGCAGGTTGAGGCCACCAGCAGAATTTTGAAACCAAAGACAATATGTTTATGAAATATTAATAGAAAAGGAGATCTACCAAGCTTACCAAAAAAAAAAAAAAAACTGAAAAGTAAAAGCTATCCGCATAAGTACTAATAAAAAATTAAAAGCCAGCTAACATTCTAATCATCTTGCTCAATAGAGGTGGATTCAACCGAAGTTAGGTCTTTGGCATTGGAACCAGGCAACACTGTTTGTGAGTAAAGACATGGGAAGTGTTTCTTGGTGCGGTAGAGGCATCCATCCTATTTTTTCTTTTGGAATTGCACCTTCTGGAAATATTGTTTGTAATTAGGCAAATCCTGCACTATTTTCGCCATGCTCACTGAAATTTTCTCTAGGTCATTTCTCAGGAGGCTTTTCATAATCCAATATAGATACAGGGTTTGATTGAACTGGTTCACTCACCCTTGAGTATTCCTAGGGTCCGGCACCATCGTGCATCAATCCTTCATCTCTATCTTTGTCGCACTCGCCTGCCGGTTCAAGTCAGCTTCCCATTCCTCAATCAAACTTCTAATCTCTTCATTGGTCCTCGCTTGGTATACATTGGCCACTTCATTAATGAGGTTGGAGACCAGTTTCTTGCCATGTCTCTTGCTTGAGGAACTATGCTCTTCCTTTTGCTCAATCGCCCGACGCCTCCTACATCGGCCCGTAGCCTTCACTTCCTTGCCATTACAACACAATCCTGATACTTGGTAATGAAATGGGTGTTGGCAGGTCCCTATGCAGGTGAGGGTGCGAGCCCATAAGCCCTTCACGCCCAAGAGAACCTACCTCTCTGTGCACCTGCCATGGGAGAAAGAAACTGAAATTGACTTAAAATTAAACTTTGTTTCTCTGCCACTCGCAGACCTTGCAGCCAATCGAAGTCCTCCAACCCACCTAGACATTTAATCTCTTGACCCCTAGGCCCATTTTCTTAGCAATAAGAAAAAAATTTACAATCCCATCACAACCAGCTTTAGCAACATTATAAAAATTCCCAAACCTAGGGTGACGCAAAACCTCAACAATGACCCCGTAGACGCTACGACACAAGCCGTGGGTGTGAAGCCCAGAAAGCTAGCTAGTCAATTCATTACCATGTTGGTACCACCTGTTATGCAGGGATGCAAGCTTTCATTCAATCCCATAAAAAATAGTAAAGCAGACCCTAAATGTAAAATTGGCAGTAACCCAATCCGAGAACCCATGGTCTTCGAACTGAGCCTGACAACAACATTCCCTAGGGTTGACACCGTTGTCCCACATCCCAAATAACCAAATTCGGGAGAGGGAAATTTCATAGAAAACCGACACCGCGGTTATTCTGGTGAGGATAACATACTGCTGCCAGACTACCAGTGCCTGACACTTCAACCAACCCATTTTACCCCCACCCACAGACAAATTGTCCCCATGCAGAACCCAATCCCAAAACCAGACACTCAGATGCATGGATGAGGGGGAGAAAAAGTAGTTTACATACCAGATTACCCTTGCATGGAGCTGAAGAGTCCATCGTCTCTTCTGGAATCGCTACGCTTCATTGATCGCAGAGTCCCTCCTTCAGAATCGCTTCACTTCAATCGTTTGGGTGCGGAAACAACCTACAAACCTCTCGTAACACTTGCTGCTGAACTCAAGCCTTAACATAATAAGTCTGCCACCTTCCACTACATTGATATCCTTATGCATGCCAGGAGCCACCACACCCAAAGAGGTTTCATTTGTAAATCTTCATGATTGAGGGAATCATACATTGGATTCACATCTTGTATAAAGGGAGCCTTGTTTTCTCAGTTTTCTTCTATTAAGCTTCTTTAAATATCATCACTTTTTGCTTTATCATTGTAATTTGTAGTTAATTTATAGATTTTGAAGGGAATAACTTGGTACTACTTCCACCACTATATGTGTATCTTCAATATATATCTATAAATTACACATTGAAGTGTTTATCAAATGAATTCACTATATTATGCTTAGCTCATGCCCAATATAAGAAACACTTCTCATTTGTTGGATTCAATATTTTATGCCCAATAAACCATCCTTCTTCATCTCAGATTAACAATGAATTCCTTACTCACTGTTAAATTTGAGATCTTATGTTCTTCTCCTTTCTTCCACCTTCCATTATCAACTAGTGCACTCTATTAGATAAGACTCCATGCCCAATGGAAAGGCCTCTAGTCTAAGAGGTTTAAAAACTTTGAATTCCAATCTCCTGCGTTTTTCTCCTTAACCTTGTTATCCTATTCATTATCATTTAAATATGGCCACTTAGCTTTAGATTGTGGGTTGCTACCTGATGAGAGTAAGTAGTCAGTTGCTATCAATAGTTAATGCAAACCTGCCTAACCCAAGGGCCATATTGTAGTCAAAGGTTGGTTTAAATATTCCTTGGCATATTTCTTAAACAACCAAGAACATCTCAAAAAATAATAAGGTGCTTGAAATAAAACAAAAAGCTTAAATTGATCCAAATATGTATCAACAAGATATTGTTGGGCACAATGGCCTTAATACCTACCCTAAACATGTCATGTGTGTTATAGTAGGCTATCTAAAAATATTTTCATCTACGTTCTACCACAAAGTAATTTTAAAACTCTAAATGAGCATCTCTTGGTTTCAAGAAAAAAATATTCTCTACTAAACATGGTCAACCATGTGAAGTTGGAAGCTCATACGACCCTCCTCCCCCAATCTATATATTTTAAAAGAAATTAAATTAACATAATATAAACCAGCATATAAAGTGTCATAAAACATAGCAAAACATAAATCATATAAGTAAAAAATAATAGAGAATAAAGCAAAGTATAAAAAATAATCACCTCCTACATTTCAACCATCCAATATATTCATTAATATTCACGTTCTTCATCTAAATCAATATATAAATTATTAGGATCTGTATAACTAAAATGACTATCCATAACAACATCATCATAAACTTCAACTTCTTCATTTAACACATTTACCTACACCTGATCTGAATCATCTTTAACTTTTTGTTTGACACATCTAACTACTCCTTTGTATCCTCTTGCATTTTCTTCCATATCATTTTCTTCTAGTACTATACAACTTATGGGCCTTCCTCTTGACTTATACCTAATAAAATAGGACCAAACTACTTTATTTGGAACCTATAAATAGAAGACTTGCTTATGTTGACTTGGAAGGACACGAGGCTCGATACCTAGCTCAAATAACCTTTTCACTAATCATATTAAATCCATTAGCATGCTTAGCAATAACTTTATTAAGATCACATCATTTATCTGCAACCTATACCGATAGACCTTGAAGATAACTACTTTGAATGATTTCAAGTCTTAATGAATTGTATCCTCCAATTAGCCATAATATCTATTTTTAAATACTTTTGGATGCCTATCACTTCTAAAGGAAACATTAGTACCTAGAAAATTGTACTTATATCACAATTATAGATTTCCTTGTTATCATCCAATTGTTTGATGCAAAATTTCTTGCCATTGTTCCAAATAGCCTTGTGTTATTTCACTTAAAACAATATGCTTGATATGTTAAAAATTAAATATTGTATGTGCTTGTGTTCATTTGTCCTCAAAATATTAACTAGGTGTTATCTATCTTTTGCATCATATGCTAAATAAATCTCCCTGTGCATATTGATATTTCGAGAATAATGATCTCTTATGATCAACTTTTCCACGCCATGCCATAACAATTTTCCATAAACATTTTTACATTGTTATATTCATAGCTTTATCCAATCAAGATGATCTACAATGTATAAATATAGTGCATCCCACTCTCGATCACCTTGAATAATTAGCTACTAGTAAATCTTAAGAAATGATGGATGAATAAAATAAATAAATAGCTATGAAATTGTTGAAGGTAATATAAACTATTATAACTCTCTACTATCTAATCACCTTTAGCTTTCCTCATTCTGCCTCATCCTAACAAAACATTCCCTTCATATTTGTTGATGGAATCAACATCTCAAATGTTAGGTACATTGATATCTAGTGCTACTACTTCAAGAAGATGTCCACTAATATCCACCAATGACTGATTTACCATATATCCATCAATACATGGTCTTTGTCTAACAAAATCTTTTAGTGCCTTCAAGTTCCTCCCCACCATCCACATTAATATTGTGTATAAAAGTATACACATTTCAATATCATCAACTTGGTGTCTAAGGTAGTGTTATTGTGCACTGAAAAAGGTTAGACAAAGATACTTTTGCAGTTCACACATTAGCCAAGTAATTTATTTTTACCAATACCTTATATCTTATTTATGAATTCATTTAGATGAAAATGACTTGCACAGGATGCATAAAAATCAAATGATTCAAAATAATAATAATTATACTTACAATGCAAGTAAATCACATGTATTTTAGTTGGAAAAGAAGGAACCTTAGGATTTTGAAGTTTTTTGGAGTTTTATGTGAATGGACTATGGCTTTTTTTGAAAGTTGTCAAGCCACACTTGTATTGCGGATAAGCGGAAAGAGGAATGGATTCAGTCATGGAGGAGCTCATGGATTACGAGTTGAGATCGCTATGTGGACACATCTTCTATGAGCAGTCAAAATATAGATGGAGGAGCACTTCGTTGAAAACCCTCTCGGACTTGCCTTCCATAGAGGTGCCAAGTCGGGATCAAAATTTACAACAGAAGGAAAAAATGATTTAGTTTGCCTCATGCATAGTTCCCTCATCTCAACACATGGCTATAGTGGCCTCGGCTTCACCACCCTGTGTTAAGGCCCTATATGTCGATCATATGCCTTTCCCTTCATAGGATGTAGTAGGTACTAAGACTATCTCTGAACTTGTGCCCCCCCTCACCATCGTAGGAGAAATAGGGCAATCAGGCAATGGTGAGAGGTGGTAAGCCTCATAGTTGGAAAAGATATTTCCCTATTGCAAAAAGGATTTTGAGTGAAGAAACTTGGTAGGTCAATTTGGGGTTATAAAAATTGCAGGTCTAGCACTAAAATCATTTTCTTCCTCATGGCACGCTCTCTTAGGATATGACCATGTGATTCATACTTTGGTTCGTGGATGGATGACCTTTGTGTTTAGGGTAGAGGGGGACTGCAACTTAATTTTTAAGCAGAATTAGAACTAGGGCAAGGAGGACTTGCTTCTAAAGCCACAATCCATTGAATTTGACCTTGAGAATAAGCAGATGGACACATTGAGTGTTTGGGCTATTCTTCCTATCCCGTCACTTCATTTTTTATGGATGGATACTTTCATAACCATTGCAATAGCCTAGGAACTTTTTTTAGTGTGGAGGAGGGCTAGCAGGGGAAAGGGGACAATTGTATTTCATGGATTCAAGTCAATATTCATCTTAGACCTTTCCTAATAGCTAAGGTGGAGCTCCTATTAGATGGGAGATCATGGCATCAAAGGGTGTACTATTGGAAATTTCCCTTTAGATGCTATACGTGAAAAAAAATCGATCACTTAATGAAATATTGCTTCAAGCAAGGTCCCCTTGGGGCAACAAAGGATACTACTAGGCTTACGAATCAGGAGGAGGACTCATTTAAGAAAAACTACCAAGCCAAGCCAGCTACATGTTCAAAATCTAATGTTGTGGCTCAAGAAGTGCCTCTTCCTTCATAAGGTGTCGAGATAGGGCATGTCCTATCAGGTAAGTCTCCTACCATTCCATGTATTTTTGTTTTATGTCCTTTGTCCTCTTCAATTGAGAATGATCCTTTTTTGGTCAAGGATCATCCCCTAGCCCTTATCCCCGATCCCCTGGCCTTCCCTTAGGTCTCTGATCATGCATTTCCTACTCTTTTTGGTCCCCTTCCCCCCAGTAAAGATCCCCTCCCATGGCCTTAATGGCCTTGCGCTAGGGATACCTTGAAGAGATAGGTTCTCATACCAAGAAAAACCACTCTTGGTATCCCCCTTATCTTCAAGAGGCATTTATTTGAACGTTCTTGTGCCAAATGTTATTGGTAGGAAGTCAAATTTGCACAAAGTTCATGAGAATCTACTTAGTCTCTTAGCTTCTAAAATTCATATTTAGGGTCTTGGGGACCTTGTAAAACATTAAGGAAGACCAACCATGCATTGGATGCAAATTTGGACGTGTTTCGAATGCAAAATACACGCTCCTACAAGAGTCCCTATTTTGTTATAAGAGATAATCCAGTGAGTAGAAAAATGCATTGAGGATGCAGTTTGAAGGTGGAATGAGACTAATTGAATCTAAGTAATTATAAAGCATCCATTTCGATGTCATTAGATCGTCGGAAGGAAGTTTTATTCAATGAGTGGATGGTTGTAGAATCTCTTATAGCTCAACAAAAGAGGAAAGTATACATTTATGACACACAAAAATGATAACCAATAATGAATGATCAACAACCAAAGTAATTTCTAATGCATAAAGAGAAATATTAAATAAGATAAATGATTACTATAAAAAAAATATATGGTCTAATGTTTATTATTGCATAAGAAAAGACTATAAGAGATAAGTTTTTTAACCCTGCAAAAATTAATAGTACTCAAAAATGAAATTGCAGTAATAAGTGAATGAACAAATGTATGTTAAAATAACAATACAGGAGGGGTCTTAAGCACTTGGGGTGGGCCCTAACCCAAGAAGACTTAGATCCCTAAAGTAATAAAAATATAAAAACCAATAATGTTAATCATTGATTAGAAAAAGTGTGGATACATACGAAGTTGCAAGAACTCGAACCTCTAGGCTAAAGCCTCCACTAACTCGACTACTGCTAGCTTATTCTCACTTTCTAACTTACTCTAATACCCCTCTATTTATACAATATGGATGAAGGGAACCCTCCTTGAAAGGAGGACTACTTTCCCTCCATAACCCCTAAAAAACAGGATCATGCTCCTTGAGTGACCTTATATTTATAGAGGAGTAATTGGTGCTTCAATCCAGTTGAGTTTGATCATCCCATAGTAGGGTGCAAGTTCCATAAATTTATTTGATTGGATATCCTCATGATCTATGCCAAATCTATTAAATATCTTGCATCATAAGCACACAAAGTATGATAAACATCTCTAACCTTCCTAATAACTTATTTAAGCTAAGAAAACATATTTAAGTGCAGAAGGTGAGGTCTAATGTGCCTGGGAAAGGTTAGATGGGCCTTAAGATATAAATAATTTGGAGCCCCTTAATACCCCCTACTAAAAATTTTTCCCATCCTTTGAGCAAACTATTCTGCTTCCTTTCTCTGTTTTTCCTCATTCATTTCCCTATTGACTTGGTTAATTTTGCTAGAGCTGGTTGTCGATGCCAGATAAAATTATCCATTTGTCTCAATGTTTTGCCACTCCCTTTACTCTTTCTCTTGGCTTTCATGTTCCTGAACTCCTGGTAGTAAAGTAGGATTAAATTTGAGTTAGATCCATTGGGTCTCAATTTTTTGGATGAATATTTTTTTTATATAAAAGGGTTTTTGCTGGTGCATCCTATAGCCTGTCAGGGGGATGATATTCCTTGATCTTCATGTTGTAGGGAAAGTTCTGCCATCTCCCCTTACAAGCTTATGAAATCCCTTCTCGCAATAGTCTAAAGGTATCCTCAAAGTGGAGGATGGCCTCTACTTGCATTTGTTTGCAAATATTCACCATTTTAGGGTCCTCTACTATGATTGCATGGGTAGAAGTGAGTATGGATAGCTTAGGGTGATCTGGTGTGATCCAAAGTGGTTCTCTCAACTTTGTGTCTAGGGATATCTTTCTTTCCCCTACCCTAATATCCTCATGCCTTAGCAATATGCTATGGCCATCAACTTAGTATCTCCCAAATATGGATTTGGATCCCATATGGTCATATTAGGAATCAACAATTTGTGAATGTAAAACTCAAAAATCTTGGCCTTGTCTTTTGTGTTGCACTGCAGTAAAAAGTTAGTAAATTATTTAATGTCCTATAGAGGGGCGAATCCTCTTTGTGCAAGCATCTTAATTTTAAATTAGAACTACTACTCCTTTAAAAACAAGGAGTAAGTTTTGAATGGTTGCCTACAACTCACTACTTCCATGGAAAGGTGTGCCATGATTCCTAGGTTGGTTTGAAGAGTTGTAACTTGAGTTTCTTTATCTTACAAAATTCCTTGGGTTTGCTATAGTTGGGCCCTTATATTCTTGTTTTCTCTTTGCAGTTGTTCCATTTAATTTACCTCATCAAACCTTAGGAGTGTCATCTCCTCTCTCATCTTTTTCATTTCTTCCTCCATCCTTCCAACATCAACAACTCCCTTAGATTTTGTAATTTGCTTCCATCTATGATTTCTAGCCTTTTCTTCTTCAACCTCGAAGAATTATAAAGATTCTAAGTTAGGGAGAACTTTTCCTACATTAATCCAAGAATAATAGGAATATGATCCTGTTGGAGCTTCCTGTGCCTCTGTTGTGTGTTCCTGTAGCCCTGCAGGTTGCTCCCGTAGCTCTATTGTTTTCTCTTGTAGCCTTGTAGATTGAGTGCTTCATCCTTATATTTGTAATTGTGAATCGTTTCCTTTAGGAGGTATGGGTGTTACTACTGGTTGTACCATTGATGTCATTGGTCTCCTACCTTCTTCCTTTTAAGGCCCTATTTCTCAAGGCTAGGAGTTTCTTGGATGGTTATAGGAATGGGATATGGGGGCTTAGGATTACTAATAAATCGTAGTCTATTACTCTTTCTTCTTTTGAAATAAATAGGAGTTTCTCTCAGTATACTTTCCTTGGGTTTTGTTGGAGTGCTTAAGGCTACCAATGTAGCAGCAAACTCTTTTTCTTCTTCCTTTAAATTTTCTTCCCCTCCTTCTTGTTCTTCAGTTCTTTCTACTTCCTCTTTTCTTCTCTCTCTTTTTAGCTGGACTCCTTGGCATTTTAATGTCCTCCTAAGCCTCTATGTATTTGTTTGAGACTTTGTTTGTGGCGTTGGTACTTCAACCTAGGTTTCTATCCTTGCTTAATTTAACAACCAATTATGTTGCAATTGGTGGCTCTGATAAATCTGTCTACTACTATGTTGACCCTGATTCTACCTTTGCTTCTACCTCTTCCAACTTTATCTGAGGTTGAACTTAGGATTATAAGAAATATTATCTCTCCATGTCAATAAAATATACCTAGGAGATAGGGTATTGCAAGTGTTCCAAGGCACCCATGACTATTAGCTTGATGAAGCCATGATGAGCTGAGTAATTATGTGTCCCCTCCTTCAATTTTGTCCTTATTTCTTTCATGGATTGAAGGAGAAAATGTGGTATACTAATCCTTTCATGGACTGGTAAGTTGGCTTGGAATCTGAGTTAATATAGGAGCCTGAACTGGTAGGCATATACAATGGTTAATATCCCTTCACAAGAAATGTATTTAAGGATGTGATATGCAACCTCATCCCATGGAGGTAGTAGGCTTTCCCTCCTGATCCCAATCTCATCTTCTTCAGGTTGCTCATTAGGGAGGAAAAATCTTATTTTTGCATTGATTGCCTCGTGTCTTGCTTCCTTACTCAATTCAGTCCCCTTGGGAAGGGTAGTGACTCTACTAATGAGATCTTCATTGACATATATGATCAAACCCTTGGTTTGTAATAACTATTTCATGGACTTTAGAATGTTGTTGGTTTAGGGAAAATTCTAAGGCAATATCATAATCATAACCCCTTAATCTCTCAAAGAAACCTAGCCAATTATAGTTTTCTGATATATCTTTGACCTTAGGGTTTTGATGAATCCTGGTTGTATTTGTGAGTTCCCTTTTATTAAATCACCCTCCAATGGTATGACAAAATTCTTCACAGATTTGGCAAAAAAAATTGTATATAAGGGAGTATTAGTTCTATGTTGCTACAAGAATAAGGGTTTCCTATGGCGATAGGGATCCTGTAGCTAAAAAAGGAAGTATATAGTCTTCAAATTAAAATCGGGAGGGCTTGTTAACTTATTACTCCATTCAAATCATTATCTCAAATGATTTTTCCAATTTGAACTTTTGGAAACATCAATCTACCTGTCTACTTTAATCTAGACTGTCTAATACATAGAACTTTTGTTGACCGATTGAGCATTGAATCTCATGAAAAATGTCAATAAGGGAATTGTACTTACTTTTTCTTAAGCATTCCCTTGCTTCTTAACTCATTAGAGGCTTATGTTGATGTTCTGGGCCAAAAATTGGTACCTTGTAGTAGTTTGTTTGTATCCTATAGTGGTGCTCATGTTATCTTGTAGCTTTGCGTGTAGGTTCATGTAGTAGAAAATTTGTAGGTTTAGAGTTGTATCTCACTACCATGGTGGTAGCAAGTTTCGTTGATGAAATTTTTAATCAAGGTTTCATGCAAAACACAAAGTGATAAACTTGGAGTGCTCCTGAGCTAAGTGGTGACTTCTTGTTGTTGATTGATGTGATGGGGCTCAACGCTCAATAGTTGAGTTGGCCACCACCTACTCCCTATCATCCATTATACCCACGTATTTTTCCATCAGTAAGTGATAACGACTTACTTTTCAATTTATTCCTATTTTGTATTATTCTCTTTCACACATATGGGTGACTTGGAGAAAAAGTGAATTCTTCTGCTAAGTGTGGTTGAGGCACCATATGAGACTAATTTAGCTATAATCCCTCTACCGTTTGCACTTTTAAATGTTTTATAATGCTTGGACTAAGTTTTAAGGGTAAGTTTAGGAGGTTCAAACCTTGTGCCTTACCTTTCAATGGTTCTGCAGGTGATTTTGATGTTGCTATAAGTGACTTTGATGTTGTTGTTGCTGGATAGGAGATCCATTAGCTACTTAGGGTGATTTTATTGAGTTGAGAGTTGTGTTTGGATTTTCAAAGGTTCTTTTGAAGATGTGGAAATTTGTGCCATGTAGTGACCTTCTTCAACATTGTTTGAGACTTGAGCTTGTAGTTTCTGAAGGTTGTTATGGGACTATGTAGTCTCTTGTAATAGCCATAAAAAATCATCATGCTCATTAGTTCATTCTTTCGAGACATCAAGGAGCTTTGATAATTCAAGTAGAATCTAGTGGTGAAGTAAGAAAAGGTGTTGATGGTGACTGAGATGGAAAATATGAGGATTCTGAGCTGTTGTGGATAGAAAATGATGAACAATGGAGGAAAAACTGAGGGGTGAGACATGTTGGTGGAATGGATGAGTGCCAAGAATATTTTGATGACTTTTTCTTGTATGTAGAGGAAATATTTGATATGTGTCTTCTTGTCAAATATGGGCTATCCTGTAGCATTATAGGACTTTCCTATAGCAACTCAAGGAAGTGGACAAAAACACATGGAAATGAGTTGGAAATGTTGATATGATGTTGTGGATGACACATTATGATGAGAATGGTGTAGGGGTGCTTTTCTAATCCATCTAAAAGTACTTATTTGTTGATTTTGGGAAGATGTGCAGGTTGACCTCCCTAATTTGTTTTGTTGTTTTCCTTCTATGATACCTTCACATACATCAAGGTGAGATAAAACATTTTCTTTTTTCTTTTTTCATTAAGCATTTTATTCATCTTTTTTCTCTCTTTTTTCTTTTTTTCTTGAGGCCTACTAGCTGCCTCACAGAGGTTTTCAGCCAGTAGGTCTAGCCTAGGTGCCTCATAGGAGGTTTTCACTTGGAGATATTTATTAATTTTGTTTTTCTCAGGCTCACAGGATACCTCAGAGAGGTTTTCAGCTAATCAACCCACCTCAAGTGCCTTGGAGGAGGTTTTCACTTGAGTTTTTATTTTTTTGTTTTTTTTGAGAGCCTGAATGGATTGGGAGATTTGATGCTCTCAATCACATTTAAATACTTTCCTATTGAATCAGTAAATTTGGCCTTGGAGATGGATTTCTTGTAGAGTTTCAATCGATGCCCATTTACCGAAATTGGAATATGCTCTTCAACTATTGTTTTGATCTTAACTAATCCATTATCTTAAAAAATTTCAACCAGATAAGATCCCATCCATCTATTCATGAAATTCCCTTTAAATTATTTAAACCTAGATTCATACAAGAGGGCACAATATCCCTCTTGGAAGGCTCTAGTTTTGATATGGTTATTATGCCAAATTTTCTTTTGTAGCTAAACCACTTCATTATGCAAGAAGGTTTGCATCTTGTATTCATCAAAAGAATTTAATTGTCACATCCTTTCTTCCTATGATTAGTAAGATCCATGTCAAGGCTTTCTTTCCATATACTAGCTCAAAGGGGGTGAACCCAATAATGGTCTTCCAGGTGGTGTTGTAGACCCAAGTGACCTCAACAAGTCTATCTGCCCAACCCATTTTACTATTGCTAATCACCTTGGTCAGTGTTCTTTCCAATGATCTATTAGTCTCCTCTACTTTCCCATGTAGTAGACTTCTGGTGTCAGATATGAGGTTGCTTCATGATCCCCTCGATCATATTGGATGTGAACTAGGAGCCTTGGTCTGTCACTAATTCTCTTGGGAATCCAAACTTATAGAATATGTTTTTTGTCAATAAATCAACCAGCTTTTTATTGGTTGTTGATTTTACTACTTTTACCTCAACACAGTTAGTTAGGTAGTCCATACACACAATGAAGTATCTCTTTTGTCCATATGGAGGATCCATATAACCAATTAAGTTCATTCCCCTCTTCTCAAATGGTTCAAAATTCACTTGAGGATGTAAAGGAATTTTATACCTCTAAGTAGGTTTCCCCATCCTTTGGAATTCACCACAATGTGTTGTGTATCTCTGGGCATCCTTGTGAAGGGCTGGTCAATAATATCCTCCTTGCAGGATTTTGTACGTAATACTCTTGGCCACAAAAATGGTCCCCATAGTGTCCATCATGAGAATATGAAAGGATGTCAAAGACCTCATCCTCGCTCACATGTCTTCTTAGGATCTGATTAAACTCCAACTTGAAGAGGTTACCCCCAATCCAAGTGTAAGAGGCACTCTTTCTGATAATTTTTCTTCTATCCTTTGAGGATAGGTGAGAAGGAAACTAGCCAACAACTAATTAATTGGCTATGTCAACAAACCATGGAGATAAGATTGATATGGAAAAAATATGTTCATCAAGGAGCCTTTCATCTACCATTTCTTCATCTTCTTTAGACAAGGTTAGTCTTGAAAGAAAGTCTGCAATAACATTCTCTTTTCCTAGTTTGTTAACAATAGTTAGATCAAATTGTTGTAGTAACAGTAACCACCTAATTATGCGAACGTTCACATCTAATTTGTTCATTAAATATTTAATTGTTGCATGATCAATATGTATAAAGACTTGTTATCCAATAATTTAATGCCTAAATTGTTTCAAAGAATGTGCAACAACTAAGAGTCCTTTCTCGATAAGAATATAGTTAAGCTCAACTTTGGATAGATTCTTTCTAATAAAATAAATGGCATAGTGAAATTCATCTCCAAGTTGCCCTCGTGATACCCTAATTGCTTTATCTAATGCATCTGTGTAGATATGGAAGGGAAAATTCCAATTTTAAACTCTAAGGACTGGTGTAGTCATTAGTTTCTCTTTAATTTCCTCAAATTCCTTATGACATAGATCTATCCAACAAAACTTTGAATCTTTTGTTAGTGTTACACAGTAATTTGTCATTGTGTTCACTCCAGTCTTCCTACTGTGTCATGAATCCAAAATCATTCATGCTCATGCTCTTTGATGTTTCCAAATGATCCACTTTGCCAAAGTTTCTGCCTCATCGCGTATGTTGGCTAAATAAACGCGCTGATGAGCGCTCCAAAACAGTCCAGAAGCACTGCCATCGCAGAAGTAGACGTGATTCCTGCGATGGTCGAATTTCATGTGTTAGCGCTACTATTGATTGTAGTTTCCCGCGATGACATGACTATCTCCGTTATGTAATAGCGATGTCAGCGCGACAGACCAGTTATGTGCCCACGATGATCCAATTTGGGTGAGTTGTTCCAATAGTCGGCCTTCCAGATGACTCTAGACCTGGTTGTTGGCCTTGTTTATGTCGCCCTCCTTTCTCTAGCATGGTTGTTCCGTCATTTGTTCTACCTTCCTTGGAGATAAGCTCATCCTCCCACTATTCATGGAGACTCCTTCTCCTATTTAAACTCTCACCATTGCTATGGGCTGCTAGTTTTTGGAATTCTTAGTTTTTGGAGTGTTGCTGATAGTATTGTGAGTTTGCTAGATAGCTGGTGTGAGTGTGACAAGTGTGGGTTTGTTGAGAGCTTGAGGAAGGTTGTGAAGTACCTTTGATCTTGTGTAAAACTTGTGAGTGAGGGAGACTTGTGTATTGGGAGATCCATCTTCAAGAGTGAATGCTTGAAGAACATGCTGGCTGGACCCTCCTGAGAAGGCTTGTGACGTCAAGACCTTGGTTGTAACCTTACTCTATTTCATATTTAATGCAATCAATGATGTTTTCCTATGTCTTGTATGTAATGTACTAGATAGCTCATGACTTCTTGACTTTATGAGTAAATAGATCATTGTTGTTCCGATTACGTGCTTTGTTGTATTTCCTTTGCTTTGTTTTAGGTTGATCACTCGTTAGGAGAAGGAAGTTGAAGCTGGAGCAGCACAACGGAACTCCATCGACCACTGGTTGAGGTAGGCCTCCAACTTGAACTATTTAAGGAGAATTGTTGTTGATTTGTCCTTGTTTGTGACTAGACCCACTCTAGGGCTAGAGGGGTTGCCTCTGTCCGCAGAAGGAACACTTTACTGCATTACAAATTGGCGACTCCGCTGGGGAGCTGGCCTTTGTTCTTTTCTTGTTTACTCTTGCCTTGATTTTTTATTTTGGTCTCTTTTGATATTTTGGGGATTAGTTATCTGTTTTCTAAGTTTCCTGGCCTGATCTGGGAAATGTCCTTATTTGCTTAAAGATTGATTGTTTTTGATTTGGGAGTTTTTAGCTCGCCTGTTGCTGTTTTGAACATCATCGTGTTTTTTAATTAAACAGTCGCGTTGTCATCGCGTCACCCTTTTTGTAATATTCTATCCATCGCGTTATTATGCTTAATAGTCGCGATGGTTCTGTAAATCGGACCATCGTGGAAAAGGCATGTACTTCCGTGCTGACATCGCTTTGTTGCTGCATATTGTTCTTTATCAGCACTTTATTGCCAGTGTGTTGCCCGCGCTGATTGCTATAGAATTGAATTTTTTTCAAATTTTCCTCCTGAATCTGTCAGTGTTGCTAGCCCCTTGCTGTTCTCACTTGTTTGATGACTTGTTTTTCACTGTTTAAAGGTTGAAGCACTCTCTTGTGAGCTTTGTTGAGCGAATCTTGTCTTTTCTTGCTTTGTGACCTAGTTTTATTGTTTCAAGTTCTTTGGATCAGTTTTTCTTGGTTGCTTGTTTGCAAAGATTCGTTTGCTGCTTGCTGTTGGTTTGATTGAACCTTCCCCTTTGCTTACTTTTGGTTGATTGTTTAGTGATCGTTATTGGACCAATCTTGGTATTGTTTCGATTTCTCTTCACTACCCGGACATAGATTACAATTGTTTGGATCAATCGTTCTTCCACATTTGTTTGTTGCTTATTGGTTTCTTTAGATTAGAGGCATCAAATAAAAAATATTGCATTTCATTTTAGCATGCAAAAGTGAAAGTAAATTTGCATTTCAAGTTGCATATTGAAAAGCGAATGATTAGATCTCTCATTAGTAGCATCCGTGCACTTTAAGAATTGATGCCTGCTTGCATTGAGTGATTGTTTGTTGCCTTGGTTTTCTTGGTTTGGGAATGATCTCTCTACCCTCCCATAGGTAGGTGTTCATCGAAGAAAAAGGATATTTCACTCATTCTAGCTGCATCCTAGGTTTTTGTTATATACATATGGTAAGGCCTGAAAATTGAAACATAATCCAAGATCAACTTTAAAATGAACTGAATAAATCTAACAATGCATTGGAACATAACGCACACATTTAGAGGTCTAGGCTAGAGACGTGCTCCGACGTCGTTAAACCTAGTCACTTTTGTTTCCACTCAAGGTTGGGTGATTCCTCCTTTTGTGACTCAATAGTGGTCTAGTACGGAATTGTGCTCCCACGTACCGTCGAGTATATGGGGAGACCCCACTAGGTTATCATCCTTTATCCATAGGAAGCCATGTTTGCCACCTTACAAGCCGTAACGCACCAAACACAACATTCGGGAAGATTGATTGCCATACGGAAAGTTTTTGGTTTTCATATGACTGCCAAGGTGTATATGCAGTTTTACGGATTTGTTTGATAAGCCTTTTTGCCTAGTTCTCTAGAGTAGTCACTTTCGTTCCTTTTTGGGGTCCCTAAAAGAAAAGGTCCATCTGAGCACTTGTCAATTCAAGCTCATTAAATATTCGAAGGCGACTAGAGCCATCTTTTTTCCTTTTCTCGACTTTTTAAAGATGAAAAGGTCAAGTTTTGTTCCTGTGTCTTAAAATTTATTCGGCCATGATTCACATTTACCTGGTTAGATCTTGTTTGCGTTAGCTTGAGTAGGGTCCTTTCTCATTAGTTTCCCTAGGATCTTTTGAAGTTGTCATCCTAGCGGAATCACCGATCCCGTCCCTCGTTCCAAGTGACCAAGGGTCTCCTTCTTCTGTTGCTCACGAGGTACCGGTTGTGAGTGATATTCTCCCTGTTATTCCAAGTATCCAACCAATTAACTCTCGTGCTCCAGATGACGAGACTTACGAGCTTCACTGGAACCCCGTTTGGGAGCCTTCTGAAGAAGATATCCCTCCTACTCCTCCTGGTGTTTCGGTCCCAATGTCTTCTTCGGATATGGAAGACACATCCCCCGTCACAAGTGAAGAGTCCGTTGCGACGAGTGGTGAAATTCCCACCTCAACGGAAACTCCACCTTTTCGTATCACCCCTCTTGGTGTTACGTTGCCTTTACGCTACAAGGCGTTAAGGGATGTTATGTCTTCTAGGACTCCCTCTACGAGTTCTATGTGGTCACACACCATCACTCCAACCTCGGAGTCCTTTATTCCTCAAATTCACAATGTGCCTGTCACTTCCGTCCCGACTATTCCAACTGTTTGTGTGGCTTCTTCAACCCCCATTGTCGGTGTCGTTACTGCATCCTCAGTTGTGACCACTGCTGCTGGACCTTCTTCAGGGATAGCTTATAGTGGCCCATCGGCATCTGTACCCGGATTTGTTGACCCTACACTAGGTGCCCCACCTTCTTCTAGTTCTATCCCAGTAGGGGGGCATATGATGAATATTTGCATGCTCTTCAGAATGCGGACCCTCAAAATCCGTTTCATTATTATGATTCTAGAGGAGCTCATATCTATTACCGCGAACCTCTTCCACCTCAGCCTGCGGTTGAGGTCACCGTCCCGTTATCCATTGCTTGGACCCCCACTCGTTACGGTGGTGGCCAAGTATCGCCTGCACATCTTCAAGGAACACCTAATCAAGGCCAACCGTCTTACATGCAAACCTCTCAAGGGCAGCAGTATTACGGGCAGTCTTATCCAGGGCAACCTGGAGGCCTACAAGGACAACCCTTTCAGGGAAAACCATTGGCCACTGGTGGTCATCTTTTACCTATTTTGTGCAACCTTCTGGTAATCCGGGACAACCTTACATGCAACAAGGTCGACCTGGTGTCCAACAAGGTTATCCTTCTGGGCAAGCTAGTCAACCTTATGTTCAGCAAGGCCAACCTACCGTCCAGTATGGTCAAACATCTGGATAGGTCGTTCAACCTCAAATCCAATCAGGTCAACCAAATGTCCATTCCGCTCAGCCATCCAGTCGGTTAGGACAACCCTCAGTTGTGCAATGACAACCCAACACCCAACAAGTTCAACCTTTTAGGCAGATGGGCCAATCTCAATCTCAACTGGGTCAACCGTCTGGCCAGATGGCTCAGCCTCAGTACTCTCAAGGACATCCTTCTGGGCCTGCTCAACCGGGTACTCAAATGATTGTTTCTTCTCAAGCTCAACTCAGTTTTTAGCCCCAGGCTGGGCCCCAGACCCAATCCGGTCTTCAAATGTAGGTTGGATCTCGATCCCAACCAGCCTATCAAACGCAGCCTGCCTCTCAGGCTTAGTTTGGAGCCTAGCCGCCTTATGGTTTCCAGTAATCCCAAGGGCAAACTCAATTTTCCCCGTATCAAAACTATCAACAACTGCAGGTAAGTCCTTATAAAAATTACCAGCAACCTTATGTTGCTCCTGCAGGCCAAGTTGGTAATCAATGGAATGCTGGGGGGAAAGTCCAGGGATAGCCATCCTATAACCCCTATGGACAAAATCCTTACGGACAAAACCCTCCGAGGCCAAATCCGTCTGGACAAAATCAATGGCGGCAATCGCCAGCTCTCTAGAACCCCTTCCTACCCGTAGCCCCAGATGTCCTTTAATCCTCAATAACCCTTTTTAGCGACTTTGGAATTACCAGATGTGTCCAAACTGACCAATGATCCTATTCTTCATAATCTGTATTGGCCACCGATTCCAACTAAGATTCTCGGTGATTGTCCCAAATTCGATGGTAAAGCTAGAGAAGATCCCCAAGCTCACATCATGACTTATCATCTATGGTGTTCATCAAATTCGTGGCTTGATGATTCAATCCGGCTCCGCCTCTTTCAAAGGACTCTCACTGGCTCTGCTGCTAAATAGTATATTGAGTTATCTCGCGGATCTTTTCAGGATTTTAACTCGTTGGCTATGGCATTTTTAACTCATTTTCAGTTGCCGATTCGATATGAAACGGGCACATACCTCCTGACATCCTTAAAACAGACAACAGCTATGCATATCTCTGATCATATCCATGAATGGAGATGGCATCATCATTTGATTAAGTTTTGGATTCTCGATCAGCTTCTTATTGACTAGTTCACGACTTCATTCGTCGGTCCGATAGCATGTGACATTTCTATGGGGGCATGTGTAACTGAAGAGAAAGCTATTGCACGTGCTTAGTACCTTGACTTGGTTTACTCCCAGTCTGGTATGTTATATGATTATTTTCCTGATGCCCTTAGACCAGGAACTTCCAAAGCCCCGCCAACACCATCTATTGACGGTATCATTAGTTCTGTTAATCCGCCCTCAAAGAAAACTTCCACGAACCCTGGGAAGCAAAAGTCGAATGCTCCGTATGAAAATACTTCTCAGGCTGTATCCAATTCCGGTAATACTTCAGAGGTTAACGCTATCCAATCCACCATGGTGGACAAAGCCTCGAAAGGAAAGAAAAAGGGAAAAGGAAAGAATAAAGCGGATCAACCTAAGCAAGATTCCCCTAAACTTCCGCCTGAGGAAGGCGCCAAACGCAAGCCCAAGTACCCTTGTCTTATCTGTGATAGGGATCACTATACCAAAGACTGCCCAAGGCAGTCTGAAGTTAGTCGTTTGTTTAAAGGTGCTCTTGGGACTCCTGCTGTGCTCAAAGAACCTTTCCCCTCACAGCAAACCCGAATGGTGGCTAATCCATCTCAACCCTCTTCTTCCTTTGGTTCTCAAGTATTTATGGTTGGGACGATTCCCGTCCACATCAGTACTCAGGCAAAAGAGTATCCATCGCCTTCCGGGAAAGACCCTAAGGTCCCTTCTAGCGCTTCTCCGTCCAGCTCTGGTCTGCTCCATATCGAGAGACCTAGCACTGAGACGCCCATCCGACCCCCTCCGAAAGGTGTACTCCAGAAATCTTCTTACAACCCTAATGCTCGTGCTGCCCAGCACTACAACATTGTTGAGGACTTAGCCCAGGCTCCGTCAGCTATGTCTGCCTTAGAAGTACTCTAGAGCTGCCCCTCTTAGAGGAAGTCCTTGCTATCGGCCATCGGTGGCATAGACCTGGCTGACTCGGATCTGATTACTTTTGACCTTGAGAGCCATATACCGAGACTGCCTCACCAAATTACCTTCCTCATACAGGTCATTATTAATTCCAAAACGATTCATCGTACAGTCATTGATGAAGGTGCTTCAACTTGCATCATCTCTGTTGCCTGTTGGAAGGCTATTGGTTCTCCAACTCTGAGCCAGTCTCCTACAACCTTGGAAGCCTTTGATGGGAGAGAATCTCGTCCTTATGGTATACTGTTATGAAACCAGCTCACAAAAAGATAGAAAAGAGAGATCCACGCCTTAGGATTCAGCCTCTTCGAGGGGGCAACCTCCTTTACATTACATAAATGAACAATTCTTGGATGATACAAATGACAAAACCTCCTTTCTATATATAGGAGTCTAAGGAGTCACAATATAATCCAGCCGACCTAACAATAATAATATAAAGCCACAAAAATAACAATAGAGGGATTCTATGGGGCACAGAAATAACAATATGGGGGTAATAGGGGCACAACAATATAAATAGGGGGTATAACTACAATAGTAATGGGGTAATCACTAGTATTATAGGGACCCAACATGCCCCTCTCCTTCAAAAAAGTGTTGTCCTCAACGCTTGAGCAGTTCTGGATACTTCTGCATAAAATTCTCATCCTCCCATGTGGAATCTTCAGCGGATAAGTTCTTCCACTTGATAAGATACTCTGAAATTGATCGATTTCGTAGCTGTCGAGTTCTTGTTTCTGTGATTGCTTCCGGTTCCAATATAATTTTTCCTTCCTCGTCAAGTTCTGGCAATATTGTTTGAATTGGGAGCTTGTCACCTATAACCTTCTTTAAACATGAAACATGGAAAACTGGGTGCAATCGAGAAGCTGCAGGAAGCTCCAATTTGTATGCCATAGTACCAATCTTTTCCAACACCTTGTACGGACCATAATACTTTGGTGATAATTTATTATCCTTCTTAGCTTGCTTTAGGGACATTTGCTTATATGGTTGTAGCCGTAGGAATACCCAATCACCTACATCAAAACTTCTTTCACTGCGATGTTGATCTGCCTGTTGTTTCATTCTATTTTGTGCCAACACGAGGTTATCCTTTAAGAGTTGGAGGACTTGTTGTTGATGTTCGATGTGATGTTCCACTGCCTGAACCTTAGAATTTTCTCTTAAATATGATGTGATGGATGGTGGTTGATACCCATAAAGTGCCATAAATGGGGTCATTTTTGTTGCTGTATGGAAGGAAGTGTTATACCACCATTCAGCCAGAGGCAACCATTTGACCCATTGTGTCTGTTTATCAGATACAAAGCAACGAAGATATCCTTCCAAACATTTGTTTACTATCTCAGTTTGCCCATCAGATTGAGGATGATAAGATGAGCTATGAGCTAACTGAGTACCAAGACAAGAAAATAATTCTGTCCAAAAATTTCCAGTGAAAATGGGATCTCTGTCACTTACAATAATCTTTGGGTTTCCATGTAGCTTTTGAACTGTTTCCATAAATGCAGTAGAAACTGTACTGGCTTTAAATGGATGTGATAATGCACAAAAGTGTGCATACTTGGTAAGTCTGTCAACTACCACCATGATGACACTCTTTCCCTCAGACTTGGGTAAACCTGTGATAAAATCCATTGAAACCTCCTCCCAACGTTGGCTTGGAATGGATAAAGGTTGTAATAGACCTGGTGTCTTAATTGTTTCAACTTTATTTTGCTGGCAAACCAAACATTCCGCCACAAACTTTTGAATATCTGATTTAAGGCCATCCCAAAAAAATTCCTTCTTAACCCTGTGGTAAGTTTTTAAAAATCCTGAGTGCCCTCCTAAGGGAGAAGTGTGCAATTCCATAAGAATCTTTTGTTTTAGCTGGGAATTCTTACAGAGGTATAAGCGATCTTTGTACCATAACGAATCATTTTGCCAGCTAAATGTATCAGAAGTACTGGAATCTTGTTGTAGCTTTTGAATAAGTGCCCACACTTCTTCGTCATTCTTCCATTCCTCCCTTGCTTCGTTTATCCAATCTGGTTGGATAATAGAAATGGCACACAACAATGCTTCCACATCCTCATCCTTTCTTGAGAGTGCATCTGCCACCACATTTTGCTTCCCTTTTTTGTAGATGATTTCAAAGTCATAACCCAACATCTTTGTGACCCACTTTTGTTGCTCTTCAGAGGATAATCTTTGTTCTAAAAAGTATTTAAGGCTATCATGATCCGTTTTTACCTTGAAGTGTCTTCCCATTAGGTAGGGTCGCCATTTCTTAAGTGCATGGAGTATTGCCAACATTTCCTTCTCATAAATAGCTTTGCTTAAAAACTTTCCCTTGATTGGACGACTTTCAAAAGCAATGGGTCTTTCATCTTGCATTAGAACAGCACCAATTCCATTTCCTGAAGCATCACATTCCACAATAAAGGTTTTTGTGAAGTCCGGTGTAGCTAAGACCGGTGCTTGGCACATTGCCTCTTTAAGATGTTCAAAGGCCTTTGTTGCTTCCGAAGTCCATGAAAATGAATCTTTCTTCAATAATGTTGTTAGAGGTGCTGCTATTCTCCCATAATTCTTAACAAACTTGCGATAATACCCTGTCAACCCAAGAAATCCTCGCAGATGCTTTATGGATGTGGGGATTTTCCATTCCTTAATGGCTTTAATTTTGCTAGGGTCTACCTTAACTCCTTCATGAGATACAATATGACCCAAATATTCCACCTCCTGGACTCCAAAGAAACATTTGGATCTTTTTGCATATAATTGTTTCTCCTCCAATAGTTGTAGCACCCTGTCAACATGTTCAACATGATCCTTCCAAGACTTGCTGTAGATTAGTATATCATCAAAAAATACTAACACAAATTTTCTAAGGAATGGTTTGAAAATTGAATTCATCAAACCTTGAAATGTTGAAGGTGCATTGGTAAGGCCAAAAGGCATGACCAAAAATTCATAATGACCCTCATGAGTTCTAAATGCCGTTTTCGGAATGTCTTCAATCTTCATTCTGATTTGATGATATCCCGAACGAAGATCCAACTTGGTGAAGTAAATTGATCCATGCAATTCATCCAGTAATTCATCAATAACAGGAATGGGGAACTTATCTTTAATAGTGAGCTTGTTGAGCTCCCTATAATCTGGACACATGCGCCATGATCCATCCTTCTTGTGCACCAATACTACTGGAGCTGAGAAAGAACTTTGACTCGGTTGAATTATACCAGCCTCTAGCATTTCTGCAACCATACGTTCAATTTCACTTTTTTGGACATATGGATATCTGTACGGCCTGATGTTTGGAGGAACACTTCCTGGAATCAGATGAATAGCATGATCATGATCACGCATAGGTGGGAGACCTTTGGGAGTCTCAAATACCTTGGAATGATTGTCCAGGACTTTTTGGAGATCTGGAGAAATAGATGATTCCAATGTGGAAACATCTAGCGAACATAATTGTGCAATTACACCTCTTTGCTCCTTTTTTAGAAGCTTTGTCATGCCATTAGAGCTGATTATCTTTCCTGGTTTCCCTGCAATACCCCTTAATTCAACTTCCTTTCCTTCCACAGAAAATTTCATGAAAAGTTCTTGAAAATTAAAAGCTATTGTACCCAAGGATTGTAGCCATTGGACTCCTAGTACAACATCAGCACCTCCCATTGGAATGGAAAGCATTGGGCTAGTCAATACATATTCTCCCATGGATAGCTTGATATTATGGCACTTTCCAGAACAATTTATTGTTCCTCCATTTGCAATCATCACTTGACACTCTGGTGCTGGATATAGGAAGCAATTCAATTCTTTTGCTACCCTACAATGAATAAAATTGTGGGTGCTTCCTGAATCAATCAACACTATTACCTTTTTCTTCTTGATTTGTCCTTCTATCTTGATGGTTTGAGGAGTGGTAATTCCCGCCAATGCATTACAAGATATGGTCGGATTTATTTGTTCTTCATCTAGGCTTTGTTCCTGGAATATATCCTCTTCTTTTGACCTTTCTTGCTCCTTTTCTTCTTCCTCTTCACAATCTATGTAGAATAATTTCTTCTCAGCACACTTATGACCTTTTGTGTATTTGCTATCACAATTGTAACAAAGCCCTTTTGCTCTTTTTTCTTCCAATTGTTGTGGTGTCAACCTTGTAGGTTGTGGAAGACTATGGGCAACAACACTTCCGTCTTTATAGTTGTGAATGGTATGCTTCCTAGTTGCCATAATTTTGCTTTCCATTTTTCTTGCTAACCTGAATGCCTTCTCTAATGAATCAGGTTCCCAAAGGCGCACATCATGTTGGATATTATCCTTTAAAGACCCTATGAACACATCAATCCTATGCTCCTCTGGAATATCTTTTACCCTTATGTTCAATTTTTGGAACTCCTCAATGTGCTCCATTATTGAACCCTTTTGTTTGAGACTTATCAATTGGCTAAAAAAAGTGTTGCTTTTTGTATCCTCATAATGTGCTATCAATTCTTCCGTAAAAATTGCCCAAGTGATAAATTGTTTACGAGAACAAAGCCATTGATACCATACAAACTGATTTGGTTCCAAATATAAAGTTGCCATACGTACCTTTTGTGTGTTTTGCACATTATTGAGATCGAAGAATTGCTCCATCTGTAATATCCATGTGGCAGGATCCTTGCCATCAAACTTCCTCATATCGATTTTTGGAACATGGTGAGTCTTCGATCCAACATTAGAGTCTATGGAATCATGATTAACATTTCTTTTGTTCTCATCATGAGTTTCCTTTACTACCTTTTCACCATTAGTGACCCTTTCTTGTAGCAACTTCTTCAATTCTTCCATGTCTGTCTTCAAATCTATCTTCAAATTTGCCATCAAATCCTCCATCTTAGCTTCCATGCCCTTTATCTTAGATTCCACGCCATTTACCTTAGCTTCTGTTAGCTTTTGTGAGCGTGACATTTGTTGCACTTGTTCTTGTAATTTTGATATATCATGTAGCATTTCTTCCTCTTCTTCATGAGTCATGCTAGAGCTTTCAGGTTCCTTACTAGGTGTTTGCATTTTCTTTCCTCGAGGCATCAGTTACCGATAATAATGCTTTACTATGCCCTTTGAATTCCGTTAAACCAAGCTTACACAAAAATTAAGAAAAAAAACTACACACCTTTTTTCACTTTATAGAAGCCTGATATTGAATCTGATGTATCTCTGTAATTTCGGATCATCCAATTCTAAAATTGCTACTTGTAGTAGCCTTCTGTGTCCTCTTTCCAATGCCACAAGTCTGAGCCAAATTGGATTCTCCAAGGAAGAGTTATGTGAAATCTCCCACAGTGACTTGCTTTAAGACTGGTTCAGTAGAGCGAACTTGTACGACGTGCCACGAGTCTCTGTTTCAACCTTTGAATCTGAAACACACATACAAGAAACTACAGTCTGTCCTCTTTCTGTACCTTCTTACGAAATTTCAATCCGATCCCCAGAGAGAAAGTTATGACGATTTTCCCCAGGTCACTGTTTTGAATGTAATTCAGGAGTCTGCAAAAAGACCAACTTACTCAGATCATATCTCCGCAAATATCGCGCAAAAAGCTCTGAAATTCGGACCCAAGGTTCAGCGCGATTTCTTCTCAAATGGGTTTTTTTTTAGACTTCTGAAACATCACAGAAAAAAAGTTATAGCGAAAATGCCACGATGACCTGTTTGGAGCAGCGAAACCCTAGAATCCAAAGCTCTGATACCAAATGTTATGAAACCAGCTCACAAAAAGATAGAAAAGAGAGATCCACGCCTTATAATTCAGCCTCTTCGAGGGGGCAACCTCCTTTACATTACATAAATGAACAATTCTTGGATGATACAAATGACAAAACCTCCTTTCTATATATAGGAGTCTAAGGAGTCACAATATAATCCAGCCGGCCTAACAATAATAATATAAAGCCACAAAAATAACAATAGAGGGATTCTATGGGGCACAGAAATAACAATATGGGGGTAATAGGGGCACAACAATATAAATAGGGGGTATAACTACAATAGTAATGGGGTAATCACTAGTATTATAGGGACCCAACATATACTCCAACATTTGCCCATTTCTTTGGAAGGAAAGACGGTTGAAGTGGAAGTTGAAGTTGTTGATGCTAATCTTACCTACAACCTCCTTCTGGGACGTAGCTGGACATACGCCATGTGAGCCGTCGCTTCATCTCTATTTTGTGTCATTCGTTTCCCTGATCAAGGGAAGATTGTCACTGTAGACCAGTTGTCCTTCTTCGCCTCCTCTTCTGAAGGCAACGTGCCTTTTGTGGAGCATACCTCCAAACCATATGAGAGTGTGGGAGCTGGGCTTTTTAAAGTTCCTGCTCTGATGGGTTTTTTTTCACTCCCACCTCCTAACGTCGCTCCTATCAATATGATTTCCGTTTTCTCTGATCCGTGGGTTCTTCCCCCCGCTGATCAGGTAGAATCTTGGGGCGATGAGATGCCGTTGAGTCCTTCCGAGCTCAACTACGTCGAAATTGTTTCTGCATCGGCTTCCCCTTCTGAACCTGCTCTTTCGAGCAGGGCTCCCAACTCATACACTCATCCCCCTTGTCTTGGAGATGACGCTTCTCCGGATCCTTTAAAGGAAACATTTCCTTCTGATGAAGCCATTATCGAGACCATGTCTCTCGAAGAACCTCCTTGGTCTAATCATCACCATCGTTCCTCATCCCTCCCTGCCCATCGGAAATTGCTTACCTATCTCGAGCGGTTTGCTCCTTGTTTTGAACCCTTTGCTTCTAGTTCCCCCCTGCACCTTGTTGACACGATCGGCCCTTTTGTTAAACGGGGCATTGATTATATAGCCTGTAACCCTCGCTTGGCAGGGGGGCATGGGCATATCATCGGTGATGTTGATTATTTTACACAATGGGCTGAGACGACACCTACATTATCTAGGACGATCATACAGCGGCACAAAGGGATTAGCCCCGGAACGGGCTGTACTTGAAAAAGTATTATGCGTGAATTCCATGCACTTTGCTTTGTACATACGTGTGTTTTAGCAGGTGTGTTGTGTGTGTGTGTTTTCATGTTTTTGGCTTGGTGTGAAGGCGTGATTGCCGCTTATTGTGTCTTTTGCTTCTTGTGCAGATGTCTAGTGCACCTTACGTTGGTTTCGCTGATGGTGCCTGCCACAGTACCCGCAATTTGTCCTCTGTGGCGTGGGTGATCTACGATCCTCATGGTGAGTTGATAGATCTTCAAGGTGTGTGTTTAGGTTGTACCACAAACAATGTCGCTGAATATAGTGTTGTGATTGAGTTACTGGCCGAGGCGATTAATCTCGGTATTCGTGCATTGGTTGTGAACTTGGACTCTCAACTTGTCGTCCACCAGCTCAATGGGCGATATTCCGTCAGAGACCATTGCATTTTAAGGTTGTATTTACGTGTTAAATTGTTAGAGAGGAATTTTGATTTCATTACATATTAGCATATTCCACGACGATTCAACACGTTAACTGATGCATTGGCTAATCATGTATTAGACAGACATTTGCGTAACATATAATCAAAACGTCATACAAGAAAGCATTTAAAGCACAATAATAGACCATAGGAATATGTATATATATATCTATATATATATATATATATATATATATATATATATATATATATATATATATATATATATATCGTGTGGTGCACCGAGGCGCTCAAAAATAAGTGTACATGTCCAAATAGAGTCTGTGTTCTCTGTACATCTGAGACACATGTCTCTCAAAAATCACCAGCAGGAAATAAAAACCTAGGTGTCTATTGCGGTGGGTTGTGCTCCCTATAGTACACCGCCGCTCGTGCCACCGCCTTAACAGGCGGTGCATCCTGGGTTCCACTCCTACTGTGTGGATCTGGGATGCTCTGGGGACCTCCTCGATCCCCATGTAATCTGGAATCCCTGCTAGTAGGCCCTCAAGGTTCTGGATCACTGTCTCCATCATATCATCTTCCGAAGGAGCCAGGGCTAGTGCTGCAATGCCCTGCGCGTCCCTCCGCGCCTCTGGAGCCAGTCTAAGGGGTCTCACTGGTCCTACATCTGCATACCATAGCGTTCGTCATTAAGACATGTACATGAAAAAATCAAAAACATCATAAAAATAAAAATAAAAAAATGTGATCAAATGTCTTAAAACCATCATCCCAATGCTCTCCAGCGGGCAGTTGCATGTCAGGATCTTCATGGAAGTCCACGCCGGCATATGGCCAATCCTCCACGAAGATCATCTGTCACTCCAGCCACTCTCAGAAAAATTTCCCCCACGCCACTGGTCGTCCGCCACCTCCTCGTGGCATGACGTGAGCCCATCACGTGGCCCTCGTCTCACGTGGCCTGGGTAAGTCCAAATCCATGTCTTGCAACTGTAATGCCGGCACCTGCTCCAGCATGAGCAGGAGTAAGATGGATCCATAACCAAATTGCTTCGTCTCTCCTTGATGGCAGTTGGTGAGTTGCCTCTTTATGTTTGTCGTCACCGTCTCCGCCCAGTTAAACATGGTGGGATTGAGACACTTGAGAGCCAGCCGGAGCTGAGTCTTCGAAGCCTCATGTTGGGCTAAGGAGCCCGCTGCCCGTGTCACCATGAAAAGCATAGCACGAAGGACTACATCATTCACTATTGGGATTTCCACTTCCCACTCCTTGTCTTGCGTGCCCCTGGGCACACTTGAGCCATCAACATATCTAGGGAATCACCCCCGCATCGTTGCCCCTCTAGAATGGGCCTCTCACCTCGACGAGACAGCCCGGTCAAAAAATAGATGTCTGTAAAATCAAACTCAATATCCCAGCCTCAGATGATAAATTTCCCATCTGTGGGATTCTAGGCCCTGATCAGTAGCTCTAGCAAGTCAGGCTGCGACCGCAAGAGTGGAGTTAGGAAGAATTTGAGCAATCCGCATGCTCGTAATGCGTTTCGACACCCTGCATCGGCAAAAGCTTCTATATCGTTGTTATCATGCATTCGTTCTTGCCAAACGAATGCCATTATACCCTGCAGGATGAGGAAAATTGAATTAGTACCTCGTTTGAAATTTTTAACGCGTAATTTGCAAAAAACATGAGTTTGCGTCCTCATCGCATCTGTTTTAAAAATAGACGCGATGACGCGAAGTGTTTAGTTTATTTTTTCCGCGGTCATCACGGAAGTACGTCACTCTTCCATGATGATCGGGGCGCGCCTAGTGAAAAAAATTATCAGCCATCGCGGACCCGATAAGGTAAACCCACGATGACCGAGTGGCGGAATGCGGTTTGAAAATCCGCCTAAACTAACACTTGGAACGATCAAAACACATGAAAAAAGCATTAAAATGAAGCACAAGGCAACGTGTGTCTACCTGGAACAAGTTTCGGGATGAATGATGCACGGACGGGGCCGAATTTCGCTCGCCAACTTTAGTGCTCCAAGTTTCTCCACGGTGAATTGAACAGTGCTATGGTAAAAATGAATGGGTTAATTTCTTTTTATAGTGATTTTTGCAAAATTAAAAAGTTACTTTTTATAAATGTGAGTTTTTTCTCATAGTTTTACCATATGCAGAGTCAAAACATGTTTTTAACTATGTTTTTATGAATATTGTTCATTTTATCTCGAACGGGTTTACATGCGATGTGTTTCTTGTGCAGAGCTTCAGGGAGCGGAATTACAACAATTTCATATAAACTTGATCCGAGACAGTCGTCTTTAAGCTCTTTTCCGACTTGAAACATGAAAATATAGCCGAGTTTTCCTCTTGGCTCGTTAAAAGAAACGGGAGGCGGTCGCCTTCAAGCTCTTTTTCCGACCATTTAAACACAAAAAGATCGTCGGGCTTTTGTCGTTTCAGGCTCGTTATTGGTTGCGAAACGACGTGCTTTTGATCGCTTTTCTACTTTTTTAGGTCGAAGTTACTACTTACAAAAAGTACTCCTCAATCGTAATGGTCAGGCGGTTCTTTTGAGTATGGTTTTATACTTTTTCAGGCTCGAGAGACACAACTCTACGAAAAAGGACCCCCCTGGAGTTTTCTTTTCCGTGTCTTTTTCAAACTCTCTAAACATGAAAAAGACTCTGAGTTTTACCTATGTTGAACTCATTAAACCCTGACGACATTGGACTCATCACCATGACGAGACTTGAGCTTCTCCTTCCTAGGGATTGTTAAACTATTACTAGGTTGGACTTAACAATAGGTTTATCATTGATTGTCTATGGCAGCTAGTCACTCTTGAACATCGACACTTTTGCTTCTTGTTGGGTTGGGACATCCATACATCGTAATTTGGCCTTTCGCGGGTTGGGTTATCATTCTAGCCTCATTCCATATGATTCATGCCGTTTCCATCGAGCCTCTGATCCCTTGGTGCCTAAATGCTGCCACTCCCCCCCTCCGGAGTCGTGTCGCCGACATGTTCAAGAGTATAATCCTTCTGCAATTTACGCCCTCATCTTCTCCTCTGATACTCTGTTTCGCCATTTGCCTCTTGTTCCTTATCTCGTGTCGTTGACGGGGGAAACATTATGGCCCTCCTGCGATGGGTCGTCTCCTGTCGACATCAGCTCATTATCCAGGAGATTGACCAAGATATCCCTTTTGGTACCTTAGAGCTTGCATGCCTCAATGGCAAGTTCTTCGCACCTAACGGTCGAATTTCATCATTGGTCAGCGATTGGGTGATTCCATGGGTGTTCGACTTCAGCTCCTTTTTCACACTTCGTGGATTGTGCTGGCCAGTACCTTGAGAGCCATTGGCATTATTGGTGGTTTCTCTCGCGCTTGTTAACGGTTTTCATCATTGACCGGTAATCAAGTGATTTTCTATCATGCTCGACCTCAACACATCTATTCGCATTTTAGAATTTTTACTTTGATCAGATGGGTTCAAGACCCCGAACTCAGATTACACATGTTTGGGCTGTGTGGATTTTTTTTATGATTACATGACTCATTGATGGATGGCTGCGACCATACCTGAGTCTTCACGGATGGCTGTGACCATACCTTTATCATCATCATGGTCTCATTAGTTGGATGGTTGCGTCCATACCACAGACCTATTTCATATGTCTTTTGGATGGCTGCGCCCATGCCTAGACTACATGTAATTTATTATCAGAGATATCAATTGTACTTGCGTGCAGGTCCTTCCGGATGGTGTTCCAGTTCAGTCAGTTCATAAAGCATTTCACCCCTCCCTCTCTCTCGGGCTTCATACTTTAGGGGGCATCTGTTACACAGTAATTTGTCACTGTCTTCACTCCAGTCTTCCTATTGTGTCATGAGTCCAAAATCATTCATTCTCATGCTCTCTAATGTTGCCAAATGACCCACTTTGCCAAAGTTTCTGCCTCATCGCGTCTATTGGCTAAATAAACGCGCTGATGAGCGCTCCAAAATAGTCCAGAAGTGTTGCCATCGTGGAAGTACACGTGATTCCCGCGATGGTCGAATTTCATGTGCCAGCACTACTATTGATTGTAGTTTCCTGCGATGACATGACTATCTCTGTTATGTAATAGCGATGTCAATGCAGCAGACCAGTTATGTGGCCGCGATGATCCAGTTTGGGTGAGTTGTTCCAATAGTCGGCCTTCCAGATGACTCCAGACCTGGTTGTTGGCCTTGTTTATGTCGCCCTCCTTTCTCTGGCATGGCCGTTTCATCATCTGTGCTACTTTCCTTGGAGATAAGCTCATCCTCCCACCATTCATGGAGACTCCTTCTCCTATTTAAACTCTCACCATTGCTATGGGCTGCTAGTTTTTGGAATTCTTAGTTTTTGGAGTGTTGTTGATAGTATTGTGAGTTTGCTAGATAGTTGGTGTGAGTGTGACAAGTGTGGGTTTGTTGAGAGCTTGAGGAAGGTTGTGAAGTACCTTTGATCTTGTGTAAAACTTGTGAGTGAGAGAGACTTCTGTATTGGGAGATCCATCTTCAAGAGTGAATGCTTGAAGAACATGCTGGCTGGACCCTCCTGAGAAGGCTTGTGAAGTCAAGACCTTGGTTGTAAGCTTACTCTATTTCATATTTAATGCAATCAATGATGTTTTCCTATGTCTTGTATGCAATGTACTAGATAGCTCATGACTTCTTGACTTTATGAGTAAATAGATCATGTTGTTTCGGTTACATGCTTTGATGTATTTGCTTTGCTTTGTTTCAGGTTGATCACTCATTAGGAGAAGGAAGCTGAAGTTGGTGCAGCGCAACGGAACTCCATCGACCATCGGTTGAGGTAGGCCTCCAACTTGAACTATTTAAGTAGAATTGTTGTTGATTCGTCCTTGTTTGTGACTAGACCCACTCTAGGGCTAGAGGGGTTGCCTCTGTCCACAAAGGGAACACTTTCCTGCATCACAGTTAGTAAAGAAAAAAATGTGAAGAAATATTGCTAAAATATTTGATGAATCTTTGATAATATCCAACAAGACCTAGAAAACTCCTAACATCTTTCTATTTTTTAGGAGTAGGAACCTTTTTTATGATGGAAATTTTGTTAGGATCTACTTGGATTATTTTTTCAGAGAGAAAGTTCCCTAAAATAATTACTTCATTCATAAAAAGCAAACACTTTTCATGGCTTATGGAGTGGTTCATTTCTTTGCATCTCTGCATAGGTTGGAGGGAGCCTCTTGGAAATCATCCCTGTAGGGTGTAAAATCATCCATGTAGATTTCCACCAAATCATGCGCAATGCTAAGAAAAACCCACTGGAGGGTAGCAAGGGCATTGCTAGACCAAATGGAATAAACATGTAAGCAAAGGTTCCCCATCCAAAAATGAGAAGAACCTTTTCCCTGCAAGAACATCCAAAACTTGGTAAATAAATGGAAATGGAAAATCATCCTTTCTGGTGGCTTTTTTGACTTCTTTGTAATCAACACAGATTCTCCATTTTCCATTATTTTTTGGGACAATGAATAAGGGAGACACACATTCACTATCTGAGATTGGATAAATGAATCCTACATCCAACATTTTTTGCAAGTCATCTTTCACAATGTTCTTTAGTGCAGGGTTCCTTTGCATCCGAGGTTGATGAACATGTTTATGATCCTCCTTGATATAGATATGACAAGTACATACAGAAGGATGGAATCCCTTCATTTCCTTATATTCCCACACAAATGCATCAACATGTTGTCTCAAAATAGTGAGCAATTTATCCTCTTATTCAACAGAAAGAAAGGGGTTGATTTTCAAGGTTTTGCAGCAGTTGATTTCTACAATTTTCATATTATTTTCTTTAGAACCAATGGTTCTAATAACTTCTTATGAATTGTCTTCATAATAGCCAGGATGTCCTATGGATTCATCTTTCAAGCCATCAACATTCATAGTAGTAGGGTTCTTATTTTGTAGAAACTTATCAATAATATTATCCTCATCCATTTGTATGTTGCCAATGGTGGTTTCTAATGTACATATGGGGTAGGGTGATGATAGATATAGATCTTCTTATTATTCTTCTACCAACACAGCAAAATCATGCTCGATGAGGGGTTGGGAATGTGGAAGTAAACAATCATTTTTTAGATTTCCCATTAGTGATAGTCATATTTTTATCCCTACAATTGAGGTAAGCATCAACAGTGGTCAAGCAAGGTCTTCTAAAATAAGAGGGTATCCATTAAACTTGGTATTGGGCTGTAGAAAAGGGAAATTAGTAGGATATTCCCAAGAATAAATAGAGACTATGACATCCTTAATGATGCTCTCAAGTGTTACTCTAGATCTATCAACAAGTTGTAGCATTGTGGTGATCTTCCTTAGGGATTCTTGGAGATTGAGTTTAAGCATAGTCTCCTTAGTCATGATATTTGTTGTAGCTGCTAAGTCAATGAGAGTGTTAGCAACTACAATATCATTGATGTGGACATCTACTATTGAACTACAATGATCTAAATACTTGGGGATGATGACCTTTGTAAGCATAAGATCGGCTAGCTTCCCTATGACATTAATAGTAGGGGCGTCTCTTTTTCGTCTTTATGGCCTTCTAATACATTCTTCTTTGATGAATTTTTTATTTATAAGAACATCCTTGATTGTCTGAAGGAGAGGAATTTTTACACACAAAATTTTCAATTCTCCCATAGCTACATCTTCTTCTAGGGTGTGTGTTTTATGAGTGGTCAACTTTTAGGATAGAGAGGTTTGGTGGCTTGAGGTACATGATCTTCCGTCTCTTATTTTAAATTTTTTGTTGGATAAGTTGGATGAGCATCAAGAAGGACCTTCCCCAACCTAAAGTTTATTTCTTGAATTTCTACAGTATAAGTTGGATAGGAGGTTTCTTCCCTATACATTGGTTGAGCTTGCTTGTTATTAGGATTTGGGTTTGGTTGGGTAGGCATCTAAGGTTGTTTTGGGGGATTATTTTGGGGTACTAGTGGTTGAGGAGGAGAAGGAATCAAGGTAGGTGGTTCGATTTCCTGAGGCCTCCATCCAGAAGATGGATTACCCCATTGAGGAGGTTGGTGTTGATATGGATGAAAAGGAGGAATGGAATTTTGGGGTGGATAAGACCATTGAGTGGGCATAGACTAGGGTGGAGTTTTAGGAGGATGCCCAGGTTTAGAATGTGCATTGTAATTTGTATTGAAATGAGGGGGAAGTTCATACCTTGTTGATACTGATTGGGGCCTTGTGGCCTCTTTTGATTGACCAAGCAGAGCTACTCCATGCTCGCTTATGTTCCTTGGTATAAAAACTTAAAGCCTAGAAAAGATGGAAATTTGTTAATAGAGTTATTTTCTTCACTTATAAAATATATATCAGTGACATCTAAAGTACACTTATTCCTAGGATGTATGTTAGTGCATCTAGGGTAGAATATAGCTAATGATTTTTTTGCTTCTTCTTATTTTATCTGGATTTATAGTGTATCTATCTACATGGAAAAGGTGTGTAAGATCTTGGTTTTTAGTTCCTTTAAGATACCTCCTATCTCATTTTTAGTAATTGTAGATTAGGAAGAGGGACTTGCCAAACCTTTATTCACCCTATCTCTTTTCCTAGCAACTCTAGAATGATTTCTGAATACCATTTTGATGTCATCATAACAGAGCTGATAAATGTTTCCATTGGTCAGAAGGTTGGGTGTTTCCATTATTTCTTCTCTAACCCCTCGTAGCAAGACTAACTTCAAGGAGTTTGGGTCTAGGGTGAAATTGTGTGCTATTTTGTATCTCAACTAAAATATTTCCTTGAAATCTTTTAGGGATTCATCCACTCCTTGAGACATTCTAAATGTCTCATCTTAGGTGTCTCTTGCTATGCAATAGTCTTGGTACTTAGTGTTGAAGCCTTACTGCATCTGACCCTAGGAAGTGATGCTAGCCCCTTATAGGCTTATGAACCAATGAAAGGATGCATCCTTGAGAGTAGAAGGGAATAGTTTGAGCTTCCACTCATCTATTGTGTAATCATATGTGTTGCAAACCACAACAAACTTAAACATGAAAGTTTCAAGGTCCTCAGTAGTCAAACCATAGAATTTTGGGAGAGAATTTGGGCTGATGTTTTTCATTTTGGCTTCTCCATTTGCCTCAATAATGAATAATCAATGGTCGAACCCTCTCAGACCTTTCACCTGAATGACACAGGCCTTTAATCACCTATTTTATATGTGAACCACCAGGCTCCTTACATAATGCTTAACCCGCCTATGAATGGATTAAAACACCCAAGAATATAAATACTTCAAGTTTTCTATTTCCATCCATGGTATAAATGGGTTGTGTAGGTGTAGTGGTTCCAGCTAGGGTACTAGACTAGACTCTATATTTAATATCGACCGAGGTGCGTAAGCTTAGAGGCGTGGTCTAAAATATATAGACATAAAGAATCTCTGGCCAAGTGATTATGATGTAGGTTACAAGGCTTCTTTACGGAAGACCGGAATATGTAGCCTATCATTCACACACCTAGATTACCCTACTGATATGCTTGATTATAGTGCTTGTTATGAGATGCATCTATCAAATCAAACCGTGAACCTAAGTACTGTGTATGACTGTAACAATGATTTTAACCTCCTTACAGAGATATCACCCAGAAAACCCTTGTTTGGTAAACACACATAGCATGCAAAGATATTTACACTATCAAACTATATAAAGAGAACATAAATGAACTGTGAAACAAAACAGAGTTTATGATAATGTCTCTATAATTCACACAGGGATCGAATCCCTTACAAGACTCCCTTCCAGATCCTAGTGCTGACCATTCAACATAACCATAAACCATTCATAAGCACACACCATATACATGCAATGAAAATCAAAGGCTATGGAAATCGAAAGCTATGTAACTGCTATGCAAACCATAGGCTGTGTAAATCGAAAGCTATGTAATCGTAACTGTGATGCAAACCATATGCTATATAAATCGAATCCAATATAAATACTGTGCGAACATGTGATAACCGAAATGTAACAAAACAAATGAACAGTATACCAATCGAAGAACGCAGGGCCCGTCCGCGTCCTAAGGGTACACTGGCTATAACCGATCAGCTATCAAATCAATGCAAGAGGTATACACACGTCGTGACTATGAATAGGTCTTTGTATTAACTTAAAACTCTGTTCTGAGAAAACGATTCAACGATTAACCCTTCAAACATTAACCTGACTGTATTTACATATGCGTACGCACAGCCATGTCATCGATACAATGAATGTACATTCGGCTGTTGCCGCTTTTATTACATAAGCCTTTTCAAAATGTTTCCATGCTAAGTGTTTCAAAAAGAACAAAAACTAAAATGAAAATGGAACGATGCTGTTGCTGCTTTTATCTGCCAGAGTGCCCTGCTTTGACTTGAGTTGGTTGCATACATAGGAGGTTCGATTTGGCTGGGAGATAGGTGTTTGTCCATGCTTGGACATTCTGCTTTTCGCCCATGCCTTTCGTTCTAGCTCATCTGCTGCGCCACATGTCAAACGATAAGCTCATTACAGGATGTGGGTACTTCCTGTAACCATGTCATCAAAAACTTCCAATTCTTGAACATAAAACCCCTAAATTAATTTCTATGCAATTTAATAACTATAAAACGATTAATAATCAATATTCAAGGATTTTGAGGGATATATGATGAAAATGTATGGATAAATGATATGTTTTTGGGAAGGAAAAAGGGTCTTGGGATGATACCAACATCTCTCCCCGACTTAAGGACTTAGCATGTCCTCATGCTACCCCAGAAGTACTCCCCTTGAACTCTGTCCCTGCATGGATCTCTGCTGCCTTGAGCAAGGTATCTACATTCTTCTTCACCTGGTGATCTTTTTGTCCCTTGAGCTCCTGCTTTAACTTTTTATATTTTTCTTTAAGAGCCTTCTTCTGATTGTACCACTTAGTGGCCCAGTTGGAAATCTCAGTTTGCTCAGTCTCCAACTCACTGATTCTTTCCTTTAGCTTTTCATTTGTTTTCTGTGTTTCTTTGCTTTGCGCCCTGAGCATTTCATTTTCCCTTTTAATAACTTTTTCCAACATGTTAGCTTCCATGAGCTCTTCCTTCAATTCTTCAATTTGTTTTTCTAATTTCTTCTGTCTTTTGGTGGGAGGTGGTGAACATTTTTCCTGTTTGTTACGGCTCTCTACCTCCATGTCAACTTCTGGTGCTGGTAGTGAATGGTCACCACTCTCAACATCCATTTGTGTAGGTGCATGAGATTCAAACTGGTCTTCTTGCAACTGAGTTTTTGGTGTCTTCCTTGTTCTTCGTGAGTAGGTGGTAAAAATTTTGTCTTTCTCAGCCCTCTTGGCATCCTCTTTTTGCATGTTCCTAGTCCTTATGCTGCCCACAGGTAGAGGTGCTCTGCTGGCTTTGGACACTGGAATTTCCTCATCAATTTCCTTCATAAACCCTGAATCTTCTTGCACTTCCTCTTTTTCCTCCTCATCTCTGATTTGATTGACAGCTAAGAATTCTTTCCATGGCTTCCCTCGCTTCTGCAACTCATGTTCAATGAGGATTTTAATTAGGCCAAAATGGTACAGGCTTTTGTCTTCATTCCCCTTTTGCTTCTGGATAGTTTTGGCCATCTTTGTTAAACTTTGCAGCAGAAAATATGGCACACTGATTACACATTGTTTCTTTAAATGGAGGAGTAGCTTGATGTGGTATAGATAAACAATACTATACCTACCTTCACAGGTTATGAACTTTTGAAGAATGTAAACCATTTCATCCCAAGGATGAACTAACCAGCTTCTTGGAACACCCTTCTTCTAGTTTACTGAGGAAACTCTAGATCTGGACATGAACTGTGTCCATGATTTCTCCTTAAATTGTTTGGTTTTAAAGTACTTCTCTCCTTCAGGACTAATTCCAATTGCTTGAGCTATAGTATCCTCTGAGATTCTGAAGGAGAAGTTGCCTATTAGGGCCTTTTCTCCATTAAAGGTGAAGGCAAATTGCTTGGTGATTTCCTCATTACTCCCATGGAATTTTTCCAGAAAAGGTAACCACTGTGTTTCTCTAAGAATCTCAATGCAATCCTCATGGTATTGTGAGCTGTCGAATATACTAGGTTCGACCCTATTAGTCATGGTGATGGCAGAGGGTTGTGCCTCTAACCCTTCTCTGTCTATACTCTTTAAAATTTAAACACAGAAATGTCGAGTTGGTTACCTGGTATATATCGCTTCCTTCAGTCTTCAATATGGTGCTTGGCTGATCGATATGACTGTGATGGGAGTTAGAAATAGAATGGTGATGCTTTCCTTTTTCGGCGCTCACTGGTTTCACTGTGTAAACCGACCCCAAATGGTGATACTCTCCTCGGCGCTCCTTGCTTCAGATTTTCACTTTGTAACTCCACCCAAATGATAATAATCTCCTCGCGCTCCTTGCTTCTGATTCTCACCTTGGAAGTTATGGGAATCGAGGGTGGAAAGGATGGTGAAATAACCCTGTACTCACTTCACAATGTAATCATTCATTTAAAAAACAGAGTGTTGTACGATTGCATGCATGTTACCACAAGAACGCTGAGAGCGTACCCATAGTGCTGGGCTATAATGCTGGGTGGCGAAGTTATGATTCGGCTGTGTGTGGAGTAAAATATATATAGGCCGCTTATTATGATTTGACTGTATGGAGTGAAATATATATATAGGCCACTTCCACATCTATCTCATCCTTTGTATTTAAAAATACACAGCTCACCACATGCCCTTTTCAATTAGTATTCGGTCATATAGAGAATGTTGGTATGCCTGTAGGGTATATGACAAGGTGGATGTGTTGGTAATGGGTTTTAGGGATATGAATAGGTTAATGTAGGGGAATGATGAGAATTGGTGGGATAAGGGTGATAGATTGATGTATATAGGTGTCCTTGAAATCAATTACAACAGCTTATAGTCACCAAAGTTACATTAAAAACCAATCTAGGAAATTAAATGTTTAAGAACAGAAATACATTACTCCTTTGTTGATCATTTGACATGCTGAGTTGCTAATCCTTTTTTATTGTTCTTTTTGACAGGTCCTCTGAGGGAGATTGAATGCACAGGTCTTTTGAGAAAATTTTTTGAAGATGTAACAGGTCCCTTTGAAAAATTTGAATGTACAGGTCCCTTAGAGAACTGAAGATGTAATAGGTCCCTTAAGAAAATTTGAATGTACAGGTCACTTGAGAAAACTGAATGTAACAGGTCCTTTGAGAAAACTGAAGATGTTCATGCAGCTCTTTGTATTGTTATAGGTTCACTGAGCTTGCCATTTGCTGAAGTGTTGGTGCCCAAATCCTTGTAAAAGCTTGGTGGAAGTCTGTTGAAGTAGCCTTTGGTGTCAAAAACTTTTTTTTTTTTTAACAGGTCCCATTACTGCTGGTTGGAATGTCTTAACAGGTGTCAATTGCTTTAACAGGTCCCTTCTGAAAATCTTAAACAGGTCCCATGACTGCTGGTGTTGGAATACTGGTGTTGGTAGCATAGATGTCTAAACAGAACAGGTCCCCCTGCAAAATTTTTATAACCAGGTCCCTCTAAAATAAAATCATGACAGAACAGCTTATTTGTTAAAGTCTGGAATTATTGCTGGTAACAAGCTGCTATTGGAAATTTACAGTGAAATATAGAATAAGAAATCTGAAGAATTTACAAGGGAGAGATAAAAGTAACAAAACAGATGCCTCTCTCCCCGACTTAAAGTTTGACTTGTCCTCAAGTCATGATTCAACTGAGAAATGAAACAATGAACAAAAGAAAGAGAATTCATACCCGCCAATAAATTGGTTTTCAGGTAGGAATTCGGGGTTAGATTGTGCCAGATACTGGTTTTCACATCTAACCCATTATTATTTTGTAGTTTTTGTTTTGTTTTTTGTTTTTTTTTTTTTTTTTTTTTCTTTTTATTTTTCTTTTTGATTTTGAAATTGAAAGGAAATGAAACTAAGGCAGTGATACTGCAGCTGAGGGCTGTATCTCAACCTCTTCTTGCTGAGATAGTGTATGGAGAAAATCTTGCTTGCTGATGGGCTTGTTGTACAGCTTCAGGCGATGACCATTGACTATGAAGGAATGACCTTCGCCATCAATAGTTTGGAGCTTTACTGAACCATTGTCATAAGCCTGAACAATTTCATAGGGGCCCATCCAATGGGTGGTGAACTTAGCTTTATGATCCTTGAATTTTGAATCAAAAAGCAGAGCCCAGTCACCTTCCTTGAAGTGCTTCTTCTTAATGTGTGAATCATGCCATTGCTTCCTGTGCTTTTGCATGAGGATGGTGGTTTGTTCTGCTTGCTGCCTCATCTCATCCAGCTGGTTCAACTGCTGGATTCTCTCTTTTTGTGCTTGATCCAAATCAATTAGTAAATCTGCAGCTAATTTAAAAGTGTGAATTTGGAATTCAATAGGAAGCATGACATCCTTACCGTACACCAATTGGTATGGTGTAAATCCGGTGGTATCTTTCCAAGTAATCCGGTAAGCCCAGAGTGCCTCTTTGAGCTTTTCTTCCCAGTTTTTCCAGTTCATTGCAACAGTTTTGGTAATGATCCCCTCCAAAGTCTTGTTGGTTGATTCCACCTGCCCATTGGCCTGTGGATGGTAGGGGGTACTTTTCCTATGCTTTATTTGGTACTTGTCTGTGATGTCCTTCATGACCTTTGAGGTGAATTGAGTACCTTGATCAGTGACAATTTCTCTTGGCACTCCATACCTCACAAAGTTCTCCTCAAAAAGGAAATTGACTATTGTGTGTTCGGTTGCTCTTACCAGTGCTTTTGCTTCTGCCCACTTTGTGACGTAATCAGTACATACTAGGATGTACTTCTTACCATTAGAGGCTGGGTTGATAGGTCCTATGAAGTCCAGAGCCCACTTATCAAATGGTTCTAAGTGAACTTGGGGCTGAAGGGGCATATGATCGGTAGCTGTTGGTCTGCCCATTCTTTGGCAGCTGTCACAACTCTTTACATACTTCTTGGCATCCTTGAAAATGGATGGCCAATAGTATCCAAGAGTAAGAACTTTGAAGGTTGTCCGCTTCGCTGCAAAATGCCCACCACATGGTTCATCATGGCAAGATTTTAAAATGTCAATTACCTCATCATTTCGTACACATCTCCTAATGATCATATCAAAACCAGTGTAAAAGAGATCGCCATTAAGCCATGAATATCTAGCACTTTGTTTGATCAGTCTTTTCCTTTCCTTTGCAGTGAAATGTGGAGGTGTTCTACCTGTAGACAAGTAATTAGCTAAATCAGAAAACCAAGGAGTTACTATGGAAATTGCAAATAAGTGCTCATCCGGAAAAGAATCCTCAACAGGAACAATCTCACCTGGATTTTGCAGTCTAGACAGAAAATCTACCACCTGGTTTTCTTTGCCTGGTCTATCTAACACTGTGATGTTAAATTCCTGTAACAATAGTAACCATCTGGTAACTCTGCCACTAGTTATTGGTTTATTCATGAGATGTCGAATGGCAGAATGATCAGTATGTACAAAGACTTCATAACTAGTTATGTAATGGCGGAATTTATTCACAGCATAAATGATGGCAAGTGTTTCCTTTTCTGTAACTGTATAGTTTAGCTCGGCAGGTGTGAGATTTTTACTAATGAAATAAATTGCATATGTACAAGATTCTTCTTTTTGGCCTAAGGATGCACCTATTGCAGTGTTAGATGCATCGGTAAAAATATGAAATGGTAAACTCCAATTAGGCCCTCTCAGGACTGGTGCGGTAGATAGTTTGTTTTTGAGTTGTTCAAATGCATGTTGGCAGTTCTCAGTCCAATTGAAAAGTACATCTTTGGCTAGAAGTTTAAACAAAGGTAAGGCTATCTTGCTAAAATGTTCAATGAATCTGCGGTAATAACTAGCATACCCAAGAAAACTTCTTACCTCTCTCTGATTCTGTGGAATAGGCAAATCGGCAATAATCTGGATCTTGGCTGGGTCAACCTGGATGCCTTGAAAAGAGATATAATGGCCCAACACTATCCCTTCATTTAACATCATGAAGCACTTTTCGTTGCTGAGGGACAGGTTAGCTTCAATACACCTTTTCAAAACTCTCTCTAGATTTTCTAATGCATGTTCAAACGAATTGCCATATACTAAAAAATCATCCATATACACTTCAACACAATCATGAATCAAATCAGCAAAAATAGCTAACGCAGCTCGCTGAAATGTAGCTGGAGCGTTACAAAGTCCAAATGGCAAAACATTGTAGGCATAGGTGCCCCAAGGACAGGTGAAGGTGGTTTTGTCCTGGTCTTCAGAGGCAATCCGGATCTGGTTGTAGCCACTGAAACCGTCAAGAAAGGAAAATGATGATTTTCCGGCTAGGGTGTCTAACACTTGATCAATGAATGGCAGTGGGAAGTAGTCTTTGAGCGTTGCTTTGTTCAGCTGTCTGTAATCAACACAGATGTGCCACTTGCCATTTTTCTTGGGCACAATAACCAATGGGGATACCCACTGACTGTCAGAAATAGGATATATAAAGTTGACTCTCAAAAGTTTTTGCAACTCCTCTCTGACAATGTCTTGGAGCATGGGGTTCATTCTTCTTTGTGGTTGCCTCACCGGTTTAATGGTGCTATCGGTGTAGATGTGGTGAGTGCATGTGTCGGGGTGAATCCCATGCATGTCAGTGTAATCCCAAGCGAAGGCTTTTTGGTACTTCGTCAAGAGTCTAATCAATTTCTCTTGTTGAGATGAGTCTAGGTGGTTGCCTATGTTCAAAGTTTTCCCTGGACTGATCTCTATGACTTGACTCTGTGTATTGGTGATGGATTGAACTGGAAAGATGTCATGAAATGTAGATTGCAAGGAGTGGATAGTGCATGTTTCTTGAAAGTTTTGAGCCAGAAGTACATCTGCAGCATTATATTGTTCATTTCTCAAATTTTCAGATACATCAGGTTGAGAAAAAAATAGTTCTACCAAATCATTATTGTCTTCGTGGAAATCATAGATCTGGTCAATGCTAAAAATAGATTGTACTTCCTCTTTGTCATTAAATTTATCATCAAGCCACAAGTTATGTGTTACTGCAGGTGATTGTGCCGATGGATAGAGGGTGAGTTGTTTCCTTTCGGTCCCTCTAGAGATAATCATGTTACCTGATCGGCATCCAATAAATGCATCAGCAGTCGCTAACCATGGTCTACCTAGAATGATAGGATGTCCTCCTAGATTGGATTTGGGTTGAAGGACTAGGAAATCCACTGGATACTCCCAAGAGTCCAGTGAGACAATGATATCTTCCAAAATCCCCTCAGGAATGACTTTGGACCTATCAGCTAGTTCAAGAACAATCGTGGTATGTTGCAAATTCATAAGCTGGAGTGTTCTCATGGTTTCAAGGGTCATGACATTGATTGCGGCTCCTAGATCTATCAAGGTGTTTGGAATCCGTATGTTGTTAATGATGGTGGTCACTTTTGGAATGCCCAGATCAACATACTTCTCCATGGAGATGGTATTGGTCATAAGGCCTGCTAAATTTCCTAAAACATGAATGGTCTGAGGATCAATCCTCTTTCTAGCAGGTTTCTTGAGACACATGTCTTTGATGGCTTTGGTGTAGATAGGAATGTCCTTTATAGCTTGCAGCAAAGGGATTTTTATGTAGACATTTTTAAGTTCATCCAAGACATCAAATTGTGGTGGAGGCAGTGGTGGTTTTACTTGGACCAAACGGTCTGGAAAAGGTGGGTGCAGTGATTGCATCTGTTTGTCCTTGGTTTCACTGCTTGGTTTTGTTTGAGTTGTCATTTCATTTTCTTTTTCTAAGTTTTTTTCTTGCTGATCTGTTATTGGAGAATCCTTTTGAAGCACCCTACCAGACCTCAGATTAATGTTTTGCAAAGGCAGTGTGGAGTAGGAGGTTCCTTCCTCTACATTATAGGCTGGCCTCTCTGCTCTATTGTTCGGATTTGGGACAGTTTGAGCAGGTATTTGTGTGGGTCTGGGAGGTTGTGGGTTAGTTGGAAATTGAAGTTGTGGTACATTTATTTGTGGAGGAGCAGGCAGTGTTTGTTGAGCAGGTTGGGGCTGATAAACAACTTGCTGAGGGTGCTGCTGATATGGCTGTGAATGTGATGGATATGGCTGTTGGTACTGCTGATATGACTGTGAGTAAGGTGGGTATGATTGAGGATATGGATGGTAGGATTGGGAATACTGTTGAGACGGTCTCCATTGATTTTGTTGTTGGTTTCCATGCTGCCATGGCATAGGTATATTCCATGAGTTTTGTGCATACATCTGATCATTCATAGGAAATTGCATATTTTGATTAGGAAACATACCTTGGGGTGCTTGCCTTGGCTGCCATGGTCGCTTTGCACCCATGTAGTACACGTTCTCCATCTTTGTGCTGGCTGCCATGTTACAGTTCTGCAAAATTTTAACTTTAGGACAGTTAAACATATCATGATGCTCAGTACAGAAAGCACATACTTGGATATTCTCTAGAGGGCAGTCTTTTAATGCATGTTTCTTGCGACACTTGGGGCAGAAAATAGCCATGATATTGTCTTCTTCCTCCTGTTTCTTTTTGGCTTTTAAGGTATCAATTTGGTTTCCTAGAGTGCTCAACAAATCTGTTTTGAACTCTTCTAAAAGATTACCAATTTCAGCCCGGGTGACACTAGCAGAGGCAGTTTTTGTGACCCTAGATGACAAGGTTCTCTTTCCCATTTTGGCTTTACTTCTTGAATATTTTTCACACAGTTCAGCTATTTCTTCAAAGGGTAAGGCAGAGATGTCACCTTTGCCCATTAAGTTGAGATCATCCATGTATTCTCCCGGATACCTTTCAAGAATATTGTGCGGACTAGATCAGGAGGCATTGTTCGGTGTTTAGATTTTTGCAAGTTATAGACAAACCGTTCTAGATATTCTTCTAAGGTTTCATCCTCCTGCTGACTCATTCTAAAGATGTCATCTTTAGAGTCTTTGGATCTGCAATAAGGCTGATATTTCCTCAGAAATATTCTCCTCATGCCATCCCAATCTACTATGGCATGCTCACCTAGCCCCATAAACCATTTCAAGGCTGCTGCCTTTAATGTGGCTGGAAACAATCTGAGTCTATGAGCATCATCCGTGTTATCACAAAATCAGGTACTGAAGGCTGCTAATCAGCAAGACTCTGTGTAACTGTTTCAAACCAGGCTTTTAACTAAGGCTTAGCCTCCTTAGTCTGAGAGGGCTCTCTCATAGGTTATTGATATTGAACAAGATGGCTAACTCTTACAAGACACATGAAAAATGTACTGGCTGGACAGAATTGCTTCCCATTGGGCTTATGGAGTCACTAATATCTCAGTAAACAATAACACTATCCTTTCATAGAAATCAGGGCACTTTACATCTAATGTTCAAACATAACTTACATGAAACACAGTTTGCCTAGGCATATAGGAAGTCAGAGCATGATTCATGAGTTCTGAGTGATTATGCATTAACCAAACTGTAAAAGAACATTAAAGAGAATAAACCATCATACATTTGAACAATAAGATCTATTGTGAATCCTGAGAAGAAACAACAGTCATTTGCATTACTGAAATCTGCTATACATAAACCAAAACAGTCTTCTCCAAAAACATCCAACCCTTGTTACATAGATGATTCAGCTATATATAGAAACATGACTCTAACTACTTGGAGCTTCCTCCTCCAGCATGAGGGGAGCTCGATGACTGCCACTAATGACACCTATCTGCTTTTAACAAACTATTTAATACAACAACCACTAACAGAAGTTCTAAAGAGTTCTAATTTGGTTATAACTCTAACTCTATCTTCTTCATAAATTGATTCCTCCTTGCAGCTTTGGCACTTGGCTTCCTCTTCGTTTGGCTGAGATGGCATGAGATGAGCAATTAATGTCCCATGTTGGCTTTGGATACTGAAGGCTTTGATCTGCTCCGTGTTGGCTGAGAATATCCCTAAATTTTCGGTTCTGGTCCCCCATCACTTCGAATATGCAGCAGCATGAACTTTAAGTCTTTAATAGCCCAAGAATAAAGGGCATCACCATGTTCCTGATATTCTGGAGGCTTCTCTGATGGACAGGTGTGCCAACCAAAACTTCTCGTATGCAGCTCCCTTAAAACCCTAATCACCGAGAATAAAGTGGCTTTATAACCAAAAATTTAAACTTAGGTTAAAATATTTCACCTTTTGTTAAAAGTACACCTGGCATATTTTGAATGGCTGTAGCAGCCTCCTTTGATCTCTTTCATGTCACCTAGGTGTTCTCTTTGCCAATTTCTGATTATTCCATCAAACTGTTTGTCTGCGTTAAAAACAGCACCTACAGCAGTTTCGTAGCGCGCTACGAAACTGCTGTGTAATTTCAAAAACACAGTCTTTGACTTTCCTCTGTTTGTATACCTTATCTTCAATTTCATTGCCTGAAAAAGGAGCGCCAGATTTGTCTTGTCTTTTAATATCTGAATCAGAAGTGACACAGCTACCATTGCCAAAAACTTGTTCAAGTAAATTGAAAAAGTCCTTATCATGCTTGTTGAATTCTTGGATATCACTCTGCTCCTTTGCTCTCTTTCCGTCTTTTGCTGGAGATCTAACAGGTGAAAAACATGTGTTCAATAACATGTTGTGCCCTCTATTTTTAGAACAATCCTTTCCACCCTCTTTAGAAAAATTCTTTCAACTGTTCTAAAGTATCCTTTGCCCTGGTTTCCTCCAGTGGATATCTTCGGAAAGCAGGCTCAAAACAACTTTTACAAAACCTGTGAAACCAAATTGTCAACACTGTAAGGGCTATCCTTTGGATAAAGATCTCGAAGAAGTGCCTTTGTATCCACCACTTCATTGGTATGAATAATCTGATCAAAAGGCATAAGACTATCTTTTGTTTAGTTTTCAGCCCAGAGAAAGATTTTCGTTTCTTCTTTAAAGCCCTGCAAACTTCATCTGGAACTGGTTTATGGATATCCTTATAGAATCCGCTCATCATTTTTAGGATTGCACTTTCATGACACAAATTCTCTAGCAGCTGGCTAGAAGGTTCAACAAAATCAGTTTCCACTCTAATCCCCGAAAATTTTGCTAATGATACATGGTTGCAAATATGATGTACCACATGGACAAAATGTTGAAAATATGTAACCACTTCTGCAAATCGCAGAACTGCAGGATTATCTGCCGTAGGCTTTGTGAAGTTTGCAATCAACGTAGCTACTGGTAACTGGCGAGTGCCATTTTGCATCAAGCAGCCATCCTGAAGAAGGATAACACATGCATGGGAAAACTTTCCATTTCTAATATACACATCAAGGTAGAAGAAACCCAAAAGCTGATTACAAGACGAATCAAAAACTGAGTATAGTGACACATCAGGATGCCAAACTTCGATTGCTTGTACTGTCTCAAATTTTAGGCAAAAAAAAACTGTTCATAAATTTTCAGAATCCCTGATGTAACAGAATCCACTGGAAAATATTGTTTCACAGTCGCATAATCTATTTCAAACTCTAGTTCTTCTGCTTTGTGCATATAGTATTGTAAATCCTCCATTCCCAATACAGCTTCTCCTTCCTCCTCTCTCTTCAAATCCTTAAGTCTTTGCAGTTCCTTAGTAGCTGAATTTGATATATTCTCTGATATATCCACTAGAAACTCCATAACCTTAAAAGGTGTTTTAGCCATCTGATTCTCTAGTGCATATTCTGCATAATTAGAATATCCCAGCAAGCGTGCCATCTTATGCCTTAATTGGATCAATTCTTCAAGGATCTTTGTATTCTCCGTCAAGCATCTTTAGTCTTTTGCTACTGCCACAGCTTTCCTAGTTGCTCCAACCTTGCAATGCTTTAGTATAGGATAAGTATGGGTTGGCTTATCATTCACCCGTAGCTTCCCATCCTCTGTTTCAATATCATGATGACAGGTATTGCATGCGGTTACAAATGCAGGTGCTGTAGGATTATGTAAGTGATAAAGAATCATCATGGAAGAATGCTTGGCACGTGGCAAAGTATCACATTGGTAGTGATTTCCTTGACAAAAGCTAAGAAAGGCCTGACGGGTATCAAAGAATTCACTCTCCAAAATTTCATCTTTATCCCTAGTATCTGCAGGAACATCTGTCACTTCAACAGAATTAAATAAATGCTTTTTCCTTACTGTTGACAGGATGCCACTCCCTTTCATCAAGCTTTTGTTGTACCTCGTAACAAATATCACATAATTGTCAACTCTTACATTGGCTGCAAGCCCAGCGTTTGCCAGAAACAATGAAATGACAGTAATGAGAACATGCATATTGCAAATGAACCATAATAAAGTCTTTTTTCATTGGAGATATGGACTCCCCAAGTTTCTGCATTAATAAAGCATCCTTTGAGGCATTGCTTGCAAGCTCAGCTTGTGATGCAGCTTCTGATGCTCTTTTGGTTGCAGTTTTCTTGGTCTTTCCTTTCGCTTGTTGAAGTTGCATTATCATATCTTTTGCAGCGCCTGGCCAATAATCACCATCAAAATATGACAAGCGAGCTGCAGTTACCTTAGCCTTGCATTCACCAGTGGACATAAACATGACAGCTGGGTAAGGTCTGCTATGGATTAGGACAAATCCCCGATTTCGTAGCGCGCTACGAAACCACCTAAACATGTAGCGCTGCGAAACTGCTAAAAAGGATTTATGCGCTACGAAAGCACTTTGTCCTTAAGCTAGTCTGAGCAATTTTGGCAACAGAATTTTCAGTGATAACAATCCGTATAGCCATAAGTTCGACATACAATGTCAAACTCGAATAAGAATGAGTCCGGATCCTCTGAAGCCATACCATAGAAATTGGGTAGCACGGATGGGGGTATATTTTTCATTTTGATCTCCTCATCCTCCTGTGGTTCTTGTATAGGGAATTTAAAAGTTGATTCCTCCTCCTCTTGATGGGGAACTGATCTAGATCCCTCCTCAGCCATTCTAATTGGTCTCTTGGTGTCTCTTGGTGGAAAAGAGAGAAAGGAAGATTGCTTGGTAATGGTATACTTTTCCCTTGTGTAGAAGATTTAGGAAAGGGTTGCTGCTGTGATTTATGTGCAAATAGAGTTTCCCTCTCAGCAAGAGTAATGTGCTGTCCTGAATAAAATCTTTCTGCCAATGTTTGAATATCCTCCTCAGATGGTGTTGTATTCCCTGGAGAGTCTGCTCCTGATGATGATGGGTTAGTTTTGAGATGGTGGGGGGTTCTTACAAATCTCCCTTGATTGTCCCTAAGTCTAGGCATAAATGAACATGATTTCTAACTGTGTTTTTGTTTGTTTTTGTGTATTGAAATTTTTTTCTTTTTGTTTGAATCCTTTACGTACGCCTCCCCGGCAACGGCGCCAAAATGTAGTGGTTCCAGCTAGGGTACTAGACTAGACTCTATATTTAATATCGACCGAGGTGCATAAGCTTAGAGGCGTGGTCTAAAATATATAGACATAAAGAATCTCTGGCCAAGTGATTATGATGTAGGTTACAAGGCTTCTTTACGGAAGACCGGAATATGTAGCCTATCATTCACACACCTAGATTACCCTACTGATATGCTTGATTACAGTGCTTGTTATGAGATGCATCTATCAAATCAAACCGTGAACCTAAGTACTATGTATGACTGTAACAATGATTTTAACCTCCTTACAGAGATATCACCCAGAAAACCCTTGTTTGGTAAACACACACAGCATGCAAAGATATTTACACTATCAAACTATATAAAGAGAACATAAATGAACTGTGAAACAAAACAGAGTTTATGATAATGTCTCTATAAGTCACACAGGGATCGAATCCCTTACAAGACTCCCTTCCAGATCCTAGTGCTGACCATTCAACATAACCATAAACCATTCATAAGCGCACACCATATACATGCAATGAAAATCAAAGGCTATGGAAATCGAAAGCTATGTAACTGCTATGCAAACCATAGGCTGTGTAAATCGAAAGCTATGTAATCGTAACTGTGATGCAAACCATATGCTATATAAATCAAATCCAATATAAATACTGTGCGAACATGTGATAACCGAAATGTAACAAAACAAATGAACAGTATACCAATCGAAGAACGCAGGGCCCGTCCGCGTCCTAAGGGTACACTGGCTATAACCGATCAACTATCAAATCAATGCAAGAGGTATACACACGTCGTGACTGTGAATAGGTCTTTGTATTAACTTAAAACTCTGTTCTGAGAAAACGATTCAACGATTAACCCTTCAAACATTAACTTGACTGTATTTACATATGCGTACGCACAGCCATGTCATCGATACAATGAATGTACATTCGGCTGTTGCCGCTTTTATTACATAAGCCTTTTCAAAATGTTTCCATGCTAAGTGTTTCAAAAAGAACAAAAACTAAAATGAAAATGGAACGATGCTGTTGCTGCTTTTATCTGCTAGAGTGCCCTGCTTTGACTTGAGTTGACCGCATACATAGGAGGTTCGATTTGGCTGGGAGATAGGTGTTTGTCCATGCTTGGACATTCTGCTTTTCGCCCATGCCTTTCGTTCTAGCTCATCTATTGCGCCACATGTCAAACGATAAGCTCATTACAGGATGTGGGTACTTCCTGTAACCATGTCATCAAAAACTTCCAATTCTTGAACATAAAACCCCTAAATTAATTTCTATGCAATTTAATAACTATAAAATGATTAATAATCAATATTCAAGGATTTTGAGGGATATATGATGAAAATGTATGGATAAATGATATGTTTTTGGGAAGGAAAAAGGGTCTTGGGATGATACCAACAGTAGGTATTTCTCCTTCTGCAAGCACCTCATAAATCCTCACTTGCTCACCTAAAAATGCCTCAATATCCTCTATGGATAGGGTAAGGGGCTCACAGTCAACAAGAGAAGGTTGGTTGTTTGTGGAAGTGGGGGCTTTTGATAATAAAAAAAATATCATGTTATCCCTGATCCTACAAGGTACAGAGAAAGAAATATTTTTTTCTTCTGTTTTTGTAATTTTTTGGATGAGAATGCTAATGCAATGAAATTTTCTATTTTTGAAATAAAGAATGCCTAATGCAAATTTTGTTTATTTTTATAGAAAACGAGTGAAAGAATAAATCAACTAGAGAAGAAGATAGTGCATACTTTGACACCTCCCTGGAAACGATGCAAAAAAGTGATGGCCCTCAATATTGCAGCAAGAATATTGAAGCTCCCAAGGGTATCGACTTTAATTTTCAACTCGAGATTTGTAAAAACTTAAGAGGGGTCAACACTATGTGTGCAACATGTGTCTTCTTATTTTGTTGATTCTATGCAGGTGAAAACAATGAGATGAGGTTCAGTGAGAGATCATTCTATTGTTTATGTTATAGGTAAAATTCAAAATTGCAGGAAGTAAAGGACAGTAAGAAAATATACCTTAATTGAAGAAAAAAAAAATCAAACCATTTAAACCATGATAAGATTATATATATATATATATATATATATATATATATATATATATATATATATATTCATATTCTATTGTGCAAAAAAAGCAAGCTCATAATTGAAACAAAACATGTAAATATCAAACCCAAGTTTTGCAAGAAAAAGGAAAATTTCCATAGAAACTAGTTTAAGGGATATACTTGGTCTCTTGGCTTCTAAACTTAATCTTCAAGGTGTTGGGGACGTTGTAACACATTAATGAAGACTAACCATTCATTATATGCAAATTTGGATGATTTTCAAATGCAAAATACAAGTTGCTATAGAAGACAGTCCAATGAGTAGAAAAATGCATTGAGGATGTGGTTTGAAGGTGGAATTAGGCTAATGAAAGCTATGGAATGATACAAAATTCATTTCCATGTCATTGGATCACTGGAAATAAGGTTTATTCAATGAGTGGATGGCTATAAAGTCTCATGCAACTCTACAAAATAGGAAATTATACAACTACAACACACAAAAATGATAACCAACAATGAAAGATCAAAAACCAAAGTAATTTCTAATGCATAAAGATAGATATTAAACCATCCAAAATATTACTGTAAAAAATCTACCATTTAATGTATATTGTTGTACAACAAAATATTGTAAGAGATAAGTTGATTAACTTTGTACAAATTAACAATACTCAAAAACGAAATTACAGAAATAAGTAAATAAACAAATGCATGGAAAAATAATAATACAAGAGGGGTATTCAACACCTGGGGTGGGCCCTAACCTAAGGAGGCTCAAATCCCTAAAGGAACAACATCCTAAGAACCAAGAAAGTATTCCATTGATAAGAAAAAGTGCTAGTACATAAGAACTTGCAGAATTGGAACCTCTAAGCTAGAGTCTCCACTAACTAAACTACCACTAGCTTATTCTCACCTTATAATTGACTTTAATAGGATTCTTGAGCCCTCTATTTATAAAATATGAATGAGGGGAAACCTCCTTGAACGTAGTACTACTTTCCTCCAAAATCCCTAAGAAACAAGATCATGCTCCTTAAATGAAGTCGCAACTACAAGGAGGAGCAATTAGTTGTTTAATCGAGACGATTTTGATAATCTTACAGCAAGGGTCATGTTCCATAAATTTATGACTAGATATCCTCGTGAACTATGCCAAATCTGCTCAATATCCTGCATCATAAGCACATTATGCACACAAAGTATGATAAACATATCCAGCCTTCCTAAGAACTTATTTAAGCTAAGGAAACATATTTAAGTATAGAAGGAGAGATCTAATGTTCCTAGGAAAGGTCATATGGGCCTTATGATATACCTAATTTGGATTCCCATTAGCAAGTAAGTTTGTATAGCTAGGGCACTTACAAAAAAGGAAGTCATATCCATAGGGAATCCATGATAATTCTTTTCTTTAATGCAAGGGGGCTATGGGGAGCTCCCCAAAAAGTATCCCCTCAAGCATTTGTTGGAATTATATTGACCAAAGGTCCTGATGATTAAACAAACTATATATGAGGGCTCAAAAACCCAATTTTTTTTGGAAATCATCCAAAAATATTGGACCTACTATCATTTGGACTCTATGGTTTTTTCAGGATGTTTAGTTACTATGTGGAATAGGGATTATAAATCCCTTTCTTCCTCTCTATCCCATTTTCTATATTGGTGAAGCTTGTTTTCAAGGATGATGTCAATTGTTTCTACCTGCTTAATGTTTATGGCCCCTATGTTGATAGAGAATTGTATTGGGAAGGATTGTCTAATGCATGTGCTTTTTCAAACAATTATGTAATTGTTAGTTGTGGCCTCAATTTTACTATAGGACTGAAAGAAGTTTGGGGGCATCATTCTTGCATGGATCCGACTTATGGCTTTTTCTATGAATTTATCTCCAATAATCACTTGGTGGATTTGCAGCCAGTTAAGCTCCTTCTGAATTGGTTCAATGGGAACTTAGAAGGATCATAGGTTTCTAAATGTTTGGAATTATTTTTGTTTTAAGAGGCTTTTCGGTAATGTTATTCAAAGCAATGATTGGGTCAAGAGGAATTTTGAACCACTAACCTATTACACTACAAGTCTCAGATAGGAATCCCGCCAAATGGATTCCTTTTCAATTTCTTCCTGCTTGGCTTGAGGAGGAGAAGTATTCTCCTTGGTATCAGGTGTTTGGAGCCACTTTTCTCCTTTGGACTCCTCCTCATATATGCAGTAATATTCCAACAACTTGGATGTAGTTAAGATGGAATCACATAAATCGGGTAGGTATTTCTATAGTGGAAGGGAAAAAATGGTATTGGAAGTTAAACAAAACATAAAATAACTTGCTTCTTTGATAGACTTAGATTTGAATTTGAGTGAGCAATGGAAATGGTTGAAGGCTTTCAAAGCAAAAAGGAATTCTCTTTATTGGTTGAGGTGGAGATTAAAAATAAAATCATTATTGTTGTTTGATGGGGATAATAAAACCATATTGTTTCATAACTTCATGAATGGATGAAAACAGGGCAATAATATATGGAGTACTAAGAGACCATCGAGGATCAAAAGGTGTCATTTAGGGACAAAGTCGAGGAATGTGTAAGATACTTTCAGAATATTTATTTGAAGGCGCATGGATGCCCAATTATGGAGATCTTGTAGGTGCTGGAAAAATTCTCTAAAATTGTTAACGAGGAAATGAATGCTCACCTTTCTAAGGTTATCATGAGCGAGGGTTATGGGATATTCTTTCCTCGATGCAAGGGGAAAAATCCCTAGCCCTGATGGTTTCCTGATGTAATTTTATTTAAAATTTTATGATTTGTTAAAGGAGGACCTTCTTGAAGTTGTGTGTGAATCCCAAGCCTCGGGTAAAATCCTTGCCTCTTTAAATTTGACCTTCATTGACTAATTTTGAAGTCTCAGGATGGCTCTTCATTCAACTTTTATAGGTCTATTGCTTATTGAAATGTTTTCCCAAGTAATTGTAGTTAGATTTAAAACGATTCTTAGTTCTTTTATATTGTAAGAAAATTTTGGATTCGTCCACTAACAAAACATTCATGATGTGGTAGTTGTAGCCTAGGAGGTGTTCCACTTGGTTAAGAAGGCTAATTCCAAAGTGTTGATCTTGAAGTTGGACTTGTCCAAGGCTTATGATAGGGTGTTGTGGACTTTTCTTAGATTAATACTTATTCAATTGGGTTTTGGTATCAATATTGTCAATTTGGATTATGGAATGTGTTTAAATCACTTATTTTGTGGTGATGATCAATGGGTCACCTTCTCGTTTCTTCACAATTTATAGGAGTATAAGATGGGGTTTCCCCCTTTCACCTCTTCTTTTCCTTATCATCACTAACACTTTTAATCACCTAATGATTGAAGCTTGGAATAAGGGGATTTTTAGAGGAGTAAAAATCTTGGACTCTATATCTATATCTCACTTGATATTTTCGGATGACTTGTTGGCTCGTTCCTTCGGTTTCCATAGGGAACTCTCATCTTTGAAGATTACGATGGATTTATTTCGTAAAGTTACAAGTGTGGTTATAAATGGGCTAAAATCTTACATTTTGTTTAATGGATGGCTCATGGAAGCTATGGCTCAAGAAATCTTCTCCTTTCCTATCAAAGCATTGGAGGACAACATTAAATATCTAGGATTCCATTTGGAACCACTCATATATTATGAAGATGAATAGCTTTACTTGTCAGGAAAATATAAGGGAGCATTATTGGAATGGTCAAGTCGGTGTCTATCTAGGGGAGGTTGACTGATATTGGTAAAAGTAGTGCTCGAAAGAATACCTATACATTGGAACTCTATAGTAGTTATTCTGAAATGAATTATCAATGAAATTCAGAAAATTTCCTTAATATTCCTCTGGTTTGGCTCCGATGATTGTAAGGGAATAATGTCAGTAAAGGGGTATTGCATCATGGCTCAAAAAAAGCTCAAAGGTTGGGGACTTAAGGAGACTCACGTCTTTATGAAGGCCTGAGCAAGCATAAACTTATGGCACTTAATTAGAGGGTCTTCCTTATGGTTTAAAGTTATGAAAACTAAATATTATATGGGAATGTCAATCTCAAACTAGTTTAGATCTACTTATAATCCTAATACAAGATCTATTGTTTGGAAATCCTTGGTTAAGGATTTCCCTTTGGTGGGACATTGGACAACTTGGCAGGTTGGGAATGGTAGAGCCATTAGAATTGATTGTGATCCTTGATTTGGACCTAGGAATAATTACAGGCTATGAATTCCCCTCGTTCATTAATTGATTCAACAAAATATTGTGGTGTTGGCTGATGCAACTGCTCAACTCCCTCAAACCAGGGGTAGGGAAGGTTAGAAAACAACCAGGGACTTGGGCCTTAGTGTTGATTTGGTGGAAGAATGGGACATATTCATGGACAGTTAATTGGAGACACAAATTCATCTAAGGGACAGTATAAATGACTCTCTATGCCAAACAAAAAACCCACATATATAACACTTGGTAGGAAGAACACTTCACTAGCACAAAATACTGGTGGTGGAAGGTGTTATGGAAGATTAAAGCTATATTGAAATCTAATTTATGTTTATGCCTGAAATTCAAAGGAAAACTCTTTACTTGGTCCAAATTGTTATGAAGAGGTTGGAACATCCCCAATCAATGTTCTCTATGTAAACAACATGAGGAGGACCATAAAACCTACATATACATTTTGAGTATACCAAGTAGGTTTGCAGAAGCTTGTGGTCTAATTTCAAGCTGAAGTGTAGCTAAGAGGGCCCCTTACTAATTGATGTTTATAGATGGTGGTATGTTAAAATTGGCAACCAGGCAAAACTTCATGTGGGTCATCTTATTCATGGCTAATAATATTTTTATTAGATTCCTCTCGTCGAGAGGTGTAGGATTGATATAAAGATCATCCAATTCTGATAAGTATTCATGGAGATATGAATTTATTTTGATTGTGGAATTATTATCAAGCCGACCTACAACTCATGTAGGCTCAGAAGCCCAACAGTGGCATCTATTCACCCACCAACGTTGTGTATAAATATAAGAGGACTTTTCCTCATTTGGACTCACTCATCTCATCACATCTCTCTCTCTACTGCGCAGATATGAGTCTCTTCTCTACTGCGCTGAAATGGGTCTCTCTCTCTCACACATGTGAAGCCGGAAGCTGTTGAATTTGAAGCTGCAACTGCAGAAGTAAAGATTGACTTGCATGGCCTAGAAGATCTCCTCTTTGGAACTGCGTTGTAGGTTCATCTGAACCTCCTTTGAAAGTCACAACTCTTGGTGGTGGAATGAAGTCAATCCGACGAACGGTTTGCAAGATATCGACTGCCCTAGTTTGAAGCCGGAAACTGCTGAAACTGAAGCTGCAACTGCAGAAGTAAAGATTGACTTGCGTGGCCTAGAAGATCTCCTCTTTGGAACTGCACTGTAGGTTCATCTGAACCTCCTTTGAAAGCCGCAACTTTTGGTGGTGGAATGAAGTCAATTCGACGAACGGTTTGCAAGATATCAACTGCCCTAGTTTGAAGCCGGAAACTGCTGAAACTGAAGCTGCAACTACAGAAGTAAAGATTGACTTGTGTGGCCTAGAAGATATCCTCATCTGAACTACGCTGTAGGTTCATTTGAACCTCCTCTGGAAGCCGAAACTTTTGGTGGTGGAATGAAGTCAATTCGACTGTCGGTTTGTGAGATATGGTCTGCCCTAGTTTGATAATGAAGCCGCTAATGCTGATGCTGCTGATCTAGGGTTTGCTACTGCTGATATGAATCAGATTTATTGTACTATTTCTCTCTGTTGAATTATTGAAGATAAAAGAAGATTTGATCAAAGGGTTTCCCCACACATTGTGGGGTTTGTCCCTGGCTATCCGCCACATCTTGTGTCTCTTGTCTTGGCTTGTTTTTTGTCGATCGTTTAATGTTCTATCTGCACTTTACTTTATGTACATGTGATTGCTAATCGGTGGAATATAATAAGAAAAAGAAGTAAACTATTATAAGCATAGAACATACCATAACTTAACATGGTATCAGAGCTGAGGTGAAGACAAAGCCCGAGCAAGAGCAAGAGCAATCATTGAAGAGAAGATTGGCAAGGCTATCCTAAAAGAACTATGGGGTCCTCAACACTTTTTCCTGTTGAAGACAAGCTCCTTGAGAAAGTTGACTATCACGGCGGATGGAAGATGTCTATCGATCTAACCCTTGAAGATCAAGGAGTGTTGGACCATGTAAGAGGCAATATTGTTGAGCCTTCATCAAATGCATCTGCTGCTTCCTGGAACAAATGGAAAAATGGAGAAGTCAAAAAAAAGAAGATCATCCGGGACTCTATCGACAAGCGCTTGGTGGCCTACATCTCTAATCTAGACACCTCCAAGGAAATCTACGACAGACTGGTGAGTTTATTTAAATTTAATGATGCAAATCAAGTTTTGTTTCTTAGAAATAAGCTGAGGGAATCAAGAAGGGTAAAGATGAAAGTATGCAAGCATACTTCTTAAGAATCACCGAGATCAAGAACGATCTCCTATCTATTGGGAAAACTATTACTGACAGAGAAATGGCACTCACAACTCTTGGAGGATTGCCATTTGAATGGCATGTGTTCAGGACTACTCTTTTGAACTATAATGTAATTCCTAGTTTCAAGGAATTAATGGCTAGATGCATTCAAGAAGAAACAAGGGAAGAAGTGCAAGAAATTTCCATGCCTAAAGGTCCTCCCTCTACCTTTTCTTCTCATGCAAAGAAAAGAAATAATTCCGGGACTAAATCAAAAGGAAATGCTGGACCTAAGGCTAGAAGAAAATGACGATGTTACATTTGCGATAAAGCAAGTCACTATGTATGAGATCATGAGCATCATGATGAATGGATCATGGACATAAAGGGAAACATGAGATCATGGACATATAGGATAGCATCATGATGATGCACACTAGTTTGAGCAGCATTATGATGGATAAAATCATGGACATGGGCAGCATGATGATAATCATGATTAGAGAAGCATGGTACACTATGCAGTGGTGCAACTCGAAATCCCTCTGATGGCAATCAAAGGAATGACAAATTCAATAGCAAAGGTAAGAGGAGAGTTGGGAATCAAGGAAGAGGACAAGCATTCAAGAAGGCTAGAAATTCTAGGATGTATTAAATGCACCTGATCTCAAAAAGAACCTAGTATCCATCTCGGCAATGGAAGATAGAGGCTACAAGGTAACCTTCAACAATGGCAAGGTATGTATATGGAAAAATAATGTTAAAGATGCCTTTACTCTTGGGTTTAGTGTTGATTCATTATATCAGGTTGATGGAAGTCCGCTAGGTGTCATGTCTTGTGACATAACTCTTTAGTCCGAACTTTGGCATCGGAGGTTTGCCCACCTTCATTACAAAGCTCTACCCAATGTAAGACAGATGGTAACAGGGATGCCCGAATTCCAAGTAGAGAAAGAAGGTGTATGTCCGGAATGTGCCAAAGGAAAGCTCAAAAGGGGACCATTCCCCTCAAGCCAAAGCAAGACCTCCGATATATTACAATTGGTTTACTCAGGCATACCTGAGGTTGGCACTAAGAGGGAGACTACTACACCATATACTCCTGAACAAAATGGTGTGGCCGAAAGGAAGAACCGCACAATTATGGAAGCTGTCCGGGCCATGCTACATGATCAAAGTCTTCCTAAGTTTCTATGGGTTGAAGCTGCAAACACTGCCGTATATGTACAAAATTGATGCCCTCATCAAGCATTGGGTTCCAAGACTCAAGAAAAATTCACCGATAAGAAACCTGATGTTTCTCATTTTAAAATTTTTGGAAGCCCTGTATACTTTCATGTGCCGAAAGAGAAAAGAAATAAATTGGGAGCATCTGGAAAGAAGGGAATTTTCGTGGGCTATGGTGAAAATACTAAAGGCTATAGAATCTATGTAGCCGGTCAAAGGGAAGTCATAACTAGTCATGATGTCACCTTTGACGAAGATATGGCTCTCAGCAAGGTGATCAATCTTCCGACTTTGAGGAGCTCTCAAGAAGCCGACACCAGGGAACCGAAAGAAAAGGATGATAAATCAATGCCTGATGTAGAAGAACCCATGGATCTGATTGATCCTCCTCCATATGAGCCTTCCTCTTCTAGGAAGAGGCCTTCATGGCTTAAGGGGTTACTTGATGATGCTGAAGGACATGCTGCACCCCGAGGAACCTTTCGTGAAAGTAAGAAACCTAATAGGTATCAAGGATACCTGACCATCATGAGCACGATCATACAAAATGAGCCTTCGCCATTCTCAGATGCCGTCAAGCATCAAGTATGGAAGGATGCTATGACCGAAGAATATGAGTCTATCATAAAGAATGATGTTTGGGAAGTAGTTCCCAGACCCCAGGACAAGACTGTTGTTACTTCCAAATGGCTTTACAAGTTAAAGCATGCAGCAGATGGAAGCACAGAAAAGTATAAGGCTCGTTTTGCTGCTCGAGGTTTCTCCCAAAAGGAAGGTATAGACTATGATGAGATATTTGCACCTGTTGCCAGATATACGACCATCCGCTCGATCATAGCCCTTGCCACTTCACAAGGATGGAACCTACATCAGATGGATGTCAAGATTGCGTTCTTGCATGGCTCGATCAAAGAAGAGGTCTACGTGGAGCAACCCGAAGGAATTGAAATTTATGATCGAAAATCTCATGTATGCAGGTTGAAGAAAGCTCTCTATGGGCTGAAGAAAGCACCCCGAGCATGGTATGAGAGGATCGATAGCTACTTGATGAAGCTGGGATTCACTAGGAGTGAAGTCGATCCTAACCTTTACTTTAAGGTTGAATATGACAAGCCTCTCATACTGGTGTTGTATGTGGATGACCTCTTTCTAATAGGTGCAGACCCTCTCATTCACAAATGTAAGAGGGAGATGGCCTCAGAATTTGAAATGAAAGACCTACGACTGATGCACTACTTCCTAGGACTTGAAGTGTGGCAAAAGCCAGGAGAAATTTTCCTATCTCAAGGAAAATATGTGGTGAAGATATTGGAAAGATTCGGAATGGTGGACTGCAAGCCTGTAACTACTTTGATGGAGCTTGACTTCAAGAAGTTAAGTGGTAGTGCTGCTGGACTTGTTTTACAAAATGCTACCCAGTATCGGCAACTCGTCGGAGCATTAATGTTCTTAGTGAACTCTCGTCCAGATATATGCTTTGCAGTCAACACGTTGAGCCAGCATATGGTTGAACCCCACCACATACACTGGATTGGTGCCAGGAATCTTCTGAGATGTCTTCAGGACACAATCTCTCATGGATTAAGATACACTGCTGGAGATGTGAGACTACTTGGATATACTGATGTTGATTGGGCAGGCAGTGTGGTGGACCATAAGAGCACTTCCGGGTACTGTTTCACCTTGGGATCTGCTTCTATATCCTGGATGAGCAAGAAGCAGAAGTCGGTGGGTTTGAGCACCACCGAAACAAGATATATTGTTGCTAGCATAACCTTGTGTGAGGCAGTCTGGTTGCGAAAGCTCTTCAGTGAGCTGTTTGGATTTACATTGGATACCACTGATTCTCTGTAACAACTAGAGGTGGGATTCGATTATTGAGGAATCCCGTATTCGTCAATTGCTCCAGCAGATAGACATCATCTGGGATATGGTAAGTCGATGAGCAAGGAAGCTCCATCACATTAAGATGATGTACAGGTTGATACACCTTGTCAAAGCCCCGAGGAAAGATCTAATCTGTGATTTTCCCAAACGACTTGGAGTCGGCAAGAAACCCTTGTACAAGGGTCCTGCATGTTGCATACATTGAGCTCTGGGAGCTCTGACGGCTTGCGGTTCCTACTGGAGCAACATATGACCACAAGGTGACTCACCCTCCCCTAGTGGTGCTCACTGGAACAAGATGATTGGCTCTCTTGTGGGACAAGATGATTCGCTCTCTTGTGGAACAGGATGATTCGCTCTCCTGTGTAGCAGGATGATTAGTTCTCCTGTGAGGCCTGGATTGATGTGTTCTCCATGGCAATTGTAGCAGGATTGATGTGTCCTCCTGTGAGGACAGGATTGATTAGTTCTCCTGTCGAGGCATCCTACCCATGTAGTCTGGGACTCATGGGAAGTACCTCTCATCTGATCAATGAGCAGGGAAATGAAGGTAGGGACCATAGTAGTACTGATGGACGCATCGTTGTAACTACCATACTCCCTATGCTAGGATGACCTCCATTGATCTGGGATCAATGATACTGGTCTGGGACCAGTGTTAGGAGTTGTACCATACTATGACGCTGACTTCGGGTCGGTTGAGACTGGTTTGGGATCAGTGGTACATACTCTGAGACTGAATTTGAGTCAGTGGAGGATGATATTGGTCTGGGACCATTGGAGTTGTACTCACTATGACGCTGACTTTGGGTTGGTTGAGACTGGTCTGGGACCAGTGGTACATACTCTGAGACTGACTTTGAGTCAGTATGATACATCCTCGATCATTTCTTCTTCTTCATAATTCGGACAAAAGCAGAGTAGAACAGAACAATGCAAGAGCAGAGCAGAACAAAACAAAATAGTACAGATCAGTGCAGGGCAGAACAAGACAAAGCAGAACAGGCAAAATAGAGTAGAGCAAGGCAAGGGTCAGGCTGTACAAGGAAGTGCATTTGATGGATGAATAGTAACGACCGATAGACAGATTGCAGATGAAGTTCTCCATGGTTGAGAGGGAGTGTTAAAATTGGAAACCAGGCAAAACTTCATGTGGGTCATCTTATTCATGGCTAATAATATTTTTATTAGATTCCTCTCGTCGAGAGGTGTAGGATTGATATAAAGATCATCCAATTCTGATAAGTATTCATGGAGATATGAATTTATTTTGATTGTGGAATTATTATCAAGCCGACCTACAACTCATGTAGGCTCAGAAGCCCAACAGTCGCATCTATTCACCCACCAACGTTGTGTATAAATATAAGAGGACTTTTCCTCATTTGGACTCACTCATCTCATCACATCTCTCTCTCTCTACTGCGCAGATATGAGTCTCTTCTCTACTGCGCTGAAATGGGTCTCTCTCTCTCACACATGTGAAGCCGGAAGCTGTTGAATTTGAAGCTGCAACTGCAGAAGTAAAGATTGACTTGTGTGGCATAGAAGATCTCCTCTTTGGAACTGCGTTGTAGGTTCATCTGAACCTCCTTTGAAAGCCGCAACTCTTAGTGGTGGAATGAAGTCAATCCGACGAACGGTTTGCAAGATATCGACTGCCCTATTTTGAAGCCGGAAACTGCTGAAACTGAAGCTGCAACTGCAGAAGTAAATATTGACTTGCGTGGCCTAGAAGATCTCCTCTTTGGAACTGTGTTGTAGGTTCATCTGAACCTCCTTTGAAAGCCGCAACTTTTGGTGGTGGAATGAAGTCAATTCGACGAACAGTTTGCAAGATATCGACTGCCCTAGTTTGAAGCCGGAAACTGCTGAAACTGAAGCTGCAACTGCAGAAGTAAAGATTGACTTGCGTGGCCTAGAAGATATCCTCATCTGAACTGTGTTGTAGGTTCATCTGAACCTCCTCTCGAAGCTGAAACTTTTGGTGGTGGAATGAAGTCAATCCGACTGTCGGTTTGTGAGATATGGTCTGCCCTAGTTTGATAATGAAGTTGCTAATGCTGATGTTGCTGATCTAGGGTTTGCTACTGCTGATATGAATCAGATTTATTGTACTATTTCTCTCTGCTGAATTATTGAAGATAAAAGAAGAGTTGATCAAAGGGTTTCCCCACACATTGTGGGGTTTGTCCCTGGCTAGTCGCCACATCTTGTGTCTCTTGTCTTGGCTTGTTTTCTGTCGATCGTTTAATGTTCTATCTGCACTTTACTTTATGTACATGTGATTGCTAATCGGTGGAATATAATAAGAAAAAGAAGTAAATTGTTATAAGCATAGAACATACCATAACTTAACATGGTAACAGGATAAATTTGTAGCGGCTTATGTTGATATGCCCTGCCTCCTAATCTCACAAGTTTGGTGGGAAAGAAACCAAAGTATCTTTCAAGGTAAACTTGGCCCTTTGGATTTGTGTGTGGCTAAGATTTTGGCACTAGCACAGGATTTTAAGTCAGAACCAAAACAACCTTTTCCTGGGAACTTGATAATGCCACTTTTATACTTTGGTTATCCACAAGGTTTTTTTTATGGAGCAACAAAGGCCTCTCACCTAGGTGTGGGGTGGGAGTGATTCTTTACCTCAATCATAAGCATTAGATAAAATGTAAATATGCATCTAGAAGAGGACAAAATAAAGGGGAAGATTTTGGAGAAAAGTGTAGCATGACTACAAGTGTTGGGTGACTCAAAGTTAATTATAGATTGGGAAATGATAAGGCAGAGGTAGGAATTTTAGGACTGGAATCATTATTCGCTGGCATTCAAGAGGATGCCAACTCTTTTGAGCACTTTGTATTATGTCACATCCTCTATGAGATGAATACATAGGTTGATAATTTGTCCAAAGAAGCTCTTGAAATATTGACTAGCTCAGTCAATTATCATGTCATATATGATGGGGATGAGGTTTAATATATGGGGACCAACCTCTCCTTCTAACTAAAAAGTATTTTTCTTTTTTTTTTCTTTCAATTTTATCAATGATTAGTTAAAGATGTATGGTTCTGTTGGATGTATTTTTTGCTGAATATGAAAGTCAGTAAAGGACGTATTGGAGTCCTTAATTATTAGTCAAAATGGAGTATTTTTTAGGAGAGCAATCTCGAGCAAAGCTAGTTCAAACTGCTTATCTATATATTTCACTCTATAAATATATGTGAATTTTTTTTTATGAAACAAAATAGAAAATCACATGCATGCTAGTTCTATAGATAACTCTTTATTATAACTTGTGACTTACCTCATTTTCTTACTAAGATCATGCATAACTTGTTTTATGTTGTTATGATAGATGAATGGGAAAGGTAGAGGAAAAACACATTGAAACATAGATGGAATCATTATCTTTTTTTCCAAAATTCAAAAAAAATACTCAATTTCTTAAAACAAGGAATAGTAATATGATGATTTACCAAAATAACTTAATAAAGGTATTCCAACCACGAGTTTTTACCCCACCAATTTCACCTTTCTTCATTAACATGTTCTTTATCATTGAAGAAAAATTAATGGGAAATTGTGAATGACATATTTTACAATATTGCTTTCCTACTTTGTGAACAACCATGGAGTACTGTGTGGATATCCATAGCTAGAATATTTAATCAAATTTATTATTACATTAATGGCTTCCTAAATGTCATTGTGAACTTTGGGAATTTCATCTTTGTTACTCCTTCCTTCTAAGATTATCCATAATGTTTCTATAACATTCTTCTCTATATGAATTGTATCCATCAAATCAACTACTTGTAGGTGCTCATAGTAGGGTAGCCTATTGAATTGCATGCAATATCTTTTCACTCCCAATAGAAGCTCACTAATACATTAATGGCCTTTCTGAAACTTAAAGGAAAAATAATTCAATGCTAAGTACCACAAACAAAATTGAATACAAATACAAATTGTATAATGTTACATATGATATGGAAACCAATTTCTTACCTTGTCAGTCTTTACTATATTCTAATTTCTATAATTGAGGTGTAATTATTCACATTTTTCTCCTAGTCTCTTCCTTCCAATTAAACATATATTTCCAAGTATTTTGATACGAATTGTTCTTAGTGAGGAAGTGCATATACACATTAAACACTTCCTTTCCTAAACTTATTGAATGTCAAGACATCATTCTAGGACCATATAATGAACATGGATATTTACCCTTATTTTAAGGACCTATAAGATCTATAATCAAGTTAATACTAATATACAAAACAAACATTCAAAAAATGAAAAAATATGGATAAAAACAATATATTATTAAAATGTGCTACTTTACTTACCATAAATACATGTTTTCCCTCGATCATGATGAATTATCCAAGCAAGTATTCCCTGTAATTGATTTTTTTTAGGATTATTCATTTGGAAATGACATACATTATGATGCCAACCCATAACTCTAGAAGTTGATAAATGAGAGGGTCAATAAATACATCCTTAACTTTAACTTGGTACTTACCCAATTATTTGAAATACACATTTTTATTATACTGATCATATTATAAATTAATATGTAACAAACAACTAAATTACAATTGAAATAATGTTTACTTGAAGACATTATTTTAAATATATACCTAAAATAATCATTGTCAACATTATTTGCTCCCTCTTTATTTTCGACCATGGAGGAAGGTTATTGTTTATAAAAACAATAGGCAACATAATTAAAATGGGCCTTACGTTGGAAACCGATTGACATTATTGGTTGCCAATGAAAACCTAACTTACAAAAAATGTCCAAAATTTCTCGATGCAAATGCAGTACCATCCACAGGAATTTTCATAACACAACATTCACTTCTCTTCCAACATGGTAATCCATAAATTTTGCTATGTTTTTGCAGTTAAACAATCAAAATAAATATGGAATTATAGGAATATGATGAAGTATCTTGTACTAGAGGACCTTATTTGTTATTTGATTGGTTCAATATTTAGTAATTCCACATCGAGGGAATTCCAAATTTTTGTTTTTTGTTTTTCTTTTTTTTCATAATATATAATATTGTCATTAGGACATGCATCAATGGTTTCACATTCCATTCCTATATCTTTCATATGAGATACAATTCTAAGTAAGTTTGAGGTAAATTGTTTGATTGTGGTAGGAGAAAAGCACCTAAATATTCATTCAAATAGTGGTAGAAGAAAAACTTCTATATATAACATTAAAAAACATTAATTCTAGGGAATATCCATCAATATCGCATCCCTTATATAATTAACAACAAAGATAAAAAGAAAAAAATGGTATTCATGTATGAATAATTACATTTCTTACCTTAGCATCCATGTGAGATAGGTGCTTGACAAACCATTTAATACATTCATGAGCAAAAAAAATAGCAGAGATAAGATTTATTCTTGGGCCTTCATATAAGGGTTTTCATTCCTAGTCAATCTTAGGTACATCATGATCATCATCAAGATTATCATCCATCAAAGAAAAGGTGTGGTGGATCAATCTATTTATCCTTTCATTCTCAATTAGCTCAATATAATCATTTTCTTCCATAGGATTAACTTCATGATCTCCATCTACTCTATGATTTCCATCAAATTGTTCACTAATATTTTTGCTATATTTGGCACATCCTCAGTTTGTAATTCAATCCTAAGATGCTTTTTCTTTTAATTAGAAACAAACAAATATATCTAGTTATATAGTGAATAATAAAATGATAAAAGCATTTACAATGATGATAAAAATAAACATGTATTGAATAACTTACCAACAAACAAAATTATTCCCTCTTCAAAGTGCCCAGAATCCCTACAACATTTGTTAATTGAAACCATTAAAATTATTATCCTTTGTAATCTACTATACTTTGTGAAAGGGCACCAACCTTTATTGTCACCAAGTTGCTGCTTTAACCTAGCAAAAACCTTGATATGTTCCTCTTTTTATATTGGGATTGTTAACTATATTTACAACAACATCCATCTAAGAAATTTAGTACATTATAAAATTATATTCAAATAATTCAAACTTAGCTTTCAAATTGTTTACCTAAAAATAATTTTGAATATCTAGAGAATGCAAATGGTGTTGAAAGTAAATAGAAAAATGTTAATATGATTCTTAAAAGTATGAAAAATCTATTACAAATTCCAAAAGAATCATATAGTTGTCACCTTATATCGTTGGGTTAAAATATATTTCATATGATAGTTGGCATAGTAAATTATTTTAACTTTAGTTTTGGGTCAACTATGTCAAAAAATTGCAACATCTAAATAAAACCATAGATAGCATCATCAAAATTATGATGATATATCATTGAATTCCAACAATAAGTTTGTATCATCAAAATTACAATGGATATCAGAGGAAAAAGTAGAAAACATTATATTTTTCAATAATTTCAAAATGTTATGACAACATAACCAATTTTTGTTATCATTCTTCAAAAATAACATCGAAATTTGCACCCAAATGTAATAGTGTGAAGTGGACCATATTTTATCGCCTCCATGAAATGTGTATGAATTAGTGATCCTTAGAACTTTACCTAGATATGGATGTACTCTCAACTATTCTAATCTAGGTTTAACTTCATAATATAGCTCCCCACTTTTGGGATGATGAATATATGGAATCCATAGGATTTTTCCTAGCAGAATATAGAGAAAACTAAGGAAAAATATGAAAATGTTTGCATGTGCATACATAGGTGTTGAAGTTTATCTATAAAAGGGACTACTTGAAGTAAACAATATCACCATAGATGATTGGTTTCATCTTCAATTGTTAGATTATGAACAAATCATTTGGTAGAACCCTATCCCTCTTCCACTCCTTTTCCCTTGTTGTTCCCTGAAATTGCTAGTAATAAAAGAGAATCAACCTCATGGGATATATAAATACCCCCTCCATTTTGATAGAAGTGATACTCTATTTAAATCCAATAACAAAATTTCATTCGGAATAATAAATTTATCCATTCATAATATCAATGAATAAGAGTGGACTAGTAAGTAAGCCACAAACAATAGAGAAATGATTTTAACTAGAAAATGTAGATTTGTTCATCCATTTCATCATGACCATTTATAAAGAAATAATTGAAGCAATACAAAAGGATAGTAATAAAGACAATTGTCCTTTGCACAGAACTTCAAATGATTTCATGCAACTAATTTCATAGGGAGGTAAAGGAGACACATACTCGAGACCTTATGTTTTAATAAAATTCAAAAATCACAAAAGTTATGAACTCAAAAATAACTCTCTATGGAACCCTTTCTCAAAAAATTAATACGATTCAATTTTTCAAGATTGAATAAAATATATGTAAAACAACACTACATAATATTTGTTATGCTTAAATGATAAAATATAAATGCATTCATCCTATTAGATTGGGATGGACATCATGTGGACCATGTATATTAGCAAAGGTGATCTTGAAGTGAAAAAGGAAAAAAAAAAAAAGGATCAACCTTATAAGAAGAAATAAAACAATAGGGTTGGATGATCACCAACTAGGAAGAAAAGAGAGAGATACTTTGAAAAGTACACTCACAAAATTTAGAAGTGGACCATGATGGATGTATTTCTTTATTTTTTTCTTCTCTAGAATTCTTCAAATAGATCATTGGGATTGTGAACCTAACTAGTGTAACCACCTTTTGGATTTGGATGTTACAGAAGATTGGTTATTGTATCCAACACCTTTTTCAACCAACACTACCATTATATCTTGTTTGACTCTAAAGAAAATAACTCATCTTTAATTAATTTAGAATTGTAATGCAATTCTTGTAAGGTAGCCATATGGTCTTCATTATCATTTACAAAGGTAGCCAACCATTTTTTGATTTCTTCTTTAGGGAAATTAGTGAGGTTTTCAAACTCTCTACCCCATGAAACTTTAAGTATATTTAAATTTGGCCTTGGGTTAACATTGTGGCATCCCTTATTAGTGGTGGGCCTTTAATTTCCTTCATTATATCCATGGTTTTTAGGAATAGATCACTTATTTTCCTGTCCAAGGTATTGCAACTAGCTATTAGTTGTTGAAGGATATCAATCCTTGTAAGCCAACATGCTTTTATCTTCTTTATTCTACTCTTGGAGGGGAGATCCTGTTATTTTCTTATGTAACTATCCATGTCTGAAACTCTTGCGACAAATATAATTAATGCATGTTTATAGATATTTACATCAATTTCAAAATCTTTTTGAAGATACTCAGTAAGGGAGAAAACTCTAGTTGCCAAATTTCTTGAGTTAACAACAACTTACCATGCTTCCAAAATTCTATTTAGTCATTTTTTTTATGTTCTCAACAATATAGGTTTTAATTTCAATTAACAATGTAACAACCTTTTTAACTTTAGAAAATGGTCTAGGTGTTCCTAGAGGAATTTGGTCTGGGATGATGATAGATAATGCATTCACAAACAAAGGTGTAGGATTCAAAGCATCCTCAAGCTCATTTATAATTTTCTTTAGTCTAGAATTTCTTAATTATTGCTATGTTATCAAGTGAGCAAGTGCATTCCAATAGTTTGGTGGAATTTGGGAATTCCATAGCCTCTCAATTCTTTTACCTCAATCTTTGAATTCTATTTTCTTATAAATTTCTTATTCTTGACAATACCTTTTCCAATTTTTACTTTCCTTGTCTCCTTATTGTACATAGTATGGTGAAATGTAATAAAATATTCTTAAAAAATAGTTAGTCCTTCATGGTCTAAGTCCTCTGCAATTTATTGGCTCTCTCCCATTTATGTTTTTTCTCATGTAGGCACTTGAGTAACATTATTAACTTTCATTTTTGTTGCATTATCTACTAGGTTCTCAGAGTATCAAGCTTTCTTTGTATTGGTTCTCCCTTTTATTTTTGAAGGCGCAACAACACGTGTTTTATCCATTTGAGAATCAAGATGATCCCAACCATTTCCATCTTCCACGCATCCTTCAATATTCTCCCTTCTTTCGACCATATGCTCATACTTTTGTGGGTAGAAGAGGAACTCTTATGGGAAATATGGATAGGCTAACATCAATGTTTTTTCTAGACTTTATTATTTTCTTGTTTTTAGATTGTATCTCCTCCCATTGTGTCTTATTTTTCTTTGCATGGATGTCTAATCTAGCTCATGTACTTACGTCACCACTATAGGTTTTTTTTTTAGAGTGGCCTTGCTAATGTCGAGATCATTATCATCAACTCCTTTTGAAACTTCCTATGATCTTATGAAATATATGATTTGAAAAGGATTGAAAAAGTATGTTGCAGTCTCAACCAAATGAGATAGAATTTTAATAGATGTGTCACCAATTTTAAAAGGAAAATAAATAAATTGGCACTTGCTCTTCTTATCAAAGAGAAAGTAAATCTTAATATAGATAAACTCTTCTTCATAAAAATATATCCATTTTCATACAAAAATTCTAAAGCTACCTCAAAGGGCCTTTTTGGCTCAGATCTAGTGATCGTATATCTAAATTATCTGACAAAGAAATCTTGAATTTGATAAAAATATAATAGAGCTTTGTATTTCCACAATATGGGGTATCTGAATTAAGTTGGTTCTTCATTGTAGTGTTCAATTTTATGTGATTGGAGTTGTTTGTTGATATAGGAAAATTCACAGATATCAGTTTCGTTGTCAACATTTTATAGCCACTATCCGGGTCTATCTAGGTCCATTCATTAATATTAACATTTTCCTTCAGTGATAATCTTTGAAATGTATTAAAATACACCAGAGCAAAAACCAAATATGAATTCATAAAGAACCCTTTTGTTTTCATAAAACTAGAAAGTTGATATGATATTTAATTTGACATTATCTATGCCTAGTCAAAGATCACTTTCACCTGAAGGGAGAAATGCAAGACATACAAGTCATACCTTGGAAGTAACCTTTGAATCTTGATCAACCAACATCAAGAAAATCGATTTGAAATATTGCAATAATTAAAATAACATGCATATATCAATTTGAGATGGATTAGGTGGTACAGTAGAGGGATGAGCCAAAATTTCTTTTGACAAAGTTACACCACCATCCTAATATTCAGGGAATGAGTTAATCTCAGGGAGTTTAAGAACTTTGTCTAATGTTGGTAATTTCAACATCTTTCTAAATACACTTGGAGTTAGAAGAACAATAGTTCTTCCTTCTCCTATACTTGAATCATCTTGTGTTTGGAATCAAGTCTACTTGTACACTAGGAAGAAAGCTCTCTGAAATCAAATGATTTGGCATGCAACTAGCCTTAACTATGTTGGTTGCCAATACTCAGTTCACAAATGTTCCCCTTGGTGAGATATTAGAGTACCACTTGTACATTATCAGTTAGTGAAGGTATCTATTTTGGAAAGCTAGAGAATTAATGGTATTTCCACATAATGCCTCTTTCTTTACTTTGTTCACCATCCTCTCTTTATTATGATTTGATATTTGTGTGGGGATTATAGATATAAATCACCCCCTTTTTTTCCAATAGGTGGATGAAATCATAACTAATCCTTAATGGAACATCCTCTCTATGTGTACATGTAATTTGGTCTGCATGCAAACTATTGGTAGTAATTGTTATTCAAGTGGAAATATTTGTTGGAAGATGTGACAAGTAAGCCTCATTTCCCTCAAGCATTTATCCTTATCTTGTTGAATTTCCATCATACATACACCATAAATCACCTCGAGAATGGAAAACATAAATGTTGCGGAGTGGAAGAATGATACATTGTGGGATGCATGATGTATCAAACATGAAAAATATGAGATGCATAGGTTATATAAGCATAGGGGTGGAATTTATGCAAAGTAGAGTCTTTCTGCAGGAAAAGGATAATGTAGAGGAAATGGTAATGAGATTCCTCTACATGGTAAGTAAACAGGAATATGAGATAAACTGAGGAATGTGAAATAAACTTAAAGAAAAATGTGAAATAAACTGAGGAATGTGAAATAAACTAAGTATACCAGAAATGTGGGGTTCTCTGTATGGAATGTAGAAAAGAAAGTTCATACACTATGTAGAACGTGGAATCTACAACAAGTTTCCACATATTGTGAGTAGAAAGTCATAAAGATGGATAATTATTTGATTGTTAATAAATGATGTAGAAAGAGGTATGAATTGCATGTGTAGTGCAAGTGATAGTAAAATTAGGAGAAAAGAATTCTTTCTTCTGCATCAAGTTGCAAAAAAAGGCAAAATAAAAGGTTGGATATGAAAAGGCATCAACGTTTCGGCTCCAACCATAGGATGGTGACCCCTATGGGTTATTAAAAATCCAGAAGGTCTTTCTATTTGGGCATGGAGTTAAAAAACAGAATATAAGAAAAGGCAACAACAAAAATATTGGATATGTATTTGCATATGAAGTGCTATAAACAATGATAGAGTGGAGTTGACTATAATATATTGAATAAATAGGGCTAAAAAATGTTCATGAAAAGAAATGTTTTAAATGCTTCTCATTTATAGGTAGTTTTAGAATTACTCCATCCATTATTTTTTAGTAGATAAGAATTGAAACCATAGACTTTCTCTATTTGACAAGGACCAATCCATAAAGCATAAAAAATGAAACACAAGTATGCTTTTTCTTTACCTTTGTTCCACAAAATGAATTGGCTTTTGTTAAAATCTTCCATTATAGAAATTTGGTTTAAATATCTCTTCATGTTTATTTTGTATCTTTCATACTTCTTGGGCTCTTTCCTCTTGTAATTCATCAAACGATAATAATGAGTTTGCAAAGGTGTGATCCATTTTTAATCTTATATTCCAATGGCTATGGCTAATACATTCAACTCTAAATGTATTATAATCTTGAATCCTTTCCATAGATGAGATAATATGGCAAATGATTGTTACTTCTTATTGGACTAATTCCACTAGCCCAAAGAGCATTAGTTGGTTTCTTATGCTAGTTCTTTTGGTTTGTGAACATTATCTTCTTTAGAATCTATATTAAAGACTTATCAGTTGATTTTACTAACACATTGTCTTGTGGGTAATCATTTGAATATTGATCCATTATTATACTCAATTTGCCACAAAAAAGATATGAATTTAGATCCAAAAAAGATGGAACCATTATCAATGATGAACTTGTTTGGAACATCAAACTGGGATGGGATATTTTCTTGTAAAAATCATATGAGTTGCTCTAAATCGACAACCTTTAATGCTATTGCTTCCATCCAATTGGTGAAGTAATTTATTGTCGTCAAGATGTAAGAGTGGCCCTTGCTATATTTTGGATTTGTGGAACCAATACACTATTACATATGGTGTTATGTGCGATGAGAAGTTTCAATGATATAGATAAAATTTATCATACTGTCAAAAATTACGAAGTAAATATCAAATTTTATTATTTGTTTCTCTTCATGCCCTGATATTTGTTGAACATCCAACTCTAAGTGATTGTTATTGAGCTTGTAATATGAATTGAAATAAATGCAACTACCAAACTACTACGGGCATATGGAATCCCATCATGAAATATTAGTGAAGTTCTCATCTAATGGGTGCATTTGGCCCCTAGGGGCTTAGTTATGTCTATTAGTGGGACTAAAAATCTCCACCAAGGCTTGTTATACTTGCTAAGGTGTCTAATATGCATGTTAATTGCTTAATGTGCCACCCAGGGGCAAAACTTCCACCCGTGCAAGGGCATAACAATGACGACGAGCTACAATTGGTGTCACAAGTACAATGAGTAGGGTATTTATGCATGTAATATTTCATATTAGGTTTAAAAATTGTGTGTGTGTGTGCGTGTAATGGAATATATAGAAGAGATGTGCATCTATTAGATTTCTTAACTATTACACACACACACACACATATGTTGGATTATGAAAGATCATGGTATGATGTTGTTCATAGTTGGTCTATTTGGGAAACCTAGTATTGCATAATAATATTGCTTGCATGTACAAGCAAGCAAAAAGTTAAGGTTGAATGTTTGGATGTAAGAACAAACTTCTTTGTGAATCTAAAAGGCTTATTGAAATTCCAATTTGTATACCCATAGGAAATATTACAAGTGACAGAGTTGTAGAAAATTTATACATTTTCCTATACATTTAAAAAAACCAAAAATTAAAAAGACCAAAAAATTCCAATTGCAAAAAGATGAAAAATTGTGTTGTATGACGAGGGAAAATTGTCTAAATTTACCTTCTTAAAATACATGCCAACTTAAGATAAATTCCCTTTGAGTATTGAATTTTGTATGATGATATGATGTATATATATAGGCTATTGAGCAATGCATTCCTTGAGATGATATATGTACTGCTTAAGAAGAAAATGCATGCTCAAAATGGAAATTATGTGTTTTCTTCATGAAAACAACACATTGAAGAAAATGCATGCCATATTAAGGAGTGTGACAATCCCAAGTAGTTACATTTACGTATACAATGTAAACATTATGATAAAATAAAATGGGTTGAGTAATGGGACACAGATTCCAGAGGGTTGGGGTGATTATTGTTGGAAAATAATATTACTATGCAGAAAATCAAATGAAGAATATGAGGAGACACACAAGAGGAATATGAAGAGACACCAGAAAATAATAATAGAAAGGGAATTTGAGAATCATTAGGGGGATTTTTTCCTAGAGAATATTTGAATTCCAGGATAGAGGGAACAACAAAGAGGAAGGACTTCTTTCGGATGACGAGGGAGCAAGAAGAGATCCCAGGTGTGGAACTAATTACCTCTAGAGTCCTTGTTTGCCTAGAGGGTGGATATGGTGTTTCTCAAGAAATTCCCAATAGTATGGTCTAGAGGAATTGGTCCCAGAAAATTCTTTGAGGATTTATGAATGTTTCTTTGTTGTCTTTTGATTTTACTTTGAGTTCTGGAATCCCTGGTTTTTTGTTGAACCACAGTGTGTGTGTTTTGAATGGGTGGATACCATTGGCCTTTGGAATCTATGTGCATGGTGCTGATTTTCAATTTAGTTGGTATGTGGAGATGGATGGTTCTCTAGAGTCCCTAGTCTAGTTGATGGTTGTGTTTATGTCCTGAGTAAAATATCCCTCAACTACAAGTGATACTTGGTTGTAGTTTTTTATGGTTGGGTGGAGAGTCATAGTCCCATAATTAGTGTCCCACTAGTTTTTGAGATAAGTATCTCTTATGTTCTCAAGAAATCAAGAATTTTATACATACGTACATCTATATGTGTTTATTTCATTACTAGTCTGAAACGATGTCTATTGATGGCATGGCTCATTATTTCTTCAGCTTATTAATTAATCAATGTGTTGTTGTTACTGTGTAAAAGGTGTTGTAACAACATGTGGTAGAAATTATTCAATCATTGTTGTAGCTAACATGCAATCTTCTTTATTGCATTATGGCATGCATGGCCTTGTACTAATATTTTGGATGGAGGGATCAATGAGTACAATTGCTTTCATTTATGTTATAACTTTTCTTCTGTGGAGTTTCAGAAGATGAAAATTTGTCCACAGTGAGGGGAAATCCCAGTAATAATGTGGTTAAAATTACAGATATTGGTTCACAAGATTTTAGGAAATATGATCTAAGGAAGACGAGCTTCCTAAATGCATCTTTAAACAGGCCATGTTTGAATTGCTGCCATAGCTTATCTTATGTTAGGTTCTAGAAGCTTAAAAATTTTCCATATTGAGGGGAAATCTATTTAATCATGTGGTAAAATTTTCAGATATTGAGCCACAATATAAGTTAGGAGATATGAACAAAGGAAGTCCAGCCTCCTAATTGCTCCTAAAATCAGGCATCATAGGGGTCATGTTGGAATTTTTGTTATATCTTTTCTTTTGGGCAGTCTCAGAAGCTAAAATTTTAACCACGGTGAGGGGAAATCCCATTGATTATGTGGTAAAAATTTCAAATATTGGGTCACTAATTTTAGGAGATATTAACAGCGGAATTTGAGCTTCCTGAATGCTCCTAGAATTGTGCACCAAATATGATTGTGTTGGTATTTTTTATTATAACTTTCATCTATGAGGTTCCAGAAGTTGAAACTTGAACCATAGTGAGGGACATTATCATTGATCATCTGGTTCAGTTTCCATATCTTGTACTGCTACAATTTAGGAGATATGCATTGATTCATTCACTATATTAGATTGCATGTAAAGTTTTTGATGAAAGGATTAAATGGTTCAGTGATTCATTGCGTACAAATTATTTGATGAAATGCCCCAAATGAGTATGTGGTTTTGTGGTTGGGAATAGTATTGTTGTAGCTAATATATGCTTATTTGTATGCAAGATTTACTAAATTAGTTTGCATGCAAAGTGTTTGAAGAAATGCTTAAATGCAAATGTAACAGTGTAGTAATTGTTTGAGGAAAATGTAATAGTATAGTAATTGTTTGAAGAAATTTTTTTTTGTAAATGGGATAGTATTATTGTGCGATAATATTGTTGTAGATAATCTATGCATATTTTCATGCAAGGAATTCGAAAATTTGCATGCAAAGAACTGGAAAAGCGACATGATTATGTGGCATGTTTTCAGTTAGTATGTTACAAGTGGAATAAGTGCAATGTTTCTGATTTAATATCATACAAAATGTTTGACAAAAGATATAGAAGATAAATTTTACTCAATTGTTTGTACACAAATATTTGAAGAAAATTTTACTTTCAAAAGTGCTTTACAAAATGTATGAGAAACGAAAATAATTTTTTTGCAAGTATGGTATGTTAATATATAGTAGAGGTATGTGACAAAGTGATCTCATGTGATCTAGGAGAGATTTGTAATGAATCTTTGTTCGTCTAAATGTTTATAGTTGTAACTTTGATTTTGCATTGTTAACTTTGGAGACCCCATTTCCATAATTGGACAATGGAGATCGGGCCATTATAGTAGTTTCCTCCTTCTACCTTAGTGTGGACCATGGGTGGTAAGGGGGTATGTTTACAGGTGGTATCAGAGCTTCTAGGTTCAAACACTTGGACTGGATGGGCTCTATCATAGATGAAATGAAGAGAAAAGGTTCTACACTAGACCTTTGGAGATTAAAAATTTGGATCTTTGTGTTATTTTGAGAATGATTGCTTATTGGGTGCAAGTGGTTACTGTTTGTTGAATTTTGCTAGTGATTATTTACTACTTTCATATGTGGTTATGTGAAATTATTTTGTTATATATATGAATATATTGATGTTACTTAAATATTGATTTGAGTTGATGCAACAAGATAAACATGCAGAATGCTGACTAGATTCCCTATAGCAACCCAACAAGGATTACAAAAGTTCATGACCAAATGATGCAGTCAAAATTATGAAGGGGAATCTCTCAACTTAACTCTTGCTTGTTTATAATTTTATTTGATGTTTTGAAAAGTTGTCATAAGCTAATGAATAATAACATATGCATAATAAAATGCAAGATATGAAGAGAAGTGGGGACACGATGGGGTTAGGGTATCGAAACCGGCTCCGTCCACAGGTTACAGAGACCGCCTCTCTTCTCTTCCACCGGCCACCATAACTACCTACCTTCTCTACGGCACCCGTTATCTTCAACACTCCAGACTACAGGCTCGATTTACCAGTTTGGGTCACTCACCTGGACAGTTACGGTCTCTTCCACCGACATCTCCCTGTTTCCTAGCTCAATCCTGCAGGCAGCTGTCAGCCGCACTAAGCGACAGTTATGGATGATCTCCTTGAATATTTTGCAGACCCATCGGTGGAAGCGCCCATTTGGAACAATCCTGGGACCACTGCGGACAGATTTTTTACTTTCGACCACGAACTCACAGAGGAAGTTGAAGCTCTTCCCACTTTTACTCGGCCTAGCATTCCATCCATCTCGCTTCCGGTTGATGCATCTTCTATCCAGGAGTACATATCCCAGTCTCTATTGTAGCATACTTTGCCTACCACTGAGCATACAAATCTTCCGGACCATCAAACCCTAGGAGAGGCTCATGGTTCGAATACCTCTGTGGCTGGTCTAAAGGAACCCTCGGTTGCATAGCACCTGGACTCGGATTTGCAAGCACCTGCTACAACTGCATCGTTGGTCTCGGAGGACCCACCCCTTGGCAACTTCACTGGTATCAGCACCATTCCTGGGTTCTTTGATTCCATTCCGGTGAAGCAACCATCTGCGGCTAGGGTTTCTCCGTCCTCTGCGGCCACTCATTCGATTAGGGTTTCTGAAGCTGCGAACAAAAGGAACAGTAGGGGTTCTAAGCGCAAGTGGTGCTTGCTATTACGGAGTAGTGAGGTCTTCCTCAAGTTTGCTGAGGATATCCTGCTACTAGAAGCCATGGACTCGGCTGAGAAAGTTCTGGTGGGGCGAGTTCGAGGTCGGCACTACAGTGTGGAAAGACTATAGAAATGGACAATGGAGGTTTGGGGCCACCATCTGAAGGACCCCCCCAGAGTTCAAACTTTCGTCAAGGGTTGGTTCACGCTGTGGTTCACCTGCTTGGCACATACCAACTGGGTTCTCTCCACAGTTTGGCACATTGACCAGGGCCCTGTTCTCCTCAGATGATGGACGCCAATGTTCGACCCAGAGCTTGAGAGGGTCGATGCAGGGCCTATTTGGGTTCGCCTCCCGGGGCTTCCCTTCCATTTTTGGATGGAAGACATTTTTAGGAGGATCGGGGACGCTATTGGAACCTATCTCACATTTGACGCCTCCTTTCAAACTACGGGGCGTATGGCTTTTGCTAGGATTCTGGTGCATCTTGACCTCTTGGATGGTCTGTTGGAGCACATTAATATACAATGGAGAAATACTACCAGGCGACAGCTTTTGGATTATGAGGGCGTCCCCTTCAGGTGCAGGAGCTGTCACAAAGTGGGGCATCTCTTCAAGGAATTCCCCCTCAATGGAGGGTCGCTCAGGAGGGCTTCTCAACAGGAACTAGAGGAGCAAGAGGAACAGATCATGGGGAACCTGTACAGGAGGATCAGATAAGGGTACATGAAGAACAACCTTGGCACACAGTATCCTCTATGGAGAGGAAGGATATACAGACTGGCTCATAGAGTTTGGCTACGACACCTACACAGACTACCCAAAAGAAACGGGGCAGACCTCCTCATCATTAGCCTCCTCTGCAACCTGGTCCATCCATGGCAGCATCTAGAGACTCTAATACATCGGGTAAGAATCTCACACATTCTGTACCCTCTCACTGTTTTACTCATATTCATGATATCTTACTATCTGGTCTTTCTTTGGGTTCAGGTTCGACAATTCCAATGACTACTACTACTCAGTTAAATTGTGACATTGCACCCCCTTGCCCATCCATCTCTCACACTCTTCCTACTCTGCCATTTTCCCCCCCACCAACTATCTCATCCTCCTCACTTGCACCACCCTCTGGGTACCACACAAGGCCAAGAAATAGCTGTTGGATCATGTTAGCCTTGACATTGTCCCCTCCCCCCCCCCAAACTTCATCGAGGCCGACCCTCTTCCCTCTATAGCTCGATCACCATTCCTGGGGTCCTTAGAGCCAAAGAAACCCCTTCAGAACCCCCACCATGGAGATTATGTCCTATAATTGTGGAGGGCTGGCTAGGCCTAAGAAAAAACTAGCATTTCGTCGGTTAGTTGGCACCAACTCATTGGACCTCATCTTTTTACAAGAAACCCTCGATCCTGCAGTAAACATTTCCTGTTCCCTTGAGCATATGCTTCCAGGATGGAATTTTACTGGCCTGGATGCTCATGGACGATCTAGTGGCCTAGCCTTGGGATACAATACTCATTCTATTAAGTTACTCTCTAGTTGGGGAGGATCCGGATTCATTGGAGTGGATATCCACTATGCTGACCTAGGAATGTCCTTCAGAATCATCAACATATATGGGCCATGCCATAATAGACCTGAATTTTGGGAACATCTCCTAGGTTCGGCTTTATTTTCTATAGACCATCTCATACTTGGAGGTGACCTCAACTTCTCCATAGGCCATTCAGAGTCCTGGGGCCACCGTGCTTAGAGAGACCCCCTCTCGGATTTTTTCTTAAACATTCTGGAGTCTTTCCATTTGATCAACATCCCTCCTGCCAAGTTACAAGCTACTTGGAGGAATAATTAGATTGGGGAGCATGGATTGACTAGGAGGCTGGACCGCTTCCTAGTTAAGGAGAATGTTATGGAATTAGGACTTCTCATTAGACAATGGGTCGGATCTAGAGGGATCTCGGATCACCTACCTATATATATGGAAATGGATGGAGGCAGAGCAAAGCCCAAGGGACCATATAAATTCTGCTCTGCTTGGCTCAAAGAAGCCTCTTACATCAGCTTGGTTACTAACTTTTGGAAAGCAAATCCTCCTAGGGCTAGAGGAAATTTAACTGAGGGCTTTATAAATAACCTCTCTGAGCTGAAGACATTGTCTAAGAATTGGGCACATCAAAAAAGAACACAAGATGATCATACCCTTCGACAAATAGAACTCGAGTTGTCTGAGTTTGAAAATGAACAGGATGGACTATACACCTCTGATGACCATAAGGAGAAGATTAATTCCCTCTATTCAGCTCGCAACAAGATTCTTAAGGACAGGGAAGAAGTTTGGAGACTTAGAAGCCGAGCTATATGGATGAGGGAAGGTGATGCCAACACCAAATTCTATCACAAGTTCGCAAATGGGAGGAAGGCGATCAATACCATCTGGCAGCTATAGGATGAACAGGGACATAATGCTAACACCTTTCCTCAACTAGCTACTCTGGCCACATCACACTTCAAAAAAGCATACAGTGCTCCCAGGGAAGCTAACTTGGCTGAAATAATTAGAGTGGCCCAATATTTCCCTCGATTCGTGGAGGCCGAAGAGGGTATAGATCTGATGAAGGAGGTTACCCTAGAGGAACTGGAAGCCACTTTAAAATGGTTCAAAAAGGACAAGAGTCCCGGGCCTGATGGCTGGACCATTGAGTTCTATCTGGATTTTTTTGACATCATTGGTACAGATTTGTTGCATGTCATTGAGGACTCTAGATCTAGTGGACACTTGGGGGCTGCCATTACCTCTACTTTTATAGCTCTTATTCCAAAATCTGATAATCCATCCTCTTTTGACGAATATCGCCCTATTTCCCTCTGCAACTGCTTATACAAGATCATTGCTAAAATTATAGCGAATCGGTTGTGCCCCATCCTATCCACTCACATTTCACCTAAACAATTTGCTTTCCTCCAAGACATGTAGATTCATGAAGCTGTCTGCACAGCCCAGGAAGTATTACATACCTTACACATCAAAAATCGCAAAGGTATGATTCTGAAGGTTGATCTATCAAAAGCCTTTGACAGAGTAAATTGGCTGTATATTAGAATGCTTTTAACACCTCTAGGTTTCCCCTTCAATTTCATCAAATGGATTATGTGTTGCATCACTAACATTCCGTTCAGTGTTCTGGTTAATGGAAGTGCATCCCCATTTTTCTTCTCAGAAAGAGGGTTGAGGCAGGGATGTCCACTTTCCCCACTTCTATTTCTCCTGGTCATGGAGGGGCTTAGTAGGATCATAAAGGAGGAACACAGAAGAGGTAGACTACAAGGAATCAAGATAACAGATGATTGCACACTCACACATCTCCTATTTGTGGACGATGTACTGATTTTTATCAATGGAAGTATTGGTGACCTGACCAATATTTGTTCAATTTTCTCTCTATTTCAAACTGCTACGGGGATGATGATCAATGACAACAAATCTACACTTACTGCTGCGGCATGCAATCAACATGAGATCCTATTTGCACTTCAACGCTTCCGATTTACTCAGCTGAGACTTGCTGAGGGATTGAAATATTTGGGGTATAAGCTAAAGCCAATTGGATACAAGATTGCTGACTGGACCTGGCTCATCGCTAAGCTGGAGAAACGAATTAACATCTGGTACCTCAAGTATTTATCTCGGGCTGGTCGCCTCACACTCATCAAGAGTGTCTTGGAGGCCACACCCGTATACTGGATGTCCTTGGCTTGGATTCCAAGGGGAATTCTTTCTAGGATACAAGCACTTTGTTGCAGATTCCTATGGATGGGTAGCTAGCCGGGGAAGATTTTTTCCTGGGTCAAATGGGATGCCCTCAACCTCCCAAAAAAATGGGGCAGCTGGGGATTAAAAAAATTGGATGACTTCTCCTCTGCTCTGGCTGTAAAACTTGGGTGGCAACTTGTCACATCCGACAGCCTTTGGTCTAGAGTGACTACAGCTAAATATATTGCACCATTACAGATATTGGATTGGATCAGAAGACCAAATAGGACCTCTGCTGGAATCTCAACCATTTGGAAGGCAGTCATTAAGGCGCTGGACCCAATTCAGGAAGGCCTTACTTGGAGGATCCGCTCGGGTCACTGTGTTAGAATCGGGATTGATCGTGGATTGGTTGTGGGAATTCACACAGATTGCCATATGAGCTTCTCCAGCATCTTCGGGAACAAAATATCACATCCATTGCCCATATTACTGATGACGCAAATTCCACATTTCTCTATCAAGCATGGAAAACAGTACACCAGCTGAACATTCCCCCACAGTGGCATTAGGACTGGCAAAGCTTCACACAGGCATTATCTGAGGCCCACATTCACATTACAGACGGAGAAGATGAGCTAATCTGGGCATTATCCAAGATGGGCAGATACACTCCAAAGGAAGGATATTTGGTCCTGTCGGAAGCTAGGAAACCTTTGTTCCTACAGGCATGGTGGAAACACCTTTGGAAGCTAAAATCTCCACCTAGGACGCGACTGCTCATGTGGTGCTTAATGAACAACAAAATCTCCACAGGGGATAACCTTATGAAATGCACTTTTCATGGTCCACACCGTTGTTATCTGTGCAACAGTGATTGTGAAACTATTAATCATCTTTTTCTCACCTGCTCAGAAGTTAGGATATTATGGTCCCTGCTTTTTGATGTTATATCCCCACCATGTAACTAGCTTGCTGATTCTGTTATAGAGGCCTGGCACTCATAGTTCTCCAACACATCTCCCATGAAGTTTCACAACCTCCCCCTGCTATCTTACTGGGCAATCTGGACTGCCCGCAACCACCTCATATTTCAGAATTCCCCTCCTCGATGGTCTATTATTACTGCGAATGTCTTAGCAGATTATGCACACATACCTGATGATCCACCTCCTCCGAGACCTAGGAACATCGTCCCTGAACAATATGATCCCCACAGGCCCTGGGCATATTTTGACGGGGCCGCACAAGAAGAGGGATGTGGGGGTGGAGCTATACTTCATATATCTACAACACACTCATATAGTTTGCTCATGGGATTAAGGAGAGGCACCAATAATTTCACAGAGCTATCAGCAGCAAAACATATAATACATTTTGCATTGGAGAAAAACTATCGAGCCCTACAATTATTTGGGGACTCGAAAATTGTCTGTGACTGGTTGATTGGATCCACTAGATGCTCATCATACTCTTTGAGACATATACTGGATGAGACTCTAAGATTGATTACTCATTTTGAATTTTTTACTTGTAATCATATCTACAGGGAGTGGAACACAGTTGCAGATCGTCTATCCAAAGAAGCTGCGCTCGGGGAGCCGGGTATCTGGTTGATCCGCGAACAGAAAGAAGAAGAACATTATCAATACTACCATAGGCCTTTCATGGACAATATGGACTAGAGCATATGGTTTATTTTCAATTTTTTTTGTATATATTGCACTGATGGACAGTATTTACTTTACATGATTATCTCAGTATATTTTGAATTGTTACCTCCCTGCGTGGATCAAAGGTAACTAGTTTTTGTTTATTTTGGACTGTTACCTCCCTGCGTGGATCAAAGGTAACTAGTTATTGTTTATTTTTAAGCTGAACATTGCTACTTTGGTTGATGATAGTCATGTCATTGATAGTTGCTGAATATGCACATGCATCTACAAAATGTAATTTCTCACTATGAATGAAATTACGAATTTTTCCATGGGAAAAAAATGCAAGATATGAATTATTTTAGAGATGCATATCCATCAAATAGATATTAAATAATGATATGTTAGATGCATGAAGGTATGTTAAGTGCATACAATAGTGGATGTTCATGCGTAAAGGCTCTCAGTCTGTTGTTATAACATGTTCAGATGACTAAGAGTGGTCAATGATGAGTAGGTAATCATGAATAGGTTTACAACATGATTGGGAAACCAATGAGAGTATTGTATATCGCCTTGAGGAACTAAGGCTATGGAAAATAAGGTGTTAATGAGAAAATGGCACAAGTGACACCTACACTTGTTGATATGCATATTGTGACAAAGTTGTGAGTGCATTAATGAGAATTTTGCTACCAGTTAGTGGTTTTCTCCATATATGTGTTCTAAGAACTATTGATTATGACTCTTGAACTTATGCACCCTTAAAGTATTGTTTAAATGTTTGATTAAGTGCACAATATGAGTATGTGCTTATGAGATTTCATGAAGGAATGATCTTGTTTTAAGACAATTATACTAACACAATGTGTGCTGAGACAACTGATATACACATGAGTGCAAGTGGGTGCTAGTTGTAGCACTATGGCTAATGACTATGAGTTGATTGCAAACTATGTCACGATGCTAGTCTTAGCAAAAAGCTGATTTTAAATTTGATGATGCTAATCTTGGTAAAAGACTTATTTTAATTTGATGATTCTAGTCTTGGTAAAAGGTTGATTTCAAATTAATAGACATGATGACTTGATCCTTGGAACATGTGACTGACATGTGTAAACAGTTGTAGAGAAACATGCTTGGTATTAGCATGGAAAGGTAACAATTGATTTATTTATGTTGATATAACTAACAACTGGGTGAGTGTGATAACACATAAGAAGACTCAATTGCAACAAGGTAAAAAGGTAAAAGAAATGAATTGGGTGAGAATTCCTTTGGCTATGTTTGGACATTTTTGTTCCAAATGAATGTGTTCTTTAGACGAATATAGGAGGTTCTCTTAACCTTGATTTTTGCTAACATTATGTGAATATGTACTATATTCATGAACATGTTGATGAATAAATGAGCATATGCAATGTTGTTGTATTTGACAGTTTGTTGTCAGGAATCATTCTTGTGGAAGGATGATTGATTATGCTTATAAAAATTGATGAATATATGAATGGCATGGTTGGGATAACACAATGAGGTTATCTGATGAGATGCCTTCTTTTATGAGGAATTCAATGAGCAAGTGGGAATTCCTGCTATTAATTGTTTTTATTATCATGTGATTATGACATTCATGTTCCCATGTTTGTATAATGTTTATGACCAGAAAATACTGATTTTGATGTCAACAGGTATACTAATTACCAACTAGAATCCTTGCTCAAAGGATTAGGCATATATGCCACTGAGTGTTGTGCTTGGGGCCAATAAACCTACTTAGTAACTACAGGAAACCCTAAACAACCTGTTTAAATCTGTTTTGAGTAGAAATGATAGTCTGAGCCTAGGGTAGGCCCTCAACTTGACTTCCATGCCCCTCAATGCCATTTTGGACTAGCTTTTCCATGCCTTTCTCCCCTTTCTATAACATCTTTTAGGCCTTGGAAAAAAGCTAGAAAGAGATTAGAGACCCCTTGGAAAGCCTCTTTTCACCATTGTTGTCGGGCGGATAAATCATTCTTGCGGACAAGACTGATCTCCCTAGTATCTAATGATATCTAGCGACAAGCAAACCAAACAAATTCTATCTTTCTCTAAATATGCAATTTACAAATAAAGGCCAACAGGTGTTTTAGGCCTACCTCGAGTCTAGTGCTAGTTTGTGGAAGCCACGCTCCATTTGTCCAAATGAGCTCCCTTTTAAAGAATCTGCAAACACAAACAGGCACACACATCAAATACCACCTGCATAGCCAATATAATAAACCATATTTATCATGGTGATCAAGGAATTCATGAAATAAATCATAAGAGACAATTTATTGAGAAAAATGAATCTGATCGTATTAACTTTAAGCAAAGAAGAACTTTACAACCTTGGTGCCTTGATGTTGTACAAGCTCCTCCAGGGTCCAGCAAGAATCTCCTGTACTTTGACAAGTTTCACTCTCTTCCCAATGGAGCCAAAAGGTATGTAATCTCTCCTCTCAAGCTCAACTAGGAAGTCTCAATTCCAACAACATTTACCCTCAAAAATGTTCAGCTTTCAACCTCTCTAGCAACCAGCCCAATGCCTCAATTTATAGAGCAGAGGAGGGAAGTTACCAGGTCCACCTTCAAAGGGATAAGCTCCTCTCACCAAGGGGTTAGCTCCTTTAGTTATGGGATGCATGAACCACCTAGGAGCGAACCAACCACGTCAAGGTTTCTTCTAGAAGTGTCCAGAATTAACCCAAAGTGAGTTTTTAAGAATAAACTTATGCCTTTTCTACTTTCACAGGGCTCCGTACCCACTCCTTTAGAGACAAAGCGGGCAGGTCCGCAGGTAACATGACCATGGGGTGCGGGACCGCAGGTAATGGTAAGAGAAAGTGCGGAACCAGAGTTTTATAGATTTTCAAAGACTTTCTCTCATTTTTAAAGCTTGACATGAAGAGTTGAGGTTTGAGACTTGCAAAGGAGGACAGTATGAGTGGTGATAGACTCACATTGACTGCAGAAAGTCATGGTGACAATATTTTGTGTAACAGATTGCCCCCTAAAGTGCGAAGTTTGTAGTAGATGAGGATTTCATTTATCATCTAAGAAGAGTGAAGTACTTTATCATTTCGAGGATCATCTCGTGGAGAGCCTGGTTGGAACCTGTAAAAACATTCAATGCAAATTATATATATGAGATCATTTCATCGCTGAGGTAGGCATTCCCATACTCAGATCAAAACTGACTAGAAAAATAACTAAACTGCTCTGATGTAGGAATGATCTTGTAATACATCACAAGTATAGACACATATAGACACAGTATGGGCGCAGCCATCTGTTTATGAATAGTCCACTGTATAATGAATACAAAATTCCTCGCAACCTGGATGGTGGAAACAAGATCCAGGGTCTTGATTTCTACTTCCCGAAATAGTACGATTCTATCCATGTGAATGAATGTGTCAAAGTCGAACATGGTAGAAGCCACTTGATTAACAGTCAATGATGTAAACTGTTAACAAGTGTGAGAGAAACCACCATTAATTTCAATGGCTCTCAAAGTACTCAGTACAATCCATGAAATGTGAATAGTTGTGTTGATGTCGAACATGTCATGGAATCCTTTGATTGAAGGTCAATGATGCAACCTATCGTCGAAGGCGAGAAACCTGCCATTGAGGCATGCAGATCCTAAGGTACTGACGATTTCTAGATCATCTTTCTAGATAATGAGCTGAAGTCGATAGAAAGCGATCCGTCGTAGGCAAGCCCACAACACGAAATCATAGATCAAGTTTTGAAGAAATATAGTTGCAAGGACTGACTCAGGGATGGTCAAGATGGATGACAGATATTTTGCAGATGAATGGTTTATTTGCACTGACCTCTTGAACACATAATGACACTGCAGATGGTTTGGTGACAATTGACCCAAAGCTAATACCCAGAAACCGGCTGAAGATTTTCAATATGGTTTGATTAACTATTAGGCAAAGGATTTCCCAACCCAGGTGAAAAAAAAATGTCGTGTTCAAGAGTGGTTAAATGTTTTTCTGAGACACAAAGTATGAAAAACAGGTTCATTTTTCTCTCTTTCCCCCACCATTTTTCGCAAGTACCTCTTTATTTTTGACAAGCTTGAGGAGGATAACATTTGCTTAATTATAAGCTCATCCTTCGGATGAGTCCAACTTAGTTTAAATTCGAACCCTAAGAAGGAGTGTTCCATTCCTGTTTGTAATTGAACAGCTCCTTTACTGTTAAATTTTAACGAGTCCAGTATAGGAGAAACTCAGCGTTTTTCAATTTTAGGGAGTCTGAAAAAACTTAAGAAAACTCCATGGTTGTCCTTTTTCGTAAATTTGTGTCTCCCAAGCTCGAAAAAGTATAAAATAATACTTGAGAGAACCGCTTGACCATTACGATCAAGGAGTACTTTTCATAATTAGTGTCTCGGATCCGAAAAAGTAAAAAAGTAATCAATGACACGTCGTTTTATAACCAATATCGAATTTGAAACGACAAAAATCCGGCAATCTTTTCATGTTTTTACGGTCAGAAAAGAGTTGTAAGTGGACCGTCTTTTTAATTCCGTTTTAACAAGCTTAAAAAGAAAAACTCGGCAATATTTTCATATTTTAGGAGTCAGAAAAGAGCTTAAAGGTGACTCTAATGTTTTTTGTCGAAAATGATCAATTTTGCCTGAAAAATCCGTTATCCTGCACAAAAACTCAAACATTACTCATACCTGTTTAAAATAAATAAAAATGCTTCAAAAGTTACCTCTTTAAAGTGAAAAATAAACAAATTAAAAATTCATTTATTCAAAAAAGCTTATAAAAAGGGCTTTTGTAAATTCATTTTTACCGTTTGACTTCAGAGTGAGAAAGAGAGCTTTTGGGTAAGAAACTTCCCGTGAAGATTGCGGAAAATCCGTTCGTTGGAATCGAACACCGTCACCTCCAAGTAATCCACATCACCTTACTCTTGCATTTCAACCATTTGAAATTTTGTTTTTAGGTTTATATTTTGATTTTTTGGAAAAATTTTGTTTAAAGGTCCGCTCACGAGGGTCCGCAGGCGCAGCATGCGAAACCTGCAGACCCCGACTTTTTTTTGCATGCAGAAAAAATTCAGGGGCCCGCACCCGCTGTATAGGCAGAGTGCGGACCTATGCACTATCTCTAACTTAGAGGGTGCGGTCCCCGCGGCATATGTTCTAAAAATCCAAATTTTCCAATATTTGCCCAAAAACTTTGATTTAAGATGTTCTAATCTGCCTTTTCTTTGAATGTAGGGTATACATCATGCTTAGCTGGCGGGAACGGGAGCACGAAGATGTGGATGTTGCCGCACTGAATCATCAACCCTCCATAGATGCATTGAGGGCATGCGGGCTATATAAATTCTGGGCCATACCTGGCATGAGAGCCCAAGTAGACTTTTTGCAGTGGCTGGTGGACAGGTGGAATGTGCAGGACCAGTGTTTCATTATTGGTGGCCACCAACTCGAAATGGAGCCGGAAGACATTTAATTTTTGACTGGTTTGCCTAAGAGAGGTGAACAATTGACTCTATTCAAGACTAGGCTAGGTGGCCAATCTGTCAATAGCCTCCGGCTAGAGTTTTGTAACGACCAAACCAATGAAAAAGGGATTGATATCAAAACCATTTCCCGTCCTGAACTCAAAGTGATTGCATTTACTGTCACCAGGCTCTGCAGAAGCATAGCACTACATATGGCCACTGGATCCCAAATGCGGATGGCAGTAGACTGCTTTCGAGGCACCATCTTCAACTGGTATGAAGCTGTGTTGGTTAATGTAAAAGGCCAACTGACTAGAGCAAAGAACGGACAACTGAAAAACTTTGGATATGGTTTCTTAGTTGTGATCTTTGGTCTAGAGAGGGTCCCAATGTTGGTCCCACAGCATCTTTCCGTTGAAGCTGGACTTCCCTGAGAGCCCAAACTGATGCATTGGGTTGCAATTATGGCCCGTCATCCTAAGGAGGGTTCAGAGGTTGTTCGATTTCCTCCTGAGTATTTTCATTGGTTGGAGAACCAAGTTTTTGCTATTCAGGATTTTCCTTATGCTGGGATGGATTATCGTGGTGACCCAGACATGGCTCTTCCACCAAGAGAGCAATTGGATGACTCAGGTAAAATCATTTGCAACATTTTTCTAATTAAATTTTTTTTTTGTTCTTAAATCGTCCCAAAATTGATAGTAAAAAGTTTCAAATGCAGATGTAGGTCCACGGCGACCAGCCACTCTCCGGCCCTATGAGAGGAAATAGCCAGCTGTAGCAACACCAACCCCATGGGACGAATCTACAGATACCCTGGCCGAATTGGAAAACCATCTAGAGCGTTTGACAGCAGACATTCCAGAGACTCGCATAGATGACATTCCTCTTAGGCTACAGCGCTATGTAATTGGGGTCCCAAGACCTTTCAGGAGGTTCCTTTGTAGGGTGGCCCGTACAGTGATTTCTTATCATGATCATCACCAGTGATAGGATGATTGCCTCTTGTAGACTCATATGACATTTTTTCTTTTTGTACTATCATTTTTGCCGATCATAAGGTGTTTTTCAACCTATGATCGAAGACGATGTATATTTGACACACTTCTATGTTATGCTATATCACTATTACCGGCTACCTTGTAAAACATGTTATGGAATGTTTTTAAATTTACTTGTTTGATTATTGCAAATGTCTACTTAACATTCGAGAAGCAATTGCATCTACTAATGTATTTAAATATCTTGGAATATGCTGATATTCAATATAGTCAAATTCACATTCCAAGAGACGAACTCTCAAAAATAATCTCAATAACACTGGATTTCTAATGGCATAAACTCTATTAAGCTGCAATACAACGAGTTCAGAATCTAACCTTACAATCAAACTCTGAATCCCAAATGAGATGGATTCAGATAATAACTCAATCACTGCACTATACTCTGCAATGTTGTTCGTTGTTTGACGAAGGCTTACCCCATGCATAGATACCAACTCATCAGAGGGTGAATAGATAACCCAAGCTGTGGAAGAAATGTTTCATGTATTACGACAAGCACCATCAGCAAAACCAACGTATGTTTGGAGAGACGTCGACATCTGCAATATCAAGAGTAAAATCAAGATAAGCAAGAATAATGACAAAAACACTCTCTAAACTAAGCACACCTTTCTAATCTAAAACACACCAGCTAGAAAGAAAACTAACCTAACTAAAATCTCCACACCCAGATTTAAGCATAATATCTCTTCAGGTAAAGACCATTTCTGGGTTTACCTAAAGAGACTCCGTCAAAGTCTACCAATTCATAGGCCCCTTTTGCCAGCTTTCGCTTAACAACATAAGGACCATGCCACATGGGTACGAATTTTCCAGCACCCAACTTATCATTTGCTTGATCGTACAGTAAGACTAGGTCTCCTTCTGAAAAATTATGAGGTGTAACATTTCGATCATATTGAGCTTTAATACGTTTGGCATGAGCTTCGATTGCTAGTGCAGCATCACGTCAATTCTCATCTAGCTGAGCCAAGTACAACAAACGTTTTTCCTCTTCGGAAGTGGCTGGAAGTAATTCTATGGCCATTTGCAATGACGGGATTTCACATTCAATGGGTAACACAGCTTCCAAACCGTAAACTAGTTGGAAAGGAGTGAAACCAGTTGATGTTTTTACTGAGGTTCGATATGCCCAAAGTGCTGAAAATAACATGTTATGCCAATTCGACCTATGTATCCCAATGATTCGTCGGATCATAATGACTAGAACTTTGTTGATGGCTTCAACCAGACCATTAGCCTGTGGATAATATGGAGTAGAACTATCGTGACATCCAAGTTGGTCTGTTAGTTCAGTCATCATAATATTTCGAAAATGATGCCCATGATTAGTGATAATCGCTTGTGGAACACTGAACCTAGCAATTATATGATTGAAAATGAAAATCGTAGCAGTTTTGCCGTCCGCCGAAAATGTAGGCATTTCCTCGACCCACTTGGCAAAATAATCTACTGCAAGGATGATATACGCATGCCCCCCGGCCGAGTGAGGGTTACATGTAATAAAATCGATACCCCATTTCGCAAAAGGACCGACGGTAATTATAGGGTGGAGAGGAGCAGGTGGAGCGCGCATCTTTCGATCAAAAATTTGGCAGTTGTGGCATTTTCGGACCGCGTTAATATAATCTTTAAACAAAGATGGCTAGAAATAGCCAGCCCACAATATCTTTTGGGCTATGGCAAACCCAAACATATGACCACCACATGCTCCAGAGTGACAGTCATTTAGAACCCTTTCAGCTTCCTCATGAATTAAACAACGTTGGAAAACAGAGTCTGCCCCACGACGATAAAGTGTATCTCCAATAATTTTGAATTTTTGGGATTGGAATCGTATTTTCCGACGCTGAGATCTTGAAATTTCAGGTCGAAAGGATTGGGTTTGGAGATAAACGATGATATCTCCATACCATGGATCAAGAGTGCTGATTAGAAACAAGGATTCATCCGCAATGGGCTCTTCCGCCTAGTTTCAGTATCAGCACGCGGGAAGTCACACATCAACTCTGCAAAAACAAAAGATTTCTTTGACTTAGATTTTTCAAACTCCAAGTCAAATTCCTGCAGGATAACAATCCATTTGGAATACTTGCCCCCTAGCAATTGTTTTGTCAAAATATAGATCATAGGGTTGCAATCGGAAATTACAGTAGTTTTTCATAGTAAAATGTAATGACGAAAACGTTGGACAGCTTGAACAGCTGCCAGGGCAAATTTCTCCGCATGTGAATATTTTAGCTCAGTTGGATTCAAAGTGCGACTAAGGTAATAAATCACATGTTCAATACCGAATTCATCTTCCTGAACTAACACCATCCCAATGGTGGAATGAGAGGCAGCAAGATATAAGAAGTAGTCCTGGTTGTAGTTGGAAGGATGCAATAACGGTGATGGGTCAACGCGTGTTTTAGTGCAGCAAAAGATTTGTCAGCTATCTCATCCCAAAAGAATGGAGTATTCTGTTTCAACAACCTAGTAAAACCCTTTGTGATCTCGGCGTAGTTAGGAATGAATCGACGTAAAAAGTTTGCTTTTCCTTGTAAACTTTGGAGTTGGTGAAGAGTCGAAGGAGGAGGCAATTTGACAATAGCTTCAACCTTCGAGGGATCGACACGAATGTCGGATTTCGAAACAAAAAATCCCAGTAACTGACCCGTTTCTATACAGAAAACACACTTGTGTGGATTCAACCTAATTCGATAATGCCTACATCTCATAAAGATTGCTCGTAAATGAATGAGATGATCAGCTCTACGTAATGAATGAGCAGGTAAATCATCGAGATAGGGTTGCACAATGTGCTTGATGTCATGAAAAGCATATGACATGGCCCTTTAAAAAGTTGCTCCAGCGTACTTCAGCCCAAAAGGTAGTTTGCAATAAGTAAATGTCCCCCATGGACAAATGAAAGCCGTTTTTGGTTGATAAGCAGGTAGAATATTGATTTGATTATAACCCAAAAAACCATCCATAAGGAGAATATTTCACTGCCGGCACAATCATCAATTATTTGATCGATATAGGGAGTTGGATAATTGTCTTTTGGATAGGCTTGATTAATATCCGTATAATCGATACATATTCTTATTGTTCCTTGCTTTTTATTAACAGGAACAATATTCGATACCCAATCCGTTAAGGGAATTGGATAAATGAAACCTGCTTTAAGTAATTTCTCAACTTCTGCTTTAATAGCAGCAGCTTTTCGTGGGTGAATCTGATGCAAATGTTGCTGGATGGGTTTAGCATCCTGGTAAGTTTTGATTTCATGAACAACAATTGTTGGATCAATTCCTGGCATTTCCTCATATCACCAGGCAAACACGTCACAGAATTCTTGAAATAGGGCCTTATATGTTTGAATTTCATCTTCTGTACAAGAGGCACCTATATGAATGTTTTCAACAATTCCAGGCTTAACCAAAATGTCAATAGGAATAGTTCGAGAAATATTTCCCAAATTTAACTCAGAATCAGGATTTTGTAATGGATTCTGAGGTTCCTTGACATAATCAGTCGTAAAAATAGATGAAAAATCGTTTTCAAAATAATCAATCTCAGGTAAGAACGAAGATCTATGATGAAGATCTTCCCATGGTAAATCATCAATAGACAAAATTTCACGAATCTGTTCATCAGTGTGAACAAGTTCAGAAAAATTTGTTGAATCTGAGTTTGATGTTGAAAGTGATTCTTCATTGACTACATTCATTAAGTCAATTTCGGTTGAAGAAGGATCGTAAAACGACTGTACGGCCTGATACGCAATTTCATAAGGACTCAAAGGCATAGCATCACCAAATGAATCCATCTCAGATTCGGAAGGTACGATCCAAGGATCATCATAAACAATAGTGTCTGACGAAATCATATGAATGGTTGCAGTAGAAGGCGATACGTTAGGAGGAGGAAAGGAAAAAGTTCCTAGTAAACCAGAATCTTTAACTAGTCCTACTCCCACATCCTTATAAGGGGTAGTTGTTTTTCCGACATGCTGGATACTTTCAGAAGAGGCTGGGTCGGATGAAAAGTAAGTTAGCTGGTCTATAGTTACGATCTTTCCATTATGAGGAAACTTTATAAGCCGAAATACCGATGAAACAACAGCAGTCATAGCGTAAGACCAACTACGACCCAAGAGAAGGTTGTAATCTAGAGGCGCATCAACCACCTCCACATCTAGATTAACAGTTTTGCCTTCAACCCCTATAGGTAAATCCTATAGAATGCCAAAAGGATGGAACCCACGGCCATCAAAAGCCTTTAGAATCATTGGGGATTGATTAAGTGTAGGAGAACCAAGCGATATCCAACACTAGACCGACATAATACACATTGAAGCTCCCTCATCAATTACAGTCCTATAGCAAGGTCTGTTTTTTACTAATACTGGAATCTGGAAAGCCATTTGATGAGGTAAACGAGGTGTACTATTTTCTAAATCGAAAATTATAAGGTTCGAGTCCTGAATATCAACAGCTCCTATAGCTGTCAATAGCAATTTACATTGTGCTGGACATGATTGCAGCACTTCCAAAGCCGACATTGCCGAAGGTGAAATAGCCAAATCTTCAACAATGTTATAGTTCTAAGCAACTCTCGCATGTGGATTGAAAGTTGACTTTCAAAGTATACCCTTGGCGGGCGGTTTGATTACTAAGTCTCGTTTAGGTTTCTTGATATGTAGCAGATCGGAACAAAGAGTTGAGGTTGATGGGTTCGAATTAGAATATTCTACTTCCTTACCACCAACAGGACTTTTACTTCCATAATCTTGCGATCGTGTCGCAATCCTAACATGGGACATCATCATTATGGGTTCTTTTGAGGCATTTGAGGAAGAACCTATCATCTTACTGTCTTGACTAGGAAAAGAATCCTTCAAAACAGCAGTCGTTTGAGAACCTTTGACAATTTTCGCAACCTCAGCGCGATGAGGGAAGTCTCTTGTAAAATGATCTTCGTCACAAATGAGACAAGGATAGCGAGGTTTGCGTTTCTCATCAGTAGATTCTATTTTTTCTGGTTTCTCTTTCGAATTTTTATCTGATTTATTTTTCTTCTTCCCCTTCTTCTTACCGCTGGATTTTGATTTGGCCGTAGATGACTCTACAACATGAATATCGGCAGAAATTTCCGTGGAAGAGTCTCCTGTCGGGGAATCTGGTAAAGTTATGATAGGAGAAGAATTCTTGGAAGATTTCTTCTTACTTTTGGTATTAACTGTACCAATCATACCATCAGCAGCATGAGACCCTGAAGGAGCTGCAGTTATTTGATTTTGTTTAGGAAGGTCGGGGATTTTCTCATGTAAAGTACCCAACTACATATAAACGAGGTCAAGGTACTAAGCTTGAGCAATTACTTGCTCTTCAGTAACGACTCCTACCTTAGCTACATCCTTAGTGATTTTAGGTAATAATGATTTGACAAACCATTCTGCTAAGATTTGATCCGGAATAAAAACTTTCACTAAACGTCGTCAACGTCTCCATTCATGAATGTGATCTGAAATATAAGTGGACGTTGACTGTTTTAATGAAGTTAATAATTCCGTGCCATTGTCATATCTGACTAGCAACTGAAAATGAGTCAAAAACGAAGTAGCTAGCTGACTAAAGTTATAAAAAGAGGCTCGCGGTAACTCAATGTACCACTTGGCCGCAAGGCCAATTAGAGTGCGTTGAAAAAGCCGTAAACGAATTGAATCATCTGAAATGGAGTTAGATGCACATCAGAGGTGATAAGTCATCACATGGTTCGATGGATCCTTTCCTGATTTACCCTCAAACTTTGGGATGTCACTGGGCAACTTATTTAGCATTGGCGGCCAAAACGGAAGATAATTAATCGGATCGTTCGTAAGGCACAACAAGTTAGGCAAGTCCAAAGTTGCAATGAATGGTAACTAACGATTAGGGTCTCAAAAACCCTGGGTCATGAGACCAGCCCCATGAGGAGGATATCCAGGATAACTAGGAATTGGAATTGCATTTGGGATATTATATCCTCCAGGAAAACTAGGATTAACCGAACCGTACTGGGGTTGTTAAGGTTGCTGATAAGTATATCTAGGATACGGTTGATACTAATTGACTGGGTTCTGCACAGCAGGACCGAATTGGTACTATCCCTGGTATGGTTGATAAGTAAATTGAGGTTGACTTGTGACAACCGTACTTGGACCAGGTTGTCCTACAGGCATTTGAACCGAAGTCTGAATGGTCCAAACTGAGGTAAAGATGCTTGAGGAATTGATGCAGGAATAGTAGAAATCGGAGCTGTCGATACTCCGGAAGTAGGTGGGGTAGATGGAACAGATGTTGCAGCAGTTGCCGCAGTCGTTTGAGGTAGAGTTCGAGGTGAACTAGGCCTAGGCTGAGAAACTACAAAAGGTGCAGAAGTTTGAATAGTAGGCTGGACAAGTTGCTGGGTTGAACCAGAAACCAAAGGTTGTCTAGATTGAGATGATAACTGCACGTTCAGTTGCAAGATCTGTTGGGATTGAGATGGATCCCACACTACGTTCATTCCAGGGTATGGACCCATAGAAGGTTGAGCATATTGAGGACCATAACCGGGTTAAGGGTATTGTTGATAATTCAAAGGTACATTTCCAGCTCCTTGGACAAATGATTGACCTAAAGGTGGTTGGAAACCTTGGATTGGGTACTGACCTTGAGGTTGATAACCTTGAGGCATGTACTAATACTGGGGTTGACCTTGAGGTACATATTGATATTGGGGTTGACCTTGAGGTACATTTGAGTCTGGGTTTGACCTTGAGGAATGTACTGTCCCGAAGGTATGTACTGTCCTTGAGGTTGCCCCCCAGGCGGTAATTGGGTACCTTGAGGTTGCCCCCCAGGCGATAATTGAGGACCTTGAGGTTGCCCCCCAGGCGGTAACTGACTACCTTGAGGTTGCAGATTTGGAATGGTACCTGACATCATAAGAATATCTTCTACACTCAACGGCTTAGTTCCGTTATTACCAGTTAATAACCCTTGTTCAACAGGTTGAGGAGATGCTACCGAAAAAGTACCAGTAAGTGACTGATACCCAGAGGGAACAGAAGGACCACTATATAAAAATGTTTCTAGAGATTGAGAAAACGTGGATGATTGTCTCGACATATTCAAAGGAGGATAATAACCTCTAGGTGTTGGATGATAATTAATATGAGGTGGTGAAAAACTTAGTCCCGGGTTTTCCAAAAAATTGGTCAATGAAAGATACCAAGCGTCCCTCCTAGGTGGACTGTAAAAGATCGATTCACGCTCCCTAAGTTCTATAGCTGGTTGATTTTCAGGGATGGATATACCTTCTTCTGGAGTAACAAGTTCTTCAATAGCAATAAGTCCAGAAGGAAGATTTTGGGTAATGACTCTTTCTACCATGGGTGAACCAGGACCACTGGAAGTTGGAGAGGAAAATCCTAATGGTGGAATAGCAGCAGGTTCAGTTTTAGGTTCAGAAATTTCAAGTTCCTCAGCTAATTCACTAGTAGAAGAAAAACTACCAGTAACTTCGGAAAATGAAACACGTTCAATAATATACTCTAGTGCTTGAACTTGATCATCAGTATGCACAACTAAAGAAGATTCTCCTTCTTCGGGTGACCCAACTCTACTCTCACTAGGAGTTACAAGAGCTCGTAGCCCTTCAAGCTGGCTTGGTGAAAACTCAGGAGGTTGGCCCTAAAGTCTACGGGACTGCCTCAGTAATTCAGCCACGATTAAATATTTTAATTACTTCACATGCAAACAAAGAAAAATATCAATGAAAGCCACCTAAATTCTTTAAAGAACCAAACAATTTCGAATCACATGCCTAAAGAATCTAGGAGGTAAAACCACACACAAACAGTAACTTTCCGTACCGAAAACACTAGTTGGTGATGAAATCCAACGTCGCAGAGTTCAATACAGAAATGGCGGTTGGAACAGTTACCCCGACAACCTGCTTAATGAATAGACTGGCGCAAGTTTCTCCACTAAACCGTCTCGAGTGAAGATAACCCCCCAGAAAATCCAAGTGAGTCTAGTCGACGTCTGCTCCAGGTACAATGGGATCTTCCCTCCACCGTCACCTTAAGAAAGAATCCTATAGATTATGGTCACTATGGTTACCAACGTAAACAAATATACCTGGGAGAATAGTCTGTGATCCGATACACACACAAGGGTAGAGTAGCAAGCTCAATCCCCTTGAAGGCTCCTTGACATAATCCAAGGTTTACCAACAAGTGACCCCAGGCTCCTCGACAATGGTTAATCTGAGGTTTACCATTTTTAATACGTGTATATCTTCTATCGTTCCCAATGAGGAAAGATTGATTACCCCACTGGTTCGGATACGATCTTGTGCTTGACTCCTTTAAGAGGAGCTTCCCAGAGCATAGATGTAACAATTGGAATTTATCTCCTACCGCAAGATACAGCTACTTGTTTGTTTTTACTATCTTGGAAAGTTAATTACTCCCTACTCCAAGATACTAGCCTAAGCTATGTTGGTGATAAAGAGCCCTAGAAATAAAAAGATTGCTAGATAAATTTTACTTTTAGCGTTATTTTTATTGGTTTTTTCTTAAGTCAAAAGGTGTGGAGATGAACTTTATGGTGTGAAGACTCGATTCAAAACACTAAAAATGCACCTAAGATGATAAACAATCCTTTTTCTTCAATGAATTTCTAGCTAAAGAAAGAGTTGAGAATGCAAATGCTTGAAAAACAAATATTTCCTTAACCAACAAATGAAAAGAAGAACTTTTTGTCTTTTTCAATAAACTCAAAAACGAGACTACTAATTATGCTCACGAAAAAATCCTTTTTCTTCAACAATCAAAAACTACAAAAACAAACTTTTTCAAAAGAGATTTTTTTTTAATTTTTATAAAACACTCAAAACTATTAAAAAATCTAATCTTGAGATCGCTAAATTCTAAAAAAAATAATTGAAGTAAAAGCTTACAAAATTTATTTTCAAGGATGTTTTACTTAGTTATCAGCAAACTAAGGACTAACTTGTTCAGAATAACAAATTAATCAAAAACAACCAGCTTTTGTTTTCTTTTTTAAAAATGAAATCCAAAACTTTCAAAACAAGTTCTTTCGAAGCTTCGCAAAGAGAAAAACGAGATGTATTCCTCACCAAAGGCAGATTTTACAAATCGGTCAGACTCATAAGAAGACCAGCAAAAACCAGGGTGATCTGAGGTTTCTAAGGCTTCTAAGCTCTGAGTTACCACAAAGACCAAACAAAAATCAAGCCAGGCACACAAAACTTCTAGAAATTAACCTAAAACCTAAATGCCAATGGAATTAACCTACGAAAAGTTTCTGAAAAGACACGTGTAGATCTGGGCAGAGGCTAAACAACATAAACAAATCCTAAGCTTAACTAGATGAAAAGATTTTAGTTTTTCAAAAATTTGACAGGGTCCGCAATCCCCTGGTATAACCAGGTGTGGTACCGCACTGTGTAGTAAACAAACAGTGCGGTTATGTCTGCATTGTGTTACAAATAGCAGGTGTGGTCCACTCTAAAAAACGTGAAAAAACAAAAAACAATTCAAAATCTAAAAACCTACCCAATCCCACACAGCAAGAAAAAACCAGAAACAGAGAAACAGTTTCTCAAGTCAAAGTAAAAGCAAAGGCAAAAACCAAAAATTCAAGTCCCTAGCGGAGTCGCCATTTTTTTGGGCAGATAAATCGTTCTTGCGGACAAGACCGATCTCCCTAGTATCTAATGATATCTAGCGACAAGCAAACCAAACAAATTCTATCTTTCTCTAAATATGCAATTTATAAATAAAGGCCAATAGGTGTTTTAGGCCTACCTCGAGTCCAGTGCTAGTTTGTGGAAGCCACGCTCCGTTTGTCCAAATGAGCTCCCTTTTAAAGAATCTGCAAACACAAACAGGCACACACATCAAATACCACCTGCATAGCCAATATAATAAACCATATTTATCATGATGATCAAGGAATTCATGAAATAAATCATAAGAGAATTTATTGAGAAAAATGAATCTGATTGTATTAACTTTAAACAAAGAAGAACTTTACAACCTTGGTGCCTTGATGTTGTACAAGCTCCTCCCAGGGTCCAGCAAGAATCTCCTCTACTTTGACAAGTTTCACTCTCTTCCCAATGGAGCCAAAAGGTATGTAATCTCTCCTCTCAAGCTCGACTAGCAAGTCTCAATTCCAACAGCATTTACCCTCAAAAATGTTTAGCTTTCAACCTCTCTAGCAACCAGCCCAATGCCTCAATTTATAGAGCAGAGGAGGGAAGTTACCAGGTCCACCTTCAAAGGGATAAGTCCTCCTTCAAAGGGATAAGATCCTCTCGTCAAGGGGTTAGCTCCTTTAGTTATGGGATGCATGAACCACCTAGGAGCGAACCAACCACGTCAAGATTTCTTCTAGAAGCATCCAGAATTAACCCAAAGTGAGTTTTTAAGAATAAACTTGCGCCTTTTTTACTTTCACAGGGGTCCGCACCCACTCCTTTAGAGATAGAGTGGGCAGGTCCGCAGGTAACATGACCATGGGCTGCGGGATAGGTAATGGTAAGAGAAAGTGTGGAACCAGAGTTTTATAGATTTTCAAAGACTTTCTCTCATTTTTAAAGCTTGACATGAAGAGCTGAGGTTTGAGACTTGCAAAGGAGGACAGTATGAGTGGTGATAGACTCACACTGACTGCAGAAAGTCATGGTGACAATATTTTGTGTAACAATTGCAGTTTGAGTTCTAATTTGATGGTGAACACATTCTTGCCTTTTGTTTCCTTCTTGTTCTCTTTTGTGGCCTAGATGATTTCCTAATGGGATTTGGAGTTCTCTGTTTTGGTTAGGTCTCTCTTAGACACTACCAATTTGTTTTTTAACACAATTTTTTCCTTCCTTCCTTCTTGTAGCAACATTCTACCTTCCTGTAATATTCATTCCTTCTCTTTCAGGGTCTTCAATTGTATGGGAGTGATGAGAAATAATGTAGAGGGTTTGGAGGATGATGCTAGGGCTCAGAGGGAGTAGTGTAGGTTTGTGAAAATGGAAAGGATGTGCTTTGTGTGTTTGTTTCAAGGAATTTTCAGGGCGAGACAGAGTGTAGGGTTTGTTCTTGAAAAATGTTAATTTTTTCCTTATGAAATGGGATGGATGAACGATGGATAATAGTGGATATGAAGTGGATGGAGGGCTTGGAGTGCTTTCGTGACTTGGCCTTTGCACAAATTTCCTCTTTTAACTATTGTCCCCACTCCTCAAAATCATCACCCTTCCTAATTTGGCTTTTCCACATTGCATGAGTGAGGGAGTTAGTTGCAATTAACTAGTTGAGGGTGGTTGAGACTGCTGACCCATCCTTAGATTTATAAAACCTCACCTCTCATGCATTGACAAAAAAATTCTAACTATAATATGCTCAAGATAATAGGTCAATAATATTGCATACCTGTACCTACCTGATGGTTGTTGGAGAGGCATGCATGCTGCTGCTGAGTTGATGATCGATCCATGCTTCCTTGGAGGTGCTAATTTTCTTTGCTTTCTTCTGCACAGGTCTTCATAGCTTGTTGATTCTTTGATTGATAAGGTTGTTGTGTGCAATTTTATTTCCAGTGTTCAATATTTTGCTGGTGGAGTGGATGGACTGCTTCCTAAGGAGGGTGTTCCCCCTTTTCAATCTTCAGAAATGGCTTCATGTTTCTCAAGGTGGCTAGATCTTTTGTTGTGTGAGTGAAAAAAGAATTGATGTTGAGTTCTGTTGTAACTGTGCAAGCTGCTTACAGGAGGAATCATCTTCCTGTAGCAATCATTTAATTCCTCTTCGAGACCTCATTGATGCATGTGGGATTTATGGAAAGTCATAGGAGGTATAAGGACAGGGTTAAAATCATCAAGAGGTGGTGTAGGTGGTGGAAAAGTTGATGACAAAGTTTTTTCTGATTTTTTTCATGTAAGGCAGAGTGGAATTTGAAGATGGATTTTGGTTAGATGGAGTGGATGAGTGATGAAAGTGGTGTTGGTGGACCTATATCAACCTTCCCTAAAGAATACATGACCTTTTGACCCCTTTCTCCAATCAAATTTCCTCATGTAGCTTCTTCTCGGTCATCCTGTAGTACTACAGGATCTTCCTGTAGTACTACAGGATCTTCCTGTAGTAATTCAGGACAACCTCCTGTAGCAGACTTGTTTTTTCCATATCTCCCAAACGGTATAATGGATTAACCTAGAATTTTCTGAGCATGTTTCCATAATCCTTATGCACCTCCCCATAAAAAAATATTGGCCAATGGATGCATGAATATAGAGAAAAAATAAAAATAGTTGTAGGTGATGGAGGTCCATTTCTGAAAAACTGTGCACTGGAATTTGTCGAAATTGTTTGGGCATGTTACCATCATATATATGCATCTCCCCATGAAAAAAATTTGCAAATGGATGCACGAATATCAAGAAAATTCAAAAATGGTTGTAGGTGATGGAGGTCAATTTCTTGAAAAGTGTGCACCAGAATTTGTTGAAATTGCTTGGGCATGTTACTATCATCCATATGCATCTCCCCCTGAAACAACTTGGAAAATAGATGCATGGTTTTCAAGATATGACAAAAATAATTTTCTGCTCTATGTATTTTTGTTTCCTGTAGTAACTACAAGATCTTCCTGTAGCATTTTAGGACAACAAGGAAAATGAGTGGTAAAAGCTTGGGAATGATGAGTGGATGGTGGAAATAGATGAGGGTGATGGATTGGCATGGCCTTGGTCCTTCTGGAGCATCTGAGCAAAGGAGGAGAAAATTCAAGTTTGACTTCCTTTGACTAGGATTTTGATCAACTTTTCTTTTGGTGGCTAACTTGTTTTTGTTGCTTCCAGAGGTTGGAGAACACCTGCATTCATGAGAGAGAGATACATGGAGCAAAGATTTTTATTTTTTCTTCTTTTTTCTTCTAGGCCTACTAGCCGCCTCAATGAGGTTTTCAACTAGTAGGTCTTCCTAGGCACCTCAAAGGAGGTTTTCACCTAAGATCTTTTTTTTTCTTTTTTTTCCAACCCATTGACTGCCTCATGGAGTTTTTCAATCAATGATCCAATCTCAGGTGCCTCAAAGGAGGTTTTCACCTGAGATTTTATTTTTTCTCTTATTTTTCATTTTTTATTTCTTTTCCTATCCTACTCTACTTTAAAAAACAAAATCATTTTCAAGTGTAGGAATACTTCCAATGGAGCCACTTGCATAACTGGATGACAGATAAAATCATGTGTAGGCTCGAAACATATTCTTTGACATGTACCTAAATGTAAGAGACCAAATGCTTTGACTTTGATGATATCAAGCACAGTTGAAGAAGAGAGTATTTTTGCAGCTTAGTGACTGTCTCGAACCATGTTTCAATATAATTGTGATGCCACAGGTCCACTTGTTGATTTGGATCATCTTGGATGTCTTCTTCTTCCATGAAATTCAAATCTTCTTCTTTTTGTTGATTATTCTCTTGAACACATAGAGGATTTGATGGTAAACATGAGGGCACTTTCCAAATCTCTGATTATGATGTCTACTCTTCGTCAAGTGCAGCCCATGATTCTCTTATCTTCTCATTTGAATCTTTTTTCATGTTGTCCTTCAATGATATCAAGAGAATCTCTTTTTTGTGATACTCTTCCTGAGCTAAGATGAATACCATTTAGATCAAGAGGAGATGTTTGGAAGTGTTGTACCTTAACATTGTAAGTGGGTTGAGCTACTTCATTGTGTGGGTTCGAAAATGGTGGTACAGGTAGTTGAGTGGGAGTGGATATTTGAGATGGATGTGGTTGGGGTTGTGGTTGTGGTGGAGGTGAATGGTAGGGATAACATGGAGTTGGGTATGGAGGATATTGAGGAAAATATTGAGGATATTGTGGATGGCTCCCATAAGTTCCTTGCCAACCTTGTTGCCAAGATTGGTTTTGGGGTTGAGATGGCCAAGGTTGCCAAGGAAAGGGTGTGTTCCAATTACTTTGAGATGGATGTGCATAAGCTTGAAATTGTGAATTAGGCTCTTGCATCATATCAGGTTGAATAAGTTGTCATGGTCCTCTTGGAGCTACATAACATAGTTGCATTGGCAATTGACTTGCTCCATTGTCCTCTTGGTAAACTTCCTTCAACCTTGGTAATGAGGGGAAATATTTAACATCATGTGATTATCAATGGACAACATAAATATCATCATCTTCTTTTTGCTCATTTTGTATTCTTAACATTTCTACTTGTTCACTTGCATTGCTAAGAATTTATGTTTTAAAGTTATCAAGCAAATTTCCAAGTTTAGCTTGACTTACCGATCTTGATGTCGATAGAATTACTCTTGCCCTTCCTCTTAATATGTGTTTGCATGTTTCACAAATTTCTTCAAATGATAATTTGTATACATCACCTCTACTCATGAGATCAAGGAGATCAATCCATTCATCCCTAATTGTTCTAAGTAAGAGGGTTTTTAGTGTTTTGGATCCTAAATGATGTAGTTTTGCCCTGTTAACATTATACATGAACCTCTCTATTAGATCCTCAAGGCTCTCATCTTCTTTTTTATTCATTCTAAATATTTCTTATTTAAGATCACGATATTTATATTTTTCTAGAAATATCTTTCGCATATCATTCCATGACCTTATTGAATTAGTCCCTAAACTCATGAACCATTTAAGAGCTCTATCCTTCAATGTTGCCGAAAAAAATCTCAGTTTTTGAGTGTTCAATAAGTAACCATAAGATCAGCAATGGATTTCAAATTCAAAGAGAAAGGTTTCTGGATCCTCTGACCTTAGACCTTGAAAGTTTGGAAGAAAAGATGGAGGGATGTTCTTCATATGCACACTAAAATTAGTATCTTGAATGGGAAATCCAAGAGGATCTTCTTCATTATCATCATTTCCATCCATTTCTTCTTCCTTCTCTGCCACCTTTTCTTCTTCTACCTATAAAAATGAATGGTGATGTGGATTTTATTGCACCACGTGATCAAATGGGGTGTGGGGGGGGGAGGGTGGTTGTTGTTGGAGATTTTTTTTATTTTTTTTTTAATAAAAATGTTAATGCAACACAATTTTATGTTTTTGAAATGAAATGTGCCTAACACAAATTTTTTGTTTACGTGGAAAGTAAAAGAAATGAATCAACTCGGGAAGAAAACAGTGCATACTTTGACACCTCCCCGACAATGGTGCCAAAAAGTGATGAGCCTCGGTATTGCAACAAGAACATTGCAACTCCCAAGACTACCAACTTTAATTATCAACCCAGGGTTCGTACAAACTTAAGAGGCATCAGCACTATATGTGCAGCATACAATGTATCCTTCCTTTGTTGTCATGATGTAATGGAGTGCATGTAATGAAATCAAATCCTAAACTAATTGTAGAAAATGAAATGTTCGAAATGGAAACTTTAACCTATTGCAAGAAAGAAAATAAAACGAAAGAAACCTATTCTAATTGCATAAAGTAAAGATAATGAACTAAATGTAAACCATTACATTTCAAATAGTTTATATCCATTAACAGAGTTCATTGGATGTGGCAATCAAGAAAATCATCATTGTATTATCCAATTCATAAATTTGTCCGTTTACCCAAACCGCTGAGATGTTTTGCATGGGTAAAAAGGAAAGTACTAAGTGGTGTTTATTCATCCTCAACCATTGATTTAGATCTTAAGGGTCAAGATTCAACTGTAAGGGACCAAAACCAATAATTTTGAGCAAATCTGGACAAGTATATACACGTTGGAAGAGTACTATAGGAAACTACAGGATCTTACAAATTTACTACAGGAAGTTATAATTCTTCGAATAACCAAGAAAATCAAATGCAAATTGGATGGGACAATTTTTTTTATTAAATAGGATGTATTAGGTCTCCATTCCAAGTGGAATAACTCAAAAAGATCTCTGTTAACCCATGCTAAAAAATAGCAGAAAATTACTAGTCTAGAATCTAGAAATTCGAGAACTAGCGAGCTAGCAAATCTATCAAATTCCTAACATAATCAATTGAAAATGCAATAGGGTAAATTTTTTTATTAAATAGAATGTTTTTTTTATTTAATGCAAGTGGAATCAACTCTATTAAATCTTGTTAGCATGTTCTAAAAAATAGCATAAATTTACTGTTATTTGCAACAAGGGACTTCCATAAATCTAGATTTGGGAATAAGCAAACTAATCCAAGTAGCTCAATGATTACTATGACCTTCCAAAGTCGTTCCATGGATGAAATTATGCTTTTTATCCTACAAAATAACTTACTTCAACCATTTAACCCAATCCTTACAACAGGAAATCATCAATACTAAATGCAGAAATAGGAGAAAACAAGAACAAGAGATGCATGTGAATAAGAAGTGAAAGCAAGAAGAGTAAACAATACAAAAGGGCTTTGAGGCTCCTATGATGGCCAAGCCCAAGGAAACACAAACTCCTATTAAGAAGACCAAGATTTAGAAGCTGAGCATGACACCAATCTTCATTATTTCCATCAATACAATTACATCCATGCAAGAAATGACAGTGGCACTGCAAAAATACAAGTTCTCTCCACAAGAAGACTAAGAAGAAATCAACCCCCAGAGGTGAATTCGACTTGGTACTTATACAAAATGGTTAGGAAGCATTCCCCGTGAAAGGAGGAAGATTTCCCCACCAAAATCCCTTAAATAGTGGATCTGGTTCCCAATACTAGGAATTTGCATTAAATGACAGGAACACATTCCTCAATTTTCTCAATCATTGGAGCTCCAGAATCTATACAATATTTTCATTATATCTTCTTGATTTATTATTTAATATTGATCCTCCTATAGTAGGGAGCAATCCCCTAAATTATCTCCTCTTCCAAATCTTCATAATCTACCCAATATTCTCACAATATTCCACAAAATAAATAATATTAGGCACAAATATGCAATTATCCATAAACATTCTTAATGAACATATTAAAGTTAAAAATACATTATCTAATGCAAAAAGAGAGGTTTAATGTGTTGAAGGATGGTCAGATGGGCCTTAATTTATGTCTAATTTGGAGGCCCATCACAAAGCAAAGTAGAATAATATTGTTTTCCAAAGTTCATAGAATAATCTTATCTTTGGAATTTACTAGAATGGAAATTTCAACTATTAGAATAGGCCTTGAAGTTATTTCATTAGAATTGTTTGCTTTAAATTCATTTCCAAGTCTTGAGTTTGAATAGGCCTCTAAGAATAGAACATGTGTGTACATTTATTATGATCATGTCATCAATAAATTCAACTTCTCATTTTGCAATTAGAATAATTTCTTAGATGAAAATAGGCATCGTAGCACATATAGTGCAAGTGCACTTCGCAAGTTCATGAATCTCGAGTTTGACAATTAATGACAAGTAATTTAACTGGCAATTAAATTACCCAACATTTTGGCATCATTGTAGGGGAAGTATACATAGGTGTTTATTTTCATTTTAGGATGCCTTTTAATTTACACAACTTTGTTTTGAAAGAGAGATAAGACGAGAGGTCATAACACTTGCGCAACACAATTGTGAGACTCTTTCTAAACTAAAATTGGTTGCAATAGTTGCATCCATTATTTAGATGCATAATTAAAATTGCAGTAGATCATTTAGAATGCATTTCAAATTGTAGATTCATTAAAATACAAATTTCAAAAACTTACAAACAAACAAAAAATCCAATTCCATAACCACATTTCCACCCACATCGTGAATTTCTAATGGAAGCAGTACAGAGGATCCAAAATAAATCGATGGATATGATGAGAATGAGAAAGATGCTTTTGGATTTCCCATTCAGATACTGATATAAAAATTCATATGAAGAACATCCCTCCATCTATACTTACCAACTTTCATGGTATGAGATCAGAAGACCTGAAAGCCTTTCTTTTTGAAATTGAAACACTTTGTAGATCTTATGGTTACTTATTGAACACTTAAAAAATGAATTTGTTTCTAGTAACATTGAAGGATAGAGCTCTTAAATGGTTCATGAGTTGAGGAACAAATTCTATAAGGACATGGGATGATATGAAAAGAGTATTTTTGGAAAAATATAAAGATTATTGCATACATTGTGACCTTAGATATGAAGTCTTTAATATGAACCAAAAAGAGGATGAAATCCTAAAATATTTAGTGGAGAGGTTTACTTATAATGTTAAAGAGCTAAATTTCATGATTTAGGATTAGACGCATTAAAAACTCTCCTACTAAAAGCTATCAGGGATGAATGGATTGATCTTCTTAACTTGATGAGTAAAGGAGATATCTCTCAATTGTAATTTCAAGATATTTGTGAATTTTGCAAGAACATGTCAAGAGGAAAAGCAAATTATGTTAGATCCCCTGAAGATTCAATTATGACAAGAGTAAGTAAGTCGAAATTAGGATTAGTAAGTCAAACTGAACTTAAAAATTTGTTAGACATTCTTGGAAATTTAAGTGAACATATCAATATGTTAAAAATGAAAAATAAGAAAAAAATTGAGAATGTTGCTTTGTTTATATTTTTCCCTAAATTTAGAAAGAAACATGCTATGTGAGAATGTCCACTTGATACTGAAAATTATGTTATTTATGCGGAATCACATGCTAGTAAAGATTTCCCATCATTACCAGGGTTGAAGATAGTTTACCAAGAAGCAAATCAAACACTGGGACAAACATGTTATTTACCTCCAACAAGACCATGGAAGCCTCATCAACCCAGTATGATGCAATATTCAAATTCACAATTTCCAGGTTATTGATGAGCCTCAATATTGCAACAAGAGTATTGCAACTCCCAAGGCTACCATCTTTAATGATCGACTCAGGGTTCATACAAACAAAAGAGGTTACAATGTTGTATGCACAGTAGGATAAGCTCTACTCAAGTCACTTCTAATCTACTTGTGGGAATGGAACTATTACTCTATTTGTAGAAAAATTGGAAATGTTGTTTGCTCAAACGTAAATGCTAACCTATTTACAGGAATGTAAAGGCTACAATACTTGCAGAAATGTAAAAATTAACCTATTTGTAGAATGTCAATGTTGCATTAAAGGGAAAAACAGTCTATGGAATGGAAATAACAATGCTTGAAATAGACCTCCTAGCATAAGAAGCATCAAAAAAAAAAAAAAAAAAAAAAAAAACCTAATCTACCTTACATAAAGAAAAGAAAGAGCATGTAATAAATATTTAATCACTGCATTCCCAAGAGATTATATCTGGTGACAGATTTCATTAGATACTTCATGAGGCAATCAAAAAAATCATCATTATGTTATCCAGTTCATAAATCTGTCCACTAACCCTAATTGCTAAAATGTGTTACAGTGGTAAAAACGAAAGTCCTAGGTGGTATTTAGTCTTCCTCAATCATGACTTTAGAGACTAAGGGAAATTATTCAAGGCCAGGAGGAAAAGATAAAGCTTCAAGGACCAAACTGGTCAAGTTTACACAGGGAAAATCTGGTCAAGTTTACATGGTGCTACAAGATGCTACAAGATTGCTACAGGATGCTACAGGGTTGCCTTATTTTTCTACAGGATTGAATTTGTGACCATTCTGAGAGTGAGAAAGGTGATCTGAAGGTGGGGGAGGGTAATGGAGGGTAGATGAAGATTGTATGAGGCTCTTTCAAAGCTTAGTACTCTTAAGGGGACCATATTGCATAAGAACTAATGCACACGACGACCTTCAATGAACCATAAACATACTCTCGATGAACATTGATCCGGATTTAAAAAGGAACGCAATAAAATACAGAGATAACCATAAAGACAGATATGCGGCGGAAATAATACCTCAATTCATTACTGTAAAATACTGAAATATGCTTACAAACAGAAATGGAAATAAACCAGCTAGGGCGATGGTAGCTTATCTCTGAGAAGAGATGTGGTGGCTACATGCCTCTGAACTGTCTTACAATGAGGCTCAAAGGCCTATTTATTGTTGAGAAACAATGGAAAACCCTTCACATTCCAAAACCTAACCCTAGAAGATGAAACGCCAAATTGTGGGCCCCGTTTTTGGGTAAGTTGGTACATCAACTTCCCGGGGTCGCGAATTAGTCGTACTATCTCTGTTTGACGTGCATGATAGCCCGTTGGAAAGATCTCTCCGAGGACTACGACAAAAAAGACGATTTTTATCAAAAAAATCGTTGGCCGTAGATTTCCAAAAAAACATCGTTTAGGGCCTCAAAACGGCTCCGGAAGTTTAGGACCCGAAAAACTGCTAAAAATAGTAAACTATGCTATAATTAAGGAAACTGAAAAAAAAAACTATAAGAAGCACTAGAGGGGATCCAAGTGGAATTAGCGGGTGGCCACCAATATCCACCTGGATCATTCCTCCCCCCTTAGGAAGCAATGGTCCCCATTGCATTGAGTTCCTCCATGAGATGAGGGAACTTCTGCTGCACTTGGTCCCTGGTGAGCCACTTGCCCTGGTGAAGGAGTTGTCCTGCTTTGACAACTTGATACAGTTGGATATTCTGCTGGCGAGTGTGCTTGATTTGTGTGTCCATGATCCGATCAGTTGCAACTTGTTCTATGCAAGCTGGATTTAACTCTGTGGATGTGAGTTGTTCTGCAATGTCTGATGTGTCTAGTAATGGTGGAAAGTATGGCCGAAGGCGGTCGACATTGAACACCGGGTGCAGGCCAAGGAATGGGGGAATGCTGAGCTCAAATGCATTGTCTCCCACAGCCTTGGTAATGGTGTAAGGGCCATATCGGAGTGGTCTGAGTTTCCGATAGGCTTCGGTAAGACGTTCCTTTTGCAAATGCAACTAGACTTTGTCGCCCACTTGAAACTTGTGTGGCACCCGATGTTGGTCATGTCGCTGCTTGTACTTGGCATTTGATTTCTCTAGAATGTCATGGACCTGCTGGCGAATATGTTGGATGTGCTCAATGAAGCTATTTGCCTTATCTGTTTCGGACTGGACATGAGCAGAATCTGCGTGAGTAGCTGCAAATGGCATGGCCACATCGATGGGACATAGTGGCTGGAATCCCAATCCCACCTGGAAAGGGCTGTGGCCAGTCGAGCTGTGGAGAGCCTGGTTGTAGCCGTGCTGAACATAGGGGAGGCTCTTGTCCCATGTGCGTGGATGCTTTGAGTTGTACATGCGCAGAATGTGTACGATCATCCTGTTGACGACCTCAGTCTGGCCATCAGTTTGAGGATGGAAGGCTGTGGACTTAGTGAGTTTGGTGTCCAGCATCAATCAGAGGCTAGACCAAAATGTACTGAGGAACCTGCTGTCCTGATCTGAAATGATAGACTGTGGGATCCCAAAGTGTACCCATACTCGTTCAAAGAAGAGTTTAGCGGTGGCTTCTGCTGTGATATTCTTCTTGCAGGCCGCCATAATGGCCATCTTCGAGAACCTGTCGACGACCACAAAAACACAGTCATTTCCATGCCTAGTGGAAGGGAGGCCTGACATGTAATCCATGGAGATGGATTCCCAAGGTTGACTAGGGGTAGGCAGCGGGGTATAGATTCCTTGCTTCTTGATGGTCGGTTTGGTAATGGTGCAAGCAGTGCATGATCTCATGTACTTCCCGACATCTTGTCAAAGATTCGGCCAATATAAATATTTCTGCAGTACTGCCACGGTTTTTTCGACCCCAAAATGCCCAACGGCCCGACTGTAGTGTGCTTCCCAGATCATCTTGGTACGCTCGCTTGAAGGAACACAAAGGTGACCCAGGTGGCATAACAGGTCATCTTGGAGGTGAAAATCTGGAACATGTTGACCCTCCAAGAGTGTCTGGTATGTGTGGCCGAATTCTGGGTCGCTTTTGTAGAGCAGTGGCCAATCAGAAGTCTCGTGTCCACAAGAGTTGAGCACGGTGGTTAACGCCATGATCGGTGGTCGACTGAGGCAATCTGCAACATTATTGGTGCTGCCCTTCTTATACTTGATATTCAAATGGAACTGTTGCAGGTATGTGGACCACTTCTGATGGCGATCATTCTGCAATTTCCCTTGGGCCTGTATGAACTGTAGGGGTCGGTGGTCTGTGTGGATGACTGTTTCCTTCCCCAAAATGTAATGCTTCCATTGTCGGCAGGCCTACACAATGGAATACATCTCTTTGTCATAAGTGGGATACTTCCGGACTGTGTCTGAAAGTGTCTCACTGTGATATGCCACTGGATGCCCGTGTTGAGTAAGGACTGCCCCAATAGCATAGTCAGAGGCATCTGTCTCGACCTCAAATGGTTGTTGCAAGTCTGGTAATGCAAGAACTGGTGCTGTGTAGAGTCGATCTTTCAACTCTGTGAATGCCTTCTGTTGAGATACATACCAGAAAAATTTTGCTTTCGCTCCTCCCTTGGTGACCTGACTCAAGGGCCAAGTGATATGAGAAAATCCCAACACAAACCTGCGGTAGAAGTTGGCAAGGCCTAGAAAGCTGTGAAGCTCTGTCAGAGTGGTTGGAGATGGCCAATCCCGAATGACTTGGATCTTGGCTGGATCCACATGTACCCCCGTTCATCAATAATGTATCCCAGATACTGAACTTGGGTCATGCCAAAAGTGCATTTCTCCAAATTGGCACATAACTTGTGTTGTCGCAGTGTTTGGAGAACCTGTCGGATGTGGTGGAGGTGCTCTTCCCAAGTCTTGCTAAAGATCAAGATGTCATCCAAGTATACCACTACAAATGAGTTGGTGAATGGCCGCAAGATGTCGTCCATTAGCCTCATGAAGGTTGCAGGAGCATTCGTCAATCCGAAAGGCATAACCAACCATTCGAAAAAGCCCTCCTTGGCTTTGAAGGCAGTCTTCCACACATCAGAGGGTTCGATTGGTACCTGGTGATATCTTGACTTCAAATCGATCTTGCTAAAATATTTTACCCCCTTTAGTTGGTCTAAGAGGTCATCAATCCGTGGGATTGGGTACCTATTACGGACAGTGATCTTGTTCAGTGCCCGATAGTCAATACAGAGTCTCCAAGTCCCATCCTTCTTTTGTACCAGCACGATCGGGCTCCCACAGGGCGATGAACTCGGACGGATGTGACCTTTTTGCAGCAGCTCCTGAATCTGCCTCTTGATTTCATCGTTCTCCAGAATAGAGCGTCAATAGATTGGTCCATTGGGAAGCGGCGAACCTGGGGTCAGATCAATGGAGTGCTTGACCTGACAGTGCAGAGGAACCCCTGCGGGGGAGGTGAAGATGTCCTCATACTCCTCCACGACCTTGTCCATCTGTAGTTGTCGTGCGGAGGGGCCCTGTATGGAGGTCGTGGCCACCGTCTTCTTCTTTTCTTGAGGGCGTATCATCAGGAAAACAAACTTCCCAGTTTTGGAAATGAGCTTACTGCATTGTTTTGCAGTAACCAAAGAGATGGCGGTAAGCGGTGCTACCTCTGGTATCCTGTACAACTTATTTCCCAAAGTAACAATAACAGCACGGGGCTTTGACTCATACACAGCATGTCGCTTCCACAAGTATGGTTGTCCTAATAACACATCACAAACTTCAAGGGGAGCAATGTCACACAATACCTCATCCGTGAAGGGCTTGATGTTGTATGGAAGGCGACACAGTTGGCTCACGTGAAGATCTTGTCCTTGGTGCAGCCACCCAATGGTGTATGGTTGTGGATGTGCTGTGGTCGGTAAGCCCAGCCGTTTCATGACCTCTGCCGAAATGAGGTTCTTTTGGCTCCTGCTGTCGACAATGAACTGTAGCGGGGAGCCCTTTACCCACATCTGGGAGTGGAAGAGACGCTCCTCCTCCTCTGGATCTTCAGATTCCTCCTTCTGGATCTTCGTGGTGGAAATGGTGGCGTTGGGCTCCGCATCAACAATCTGCTTCCCTTTGTCATTCCCCTTATCGGGTTCTGACTCAGAGTTAGAACATGCATCTGATTCTAAAACCTTTAGCTCAGCCACCAGTGACTGCTTGGCCCGACACTCACTTGTGTTGTGAGTGGAGCTCTTATGGAACTCACACCACTTTCCGGTGTCCTTTTTCGGCTTCGCGGCGTTGTTCTTTGCTTGTAGCTTTGGCGGGTTGTCTTGGGCCGCCCCGCCTTGGCTTTGTCCTTTGTTCTGCGGTTTGGGGGCACCTTTCCCTTGTTTCAGATTCGCAAACCCAAAGTCTCGCTTCTTCTGTTTAAGCTTCTGCTTGACCTTGACGGCATATCGGTATGCCGTGCCGAGTGAGGAGATGTTCAGGAGTTCTATTTCTTCTTGGATGTACTTGTGCAGGCAGCCACGGTATTTGAGTACCAAATGCTGCTCTGTATCCTTGATACCCAACTTTGTGTGAAGGGTATGGAAAATATTGGTAAACTCTGGTACGTCTTTGTCCCTTCCCTGCCGTAGCGTGGTCCACTTTATGTATTGATCCTCATAGCTTCCGACAGGGTAGTACTGCTCCTTGATGGCATCTCGGAATGAATCCCAAGTCGGTGCAACTGAAAATAGTGAGCCTGTACTTTCATCCTTCTACTCGCAGTAGGTTTCCCACCAATCCTTGACGTGGGGGGCTGCTTTGAGAAGAGCGAAAATAATCTTTTCCCGACTGGAAAAATCATGAACAAAAAAATAACCCTCTAGCACATTTAACCATTTATCGACGGCATCTGCATCTATCTGACCCTCGAATATGGGGATTTCAAAATTAACTTGTACCTTAAATGGTGTGGCGTTTCCAGAGTTGCTGTTGGAAGCCGATGCATCGCCCCTGGGTAGCCGCTGAAGGATTTGGGCAAAGTTGTCCATCATCGCGTTCCTTTGTCGCTCGAGGGCTTCTTCGAGCAAGATTTTGATAGGATCTCCTGCCCCCTCGTCTTTCTTTTCATCTGCCATGGGAGGCCGTTGGGATTTGCGAAGCTGGTCTTGCAAAGGTTCGACCAGTTCAAGCCCTAACTCCTTATATCCCGACCTCGTTGGGGACATGCAAAGAAAAACAGAGAAGAAAAGCAGACCGCTCTGATACCACTGATCCGGATTTAAAAAGGAACGCAATAAAATACAAAGATAACCATAAAGACAGATATGCGGCGGAAATAATACCTCAATTCATTACTGTAAAATATTGAAATATGCTTACAAACAGAAATGGAAATAAACCAGCTAGGGCGATGGTAGCTTATCTCTGAGAAGAGATGTGGTGGCTACATGCCTCTGAACTGTCTTACAATGAGGCTCGAAGGCCTATTTATTGTTGAGAAACAATGGAAAACCCTTCACATTCCAAAACCTAACCCTAGAAGATGAAACGCCAAATTGTGGGCCCCGTTTTTGGGTAAGTTGGTACATCAACTTCCCGGGGTCGCGAATTGGTCGTACTATCTCCGTTTGACGTGCATGATAGCCCGTTGGAAAGATCTCTCCGAGGACTACGACGAAAAAAACAATTTTTATCAAAAAAATCGCTGGCGGTAGATTTCCAAAAAAACGTCGTTTAGGGCCTCAAAACAGCTCCGGAAGTTTAGGACCCGAAAAACTGCTAAAAATAGTAAATTGTGCTATAATTAAGGAAACTGAAAAAAACTGTAAGAAGCACTAGAGGGGATCCAAGTGGAATTAGCGGTTGGCCACCAATATCCACCTGGATCAAACATTGTTTTGAGGGAGCTGTTGAGGTTGAATAAAGGGAGATGGTGGTGAGATAAGGAGTGTGGATGACAATGCCAACCCTACATATCAATACTAGTGCTTGCACACCATAGAAAGCTACATTACTTTTCCAAACAATTGAAGCATGTTAACAATGTAAATCGCAGAAAATTGAAATAACGGAGAAAGGATGAGTTGAATTTTATTGGGAATCTGATTATTGCATTGAAAAAAAACCTATCTGGGAATTTGCACAAGGCCTACATCCACCATATGTTATACTTCATATTCTCAAAGAAAACTACTAAACCAATCACTAGGTTGCAGAAAATAGAGATGCAAGAAAGAAGAACTAATATGAGGTCTAACTACTACAAAAAGAAGTGACTATGTCTTTTTGTCTTGCCAATACATTATCCTCAACCACACTTCCCACAAGAGAGGTGGTAGATAAACATGCACAAGTAATTTTCATAAAAAAATGCTGTTAAGAAAGGAAGTAAATGTTGTTAGGAAAGAAAATGCATAAATAAAATACACATGAGAGAGACTAGAGCTTGTGCGTTGGGCCCTAACCCAAGGGAACTCAGCCCTTTATAACAAGCTCAGATGGAAAATAAAATCATAATTCTCATTAATACCAAATAGTGTTCAAGTACATGATGAAAAAAAAAAAAAAATGATAAGATCGAGGTCATATCTTGTAGCAGTCCATATCTGCTCCAAAGGTTCCAATCCTATTGAGCCCTTAGGCTTGCTTATTTCTACAAAAATGATTCAGGGGAAGCCTCCTTGGAAAGAGGGTTGTTTCCCTCCAAAAATCCCTAGAATGGTGGATCTAGCTCCCTGAGATCCTTGCAATCCTTGAGTGCATCATTTGTTCCTGGATCTTCGAACTATAGGTGAGTAAATGTAGGGGACAAGCCTCCTACATCTTCTCCAGTTGCCTCCAACATATCTTTGCATAGTAAATGCACTCAAATGCACTATTTTCCTATATATGACAATCATCCTTTAGTCTTCCTAATAAGAACATAATAGTAGAAACTATGTCATTAAATGCAAGGAAAGAGGTAAATATAGGTTGAAGGAAGGTCAGAAGTGCCTTATTACGTACCTATTAATGAGGCCCATTATCACCCCCTGCTAAAGGTGTTTCTCGCCCTCTGAGAAACTTAGCCATTTAGTTGCATATCATGTATATTCTTGGTGCCTACCCTAACATCCTAAGGTATCTCTAAAAAGTGCCCTCTTGAGGATGGAACCCTACATTTCTTTCTATCTCTACCCACTCTTGTTGCTCTTCAATCTGATCCCTTCTTTCCTATAGCACTAACAAAAAATTAGGGTTGAACTTGAGCCCAATCCAGTTTGCCTTCAGTATTTGGACTATCTTATTATACAAGTGTGTCCTCTCCAAGGAATTCCTTAATATCTATAGAGAGTGGTATTCCCTGATTTGCAAGATATGGGGAAATGAATGTCATTCCCTTTAAGAGGCATGCAATCCCTCAGTCCCTAATAGCCTAAACATGTCCTCAAAGAGTTGAATGTCTTGCTCCTATCTCTTTATGTAAAGTGGTGCCAATTTGGTATCCTCAGAGATGAACTTGTGGTTGTTTATGACAAGGTGAGGAGCCCTCAACTCTACTTTGATCCATAGGGTTTCATTAGTATCCTTTTTGCTTCTTCAGCCCTTTCCTCCTCACTGGTCAACTAAGATTCTAATGCCATCAACTGCACATCCCCTAACCTAGCATTTTGATCTCAAAAGTTCATGTCAACCTATATGATGTTGTGCATGTAAAAATCTTCCATCTTGGCCCAGTCTTCCACACTAGCCTTGTGACAAAATTCAATAATCTTCTTGTAGTGTTAGAAGTGAAGTGAACCATATTGTGCCAGAGTTGCAATTTTAAATTGAATCCATTTATCTTTGAGAAATAGGGAATATATTTTTTAGGGACGTCTTCATTGGGTGGCCTCCATGACAAAGCTTTCCATGGTGGAAAGTTGTACTTCTTTCTCTTGCAATTGCTCTTTTAATATATGGTTTTCCATTTGCAATTACTCCCTCATGGTTGAATCTCTCGGCCTCAATTCAACCATTTCCTAACCCATATTATTCATTTTCTCTTCCATGAGGCCCACATCCTCAACTCCCTTGGACGTAGCAATTTGTATCCATTGATGGATTCAGCTTCTTTCTTTGTCTAGATCAAGTAGGATGGGGATTGCAAATTTATTGGGGATGATTTGTCCTTGTTCATAAAATTTATAGTAAGACCTAAGATCTGGTTGAGGATCAGGCTCCTATAGCTCCTATGGTCCTTCTCCTTCCTCCTGAGGTGCTATTGTACTTTCCTGTAGCGTTGTCTTCCTATCTTGTAGAAATGCCCTGCTTTCTTGTAATAGGGAAGATTCTTCTTGCAACTACATCATTTTAGCTTCCCTGGTGTTTAGCCTTGTTTGTGAGGTTAGGGGTTGCTTTCCTTTAGTTGTGAGGGAGGTCACCTCTTCAATTTTCCCTTTACCCTTCTCTAGCTCTCCCTCTTGGTGACTGGTTGATCTTTCAATAGTGGCTAGGGTAGTTGTGGGAGGTTGAGGCTTCTAGTGTTTGAGTCTAGTACTCCTCCTCTTGAAATACAAGGGACCTTGCTTGGGCTACCTCCCTTCAATATTGACAGGTGTGCTAAGGGCTACCAAAGTGGCAACCTTTGGAAGCCACCTCTTGTTCATTGTTTGCTTCTAAAAGGTTTACTTGTTGTTCTTATTTCCGCTTCTTTTAATACCTAAAGGTTCCCCAAGGGTCTCTTTTATTGTCTCTAGTTTTTCCTATTTTTTCTTCTCTTCAATTTATTCTCCCTTTAGTTCCTCCTTCTCTTCTCCTTCTTCCTTTGTTTCAGCCCCTTTTTTATTTGCAGAGCCACCTTTGACTATCCCTTCAATTTCCAATAGAAGCTTACCTTGTGTTTCCAAAAAAGCTACCCTATCCATGTCTACAAAATCTGCCCATGACAAAGGGTCTTTGATGTGCTCTATAGCATCCATGACAATGAGTGTGATGACCCCATGATGAGAAATGTATTGATGTTTCCTTTATCTCACACTTTGGCTCATTTCCATTGTGGACTAAAGAAGGAAATGGGGAATACTAAGTCTTCTTGGAATAGGCAACTTAATCTGGAACCTCACTCATAAAGTAGCATAAAATGATAGGTATAAACAACACTAAGCCTCCCCTCACAATATATGTATTTTAAGATTTTGTAAGCTACTTCATCCCATGGGTAAGGTATGTTTTTTCTCCTAACTCAATTCTTATCCTCAATTGGTTTTTCTTCAAGGAGGAAGAAATTATTTTTAGCTATGATGGATTTTTTTCTATCCTCCACTCCCCATTCCTTCCCCACCTAACTCCTAATGCCAATGCGGCCACCCTGCTAATGAGTTTTTCATTGAAATGGATGGAAATCCCTCTCACAATGGTGGTGGCACTATCTTCCCCTTGAGGTTGAAGGGCCATTGAAAATTAATGGGTAATTTCATCATCATATCCTTTAATTTTTCAAAGAACTCCATCCATTGGTGGTTTGTGAAGATGTCCTTGACATGAGGGTGTTGATGAATTCTTTTTGATTTTGTGGGTTCCCACTTATTAAATCCTCCTCCCATGTTTTCTATTGTGGCTTTCTCAAGATTTCTTTCAAGGAATTTTTATGTCAATGATCAATTTATGAGCAACTTAGGGTTTCAAAATAGAGATGAGAGGAATGGCGTTCTTATTCAAATCAAACATAGGAAAATTACATGCCAAATTCAAAACAAATTTACCCTTCTTCTAGCATGCCTTTCACTAAGAAAAGAATAATGTTTGAAAATTTTCAATTTCAGGGGTTCGCTATAGGATGCTTCTAGAGATAGAAATTAGCCAATTTCTGCATTTTTTGTGCAGGTAAAGTGAGGAGAATGCACTACTTATCCCTCTCTTGGAGAATATTTCATGAATTTGGGGGTTTGAAGGAGGATTTGCACCAAATCTAGTTTTGTTCCACCTCTTGAGCTAATACTGTAACAACTGGTGACAATCCTATAGCACTAGTGACAATCTTGTAGCATTAGTGACAATCATGTACCACTAATGACAATCTTGTAGCATTGAACCGAGATCATATAACAGCTAGTACTTGACCTTATAACAATTATGTAGTAGTTTATGGGATCCCTGGTGGTAGCTAGCTCAACTCTCGACAACACAGTGGGCCTCTCTTACCTTTTTTGGAATGAATCTCTTGGTACAAGTGAGGCTTGAGCCCACTTTTTATCCCTTTTTGTGGTTTAGTGGTGGGCTCAGCGCACTGTGTTAGTTGACCCCCACATACCACCTAACCTCCTCATACATCCATTGGCCCACTCCTCAAAATTGTTACCCTTCCTATTTTGTCGTTTTCTCCATGTTGGATGAGAGAGAGTTAACTTTTGTTCAACTATTCAGGGGTAGACGAGACTAGTGACCACTTTTAGCCTACAAAAACATGGTTCCTCATGCATTTTAAACGTTTTTTAACTATCGTGAGATTAGGAAGAGGCGAGGAGCTTCATACATGTGCTTACTTGATGGTCTCAACCTTCACATGTTTCTTCAGAAATAATGGTTGATCTGCTGGCCTTTGGAGGTACCACTTTCCATACTTGTTGCTCCATGCATTAGCTATGTTTTGGAAAAAGGATTTATTTTTAGTGTAATTTTTTTGACATGGACCTGACTGATCGAGGCTTGTCAACACAGGTTCTATTGATGGTGGATCAACTGTTATTGTTGGAGATGAACAGTGATCCTGTAGCAACTTTTCTTAAGTCTTATAACTGCCCAAGATCAAGGAAATGAGTCTTCAATGTCGCCATGATTGTTGATTCTCCATTATGGGGCTTCCAAGTGCTTCCAACTGTGGTCATGTAAGGTTTGTGCAGACTGTTACATGATTGTACTTCTTCCTGTATCATTCACACAAACCCCTCTATGACCACAATATCTTTCAAATGATGCTCCAAAAATGTTTATAATTCATGTTAAACCCATGGACAAGGATTAGAAACCCTAATTGTGGTGAAAGTAATGAAAGAAGGGGTGAAAATGGGGATTTTGATGGACAGAGACAAGTATTTGGGTGAAAAAGAAGCTAAAAGGTGTGGATAATGGATGATGATGGTGTGATGGACCTCTCCTTTCATTATTCTATGGGAAACTTAAGATCTAAACCCTTTTTCTATGTCAAACACAATCATGTACCAAATCTAGACAATCATGTAGTAGTTCAGAACATTCCTGTAACACTTCAAGGTTGACACAAAATTGAGTGAGATAGGTGGCCTGGTGATGAAGGAACTTGGGGAAGGTAGTGAAATGATGGAGGACATGCGGAGATTCAGCTTGGCAGATGGAAAATTGGAGTTTTGGAGTTTTCTTCTCTGTCTGTTGTCCTCTTTGGGTTGTCACTAGAACCCTGCAAAAAACATGTTAGCAATAGTGATGTAAGGGCTCCTTTTTCTTTTCTCTATTATTTTTTATCTTTTTTACTTTCTCTTTTTCTCTTTTTTTTTGAGACCTACTGGCTGCTTCAAACGAGGTTTTTAACCTACAAGACTGCCCTAGTTGCCTCAAATGAGGTTTTCAATTGGGGATCTTTTCATTATTTATTCTTCTTTTGTTAGGCCCCTATAATACTAGTTATTCCCCCATTACTATTTTCATTGTATCCCTTATTTTTATTATTGTACCCCTATTGTCCCCATATTGTTATTAATATGCCCCATAGAAACCCACTATTGTTATTTTTGTGCCCTTATGTTATTATTGTTATGTCGGCTTCATTATATTGTGACCCCTTAGACTCCTATATATAGAAGGGAGGTTTAGTCATTTGTATCATCCAAGAATTGTTCATTTGTGTAATGGAAAGGAAGTTTCCCCCTCGAAGAGGCTGAATTCTAAAGTGTTGATCTATCTTTTCTATCTTTTTATGAGCTAGTTTCCTAACATTTGGTATCAGAGGTTTGGATTCTAGGGTTTCGCTACTCCGAATAGGTCATCGTGAAATTTTTGCTATAAATTTTTTTATGCGACGTTTCAAAAGCTACAAAAAAAACCCATTTGAGCCGAACTTGTTCTAAACTTCAGTTCTGAATTTTAGAGCTTTTCTCGCTATATTTGCGAAGATATCATTTGAGGAAGTTAGGGTTTTTGCAGACTCCCGAATTACATTCCAAACAAGTGACCTGGGGAAAATCATCATAAATTTTGTTTTGAGCATCAGATTAAAATTTCGTAAGAAGTTTTGGAAAGAGGACGGCCTGTAGTTTACTTTATATCAGTTTCAGATATTAAGGTCGAAACAGTGACACGTGGCACGTCGTACAAGTTTTCTCTACTGAATTAGTTTATAATGAGGTCATCGTAGGAGATTTGGCATAACTCTTCCTTGGAGAATCCAATCTTGATTAGACTTGTGGAGTTAGAAATAAGACTCAAAGGGCTACTGCAGGACAGTATTTCAGATATTCAAGATCCGTAGTTATAGAGATACAACAGATTCAATATCGAGCTCTTACAGAGTAAAAAAAAAGTGTGTAGTTTTTTTAAAATCTTGCATAAGATTGGTTTGAAAAATTAGTTTGAAGGAATTCAAAGGGAATAGTGAAGAATTATTAGCATTAATTAATGCCCTGAAGAAATAAAATGGAAACACCTAGTAAGCAACCTGAAAGCTCTAGCATGACTCGTGAACAAGAGGAAGAAATGCAATATGATATATCAAAATTACAAGACCAAGTACAAAAAATTGCACTCTCACTAAAGGTAAATGAAGCCAAGATGAATGGTGTGGAAGCTAATATGAATGGAATGCAAGTTAAGATGGATGGCGTGGAAGCTAAGATGGATGGCATGGAAGCTAAGATGAATGGTGTGGAAGCTAATATGAATGGAATGCAAGTTAAGATGGATGGCGTGGAAGCTAAGATGGATGGCATGGAAGCTAAGATGAATGGCATGGACGCTAAGATGAATGGCATGGACGATAAGATGGAATAATTGAAGATAAATTTGAATAAGTTGCTACAAGAAATGGTCACAAGGAAACTCATGATGAGAACAAAAGAAATGTTACTCATGATTTCATAGACTCTAATGTTGGATTGAAGACCCACCATGTTCCAAAAATCGATATGAGGAAGTTTGATGGCAAGGATCCCAGAACATGGATACTACAGATGGAGCAATATTTTGACCTCCATAATGTGCAAAACACACAAAAGGTACGTATTGAAACTTTATATTTGGAACCAAATCAGTTTGTATGGTATCAATGGCTTTTGTCTTGTAAACAAATTGTCACTTGGGAAATTTTTACGGAAGAAATGATAGCACATTATGAGGATACAAAAAGCAACACCTTTTTTAGCCAATTGATAAATCTCAAACAAAAGGGTTCAATGATGGAGCATATTGAGGACTTCCAAAAATTGAACATAAGGGTAAAAGATATTCCAGAGGAGCATAGGATTGATGTGTTCATAGGGACTTTAAAGGATAATATCCAACATGAGGTTCGCCTTTGGGAACTTGATTCATTGGAGAAGGCATTCAGGTTAGCAAGAAAAATGGAAAGCAAAATTATGGCAACCAAGAAGCCTACCAATCACAATTATAAAGATGGAAGTGTTGTTGCCCCTAGCCTTCCACAACCTACAAGGTTGAAACCACAACAATTGGAAGAAAAAAGAGCAAAAGGGATTTGTTACAGTTGTGATAGCAAATACAGTAAAGGTCATAAGTGTGCTGAGAAGAAATTATTCTACATAGATTGTGAATAGGAGGAAGAAAAGGAGCAATAAATGTCAAAAGAAGAGGATATACTCCAGGAAAAAACCCTGGATAAAGAAGAAATGAATCCAACCATATCTTGTAATGAATTGGCTAGAATTACCACTCCTCAAACTATCAATATAGAAGGACATATCAAGAAGAAAAAGGTAATAGTGTTGATTGATTCGGGAAGTACCCATAATTTTATTCATTGTAAGATAGCAAAGGAATTGAATTGCTTCCTATATCCAGCACCAAAGTGTCAAGTGATGATTGCAAGTGGAGGAACCATAAATTACTCTGGAAAGTGCCATAATATCAAGCTATCCATGGGAGAATATGTATTGAATAGCCCAATGCTTTCCATTCCAATGGGTGGTGCTGATGTTGTACTAGGAGTCCAATGGCTACAATCCTTGGGTATAATAGCTTTTAATTTTCAAGAAATTTTCATGAAATTTTGTGCGGAAGGAAAGGAATTTGAATTAAGGGGTATTGCAAGGAAAACGAGAAAGATAATCAGCTCAAACAGTATGACAAAGCTTCTAAAGAAGGAACAAAGAGGTGTAATTGCACAATTATGTTCACTAGAGGTTCCCACATCGAAATCATTTATTTCTCCAGATCTCCAAAAAGTCTTGAACAATTATTCCAAGGTATTTAAGACTCCCAAAGGTCTCCCACCTATTCATGATCATGATCATGCTATTCATTTGATTCTAAGAAGTGTTCCTCCAAACATCAAGCCACATATATATCCCTATTCCAAAAAGAGTGAAATTGAACGTATGGCTGCAGAAATGCTAGAGGCTAGTATAATTCAACCTAGTCAAAGTTCTTTCTCTGCTCTAGTAGTATTGGTGCACAAGAAGGGTGGATCATGGTGCATGTGTCCGGATTATAGGGAGCTCAACAAGCTCACTATTAAAGATAAATTTCCCATTCCTGTCATTGATGAATTATTGGATGAATTACATGGATCAATTTACTTCACCAAGTTGGATCTTCATTTAGGATATCATCAAATCAAAATGAAGACTGAGACATTCCAAAAACAGCATTTAGAACCCATGAGGGTCATTATGAATTTTTGGTCATGCCTTTTGGCCTTACCAATGCACCTTCTACATTTCAAAGTTTGATGAATTCCATTTTCAAACCCTTCAGAAAATTTTCGTTAGTATTTTTTGATGATATACTAATCTACAGCAAATCTTGGAAGGATCATGTTGAACATCTTGACAGGGTGCTCAAACTATTGGAGGAGAAACAATTATATGCAAAAAGCTCCAAATGTTTCTTTGGAATACACGGGGTGGAATATCTGGGTCAAATTGTATCTCATGAAGGTGTGAAGGTAGACCCTAGCAAAATTAAAGCCATTAAGAAATGGAAAATCCCCACATCCATAAATCATCTACGAGGATTTCTCGGGTTGACAGGGTATTATCGCAAGTTTGTTAAGAATTATGGGAGAATAGCAGCACCTCTAACAACATTATTGAACAAAGATGCATTTTCATGGACTCCAGAAGCAACAAAGGCCTTCGAACATCTTAAAGAGGCAATGTGCCAAGCACCAGTCTTAGCTACATCGGACTTCACAAAAACCTTTATTGTGGAATGTGATGCTTCAGGAAATGGAATTAGTGTTGTTTTAATTCAAGATGAAAGACCCATTTCTTTCGAAAGTCGTTCAATCAAGGGAAAGTATTTACACAAAGCTATTTATGAGAAGGAAATGTTGGCAATACTACATGCACTTAAATACTTTTTAGAACAAATATTATCCTCTGAAGAGAAACAAAAATGGGTCACAAAGATGTTGGGTTATGACTTTGAAATCATCTACAAAAAAGGGAAGCAAAATGTTGTGATAGATGCACTCTCAAGATAGGATGAGGATGTGGAAGAATTGTTGTGTGCCATTTCTATTATCCAACCATATTGGATAAACGAAGCAAGGGAGGAATGGAAGAATGACGAAAAATTGTGGGCACTCATTCGAAAGTTACAACAAGATCCCAGTACATCTGATACATTTAGCTGGAAAAATGATTCGTTATGGTACAAAGATCGCTTATACCTATGTAAGAATTCCCAACTCAAACAAAAGGTCCTTATGGAATTGCACACTTCTCCCTTAGGAGGGCACTCAAGATTTTTAAAAACTTACCACAGGGTTAAGAAGGAATCTTTTTGGGATGGCCTTAAATCGGATATTCAAAAGTTTGTGGTGGAATGTTTGGTTTGCCAACAAAATAAAGTTAAACAATTAAGACCCCAGGTCTATTACAGCCTTTATCCATTCCAAGCCAACGTTGGGAGGAGGTTTCAATGGATTTTATCATAGGTTTACCCAAGTCCGAAGGAAAGAGTGTCATCATGGTGGTAGTTGACAGACTTACCAAGTATGCACACTTTTGTGCATTATCACATCCATTTAAAGCCAGTACAGTTTCTATTGCATTTATGGAAACAATCCAAAAGCTACATGGAAACCCAAAGATTATTGTAATCAACAAAGATCCCATTTTCACTAGAAATTTTTGGACAGAATCATTTTCTTGTCTCTGTACTCAGTTAGCTCATAGCTCATCTTATCATCCTCAATCTGATGGGCAAACTGAGATAGTAAACAAATGTTTGGAAGGATATCTTCGTTGCTTTGTATCTAATAAACAGACATAATGGGTCAAATGGTTAACTCTGGTTGAATGGTGGTATAACACTTCCTTCCATACTGCAGCAAAAATGACACCATTTATGGCACTTTATGGATATCATCCACCATCCATCACATCATATTTAAGAGAAAATTCTAAGGTTCAAGCAATGGAACATCACATTGAGCGTCAACAACAAGTTCTCCAATTCTTAAAGGATAACCTCACATTGGCAGAGAATAGAATGAAAAAACAGGCAGATCAACATCGTAGCGAAAGATGTTTTGATGTAGGTGACTGGGTATTCCTACGGCTACAACCATATAAAAAAATGTCCCTCAAGCAAGCTAAGAAGGATAATAAATTATCACCAAAGTATTATGGTCCATACAAGGTGTTGCAAAAGATTGGTACTATGGCATACAAATTGGAGCTTCCTGCACCTTCCTGAGTGCACCCAGTTTTCCATGTTTCATGTTTAAAGAAGGTTATAGGTGACAAGCTCCCAGTTCAAATAATATTGCCAGAACTTGATGAGGAAGGAAAAATCATATTGGAACCGGAAGCAGTCATAGAAACAAGAACTTGACAGCTATGAAATCAATCAATTTCGGAGTATCTCATCAAGTGGAAGAACTTATCCGCTGAAGATTCCACATGGGAGAATGAGAATTTCATACAGAAGCATCCAGAACTACTCAAGCACTGAGGACAACGCTTTTCGGAAGGAGAGGGGCATGTTAGGCCCCTATAATACTAGTGATTCCCCCATTACTATTTTCATTGTATCCCTTATTTTTATTATTGTGCCCCTATTGTCCCCATATTGTTATTAGTATGCCCCATAGAAACCCACTATTGTTATTTTTGTGCCCTTATGTTATTACTGTTATGTCGGCTTGATTAAATTGTGACCCCTTAGACTCCTATATATAGAAGGGAGGTTTAGTCATTTGTATCATCCAAGAATTGTTCATTTGTGTAATGTAAGGAGGTTGCCCCCTCGAAGAGGCTGAATTCTAAGGCATTGATCTATCTTTTCTATCTTTTTTGTGAGTTGATTTCCTAACATCGTCTTTTTACCCTTGAACTACATCATAGAGGTTTTTAGTCCTAGAGTTTGCCTCAGGTGCCTCATGGAGGCTTTCACCTAGGTTTCTTATTCATTTTTTCCCTTTTTTTGTTTTTTCTTTTTTTTTTTTGCTTTTTCTTCTTCTATTGATCAGACGTTGGATGAACTAAGAGCTATGAGGCCCCCAATCACATTCAACTCCTTATTGATTTTGTAAACTCCTCCTTTGACAAAGGTATTTTGTAGAGTTTCAATCGGTAACAATTGACTAAAAGTGGAATTCCTTCTTCATCAATTGTTTTGATCTAGACAGAGCCATTTTTGTGAAATTTTTCCACTATATAAGGACCTAGCTATCTTGTCATAAAAAAATCCTTGAAGCCCTTGAATCCTAATTCATATATCAAACCCCAATCACCCTCTTTGAAGGTCCTTTCTCTGATGTTTTTGTCATGCCAAATATTCCTCTACAATTGGACCACCTTAGTACACATGAGGACATGTGGTATAAGTTAATTAAGAGCATTGAGTTGTTACAACCTCTCTTGTTGAGCATTGGTGATGTCTAAATCAAATTGTGTTTCCATCCTCAGGGTGTTGTATTCAAACTCAATGGACATCAATTCCTTCTTTCCATAAACCAACTCAAAGGGAGTGAACCCAATGGTGGTTTTCCAAGTGGTATTATAGGCCCAAGTGGCCTCCACAAGTTAGGATGCCCAATCCTTCTTGTTGTTGCTAACAACTTTAGTCAAGATGTTCTCCAAAGCTCTGTTTGTGACCTCCACCTGCCCATTTTCTTGAGGATGATAGGCAGTGGATTTCCTATGCCTTATATGATGTTGCTCCATGATTCCCTCAATCATATTTGAAGTAAACTGAGTCCCTTGATCAGTGACCAGCTACCTTGGGAACCCAAACTTGTAAAAGATGTTTTTCCTTAGAAACTCAACCACCTTATACTATGTTGTTTCTTTTATTGCCTTCACTTCATCCCACTTTGTCAAATAATCAGAGCACATAATTGTTATCGGGAAAAGTGTCTATTTAGAACTGCTCTATCCCACTAAGGTGTGACAGCTACCTTAGAAACAAACAGAGAAAACTACTTTTGTATCTTCTTTATGAACCATAAACAAAGAGGAATAGGATGAACCAACCTGTGTCTTGCGCTAGTCCTTCGATCCAATCTCTCTCCTCTTTGACAGCTTCCAGCTACCTGCTCCCTTACTTGTCCAGCTTCACCAAGTACCTATAAGATCACAGAAGAAGGAAACTATACAAAGACATGGGTTTATATTCATAAATAACTTAGGATCAGATTTAAGTTAACCATACAAATGTAACAAGCATCAATGAAACACAAGCATGGAGAAGAAACTCAAATAGTTTTATTGATATACAAGAAGATCTAGGAGGAGTTACAACCGATGATTCCTGACCCAGCATCAACCTCCCAGCAAAGAAGTCCCTTCTTCAACCCCAACAAAGCATAGATCACCCAATTCTCTGATATGTATCTCGAAACCAACAGCAATTCCTTACAATGTGCAAAATTCCAGCCTCTGGATCTCTGGGATGAAGGATCCATATATAGATGTATGCAAGGAGGATGAGTCAGCTCATGAATTGATTAGTGGCTTCTCTCTGTCAGTTCTTGCTTCCACTTGGAGACTGAAAGCCTCTTACTCATCCTTGGTCGAATTCAGTGAGGCAAGTGTCATTGGAGAAGATTCTGGAAGCTTCCATTGTCTCTCCACCTCGTGGAATGACACTGCCATTTGTCATTTCCCGCTCAACGCACCCTGGTAGTGCATTTAGGTGCGTTGCAACGCACCCAGCTAGTGGATCTAGGTGCTATGCAACGCACTTGGCTAGTGGAGCAGCTGAAATGATCCTGATTTGACTTATTCTGAGCAGTTTCTAGTGGAGAACTTCTGGGAGAAGCTGTAATTTGTTGACCTTGTTCCTTTAGGGGTTGGAACAACACTTTTAGGGACTTAGGAGCCCTTGGTTTATGGACATTTCATGCTTAGAGCTGTAAGGCACAAAAATGTCTATAACAATAATGATATACCTCTTTTGTCTAGGTGGGGGATCAATTGTTCCAATGAAATCAATGCCCCACTTCTCAAATGGCTCAAGAGTCAATTGAGGTTACAAGGTAATTTCATCCTTTGGTGTAGGCTTTCCCATCCTTTGGCATTCATAAAATCTATTAGTATATATCCTAGCATCTTGGTATAGAGTGGGCCAGTAGTAGCATGCTTGGAGAATTTTGACGGTTGTCCTCTTGGAAGAAAAATTCCCCCACAGGGTCCATCATGGCATGCTAAGAGGATGTCAACAACCTCATCCTCCCTTACACATCTCCTCAAGATATGATATGGTCCCAATTTGAAGATCTTTCCCCCAATCCAGGTGAACGGGGCACTTTTTCTAATAATCTTTCTCTTCCCCTTGGAAGATAGATTAGGAGGAAATCTCCTAGAAACCAAGAAATTTTCTATATCAACAAACCAATGAGACAGTGATGAAATAGAAAAGAGGTGCTCATCCAGAAGCTGATCATCTATCATCTCCTCATTTTCTGCAGGCAATGTTAGTCTAGACAAAAAATCTACAACCACATTTTCCTTTCCTATCTTGTCAACAATGGTTAGATCAAACTGTTGCAACAATAATAACCATCTAATGATCCTAGTATTGACATCAGGTTTATTCACTAAATATTTTATGTTTTCATGATCATTATGAACAAAGACTTGGTACCCAATGATATAATGCCTAAAATTGTTCAACGAGTGCACAATAGCTAAGAGTTATTTTTTAGTAACTATCTAATTGAGTTCATCTTTGTTGAGGTTATTAATGATGAAGTATATGGCATAGGGAAACTTGTCTTCCACTTATCCCAAATATGCTCCTATAGATTTTTTTGATGCATCTGTGTGGATGTGGAAAGGAAATTATTGATTGCGACCTGTAAGAATTGGTGCAGTAGTTAATTTCTTTCTCAACTCTTCAAATGCATCTTTACATTTACCTATCCAACAAAAATTTCAATCCTTGGTCAACAATACAAACAAAGGTGAAGCCAACTTACTGAAATCCTTAATGAAATTTCTATAATATCAATATAGCCCAAGAAAACCTCTAACATCCCATTGCTTTTTAGGGAAAGCGACCCTTTTGATAATGGAAATCTTGTTAGGGTCAACTTGGATATTTTCCCTAGAAAGGAAGTGACCTAGGACAATCCTTGCATTCATAAAAAAATCGCATTTCTCGTAGCTTAGTGAGATATTCATTTCAATGCATTTCTTTAAGACTTTACACATATTGGAAACAAATTCTTGGAAATATTCTCCATAAGGGGTGAAGTCATCCATGTATATTTCAGTTGTGTCATGCATGATATCAACAAAAATACTAAGAATTGCCCACTAGAATATAGCAGGGGAATTGTACAAACCAAATGGAAGGACCCTATAGGAAAATGTCCCCCATGGACATGTGAAGGTGGTCTTGTCTTGATCCTCGAGGCTTATCCGAATCTGATTGTACCTACTAAATCCATCCAGGAATGAGAAGAATTTCTTCCTTACAAGTCCATCCAAGACTTGATCAATGAAAGGCAAGGGAAAATGATCTTTATTTGTAGCCTTGTTGAGTTCCCTATAGTCAACATAGATCCTCCACTTCCCATTTTTCTTGGGTACTATGACAAGAGGGGATACCCATTCACTATCTAAAATGGGGTAGATGAATCTTGCATCTAGTAGTTTTTGCAATTCTTCTTTCACAATGTCTTTAAGGGTAGGGTTCATTCTCCTCTAGGGTTGGCACATAGGTTTACATCCCTCTTTAATGTAAATATGATGGGTATAAACTGAGGGATGCACCCCTTTAATTTCCTTATAGTCCCAAGCAAAAGCATCAAGATGTTGTCTCAATATAGTGCATAATTTATCTTCTTGCCCTGCTGAGAGGAAAGGGTTGAATTCTAGAGTTTTGGATGCATTGATTTCCACAATCTTAGCATGGTCTTGATCAGGATTCATAGTAAATAGTTCATTCCTTGGAGAATTCTTAGGTTTCCCTAAGGATTATTCCACTAGCTCATTAATTGGCATGGAAGGAGGAGTTTGATTCTGTAAGAAGTTTTCAATCAGTTCATCCTCATTTAGCTGCCTACTTCCTACAGTAGTGTCTAATGTACAAAAAGGGTAGAGGGATGACTAATAAAATTCTTCCTCCTCCTCTTCCTCTACCCACAAAAGTATGTTGTGCTCAACAAAGGGTTGAGCACAGGGATATAGTACAAGTTGCTTTGTGAGATGCCCATTTTTAATAGTCATGTTTCCATCCCTACAACTAATGTAAGCATAATTAGTGACTAAACAAGACCTCCCTAAAATGAGAGGGTACCTATTAAATTTTGTTTTGGGTTGGAGGACAAGGATGTTTGTGGGGTACTCCCAAGATTCAATGGAGACCATCACATCCTCGATAACTCCCTTAGGGCTATGGATATGTCTGCAATTTGCAACACCATGGTGGTCTTTCTCAAAGCTCCCTCGAGGTTGAGCTTAAACATAGTTTACTTGGTCATGGCATTAGTTGCAACCCCAAGGTCAATCTGTGTGTTTCGAACTACAATATTGTTAATGTGCACATCCACTATTGGGCTATCATTTCCCAAGTAATCTGGGGAGATAACCCTCCCAAGTAATCTGGGGAGATAACCCTCCCAAGTATTAGATCAGACAACTTCCCAACAACATTAATAGTGGGGGCATCTCTTTTCTTTCTTCCAAACCTCTTGAAGAACTCTTCCTTGATAATATTTTTGTAGAAGAGAACATCTTTGACGTCATGGAGAAGGGGTATTTTAAAACATAGGTTCTTCAATTGTCCTAGAAGTTTAGCCTCTTAAGGGGTGTGTTGTTTAGGTTGGATCAACCTTTCAAGATAGGGAGGTATACTGGCTTGAGGGACACTATCTTCCTTCTCTTCTTCAAGATCTTCAGGTGGAGAAGGTGGGTGAGCATATGGAAGTACCTTCCTAGACCTAAGGTTGATCTCCTGGATCTCCACAACATAAGTAGGATAGGATGTTTCCCCACTATAGACTTTTTGGGACTTCTTGTTGTTTGGGTTCATATTGGATTGGGTAAGCATCTAAGGTTGCCTAGTTAAATTATTGTGGGTAGCTATGGATAAGCTGGAGGAGGAGGCATTAAGGCAGGAGGTTGGGTTGCTTAAGGCCTCCATCCTTGTGAAGGGTTTCCCTATTGATGAGGTTGAGGTGGGTATGGATGGAAGGGTGTATTGAAAGGTTGAGGAGGATAAAAAGGAGAATAAGACCAAGGAGAGGGCATAGACCAAGATGAGTGAGTTAGAGGATACCAAGGCTGAAAGGGTGCATTATGGTTTGGATTGAAAGAAGGATAATTTGCACCTTGCATGCCTTGTTGGTATGGTTGAGGCCCTTGTGACCTCCTCTGGTTGATGAAGCAAAGATGCTCCAAGCCACTCTTTTCCCCTTGATATACAACCTTCAGGCTTGTAAGAGAGGGACATTTGTCAGTTGCATGGTTCTCCTCACAAATAGAGCAAACATTTATGACATTCACTCTTGGTGGATCTGGGGCAAAAGATAGCCAGTGCCCTTTTTGCCTCGTCTTGCTTCTTTTTTATCTACATAGTATCCATTTACAAGGAAAAGGTGTGCAACATCTCACTCTTAATATATTCTAGCATGCTCCTTATTTCATGTTTGATGGTGGAAGTAGAGGGAGAAGAGTTGACCAGGCCTTGACTAGACCTACCTCTCTTCCTTGCAGCCCTAGAATGATTCTTAAATACTATCTTGATGTCTTCATAAGTTAGTTGGTAAATGTCTCCACCAGACAACATATTAAGGGTCTCCATCAAATCCTCCCTAATCCTTTAGAGAAGTACAAGATTCAAGGATTTTGAGTCAAGGGTACATGTAGCTCTTCTGTAATTGAGTTGAAATCTCATTTCATAATCCTCTAAGGATTCATCTGGCCCTAAGGTCATCTTAAAGAACTCTTCTTTTGTTTCTCTTGACCTATAGTAGTCCTTATATTTCTTATTGAAAGATTGTTGCATTTGAGCCCAAGTGGTGATGTTGCCTCCTCCCAAGCTCATGAACCAGTGCAAGGCTACATCCTTGAGGGTGGAGGGGAACAACTTAAGCTTCTACTCATCAAAAGTGAAATCATAGGTTCTACAAACCACAAAAAATTCAAACATGAATGTTTTAGGGTCTTCAGCGACTAGGCCATGGAAGTGAGGGGAGCGGTGAGGCTTATGTTTTTCATTCTGGCCTCCCCATTGGTTTCTCGAATAGGAAAAATCTTTGTTTGCATGTTCTCAACCATGTTTTAGGTAGGTGATGTGGGTCCTTCCTCCCCTATGGGTTCTTCAAATATTTATGGATGCTCACCTAAATGATTCTCTAAATCTTTTGTGGTAAGAGTAGGATGTTCACAATCACCAAAGAAGAGTTATGGTTGATTACGAGAAGGGGTTGGGGTTTTTGGTAGGAATTTCTCTAGACTATCCCTACTCATACTAGGCATGAAATAAGTTTGTGCTTTTTGTGTTTTCCTTTTTATTTTCTTTTTTTGAATTTTGTTTAGGATAAGTAAAATTGATGCAAAGAAAAAATTAAAATGGAAAAGAAAGAAACTATAAGTAGAAACAACACCTACTTGTACACCTCCCCAACAATGACAACAAAAAGTGATGAGCCCCAGTATTGCAACAAGAGTGTTGCAACTCCCAACACTACCAACTTTAATTATCAACATGAGGTTCATACAAACTTAAGAGGTGATAGTGTTGTATGCACAGTAGACTAAGCTATACTCAAGTCACTTTGAAGCAATGGACCAAACAAAGGTATACAAAGACCACTCTATCAACTAAATCTAAATCTGCAATGAAGTAAACTGCATGAAAGGAAAGTTCTAATCTACTTGCAGGAATGGAAATGTTACTCTATTTGCAGAAAAAGTGGAAATGTTGTTTTCTCAAACATAAATGCTAACCTATTTTCAAGAATGTAAAGGCTACACTACTTGCAGAAACGTAAACATTAATCTATTTGCAGAATGTAAATGTTGCAATAAAAGGAAACCTACTCTATGGAATGGAAATAATAATGCTTGAAATAGACATCCTGGCTTAAGAAGCATAGAACAAAGATATCAAGCCTAATATACCTAACATAAAGAAAAGAAAGAGCATATAATTAATATCTAATCATTGCATTCCCAAGAGATTAGATCTAGTGACATAGTTCATTAGATACTTCAAGAGACAATCAAGAAAATCATCATTGTGTTACCCAATTCATAAATATGTCCACTAACCCTAATTGCTAAAATGTGTTGTAGTGGTAAAATCCCAAGTCTTAGGTGGTCTTTGGTCTTCCTTCATCATGGATTTAGAGCATAAGGAAAATTATTCAAGGCTAGAAGGAAAAATTCAAGCTTCAATGGAAAATCATGTTAATTTTACACGGTCTTATAGGATGCTACATGATTTCCCTATTTTCCTATAAGATTGAATTTGAGAGAATTATGAGGGTGAGAAAGGTGAATTAAAGGTAGGAAAGGGTAATGGAGGGTATATGAAGGTTATATGAGGCCCTTTCCAAGTTTAGTACCCTTTAGGGGCCCATCTTACACAAGAACCAACGCACACGGTGACCTTCAATGAACCAAAAATGTACTCTCAGTGAAAAATGTTTTGAGGGAGTTACTGAGGTTGAAGAAATGGAGATGGCGGTGAGATAAGGAGTGTGGCTAACAATGCCAACCCTGTAGATCAATAGTAATGCCTGCACTCCATAGAAAGTTACACTACTTTTCCAAACAACTGAAGCATGTTAATAATGTGAATTGAAAAAAATTGAAATAGTAGAGAAAGGATGAGTTGGATTTTATTGGGGTTCTAATTATTGCGTTGAAAGACAACCTATCTAGCAATATACACAAGGACTACATCCACCATAGGTTATACTTCATATGCTCAAAGAAAACTACTAAACTAATCACTAGATTGCAAAAAACATAGATGCAAAAAAAAAGAACTAATATGAGGTCTAACTACTAAAAATAAGAGTCACTATATCTTCTTGTCTTGCTAATACAGTATCCTCAACCAAACTTCCTGCAAGAGAGGTTGTAGATAGACCCGCACAAGCAATTTTCATATACAAATGTTGCTAATAATAGAAGTAAATGTTGTTAGGAAAGAAAATGCATAAATAAAATACACATGAGAGAGACTAGAGCCTCTGGGTTGGGCCCTAACCCAAGGGGACTCAGGCCTCTAGAACAAGTTCAGATGGAAGATAACAACAAACTTCTCATTAATAAGAATAATGTTCAAGTACATGATGAAAAGAAAATGAAAATGACAAGCTCGAGCTCCTAGCTCTTAGTAGTCCCTATCTGCTCCAAAAGTTCCAATCCTATTAAGCCCTTAGGCTTCCTTATTTATACAAAATGACTAAGAGGAAACCTCCTTGGAAAGAGGGTTTCTTCCCTCCAAAAATCCTTATGAAGGTTGATCTAGCTCCTTGAGATCCTCACAATCCTTGAGTGCATCAGTAGTTAATGGATCTTTGAACTACGGGTGAGAAATTCCAAGGAACAAGTCGAGTTTGAGGTGAGTAAATGTAGGGGACAAGCCTCCTACATCTTCTCTAGTTGCCTCCAATGTATCTCTGCATAGTAAATGCACTCTTTTCCTACACATTAATCACATTAGGCCACAAGATATGGAAATCATCCTTTTGTCTTCCTATTAAACACATAATAGTGAAAAATATGTCATTATATGCGAGGAAAGAGATAAATATAGGTTGAAGGAAGGACATATGGGCCTTATTATGTACCTATTAATGAGTCCCATTAGTTATTCACAACAATATCAAAGTAATTGGAACATTTCCTTGCGTTGGAAACCTTTTCCATCTCAATCCCAACCTCAAAATCAATCTTGGCAACAAGGTTGGCAAGGGCATTTTGGATGAAATCCACCATATCCTCAATATTTTCCTCACTATCCTCAATAAAAATCTCAATTCTCTCCATACCATTCACCTCCACCACAACCTCATTTTCACCCTTAGTTGACCTCAATACAACCTTTCCTGTCACCACCTACTCAACCACTCCAAAAACCCATTCCCACTGAACTACATATACAATCATTTCAGATCCCCAACAATAAAATACCTCAATCCACTCACAATGTTGAGGTAAAAAATATTCAAATAGCGCATATTCATCTAAATGATATTCATCCAAGATCAGGAAGAGTATTACAAAAAAAGATTCTCCAATTGTCTTTAAGGAACAACGTCCAAAAGAAGAAGAATATCCAAAGAATAAAGAATTGTGGACCACATCTAATGGAGAACAACCTTTGGAACCTGAGATTGAAGAGTTTATTACATACCTATCACCATATTATATGAATGGGGTTCACATCTCTGTAGACTTACATGACATGATAATAGAAGACATTGAACAAGGAAGCCAAGGAAGACAAGATTGCATTGAATCTTGGTTTAAGATAGTCATTGGACCCCAGCACTCAATTCTTCAATATTTGTCAACATCATCTCAATCAAAGCAGTTGGTCCCTCATATTCTAGTATATATCAAATCATATGTTTCAAACCTGCATATGAGTTTATTTGGCATCATGTTACACACATGGTTCCATTGGAAGTATTCGTAGACTTGAAGGATATTTCCTTTTTCAAAGTAGAGTAGGACATAAAAAATAAATAAATAAATAAAGAGAAAAAAATAACTCCTATTGTGAAAACTAGTTTACTAGCTCAATTGGACATGAGGTTTGCTTGAAAACTGGGCAACTGGCGAGCAAAGTTCACAATAAGTTATGAAATTTCATGATGGTTTCAATATTTTATTATGGTTCTTAAAACCATTTTTATGCTTGAGTTGGTTGATGTGGGATAGGACCACCTTCCAACTGATCTTGTCCCAATGACTTCAACACCTTATCTGGGATCAATATTAGAGATTCTTTTGAGGGCCTTAGAGCTTGCATACATCAATGGCAAGATTCCTTGCTGAAAGCAATGGGAATACAACAATGTCTCTTAATTGTTAGATCTTATAGGTGACTTGACTTCAACACATTCATTCATACCTGTCAAAATTCACTTAGGTACCTTGACCCTCATTTACATTATTGGTGAGTTGTCTTGCATTGGTTAACAATTTTCATCAATGATTGGTAATCCAATGATTTCTTTCCATGCTCGACTTCGACACATTCATTCAAATGGTAAGAATTGTACCATGTATTTTGGTTTGATGAAGACTATATGGTTTAATGGAATCAACAATAGCTTGTAGCAGTTCATTTTCTTGTTCTAAAATTTTCTTATAACAACATGTTTTTGTTCCAATAAAAATTGTCATTCAACAACAACATGAAGGGAACAACTATAACTCTTCTTCATCCATTCCCTTTTCAGTCAAATCAATAAAAATAGATCTATTTCTGTCAACATGCATAATATTTCATGGTCTCTACTTCAACATGCAACACACAATCCAAATCAGTAGTTCAAAGTCAGAGAAAACAAATTTCAAAAGAAAAAGCAGAGATAGTTGTGGAAATTGACATTTTCTACAACAACTATGGAAAGTTTCATTTTATGTAGCTACTGCTATAGCAGCCTATTTTTACAATTGTAGTAGCCTATTCCAAAGCAGTTTTTGCACAAATATTATGAGAAAATGAAGCAAAAATAAAAATAAAAAAATTATTAGATGCAAGGTTTTCTCAAAGTATAGTAAATTGAGTAAGCCCTAGGCAAAATTCCAAAAAAATGCAATTTTAAAGGGAATTTCAATGGGTTTATAAGGGAAATTCTTACTTTTCATCATTATGCACAAATTACGATAGAATTTGATATTTTTGCACAACAGCATAATTTTTTCATCAAAATGGGATGCTAAAGGTGTGATATTATGAAAGAGGTAAAAACACATTGTTTCCCTTTTCAAACACTCAATTTGGCCTTATAATGAATTCTTGGCATATATTTTTGTGCAACACTGGATGGCATGAAAGGTTTTTTACAGAATATTCACCAACATAGGGTTCAATAATTTATTTCTTGGTTTTATTTCAACACCTACAACCCCTGCTTCAACATTCCAAGTTCTTCAAAAGGTAAAATCGAGGTAAAAACTTGCATAAGACTTTTTAGTTTATTAAAATTTTAGGAAAATGTGATGAATAACCACTTCAATTACCAATCATGCACTCCATTATTATCATCCATCTTCCATCATTCACATGACTCTCATGCCAAATGTATGCTTTTTTCACAAGACAATTTTTGAGAATCAGCTTGGCAAGTTTTTCCACTAGACATTGGTCCTTTGGGAGAAAAAGATAAACTTGATCCTCAAGTAAAATACCTCATGGAGATGATTTTGATCTTGAAATGTATGAGCTTACTATGACTGAGATTAACAAGTCAGAAATTCCATTTGGGAAGCTTGGTTTCTAATATTAGTTTTTGCAGTTGTGAGATTAAATTTTGATCCTTTCATTTCAGCCCTTTTGTTGTCTTGGTCTTTTCATGGGAACAAATTACTTTTGACATCTCCATTTAGGATGAAAATGTTTTTTTGAATATAAATATTTTCTCGATGATCAAGTAAGATAGGCCATGCTACAATGTTATATTGCTCATCAATAATAAGGACATATTCATAGCTACTTTACCAAAGGCATTGTTGAGGAAATCTCAAGATGGAAATGGCTAAGTTTGTGTTCAAACACATATTTCATTATTGTTTCCTATGTCACAAATAATATGGCTATGAAATAGTAATAAAAATTGAGATAATCATGCAATTATCAAAGTACAACAATCCCTTGCTTTGTTTGCATAAAGGCAAAGATTTAGAAAGGTAAGATGGCTATCATTTGTGTAGAATTTGAGGGGCTATGACAAACATGTAAAGAGGTAATTGAAAATGAAGAGGATGTGGATGAAGAACTCATTGAAGATCAAGCCAATGAAGAAGAAAGCAATCAAATAGTAAGTCTTGAGAACCAAGTTTTGGTAAACCATGATTCAATTTTTTCCCAACCCTATATATAGGCATATAATGGAGATTTGGGACAATAAATAAAGCTTGTTTTTCTTATGAAGATTATTCATAATTTTTATAGCTATATGTCAAGGATAAATTGGCTCCCAAATTATAAATTTTCATCCTTGCTTTCCTCTTCATATCACATATTTACATCATCTCATTATTTTGAAGATATGACATGGTTAGAAGATAAATGGGTGGTTGAATATTATGCTCCATTGGATTTCTGATGCAACTTGTGATTCTCAAATGACGGTTATGATTTAGATTGACCTCATACCATTGGATCATTTCATTTCATATTGTTCATAAGGATGTTAGTATGATGGTTTTTACCTTTGAGGATGAGATATTGGAATCATTTAAAGTTCTTGGCAAATTTCATTATAGCAAGATCTTCATTATGAATATGTCCCTTGATTTCCATGAAACATTTTGTGATAATATTTAGCAAATTTTTTATGGTTTTTCAAGTAAGAACTGAAGCAAATCTACTTCAAAAACTGGGACTAAAATCGGCCAACAATCAAGACATAATTCCTATAAGAACAAGAAGTTTTTCAAAGAGAGCTAACTCATTGTCAAACAAAGGAGGGTACATGTTGTTTCGGGGAAAAACTAGTGTCTTGTCGAACGAGTAGCCCTCTAGGATTGGCAGCTACCCTAGAAACAACAGTTTAAATCAATTCAAAGATTTCTTCTATGTGTAACAGATAAGAGAAAGATAATGGGACCAACCTGGAACTTCCGCTTAATCCCTAGCTTGATCTCTCTCCCCCTTGACAGAGCTCGCAACTCCTCCCCATACTTAACCTGCTTGGAGAGTACTTGCAGAAAACACAGTAACAAAGAACCGTCAAAGCATCTCGATCTATTACAACATAAACATTACAGAATCAGATATATAATGAACAAAATATAGCATTCACAAATGATAGCATTCACAATTGCACAATCATATGGAAGAAAACTCGAAGAACTTTATTAAATAGAAGGGAGAATTACAACCCAGTTGTGAATTCGAAACTTCTCAAAACATGGTGAATTCTATGAAGAGGGAGGTTAGTAAGGCCACTCATCGCAACTATTCCTCAAAAGGGGTAAACAACCAAGTGAGAGTGCATGATCGGCCAAAGGGATGGAGGTGATGAGAGGTATACAACCAAGGCTCAAAAAGGCTGATAGACTGGCAAACACAAAGGTTAATCACTTGTAGATGGGTTCATTTTTTACAAGCTTGAACCATGGGGAAACTATGCTTGGATTCGGTTTCATGTTTTTCCAAGCTTGAAATGAACAAACTATGCTTGGAGTCAATTTCATTTTTACACAAGCTTGAAATGACAAAATTATGCTTGAATAAGTGTTCAAAGATGTTCAATTCATTTTTAAGAACATCAGATTCTTTTGTCAGTCATTCAACCTTTCACTTTCATCATTTCTTTTCAAATTTGGGATTTTCGAGCTCTGGAGCAGTTTTCCCCCTCAAATTTCACCAGTTGATTTTGGAAGATCCTGTGGACCATTTTCCGCGCCGTCAAGACCAGGTAGGAGCTATCCCTAAGCTCTTCATTTTCATTCCATCTTTTCTTGATTCCGAGCTAGTTTTTCCACTTTTCTAGGCCCCTGGGGTTTGAAGAATTCATTCCCCAATCATTGCACCTAGCCTATATCGAAAGGTGTGATGCATACTGAGTTGTACACTGGCTAGTCAGTATGCATCTCACCTTAATCAAAGGCAAGGTACGATGGGCACAAAATGGCAACTTTACACAGTGTTTTTTCATCAAATGTTTGTCTGTTTTTGCTCAAATTTGGATCCTAACTCATCTTTTGTCTTCATTTCAGATATTTGTTGGATCAAGATGGTTGTCACATGGCATGAACGAGAACATGAAGAGGAGGACATGATTGCTTTACATGACCAAGGCACAGTTGATGCATTAAGAAATTGTGGTTTGTTGAAGTTCTTCCACATATCCAGCATGAGGCAACAGATCAGTTTGTTGTAGTATTTTCTCGATGCTTAGGATCCGATTGACCAGGAATTCCATATCAGAGGTAAATCTATTCCTTTGACGGTCGAGGATATTTACTTTCTGACAGGATTATCGAGGCGTGGTGCCCCTCTTTCAATGTCAGGATTTGCTCATGGGGGTGAATCCATCAAAGATTACATTCATTATTTCTACAGGGATGGATCTCAGCCCAGTAGAGATGGTGAGATTAATATTCGGGATGTCACTGATTGGCCCTTAAGGACCATCTTATTTACCTTTGCTAGATTGGATGGCAACGCGGCCTTACATTTGGTGAATAGATCTTATATGCAGTATGCTCTGGAATGCCTGGAACCGAAGGTGTTCAACTGGTGTGAGGTGATACTTCCTGTCATTAAAGAACAACTGTCCAAAATAAAGAATGGAAGAACCAAGAATTTTGGCTATGGATCCATATTGACTGCTTTTGCTTTGGAGAGAATTCCACTTATGCAACCTCAAAACATTTCACTGGGATTACCTGCACTGAGGGAACCACAGATGCAGAGATGGGTGGATCTTATGGCCAGACATGCTGGTCAGTCATAGATTTCCTTCTCTGATGCCTTTTTCGAGTGGTTCAACCGTCAGGAGATGGTATTTGCAAGGGTAACCATACGTTCGGATGGATTTCTGAGGCAACCCGAATTTAGCATTACCAACTGGTGAGTAGTGGAGTGCTATAGGTAAAATGATTCGACCACATCTTTGTTTTTTAGTTTTATAATGTTTTTGTGTTTTTTATGTTACCAAGACTAAACAAACTTATATGTATGTGCAGATATTGGACCAGTGCAACCAGTGGCATGCCCACGGGTGGCAGATGACGCTCCAGCAAGAGAGGCTGTAGGGAGGGCCATCCTTCGGGATCTGGACATATCGAAGACCCTGGCAGTGTTGCACGATCAGATCAAGGGCCTCACTCTCAGCATTCAGGATGTCAGGACTGATGAGTTACCTTTGAGGTTACAGCGCCATACTACTGGCGTACCGAGTCGTTGGACTAGGCTCTTGCGCATGATAGCACAGGTGGTGACATGTTATCACCAGCATCACTAGTCTAGGATGTTTTTTTGCATTCATTTTGAGTTTCTTGGTCAGATGACCGATTTTGTCTTGGACACAAAATATTTTGTAAAAACTATAAACAGCTATCTATTTTTTATTTTCGGAGTTTTATTTTGGTTAAGTTATGAAATCCCAATGCAAATGTTGATGTGAAAAGCTTTCTTTACAAATGTTGCAAATGTCTATTTAACACATAGTTTGCTAACGAATCAGTTAATGTTTTTAAGTTTATGTAAATGTGTTGATATTGAATGGAATCTAAATGTCTTTCCAAAATCCTAACTCTTAGGAACATGCGATAAATAGCTGGGTTCCGAACGAAATAAATGCCAGGAAGTTGTAGAATGACGAGCTATGAATCTAGCCTGACAATGAGTCGGCGTATGCCATGTGAAATGGCATCAGAGAGAAGTTCAATCAACACGCCATTCTCAGTGATTTTGTTCATCGATCGACCAATACATATCCCCCTAAAACTCACTAACTCGTCGCTTGGAGTGAAAATGGCCCAGGCCACAGAGGATAGGTTCTGCGTACTACGACTAGCTCCATCGGCATACCCAACAAACGGTTCCAAAAATTCTGACATCTACAACAAATGCGAAGTGTATTACCTAACCAAAATGACAACTCTAAAAGAAAACACTCAAAAATCCAATAAAATCATATGTACAATGAGTTTACTACACTTAATCAAGCGTAGTAATGTTTAAGATACAACCCATTTCGAGGCTGCGACAATGGAATCCCATCATAATTGACCAGCTCGTAGGCTCCTTTTTCAATACTCGTTTAACAATGTAGGGGCCCATCCATAATGGTTCGAATTTACCTGCTCCTAATTTGTCAGAGTCCTGATCGTAAAGCAAGACTAGGTCGCCTTCTGAGAAGACACGAGGCTTGACATTTTTTTCATATTGCACCTTGACGCGTTTCTTATGTGCTTCATTAGCTAACGCAGCATCATGACGGGTTTCATCCATATGGATTAGTTCCAAGAAACGAGCCTCTTCTTCGAAAGTTTCGGGAAGCAGATCAATCGCAAGCTTGAGGGATGAGATTTCACAATGAATTGGTAAGACAGCTTGCAAACCATACACCAACTGAAAGGGCATAAATCTGGTCACATTTCTCACCGAAGTCCTATATGCCCACAGAACTGAGTACAGGATTGAATGCCAATTCCATTTGTGGACTCTAATCATTCTCTGCAGCATGCGCTTAAGGACTTTGTTGATTGCCTCAACTTGTCCATTAGCCTGCAATAATATGGAGTAGAACTATCATGGGACAGTCCTAATTTGGCAGTCAATTTGATCATCATGTGATTGCGAAAATGTGACCCATGATCTATGACTATAGCCTGTGGTACACCAAATCTAGAAACTACATGATTGAAAAAGAAAAGAGTAGTCGTTTCATCGCTATTGTTTAATGTAGGCATCACCTCGGCCCATTTTTTAAAATAGTCAACAGCGAATATAATATACCCATGCCCCCCGACCAAGGTGGGGTTACATGTCATGAAATCAATGCCCCATTTAGCGAATGGCCCAACAGCAACAATTGGATGCAGTGGTGCAGGTGGTAATCTGGTTTTGCGATAAAAAATCTGACAAGCATGGCAACTTCTGACTATAATTATGCAATCTTTGAATATGGTGGGCCAGAAGTAACAAGCTCATAATATTTTTTGTGCAGTAGCGTAACCAGATAGATTCCCCCCACAAGCACCTGAATGAAAATCATTCAAAACTTTTTCAGCCTCCTCATGCATGAGGAACCTTCGTAGAACTGTATCGACACCACGATGGTAAAGTGTATCACCAACGATCAGATAGTCTTTGGCTTGGTATCGAGTACGTTGTTGTTCAGAGCGAGAGGTGTTAGGCCTAAAATTTTGGGTTTGGAGATAGACCAGTATATCCCCGTACCATGGATCACTTGACGATATCAGAAACAGAGTCTCATCCACGATTGATGCTTTGGATGTTAAATCGTTGGATGACGAGGGAAGGTCACAAAGTAACTCTGCAAAGACAAGAGACTTCTTTGATTTGGATTTGGTGAATTCCAAATCAAACTCTTGCAAAATGGCTATCCATTTGGAATATTTTCCCCCCAGTAATTGACGTGACAGAATGTAGGTCATAGGGTTGCAATCTGACACAATGGTAGTTTTGCGAAAGAGAACATAGTGTCGAAATCTCTGTATTGCTTGAACGGCTGCTAAAGCCAACTTTTCAACATAAGAGTACTTGCTTTTTGTATCATTAAGATTGTGACTTAAATAATATATGGGATGTTCGATTCCATTATCTTCTTGCACTAAAACCATGACGATGGTTGTATCTACAGCAGCGAGATACAGGTTGAAGTCTTTTTTATATTCAGGAGCATACATTAATGATGCTTTTATCAGGGAATCTTTTAAAGCATCAAAGGAAGCTTGTGCAACCTGATCCCAGTGGAAGGGTACTCTTTTTTTCAAAAGACATGTATAACCTTTAGTGAGTTCAACATAATGTGGAATGAACCTCCTCATAAAGTTAGCTTTCCCTTGGAGTCTTTGAATCTGAAGCAAATTTGAAGGTGGAGGCATGTCAAGGATTGCCTGAACCTTAAATGGGTCGAGTCGAATTTCGTCCTTAGAAACTACAAAACCAAGCAATCGACCAGAACCAACACAAAACACACACTTGTGCGAATTGAGTCATATCTTGTAGTGTCAGCAACGTAGAAATATGGCTCTCAAATGTTGTGGATGATCAGTCTATTTTCGCGAATGAGCAGGCAGATCGTCGAGATATGGTTGAACGATGTGTTTGATGTCATGGAAGAAGTAATTCATTGCCCTCTGAAAAGTCACCCCTGCGTTCTTCAAACCGAATGGTAATTTACGATATGCGAATGTGCTCCACAGACATATAAATGCAGTCTTTGACTGGTCCTGTGGGTGGATATTGATTTGATTGTATCCAGAAAATCCATCCATGAACGAAAAGACTTTGCATTCGACACATTCATCAATAATTTGGTCGATAAAGGGTGTAGGATAGTTGTCCTTTGGACATGCTTGATTTACATCCCTATAATCGACGCACACTCTAATCGTTCCTTGTTTTTTCATTATAGGAACAATATTTGATACCCAATCAGTGAGAGGAATAGGGTAAATAAAGCCAGCACGCAAAAGTTTTTCAACTTCTGCCTTAATGGAAGCGGCTTTCTTTGGATGAACAGGTCGAAGCCATTGTCATACTAGTTTGACATCTGGATACATCTTGATTTCATGTTCAACAATTCTCGAGTCAATGCCTGGAATTTCTTCATATGACCATGCAAAGACATCTCTGAATTCGCGAAAGAGAGCGCAGTAAATCTCTAGTTCTAATGGAGAACAAGATTTTCCAACGTGAATATTCTCTACAATATTAGGTTTGGTCAAAATATTAATGGCGATAGTTTCTTCAATGTTGGATAGATTTCACTCAGAATCTACTGTATTTACAGTATTTAATAAAAAATCAAAAAATTGAAGGATGATTGAGGTCGCTTGAATAATCTTCATTGTCATCTCGAAGGTGGGAACGATGGTGGTAATCTTCCCACGGTGTCTCTCCTATCATCATTGATTTGATGATTCCTTCGTCTATAGAATGTATACGAGACCAAGGATCAAAAGAGGTACCATATTCTAAAGACCTATCTACCCAAACACTCGTCGAGTGTTGATTCGGGTTTGCCGCCCAAGCCCAAAAAATTGATTGCTACAAAGATTCGATGGGGCTTGGTGGCAACGCCTTGCGATGATCCTCACTATCAAAATGGTCGGAACTCTTCTTAAACTCAGATGATGTAGAAGAGATCATTTGACAGGTTTCCACTGTGGCCACTTCCGCGAAACCAGATGGAGGTGGGAGGGAAAAAGTTCCCATTAAGGAAGGATCTTTTAGGAGACCTACTCCAACATTTTGAAGCGATTGTGAACTTCCATGGATCAATGGAATGCTTCCAGTAGCTTGTGAACTGTTAGGAAAAAAGGCTAGTTGGTCAACGATTGTGATTCCACCTTGGAAGGGAAATGCAATCTTTCTAAAATATGTAGACACAATGACAACCATAGCATAAATCCAGGGCCTTCCCAGTAAGATATTGTAATCAAGGTTTCCATCGATGACCTCGACTTCAATATCTATTGTCTTTCCCCGCAGTTCAACTTGCAAATTACTTAAAATTCCATATAGATTGTACGTTCTTCCATCGAATGCTTTTAATGTTGTTGATGATCATGAAAAGGGTGGTGAAACAAGAGTTTTCCAGCAACTCATCGACATAATACAGGTAGATGCCCCCTCATCAATGATGGTTCGATGAACATTTTTATTAAGGGATTTTACCTGTATAAGGAAAGTGAGTTGGGCCGGTAACTGAGGTGTATATCCTTTATTATTAAAGGCCACAAGATTAGAATCCATTGGATCGATCCCACTATAGACAGAGCCTGAAGTCAGCCAAGTAGCCTTTGAACTACTCTTGCTCTGCAATTGCATAGTAGATGAATGTTGCTTCAGTCAAGCTCTGGTTTAGTTTATGAATTAAACGTTGGACTTACAAGCATTCTAGATGCCCTTTTGGTAGCTCAGTAACCTCTCAAGACCTTCCTCTATACTTTTCTCTTTACTATCCATCATAGCTCAGCTTAACTCATTGAAAACAGCTGCACATCTGAGCCAAAACCCACTTCAGTTGTGCTCCCTGGCCCATCGCACTGTCTTTCACTATAACCTAGTATGCATCACACCTCCCAAGTGTGTAAAATGTGATGCATCAATGTTTCTATGAAGCCCAAGTGCGATGACTGACTGAACCTATTTCCATTCTAGAAATTGGGGGTTTTTGACCTTGTTTTCAGTTTTGTTTAGTTGTTTTGCTGCTTGTGAACAGTTCCTCCTTACTGAAGCCTACTTGCATCACATACATCAGCCTCCATTAGATTAGGATTAGTGAATGTTTTTTGTGTATTTTTTCATAATTTACAATCCTTTGTCAAAAAGTTGGTTAAATCGACTGTCACTTTGGTACAAAAAGTGTCGTAATTGTCGTTTTGTGTCAAAAGAGATGTGTTGTGGATTCTTCATTCCCTGGATAATCGGTTGAACTTTTCGTCATGTATTTGGTTTGATTTGTTTTTATTCGAAGTTTCAAAAGCATTTTTTATTCAAAATTGAAAAGTGTCATTTAGTCTTCCTTTCTCTTTTGAAAAATAAATTGTCAAAAATGTTATTTTGAAAGAAATATTTCAGATCTCTGCTGCATTTAGTTTTCCTTTTTGGCATTTTTCACATTAAGAAGAACGAAAACAAATACATGCATTTGCATTTAGTTTGTGTGCGAAAAATGATTTATGAAAATGCACTAGTGTGTGCTCTTTGCTCTTTGTTTGAAATAATTGTAATATTCTTTCCCTAGTAGCTAGGATTTTCATTGCTCAAAATAAAAAAAGATTGTTTATCATTATAGATTGCATTTTAGGAATTTCAAAAATCATCATCATCCGGTGAACCATTGAAAGGAAAACTCTAAACAAGATCAACTTTAAAACAAATTTCAATGAACCTAATAACGCTTTGGAACTTAACTCAACACATCTAGAGGTCTAGGCTAGAGACGTGTTCTAGCGTCGTAAAAACTAGTAACTGTCGTTTTCATTGAAGGTTGGGTGATTCCTCCTCCTTGATACGACAAGTGCTAGCACGGACTTGTGCTCCCCGTACTGTTGCGTATATATTGGGAGACTACAATAGGATTAATCCTTTATCCATAGGAAGCTGAGTCTACCGCCTTATTGATCACAATGCATTGAACACAGCATTCGGGAAGATTGACTGCCGTACATATGTCCTTGGTAATTTCTCTTTAATTTATCACTAAGGTGTTTATTGCAATTTTGCGATTGGTTTGGTAATCCCTCTGTCTAGATTTTCCAGAGTAGTCACTTTCGTTCCTATCGACTCTTTAAAAGAAAGGTCCATTTGAGCACTTGTCCTTTCAGGCTCATTAAAAATCGAAGGAGACTAGAGTCATCTTTAGCTTTTTCTCGACTCTTAAAAACTGAAAAAGCAAAGTTGTGTCAAAGCGTCATTAAAATTAATTGAAATCGGAATAACATCCCTATTCCTTAGTTGATCTTAGGTTGAGATATATGGAGACAAATCCATAGTACACCAATCAAGGAATCCCTTTTGAGGGGAATCCTAGTCCTTTTCCTTCTTGGGGAAATGTTGGTGCTCCTTATATGGCTACATTGTCCCTTCCAGGATTTACCATTGGCCTGCCAATATGGTTGTGTTCAACCTCCTTGGATCAAAATGTCAAGACATCTCTGAAATTGATTACACCTCCAACTGGACAAAATCAACCTCCAATTGATCCTGAAGTTGATTGCCTTCTTCCTCGTTTGTTTCTCCCTCCCTCTCTTCCTCTTCACTTGGTGAAAGTAACAGTACTAGTAATTAGGTGGCTAAGAAGAAGCCAATTCAGCAAAGGGGCAACCAAGCAACCATTGCTCTGAATGCAACATCTAATGAAAATCCATCCATTAAGCCTCACAAAGTCAAGTATCCATGCATAATTTGTGCGGAAGACCATTTTCATCGAAATTGTCCTTACTTTCCTCGGATCTGGAAAGAATGGTCTTCCCGTTCACACCATCCCATGTCATCAACCTCTGGAGATCATGTTGGTAACACAACAACAACTAGTGATAATAAAGTTCATGGACAGAAGGGAAAAGTCAAGCTTCTATGTAGGTTATGTGAAGGTAATCACCCCTTTCACCTTTGTCCCTATTTGGATGAAGCCAAAAGAGTGTTGGATAACCGTCCTGCTTCACCGCAGTGACTTCCATATGCTTACAAGAAACTCTCCCTAAATCCTTCACTAGTTGATGAATTGACTGACCAAAATCAACTGTCGGTCGAAACCACTCTCTCTGAAAGTGAATCCTGTGAGTCTATACCCGACCAAAATCAACAAGTCAAGGTAACGATTGACCCGATTTCACCTTCAACTAATCGTACCTTTCCCGAAGAGAGTGAAAATTATATCGCTCAAGTTTTTTTTGTTACTTTGGATTCTAGTGACCTTGGGGGCAATTTTCCTGTTCCATCAAGATAGGAGGAAAATCCTAGACCAGTTCTCGTAACTCAAGGGGTTAAGTCTCCCGTTGCTACGGTACCCCCTCCAAGTAGTATAGTCACTTCCTTTGATTCAAATTGACTGGCAGGATCCTGCCTTCCTTCTTATGTGCCTTTCCAGATCATAGTACAAGTTTTTAAAATGATTGTACCTGGCACTATTATAGATGAAGGTGCATCAGTGAGTATCCTTTCCTCAACTACTTGGGAAGCACTCGGTTTGCCACCGCTTGTGCTTGTTACACAGAATCTGTTAGGCTTTAATAGATGAACTAGTCAACTGTTAGGGATCCTTCCTCAGTTGCCTATTAATTTGGGAGGGAAAATTGTTTATCTGAACGTGATGGTAGTCCCAGGCCCTTTAGATTAAAATTTACTTCTTGGGCGTGACTATGTTTATGGCATGGGAGTTATTGTTTTAACACACTTTCCAGTGATTTCTTTCCCACATGAAGGTAGGATTGTCACCATTGACCAGCTTTCATTTCCCAGTCCAAATATAGCTCCTAGTCAACCATCGTCCCTATATGGTCCATTTATACCAATGGTATCATCCCCACCACAGGTTAATTATGTGGCAACCTGTTCCATACCTACATCGACTGACGATCAATTCAATGATGTTGTACATTATGTACTGGGGGCATTGGAACCAGATCTCTCCTTCATGACCACTTATGAGTTGTGATCAAAGGATTCCAAGGATAGTTCATTGTCTTGTGTCAACCTCATTAAAAAATGAAACTAAGGGTTTTTAGCATAGTTCCTTGTCTTGTTTCAAGCATGTTAAAAAATGAAACAAGGAATCTGAGCAGATTTCCTTGTATTGTGTCAAGCTCATTAAAAAATGAAACAAGGACCCCTGGAGAAAAGTTCCAAGTTGAGTCTCTGATTAGATCTCGTAAAATCCCAGTCAAGTCTTTCACTTGATCTCGTAAAAGAACCTTCATTCCATCCACCTAATGGCCAGGAGTAATCTGGTGAATGTAATGAAGCTTTGGGGGGCATGCACCTAGTTGTAAAGATAGGTTTCCTTCTAGGTTATGTGATTGGTCTGTCACACCGATCTGTCACACCATTCACCTTTGTCTATTCTGGTTGAAGCCGTCTTGCTTCACCGCAGTGACTTCCATCTGGTTACAAGAGACTCTCTTTCTCGTCATGTTGGGGGCATGCACTCCCTTTTTTCAAGCATAGTTCCCCCATGGTTCAAGCTTGTCAAAAAATGAACCCACCTTCAACTAAATAACCTTTGTGATTGCCATTGTATCAGCCTTTTGAACCTTGGTTGTGTACCTCTCATCACCACCATCCCTTTTGCCGATCATACACTTCCACTTGGTTGTTTTACCCCTTTTGAGGAACAGTTGCGATGAGTGGTCTTACTAGCATCCCTCTTCATAGAATTCACCATGTTTTGATAAGTTCTGAATTCACCAGGAAGCAGTTGCTACCCTAGACACCACTCGTTCCTCAAAATAGAGTCTCCTTTAAACCCTTTTCAGACTCATTAAATATGAAAAGATTGTCGAGCAATTGGCCTTTCCAACTCGTTAAAGTGATTGGAAATGTCATCACTCTTGTATTATTTTATACCTTTTCGGACCACAGGGATTATCTTGCAAAAAATTCAAGTGCTTGTCTTTTTCGGCTCGTTAAAGTGATCAGAAAAGTCATCCCTTTTGTATTATTTTATCCTTTTTCAGACCTAAGGGATTATTTTATGAAAAATAACTTCTAGAGTTTTATTTTCGTCCCTTTTCAAACTCTCTAAACATGAAAAGGACCGAGTTATCCTTTTCATTAAACTCATTAAAACAATAGCGACAAACTTGTCCATTCTAGACAAGACCGAGTTTCATTGTCGCTAGACTCATTAAAACATAGCGACAGGTTTGCCCGAAGGGAAAATTATAGAACAAGCATATGTTATCCTCCTCAAGCTTGACAAAAAATAAAGAGGTACTGATCAGCGATGACTGGGGAAAAAGGGAAAAAACTTGAAGAACTTATGGTAGCAAGTCACTCTTGAACATGACACTTTCACTCCATCACCATTATTGAGTCGAGTTGGGTTATTCCATTCACCGGTCATCTCACCATTGGTCTTTCACACCATCCATCTTTTGGGGTTAATGTTACCATTCCATCTCAGTGTCGCTGACACGTTCAAGAGAAGTCATTCAGTTGAGAAACCACAATCCATTTAATGCCTCATCTACTGCAATACCTTCAACCTTCATTTTTTCATGACCGCCATTCCTGTACCTTATGTTGTCATATCATTTTCACCTTCAGAAATCATTTGCTTCGTTTCATGTCATAGATGTGGGATACATCAAGGCCCTCCTACGATGAGTCACTTCTTGTCAAAATTAGCTCATTATCCAAGAAGTTGACTTAGAAAGACCCCTTTCAGTGCTTTGAAGCTTACATGCATCAATGGCAAGTTTCTCACTTCCGGCAACAAGTTGACATCAATGGCCTTCGACCGAAAGATTTTGCGTGGTGTTCGACATCGAATCATATATTCAGAACACGTGAATTGTACTGTAGTACCTTGAGGGTCATTATCATTATTGGTGATTCCTCTCGTGTCTATTAACAGCTTACATCATTGGCTGGTAATCAGGCGATGTCTTTCCATGTTCGACTTCAGAACATCTCTTCACATGGATTGACTTGTACATCGGGCAAAGATTGAACGAGTTTGAAGACCCCGGATCTAGTTTCATCCATCCAGGCTGTGATATATTCAGGGAAAAACTAGTGTCTTATCGAACAACTAGCCCTCTAAGTTTGGCAGCTACCCTAGAAACAACAGTTTAAAGCAATTCAACGATTTATTCTATGTGTAACAGATAAGAGAAAGTTAATGGAACCAACCTGGAACTTCCACTTAATCCATTTCTTGATCTCTCTCCCCCTTGACAAAGCTTGGAACTCCTCTCCGTACTTAACCCACTTGGAGAGTACCTACACAAGTACAGCAACAAAGAACCGTCAAAGCATCATGATCTATTACAACATAAACATTACAGAATCAGATATATAATGAACATATAATAGCATTCACAAATGATAACATTCATAATTGCACTATCATATGGATGAAAACTTGAATAACTTTATTAATAGAAGGGAGAATTACAACCCAGTTGTCTGATCCAGCATCATCCTCCCAGCTTCAATTCCTCTTCACCTCATGAAATAGCAAGATCACTCCAACAATACAATGCTCTTTCCTCAATTACAAACTATCAGCACTTCCTTGCACTTCCTTGCAATTCACAATATTCCAGCCTCCGGATCTCTTAGATGAGGGATCCATTTATAGATGTGTGCAAGGGTGTGAGTCATCTCTGGGGTTTTGATTAATGTCATTCCACTTGTTACAATTGGTTCCACTTGGAGATTGCTTGGATCTCTTAATCATCCCTGGGCGAATTCAGAGAGGCAAGTGTCATAGGAGAAGTTTCTAGAAGATTCCATGAGCAACCACCTAGCAAACTGTCTCGGACATTTGTCCATCCTCACCCATCGCACCCTATAGAAAGCCTAATTAGTATGCATCACACCTGAGCAGTGTACCACTCAGTATGCATCGCACCCTGCCAGTGGAGCAGTCAATATGGTTCAGTTTAGGCCATTTCTGGATGGTTTCTTAGGTGGAACTTTTGGGGAATGATGTAATCAGATGACTATGTTCTTTTAGGGTATGAAACAACTCTTTTAAGGGTCGAGGAGCCTTAGTTTATCGACATATAAGTTTGGGGTTGATGTGCCCAAATATGTCTATAACAGTTGCCCCCTACAGCATGAAGTCATAAATACTGATGTCGGGTGAAATGCTTTATCATGAGGATATGAGGTTTTGAAATGGAAGGTGACCTGCATAAGTTACAATACAATACATCATCATAATATAATTTTCATGATCTAGCTGAGGTAGGCATTCCCATGCTCAGCTCTATAAATTCATTTCATGTACATAAATTAGATAGTCATCTATAGATGCAGACTAGTGATTCTTCAGATGTAGAGTCATCATCATTGGTTTGGATGACCATCTGTGCAGTGCCTTTGTACATTTGATGTTTTTATATCCCTGAATATATCGCAGCCCGGATGGATGAAACTAGATCCAGGGTCTTCAAACTCATTCAATCTTCGCCCAATGTACAAGTCAATCCATGTGAAGAGATGTTCTGAAGTCGAACATGGAAAGACATCGCCTGATTACCAGCCAATGATGTAAGCTGTTAATAGACGCGAGAGGAATCACCGATAATGATAATGACCCTCAAGGTACTACAGTACAATTCATGTGGTGTGAATATATGATTCGATGTCGAACACCACGCAAAATATTTCAGTCGAAGGCCATTGATGTCAACCTGTCGCCGGAAGTGAGAAACTTGCCATTGATGCATGCAAGCTTCAAAGCACTGAAAGGGGTGTTTCTAAGTCAACTTCTTGGATAATGAGCTGATGTCGACAAGAAGTGACTCGTCGTAGGAGGGCCTTGATGTATCCCACGTCTATGACATGAAATGAAGCAAATGATTTTTGGAGGTGAAAACGATCTGACGACACAAGGTACAGGAATGGCAGTCATGAAAAAATGAAGGTTGAAGCTATTACAGAAGATGAGGCATTAACTGGATTGTGGTTTCCCAACTGAATGACTTCTCTTGAACATGTTGGCTACACTGAGATGGATTGGTAGCGTTAACCCCAAAATATGGATGGTGTGAAAGACCAATGGTGAGATGACCGGTGAACGGAATAACCCAAACCAACTCAATAATGGTGATGGAGTGAAAGTGTCATGTTCAAAAGCGACCTGCTACCATAAGTTCTTCATGTTTTTTCCCTTTTTCCCCAGTCATTACTGACCAGTACCTCTTTATTTTTGTCAAGCTTGAGGAGGATAACATATGCTTGTTCTATAATTTGCCCTTCGGGTAAACCTGTCGCTATGTTTTAACGAGTCTAGCAACAGTGAAACTCGATCTTGTCTAGAATGGACAAGTATGTTGCTATTGTTTTAACGAGTTTAACGACAAGGATAACTCGGTCCTTTTCATTTTTAGAGAGTTTGAAAAGGGATGAAAATAAAACTCCAAAAGTTCCTTTTCGTAAAATAATCCCTTAGGCCCGAAAAAAGATAAAATAATACAAAAGGGATGACTTTTCCGATCACTTTAACAAGCCAAAAAAAACAAGTGCTTGACTTTTCCGTAAGATAATCCCTCGAGTCCGAAAAAGTATAAAATAATATAGGAGGGATGACATTTCCAATCACTTTAACGAGATGGAAAGGCCAATTTCTTGACAATATTTTCATATTTAACGAGTCTGAAAAGGGTTTAAAGGAGACTCGATTTTGAGGAACGAGTGGTGTCTCGGGTAGCAACTGGTTCCTAGTGAATTCGGAACTTCTCAAAACATGGTGAATTCTATGAAGAGGGAGGCTAGTAAGACCACTCATCGCAACTATTCCTCAAAAGGGGTAAAACAACCAAGTGGAAGCGTATGATCGGCAAAAGGGATGGTGGTGATGAGAGGTACACAACCAAGGTTCAAGAGGCTGATTAAATGGCAATCACAAAGGTTATTTAGTTGAAGGTGGGTTCATTTTTTTTTTACAAGCTTGAACCATGGGGGAACTATGCTTGGTGGGTTCATTTTTTTTTACAAGCTTGAACAATGGGGGAACTATGCCTGGTTGTAGTTTTTATTTTTTATATAAGCTTGAAATGACAAAACTAAAAATTGAAAAAACAGCAAAACTAAAAATTGAAAATGAAACGACAAAACTGATAATTGAAAATTAAAATTCAAAAAGTTTGCATGCCCCCAACATGATGAAAAGGAGAGTCTCCTGTAGCTAGATGGAAATCATTGTGGTTAGGTAGTATGGTTTCATCCAAAATAAACAAAACACCTCCTTGGCTTTGTCCAGAATAGACAAAGGTGAATGGTGTGACAGACCGGTATGACAGGCCAATCACATAACCTACAGGGAAACTTATCTTTACAACTAGGTGCATCCAGAATAGACAAGGGTGCATGCCCCCTAAGCTTCGTTACAATCACCAGATTACTCCTGGATATCATGTGGATGGAATGAAGGTTCAACTGATATCGTTGACGTAAATGGACCATTTAGGGATGATGATTGATTTGGAGCTATGCTTGGACCGGGAAATGAAAGCTGGTCAACAGTGACAATTTTGCCTTCATGTGGGAAAGACATCACTCGGAAGAGTGTTGAAATAATAGCTTCCATGTTATAAACATAGTCACGTCCAAGGAGTAAATTGTAATCTAACGGTCCTGGGACTACCATCACGTTGAGATGAACGGTTTTCCTTCCCAAAGTGATCGATAACTTAGGAAGGATCCCTAACAGTCGACTGGTTCCTTTGTTAAAGCCTAACGGATTCTTTGTCACAGGCATAACCGGTGGAAAACCAAGCACTTTCCAAGCAGTTGAGGAAAGGATACTCACTGATGCACCTTCATCTATGATAGTGCCAGACATGATCATTTTACAAACTTTTGCTATGATCTGGAAAGGTACATAAGAAGGAAGGCAGGATCTTGCCAGTCGATTCCAATCAAAGGAAGTGACTAGACTACTTGGGGGGGGTACCGAATAAATGGGTGAATTAACCCCTTGAGTTACAAGAACTGGGGGGTTTTCCTCCCGTCGTGAAGGAATGGGCAGATTGCCCCCAATTTCATTGGAATCTGAAGTAACAAAAAGAATTTGAACGGTATCATTCTCATTCTGAAGGTGGAATTGGGTCAACTATCACCTCAACTTGTTGACTTTGGTCGAGTATAGACTCATAAGATTCACTTTCAGAGAGAGTGGTTTCGACCGACGGTTGATTTAAGTCAGTCGATTTTTCAACTAGTAAAGGACTTGGGGAGAGTTTCCTATAGCCAGATGGAAGTTGGTACAGTGAAGCAGGATGGTTATCCAACACTCTTTTGGCTTCATCCAAAAAAGGACAACGGTGAAGGGAATGATTTCCTTCACATAACCTACACGGAACTTTGACCTTTCCTTTCTGTCCATGAACTTTTCTATCACTAGTTGATGGTGTGCTACCAACATGATCACCAGAGGTTGATGACACTGGGTGGTGTGAACAGGGAGACCATTCTCTCAAGATCTGAGGAAATCAAGGACAATCTCGATGGAAATGGTCTCCTCTACAAATTATACATCGAAATTTGGGTTTATGAAGTTTAATGTGCAGATTTTCACCAGATGATGCATTCACAGAAATGGTTGGTTGGTTGCCTCCTTGCTGAATTGGCTTCTTCTTCTTCTCCTTCCCTTTCTTCTTCTTCTCAGCCACCTGGTTACTAGCATCACTAGTTTCACCAAGCAAAGAGGAAGAAGGGGAGGGAGAAACAAAGGCAAATGGTCAACTTCAGTATCAACTAGAGGTTGATTCTATTGCGGAGGAATCACGGGATTTTGAACCACAGAGGTTGAAAACAGCCATACCGGCAGGCCAATGGTTATTCCCGGAAGGGACAATGTAGCCATATACGGAGCACCAATATTTCCCCAAGAAGAAAAAGGACTAGGATTCCCCTCGAAAGGGATTCCTTGATTGGTGGACTCCGGATTTGTCTCCATATATCTCAACCTAAGATCAACTAAGGAACAGGGATGTTATTCTGAATTTAATTAATTTTAATGACGCTTTGACACAACTTTGCTTTTTCAGTTTTTAAGAGTCGATAAAAAGCTAAAGATGACTCTAGTCTCCTTCGATTTTTAATGAGCCTGAAGTGACAAGTGCTCAGATGGACCTTTTCTTTTAAAGAGTCGAAAAGGAATGAAAGTGACTACTCTGGAAAATCTAGACAGAGGGATTACCAAACCAATCACAAAACTGCAATATACACCTTGGTGATAAATTAAAGAGAAATTACCAAGGACTTATGTACGGCAGTCAATCTTCCCGAATGTTGTGTTCAGTGCATTGCGATCAATAAGGCAGCAGACTTGGCTTCCTATAGATAAAGGATATAAGCCCACTGTGGTCTCCCAATATATACGCAACGGTACGGGGAGCAAAAGTCTTTGCTAGCACGTGTCGTATCAAAGAGGAGGAATCACCCAACCTTCAATGAAAATTATAGTTACTAGTTTTTACGACGTCGGAACACGTCTCTAGCCTAGACCTCTAGATGTGTTGCGTTAAGTTCCAAAGCGTTGTTAGGTTCATTGAAATTTATTTTAAATTTGATCTTGTTTAGAGTTTTCCTTTCAATGGTTCACCGTGTGATGATGATTTTTGAAATTCCTAAAATGCAATCTATAATGATAAACAATCTTTGTTTATTTTGAGCAATGAAAATCCTAGCTACCAGGGAAACAAGATTACAATTCTTTCAAACAAAGAGCAAAGAGCACACACTAGTGCACTTTCCTAAATCAGTTTTCGCACACAAACTAAATGCAAATGCATGTATTTGTTTTCATTCTCATTAATGTGAAAAATGCCACAAAGGAAAACTAAATGCAGCAAAGATATGAACTGTTTCTTTCAAAATGACATTTTCGACAATTTCTTCTTCAAAAGAGAAAGGAAGACTCAACGACACTTTTCAATTTTGAATAAAAATTCTTTCGACACTTTGAATAAAAAACAAATCAAAACAAATACATGAAGAAAAGTTCAATCGACTATCAAGGGAAGGAAGAATCCATGACACTTCTCTTTTCGACACAAAACAAGAATTACGACACTTTTGTACGAAAACGATAGATCGATTTAAGCAACTTTTCGACAAAGGATTGTAAATGATGAACAAATACACAAAAACATCTACTAATCCTAATCTAATGGAGGCTGATATATTTGATGCAAGTAGGCTTCAGCAAAGAGGCACTGTTCAGTAAAACAACTAAACAAAACTGAAAACAAGGTCAAAAACCCCCAATTTCTAGAATGGAAAAAGGGTTCAGTCAGTCATCGCACCTGGGCTTCACAGAAACAGGGATGCATCGCACTTTACACACTCAGGATGTGCGATGCATAATGGGTTACAGTGACAGACAGTGCGATGGGCCAAGGAGTGCAACTGAAGTGGGTTTTGGCTTATATGTGCAGCTGTTTTCAATGAGTTAAGCTAAGCTATGATGGACAGTAAAGAGCAAAGTATAGAGGAAGGTCTTGAGAGGTTACTGAGCTACCAAAAGGGCATCTAGAATGCTTATCAGCCCAATGTTTAATTCATAAACTAAACCAAAGATTGACTGAAGCATCATTCATCTACTATGCAATTGCAGAGCAAGAGCAGTTCAAAGGCTACCTGGCTGACTTCAGGCTCTGAGGAAAAACTAGTGTCTTGTCGAATGACTAGCCCTCTAGGTTTGGCAGCTACCCTAGAAACAATAGTTTAAAGCCATTCAACGATTTCTTCTATGTGTAACAGATAAGAGAAATATAATGGGACCAACCTGGAACTTCCGCTTAATCCCTTGCTTGATCTCTCTCCCCCCGCTCCAGAGCTCCAAAATCCCAAATTTGAAAAGAAATGATGAAAGTGAAAGTTAAAACTACTTTTTATGTTCAATATTCATGTACTTCAAGTAAAATGTTAGTTTTGGTTCTTTTTCATCCACATATATGTATTTCTAATCAATTTGATGGAGTGATTAAGCAGGTTGAATGACTGACAAAATAATCTGATGTGCTTAACAATGAATTGAACATCTTTGACTACTTATTCAAGCATAATTTTTTCATTTCAAGCTTGTGTAAAAATGAAATTGACTCCAAGCATAGTTTGTTCATTTCAAGCTTTGAAAAACATGAAACCGAATCCAAGCATAGATTCCCCATGGTTCAAGCTTGTCAAAAATGAACCCACCTACAAGTGATTAACCTTTGTGCTTGCTAGTCTATCAGCCTTTTTGAGCCTTGGTTGTGTACCTCTCATCACCTCCATCCCTTTGGCTGATCATGCGCTCTCACTTGGTTGTTTACCCCTTTTGAGGAACATTTGCGATGAGTGACCTTACTAGCCTCCCTCTTCACAGAATTGACGATGTTTTGAGAAGTTCCGAGTTCACTAGGAACCAGTTGCTACCCGAGACACCACTCGTTCCTCAAAATTCGAGTCTCCTTTAAACCCTTTTCAGATTCGTTAAATATGAAAAGATTGTCAAGCAATTGGCCTTTCCAGCTCGTTAAAGTGATTGGAAATGTCATCCCTCTTGTATTATTTTATACTTTTCGAACCCGAGGGATTATCTTACGAAAAAGTCAAGCGCTTGTCTTTTTCGGTCGTTAAAGTGATCGAAAAAGTCATCCATTTTGTATTATTTTATCCTTTTTCATCCCTTTTCAAACTCTCTAAACATGAAAAGGATCGAGTTATCCTTGTCGTTAAACTCGTTAAAACAATAGCGACAAACTTGTCCATTCTAGACAAGACCGAATTTCACTGTTTCTAGACTCATTAAAACATAGCGACGGGTTTTCCCGAAGGGAAAATTATAGAACAAGCATATGTTATCCTCCTCAAGCTTGACAAAAATAAAGAGGTACTGGTCAACAGTGACTGGGGAAGAAGGGAAAAAACTTGAAGAACTTATGGTAGCAGGTCACTCTTGAACATGACACTTTCACTCCATCACCATTATTGAGTCGGGTTGGGTTATTCCGTTCACCGATCATCTCACCATTGGTCTTTCACACCATCCATCTTTTGGGGTTAACACTACCAATCCATCTCAGTGTTGCCGACATGTTCAAGAGAAGTCATTCAGTTGAGAAACCACAATCCAGTTAATGCCTCATCCACTGCAATACCTTCAACCTTCATTTTTTCATGACCGCCATTCCTGAACCTTGTGTCGTCAGATCGTTTTCACCTCCAGAAATCATTTGCTTCGTTTCATGTCGTAGATGTGGGATACATCAAGGCCCTCCTATGACAAGTCACTTCTTGTCGACATCAGCTCATTATCCAAGAAGTTGACTTAGAAACACCCCTTTCAGTGCTTTGAAGCTTGCATGCATCAATGGCAAGTTTCTCACTTCCGGCGACAGGTTGACATCAATGGCCTTCGACCGAAAGATTTTGCGTGGTGTTCAACATCGGATCATATATTCCAACCACGTGAATTGTACTGTAGTACCTTGAGGGTCATTTTCATTATCGGTGATTCCTCTCGCGTATGTAACAGCTTACATCATTGGCTGGTAATCATACGATATCTTTCCATGTTCGACTTCAGAACATCTCTTCACATGGATTGACTTGTACATCGGGCGAAGATTGAACGAGTTTGAAGACCCCGGATCTAGTTTCATCCATCCGAGCTACGATATATTCAGGGATCTAAAAACATCCAATGTACAAAGGCACTACACAGATGGTCATCCAAACCAAGGATGATGACTCTACATCTGAAGAATAACCAATCTACATCTACAAACGACTATCTGATCTATGTACATGAAGTGAATTTATAGAGCTGAGCATGGGAATGCCTACCTCAGCTAGATCATGAAAATTATATTATGATGATGTATTGTATTGTAACTTATGCAGGTCACCTTCCAGTTCGAAACCTTGGATCCTCATGATAAAGCATTTCATCCGACATCAGTATTTATGACTTCATGCTTTAGGGGGCAACTGTTATAGGCATATTTGGGCATATCAACCTAAAATATATGTCGATAAACTAGGGCTCCTCGACCCCTAAAAGAGTTGTTTCAAACCCTAAAAGAACATAGTCATATGATTACATCATTCCCCAAAAGTTCCACCTGGGAAACCATCTATAAATGGTCTAAATTGAACCATATTGACTGCTCCACTAGCAGGGTGCGATGCATACTGAGTGGTACACTGCTTAGGTGCGATGCATATTGATTAGGCCTTCATCTACTATAAAATTGCAGAGAAAGAGTAGTTCGAAGGCTACCAGCGGAGTTGCCAATTTGTTTCAAGGAAAAACTAGTGCCTTATCGAATGACTAGCCCTCTAGGTTTGGCAGCTACCCTAGAAACAACAGTTTAAAGCAATTCAAAGATTTCTTCTATATGTAATAGATAAGAAAAAGATAATGGGACCAACCTAGAACTTCCGCTTAATCCCTTGCTTGATCTCTCTCCCCTTGACAAAGCTCGCAACTCCTCCCCGTATTTAACCCGCTTGGAGAGTACCTGTAGAAAACACAGTAACAAAGAACCATTAAAGCATCTCAATCTATTACAACATAAACATTGCGGAATCAGATATATAATGAACAAATGATAGCATTCACAAATGATAATATTCACAATTGCACAATCATATGGAAGAAAACTCGAAGAACTCTATTAAATAGAAGGGAGAACTACAACCCATTTGGTTGATCCAGCATCATCCTCCCAGCTTCAATCCCTCTTCACCTCATGAAATAGCAAGATCACTCCAACAATACAATGCTCTTTCCTCAATTAAAAATTATCAACACTTCCTTGCAATTCACAATCTTCCAGCCTACGGATCTCTTAGATGAGGGATCCATTTATAGATGTGTGCAAGGGTGTGAGTCATCTCTGGGGTTTTGATAAGTGTCATTCCACTTGTTACAATTGGTTCCACTTGGAGATTTCTTGGATCTCTTACTCATCCCTAGGCGAATTCAAAGAAGCAAGTGTCATAGGAGAAGTTTCTAGAAAATTCCATGAGCAACCACCTAGAAAACTATCTCGAATGTTTGTCCATCCTCGCCCATCGCACCCTATAGAAGGCCTAATTAGTATGCATCGCACCTAAGCAGTCACCACTCAGTATGCATTGCGCCCTGCCAGTGGAGCAGTCAGTATGGTTCAATTTAGGCCATTTCTAGATGGTTTCTCAGGTGGAACTTTTGGGGAATGATGTAATCAGATGACTATGTTCTTTTAGGGTATGAAACAACTCTTTTAGGGGTTGAGGAGCCCTAAATTATTGACATATAAGTTTGGGGTTGATGTGCCCAAATATTTCTATAACACATGCTAGACTGAATATGTTACAAATGGATTAGTTTTTCGTGAGGACAAGCAAATATCTCAGTGTGGGGGAGATGTTGGGTCACTGATTTGTCATCACTTTCACTTGTCTTTTTCACTCATTAAACCATTACCTCTAACCATTCATCGCACCATCTCACTCACTAACACCATTTTTATCATAATTCTTCACAAAGTACCATGATGTGCCTTTATATGCCTAAGTGGTTAATTAACATCATTTTCATTTATTTTTAGTAGATTAAGAATAATTGTGCATGGTTTTACTAATGATAGTTTGGTCATTTTAAATTTTTTAGCTCAGTTCAAGTTTTTGTAGCTATCTCAATGATTGAGGTAGTAGCACCATTGTTGAAGGAAATTTGGCACTTGGAATTGGTTTCTAAAAGATCCAATATGTATTTATGTTGGTCAAAGTCCACCAAGATCGCACGTGTGATCTAGATCTTAGGGGAAGGCCCCCAAGATCTAAAAAAGTGAAATGCCAGAAGAAAAGGGGAGAATACACAACAAACAAAACCACACATATTTTTTTTAATTATTTAAATAGAGAATAACTGTACAAGCTACATTATGGTCGACGATCTACCCTTTTACAAAATGCGACTTGTTACTTATAGTTTTTTTTAGTTACAATACCACAGGTAAATTCCATGGGCGAGTAAATACCATGGGTGAATGAATACCATGGGTAGAGGTTACTTACAATACCATGGGTAATTACCAGGGGTGGATAAATACCATGGGTGGATGAATAACATGGGTGAATGCCACTTACAATACCATGGGTAAATTTCATGTGTGGATGAATAACCTTGGTGGATAAATACCATGGGTGAATGAATACTATGGATAGATGCCACTTACAATACCATGGGTGGATGAATACCATGGGTGGATGTCACTTTCCATTCAGTTCATTCCTCCCCCCTTAAGAAGCAATGGTCCCCATTGTGTGAGGTTCTCTCCAGAGAAACTTTTGTTGAATAAAGAGCCATTGAAGAGAAGGTTTTTGTGTGGTTAATCCATAACCATGATGAATGAAGATCCGAGGATAGAGATACCCTATAATGATTATGACCAACTAGGATACTGACAGTGTGTGCCCTAGAAAATGGACTTCGCTAAGGCGTGTGTTTGTGGATGACCCATAACCATGACAAATAAAGATCTAAGGATAGAGATACCCTGTAATTCTTGTGACCAACTGTGATATGAACAGTGTGCAACCTAGCAAATAGACTATGATGACAAGTGTTTTGTGTGGTTGACCAATAACCTTAGGTTTGTGGGTGACCCATAACTGTGATGCTTGTCAATCTTCTTAGTAAAATCATGGTGGCTTCTCTGGTAGATTCTCCTATCCAATGAGATGTTATAAAGGCTTCTTTCGCATTATAGACCTCTTGCTTGAACTTTGCTAATAACTTCTGTTATGGGCGATGAAATCAAATTCTGCAAAATACCCATTTGAGTTATTGAAAATATATTTCCATTGATATAAGACACTTGAAATTTGATGACCTGTGGAGTGAGAAAATAATTTCAGAAACTCTTGATACGTGTGGTTGCACAACGTTCCAAACATGTGTAACTGCAATTACTCATATCTCTCAAACCAGGAAACAAAATCAAATTCCATAAAAAACCCATTTGAGCTAACAGAAAATATTTTCAATTGAGTTATTTTGTACCTTATAAAATGCTTTGTGGAGGTCATATCACTTGCATGAATTTTGTTGAATATTGCGGCAAAACTTTGAAACTGAAATATGCTTCAAACCCTCATTCGAATGAAACCTTAACCTGAATGTAATACCACTAATCTGGATTTTGGGGGAAGGTCCCCAATATCTAAAAAATTGAAATTCCAGAAGAAAAGGGGAGAACACCCAGTAAACAAAACCATAAAGTTTTATTATTATTCTTATTATTATTAAAATAGAGAATAATTGTAAAAGCTACATTGTGGTGGACAATTTTTCCTTTTACAAAATGCAACTTGTTACTTATAGTTTTTTAAGTTGCAATACCACAGGTAAATTCCATGGGTGGGTAAATATCACGGGTGAATAAATACCGTGGGTAGATGTCACTTACAATATCGTGGGTGGATAAAGACCATGGGTGGATGAATAACATGGGTGGATGTCATACCATGGGTAAATTCCATGTGTGGATGAATACCCTGGGTGGATAAGTACCATGGGTGAATGAATACCATGGATATATGCCACTTACAATACCATGGGTGGATAAATAACATGGGTGGATAATAACATGGGTGGATGCCACTTTCCATTCGGATCAACATGTGAACCTCTAGCAAGATATCAAAGGAAAAACGTGGCAGTTTTCATGAGTCAACTTCGGATGTAGTGTCTGAGAAAATGAAAAATAATTTTGCAAAAAAAAAAACATGGGTTTTCTTCAAAATGAGCCGAATTAGGCTCCATACGATTTGTTTCCTCATATTCATTACCATTTGGGAGATTTTTATAGCTCTTTAAAACACATTTTTACATATGCTTTGTGGAGGTCACAACTCTTGCATCAATTTTGTTGAATATTGTTGCAAAACTTTGAAACTGAAATATGCTTCAAACCCTCATTCCCATGCAGTCGTAACCTGAATATGATACGACTGATTCAGATGTTGGGGGAAGGCCACCAAGATCTAAAAATCTGAAATTCCAGAAGAAAAGGCGAGAACACACAATAAACAAAACCACAAATATTTTATTATTATTATTATTATTATTATTAAAATAGAGAATAATTGTAAAAGCCACATTATGGTGGACAATTTATCCTTTTACAAAATGCAACTTGTTACTTATAGCTTTCTTTAGTTACAACACCATGGGTAAATTCCATGGGTGGGTAAATACCATGGGTGAATGAATACCATGGGTGAATGTCACTTACAATACCATGGGTAATTACTATGGGTGGATAAATACCATGGGTGGATGAATAACATGGGTGGATGTCACTTACAATACCATGAGTAAATTCCATGTGTGGATGAATACCCTGGGTGGATAAATACCATGGGTGAATGGATACCATGGATAGATGCCACTTACAATACCATGGGTGGATAAGTAACATGGATGGATGAATACCATGGGTGGAAGCCACTTTCCATTCGGATCAACATGTGAACCTCTAGCAAGAGATCAAAGGAAAAATGCAACAGTTTTGACCAATCAACTTCGGATGTAGTTTCTGAGAAAATGAAAAAGAATTTTGGAAAACAAAAACATGGATTTTCTTCAAAACGAGCCCGAGTTGTTTCCTCAGATTCATTACCGTTTGGGATATTTTTATAGTTCTTTAAACCACATTTTTACATATTGCGTAGGCAAACAATTTGATAATTTGACAAACATCACCCAGTCAACAAAAATATTGGCATGAATTGTTCCTTAGAAATTTTGTGGCAGGGTGATCATTCTTATCCGATTTTGTATGATCTTTGATTCAACGATCCATCAAATAATATTAGGTTTTATTTTCAATTGATCTACAAAGATCTTTTTCCCATATTTTATTCTCAATTGATCTACAAAGATCTTTTGCCCATAACTCAAGCAATAGAATTCTGAGTTTGTTGTTTGCCTCAAAGCTCTATAAATTGCAATCTTTGTGACGAGAGGAGGGATCAGAAGTCAATGTATTAAGTTTAGTTTAATGTTATCATTCTTTAAATAAGATTTTGTTTTTAAAGTAATCTACAGTACTATGTTTTCATGGTGCAATCATGAATGTGTTGATAATTACAAGTTCGTGACTTGAGTCCCTGATATCTCCACTCACCAGGAGGGCCCCATGTGGAGTTGTGAAAACTAACATAATTGTTTTGTTTTATTTTTGTCGATTTTGCAATTAGATCATACTTGTTTCATTTCCTTAATTGCAATTAGATCATACTTATTTTATTTCTCTATTTTGATAATAATTCGACTCATTTGTTTACAAATTGAGCACTTGACACAAAAACTCAAAAGTCCAAAAAACATTTACTTTGAATTGATTTGGTTGTTCATGCTTGCTTTAGTAGTCATAGATATGATTCGTTATGGTTAAGATGCATACACTAGTATTTCTTTGATTGCTTCTTTAATGTTTTGAATGCTCTTTGATTATCTGGGTTTAGAATAGTTGTTAACTTCCACACTTCATAATTTTTAGATTAGTTTTATTTTTATGAATTGATAGATTTAGTTTCCCTTCCAAGTTATTTAGATTAAAGCATTTTTCAAGTTCTTAAATAGGTTTCCTTTTAAGCAAATTAGATTGAATTTCCTTTCAAAGCAAAGTAGAATAATCTTGTTTTTCAAATTTCATAGAATAATCTTATCTCTCGAATTCACTAGAATAGAAATTTCAATTATCAGAATAGACCTTAAAGTTCTTCCATTAGAATTGTTTGATTTAAATTCATTTCCAAGGCTTCAGTTTGAATAGACCTCTAAGAACAAAACATGTGAATACATTTACTATGATAATGTCATCTACAAATTCAACTTCGCATTTTGAAATTAAAATAATTTCTTAGATGAAAATAGACATCCTAGCACATATAATGCAAGTGTACTTCGCAAGTTCATGAACCCCGAGTTTGACAATAATGACAAGTAATTTAATTGACAATTAAATTACCCAACAATGGTGTTCCCCCAAGGGGGAGGGGTTTGTGACAGCCTCAAGTAGTTACATTTATGTATGCAATGTAAACATCATGATAAAATAAAATGGGTTGAGTAATGGGGCACAGATTCCAGAGGGTTGGGGTGATTATTGCTTGAAAATAATATTACTATGTAGAAAATCCAATGAAGAGTATGATGAGACACTCAAAAGGAATATGAAGGGACACCATAAAACAATAATAAAAAGGGAATTTGAGAAACATTGCAGGGGGAATTTGTTCCTTGAGGAAATTTGAATTTCAAGAGAGAGGGAACAACATAGAAGAAGTAGTTTTTTCAGTTAGCAAGGGAGCAGGAAGAAATCCTAGGTGTGGAACTAATTACCTCTCGAGTCCTTGTTTTCCAGGAGGGTGGGGATGGTGTTTCTCAGGAAATTCCCAATGGGCTAGGGTGGAGAAATTGGTCCTAGAAAATTCCCAGAAGATTTATGAGTGTTTCCTTGTTGTCTTTTGATTTTACTGTGAGTTCTAGAATCCTCGGTTTTCAGTGGAACCACAGTGTGTGTGTTTCGAATGGGTGGAGACCATTGACCTTTGGAATCACTATGCATGGTGTTGATTTTAATTTCAGTTGGTAGGTGGAGATGGATGGTTCTCTAGAGTCCCTGGTCCAACTAATGGTTGTGTTTATGTCCTGAGAAAAATATCCCTCAACCTTTGGAATCCAACATGGGGGTGATAGCTACAAGTGAGACTTGGATATAGTTGTCTATGGTTGGGTGGAGAGTCATATCCCTAGACTTAGTTTCCCACTAGTTTTTGAGATAAGTATCTCTCATGTTCTCAAGAAATCAATAATTTTATACATATGTACATCTATATGTGCCTATTTCATTACTAGTCTGAAATGATGTTCATTGATGGCATGGTTCATGATTTCTTTAGTTTATGAATTAACCAATGTGTTGTTGTTACTATGTAAAAGGTGTTGGAACAACATGTGGTAGAAATGATTCAATCCTTGTAGTAGCTAGCATGCAATCTTCTTTATTGCAGTATGGGATGCATGGCCTTATACTAATATTTTGGATGCATGGATCAATGAGTACAATTTCTTTCATTTTTGTTATAACTTTTCTTCTATGGAGTTTCAGAAGCTAAAAATTTGTCCACACTAAGGGTAAATCCCACTGATAATATGGTTTAAATTTCAAATATTGGTTCACAACATTTTAGGAAATATTATCCAAGGAAGATGAGCTTCCTAAATGCATCTTTAAACAGGTCATGTTGGAATTTTTGTCATAACTTATCTTCTGTTAGGTTTGAGAACATGAAAAAAAATATACACTGAGGGGAAATCCCTCTGATCATGTGATAAAAAATTCAGATATTGATTCACAATATTTTAGGAGACATGAGAAAAGTAAGTCAGACCTCCTAAATGCTCCTAAAATCAGGCATCAAACAGGTGATGTTGGAATTTATGTTATATATTTTATTTTGGGCTGTCTCAAAAGCTAAAAATTTGTCCACAATTAAGGAAAATCCCACTGATAATGTGATAAAATTTGTAGATATTGGGTTGATATATTTTAGGAGATATAACCAATAGAAGTCGAGCTTCCTGAATGCTTATAGAATTATGGACCAAATAGGATTGTGTTGGTATTTTTGGTTATAACTTTCATCTAAGAGGTTCCAGAAGTTGGAACTTGAACCAAGGTGAGGGATACTACCACTAATCATCTAGTTCAATTTCCATAACTTGTACTACTACAATTTAGGATATATGCACTAAATCATTCATTGTATTAGTTTGCATGCAAAGTGTTTGATGAAAGGCTTAAATGGTTCAATGATTCATTGCATACAAATTGTTTGATGAAATTTCCCAATGAGTATGTTTTTTTATGGTTGGGGATAGTATTGTTGTGTAATAGTATTGTTGTAGTTGATATATTCTTCTTTGTATGCAAGGAGTTTACTAAATTAGTTTGTGTGCAATGTGTTAGAAGAAATGTTTAAATGCAAATGTAATAGTATGGTAATTGTTTGAAAAAAATGTAATAGTATAGTAATTGTTTGAAAAAAATGTTGTTTTGTAGCTGGGATAGTATTATTGTGTGATAATATTGTTGTAGATTATCTATGCCTATTTGCATGCAAGGAATTTACAAAGCCGCATGCAAGGAATTTAAAAGGTTGGATGCAAGGAATTTGAAAAGTTGCATGTAAAGAAATGGAAAAGTGGCATGATTATGTGGCATATTTTCAATTAGAATGTTACAAGTGGAATATGTGCAATGTTTCTAATTTAATCTCATACAAAAATTTTGACAAAATATATATAAGATAAATGCCACTGAATTGTTTGTACACAAAATATTTGAAGAAAGGCTTACTTGCAAAAGTTCTTTACAAAATGTATAAGAAACGAAAATCAAGTCTTTGCAATTGTGTTATGTTAATATAGGTATGTGACAAAGTGATCTCATGCGATACATGAGAGATTTTTAATGAATCTTTGTTCATCTAATATGTTTATAGTTGTAACTTCAATTTTGCATTGTTAACTTTGGAGACCCCATTTCTGTAATTGGGCATTGGAGATCGTGCCATTATAGTAGTTGCCTCCTTCTACCTTAGTGTGGACCATGGGTGGTAAGGGGGTATGTTTACAATGAGAAATGCACAACCTTGAAATATTGAGCAAACCTATAATGACATAAACCCTAAATAGTTTTTCCTTAGACGTATGAATTGTCTTCATGGGTAGAAAGATAAAAATGAATGGTAATTCATTATGAGATGATGATGTTAATATGGCATGGATTATAGCAAACATGAATCCAAGCATCAAAAGTTGTTGAAACATACTTAGGTATATGAACTACTTACCCTACTTGTAAGTTGTAATCTACATTTGAGGTTGTACAACATCCTTCAATCATTTTCATTAAGGATTAAATAATAATGCAAAATATGGTCATAATACCCTGAATTCTATTTTCAAGTAATGCTATTTCCAAATATTTCAAGTTATAGGGTTGTAGGAAAGTTGTACATCTTTCTATGCCTTTATTTGTATAATTGGAAACTTAAAACACTTTGTTGTGCAAAAATACCAAAAGTTGTCTTGTAGGACAAAGAGGGAAAATTGTTTAAATTTGCCTTCTTAAAATGAACAAAGACTTATAGAAAATGTATACTTAAAAACATACTCCTTTTACAAGTGATATGTATACTTGACAACACTATACATTTCAAACCTTTATCATATTTCAATTTCAAGCAACAAAGACCAATATTATTAGTTGGCATCGCTTTTAAAAATGTAATTTTCTTTTAGTTAAAAATTTGAATTTTTCAAAGAAAAATTATTATTAACAATCACATGTGGCCATTAAGACCAAATAAAATGAGAAGTATTAATGGACTAGGATTAAGGATTAATTTTATTTTAATAAAAAGAGTATGATAATAGAAAATAAAATGAATACTATAAATGTCCTTGAATTCTTTAACTGCATAAGATAAAATACATTTTCAACTAAATGTTGAAAGAATGATATATATTACATCTTTAAATGTATTTACATATACATTGTATATAATAAATGTTATTCTGTAACTCTATCATGCTTGGGAGATTTTTGGAAGCCTTCCTCTTGAGATGAAGGAAACTCATTAGAGTTTTTTTTTTGCATAAAACCCTAATTCAAGTTTGTTAGATCCTCAGCATCTGAAAAATAACATTCACACTTAAAAAATACATGTTTTTCCTTTCAACTATGATTAATGCCCTTGTGCAAAATGCATGTCGGGCTTCACAAAAATGCACGCCGGGTCTCAAAACACCTCCAATTTGAATGATTCAAGTTTTTCAGGGTGTATTACATCATTTGTTGTAATGTTGTCATTGATGTGAAAGGTGGAGAACCTTTTATACGTTAGCCTAGCCAAAGTCTCACATCGGCTTCACAAAGTTAAGGGGAGCATGTGTTAAGTTGGCTTAGCAAAATTTTGCACTAAATTTGTAAACATAAAGGGATAGGAGAAGCATTTTACAATTTATTTAGAATAGATGTAGAGTATATGGAGGTCTAAAGCTCAAGGAATGGAAACGAGGAGCAAAGGTGTGAGGAACAAAGGGCCAAGGAATTTGAAGGAAGGTTTGAAGCAAAAAAAGGGGGTATGAAGTGTGAAAGGTGTAGAAGAGATTTGAGGCATGAATACAATGAAAACACTAGAAAAACCTAAAATTGTTTATAACATGAGACCCTGCCAAATCCATAGTTTAATGCTAGTCTTTGTCAATTAACAAAAGATTGCAAACAGAATTATGGCCATGAATTGATAGTTTGTCTATCGATCCCCCAATATATTGGTATATTTTCACAATTTTGCAGTTATCCAAAATCTCAATACTAAATAAGTGCTAGGTCTTGGCTCTTAGTTGTTAGGTGCAACACCTAATGGCTTAATTCCCTTGGCATATCGCCATATTTGCCATTTTGCACAATTTCGCAACTCTTTGATATCCTGATATTTAGTAAGACCCTTGTCTTATCTCTTAATCATTAGGTGCATAGGTGTAGCACCTAAGGGATTAATGCCTTTGGAATATCACCATATCGGACTTTTTCCATAGTTTTGAAATTCACTAATATTCCAATACTTTTTAATCTCTTGGTTATGACACTTGGTCATTAGGTGCTTAAGTATAGCACTTGTGGGCTTAAGGCCCTCAACGTATCACCAAAGCAACCTTTTTGTTAAGGCATGCCTTTTCAATTCTTTGATATCCCAATATCTCAGTGCCCGGGCCCATGAACTTATGAGAAATTGATTAGTAAGTGATAGAAGAATATTGTCATCATTGGGGTCAAAAAATTCTTGTCTTTAAATGATTTTTAACGCTAATCAATTTTGGGTATTTTCTATTATCTTGATATAAAGACAAAATTTAATGTTCTACCTCCTAGAATATGTAACATACCCCCTACTATCCCTAGCTCCGACTAAGGGTAGAAAGAGGAAGTTACTATGTTGACCCAATCTCCATGGTCCAGCTATTGTAGAATTTCCCACTATAAATCACCTGATAATGCAATATACTAAAGTAAAATACTTGATCTACTTCTACAAACAAACTTGTGGAAGCTTAATCGATTTTGAGCAAGATCAATTAGAACACATATAACAGAGAATGAGAAATCAATCACACATGAACACAGAAGAATACTCTGGGGAAAGCCTCAGCTAAAAAACCCCGATCTTTGTATTATCATACAAGTGGAAATATGTCCGGATTACACAAAGCTTTAGCTCACAAGCTATCCAGCTCTCAGTACAATCCCTCAATACTTCTCATAGACTGAATAGACACAACATATGCCTTCCCTCAGTCCTCCAAGCCTCCTATTTCCTTGCGCAATTTCTCCTGGGTCCTCTAGCTGACACCTGTGTGAAATTCACCTCTCACACAACTCACCAAACTCAGAAGTAACTGCGCAATCTCCAAGGAATGAATTCCTTCTGCGTGCAAGAGTTATCCTCAATGGAATATGTCTGCAACTGATAGTACACTGTCCCATCCTCTGATCTCAACTAGGTCTCTGACTGAACTAACATGCATGAGTTTCTGTATTCAAGCTTTTGTGATCCATAATGAATTAAACAAAGTCTTTCGGTAGAAATCACATGAGAGAATTTTTTCACTGACGCGTTTCGAACCAACAGGTGTGGTTCATCATCAGGACCAGATAAAGAGGCAGACCATGGCAAAGGCTTAAATAGATAGCAATGCAGAGACCTAATTTCAAGTAACGGTTATATTTGAACAACAATGTTTAAATTATAATATTAATTTATTAATATATTAAAAACAAATATTATTAAGTAACGGCTATACTAAACGGCTAGTTTTTGAAAAATAATATTTAAATTAATTTATTAAAACCAAATATTACTAGTTCTTGAAAAATAATATTTAAATAATGGTATTAGTTTATTAATTTATTAAAATATTAATATGTAACGGCTAGTTTTTGAAAAAATATTTAAATAATGATATTATTTCATTAATTTAATAAAAATATTAATAGGTAACAGCGATATTAAACAGCTAGTTTTTGAAAAATAATATTTAAATTAATTTATTAAAACCAATTATTACTAGTTCTTGAAAAATAATATTTAAATAAATTTATTAAAACCAAATATTACAAGTTTTTGAAAAATAATATTTAAAGTGTGATATTAGTTTATTAATTTATTAAAAGCAAATATTAATAAGTAACCGCTATATCAAACAACTAGTTTTTAAAATAAATAAATAAATAGTCAAAGTGAAACTTTAGAGGAGGGGAGTCAAAAATTATAAAAACCAGTGAAGACCCTAATCGAGACAAGATCATTTGATAAATAAAATAACTAATGGAAATAAAATAAAAATAATTAATGGAAAAATAAATAAAACAAAACAAAATATACACAAGTCAAAATAATAAATATATATATATATATATATATATATATATATATATATATATATATATATAAATAACATAAAAATAAATAAATAAACAAAAACATATATATATATATCCAAAGAAAAATAATCAATAAATAAAACGGGGTCAACAATAAAATATGGGGCTCAGGCCCATTAAACAAATAATAAAAATACTAAAAGGAGTTAAGAACGAATAGGATGATAAAATACATAAAAAACACGAAGGATCAAGAAAATAAACTCTAATGAAGAATAAATCAACAACAAATACTATAAAAAGGATGCTAATACCTACATTAAAAATAAATAAATAAATAAATTTAATAATAATAATAAAGAACTAGGAGGACAAGGCAGGGACCCAACTTCTACTAATATTCCAACCATCATCTTTATTCAAATTATTGGGTCTTTTTTCAATTTCTAGGGCCTCCCCCAATTTACGATGATGAAAATGACTAACCTTAGCAATGACTTGAGTCTCCTCAATATTATTTTTCAAGAACTAGTAATATTTGGTTTTAATAAATTAATTTAAATATTATTTTTCAAAAACTAACCATTTAATATAGTCGTTACCTATTGATATTTTTAATAAAATAATGAAATAATATCATTATTTAAAAAAAAATTCAAAAACGAGCCGTTTAATATAGTCGTTACTTAATAATATTTGTTTTTAATATACTAATAAATTAATATTATAATTTAAACATTATTGTTCAAATATAGTCGTTACTTGAAATTATGTCTCTACGTTGCTCTCTATTTAAGCCTTTTCCATGGTCTGCCTTTTCATCTGGTCTTGATGATGAACCACACTTGTTGGTTCAAAACGCGTCGACAAAAAAATTCTCTCATGTGATTTCTACCGAAAGACTTTATTTAATGCATGAGTTATTTATAAGAGAATATTCAGTTATCTAAAGTGCAATAGTTACATGCATGCATGCATTAACTAACCGAACTCACAATCAGTTCCACAAACTATTGGAACTAATCTAACTGGACTTAACTCAGTTAACTGAGCTAACTAATTACAACTCAAAGTACAACTCATCCTGATCACTTTAATTAAGGGATAACTTCCTCAATCAAAGGGAAAATTGTTGCATGTCTTCATATAGACTTCATGTTTGATTTTCTCCAACTAATTAACTCAAGATGAATTAATTAATTATTTTTCAAACAGCTGCTAAGATCAAATTCTAATTTTAATTCTCAATTTTAGTTCAGGGACTAACTAAAATTAGAATGTATCCCGAAATGTTATTTATAGCAATGCTATTTTTAGCACTTCTATATTTAGCATTTCTTGTTGCTATTTTCAACACTCCCTCTCAACAAGAAAGGGATTATCTGTCACCCCAATCCTGTCTCTATGGAACTCGAATTTTCATTTTGACAATGCCTTAGTCAAAATATTTGCATCCTGCTCCTTGGTCGAAACATATAGCAAAAACATGATCCTCTTCACCACACAGTCTCGAAGATGATGATACCGGATATCGATGTGCTTGGACCTATCATGAAATATTGGATTCTCGTAGAGTTTGATACAACTCTGATTATCGCAATAGATCACAGTTGGATCCATCCTCTAACCAAACAATCCTACTAGAATTTTCCGCATCCAAATGGCCTCACATGCTGCCTGACTGGCAGCCATGTATTCAACATCTGCTGAGCTAAGTGCAACTGACCTCTATTTCCTGTTGTACCAAGAAACTGCAACTAAACCAAGGTTGAAAATTCCTCCGGAAGTGCTCTTCTGGTGTGATGGACTCCCTGCCCGATCTGCATCTATGAAGCTCTGAAGCTTCACTCCCTCTGTCCATCTGTACCACAATCCATACTGAGATGTGCCTCTGAGGTATCTCAGCACATGCTTTGTTGCCTTCCAAAACAACTTGGTATGTTGAACCATAGCTTGACTTAGTTGGTTCACCACAAAGCACAAATCTAGTCGTTTGTTCACTAGATACATCAATGAACCCACAAGCTGCCGATAAATAGTAGCAGCTACTACCTCAACTAAAGTAGCATCCTCCTTCCTCTAGTTACCTGCTGAGGAGTCTGCATGGACTTGCACTTCCCCATGTGGAATCGCCTGAGTATCTCATTGGCATACTTGCCTTGAGACACAAATACTTCCCCATCCTTTTACCACACTTCCATGCCTAGAAAGTAGTGCATAAGACCCATGTCTTTCATCTTGAACTCTCTTGTAAGGTCCTCCTTGCAATACTTGATCAAATGATCATCACCTGTCAATATCAGATCATCAACATAAAGAACAATGACCAATCGCTTACCTTCTACCATGATGTGGTAAAGGTTCGCATCCACTTCACTCTTTGTGAATCCCAACTCGGTGGAATAGTTGTCGATCCTGGTGTACCAAGCACGAGGTGCTTGCTTCAGCCCGTATAAATCTCTCTTGAGTCGGCACACATGTGACTCATGATCGAAGGTCTCAAATCCTTCTGGTTGCTCAATGTACACCTCTTCCTCAATCTTGCCATTGAGGAACGCAGTCTTCACATCCATCTAATGGATCTCCCAACCCATCTAAGTTGATAGTGCCAACATTGATCTGATAGATGAGTACCTTGCTACAGGAGAAAAATTCTCATCATAGTCGATCCCCTCGACCTGTGAGAAACCACGGGCAACAAACCTTGCCTTATGTTTCTCAACACTGTCATCAGCTGCTTGCTTTACTTTGTAAATCCATCGGGAACTCACTACTAACTTGTCCTTTGGTCTTGGGACAACATCCCAAACACTGTTCTGAATGATGGAGTCGTACTCCTCCACCATAGCATCAACCCAGACTGGTTTCTGCACTGCTTCCTCAAAGGAAGAAGGTTCAGTCTCTACACACTCCCCAACCCCCTAACCAGTGTACCGCTCAGGTGACCTCCTCTGTCTGCGCTAAGAAGATGGTTGTCCCACATTCTCTCTCGCATCCAGCATCAATTTGTCAGCTTCCCTTGAGTGTTTATGCCCATCTTTGGAAGACTCTGCATGAGTGGATGTCTCCACTCCCGAATCCTCTGCATGCGACTTCTTCGCATCAGTCTGAGGCTCCTCCTCCTTAGGAACCAAAAGTTCCTCCTCTGCATGCAACTTGAGCTCCCTCTTAAGGGACACTCGCATGGCTTTTTGCTCGTCAAGCTTTTAGATCTCTGCGTACCACTGTCCTCTGACTGGTAGGCAGGAACACCCGATAGTTGTGGGGTGTATCCGTGTACCCCACAAGTATCCCCAACTCAACTGTTGGATCTAGCTTCTTCCGGGCATCTTTGGTCACATGGCAATAAACCGATGATCCAAAGATCCTGAAGTGACTCACATCTGGTCTCTTCCTGGAGAAGGCCTCCATTGGTGTCTTCATCCCCAGTATACGATGTGGGCTTCTATTCTGCAAGTATACTATTGTATTTCATGCCTCAGCCCACAAATGAAGTGGTAGGCTTTGGTCATGCAGCATTGTCCGAGCTGCTCCCACAATCGATATGTTCTTCCTTTCGGCCACCCCATTCTATTGTGGGTTATGGGGTGTCGTCAAATCCCGTTTAATTCCTTCTGCTGCACAGAAGTCCTTAAATTGTTGGGAAACATACTCTCCACCATTGTCGCTTCACAAGGCCCTTATGTTCTTTCTAGATTCTTTCTCTGCCAAGGCTTTGAACTCACAAAACCTTGAGAAGGTTTGATCCTTCTTCTGTATGAAGTAGATCCAACATCTACGAGAAAAATCATCAGTAAAAATAACATAGTACCTTTGTTTAGCGGTGGAGGTTGTAGATAATGGTCCACACACATCTGTATGAACTCGCTCCAAGATTACTCCAGCTCTACTGTCTCGATCCTGAAAGGAAGATTTTGCATACTTACCCAAGGTACAACCTTTGCATGTATCCATTTGCTCCAGTTTCCCTTGGGAAGTCTGGTAGAAATCTGTTGCATGATCTTCAAGGCCCGATGGTGCAAGTGGCCCAATCTTCTATGCCATAGCTCGCCAATATTTTGGCTCTGCAGCAACTCTACTTTGGAACTCAATGCAGCACAGTCATCTACCTCTAGCTTGTAGAGATTCTTTACTCGAATCCCAATCCTCTTGGTCTATCCAATGCCGATATGCCTCAGGAATGCCTTTCCTTTACTAAAGACTACATCATAGCCTTTGTCTTCCAACATAGTGATAGACACAAGGTTTTTCTTCAGGCTAGGCACATACTTTACATCATTCAGGGTGAGAGGAGCTCCATGCTCCCTCTGAAACACAACTGTACCTTCACCTAAAATAGGGTACTTTCCATCATTTCCCATCTCAATGTGCATCTGGAGGTCCTTCTCCTCCAATGTACTGAATAGACTCTTATCGCCGGTCATGTGGAATGAGGCTCCACTGTCCAGGTACCAAACACAACCCACCATCGATGAAACCATGCATGCAATTAGGGTGAAATCCAATTCGAACAGTGAGGCCAGTGCCTCACCATCTAATTCCTTTGAGGATCCCTGCTTGGATTTCTTCAATAGACAATTCGTAGCATAATGGCCCACCTCATGACAATGAAAGCATCTCACTTTCGATTTGTCAATCTTCTTCCCACCATGGGAAGAACTCGATTTGGAATGGGACACTTTCACTTTCCCTTTCCTTGTCTTACTCGCTAAGGATAGATTTTCTTCATCATCTTGCTTTGATGAAGATCAATCTCTGATGCTTCTTCTTATCTCCTCCTGCATCAGATCTGACCAAAGTCATTCCTAATCTGGCAGTGTCTCTCTTCCATTTATTGAGTATTGGTAGCTATGCCAGCTCTCAAGAAGGTCGAGGAGAGCAAGACTCACCACCTCATCATCGGTTGTCGTGATCCCTACACTTCCAAGCTCATCCCTGCAGGTGGTGAGCTTGTTCAGATATGTAGAGATCGTGTCGCCCTTTTCACACTTGATTTTCTGAAGCTTGTCTTTCAGCACCAGCTTCCTCTAATCGATGTTGTTCTGATATAAATCCTTCAATGTTTTCCACATTGAAAATGGTGTCTCCTTCTCATGGAGACTCGAGACTATGTGGTCTCGAACTCCCTCCAGAAGAATCCTCCTCGCTCTAGCCACACATTTCTTCCAGTCTGCCAATTCTTGGGCATTAGCAACTACTGGCTTGGGGACTTCTTAAGCAATGAAGTCCTTCAAACCGTTGTCCTCTAATACAGCTTCCATGCGATCCTCCTGGGCTATATAATTCGAGTTGCCATCAAGGGCATACTCGAGTCTCAAACCGTTGAACACCATTGGTGAAATTTGAGATGTGATAAGAATTCGAATTCTATAATCAGGAACTTCAAACTTCGAACTTCTCCCTTCTTTGTATACTGTTCTTTGCTTTGATCACCTTTCCTCTGATACCATGTAGAATTTCCCACTGTAGATCACCTGATAATCCAATATACTAAAGCAAAATACTTGATCTACTTCTACAAACAAACTTGCGGAAGCTTAATCGATTTTGAGCAAGATCAATTAGAACACATATAACAAAGAATGAGAAATCAATCACACATGAACACAGAAGAATACTCTGGGGAAAGCCTCAGCTAAAAAACCCCGATCTCTATATTATCATACAAGTGGAAATATGTACGGATTACACAAAGCTTTAGCTCACAAGCTATCCAGCTCTTAGTACAATCCCTCAATACTGCTCATAGACTGAACAAACACAACATATGTCTTCCCTCAGTCCTCCAAGCCTCCCATTTCCTTGCGCAGTTTCTCCTGGGTCCTCTGGTTGCCACCTATGTGAAATTCACCTCTCACACAACTCACCAAACTCAGAAGTAACTGCGCAATCTCCAAGAATGAATTCCTTCTACATGCAAGAGTTATCCTCAATGGAATATTCCTACAACTGATAATACATTGTCCCATCATCTGATCTCAACTGGGTCTCTGACTGAACTGACATGCATGAGTTATTTATGAGAGAATATTCAGTTATTTGAAGTGCAGTAGTTACATGCATGCATGCATTAACTAACTGAACTCATAATCAGTTCCACAAACTATTGGAACTAATCTAACTGGACTTAACTCAGTTAACTGAGCTAACTAATTACAACTCAAAGTACAAATCATCTTGATCACTTTAATTAAGGGATAACTTCCTCAATCAAAGGGAAAATTGTTGCATGTCTTCACATAGACTTCATGTTTGATTTTCTCCAACTAATTAACTCAAGATGAATTAATTAATTATTTTTCAAACAATTGCTAAGATCAAATTCGAATTTTAATTCTCAATTTTAGTTCAGGGACTAACTAAAATTGGAATGCATCCCAAAATGCTATTTATAGCAATGCTATTTTTAGCACTTTTGTATTTAGCATTTCTTGTTGCTATTTTCAACAGTTATGGAAATGGGGTCCAATTTTTTTTCGCTTTCTTTTACTCTCGAGAAACTCAAAACAGATGATACCATTGTGTTCGTCTCATTGAGACGATTCTCACATTATAAATTTTACGTTGATCCAACTCTCAAATTAAAATATATGGCCATCCAAATATTATCCATTTAATTAGTGTCACTTCACCAACCTACCACATGGCCCTTGTGTGGTCCCCACGTGGTGCCCGCATGGTAATCCAATATGCCTCTCTCTGCCACATGGCAATATTATCATAATTGTCGACCCATTCATCCTGGTCATGTAACAACCCACTAGATAGCAGGTGTGACTCAATCTATAACACATATACACTACAAGGGAGGTATTGCAGGTGCGCCCCCCCCTGAAGGCCACATCAGCCCAAAAACAATCTCCTTGGAGGTAACTCTTGTTGCCCCTCATCGGTCCATCTGGGGACAATCCTTCCAGGGTACGTGGCAAAACACACTCTGCATTTAGGCTTAGCCTCCCCATTGGTTGGTAAATGAATATGTTCATTGTAACACCTCCTCCCACATTTACCCAAATTCATAAGCTAGCCAAGTAAACATGAGATGAGAGTTACTATGCGAGACCCGATTTCCAAGATGCACTTATGGAAAATGGAGACCACTGCCCATAACTGACTGCAAACACCCAGTGACACCTGATCACACTGTTATTATCCAAAATTGAGCCAACAAATTTTCTTTTCAATTTAATTTCCTTAAATTTAATACATCTTTCTATTTTGGTAGTTTTTGGGGTTCTAAACTTCCGAGGCCATTTTGAGGGCTTAAACGACATTTTTAGGTAAAACAGAGAGACCAAAAACTGTCAGCTTGATCTAGTAAATTTTTTTCAACCTCCTCCTAGATATCTTCGAAACGGTATTATGATAGTCAAACAGAGATCATATGCCAAAGTTATGACCCCGGGAAATTGGAGGTCCAAATTACTTATTTATACAAACTCTTTGTGTACATGGTACCTGTAGGCTATAAATACCTATATGTTCATTAATTCAATAAGCTCCCCATAGAACCATAATTGACACAACGAAAAAGCTATACATTCAATCTACCCTCATAACTTGACCTAGACTAACCAGAACATACTAGGAAATTCATCAAACACATTGTGAACATGTTATACGGTCATAAATGCATATATGAACATAAGGGTTTGATACTTATCTAAGAATCATCAAGAAGTTCTAATGCCCTCTCACAATGGCTGCAATAACATCTATTAGGTCATGCATTCAATAACCATTCATTTACCAATCAAAACATGTTAAGAGCCCTAACTAGAATTTTTCATGAAACCATGCTTATAACCATCATATAATCATAATCATAACAATGATTTAATAGCCATCTTAGCCACATAATAACAAGTATAAATACTCATGAGACACAAGAGGAAAATAGATCTTATTAGCATATGTAAATCCAACCAAGTAAGGGACTTCCACATACCACCCCACCATAGATTGGGCTTAACCAAATCGCTCTTTCAACCAATCAACCTCGTGCCATATTCTAAGCATGAACCAGTGATTCCAAACAACCTCAACAACCCCGTGCCATATACAGAGGCCAAACCACCTCAACCCTCAACCAGTGATTCCACTACATGGTTGAACATCATTAACCATCACTAGATTGGTCTCTGCTGAAACTATATAGGATTACAGAGCATTTGTTCCAACCTGGCTTCACGACTAGTAACTCAATCCACAGCTGTCACAGGGATCCATAGCATTTTCCAACCAAGGCTCCAAGACTAGTAACTTAACCCACTAAGGGCTCCAAAGTGTTTGTCCAACCAAGGCTTCCATGACTAGCCACTCAACCCAAGTTGTTCCAGGGCTTCTAGAGTGTTTATCCAACCAAGGCTCTAGGAAACAAATTAAATTATCAACTAGGGAATCGTAATTAATAGAGCTGATACACTATATGTGCCGATAACGGATAAGTTCCTAGGTCTGATGAGTACAGCCTAGATAAGAAGCATTCAAAACCAATACATCATTTTACAAATTTCAATCTAACTTCCTCAGACAAATTAAAGATCAGAAAGTAAAACTCATAAATAAAATCTTAACAAGCATGTAATCTAAAGGTTCTTTCTCAGGTAACAAGTCTGTCCATTTATAGGCTCATGAAATAAAAAGATGGATTCAACTTTGTTTTCCAGTAGCAACTGATTAAAATAAACTCACTGCAATCAAGCAAAACAATCATTCCTAATTTAAATATTTCTAGAGAAATTTATACATTCTTATACAGGAAATGTCAGGTATGACAAGAGTCTTCACTTAACAACACATGTAGGTGAATGGTGAGATCTCTTATCTTAACTCTTCATGTTCTTCAAAATAGAAACCAACAATTAAACATACAACCTGAGAAATAAAGTTTTGCATTCACACAACCAATGAATTATCACTCAGAAACTAACATCTCCAGATTTATATCACACACTCTTAAATAGATTACTTGCATAGAATAAAAATTGAAATCATAATAAATACTTTGAGACTGAATTATAACACTAAATCACTCTTCACACATAAACCAAGTTATATTAACAATAACTATAATAAAAACTTTCCTTGATGGCTTTGGTGTGCCCTTACCAAGCTACCAAGGAAAGCTAGAAGAATTTACAGAGCTAAGGAATCTACTAACATTGCTTCGTATATCATTGATTTCAAAAGAAAGGATTACAAAATCAAATATCCAACATAACAATAATGTTTACACCTTTGTATCTTTGTCTCTCTATTTCTCTTACTGTCTCTGTAAATTAACTACAACTCCCTGTCTAACACATGTCATCTACGAGCCTTCTCTTATAGAGGAATGGCCATTACATACAATTTTTAAAAGATATCATCAAATCATCGTAAAAATATTAAATTTCTCTTTCCTTCACATATTTGTCTTCATCCTCATGACACGCAGTGCATGAGTGATGAAGCGTATCTCAATTTTCCATAAAAATGTAAGGCATTTGACCATTATTTCCCTCAGTCTCATCGAAGGCAGCTCACTCGAATTGTTGAAGTTGAAGAGTCAAGTCTTGTACTGGATGAACACAATCAGTGTGGGATGAACGCTAGTAGAGGATGAACAAAGTTGGTACAGGATGGATGATATCGATGTCGAATGAACGCAAGTATCGAACAAACACATGTACTTGGGTACCATACAAGCACAGTTGCTAGATGAATGCAGGCGCACAGGTACTAGATAAGCAAGAACATAGGTACTGGATAAGTAGGAACACGAGTACCGAATGTGAAATGTTGGTACCAGATGAGTAGGAACAGGGTCTAAAAACTATTTGAGTCAGTCAAAATAATTAGAGTATACAAAGAATCAATTATTTCATTCCTACTAACAAGAAATCATAAAAATTAAGCTTTGAATATAAATTACCTCATAGATACATAAGGATGTTAAAATTTATGTTCTTGAAGAAGGTATGCAAGTGGTGAGTAGGTTTCGAGGTAAATTTGGTCAAAAATAGAGGACAATATAGGGTATTATATGCATCAAAAAGGAGACCCAACATTCCCCCATGCCTAAGTCATGGCATGTCCTCATGCAAAAAGTGTTGAACCATTCCTCAAAATTTCAAAATTGGGGTATTCTTACAACTTACTTGAACATCAATTGTTTGGATCTAATATATTCACACCTGAAGCCTCTTCTTTGAGCTCCCTTTTAATAACCCTGGTATAGTGTATGAGGCAAAGAACCTTCTTAAGCTTGGTAGAGACCTCATCATACTCATCTTGTAACCTCTGGCTATTCTCCTTTAATTTCTCATTCTCTTTCTTGATTTACCTGTCCAACAACTTATACTCTTTCACTTTTTCCTTTAGTTTTTCATTTTCCATCTGAAGTCTCTCAATTGTCATCTAATCACTAGTTATAAAACTAGCAGGTTCAATTGTTGCATGCTTAGTGGTTTCTTTACTAGCTCAATTTCTTTTTCACTAGCCTTAACTTCTTTCCTAAATTCTTTCAAGGTTTCTATAACTAATTCATCTATTTCACTAAGTGTTTCAACCTGTGCATGTTCCTTTTCAAGTGAAGTAGAGACATCTATTGGATTTTCTGGAAGAGAAGGGGTATGAGTGGCCATTACCTATTGTACCATGTTCTTGGTAGTTCGTCGTGTAGGTGTTGATGACTCACCATATTTGTTGTCAGGAGTGAGGATATGGTCTTGAAACAATCTCCTCTTCTTCCTCTTGGTGTTTGACATGGACTCTGAGATTTCTCCCTTCTGTGCATGTTTCTCCTTCTTTTCAGAAGTTTGTGCTATGTCGCCTTTTTTAGAAGTTTGTGATTTGTCACCCTTTTCACTTGTTCTAGGATTTTTCATCTTTTTAACCCTCAGCTCAGGAGTGTCCTCCTGAGGTAACTCAACAACTACCTCTGAAATAGTACCTGTGAGTTCTCCTCCATCATTGTCAGCTCGCTTCCTCTTCTTCTTCTCACTAGTTGAGATTTTACTTTGAGTGGGTGAATCTAGAGAAGGTCTTTTACCTTTTATTGATCACCTTGTTGGTGCAGGAGATTCCTCCTCCTCTATCATTTTACCCTTGTCTGACTGATTCATAGATTTTGGTGAAGTAGGGCCAACAATGCCTTCTTTGGATTTTGACTTCTTCTGTTTCTTCTTACTACTCTCTTGTTTGTTGTCTAGATCCTTATTACTATCCACTCGCTTGTTTTCTTCTATGGATTTGGAACTTCCTTCTGGAGCAAAATTTTGTGTGAGTAATGCTTTCCAACTGCTACCCTGATTCCTTATCTCATGAGTAACTAAATTTTTTATCAATCCATGATGATAAATGCTAGTCTCAACCTTTTTGGAAACTGATTTAACTCCTCTTACCATCTTGTTTAAACTCATCCAAAGGAAGTACAGGAAGTTTATTTGGGTCCTCCTTCAAAATGTAAAAGAAGTATTAAATGATAAAGAAAGTGACTGCATACCTTCCTTCACATGTTAAGAATCTCTTCAAGCTATTAATCATCGGCCTATATTCTTTTTTGATCCAGTTCCTAGGAATACCCTTAAACCAGTCAAGGTTAAAATGTTCAGTTCTATGAACTTTCAACAGAGCTCCTTGTTAATATTTATACCCTTGAAGTATTTCTCCCCTACAGTCAGTAATCATGTAGCCTCCGCTATGGTAGATTATGTGTTTTCTAATTGCATACCTCCTAGCTGAGCATATTCACCATCATAACTTTGAGTGAAGGCGTGAGAAACACCCTCATGGTATCCTTTAAAAAAAATTAGAAATGGAATCCAACCAGCTTGCTCAATTTTTTCTTTGCACAACTGATATTCCTTTGTTTCTTAATAAAATTGGAACTGTTATCACTCAGGTTGTCCTTAAAGCTCCAGAAAAGGATACGGCCGAGGTAACCACAAACCAACTTTGGACTGTAGGTTCTAGCCTGCCTGCAGTCAGAGAGGGCTCTCTCTTTTAGATTTAGCTTTGTTTAATGGATGATTTTAGGCTAGATATGATGCACAGGGGTTTTGTATTGTTTTTGGTGGGAAGGAAGACGTTTCAAGTAGAGAGGCAAGACATAGTCTGGTCAGTTTTCAAACCATTGGGCGTGGAGTCAAGGAGTGGGACAACTGGTGCATTTTCTTGGTCACAAGAGAAATAAGGAGAAAGGTAGCTGCTCATGAAACAACACTAAAAGCTTATAAGGATGGGATGAGGGATAAGGAATGAGAGGCAACAAAGAATCTCTCATTAAGCTTAAAAGGGGGAAAGTGAATGAACTCTATCTAAGAGCAATTAAGAATTCCTAGACAACTGTCAAAGATGAATGGATTAGGGGAAATATGAGCCGAAGGGAATTCATATTCATGACTGATCCAGAGGAAAACATAAAGAAACAGCAGAAAATGAGCATAAAGGGTAGTTAACCAATTCTAGACTATTCTTTCTTTCTGCTATTTAGACGGTATATCAATGAAAAAACAGAGATAGGAAAACTTATTGAGTCATGTTGCAACACAAGGATTCCAAATTCACTTCTTCAAACCATTAGACACAGAGCAGACAGTCTTTCCTCCAAGCTTTTCAGCAGTCTTTGATTACAGAAAACATGTCAGGTATACAGTGCGAGTCTCTATTGAAAAACTATCAACCAACCAACCCTTAAAACAATACAGAGGGTGGTATATATAGGGAAGATTTATCTGAAATTATCTATTACAGCCGACCTAACAGGTCCGACAGAAAATTGATTACTTTAACCTAATCTTATCCAGAAATAAATGCCAGAAAATATCTTTGGGCTATGCTGGGGGCAGCTGTATCAAAATGAGTTAATATCTGTCCAGGTGGCTCTGTGCTTTTCATCTGTCATAACTGTGCATTGGTCTTTGCACCATTGTTGTTCGGCGGTATTGAATGCTTTAATGGTGATTTGAAGGCAAGGATGGGCTTACTCCTCTTGATTTGACTTTCTGGGGGGCTCATCAATGTTCAAGTGCTTCGAGCCCCTCAAAATCTTCGGCGGATACTCTTTGGCTCTCCTCCCTCCTCTGATACTCTTTGGCAATAAATTGATGTTGTTCTGCCGTGCTGTGGGTCTAATCACCAGTAAATGGCCGCTGTTCGGCCTCTATATCATCTGGAATTGTCTTCTGCTCCTTTCGGTATGCTCTGTGAAGAAAACGGGTCATTTTTGCGCCTTTTCGGGCTTCCTGGGGGCCGTAGAATAAAAAGATTCCCTGAAGATTCCCCATTCAGGCCCAAAAAATCTAGCGATGAGCAATTTGTGCTAGGCGCAAATCGCTCATCAAAAACTGCCTCAGAATTGGATTCCGGGGCTCCGAAGTGTGACTTTCGCGCCTCTGCACCCAAAAAGTGCTGATGACGTCAGCATGATGTGACATTGTACGGTGGGTGACGTCAGCATGACGTCAGGAGGGCGACGTGGCAGGATGACATCAGCATGACGTCATCACGTACGGACGATGACGTGGTAGGTACGATGGCAGGGACACGTGGCAGGAGGCCACGCAGGCAGGTGACTCATCGGGTGACTGGACAAAGGGGTGACATAAGCAGGGCCTGTGCAGGGGTGACGTGGGATGTGACGTCATGGGTGGTAAGCGTTTTTGTGGCGCACCGCTTTTTGGGGATGGTGGTTTCGTGAGGGGGACCTCCGCCACACCCCAGAGCTTGACGCGTGGCGGGGGTATGGCGGCAAAACCGCCGAACTCGCGGACTCTAAAGCCCGGGCGTGTTGCATATAGAAAAGCCCGCCCACCGTAGATCTGTGGCGGGCCAGATCTAACGGCTGGCGGTAGATGGGTAGCGACGGCGGGTTAGTGGGTGGGATATTCGCGGGAATATTCCCTTTTTAATATATCGCGGCGGTGGGTTTAAACATAGGAAATGGCGGGATTCACGTGTTGTATGAATATCATGAGCGCGGGTTGGCATATTTACACTTGGTTTTTAGGGATAGGGGCGAAATATGGGTTTTTGCCAAGCGGGGTTAGGGAGGCGGTTACTAGCTGACCTGATGTCAGACTAGCTCCTTAGTGACTCGGATGGGCTAAAGACAGCCCCAGATGGACTGTGATTCCCCGGACTTATAGGAAATATGGCTATTTTGCCAGGGAGGGGGTATTTGCATAGGGGAGTTTTATATACATGATTTTAATAGGGAAAGGGAAAAACTGATAGGGAGTTATATAATAAAGTTAATAGTTAATATGGAGATGAAAAGAGGGCGCTAAGGTATGAGACCTTAGGCTTTATTGGGGAAAAGAAGGCTCACAGATGATGAGTGAGCAGTCCTTGAGTAAAGCAAATCCTTACCAAGGCGAATGTCATGGAAATGATGAAACTAAGAGGCTCAAGCAGATCTTGACCTCTTGGGGAATGTTAGTAAGTGACTTGGGGGAAAAGAGAAGAAGGGGAGGTTAGTGAATTCCAGCTTGAGTACCTCCTTTGAATGCAAAACTGCCTGATAACTGTGATCAAAAATGGAATACAGCAGTGGCATTTGGACTAGGATACTTTCATGGCATCTTCATTAGCCTGTTCTGGAAATATGGAACATTGCAGCCTGCAAAGTATGACATATTTGGCATGTGAAAATGTCAATCATGAAAAATGAATACCTGCTGCAGCAGGAGGCTAACAGGAACACTAGTTCGTATCAATCTACCCCCATGTCGGCTTTAAGGACAGGTCTTAGAAAATTTCTAGGGACAACGCTCGGAAAGGGTTGAATACCGCAAATGATAGAGTATCAGAAATGACGGAGTATCGGAAATGATGGGGTACCGTAAGTTGGGTTATTGCAGCAATGCGACAGAGATAGCACTGGATGAATCGGTGAGGATGAGTGGAATGAAGACCAAATGGTATGAAAGTGAGAAATTATGCCCATCTTGATGGTGAAGCCATCCAGAAGGGCATTTATAATTTGAAAGGAGATGGTAATGGTCAAATGGTTGCCATAATTACAAGGTGAGCTCATGCATCATGATGGTGATAAGTCGTATGCAGAGCTTATTAAGATGTTCATTTTCGTTAATGATGTCAAACTTCATTCAAATGCAGGTTAGCTGCGATGGAGAAAACGTGGTTGATTGGACCAGTACATCAGTACGGGACGGTTGATGTCATGGTTTGTGTAATCATTCATCGTAATTATTCAGTTTATGGTTATGGAGTAGTGGTAAAATCATTGTTTAAACAACCCACGAAGGTAGAAGCTCTATCATGAGATATTCAACATATAATTCATTTGCTCAAATTATGATTGGCATCTGTCCAATCACACCCATGATTATCCCATTCGATCATATCATAAAAATGATTTTTTTTCTTAGAAAAACAGAGGAATAATGGTGAGTACTTTAGAATTTAAGCTAAGGGCTTAACAACTAATGGTAATAAAGGTTTATGAGGGTAATTATACATTCATCACATGATTAATATGAATCTTAATAGAAAAAAATAAAATACTGACCTTATACCTCCATTATCGGATCAACACAAGATTTCTTTTTTTTTTTTTTTTGGTACCAGATGAATACAGGAGACTACTTTCTAGTACCAGATGAATGCAGGAGACTTCCTTCTAGTACCGGATGAATAGTCTTAAAATTTGAATCCTTTAGGCTCTCTTTGTAGCTCAGCATGTTCTGAGTGTCAAGCTAGAGTAGGTGCTAGTGATTACAGATACTGCATGTGAATTTGTGTTGAAAATAGCAACAAGAAATGCTAAAAATAGAAATGTTATAAATAGCATTGCTATAGATAGCATTTCAGGTGCCAGTGTTGAAAATAGCAACAAGGAATGCAAAAACTAAAAATGCTAAAAATAGCATTGCTATAGATAGCATTTCAGGATATATTCCAATTTTGATTCGTCCTTGAATCAAAATTGAGAATTAAAATTCGAATTTAGTCTCACTAGTTGTTTGAAAAATAATTAATTAATTCATCTTGAGTTAATTAGTTGGAGAAAATCAAACATGAAGTCTTTGTGAAGACATGCAACAATTATCCCTTTGATTGAGGAAGTTATCCCTTAATTAAGGAGATAAGGATGAGTTGTATTTGAGTTGTAATTAGTTAGCTCAGTTAATTGAGTTAAGTCCAGTTAGATTAGTTCCAAATAGTTTGTGGAACTGATTGTGAGTTCAGTCAGTTATTGCATGCATGCATGCAACTAGTGTTCTCCAGATAATCGAATATTCTCTCATAAATAACTCATGCATGTCAGTTCATAGAAAGACCCAGTTGAGATTAAAGACAGGGACATTGTACTATCAGTTGGAGGAATTTTCCTATAAAAGAAACTCATCCATGCAGAAGGAATTAACTCCTTCAGGATTGTGTAGTTATTTTAGAGGTCAGTGTTGTGTGTGAGGTGAGAATCACATAGGTTACAGCTGGAGGACCTAGGAAAAACTGTGCAAGGAAATAGGAGGCTTGGAGGACAGAGGGAAGGCATGTGTGTTGTCTGTTTTTTCTATGATCAGTAGTGAAGGATTGTACTGAGAGCTGGATAGCTTGAGAGATAAAGCTTTGTGTAATCCTGAGATATTTCCACTTGTATGATAATACAGATAGTAGGGTTTTTAGCTGAGGCTTTCCCCAGAGTATTCTTCTGTGTTTCATGTGTGATTGAATCTTCTTCTCTATTATATGTGTTATGTTTGATCTTGCTCAAAATCGATTAAGCTTCTGCAAGTTTTATAGTAGAAGTAGATCAAGTATTTTTCTTTAGTACATTGCATTATCAGGTGATCTACAGTGAGAATCTCTACATGGTATCAGAGCTAGCTTATCTATAGAGAAATTTCTACAATTTGTTTTGCTGGAAGGATTACACTGGAAAAACCACAAACAACACACTAGTACAGGAACTTTGAAATTGCAATGGTAGTGTTAGAAAATGAGGCCAAAGAATTTTATGACCAGGATCCAAGATCTGTAACAAGAAGGCATTCTTGTAGCTAGACAACCTCCTCTTTTTGGAACCTAGCTAAACACTGCTTTTGTGGCCACTTCCATTTTATTGGAAAATAAACCTAACTATTATTGTTCTGTGGATTTTTCTCTAGCCCATATTAGTTAATGCTCGCCGATATTTTCAATTTTTAGGAGTCTGAAAAAACTTAAAGAAAACTCCATTTCACTTACCCGTGGATTTTTCTCGAGCCCAGGCTAGTTCATGCTTGTTGGTGTTTTCAATTTTAAGGAGTCTGAAAAACTTAAAGAAACTCCATTTCACATACCCATGGATTTTTCTCGAGCCCGGGCTAGTTCCTGCTCACCAGTGTTTTCAATTTTAAGGAGTTTGAAAAACTTAAAGAAAACTCCAAAGGTTCCTTTTCCATAAATAATTTACCAGGGTTGGTTAAAGGAATAAACTTACACCTCGTAGATGTCCTTTATTGTCTATCCACAGGGAAGGAAACTCAGTTAGTAATACCAAAATCATTATCCAATCAGCAAACCTATATACATATATGTACAAAGTTAAATTAAATTATACATCAAAACTTATAGTGTTGGATCAACAAGAAGAGAAATCCCATTTCTAACCAACTGCATTTCATAATTTTGAAGAACATGTTTGGTAAAATCCTCTTTAGATAGTGGCTTATGGTAAACTTCTAATCAATGTCCATTCACGACAAAGGAAGTTTGAGCTACATCGATAGTTTTTATCTTGACCGAACCATTGTAATAGACTGTGTCTACCTCATAAGGTCCAAGCCACAGTGTTGTCAATTTTCCTTTGAATTCCTTAAACCTGATGTCATACAACAAAGCCCAATCACCTAGTTGAAAATGTTTCTTATTAATAAACTTATCATGCCATTTGGTTCTTTGATCCTAAAAAATCATTGTCCTTTGAAGAGCATCTTGTCTAATCTCATCCAAGGAATTCAATTCCATTAGCCTTTGTTTATGTGCCTCATCTAAATCCATTCCTAGTTGTATGGTAGTTCTGAAGGTTTTAACTTAGAATTCTATAGGAAGCAATACCTGTTTCCTGTAAACCAACTCATAAGGAGAATGTCCTTTTATGTTTCTCCAGGTTGTCCTATAGGCCCACAAAGATTCTGGTAACCTATCATACTAGTCTTTATGATGTAGTTGTATTGTCTTGGTGATAATGGCCTTTATTACTTTATTGGTAGACTATGCCTATCAATTCGTGTGGGGGTGGTAACGTGTAGATTTCTAGTGTCTGATTTTATATTGCTCTGTAATAGATTTGACCAATTTGTAAGTGAATTGAGTACCTTGATAAGTTACTATTTCCATTGGTACACCAAAACGAGTAAATATCTCTTCAAATAAAAAGTCAGCAACTAATTGTTCATTAGCAGAATATAGTGATTTAGCCTCTACCCATTTGGTTACATAATCCGTACATACCAGAATATATTTCTTCTTTTTGGACATATAAGAAATTGGTCCTACAAAATGTAATGCCCATTTATTAAAAGGTTTGATGACTACTTGTGCTTGAAGAGGCATTTCATCTGTTGGGATAGGTTTCCCCACCCTTTGACAATTATCACAGCTGGCCACATATTTCTTTGCATCCTTAAAAATGGTGGGCCAATAATACCCTGATTGTAACACTTTATATGCAATTCTTTTGTTGGAAAAATGTCCACCACATGGCTCATTATGGCAAGCTTTTAGGATGTCTTGCATTTCATATTCTTGTACACATCTTTCGATCACCAGATCTGGACTAGTACAGTATAAACAATCCTCATGCCACATATAATTAGCAATAATTTGTATGATTCTCTATTTTTCACTTGAAGAAATTTTTTTGGCAGCTTTCCTGTAACTAGGTAATTAGCTACACTTGCATACCAAGGAGTATAAGTAGAAATAACAAATAAATTCTCATTCGGAAAATCATTAGTAACTAGTGCACTATCACCTGTGTGGACAAGCCTAGATAGAAAATCATCAGTAATATTATCTTTCTTAGTTTGTCAATGATAGTAATATTAAATTCATGCAGTAGTAATAACCATCTAGTAACACGGGCATTGGTGATAGGTTTATTCATTAAAAATCTAATAGATGAATGGTCTGTGTGTACAAAAACTTCATACTCAGTTATATAATGTCTAAATTTATTAATGGCATAAACTACTAATAAGAATTCTTTTTCCGTGATCGTGTAGGTTAGTTCTCTAGGAGAGATATTTTGCTAACAAAATAGATGGCATAGGGAAATTGATTCTCTCTTTCGCCCAAAACAGCCCCCAAAGTTATGTCTAAATAATTGGTACAAATGTGAAAAGGGAGGGCCAAATTTGGTTCTCTTAGGATTGGAGCAGTTGATAGTTTTTGTTTAAGAGTTTCAAGGGAAATTTAACACTGAGAATCCCACTAGAATTCTGCATCTTTGGTTAAAATCTTGAACATAGGGGCAGCTATTGTTGTAAAATTTTGAATAAATCTTCTATAATATCTAGCATGCCCTATAAAGCTTCTAACTTATTTTTGAGAGTTGGGAGTTTTCATCTAAGCGATTATTTCAATCTTAGCAGGGTCTACTCTTATCCCAGTCCCAAAAATATGATGGCCTAATGCAACACCCTCTGTAAGCATCATTCTATATTTTCCATTGCTAAGGGCAAGGTTGGTCTCTTGACATCTGATTAAAAATTTCTCTAGGTTGTCTAAAGCTTTTTGGAAATCTTCTCCATATACTTTGAAGTCATCCATATAGACTTCCACACAATATTGGGTTAGATCAGAAAAAATAGCAAGGACAACCCTTTGAAAGGTGGCAGGGGAATTGTATAACCCAAAAGGAAGCACCTTGTAGGCATAAGTACCCCATGGACAAGTAAATTTAGTCTTTTCTTGGTCTTCGGGTGAAATTTGGATATGATTATAACCGCTAAATTCATCCAAGAAGGAGAAATACTTCTTCCCAGATAAAGTGTCCAATACTTGATTGATGAAAGGAAAGGGAAATTAGTCTCTAAAGGTAACCTTATTTAGCTCCCAAAAATCCACACAAATTCTCCATTTACCATTTTTCTTAGGTACAATTACTAGTGGTGATACCCACTTACTATCAGAAATAGGGTAAATGAAGTTAGCATTTAAGAGCTTTTGAAGTTCTTCTTTTACTATATATTTTAGGGATGGGTTCATCCTTCTTTGAGGCTACCTCATTGTTCTAATTTCATCATTTATATAGGTGTGATGCATGCCGATGTCGGGGTGGATCCCTTTCATATCAGAGTAATCCCATGCAAAAGAACCACATTATCTTTGAATCATTTGAATCAATTATTCTTGTTGCTCTATTTCTAGACCAAAATTAACATATAGACACTTCCCAGGGTTAATTTCAACAACCTGGACAGAGGATTCTTTACCTTCGCCTATTTCTATTATGGCAAACAATGTGGAGGTAGAGGGATGACATACTTCCTGAAATTCAAAACTGAAAATGTGCTCATATTCTTGAAAGGATTGACGAAAATAAATACATCCCGTTGTGGTTAAGAACAAGTTCAAAACTTGATCTTCAGTTTGTTCTTGAAGACCTTTAGACTGTTCAATTGTTAACAATGGTTCAGTACATTCCTCCTCTCCATATGGGTTCTCTATCCATAAGGGGATTTTTGTAGTAGGTTGGGCAGGAGGAAATAAGGTATTTTTTTGGCTTTGACATCCGTTGGAAATTGTCATCTCTCTAGTCTTGCATCCAATAAAGGCATCAATAGTGGCTAGCCAAGGTTGGCCCAGTACTACTGGATGTCTAGGTTTGGAGGATTTTGGATGGATCATAAATAACTCTACGGGATATTCTTACGAATCTAGTACGATTGTTTGGCATTCGGGCTTCCTATAAGTTTAAGGATGGATTTGTCTGCTAACTCCAATAGTGTTTGGGTTGGCCTCAAGCCTTCTAACTGCAACTTTTGCATAATATCCACAGTCATGACATTTATTTTTGCACCTAGGTCAACAAGAGTGTTTGGTAAATATATACCATTAATTTGTATGGTCACTACTGGATTCCCAGGATCAGTGTATTTAGAAGGCATCTTTGACATGGTTTCTGAAAATTGACCAACTACTTTTATAAAAGGGGGATCCTTCCTTTTTCTTCCTGGGTTTTTAAGGAAAAGATCCCTTACAATCTTGGCATAGATAGGAATATCTTTGATAGCTTGAAGCAAGGCTATCTTTACACAAATATTTCATAATTCAACCTCTAAATCATATCCTAGTAGGACCTCAGGCTTTTTGACAAGCAATCTCTCTGGATAGGATGGTTGAGTAACCTCCTAAGATTGTCTAGGTTGTATGGTAGAATTGGTTGCTACTGAGGGAGAGTTTTCCTCTTCATCAAGAGGAGAATATTCCTCTTGGCTACGTATGTCCTTGTCTTCAAGGGGTGATTATGTTGGTTTTTCTTCTTGAATGATCATTGCAGGTCTTGTTTTATTTAAGAGCTTCCATGATCTTAGTCGAATTTCACTGATTAGAACTGAAGTGATAGTGTAGGTAGGGAAGGTTTGTAGCTCCATATTATGTACAGGTTGATATGGCCTATTATTAGGGTTTGGAATGGGTTGTGCAAGTAATTGAGTAGTTCAAGGAGGATTTGGATTTGGTGACATTTGTTGTTGATTCAGATTCATGGGCAGAGCAAGTTGTTGTCGACTTGAATTCATAGGCAATTGTTGTTGAGGAAATGAAGGTAATAGGGGTGGGTTAAACCCTGGCAATAACTGAGAAATATTTGGAGGATATTATGTGCAGATTGGGTAATAAGTTGTTTGGGATGGTTGTGGAGGAATATTCCCATAGGGAGTCCCCCTCCAACCTTGTTTCCAAGCATGTCCTTGTGATGGTTGAGGCTCCCATTGGGAGTAAGGCATTTTAGGGGCCCACTGTGGTTGTGTAAAGTGCATGGAAGGGTCCTGAAACATGGAGGGGTTTTTTTGCCTCCATGCTCTCTTAGGGGATAGGTGGATCTTGTGGTTTTGTTCCCCCTTTATAAATAGCTTGCAACCCAGGTAATGAAGGGCATTCATTAGTTGGGTGTTTATCCATGCAAATTATACATACCTCTATAGCATTAAAAGGGCATTCTTTTTCACGATGCTTCTTCCTAGAGTGAGGACAAAAGATAGCTAAAGCAGCATTTTCCTCTTATTGTTTCCTCTTACTATTGAGGGTATCTAGTTGGTTAATAATTGTACTAAGGATATCAATTTTCAGATTTTCCAATTCTATTCTAGTTACACCACTTGTAGTGGGTTTGCCAGCTCGATTTTTCAGTTCTCTTGAGCTTTTCCCAGCTTTAGCTTGACTACGAGAGTACTTCTTGTAGTATTCAACAATTTCAACAAATGATTTTTTATAAGCATTTCCAGAGCTCATGAGATTAAGTACTTCCATGCAGTCATCCCATACTCCTTTTACAAAAATGTTTCTAACTGTGGCTAGGTCAAGAGCAACTTGCTTGGTTTTTTGGTAGTTGTAAAGGAACCTTTCTAAGTAGTCTTCTAGGCTTTCTTCTTCCATCTATTGCATTTTAAAGATGTCATTCTTGGCATCCCTAGGTCTACAGTAATCCTGATATTTCTAGATAAAGGTTGTTTTCATATCATCCCAAGATGTAATGGTGTGTGCCCCTAGACTCATGAACCATCTCAATTGCTGAGGGATTTAAGGTGGCTATAAAAAGTTTTAAATTTTGAGCATTATCTCTATAATTATAACTTCTACACAATATATCAAAATTCGAATAGAAATGAATCAAGATCTTCGGATGAAATACCATTGAAGTGATGTAATGATGACAAAGGAATGCTCTTCATGGTGACATTACTAGTAATGTCAATAATTTGAAATCCAAACGTTTCTAGTTCATTGGTGGGCTCATTGTTGTCTGGATTTGTCTACTCTTCCTCTTTCTCCTTCAATTCTTTCTTCTCACAATCTGGAATCTGTGGAAGTAGGAGATGTCTCTCCTTCAAAAGAAGATGATTCAGACATTTGGTTATCTACAATGTTCCAAGGTATTATCTCCAATGTAGTCTAAACTTCCTCTACCATAGTCTTTGTTTCTACTCCAAGCTGCTTTACTGATGTCTCCTCTGCTGCTGCTAGTGAACTTTTCTCCTTTAAAGTTCTCCTTGCATAGCGATTAACAAAATTAGTTGGGTTAACAATTTTGGGACCATATAGGTTTTCTAGGATTTTTTATGAAACAAACCTACCTTTCCTATCTCTAATTCTTCTCATGAAATGAAAGCATCAAATTTTAACTACTTACCAAAAGAGAGGACAACTTAATGTTGGGAAGTGGTCCCTAGGGTCAATTGAGTCAATTTTGAGTAAATTTTGTAGTTTCTTTTTGTAATGAATGTAAAGTCTCTGCGAAATATGGAAGCAGAGAGCGAAGATAGTAGAAGTCAAAAGGGGTTTTAGTCCCTTAGTGGGGTAGGTGATAGAGTTGTTTTGAGACTCGGCCATGGTCCACGAACCATGGTATTGTAAATCAAATGTTATAGATAGATGAGCCATAGCGAGTATAAGGTTCAATCAATTAGAAAATAATCATTGAAAGGGCAAGGTGCTAAGGTAGGAAAGATATGTTTCTTGTACTTAGGCGAAAGGGGAAGGCTCTGCAGCTAAGTGTGCGAGCCCCTACAGCTGAGTGCGCAGGGATAAGAAGTCTGTAATTGAACGTTTCTACTTAATAAAGACTGTTTTGAGATGATTCTGATGCATCTGTGCCTTGTTGTTTACTTCTGCTAAAGTTTATGTAGCTTTCCTCTGTGATATGTTTTATGTGAATTAATGCTTATTTATTGCCTGAAATTGGTAGATCTGTAATATTTATGCATGATAAGTACAATTAACTACCTTCACGAAGGTCTAGGAGTTTTTTAGATAGATTTTTTTTAGTTATCTGTTCAGAAGGATTAGAGTCGCGCGAAGGTAGACCTAAGCCATAGGAACTTCAGGAACAGATCACATATGCCTCTAGATGTAGAAACCCGGTTCTAGCATCCCCCAATATTGCTTCAGGTGAGACTACAGCTTGTGTTATACAGATTGTTTCCAAAAGGACTAACAATTAGGGTTTTTTGGTTGGCACAGTTAAAGTTGAACCAGGGTCAGGCCCCCATCAATTCAAGAAATCATTTCGTTGTCGGGACCGGGATCTATCTGAGGAATGTGTGATGTCGGATAAGTGGTTCCCTACTAAGAAGGAAATCGAAAAGTGGCTCGATCGGAAGTTGCACGCGTTTGCAGCTCAGGGGAACAAAAACCCGTGGTTATCTAAGGAACGGTGGTTGAATAGATACCTGTACACAGACGAAACCGAAGCCTTTTTATGTTTCTTCCCATGTGAATTGCATGAGTGGATGTCTAAATTATCGGACAGTCAAGGTACATGGAGGCTTGATATCCCTATTGTGTGGACTGAGATGGTGAAGTGCCTAGAAGCTTCAGAAAAAAACATTGCACGGGTTGTTGATCACTGGATTAATTGTATCATAAGAGGTTTCGTCACTGAGCTCGTGATTGATACAACCATCAACTATAGCGAAGCAGAGCACAGGCTCTTCAAGGGACCGCGAGGTAAGTATTTAAAATCTCTGAAAACTTGGATTAAGATGTTGTTGTGTGAGAAATGGGTTATGCCATTACCTTGATGTTTGGGACTATGCAAAGTGGAAAACCCTTCAGAAGGAATGGAGAATTAGGATCTGAATACAGTCTAATGTTAGGATCTTCGTCCATCGACGACATAGAGACTATTTTGAGTACACCGCGAAGCGTGCTGTAGATAGTAAGTCAAGGTATCCTAAGGATACCTCATCCATCCACTCCACCTCCACCTCCACCTCCGCTGCATACACCTACACCTTCACCTCCACCTCCACCTCCGCACCAACCATTCAACATGTCAAGCACGATGAAGATGCCAATCTTTAAAGGGGTAGGGAGCGAAGACCACAAACATTTTTGGTTTGTTGCAAATGTTGTGTGGACAGTGTAGCAGATTACTGATGATAATATAAAGAAAGCGCAGCTGGTCACACTGCTGCAAGATGGGGCGCTGACCTCGTATATTAAATTCTATCAAGATAGACCTTGCGCGACGTTGGTAGAGACTCAAGAAGCGTTGAACAATGAGTTTAAGAAGCCTAAGTCTCAGGCGCAGTCTGTAATAGAGTTTAAGGAGATACAACAAAATGTAAATGAGTCCTCGTGGGATTTCGATCAGAGGCTAAAATGCCTGATCCGGTAGGCTAATATGAACATCACGGATGATCAACACAGAGACTAATACATTGCTTCGTTGTTGCCTCATCTGAGATTGCCATTATCACCGTAAAATATAGGAACGCAAGAGGAGGTTGTGGAGATCACGATGAGGTTGGAAGCCTCACTAGTACAAGATACGAATGTAGGAGTTCAATAGATTCGGTCGCAACTCGCAAGTTTGCACATGGAGTTACAGAGTTTGAAGACAGGGAAATATGCTCAGACTGAGGTGCGCGCTGAAGTCTGGTGTATAAAATGTAAATACAAGGGACATGATAAGGATCACTAACATGTTTATCAGAATTATTTGATTGGAGGAGGTCTTGTTCCTTGAAATTTGAGAATATTGCAGGACCAACCGCGGGAGTACTATTGTGGTGTGCTATCTACGAGATCATTGGGAAACATGCGACTGATAATTGTCATCTCTTGCAAAAGTTTGTTCAGACACCACAACAATTATTTTGTACTTTCTGTAAATTGGTTTGACGTGATGAGTGGAAATGCTGAAGCTATGAATTGATGATGGAGAAGACTCCTACATATCGAATGCAAGCAGAAAATTGGCCTCGGGATCAAGGCGCAGGTGCACCACACGGAGGATTTCAAGGCCGTGGCAGAGGAAGAGGAGGAGGGGTTGGCAGAGGTCGCAGATAATTTATTTGTTATAACTATGTTGAAGTTGTACATTTTGTGCACGATTTTCAGAACCCAACACATCCATCTTGTCAATACTACAGATAGTTTGACCATGTGATAGAAGATTGCCCCTAAATCACTTGTCACCTGTCATGTGTCACGTCACCATTCCACATCATCTGCCATGTCATAGTGACATCACCATGATGTCAACCCCAATGTCATCCTGCATATTGCAAATCACAAGTTTTTCGGCCACCTCTTATAGTCTGCAACTCCGAACGCGAATTGTGATAATCCTATGTATTGCAATATGCGATAAAGCACCGGACCTGATATAATTATACACTACAATTCATTTAATCCCCTCATCTGTGGTTATCGCAAATAACAAAGGATCATCGTATCATTACCTCTTGTTGTATCCCGATTGCAATATGCAATTAGGCTCGGACCCGACGGGATTATAAAATCCATACCATAAAACCCCACATCTAGAGCTATCACAGTTACCAAAGGGTCTCACCTCATGCCGATTGTGATTGTGATAAAGCCCCGAACCCGACGTGATTATTCACTCCAATCCATAAATTCTTGCATCCATGCAATTGAAAAATTCATGGAACTTAGGCAATTCCTCCTCTGCCCATTCTAATTGCGATTTGATCTTATTCGAATTTTCGTTTATTTCAATAGGGATTCTCCTTGCTTGAAATATGATGATAATTCAACCCCTGGTTTAAAAGCGATTGTGATTTTGTGATAAAACTGTAAAATTCCAACTTGTCTTACCATAGACCTCACTCTGCATGACTGTCCCTGATGGTTGTGTTCGGAATTTATTACGAATCTACGTTTTTCCTTATTTCTTGCAAAAGTGATTTTTTTCAAACAAAACTTGCTTATCAGTTTCATTTATTTCCAGCTTATCGATAACTGTTTTTATTGTTTACGTTCATGACAGAGGAAGATAGTTGTGCTGATAAGTGGAAGATCAATTTAAATAGATGGACAAACATCCAAAGGATTCGATGGAAAAAACGAAGTTGGTGAAGACAGAAAATCACTTTCAGAAACTTCTACCAAAATATTGTTTTCCTTTAAGCATTGTTAAAGGGATCTATTTAAATGCCCTCAACGCTCTGCACAATAGATTCAATTGTTTTCTGCTATTTAAGATTACTTGTTTTATCAAATAAAGGTCCTAAATTTTATGAAGAAAGGCTTACGAAAGCTCACACTATTGTACTTTCATACTTTTCTCAATAGAACGACTGGAACATTGTTTAGGAATTTTCATAAAGAATTTTGAGAAGTTGCATTATTGTACTCCTAGAATCATCTTTATGGGAAGGAATAAACTACTGCTATTTCTTTTATGAGCTGAGAAAAGTACATTTGGTATTTCTATCTTTGTACCTATGTTTTGTTCATGAATAAATAGTGAATTTAAATTTTTCAGATTGCTTATTACATGTTATTTACAGAACAATGTTACATGTATTCATTTTTTATCATGCTATCATTGATATTTTTAAATACATGTTTAGAAATTTGCTTTGATATTCTGAATCTGATATGAGTTATACACATTATTTTGATTAACTATTTAATCAAAGTAATCATCTTGAAATATTTTCATTTCCATTGGTGTTTGAGTAATCTATATTGTCATTTGCTAACGAAAATCATTATAGATTGCATCCAGATAAATGTTAAACAATCCCGGGTTATAGAGTAGATTAATTCATATGCTTTCTCATTTAATTCATTACCACAAATACATCTATTTCACTTCACTATAAGCATTACACATCCATTCAATAACCTTTGATTGGGAAACTGGTCCCATTATCCCCAATCAGAGCCACTACCTAAACAGAAGAGGAGTTGTCTTAAGGTCCGGATCGGGTGGTTTTTCCCCCTGTGTTGAACTCAGGGCGACTATGCACACTTTGGCTCCAGTCCACCGCCTCGCTTAATTGCAAGAAGGAAAATAATTGCAATCACAAATTGAAGAGCTGTAGAGAAAAGAGGTTGTCTTAAAGGAAAGAATATAGCCATGGACAAAGGAAGCAAGCCAGCTTACTTTGTCAGTCCAAGAGAAGTTGAAGACACTCCGGCAGACACAAAGAATGATGTGCCTTGCGATGGAAGGCCCGACTATAGAAAAGCTAGTAGAGGAAGTGCAATAGGCCACGGTGCAGGGTACTGCTAACATACAAGTGTTGAAGGCAGAGTTTAGTGACCTCCGCAACACAATATATGTGCCAGCTGAGTGACTCGAGGGCGAGTCACCCAATTTGTGTTAAGGGCCTATTGGGAAGGGAACCTTGGCGCCAATTGAGTAAATTTTGTAGTTTCTTTTTGTAACGAATGTAAAGTCTCCGTGAAATATGGAAGCGAAGCGTGAAGCTAGTAGAAGTCAAAAAGGGCTTTAGTCCCTTAGTGGGGTAGGTGATAGAGTTGTTTTGAGACCCGCCCATGGTCCACATACCATGGTATTGTAAAGAAGATGCTATAAATAGATGAGCCATAGTGAGTCTAAGGATCAATCAATTAGAAAAGAATCATTGAAAGGGCAAGGTTCTAAGGCAAGAAAGGTATATTTCCTGTACCTAGGCAAAAGGGGAAGGCTCCTACAGCTGAGTAAGTGAAGACCTTGGTAAGTCTGCAAGCTGAGTGCGCGGGGTCCTGCAGCTGAGTGTGCAGGGATAAGAAGTCTGTAATTGAACGTTTCTACTTACTAAAGACTATTTTGAGATGATTCTGATCCATCTGTGCCATCTTGTTTACTTCTGCTAAAGTTTATGTATCTTCGCTCTGTGATATGTTTTATGTGAATTAATGCTTATATACTGTGCGAAATTGGTATATTTGTAATATTTATGCGTGATAAGTACAATTAACTACCTTCACGAAGGTATGGGAGTCGTTTAGATAGATTTGCAGTAGTTATCTATTCGAAAGGATTTGTGTCGCGCGAAGGTAGATCTAAGCCATAGGAACTTTAGGAACACATCACACAGGCCTCTGGATGTAGAAACTTGGTTCTAGCATCCCCCAACACTACTTCGGGTGAGATTTTAGTATGCATTATGCTTGTTGTTGCCGAAAGGGCCAGCAATTAGGGTTTTGTTGGTTAGCGCAGTTAAAGTTGAACTCGAGTCAAGCCCCATCAAGCCAACACTTAACTTTGGAGCAACCCACCCATAGTGGGTGTGTGGCTCTTCACTCACGTCTTACCGTCTTCTATTTGCCCTTAGATCATCCTCAATATCTCTCAAAAACCATCAAAAATAAAATTAATTAATTAATTAATTAAAAATAAATAAATAAATAAAAGAAAATCATTACCTATTATTGTTTACAGCTCCTCGGAAACAACGCCAAAAATTTTGGGGAAATTATATGAACGATATATTACCACAAATTAAATTATCAACCAGGGAATCGTAATCAGTAGAGCTAATACACTATATGTGTCGATAACATATAAGTTCCTATGTCTGATGAGTATAGCCTAGATAAGAAGCATTCAAAACCAATACTCCATTTTACAAATTTCAATCTAACTTCCTCACACAAATTAAAGATCAGAAAGAAAAACTCATAAATAAAATCTTAACAAGCATGTAATCTAAAGGTTCTTGCTCAGGTAACAAGTCTATCCATTTACAGGCTCATGAAATAAAAAGATGGATTCAACTCTGTTTTCCTGTAGCAACTAATTAAAATCAACTCACTGTAATCAAGCAAAGAAATCATTCCTAATTTAACTAGTTCTGGAGAAACCTATACATTCTTATATAGGAAATGTTATGTATGCCAACAGTCTTCAGTTAACATCAATGGTGAGATCTCTTGTCTTAACTCTTCTCGTTCTTCAAAAAAGAAACGAACAATTAAACATACATCATGAGAAGTAAAGTTTGCATTCACACGACCAATGAATTATCACTCAGAAACTAACATATCCATATTTATATCACACACTCTTAAACAAATTACTTGCATAGAATCAAAATTGGAATCATATTAAATAGTTTGAAATTGAATTATAACACTAAATCACTCTTCACACATAAACCAAGTTGTATTCACAATAACTATAATAAAAACTTGCCTTGATGGCTTTGGTGGGCCCTTGCGGAGCTACCAAGGAAAGCTGGAAGAATTTACAGAACTAAGGAATCTACTAACACATCGAATTCATCAATTGTTGCTTATATAATTGATTTCAAAAGAAAGAATTATAAAATCAAATCTCCAACATAACAGTAATGTTTACACCTCTGTATCTCTGTCTCTCTATTTCTCTTACTGTCTTTGTAAATTAACTGCAACTCTTTGTCTAACACCTATCATCTACGAGCCTTCTATTATAGAGGAATGGATGTTACATACAGTTCTTAAAAGATATCATCAAATCATCATAAAAATATTACATTTCGCTTTACTTCACATATCTGGCTTCATCCTCATGACACGCAGTGCATGAGTGATGAAGTGTATCTTGATTTTCCATAAAAAGGTAAGGCATTTGACCATCAGTTCCCTCAGTCTCATCAAAGGCATCTCACTCAAACTGTCAAAGCTAAAGAGTCAAGTCTGGTACCAGATGAACACATTCAATGCAGGACGAACATTGGTACCAGATGAACAAAGTTGGTATAGGACGGATGATATTGGTGGCAGATGAACGCACGTACCAGACAAACATAGGTACGTGGGTACCGAACAAGCACATGTATCAAATGAACGCATGCGCATGGGTACTAGATAACTAGGAACACGGGTAATGGATAAGAAGGAACACGGGTACCGGATGAGAAACATTGGTACCAAATGAGCAGGAACAGGGTCTAAAAATCTATTTAAGTCAATCCAAATAATCAGAGTATACAAAGAATCAATTATTTCATTCTTACTAACAAGAAATCATAAAAATCAAGCTTTAAATGTAAATTACCTCATAGATACATAAGGATGCTAAAAGTTATGCTCTTGAAGAAGGTAGGCAAGTGGTGAGTAGGTTTTGAGGTAAAGTTGGTCAAAAATAGAGGACAATATAGGGTATTATAGGCATAAAAAAGGAGACCCAACAAGCCCATAGCCATAAGGAAGATGAGAACCAATCAAAAAACAAATGGTAAAAACCCACAACACCATGGCTATCCAGGAAATGGTAAGGGTAGGCAAAACCATTGTCAATTTAGGCAATCTTCCATGCCAATGACAGATCATAACCAAATAACCACATGCAAATACCATGCATGTCAAAAATAGCAAGGAAATAATACATGCAACTCGGTACCTACAAAGAAAATCCAATGTCGCTATTGATCATGTTGTCCCCTTGTGCTTTCCTACTTTTCCTTTGCCTTATTTCTCCAGATCTAAAGTATGCCACAATGCTCCAAGAAAATTTGAGTGTGCAAGAGTGTGAGAGAGACAACAGAAGAGAGATCCAAGCTAACACTGACAAAAAAGGGTGTGAATTGATCCTCCTAAACCTTTTTATAATTTAGCCCTCTATTTTCTTCATTTTCCTCTATTTTTCCTTCAATTTTCCTCACATCCAATTTTGTGACCTTTCACCTTTCTTTTCTCCTATTTCCCTTTATTTCAATAATAAAATGTCAATAAATGCCTCTTTTCCTTTGCCATTGTCTTTTCCAGTCTCCATAGCCATAAATTAATCACAAGTGATACCCATCACTATGTTTTTGCCCAACATTCAACCTGGAATACGTGTCCCATGACCTTGGTCTTGTTATGCCTTTATTGACTTTATTACATGGATTTTTAATTAGGGTTGTTACAGAACCCTCCCCTTTGGAGGAACATCGTCCTAGGTGTTCAATGACACTTATAAACCAGCAAACACATGTTTCCCATGGAGCTTTAAAACACAGCCCAATGTAGCATTTACATCATATCCATCTGTTGAAAACACAAACAACATATCATGAACACCATACCACTTATTGGAGCTTTATATCATAGCTCGATGTCGTATTTACAACATACATATGCATATATACATAACCAAAACACAACATCAAAACATATATCAAAAGACATTTGCTCAACCACCGAGTAGAGAAGGATGCATAGACTACATCTTATCAACCATCTCACATGTAGCTTCATCGGACCCAAAGTGCTTCCACTGCACTTTAACTTTCTCAATTGCTCGATTCCGGAGCATGAGCATCTTTCACTGTAAAATGCATTGAGGTTCTTGGTGGAATTCTCCTTCTGGTTCCACCTGTAATACTTCTTAAGCAATGACACATGGAAAGCATCATGGACTTTCACTATTGGAGGCAGTGCAAGTCGATAGGCTACTAGTCCAATCCTCTCAAGAATCTTCAAAGGTTTGCAATATCGAGGTGTCAACTTGGCACATGATCCAATCCTCAAGGATCTATTCTTGGGCTTGATGCACAAGTACACATGATCCCCAACCTAAAAATACTTAAACACACTTTGTTGATCTGCGTAGCTCTTTTTTCTATCCTGTGCTACTTTTAGATTTATAACTTGCATTTCATGTTCCATCTATGCTAACATGTATGATCCAATCAACACCTTGTTCATTGGATCACTCCAACGGATAAGAGTATTACAACACTGCCTATAAAGTGCCTCAAACAAACTCATCTTGAAATATTCCTAATACCCATTATTATACGTAAAATCCTCCAATGGAAAATACTCTTCTGACTTTCGTTGTTGACGCATGACATACATTCTCAACATGTCCTCCAAAATCCCGTTGACCCTCTTTGTCTCTCCATCTGTCTGTGGATGATAAGTTGTACTGAAGGCCAACTATGTCCCCAAACCTGCAAATAACTTCTTCCAAAACCTGAAAGTGAACTTGGCATCTCCGTCTGACACATTCTTCCTAGGAGTACCATATAACCTCAATATATCTTTGATGAAGACTTGTGCTACCTCACTAGTTGAATAAATAGATTTCACTGGAATAAAGTGAAATACCTTTTGTCTACATGTTAACCACAACAATAATAGAATCATGTTGTCTAGATGTCCTTGGAAAACTAGTAATGAAGTCCATGGTAATGACCTCCCATTTCCACTCTAGAAACGGAATCAGTTGCAGTAAACCTCCTGGATGCTTACACTCTGCTTTTACCTATTGACAATCCAAGCATTTCGCAACAAAATTTTCCACCTCTTTCTTCAAATTCGGCCAATGGTAGAACTTCTTAACCGCTATCAATGTCTTTTGATATCCCAAGTGACCTGAATATGGTTTAACATGAAATTCCCTCAATATAAGCTTCTTGGGTTCAATGTTGTCCGGCACATAGATCTTGTCCCCAAATCTAACCAAACCATCTGTTGTGAGATGATAGTCCACATCCTATTCACCTATACCATGTCATTGTAACATGTGCTTAAGCTGCTAGTAAATGTCATCCTATTGTCCTGCCTGCAAGATCTGATCCTATAATTTGTCGCATATGAACTCATAGTTGCTATGTGATTTACATGCACTCTTCTGCTAAGAGCATCTGCAACCTTGTTCTCTTTTCCCTTTATGTACCTGATCTCAAAGTCAAACTCATTTATCGTGGCCAACCACATAGCTTACCTGGAATTCAGATTAGGTTTGCCAAATAAATATCTCAATCCACTGTGATCACTCATCAAGATGAACCTCCTGCCAAGAAGATAGTGTCTCCACATCTTCAATGCATGGATGATAACTGCCAACTCAAGATCATGTGTCACATAATTTTTCTCGTGCTCATTCAGTTTCCTTGATTCATAGCACACTACCTATCCTTATTGCATTAGAACCCCACTAAGTCCTCTCTTGCAAGCATATGTATATACCACAAACCCTTTGTCTAAATCTACAATCTTTAGAACTGGAGCATTCATAAGAAACTGCTTCAACAGATCAAAAATCGTTTCACATTCCTCTGTTTATTCAAATTTATTTCCTTTTCACTACAATGATGTAATAGGATAAGCAATTCACGAGAAGTTCTCGATGAACCTCCTATAATAACATGCCAACCCCATGAATGATATGACCTCATCCACATTCCTAGGATCTGCCCATTCCATGATAGGTCTTGTCTTTTTTGGATCCATTGTTATGCCTTCCTTGGAGACAACATGTCCCAAGTAATGTACCTATGTCTAAAATAAGTTGCATTTACTAAGCTTGGTGTTATAGACATTTTTGTGCCTTACAACTCTAAGCATGAAATTTCCATAAACCAAGGGCTCCTAAGTCCCTAAAAGTGTTGTTCTAACTCCTAAAGGAACAAGGTAAACAAATTACAGCTTCTCCCAGAAGTTCTCCACCAGAAACTGCTCAGAATAAGTCAAATCAGGATCATTTCAGCTGCTCCACTAGCCAAGTGTGTTGCATAGCACCTAAGTCCACTAGCTAGGTGCGTTGCAACACACCTAAATGCACTACCAGGGTGTGTTGAGTGGGAAATGACAAGTGGCAGAGTCATTCCACGAGGTGGAGAGACAATAGAAGCTTCCAGAATCTTCTCCAATGACACTTGCCTCACTGAATTCAACCAAGGATGAGTAAGAGGCTCTCAGTCTCCAAGTGGAAGCAAGAACTGACAAAGAGAAGCCACTAATCAATTCATGAGCTGACTCATCCTCCTTGCATACATCTATATATGGATCCCTCATCCCAGAGATCCAGAGGCTGGAATATTGCGCATTGTAAGGAATTGTTGTTGGTCTTGAGATACATATCAGAGAATTGGGTGATCTATGCTTTGTTGGGGTTGAAGAAGGGATTTCTTTGCTAGGAGGTTGATGCTGGGTCAGGAATCATCGGTTGTAACTCCTCCTGGATCTTCTTGTATATCAATAAAACTATTTGAGTTTCTCCTCCATGCTTGTGTTTCATTGATGCTTGTTACATTTGTATGGTTAACTTAAATCTGATCCTAAGTTATTTATGAATATAAACCCATGTCTTTGTATAGTTTCCTTCTTCTGTGATCTTGCAGGTACTTGGTGAAGCTAGGCAAGTAAGGGAGCAGGTAGCTGGAAGCTGTCAAAGAGAAGAGAGATTGGATCAAAGGACTAGCGCAAGACACAGGTTGGTCCATCCTATTCCTCTTCGTTTATAGTTCATAAAGAAGAATACAAAAGTAGTTTTCTCTATTTGTTTCTAGGGTAGCTGTCACACCCTAGTGGGATAGAGCAGATCTAGATAGACACTTTTTCCGATAACAAAATGGCGACTCCGCTGGGGATCGTGTCTAGTTAGTTTGTTTGTGTTTCTCTTGTTGTTTGTTTCATAAACTTAGAAGTAGCAATCGAACTGCATTTGCCATTAACAAATGCAAAGTAGACATCTGTTGCTTCAATCCACTCACTGGATCTGTTTATGATTTGAACAGTTGATTCATAAACTAACTGATTGCCCTTGTGATAGCTCTTAGAACCCCCTTTAGATCTATCTCTGATTGTGTATTATTGATTGCTTTTACTCGGCCAAAAAACCAAAGATTAAACTGCAAACTGTGACCCAGAACCCGGATAGAACTCTCGTTTCTGCCCCAGCGCAGGCTCTGTGAAGAGGTTCTGCATTTCAACGCACTTCTCGAGAGGGATACCTGCACTGCAATGCAATTTCTCTGTGTAACAGGTGCGCTGATCAGCCTAGCCCTGTGCAGCTGAGGTTCTTTGCTTCATTTTTTCCAATTTTGTCTCTGATTTTTGCAGCCTGTGATCAGTATTTCACTGTTTCAAACCCCTTTTCCTTACCGATATTCCACCTCAGTTGTACAAAAGAAACTGTAGATGTTTTTATGTGTTTGTGGCGTCGTTTACAGTTTTCCATTGCAAAAGTAGAATAGTCGTACTGTCGTCCTTTGATTTATATCTGTCGCAAGTGTCGATTTTGATCATAGGAGAAAGTTTATTTGCTGTTGATAGTCGATTATGCTTTTACTTTTGCCTTTGGCTTGAATTTGTGACTTTCTAGTGTCGAAAAGAGTATTTATTTCAAAATCATAAAGTGTCGTAATCATCTCTACCTTTTGATTTCGAAAAGAAGCTTGTTTGTGTTTATCACTTGAAAGCAAATTCAGATTTGTACAACAACTTTCTTTTTAGGCATCAATATTAAGAAAGTGAAAAACAAAACACATGCATGTGCATTTGCATATTGACAGTATGTTTGGCTTGATTTAGGAAAGTGCATTTACAGTGTGCTCTTTGCTCTTTGCGAAAAGATTGTGTCTTTCTTTTCCCTTAGTAGCTAGGATTTTCATTGCTGAAAAGAGATAAAAGTTTGTTTATCATCTTTAGATTGCATTTTAGGAATTACATATACATCTCGTGGTGATCCCAAAAGGCAAACTTCATAAGAAAGATCAACCTAAAATAAATTCAATGAACTTAACAACGCTTTGGAACTTAACGCACAACATTTAGAGGTCTAGGCTAGAGACGTATTCCGGCATCATAAAGCCTGGTAACTGTTGTCCTCATTGATGGTTGGGTGATTCCTCCACTTTGAGACGATAAGTGCCAGTATGGACTTGTGCTCCCACGTACCGTCGAGTATATATTGGGAGACCCCTATAGGCTTAAATCCTTTATCCATAGGAAGCCGTGTCGGCCGCCCTACTGATCGCAATGCACCGAACACAGCATTCGGGAAGATTGACTACCGTACTGTAAAATGTATTCTGCAGTTTTGCGATTGGTTTGGTACTCCCTCTACCTAGACTTCCAGAGCAGTCCCTTTCATTCCTTTTCAAACTCCTTAACGGAAAAGGTCCATCTGAGCACTTGTCACTTCAGGCTCATTAAAAATCGAAGGAGACTAGAGTCATCTTTTGTTTTTTCTCGACTCTTAAAAACTGAAAAAACAAGTTGTGTCAAAAGCGTCTAAAATTCATTTAATACGGAAACAAACCTTTCCCTTTTATTTTAGTTGATCGAGTAATCCGCAATCGTGGAAGAAAGTCAATTGAAACCCCGTCGTTCGCGGAGACTTACGAGTCAACCGTCTTTGTCTCCGGAATCGAAACCAGTACGAACAAAGCGAACTCGTTTAACCGATTCCAAGTCTCCTATCAAAGTTAGAACAAGTGTTCCATGGACATCAGAGACTCCGGTTACTCCAAACATTTCTAGAATCCCTGCCTCAACAGAAGAAGTTCAACAGCCACAGAAGGACAGTGGTACTGATCCTAGTTTGAGAATAAACACTTGTGTTACTGAACCAGTTCCACCTATAACCGATTCAGAGAGTCTTACTCTTCAAACATCTGTCGCTGCTTCTTCAGCACCAGAAATATTTTACGGACCTGACGGTCTTCCCCTTCCACCTGGTCTGATTGCGATAGAGGAAATTGTAGAAGATCCTCAAACAAGTACTCCAACGCACTTTGGAGTCGGGATCACTCTATATCCTTCGACATCGGAAGTTAGTCTACCACCAGCGGAAGTTCCTGTAGAATTGCTAGGTAATCTTTTGGATAGACTACAAATGTCTGAACAACCGTCAACATCTAGGACTGTGTCTTCTGACACAGTGACGACAGAACTCCCTGTTGTCACTCCGACAATGTTCGTTGGCATACCATCTGTCCCGACTAGCTCACAACCGCTAGAAGGAGCCCACCCAGGGGCTATTTCAACAGTTTGGTCCGTTCCTGTTTGTTCATCCGGAATAATATCCGGAAACTCTTATGTTGAGTCTCAACAAATTGATCCATTTGGAGGTCAATTTGGGCAGTCCGGTCCCCAAGGGAAAACAATTCCCTTGAGTTCTGGATTACCACCGTATGGGGGGCAATATGCCCTTTCATTATCCCCTCCGGGAGGATATCCATACGGGAGTTCACAACAGCATTCAGGTTATACTGGAATTACCTCAAGTGGTTGGGTACCTATACTACCCCAACAATCAAGAGTTGTGTATTCGATGCAACAATGCGTACCTATGTCGAACATCCCGACTATGCCAGCTATTGTGACGGTGTCGCAAGTTCAAGCGCTGCCTGTTGTATGCCAACCTCAGGTTTCTCAGGTTGTAATGCAACATCCCCTTGACCCTGCGACTCAACCACAATCGCCGACTAGTGGGGCGACACAGGTCCAGACGGGTACAATTACCTCTCACCTTGGTCAAACGGTTAGTATCAGGCAACAGCACATGGCTTCACAACCATGGCTAGTGCAATACCAACAACCACAATTCCAACAAGTATACCAAGGTGCTGAGCAGCAGATCTTTGCAAACAGTGGACAGCCGTACATTCAAAATCGATCAACCATTTTATAATGGTCAAGTCCACCAACCTTACCAAACATACCAGCATCAAATGCATTATGCCGGTATGCAAAGACCAACTACTTAGGCGATTCCATCGTATCCTAGGTATGCTTCACCTAACCTGAATCAATAGTTACCATTCGTGGCAACTTTAGAGTTACCTGATTTAAACCGGTTAACAAACGATCCAATTGCTTACGCCCCTTGGTGGCCAGCGATTCTGCATAAACTTCCATCAGATATTCCTAAATTTAATGGAAATTCGGGTGAAGATCCATCGAATCACGTGATGACCTTTCATCTATGGTGTTCATCAAACACCCTAAATGATGATTCGATAAGACTTTGCCTCTTTCAGAGGACGTTAACGGGTCCAGCGGCAAAATGGTACATTGAATTGCCTAGAGCTTCGTTCGACAACTTCAGTACCTTAGCCACAACTTTTTTAACCCATTTTCAATTACCCATAAGGTATGAAACGGGAACAGTACTGCTTACCAACTTCAAATAGACAACGGCCACTCACATATCTGATCATATACATGAATGGCGACGTCATCGTAGGATGGTAAAAACGTACGTTCCCGATCAGCTATTAGCTGAATGGTTTATCAAGTCATTACTGCCTTCCATCACGGAAGATGTGGCAAAGGGGGGAGTCGTAACAGAAGAGCAAGTTATCGCTCGTGCGCAATATCTGGACTTGATTTACACTCAGTCCGGCACGCTCTACGACAAAATACCTGACGCCCCTAGACCGGAATTCTCAATTCCTCCTCCTCCTAAATCGAACAATGACTCTCATTCCGGCGATGGTGTGATTGGCACGACAGACACGAAATCTACAAAGGCTACATCCAAAAAGGCCCGTAAGATTTCAGGTCAAAATGCAAAAGACGAACTTCTTGCTTCGGAAGTAAATGCTGTATCGACAGATAAGGGCAAAGAAACCAAACAACCAGGAAGCAAGAAGAAAGGCAAAGGGAAGAAGAAGAAACAGGATGAGTCATCACCTGAAAAATCTTCTTCAAACCCTCCTGGAAATAGGAAACTAAAATTTCCATGCATGATATGCGATGAGGATCATCGGACAACGAATTTTCCACACAAAGCTGAGCTTAAGAAATTCTTTAAAAGTTCGAAAACCTCAGCAGTGTTAACTGATCCGTTTCCAAACCCAGGAACGAATCTGGTTGAAAGTGGAAATGCTTCCCTGTCTCAAGTGCTAATGTTGTCGATTTCAAAACAGCAGAATGATGCTTTGATTTCGACAAGGAACAAAGATTACGGGAATCCGCAGCTATCGAACAACAAGGATAAAGATCAACCGAGTAGTTCGACAACAACTTCGACAGAAGTTGTACCACCCACCATCCCTGAATTGACGATAAAACCGCCGAAGGGAGTAGTACACAAGTCGACATTTAATCCCCGCGCTAGAGCGGCGCAGCATTATAACATAGTGGAAGATTTGGCCCAATCGCCATCCGCTATGTCGACTCTTGAAGTACTACAAAATTGCCCATCCCAAAGGCAAGCTTTATTATCGGCCATTGGTGGGATTGATCCAAAGGATTCCAATCTTGTATCCTTCGACCACAAAGGGTACGATCCTCAGTTACCAGCTCAATTAGCTTTCCTTGTTCAAGTGAAAGCCCTCAACAAAACTGTTCACCGAATGATTATTGATGAGGGGGCATCTACATGTATTATGTCGATGAGTTGCTGGAAAACTTTAGGATCTCCAACCTTGTCGCGGTCTGCGACGACATTAAAAGCATTCGACGGAAGGACATATACCCCATGCGGTATCCTAAATAACTTGAAAGTTGAACTAGGAGGGAAAACAGTAGAAATAGATGTTGAAGTCATCGATGGGAATCTTGATTACAACATCCTACTGGGACGACCATGGATATATGCCATGGCACCTGTTGTGTCGACCTATTTTAGAAAGATTGCATTTCCCTTCCAAGGAGGGATTACAATCGTCGATCAACAAAATTTCCTCCCCAATGGTTCTCAAGTTACAGGAAGCATTCCCATGATCCATGGAAGCCCCCATTCGCTTCAGAATATCGGAGTAGGCCTACTAAAAGATCCTATACTAATGGGAACTTTCGCTCTTCCACCTCCAATCAATCTGGCGGAAGTAGCATCAATAGGAACCTGCAACATGATATCTTCCACAAAGATCTCATAAAACGATATCAACATGGATCATGCAATGGTTTTGCCCCCGAGCCCAATGGAAATATTATAGCAATCAATGTTTCTGGCATGGGAGGCAAACCCAAATCAATGCTCATCAAGCGTTTGGATAGATAGGTCTAGAGGATATAGTACTCCTTCAGATCCTTGGTCGCAAGTGCATGGCACCGACGAAGGAATTCTCCAAGCTATGGTAATTGAAGGAGCACCATGGAATGATTCCCACCATCGTTCTCTTCTTCCGGATTATGAAGAAGATACTCAAAATGACCTTTACCATCCTTCAATAGTTGATTTTCTATCAAATACTGTAAATACGGTGGATTCCGAGTGAAACTTTTCCAACATTGAAGAGACTATAGCCATAAATATCTCGACCAAAACAGATGTTGTAGAGAATATTTATGTCGACAAATGTTGTTCTCCTTCAGAACTGGAAATATATAACGCTCTTTTTCGCGAATTCAGAGATGTCTTTGCTTGGTCATACAGTGAAATGCCAGGCATCGACTCGAGTATCGTTGAACACGAAATTAAGATGTATCCAAATGTCAAACCAGTACGACAACGGCTAAGGTAGGTGCACCCCAAGAAAGCCGCTGCCATTAAGGCAGAAGTTGAAAAACTTCTCCATGCTGGTTTCATCTACCCGGTTCCGCTAACCGATTGGGTATCGAATATTGTCCCTGTTATGAAAAAACAAGGGACCATTAGAGTGTGCATCGATTATAGGGATGTAAATCAAGCTTGTCCAAAAGACAACTACCCTACACCCTTCATTGACCATATAATTGATGAATGCGCCGGATGCGAAATCTTTTCATTCATGGATGGATTCTCCGGGTATAATCAAATAAATATTCGCCCACAGGACCAGTCAAAGACTGCATTCATTTGTTCGTGGGGCACATTCGCATATCTAAAATTACCCTTTGGTTTAAAGAACGCAGGGGCGACGTTTCAGAGGGCAATGAATTATGCCTTCCATGACATCAAAAACATCGTTCAACCATACCTCGACGACCTTCCAGCTCATTCGCGAAAGCGAACTGATCATCCGCAGCATTTAAGAGCGATATTTCTACGTTGCCGACACTACAAGATACGACTCAATCCGCACAAATGTGTATTTTGCATCAGTTCTGGTCGTTTACTTGCCTTTGTAGTCTCCAAGGATGGGATTCGTCTCGACCCGTGTAAGGTCCAGGCAATCATAAATTTGCCGCCACCTTCGAATTTGCTTCAAATTCAGAAACTCCAAGGGAAAGCAAACTTTCTGAGGAGGTTCATTCCAAATTACGCTGAACTTGCTAAAGATTATACTCGTCTCTTGAAAAAGGAGGTACCCTTTGTCTGGGATCAGGTCACGCAAGCTTCCTTTGATGCTTTAAAAGATTCCCTAATGAAAGCATCATTAATGTACGCCCCTGATTATCAAAGAGATTTTAACCTATATCTGGCTGCAGCAGATACGACCATCGCAATGGTTTTAGTTCAAGAAGTCGATGGAACTGAACATCCTATTTATTATTTAAGTAAGAACTTAAATGATACAGAAAGCAAATATTCTTATGTTGAAAAACTAGCGCTTGCAGCTGTTCAAGCGATACAAAGATTTCGACACTATGTCCTCTTTCGGAAAACTACCATTCTGTCAGATTGCAACCCCATGACTTATATATTGTCGCGACAGTTGCTGGGGGGCAAATATTCAAAATGGATAGCAATCCTTCAAGAGTTTGATCTGGAATTTGTAAAATCCAAGTCAAAGAAAGCTCTAGTTTTCGCAGAATTATTATGCGATCTCCCATCATCGTCCAACGATGAAAAATCCGAAGAATCAATCGTGGATGAAAGTTTGTTTCTGATATCTACAAGCAATGAGTGGTATGGGGATATAATCATTTATCTCCAAACCCAAAAATTTAGGCCAAACACCACCCACTCTGAACAAAAATGTATTCGATACCAAGCAAAAGACTACATGATCGTCGGTGATACACTTTACCGTCATGGTATTGATACAGTTCTGAGAAGGTGCCTCACCCATGAGGAGGCCGAAAAAGTCCTGAATGAGTGTCATTCAGGCGCGTGTGGGGGGCATCAATCTGGATATGCTACAGCACAAAAAATCTTACAAGCAGGATACTTCTAGCCAACAATGTTCAAAGATTACATAACCGCAGTCAGAAGTTGCCATGCTTGTCAAATTTTTGATAGCAAAACCAGAAGACCACCTGCACCTCTACAGCCAATAGTTGTTGTTGGGCCATTCGCCAAATGGGGCATCGATTTCATGACATGTAACCCCACCTCGACCAGGGGGCATGGGTATATCATAGTCGCAGTTGACTATTTTACCAAATGGGCCAAGGCGATGCCTACATTAGATAATACTGGTGAAACAACTGCCCTTTTCTTTTTCAATCATGTAGTCGCCAGATTCGGCGTACCACAGGCTATAGTCACAGATCATGGATCACATTTTCACAATCACATGATGGTTGAATTAGCTCCCAAACTAGGGTTGTCTCACGACAACTCTACTCCATATTATCCGCAGGCCAACGGACAAGTTGAAGCGATCAACAAGGTCCTGAAACGCATGCTGCAAAGGATGATCGGAGTTCACAAAAGAAGATGGCACCTAATCCTGTACTCAGCTTTGTGGGCTTACCGAACATTGGTAAGGAATGCAACCGGGTTCACACCCTTCCAACTGGTATATGGCCTGGAAGCAGTCTTACCAGTCCAGTGTGAAATCTCGTCTCTCAAACTCGCAATTGATCTTCTCCCCGGAACTTCAGAAGAAGAGGCTCGTTTCTTGGAATTAATCCAATTGGATGAAACCCATCATGACGCTGCGTTGGCTAACGAAGCCCATAAGAAACGAGTCAAGGCGCAGTTCGACAAAAATGTCAAACCCCGTGTCTTCTCAGAAGGTGACTTGGTCTTACTTTACGACCAAGAATCCGATAAATTGGGAGCAGGTAAATTTAAGTCTTTATGGATGGGCCCCTATATTGTTAAGCGGGTGTTAGCAAAGGGAGCCTACGAGTTAATGGATTATGACGGAATTCCACTGGCGCAACCTCGTAATGGGTTGTACCTCAATCGTTACTACGCGTAGTAGTAACCAGTATGCTTTTGTTATATTTTTGTTTTCGCTAAAGTGTTTGTTTTGGTCGAGTAATCCACCTTTTAAATTTATTGCAGATGTCAAACCCATTGGAGCCATGTGTTGGATATGCCGACGGAGCGAGTCGTAGTTCGCGGAACCTGTCCTCCGCAGCCTAGGCCATTTTTGATCCAAGCGGCGAGTTAGTAAGTTTCAGAGGTGTATGTATCAGTCGATCAACGAATAATATCACTGAGTATAGCGCGTTGATAGAACTTCTCTCTGATGCCATCACTCATGGTATACGTCGACTAATTGTCAGGCTAGACTCACAGCTCGTAATACTACAACTCAATGGTATATATTCCGTTTCGAAACCCAGCTATTTATCGCATGTTCCTAAGGGTTAAGATTTTGGAAAGACAATTTGATCTTATTCAGTACCAGCATATTTCCAGAAACTTAAACACATTAACCGACTCATTAGCAAACTATGTGTTAGATAGACATTTGCAACATTTATAAAAGGAAACACATCATCAATGTTTTACATGTGGATCATATAACTCAACCAGAATAAAACTCCGAAAATCAAAAATATATATAGCTGTTTATGGTTTACATATAATGTTCTGTAACCAAGACAAAATCGGTCACGCGACCCAAAAACTCAAAATGCTAGGGGGCACCCTAGTCTAATGATGCTCGTGATAGCAAGTCACAGCCTGTGCGATCATGCGTAGGAGACGAGTCCATCGTCTGGGCACACCAGTAGTATGCCACTGTAACCGCAAAGGTAGCTCGTCAGTCCTCACATCTGGTATACCAAGAGTGAGGCCCTCAACCTGCTCCTGCAAAGCTGTGAGAGTCTCGGCCACATCGAGGTCGTGAAGAATAGCCCTTCCGGTGGCCTCTCCTGCTGGGGCAATAGCTGGTACTCTCAGGCGAACTACTGGACGAACAGGACCAACATCTGCATGTACACATGAGTTTGATTAGAGTCTTGATAGAATAAAGAACAAGGACATTATAAACAAAAACAGTAAACAGCAATATGGCCAGAGATTTTACCAATAGCACCCCACTGCTCGCCATCCGGCAGTACCAAATCCGGATCACCCCGGAAGTCCATGCCGGCATATGGATACTCGGCATAAACCATCTCCTGACGATCAAACCACCTGAAGAAGGTATCAGAAAATGAAATTTGAGATTGGCCAGCATGCCTAGACATATGGTCGACCCATCTCTGCATACGTGGTTCGGTAGGAGAAGGTAAGTCGAGTGCAATGTACTGCGGCTGCATCAGTGGTATCTTCTCCAAGGCAAAGGCGGTCAAAATAGAACCGTACCCAAAGTTCTTCAACCTCCCGTTCTTTATCTTGGTCAACTGTTCCTTCATCACAAGAAGTACTGCGTCGCACCAGTTGAACACCTTCGGTTGGAGGCATTCCAAGGCATGCTGCATATAGGATCTGTTGGCTACATGAAGAGACGCACTACCGGCCATCCTACCAAAAGTAAACAGGATAGTCCTAAGGGACCTGTCAGTGACATCACGGATGATGATCTTGCCGTCTTTACTCGGCTGAGATCCTTCTCTGCAATACCGGCGGACATAATCTCTCACAGAATCGCCTCCTCGGGCCAAACCTGACAAAGAGATGGGGGCACCCCGCCTCGACAAGCCAGTCAAGAAATAGATGTCTACTGCAGTCAAGGGGATAGATTTGCCCCTAATCTGGAAAACCTGATTGATAGGATCCCAAGCATCGAGCAAATACTGCAGTAAGTTGATCTGCTGTCTCATGCTAGAAATGCGGAAGAACTTCAGTAAGCCACAATTCCGCAGCGCGTTCACTGTAACTGGATCATGTAGGGCAATCATGTCCTCTTCTTCATGCTCACGTTCTCGCCATGTAAGGGTCATCTTGCTCCAAGATCTCTGAAAAACCAACAAGAGAGGAGTTAGATCCTGATTTTGGTGAGAAACAGGCAAAAATTCCATTAAAAATTGTGCAACAAATTCCTTTTCTGGGCCCAACGCACCTGCATCAGTGTTCTAGTTGCGTTGAATGTCAAACTGCCTTCATACCAGCCAGCATTCAACGCAGGTTTCGATGCACTAAGGGTGCGTTGATGGCAGAACGAATCCCTCAAACCCCAGGGGCTCAGAAAAGCAGGGAATAAGGCTCAAAATGCAAAATGGAAACCATGAAATGAAAGAGCTCAGGTTTAGCTCCTACCTGGTCCAGACGGCACCGAGAATCGTCCACAGAATCTCCCGAAATCAACTGATGAAAATCGAGGGGGAAAGCACCTCCAAAGCTCCAACAAACCAAGTTCAAATGAAATGGTAAAATGAGAGGTAAAAAACACTCTTTGTTTACTTTTACGTAGTTCAAAGTAAAATATTAGCGTTTTAATCTCATTTTCAAGCAAATATTGTTCATTTCTAACTAGTTTGATGAAGCAATTGAAAATACAATACGATCTTTGGAAGGACAAAGCTATTTATGGTAAAAAATCAAAACAAGACCATCTAATCGAGCAGTTTTAGCACATAGTTCAAGCTCGTTAAAAAATAAACATAAGACATGAGCAAATGTTTCCACCCGCGTTTAAGCTCATTAAAAAATGAACTATTCCTCGGTAAATAACCACCGTGAATGTAACATTTCAGCCATTAAAACCTTGGTCGTGTTTGCACCGTCACCTCCACTTTTCCATTGGCCGATCATTCACCTCCATTTGATTGTTTACCCATTTTGAGGAACAGCTGCGAAGAGTGATTTCACTAGCCATCCTTGTGACACTGTCGTGATTGGAAAATTCCAAACCTTACCTGGAATCAGCTGCTACCCATTTTATCACTCGTTCCTCAAAAGACGAGTCTTCTTTAAGCTCTTTTCAACTGACTCGTAAAATATGAAAAGATTGCCGAGTTTTGGCCTTCCAACTCGTTAAAGCGACCGGAAGTGCTATCCCTCCTCTAGATTTTAATCTTTTTGGACCTGAGGGATTATTGCACAAAAAGATCGAGCGCTTGTTTTGTTCGGCTCGTTAAAACAATCGAAAATTCATCCCTTCTGTATTGTTTTATACTTTTTCGGACTTAAGGGATTAGATGACGAAAAAGGAATTTTGGAGTTACCTTTACGTACCTTTTCAGACTCTCTAAAAATGAAAAGGACCGAGTTATCTTTGTTGTTAGACTCGTTAAAAAGATTAATAGCGACAAACTTGTCTTTAGACGAGAACGAGTTTCACTATCGCTAGGCTCGTTAAAACATAGCGATGGGTTTGCCCGAAGGGAAAATTATAGAACGAGCATATGTTATCCTCCTCAAACTTGACAAAAATAAAGAGGTACTGGTCAGCAATGACTGGGAAAAAATTGGGAAGAAAACTCAAAGAATCTTTATTGGTAGCAAGTCGCTCTTGAACATGACACTTCCACTCCATGCCCGAATCGGGTTGGGTTGTTTCATTCACCGGTCACATCGCCATGGTCTCGCCATACCATCCACATTTGGGGTTAATGCTACCAATCCATCACATAAGTGTCGCCGACATGTTCAAGAGAAGTCATCCAGAAAGGCCACCTGTGTCCCGCCCACTACCATACATTATACTCCATTCTTTCATGACCGCCACCCTGAACCATATATCATCAGATCGTTTTCACCTCCATCAAAATCATTTGCTCCGTTCCATGTCATTGATGTGGGATTCATTAAGGCCCTCCTATGACAGGTCACTTCTTGTCGACATCAGCTCATTATCCAAGAAGTTGATCTAGGAACACCCCATTCAGTACTTTGAAGCTTGCATGCCTCAATGGCAAGTTTCTCACTTCCGGCGACAGGTATACATCAATGACCTTCGACCGAAAGATTTTGCGTGGTGTTCGACGCCAAGTCCTTTATTCACACCACGTGAATTGTACTGCAGTACCTTGAGGGTCATTATCATTATTGGTGATTCCTCTCGCGCTTGTTAACAGTTTACATCATTGACTGGTAATCAAGCGATGTCTTTCCATGTTCGACTTCAAAACATTTCTCACATGGATCGACTTGTACTTCGAGTGAAGATCGGACGAGATTGAAGACCCCGGATCTAGTTTCATCCATCCGGGCTGCGATATATATTCAGGAAAATAAAGACATTGAAATGTACAGCATTGCAGCACAGATAATCATCCTACCAAAAGGATGATGGCTTTATCAGAATCATCAGTCTACCGTCAGACGATTGTCTGTCCTATGTACATGAAAATGAATTTATAAAGCTGAGCATGGGAATGCCCGCCTCAGCTAGATCATGAAAGCAGTATGAAGATAATGTATTGTATTGTATCTTATTACAGGTCTCCTCCCAGCATTGAAAGAACTTCGGATCCTCCTAATAAAGCATTTCACCCGATAAACGGCGTCATACTTTAGGGGGCAACTGTTATAGACATTTTTGTGCCTTACAGCTCTAAGTATGAAATGTCCATAAACCAAGGGCTCCTAAGTCCCTAAAAGTGTTGTTCTAACTCCTAAAGGAACAAGGTCAACAAATTACAGCTTCTCCCAGAAGTTCTCCACCAGAAACTGCTCAAAATAAGTCAAATCAGGATCATTTCAGCTGCTCCACTAGCCAAGTGCGTTTCATAGCACCTAAGTCCACTAGCTAGGTGCGTTGCAATGCACCTAAATGCACTACCAGGGTGCGTTGAGCGGGAAATGACAAGTGGCAGAGTCATTCCACGAGGTGGAGAGACAATAGAAGCTTCCAGAATCTTCTCCAATGACACTTGCCTCACTGAATTCGACCAAGGATGATTAAGAGGCTCTCAGTCTCCAAGTGGAAGCAAGAACTGACAGAGAGAAGCCACTAATCAATTCATGAGCTGACTCATCCTCCTTGCATACATCTATATATGGATCCCTCATCCCAGAGATCTAGAGGCTGGAATATTGCGCATTGTAAGGAATTGTTGTTGGTCTTGAGATACATATCAGAGAATTGGGTGATCTATGCTTTGTTGGGGTTGAAGAAGGGATTTCTTTGCTGGGAGGTTGATGCTGGGTCAGGAATCATCGGTTGTAACTCCTCCTGGATCTTCTTGTATATCAATAAAACTATTTGAGTTTCTCCTCCATGCTTGTGTTTCATTGATGCTTGTTACATTTGTATGGTTAACTTAAATCTGATCCTAAGTTATTTATGAATATAAACCCATGTCTTTGTATAGTTTCCTTCTTCTGTGATCTTGCAGGTACTTGGTGAAGCTGGGCAAGTAAGGGAGTAGGTAGCTGGAAGCTGTCAAAGAGAAGAGAGATTGGATCAAAGGACTAGCGCAAGACACAGGTTGGTCCATCCTATTCCTCTTCGTTTATAGTTCATAAAGAAGAATACAAAAGTAGTTTTCTCTGTTTGTTTCTAGGGTAGCTGTCACACCCTAGTGGGATAGAGCAGATCTAGATAGACACTTTTCCCGATAACACTTGGCATATAAATGATGTTCTCTAAATAGTTTTAACACTGTTGCCAAATGTTCTGCAGGCGCTTCCTCATTCTTAGAAGATATCAATATATCATCAATGAATACAATCACAAACTTGTCCAGATATGGACGCAACACACTATTCATCAAACACATGAAAGTAGTTGGAGCATTAGTCAAACCAAATGGAACCACAACAAACTCATAATTCCCATCCTTGGTCTGGAAAGCAGTCTTGTAGATATCCTCTTCTTTTATGCATACTTGATGATAACCTATTCTCAAATCGATCCTCGAGAGCACCATTTCTCCCTTCAACGGGTCAAACTAGTCATCAATCCTAGGCGATAGATACATGTTTTTGATGGTTACCTTGTTCAATTGCCTATAGTCAGTGCATAACCTGGAGTGTCATCCTTCTTCTTCACAAACAACACTGATGCACCCCAAGGTGACACACTTGGCCTAATGTATCGCTTGTCCAACATTTCCTTCAACTGCAACTTCAGTTACACTAACTCTGGAGTGTTCATCCTGTAAGGTGCCTTTGATGCTAGTACTAACTCAATAGAAAAGTCCACTTCCCTGTGAGGTGGAAACTCTGAAATATCTACTAAGAACACATCCTAAAATCAGGTACCTCTTGAAGAATTTGCATCCTCAGCATCCTTTCCTTTATCACTAGAAATATGCACTACAAATAATGCACATTGTTTCCCATGACTATGCTTTGCTTGCATTGTTGTAACCATTCTAAATGATGTTGCCTTATTCTTACCCTAAAAGATTATTTGTTCTCCATTGTCATCCAAGCACTCGAAACCATTTTCATAAAAACCCACCTTAGTCCTATGAAGATATAACCAATCCATACCAAAAGCATATTGTATGATCCCAACGGAAGCACATTTATATGTGTTGGTGTAGAGATATCATTCAACTCAAATGAACAAGCTCTTACCCAATGATGAACTCTTTTCTTAGTACCTATAACCAATTGTAATAACCAAGACTTTGCATGCACTTGTTTATTCAGACCACACTTATGCACTAGGTTAGGATTAACATAGCTATAATTACATCAAGGGTTAATCAAAATAGAAACAACTTGATCACAAATCTTACCGTCCATCTCAATAATAGATGCCTAGTGATCTGCCTGCCTATTATCCAATGCTACATAAATTCAACGAATACTCTATCCAACATCCTCCATTGTGTGTGCCTCCTGAGCAATGTAGATCTGCATTCTTCCACCTTGATGTTGTGGAAAATCTCTCATGCGATGATCGTTTCCACAAGTTCAACACTGTAAAGGCTTCCTGCCATCACCCTTGTTATGCTCCTCCTCTGTCAAATGTATTGAACTTCTTGTGTGGCCCTACATTCTCTTTGCTACCTATATCTTGTAGTCTTGATCGCTTCTTATCCCAATCTTCCTTAGCCTTGTCATTACCTTTCCAATATTGTATAGATTCAGACATGCGCTTCAATTGCTCATAGTAATGTTTCAACTTTTGATGGCTTCCTCATGTGATCTATCCTCATCAAACTCAATCATATCCTTGAACGCTATTGATAACCCACTGATGAATCTTTGAATCTTCACTTTCTCCTCCTTAAGATAAGGCACATATCTCAACAACTCCAAGAATCTACTATTATACTCCTCATCGGTCATACATCCCATTTTCAACTCCTATAACTCATTTTCCCTGTCATCATAGTACCTTTTAGATACATACTTATTCTTGAAAAGTCTCTTGAACTCACTCCAAGTAAACTCATCTTCCTGAATGCCCCTGACATTCTTCACATCTTCCCACCAAATGCCTGCTTAACCTTTAAGACTGAAATTAGTTATTATGGCTTTCATATTTCCTTAATAGTGATGCAATTTGAAGAATTTATTCATCCCAAGCAAGAAATATTTTGCATCCTATGACTTCTTCATTTCTCTACCAAATGTAGGTACCTTTGCTTTCTTGAACTCTCTTGGAAAATATTTTTTCTCACTCCTCCTATATGAATGGTGACAGTGATGACCATATTGTCTCTACAAATATGCCATCTCTAACTGTATCCTCTCTATCCAACCTGTGTCCTAATCGAGACTTGCTACCATATGTGCCATTTTTCATTTCCTCCTATCCATGACTGATCCTAAGTGGTCCTTTTCTCTGCAAATCTAATAAACTCTGAAGAATCACTACATTAACCTCTACTTGTTTCTCATGTGCCCTAGTAAGTCTTTCTTGTGAATTAATGATCCTATTATTATCTACTTTTCAACTTATTATCTCTGCCTTCAAACTTTTGAATGTATATTGTATGTGAGTGGAGTACTCATCACCATGTTTTTGATCTGATCTGTAAGGAGAATCACGTGAATTGTAGTCCACCATTTTCCTTATCATCTTTGACCCTCTACTTCTTGCGAACATGCCATGTCAGATAAACCAAATATAAACATAATCAAATACCCCAGCGAAGTTCAGGAAAGGTTATCTCGTGTGCAAGATCAATCAATATTATCATGTGTTGACGGTGTTGAAAACCTGTCAACCAAGGGAATCTCCCCGATATGAAGTCCCAATTAGACCTCACATTGTTTGGTGTAGGAGTCCTATAAGGTATAAAGGCCCGGTTTCCAAATCCTCAAAGATATGCCTTGGCTCTAGCTATTAGCACAAGAGAGTAATGCAATGGTGCCTTTGAACAACAAGGTGAGTGTGCCTAGTGAGTGTGCATCGCAAATTTGTCTAGGTTCTCTTACTGAAAAAAGGGGGAGAAAAGTGAGCCTCTAATTGAGAGGTAATAGTACCACCCAGGAAGAGACACACATGAACCATAAAGGCATATCCAACATCAACCGGAATAGTCCATAGCAGATGCGACATTCATTACAACAGATGAACAAGGGAAGATCCGTTTAACACCCAGCGGAATAGTTCACAGCGAATGTGACGATCATTATAACCAATAAGTAAGGAAAGTTCTATCTAGTATTCTGCGGAATAGTCCATAAGGATGAGACAATACTGACAACCATTACAACACATTCCCAAAAACATAAGCACTAAAAAAACCAAAATAGTTCAATTATCTTAGTACATGTGAAAACAAACATGAAATATAAATTCTCATAGAATAGTCTTACAAACATCCATAAGTCGCATGGAAACACGATGGCATGAAAATGCTTATGTAATTAAGCAAAAGTTCCAAGACACATATTCACATTGTAAATCACTAGACCCAGTAGTGGGACATTGGAGCCACTCCTTGGTCCTCAAAGAACTGACTGAAACTCTCTATGCTTTGCAGGAGGAGCCAAGGTGAAAATTCTTTACTCATACAATGAGGGGGTATATATAACCAAAGCATTGATGCTTACCCCTTGTGACTCTTTGACTACCCTCATGACTGTTCAACTTCCTATGACTTTTCAACTAGCATGACTTTTTATATTCATGTGTGTCCATTGGACTTCCACTTTACATTACATTTGATTTAAAATATACATGGCTCCTAATAGTGATGTGGCCTTTGAAAAATCATGACACGAATTGAAATGACACTGCTGACATGGATTAGCTTGCTGAGGTGGAAATGTCAAGCCATTGTTGATACTGAGTTATAGATGTGTTCTTGGATGTGCTTTCTCTTCTCCTCTACATAGCTTGATGATGCAGGGTCTTCAATGATCTTTGGTCTTGAGAGGTGGCTGCATACATGGCTCATAATAGTGATGTGGCCTTTGAAAAGTCATGAAATGACTTGACATGACACCGCTGACATAGATTGGCTTGTTGAGGTGGAAATGTCAAGCCATTGTTGCTACTAAGTGATAGATGTGTTCTTGGATGTGCTTTCTCTTCTCCTCTACATAGCTTGATGATGTAGGATCTTCAATGATCTTTGTTCTTGAGAGGTGGTTGCATAAATGTGATCCTTTTGCTTTCTCTTGATAGGTTTCTTTGTTCATCTAGTTGTAAGTGAGTCTTCAAGCATGCTTCCTACTTCTTCTCCTTCTTCGTCATCTCGCCATGATCTAATAGTGTACCTGTTCCTGCAATTCACTCATGACGGTTGGACATCAATCCAAAAAGTCCCTACTCTAAGATGGTGCATTATCATCCATGGACTAAGCTTGGGACAAGTCACAGAATGGGAGACGGGGCTCAGTGACTTCGCATTGTGCAATTCCAGTTGGCAGGGAGAGATCTTGATTACTGAGACTGCACATAGCGCAGCTCAGGCTTGACTGAGGAACTTTTGAGCACAATCCTCACTAAGGATAAAAATTGAGCAGTGGCTACTAGGAGATAGAATTGTAGAGTTCATGTCAGCAATGGCTGGTGTAATGTGAGGCCAAGGGACATCAGTTATGCGCAGTTTTCAGAGGCAAGGAGGACTGTGCAACAGAGAGGCCTAGAAGCCAAAACTGCACAGTTCTTGAGAGCAGTGATCTATGGTTGAGGGAGGACAATGGAGACACCTCTGTGCAGTTTTGGAGGCCAAGGGAGGCTAGCCTCTCTGTGCACTATGAGATTCCAATAGGCAAGGGAAAAGCTTGAGGAATTAAAGTGTGAAATGCGCAGTTCAAGCCAGACTTGAAGGAACTGCTCCACAATTATGGGAGTCAAGGAAGGTTGTTAAACTCTAGAATTATGCAGTGCAATTACCCTAGAGGATAGTGACCGTGCACTGTGCAGTTCCAGTCAAAAAGGTCACATCACTGAGGGTTGAGATTGTGCAGTGCACAGCTCAATCAGGGCCCGATGAAGCTGAGTTTCCCGGTCGAGAAGATTTCTGAAAACGGCTAAGTGTGAGGGAAAAGATGGACCCGTCATGAACTCAAATTGTGATCACACACTTAGAATACTTCACCAACTTGATAACATAGACCACCCAGACAACAAGCAAAGCATTACCCTCTATGTGACCATCTCAGGTTAAGAAGCAACAAGTGTGACACTTGAGATAGACTTTAGGATGACCGTGACGACACTTATGCAACAGTGCTCAATACTTTGTGTATGAGCGCGACATGTGTTTACATGGCTAGGACAACTTGTATACACAAATATCAACCTTTGAAACCACCAGAAAAGGTTCGTAAACATGACATAATGGTCAAACATGCCCAAATATGACAGTTGATCCAACAAGCGAAATGGAGCAAAACACTTAAAGGAAACACATGGAATGAATTTCAATGCTTGCAACCATATAAGTCATTGAAGACATAATGATATGACAACGATAAGAATTCCTTCATGCTACACTAAGAGGTGTATTTCAAAAATATGTGCTTTGTTTCCCATACCTACCCTCCAAAGGGTTATGCATCAGATGGAGTCTTTATGCGATATCGATCTTCTATCATACCCTGGGTTCCTTGGTCTTATTATCTTATAACTATATTTTTTCCTTAACTCTTGGAGAGTCATCTATCATGTCATCCTTCTTGATCTCCTTCTTCATCATCTTGTCGTAGCCTGGTAAAATTCTTGTATCTGTAATCCACTCAGGACAAGACAATATTAGTCTGATAAAACCTTAGTCTAAGATGTAGCACTTTGATTCGTGAATTGGGGAAAGACTAAGTGACAGGGCAAGGGAGGAGGCCCAGTGACTGTGTATTTGCACAGTTCAAGCAGCCAAGGGTCAAGCTTGATCACTGAGACTGCGAAGTGCACAACTCAGGCCATACTAAGGGAAATTTCTACATAGTCATCATTGAGGGAAATAATTGCGCAAAGTCCACTGAGAGACAAAATTGTGTAGTTTAAGTAGGCAATGAATGTTGCAGGATACGGCCATGAGAGGAAAAATCTGGGCAATTTTAGGAGGCAAGGGGAACTGGGCAACTAAAAAGCTTAAGGGACAGAACTGCACAATTTCTGGAGACAAGGAGTTCCCGCTGAGGGAAAGACACTAGAGGAAGCATCTATGTAGTTTTTGATGCCAAGGGAGGATAGAATTTCTACACATTATGCAGTTCTAGCAGGCAAGGAAAAGGCTTGAGGGTTGCAAATGTGAAGCGCGCAGCTTACAAAGGCTGGATGAGGCTAGGTTGTTAGGAAACCTCTTGAATTTGGCTAAGTGTGGAATCGGCGGAGCCGATGTGAACAATGATATAACTTGACTATGATCACACACTTGAACACTTAGTGACACAACACAGACCATCCATAACATATTAAAACATTCTTTCGCTAATGTAACAACCTTTGTGGAAGCTTACGACAAGTGTGGCTTTGACAATAGATTTTGTGAGGATAAAGGAGACACTTTCGCGATAGTGCGTGAAACTTTGGAAATGAGTTCGAAACATGTCTATAGGATGAGAACAACCCATTTTCACAAATATTTTCCCTTGAAGGAAAAGAAACTTCCGTTTGCATGACAAATGATAATCCCCATGCCCAAAGATGACACATACGATATAAAGATAAAAGCGTGAACGACTCTTAGGATGGAAGAAGGGAGCTTGAAATCATCATCTTACCAATAAGTGACTAAGGAACGATCGATCACAGGATCGACAGTAGGCTCCAAAATTCAAGTGTAGGCCAAAATTTTGGAGGGTGTTGCATCCGCTACAACAACATGATACATGTATATATACATAATCACATTAATATGCCGACATTATGCACGGCAACGCCAACTGCATACCATGACCTCATGCACGACAGTCATAACCATAACAATATGTGCATAACAAACATATAGACACTGACATGCATAACGAATACATATACAACTGACAGACATGCATGACAAATAAATTCCGCCCATCAAGTCCAAGCTTTGAACCTAGAAGCTCTAATACCACCCTGAAACGCCTCCTCCCACATTTACACAAATTCACAAGCTCGCCAAGGTAAACATGAGATGAGACCCGATTTCCAAGATACACTTATGGAAAATAGATTCCACATGCCCATAACTGACTGCAAACACATAGTGACACCTTATCACACTATTATCATCCTAACTTGACCCAACACATTTTCTTTTCAATTTCATTTCCTTAAATTTAATACAACTTTCTATTTTTGGCAATTTTTTGGGTTCTAAAATTCTGAGGACATTTTGAGGGCTTAAATGACATTTTCATGGAAAATGGAGAGACTAGAAAAGTGTAGACCAATTTAATTATCTATTTTCAGTCTCCTCGTGGAGATCTTTGAAATGAGGTATTATTATTTTCAAATGGATGTCGTATGCCAAAGTTATGACCCCAGGAAGTTGGAGGTTTGAATTACTCATTTATACAAACATTTTGTGTACATAGCACCTGTAGGTTATAAATAGCTATTTGTTCATTAATTCAATAATCTCCCTAGAGAACCATAATTGACATAATGATAAAGCTAAACATTCAATATCAACTCAGAACTTGACCTAGATTGAAAAGAACATACTAGGCATTTCGTCAAACACATTGTGAACATGTGATCTACAAGTCATAAATTCATATATGAACATAGGGGTTTGATACTTATCTGAGAATCATCAATAAGGTCTAATTCCCTCTCACAATGGTTGCAATAACATCTATTAGGTCATGCATTCAATAATCATTCATTTACCAATCAAAACATGTTAAGAGCCATAACTAAAATTTGTCATGAAACCATGCATATAACCAGCATATAATCATAATCATAACAATGATAGAATAGCCATCACAGCCACATAATAACGAGTATAAATACTCATGAGGCATAAGAGGAAAATATCTCTTATTAACATATGCAAATCCAACCAAGTCAGGGACTTCCACATACTAGTCGACCATAGATTGGTCTAAACTAATTCCTCTTTTAGCTAATCACCCTCGTGCCAAATTCCAAGCATGAATATGGGATCTCATGGAATAAACCAACCAAAACCAAGACATGGCTTCGAGAGGCCAAACCACCTCAATCCTAAACAAGTGATTCCACCTCATGGTTGGACATCACGAACCATCACCAGATCAATCTCTATGCAAATTGTTGAGGGCTCTAGAGAGTTTGTTCCAACCCGGCTCTAGTACTAGTAACTCTACCCACAGATCTCGTGGGACTACAGAGTGTTTATCCAACCAAGGCTCCGTGAATAGTAACTCAACCCACCAAGGGCTCCAGATAGTTTTTCCAACTAAGGCTTCTAGCAATAGTAACTCAACACAAGTTGTTCCAGGGCTTCTAGAGTGTTTGTCCAACTAAGGCTGCCAAATGTTCTTCCAAATTTTTGCATGCTCTTCCTCATTCTTAGAATATATCAATATATCATTAATGAATACAATCACAAACTTGTCCAGATATGAATGAAATAGTCTATTCATCAAACATATGAAAGTAGTTGGAGCATTAGTCAAACCAAATGGAACCAGCACAAACTCATAATGCCCATACCTGGTCCGGACAGCAGTCTCATATATATCCTCTTCTTTAATGCATACCTGATGATAACCTAATCTCAAATCAATCTTCGAGAACACCATTACTCCCTTAAACAAGTAAAACAAGTTATCAATCATCGGCAACAGATACCTGTTCTTGATGGTTACCTTGTTCAACTGCCTATAGTCAATGCATAACCTAAGAGTGTCATCCTTCTTCTTCACAAACAACATCGGTGCACCCCAAGGTGACAAACTTGGCCTAATGTATCTCTTTTCCAACATTTAATTCAACTGCAACTTCAGTTCCACTAAATCTCGAGTGTTCATCATGTAAGGTGCCTTTCATGCTGGTACTAACTCAATATAAAAGTCCACTTCCTTGTGAGGCGGCAACTCTAAAATCTCTGTTGGGAACACAACCTAAAATCAGGTACCTCTTGAAGACTTTTTCATCCTCAACATCCTTCCCTTTATCACTATAAATATGCATTGCAAATAGTACACATTGTTTCTTGCAACTACGCTTTGCTTGTATAGGTGTAACCACCCTAAATGATGTCGCCTTCTTCTTACCCTACAAGATTCTTTGTTATCCATTGTCATCCAAGCACTCAATAGAATTTTCATAACAATCCACCTTAGTCCTGTGAAGATATAACCAATCCATACCAAAAATCATATTGTACGATCCCAACGGAAGCACATTTATATGCACTGATGTAGGCATATCATTCAATTCAAATGCACAAGCTCTTACCCAATGATGAACTCTTTTCTTAGTACCTATAACCAATTGTAATAACCAAGACTTTGCATGCACTTCTTTATTCAAACCATTCTTATCCACCAAGTTAGAATTAACATAATTATAATTACATCAATCAAAATAGAAACAACTTGATCACAAATCTTACTGTCCATCTCGATAATAGATGCCTAGTGATACGCCTGCCTATTATCCAATGCTACATAAATTCGACGAATACTTTGTCCAACATCCTCCACTGTGTGTGCCTACTAAGCAATGCAGATCTGTAGTCTGCCACCCTGATGCTGTGGAAAATCTCTCCTACGATGATCCTTTCCACAAGTTCAACACTGTAAAGGCTTCCTGCCATCACCCTTGTTCTTCTTCTTAGACTGAAATCCCTATCCTCTATCAAATGCATTGAACTTATTGTGTGGCTCTACATTTTCTTTGTTACCTGTGTCTTGTAGTCTTCATCACTTATTATCCCAATTTCCCTTAGTCTTGTCATTACCTTTCCAATATTGTTTAGATTCAAACATGTGCTTCGATCGCTCATAGAAATGCTTCAACTTTTGATGGCTTCCTCCAGTGATCTACGCTCATTAAACTCAATCCTATCCTTGAATGCTATAGGTAACCCACTAATGAATCTTTGAATCTTCGTTTTCTCCTCCTTAAGATAAGGCACATATCTCAACAACTCCAAGAATCTACTTGTATACTCCTCATCGGTCATACATCCGATCTTCAACTTGTTGAAAAGTGTGCAATAAGAAATGCTTGTTGAGAATGCAACAAGATGATGGAGCTTAGTGAAAAGAGTCGCCTTCACTAAGTGGGCCCGTAGGAAAATTATGGCGCAAGTTCTATTTTTGGATCCCAGTAGGGATGATCACAACAAGAGTGACCACAGCAAGGATGATCACAGCAGGAGTGACCACAGCAGGTGTGATCACAGCAGGAGTGATCACAGCAGGAGTGATCAAAGTCTATTTTTAGACTGGCTGTCAAAAATAGAAAAGTCAATTATTATTGTCTCATAATAATATTTGGACTATAAACTTGATATTATTCTCTTGGAGCACTTTAGTTTGAGCTACAGATGTGGCACATGCAGCTGTCAGAAGGAAGTATGCTTTCTTTGTGGGTCAGTTGAGTTGTTGCATGCATGACTTCAGTTAGAACTCAATCAGTTGAGTTTGGTGGAGTTGATTGTAGAGTTAATGGAGTTGTGTTCAGTTTGACTTGGTTAAACTAGTTGTAATTAGTCTAACTGCAAATAGACTAATGATGAGTTGCTAAACTAATTATTAACTCATAATGAAACTATAGAATACATCAGTTAACTCAGTTGCATGTCAATGCATGTTCAGTTCATCAGGGACAGGTGTTAGAGGATCAGATTGCTATCAGTTGTGACTATAGTGGTGCATGATGATTTGCACAATCAAAGGGATTGAGTATGCCAATGAATTGGCCAATACCAAGTATTATAGCCTCTGCTCACATATTTCCCAGTGTGAGTGATTCTTTGGAGGTTAAATATGAGTTTGGTAAACCATTCTCATTCATTCTCAGCAGGTATTGTGCAATGGAGGCAGGCAAAGCAGCGGGGGAGATTTGGAGATCAAATCTAAGCTAGTTTTGTGTGTAACAGGTGGAGAAGGTGTTGGATACTTGAGAGGAGTATTGTACTACGTTTTTTACATGTTCTCAATCAATATAATATACAGATAGTTGGGGTTTTTAGCGAGATGCTTTCCCCGGGAAAATACTGTGTTGATATGTGTGATTGATGCTTCTATGTGCGCCTGTGAATGTTTCTGCTTCTGTAAATTGATGATCAATGTAGAGGAGCTTATGTATTGTGTATGTATTACGCAATAGTACATGATCAGGATAATCTCTATTGAATAAGTATCATATTATTAAAAATTTCTACATGGTATCAGAGCTGTTGATCATCTGATCTACTATTCAGGAAGTGTTTACATTCTATTTCTTCAGGCAGAGTCTGTAATCGGGCCAGTTAGCCTCTGGATTCATCCTTCTTTTGGGAGGTGAGATATCCAGTGAAAGCCCATACAGTCGATCTCTGTACAAGAAATATTGTGTTCTCACGAATCTTAGATCCGAGGAAGTTGAGTTGGTTGCTGGTGGAATTCGAATTTGCAGCAGTGTTTTCTTGGTGTCAAAACTCAGATGTCTTTCACAGGATTGCGACTGGAGTATGCCCTTGAGGGAAGCTCAAACTATATTGCATGGAAGGACAGGATGGAGGTAGTATTGGATGATAACGGGTTGAAGGAGTTCATAGAGACGGATGTCCCAAAGCCTACTGATGCTACTCAAGCTGATGCTTGGCAAAAGAAGACCGCAAAATGTCGAAGGATTCTGTTGGAGGGCGTGAAGGATCACATTGTGTCCAGCCTGCATGGAAAGACTTCTCCATATCTGATGTGGAAGACTTTAATAGATCTATTCCAAAGCAAGAGCAATCAGAGGAAGTTGGCGCTCAAAGATAAACTCAGAAACATTAAGTGTGAGAATGGAGACAGTATGCGCAGGTATCTCACGAAGTTCACCCAATGCCGGGATGAGCTGGGAAGTGTGGGGGTAACTTTTGAGGATGAGGATATGGTGAGTCTAGCACTCCTTGGCCTTCCTAAGAGTGGGCATAGCTACCAGGACTCAGTGAATGGAAGGGAGAAACTGCCAGGATGGGAGAGACTTTGGTCGGATCCTGTGCAAGAGGAGATTAGACGGCGCACCAGAGACAATTCTTCATCTATGCATGATGAGGAGAACCATGCCTTAGCGAGTAAGGCGAAGAAGGGGAAGGGGAAGGTTTCTCTTTCTGAATCCAGTTCTTCCACTGATGGGAAGAAGGTTGACAAGGCGAAGGTGAGATGCTTTCGTTGTCATGAGCTGGGTCATTATGCTACTAATTGCCCAAAGAAGAAGTCCAAGAAGGGATTTGGGGAAGGATCTGAAGGTGAGGCACTTGCTTCACAGTTTGAGTTGGACTTCACACTCTTCACATGAATGGTTTCATCCATGATGGGAAGTGGTTGGTTTCTTGACAGTGGAGCTTCTTTCCACATTACCGGTGACAAAAGTTTGTTCAGTACTTTGGAGGAGAAAGATCTCTAGATACTCATAGGGATGGGTAATGATGAGAAGTATATTGTCTCAGGTGTAGGCAGGGTTATTTTTCAGAGGGAGCACGGAGCTTGCCTTACCTTGACCGATGTCAAGTATGTACCAGGACTGAAGAGAAAATTGGTGTCGATCGCGATGCTGGAAGACAGAGGCTATGGTGTAGTCTTCAGTGAGGGAAAGGTTTTCCTTAGACACATCATCACTAGACAGGTGAAGCAGATTGGTTCACGGGTCAAGAACCTGTATGCTCTTGAGGTTCAAGATGCATGCAAATCCTTGAGCAGCGAGGCAACTAATGGAGACTTGGTGGTTGAGAGGGAGCGTATATTACCTATTAACATGTAGAGCTAGAAGAAGTCTCAGACGATTGTGGAGGAGCCACGATTGGTGCAGCAGCTTCAGGAGGTTGTGGAGGAGCAACAACAGGGGAAGCTTAGAGGAGATCGAGTAGAGACATCTACTCATCCAGAGACCTCCAGTATGGGGAAACTTCGAGCCAAGTGGGCTGAAGGATCGCATGCAGCCATACCTCCAAGTAGGAGGTGGGGTGATGTGGATTGATCGTCCCAAGGAGGAGGGGCAGGATCCTTGAGGTACCCAACCTCTTAGATGAGACCTTGCTACGGGAGCCCCAATGTATAGTAGTAGGAACTGATTGATTGGGTAGAGACAGATGCGGATGGAGCGGCAAAGAGCGACAGTGTAGGGAATCCCAGGACAGTGCATAGCTAGCAGGCTGCAGCAATGCGAGAGGCACAAGTGTTTTGCACAGTGCTAGGTGGCACAAAGAGGTGTGCAATGGTGCGAGATGCATGGAGATGTTGCAGTAGCGTAGATGTTAGAGAGGGAGCACTTGTCAGCAGCAGGTAGAGCTTCAGCATCAGAGGGTGTTTCTAGCCCAACAGGGAGGTTAGTTGGGAGGTGCAGTGCGGATGCAATGCTGGGAGATAGAACCAGCATCAGCACAGATGCAGTCAGAGATCAAAGTGACAGAGGCTAGAGCAGTTAGATACTAAAGAGCACAGAGATGCAGAGTTTTCAGTCGACGGAGGCAATAGCAGTCAGAGACTTTGATGACAGAGCAAGTGGACCGGCAAGATGTGTTGCATGGAGAACATTCCAGAGTTACAGGATCGGGTTTGAGAGGAAGCCTTTCTTGTTGAGAGGGAGTGTTGAAAAGTGTGCAACAAGAAATTCTTGTTGAGAATGCAACAAGATGATGGAGCTTAGTGAAAAGAGTCGCCTTCACTAAGTGGGCCCGCGGGCAAATTATGGCGCAAGTTCTATTTTTGGATCCCAGCAGGGATGATCACAACAGGAGTGACCACAGCAGGGATGATCATAGCAGGAGTGACCACAATAGGAGTGATCACAGTAGGAGTGATCACAGCAGGAGTGATCAAAGTCTATTTTTAGACTGCTGTCAAAACTAGAAAAGTCAAATATTATTGTCTCATAATAAAATTTGGACTATAAACTTGATATTATTCTCTTGGAGCACTTTAGTTTGAGCTACAGATGTGGCACATGCAGCTGTCAGAAGGAAGTATGCTTTCTTTGTGGGTCAGTTGAGTTGTTGCATGCATGACTTTAGTTAGAACTCAATCAGTTGAGTTTGGTGGAGTTGATTGTAGAGTTGATGGAGTTGTGTTCAGTTTGACTTGGTTAAACTAGTTGTAATTAGTCTAACTGCAAATAGACTAATGATGAGTTGTTAAACTAATTATTAACTCATAATGCAACTATAGAATACATCAGCTCAATTTCATGTCAGTGCATGTTCAGTTCATCAGGGACAGGTGTTAGAGGATCAGATTGCTATCAATTGTGACTATAGTTGTGCATGATGATTTGCACAATCAAAGGGATTGAGTATGCCAAAGAATTGGCCAATACCAAGTATTATAGCCTCTGCTCACGTCTTTCCCAGTGTGATTGATTCTTTGGAGGTTAAATATGATTTTGGTAAACCATTCTCATTCATTCTAAGCAGGTATTGTGCAGTGTAGGCAGGCAAAGCAGCGGGGGAGATTTGGAGATCAAATCTGAGCTAGTTTTGTGTGTAACAGGTGGAGATAGTGTTGGATACTTGAGAGGAGTATTGTACTACGTTTTTTACATGTTCTCAATCAATATAATATACAGATAGTTGGGGTTTTTAGCGAGATGCTTTCCCCGGGAAAATACTGTGATGATATATGTGATTGATGCTTCTATGTGCGCCTGTGAATGTTTCTGCTTCTGTAAATTGATGATCAACATAGAGGAGCTTATGTATTGTGTATGTATTCAGCAATAGTACATGATCAGGATAATCTCTGTTGAATAAGTGTCATATTATTCAAAATTTCTACATGGTATCAGAGTTGTTGATCATCTGATCTACTATTCAGGAAGTGTTTACATTCTATTTCTTCAGGCAGAGTCTGTAATCGGGCCATGTAGCCTCTGGATTCATCCTTCTTTTGGGAGGTGAGATATCCAGTGAAAACCCATACAGTCGATCTCTGTACAAGAAATATTGTGTTCTCACGAACCTTAGATACGAGGCAGTTGAGTTGGTTGCTGGTGGAATTCGAATTTGCAGCAGTGTTTTCTTGGTGTCAAAACTCAGATGTCTTTCACAGGATTGCGATTGGAGTATGCGCTTGAGGGAAGCTCAAACTATATTGCATGGAAGTACAGGATGGAGGTAGTATTGGATGATAACGGGCTGAAGGAGTTCATAGAGACGGATGTCCCAAAGCCTACTGATGCTACTCAAGCTGATGCTTGGCAAAAGAAGACCGCAAAATGTCGAAGGATTCTGTTGGAGGGCGTGAAGGATCACATTGTGTCCAGCCTGCATGGAAAGACTTCTCCATATCTGATGTGGAAGACTTTAACAGATCTATTCCAAAGCAAGAGTGATCAGAGGAATTTGGCACTCAAAGATAAACTCAGAAACATTAAGTGTGAGAATGGAGACAGTATGCCCTGGTATCTCACGAAGTTCACCCAATGCCGGGATGAGCTGGGAAGTGTGGGGGTAACTGTTAAGGATGAGGATATAGTGAGTCTATCACTCCTTGGCCTTCCTAAGAGTGGGCATAGCTACCAGGACTCGGTGAATGGAAGGGAGAAACTGCCAGGATGGGAGAGACTTTGGTCGGATCTTGTGCAAGAGGAGATTAGACGGCGCACCAGAGACAGTTCTTCATCTATGGATGATGAGGAGAACCGTGCCTTAGCGAGTAAGGCGAGGAAGGGGAAGGGGAAGGTTTCTCTTTCCGAATCCAGTTCTTCCAATGATGGGAAGAAGGTTGACAAGGCGAAGGTGAGATGCTTTCGTTGTCATGAGTTGGGTCATTATGCTACTAATTGCCCAAAGAAGAAGTCCAAGAAGGGATCTAGGGAAGGATCTGAAGGTGAGGCACTTGCTTCACAGTTTGAGTTGGACTTCACACTCTTCACATGCATGGTTTCATCCATGATGGGAAGTGGTTGGTTTCTTGACAGTGGAGCTTCTTTCCACATTACCGGTGACAAAAGTTTGTTCATTACTTTGGAGGAGAAAGATCTCCAGATACTCATAGGGATGGGTAATGATGAGAAGTATAGTGTCTCAAGTGTAGGCACGGTTATTTTTCAGAGGGAGCATGGAGATTGCCTTACCTTGACCGATGTCAAGTATGTACCAGGACTGAAGAGAAACTTGGTGTCGATCGCGATGCTGGAAGACAGAGGCTATGGTGTAGTCTTCATTGAGGGAAAGGTTTTCCTTAGACACATCATCACTAGACAGGTGAAGTAGATTGTTTCACGGGTCAAGAACCTGTATGCTCTTGAGGTTCAAGATGCATGCAAAGCCTTGAGCAGCGAGGCAACTGATGGAGACTTGGTGGTTGAGAGGGAGCGTATATTACCTCTTAACATGTAGAGCCAGAAGAAGTCTCAGACGATTGTGGAGGAGCCACGATTGGTGCAGCAGCTTCAGGAGGTTGTGGAGGAGCCACAACAAGGGAAGATGAGAGGAGATCGAGTAGAGAAATCTACTCATCCAGAGACCTCCAGTATGGGGAAACTTCGAGCCAGGTGGGCTGAGGGATCGCATGCAGCCATACCTCCAGGTAGGAGGTGGGGTGATGTGGATTGATCGTCCCAAGGAGGAGGGGCAGGATCCTTGAGGTATCCAACCTCTTAGATGAGACCTTGCTATGGGAGCCCCAATGTGTAGTAGCAGGAACTGATTGATTGGGTAGAGATAGATGCAGATGGAGCGGCAGGTAGAGCGACAGTGCAGGGAATCCCAGGACAGCGCATAGCTAGCAGGCTGCAGCAATGCGAGAGGCACAAGTGTTTTGCACAGTGCTAGGTGGCACAGAGAGGTGTGCAATGGTGCAAGATGCATGGAGATGTTGCAGTAGCATAGATGTTAGAGAGGGAGCACTTGTCAACAACAGGTAGAGCTTCAGCATTAGAGGGTGTTTCTAGCCCAACAGGGAGGTTAGTTGGGAGGTGCAGTGTGGATGCAATGCTGGGAGATAGAACCAGCAACAACACAGATGCAGTCAGAGTTCAAAGTGATAGAGGCTAGAGCAGTCAGATACTGAAGAGCACAGAGATGCAAAGTTTTTAGTCGACAGAGGCAATAGCAGTCAGAGACTTTGATGACAGAGCAAGTGGACCGGCCAGATGTGTTGCATGGAGAACATTCCAGAGTTACAGGATCGGGTTTGAGAGGAAGCCTTTCTTGTTGAGAGGGAGTGTTGAAAAGTGTGCAACAAGAAATGCTTGTTGAGAATGCAACAAGATGATGGAGCTTAGTGAAAAGAGTCGCCTTCACTAAGTGGGCCCGCAGGCAAATTATGGCGCAAGTTCTATTTTTGGATCCCAGCAGGGATGATCACAGCAGGAGTGACCACAGCAGGGATGATCACAGCAGGAGTGACCACAGTAGGAGTGATCACAGCAGGAGTGATCATAGCAGGAGTGATCAAAGTCTATTTTTAGACTGGCTGTCAAAAATAGAATAGTCAAATATTATTGTCTCATAATAATATTTGGACTATAAACTTGATATTATTCTCATGGAGCACTTTAGTTTGAGCTAAATATGTGGCACATGCAGCTATCAGAAGGAAGTATGCTTTCTTTGTGTGTCAGTTGAGTTGTTGCATGCATGACTTCAGTTAGAACTCAATCAGTTGAGTTTGGTGGAGTTGATTGTAGAGTTGATGGAGTTGTGTTCAATTTGACTTGGTTAAACTAGTTGTAATTAGTCTAACTGCAAATAGACTAATGATGAGTTGTTAAACCAATTATTAACTCATAATGCAACTATAGAATACATTAGTTAACTCAGCTGCATGTCAGTGCATGTTCAGTTCATCAGGGACAGGTGTTAGAGGATCAGATTGCTATCAGTTGTGACTATAGTTGTGCATGATGATTTGCACAATCAAAGGGATTGAGTATGCCAATGAATTGGCCAATACCAAGTATTATAGCCTCTGCTCACGTCTTTCCCAGTGTGAGTGATTCTTTGGAGGTTAAATATGAGTTTGGTAAACCATTCTCATTCATTCTCAGCAGGTATTGTGCAGTAGAGGCAGGCAAAGCAGCGGGGGAGATTTGGAGATCAAATCTGAGCTAGTTTTGTGTGTAACAGGTGGAGATAGTGTTGGATACTTGAGAGGAGTATTGTACTATGTTTTTTTACATGTTCTCAATCAATATAATATACATATAGTTGGGGTTTTTAGCGAGATGCTTTCCCTGGGAAAATACTGTGTTGATATGTGTGATTGATGCTTCTATGTGCGCCTGTGAATGTTTCTGCTTCTGTAAATTGATGATCAACGTAGAGGAGCTTATGTATTGTGTATGTATTCCGCAATAGTACATGATCAGGATAATATATGTTGAATAAGTGTCATATTATTAAAAATTTTTACATGGTATCAGAGCTGTTGATCATCTGATCTACTATTCAGGAAGTGTTTACATTCTATTTCTTCAGGCAGAGTCTGTAATCGGGCCAGGTAGCCTCTGGATTCATCCTTCTTTTGGGAGGTGAGATATCCAGTGAAAGCCCATACAGTCGATCTCTATACAAGAAATATTGTGTTCTCACGAACTTAGATACGAGGCAGTTGAGTTGGTTGCTGGTGGAATTCGAATTTGCAGCAGTGTTTTCTTGGTGTCAAAACTCAGATGTCTTTCACAGGATTGCGATTGGAGTATGCGCTTGAGGGAAGCTCAAACTATATTGCATGGAAGTACAGGATGGAGGTAGTATTGGATGATAACGGGCTGAAGGAGTTCATAGAGACGGATGTCCCAAAGCCTACTGATGCTACTCAAGCTGATGCTTGGCAAAAGAAGACCGCAAAATGTCGAAGGATTCTGTTGGAGGGCGTGAAGGATCACATTGTGTCCAGCCTGCATGGAAAGACTTCTCCATATCTGATGTGGAAGACTTTAACAGATCTATTCCAAAGAAAGAGCAATCAGAGGAAGTTGGCGCTCAAAGATAAACTCAGAAACATTAAGTGTGAGAATGGAGACAGTATTCTCAGGTATCTCACGAAGTTCACCCAATGCCGGGATGAGCTGGGAAGTGTGGGGGTAACTGTTGAGGATGAGGATATGGTGAGTCTAGCACTCCTTGGCCTTCCTAAGAGTTGGCATAGCTACTAGGACTCGGTGAGTGGAAGGGAGAAACTTCCAGGATGGGAGAGACTTTGGTCGGATCTTGTGCAAGAGGAGATTAGACGGCGCACCAGAGATAGTTCTTCATCTATGCATGATGAGGAGAACCATGCCTTAGCGAGTAAGGCGAGGAAGGGGAAGGGGAAGGTTTCTCTTTCCGAATCCAGTTCTTCCAATGATGGGAAGAAGGTTGACAAGGCGAAGGTGAGATGCTTTCGTTGTCATGAGTCGGGTCATTATGCTACTAATTGCCCAAAGAAGAAGTCCAAGAAGGGATCTAGGGAAGGATCTGAAGGTGAGGCACTTGCTTCACAGTTTGAGTTGGACTTCACACTCTTCACGTGCATGGTTTCATCCATGATGGGAAGTGGTTGGTTTCTTGACAGTGGAGCTTCTTTCCACATTACCGGTGACAAAAGTTTGTTCAGTACTTTGGAGGAGAAAGATCTCCAGATACTCATAGGGATGGGTAATGATGAGAAGTATAGTGTCTCAGGTGTAGGCACGTTTATTTTTCAAAGGGAGCATGGAGCTCGCCTTACCTTGACCGATGTCAAGTATGTACCAGGAGTGAAGAGAAACTTGGTGTCGATCGCGATGCTGGAAGACAGAGGCTATGGTGTAGTCTTCAGTGAGGGAAAGGTTTTCCTTAGACACATCATCACTAGACAGGTGAAGCAGATTGGTTCACGGGTCAAGAACCTGTATGCTCTTGAGGTTCAAGATGCATGCAAAACCTTGAGCAGCGAGGCAACTGATGGAGACTTGGTGTTTGAGAGGGAGCGTATATTACCTCTTAACATGTAGAGCCAGAAGAAGTCTCAGACGATTGTGGAGGAGCCACGATTGGTGCAACAGCTTCAGGAGGTTGTGGAGGAGCCACAACAAGGGAAGCTGAGAGGAGATTGAGTAGAGACATCTACTCATCCAGAGACCTCTAGTATGGGGAAACTTCGAGCCAGGTGGGCTGAGGGATCGCATGCAGCCATACCTCCAGGTAGGAGGTGGGGTGATGTGGATTGATCGTCCCAAGGAGGAGGGGCAGGATCCTTGAGGTACCCAACCTCTTAGATGAGACCTTACTATGAGAGCCCCAATGTGTAGTAGTAGGAACTAACTAATTGGGTAGAGACAGATGCGGATGGAGCGGCAAAGAGAGCGACAGTGCAGGGAATCCCAGGACAGCGCATAGCTAGCAGGCTGCAGCAATGCGAAAGGAACAAGTGTTTTGCACAGTGCTAGGTGGCACAGAGAGGTGTGAAATGGTGCAAGATGCATGGAGATGTTGCAGTAGCACAGATGTTAGAGAGGGAGCACTTGTCAACAGCAGGTAGAGCTTCAGCATCAGAGGGTGTTTCTAGCCCAACAGGGAGGTCAGTTGGGAGGTGAAGTGCGGATGCAATGCTGGGAGATAGAACCAGCAGTAGCACAGATGCAGTCATAGATCAAAGTGACAGAGGCTAGAGCAGTCAAATACTGAAGAGCACAAAGATGCAGACTTTTCAGTCGACAGAGGCAATAGCAGTCAGAGACTTTGATGACAGAGCAAGTGGACCGGCCAGATGTGTTGCATGGAGAACATTCCAGAGTTACAGGATCGGGTTTGAGAGGAAGCCTTTCTTGTTGAGAGTGAGTGTTGAAAAGTGTGTAACAAGAAATGCTTGTTGAGAATGCAACAAGATGATGGAGCTTAGTGAAAAGAGTCGCCTTCACTAAGTGGGCCCGCAGGCAAATTATGGCGCAAGTTCTATTTTTGGATCCCAGCAGGAGTGACCACAGCAGGGATGATCACAGCAGGAGTGACCACAGTAGGAGTGATCACAGCAGGAGTGATCATAGCAGGAGTGATCAAAGTCTATTTTTAGATTGGCTTTCAAAAATAGAAAAGTCAAATATTATTGTCTCATAATAATATTTGGACTATAAACTTGATATTATTCTCTTGGAGCACTTTAGTTTGAGCTACAGATGTGGCACATGCAGCTATCATAAGGAAGTATGCTTTCTTTGTGGGTCAGTTGAGTTGTTGCATGCATGACTTCAGTTAGAACTCAATCAGTTGAGTTTGGTGGAGTTGATTGTAGATTTGATGGAGTTGTGTTCAGTTTGACTTGGTTAAACTAGTTGTAATTAGTCTAACTGAAAATAGACTAATTATGAGTTGTTAAACTAATTATTAACTCATAATGCAACTATAGAATACATCAATTAACTCAGTTGCATGTCAGTGCATGTTCAGTTCAGCAGGGACAGGTGTTAGAGGATCAGATTGTTATCAATTATGACTATAGTTGTGCATGATGATTTGCACAATCAAAGGGATTGAGTATGCCAATGAATTGGCCAATACCAAGTATTATAGCCTCTGCTCACGTCTTTCCCAGTGTGAGTGATTCTTTGGAGGTTAAATACAAGTTTGGTAAACCATTCTCATTCATTCTTAGCAGGTATTGTGCAGTGGAGGCAGGCAAAGCAGCGGGGGAGATTTGGAGATCAAATCTGAGCTAGTTTTGTGTGTAACAGGTGGAGATAGTGCTGGATACTTGAGAGGAGTATTGTACTATTTTTTTACATGTTCTCAATCAATATAATATATAGATATTTGGGGTTTTTAGCGAGATGCTTTCCCCAGGAAAATACTGTGTTGATATGTGTGATTGATGCTTCTATGTGTGCCTGTGAATGTTTCTGCTTCTGTAAATTGATGATCAACATAGAGGAGCTTATGTATTGTGTATGTATTCCACAATAGTACATGATCAGGATAATCTATGTTGAATAAGTGTCATATTATTCAAAATTTCTACACAACTCCTAGAACTCCTTTTCCCTGTCATCATAGTACCTTTCAGATACATACTTCTTATTGAAAAGTATCTCGAACTCACTGCAAGTCAACTCCTCTTCCTAAATGGCTCTGACATTCTTCACATCTTCCCACCAAATGTTTGCTTTACCTTTAAGATTGAAAGTAGTTATTCTAGCTTTCATATTTCCTTAATAGTCATGCAATCTAAAGAATTTATTCATCCCAAGCAAAAAATATTAAGCATCCTTTCATTTCTTCATTTCTCCATCAAATGTAGGTGGCTTTTCTTTCTTGAACTCTCCTGGAAAATATTTCTTCTCACTCCTCCTATACGGATGGTGACGGTGATGACCATACTATCTCTAGAAATCTGCCATCTCTGACTGCATCTGCTCTATCCAACCTATGTCCCGATCGAGACTTGCTACCATATGCGCCATTTTTCATCTCCTCCTCTCCATGACTAATTGTAAGTGGTCCGTGTCTCTGCAAATCTAATAAACTCTGAAGAATCACTACATTAACATCTGCTTGTTTCTCCTGTGCCATAGCAAGTCTTTCTTGTGAATTAATGATCCTATTATTACCTGCTTTGCAGCTTCTTATCTCTGCCTTCAAACTTCTGAATGTATATTGTATATGAGTAGAGTACTCATCACCATGTTGCTCATCTGATTTGTAGGGGAATCACGTGAATTGTAGTCCACCATTTTCCTTGTCATCTTTGATCCTCTACTTCCTGCAAACATACCATGTCAGATAAATCAAATACAAACATAATTAAAATACCTCAGTGAAGTTCAGGGGAGGCTAGCTCATATGCAAGATCAATTTAGATTAGCATGTGTTAACGGTGTTGAAAATCCGTCAACCAAGGGGATCCCTCTGATATGAAGTCCCAATTAGACCTCACACTATTTGGTGTAGGAGTCTTGTCCGATATAAAGGCCCGGTTGCCAAATCCCTAATGTTATGTCTTGACTCTTACTGTTAGCATAAGAGAGTAATGCCATGGTGTCTTAGAACAAAAATTTGAGTATGCTTGGTGAGTGTGCAACGCAACTATGTCTAGGTTTTCTTACTAAAAAGGGGGGATAAAAATGAGCCTCTAAGTGAGAGCTAATAGTACCATCCAAGAAGAGACACACATGAACCAGAAAGGCCTGTCCAATATCTAGCAGAATAGTCCATAGCGGATGCGACAGTCGTTACAACCAGTGAACAAGGGAAGATTCTAACATCAGATGTGACGATCATTATAACTGATAAGTAAGGAAAGGTTTGTCTAGTATCCTACAGAATATTCCACAAGAACAAGACAACAGTGATAACCATTACAACACATTCCCAACAAGATAATGATTAAAACAACCAAAATAGTTCAATTATCTTAGTACATGTGAAAACAAACATGAAATATAAATGATCATAGAATAGTCTTACAAAGATCCATAAGTCATGCATGGAAACGTGCTAGCTTGTAAAGGCTTATGCAATTAAGAAAAAGTTCCAAGACACATATTCACATTGTACATCACTAGCCTAGTAGTGGGACATTGGAGCCACTCCTTGCTCTTCAAAGAACTGACTGAAACTCTCTATGCCTTGCGGGAGGAGCCAAGGTGAAAAGTATTTGCTCATACAATGAGGGGGTATATATAACCAAAGGGGTGATGCTTACCCCTTGTGACTCTTTGACTACCCTCATGATTATTCAACTTCCTCTGAATTTTCAACTGACATGAATCTTCATATTCATGTGTGTCCATCGAACTTCCACTTCCTATTACATTTGATTTACAATATACATGGCTCATAATAGTTATGTGGCCTTTGACAACTCATGACATGACTTGACATGACACTACTGACATGGACTAGCTTGCTAAGGTGGCAATGTGAAGCCGTTGTTGTTGCTGAGCGATAGATGTGTTGTTGGATGTGCTTTCTCTTCTCCTCTGCATAGCTTGATGATGTGGGGTCTTCAATGATATTTGGTCTTGAGATATGGTTGCATACATGTGCTCCTTTTGCTTTCTCTTGATAGGTTTTTTTTTCCATCTAGCTGTAAGTGAGTCTTCAAGCATCTTTCCTCCTTCTTCTCCTTCTTCATCATCTCGCCATGATCTAACAGTGTACATGTTCCTACAATTCACTCATGACGGGACGACATCAATCCAAAAAAATCCTACTCTAAGATGGTGCATTATCATCCATGGACTGAGCTTGGGACAAGTCACAAGTTGGGAAACAGGGCTCAAAGACTGCGCATTGCACAGTTCCAATTAGCAGGGAGAGAGCTTGATTACTGAGGCTGCACAGAGCGCAACTCAGGCTTGACTGAGGAAATTTTAAGCACAGCCCTCACTAAGGAGAAAAATGTCACAGTGGCCACTCGGAGATAGGATTGCACAGTTCAAGCCAACAGTGGTTAGTGCAAGCTGAGGACAAGTGAGGTCAGTTATGCAGAATTTTCAAAGGCAAGGAGGATTGAGAAGTAGAGAGGCCTAGAAGCCAAACCTGTGCATTTCTTGAGAGTAGTGAGATCTGGCTGAGGGAGGACACTAGGGGAAACCTTTGTGTAGTTCTAGAGGCCAAGGGAGGTTGGGCTCTCTACGCACTGCGGGATTCCAATAGGCAAGGGAAAAGCTTGAGGACTAAAAGTGTGAAATGTGTAGTTCAAGGCGGACTTGAAGGAACTGTTGCACAATTCTGGGAATCAAGGAAAGTTGTTGAACTTTGGAATTGAGCAGTGCAATTTCCCTGGAGGATAGTGAATGCACACTGTACAGTTCCAATTATCAAGGTCACATCATTGAGGATTGAGGTTGCGTAGTGCGTAGCTCAGTCAAGGCCTGGTGAAGTTGAGTTGCCCAATCAAGAAGATTTCCAAAAATGGCTAAGTATGAGAGAAAAGAAGGACTTGTAGTGAAATCAAAATGTGATCACACACTTAAAATACTCCGTTGACTCGACAACATAAACCACCGGGAAAACAAGCAAAGAATTAGCCTCTATGTAACCATCTTAGGTTAAGAAGCGACAAGTGCGACACTTGAGATAGACTTTAGGACGACGATGACGACACTTGTGTGACAGTGCTCAAGAATTTTTGTATGAGTGTGAGAGGCATTTACATGGCTAGTGTTAGCGCCTAAATCTACCTCAAGCTGAGAAAGGTAGGATCCAGGGCCAACATCAAACCATGCTTAACCTGGTAGCTAGCCCTACCAGGTCAGGAGAGGGCACTCTCCTCGTCAATCTCAGCAAAATATAATCTCTAAAGGCTTGAGATGACTGATATAACTACTAATCTTAGGCTAGGTATAAGTGCAAAGGGTTTTATTGAATAAAATGATGTTTTGTTGGCTCTAATGAAAAGGCAGATCTTGGGTGCAGGGAATGAGGCTCAGTCTTGCAGAGATCTCAATGGGGCAAGGTAGGAAACTCAACTGATTTTGGCACTTCAAATTGAATGAGATGGAGAGATTAGACAGGTGAGGAGTTAAAGAGGGAAAGAGAAGACATGGATCCTCTCCAAACAACTGAAAACATCAAGAAACTAAAGCAAAACTCAAGTAGAGCACTGTAATTTCAATGGATTCTACTTTCACTCTTGTTTGATTTAGTTAGGAAGAAACAAGATAGATAATGTTATACATAACACATAAGTAAATTCATAATTACAAAGAAAAGCATTGTACCAAAACAAATTGCCACAGGGATCCCAAAGAGTGCTGCAAACCCTGGTCTCAATTCCTTAGCCAAAATGCTGATATGAGTATACAATGAAGCTCCTTACTTTCTCAAGAGTCCAACCTTCTGCTAAAGTCCAACCCCTACACTCTAAAATTCATAAAATATATACATTTTCTCATCCTTGTACTAAGGGATTGAGCTCAACCATTTTTTTCAAAATAGAATCAGTTAAATTAAACTTGGGCCGAATTTCTGTAAATAGGTGTTGAAGATGAACTCGTATCTCCTAAAACATAGCACCTGTTACAAAATTGAAAGAGGTTTTTGTAGATAACGTCATGTTGGAGAAAAAGTCTCTCAAATTTTGGAAATTCGTTTCCAGTTGCTCGCAATCTGTTCCACAAAATCATCTCTAAAATAGAAAATCATTAAAAATTTAAATCTGTGAAAATGAGTTGTAAAGATCTAGTCACATATCCCAATTCGTGACACCTGTGAATAAAATAAAATATGTTTTTGTTATATGGATCGTGGTTAACAAAAACATCCTTGGGTTTTGCAAAATTACTTTTCATCTGTTGTAAAATGGCCCCGCACTAAAATGACTAAAACAGTAAAAAATATGAAAAATTTGCTTTGTTTTAATGTAGGCTCCAAATATCACTGTATATCTCCCACATAGTAGCACCTGTGCATAAACTGAAGGAGGTTTTTGTTATTTGGTATGTTATGAACAAAAACCTCTTTCACTTTTGAAAAATTCCTTACCATTATTTCAGAAACTGATTTTGTACTAAACTTGTCATTGTGTGCAGCAACTGACCTCAAAACATGCATAACCAAGAATCACTCATTCATTTCGATCATATCTTCTAATCCGAGAGCCGGTTACGAGAGTGTGATATACCGTTGGAAATATTTTTCTGAGCTTCTTCTGATGGACACACTTGTGACATGTTTTGTGTTGAACATCATGTGCAAAACATCTAACAAAACCAGACATAGTAAGAGCTCATGTTGATCCCTGGTGACAGGCTACGAAGACTGGAACTAACAGCTAGGAAAACTCGTATACTTAAAGATAAACCTTTGAAACCACTAGAAAAGGTTCATAAACATGACCAAAGATGAAAGTTGATCCAACAAGTGAAAGGGAGAAAAACACTTGAAGGAAACACATGGAATAATTTCAGTGCTTGCAACCGTGTATGTCATTGAAGACATAATGATACAACAACGATAAGCAGTCCTTCATGCTACACTAAGAGGTGTATTTCAAAAATATGGGCTTTGTTTCCCATACCTACCCTCCAAAGGGTTATGCATCAGATGGAGTCTTTATGTGGTCTCGATCTTCAATCATACCATGGGTTCCCTAGTACTCTTATCTCATAACTATCTTTTTTCCTCAACTCCTAGAGAGTCATCTAGCATGTCATCCATCTTGATCTCCTTCTTCATCATCTTATCATAGCTTGGTAGAATTTCTATATCTGTAATCCGCTCATGACAAGACGATATCAGTCTAATAAACCCCTAGTCTAAGATGTAGCACTTGGATTCATGAATTGGGCAGGAATGAGTGAAAGGCCAAGGGAGGAATATCTAGTGACTACGCAGTTGCATAGTTCAAGCAGCGAAGGTTCAAGCTTGATCACTGAGACTACACAGTGCACATATTAGGCCAGACTGAGGGAAATTTCTACACAGTTTAAGCAAGCAGTGGCTAATGCGTGATAAGGTCGTAGGAGGGAAAAATTGTGCAGTTTTAGGAGGCAAGGTGAACTGGGTAGCTGAGAAGCTTAAGGGAAAAAACTACACAGTTTCTGGAGACAGTGAGTTCTGGTTGAGGGAAGAACACTAAAGGAAGCATTTGCGCAATTTTTTATGCCAAGGGAGGCTAGGATTTCTACGCATTACGCAGTTCCAGTAGGAAAGGGAAAGGATTGAGGGTTGCAGATGTGAAGTGTGCAATTTAGAAAGGCTGGATAAGGCTAGGATGTTAGGAAACCTACGGAATTTGGCTAAGTGTGGGATCAGTGGAGCCAATGTGAATAGTGATATAACTTGACTATGATCACACACTTGAACACTTAGTGATACAAAATAGACCATCCAAAACATATTAAAACATACTTCACTTAATGTAACAACCTTTGTGGCAGCTTACGACAAGTGTGGCTCCAATGATATATTTTGTGAGGATAAAGGAGACACTTGCACAATAGTGCATGAAACTTTGGAAATGAGTGTGAAACATGTCTATATGATGAGAACAACCCATTTTCACAAAGATTTCCCCTTGAAGCAAAAAAAACTTCCCTTTGCATGACAAATGATAATCCCCATGCCCGAAGATGACACATACTATATAAAGATAAAAGTGTGAACGGCTCTTAAGATCAAAGAAGGCAGCTTGAAATCATCAGCTTACCAATAAGTGACTAAGGAACGATCAATCACAGGATCAACAATAGGCTCCAAAATTCAAGTGCAGGCCAAAATTTTGGAGGGTGTTGCAGCCACTACAGTAACATGATATATGTATATATACATAATCATATCAATATGCCGACATTATGCATGACAACACCAACTGCATACCATGACCTCATGCACGACAGTCATAACCATAACAATACATGCATAACAAACATATAGACACTGAATTGCATAACGAATACATATACAACTAACATACATGCATGACAAAAAAATTCCACCCATCCAATCCAAGTTTTGAACCCAGAAGCTCTGATACAACCATAAAACGCCTCCTCCCACATTTACCCAAATTCACAAGCTCGTTGGGGTAAACATGAGATGAGACCTCCTTTCCAAGATTCACTTATGGAAAATGGATTCCACATGCCCATAACTAACTACAAACACATAGTGACACTTGATCACACCGTTATCATCCTAATTTGACCCAACACATTTTCTTTTCAATTTCATTTCCTTAAATTTAGTACAACTTTCTATTTTTGGCATTTTTCAAGTTCTAAACTTCTGAGGCCATTTTGAGGGCCTAAACGATATTTTCATGGAAAATGGAGAGACTAAAAAAGAGGTAGACCAATTTAATAATCTTTTTTCATATTCCTCGTGGAGATCTTCGAAATGAGGTATTATTATAGTCAAACGAACATCATATGCCAAGGTTATGACCCCCGAAAGTTGCAGGTCTGAAGTACTCATTTATACAAACACTTTGTGTACATGGTACCTATAGGTTATAAATAGCTATTTGTTCATTAATTCAATAATCTCCCCAGAAAACCATAATTGACACAATGATAAAGCTAGACCTAGACTGACTAGAACATACTAGGAATTTTGTAAAACACATTGTGAACATGTGATCTACAGGTCATAAATGCATATCTGAACATAGGAGTTTGATACTTATTTGAGAATCACCAAGAAGGTCTAATGCCCTCTTAGAATGGCTGAAATAACATCTATTAGGTCATGCATTCAATAACCATTCATTTACCAATCAAAACATGTTAAGAGCCATAACTAGAATCTATCATGAAACCATGCTTATAACCAACATATAATCATAATCATAACAATGATAGAATAACCATCAGAGCCACATAATAACAGGTATAAATACTCATGAGACACAAGAGGAAACGATCTCTTATTAACATATGCAAATCCAACCATGTCAGGGACTTCCACATACCACCCAGCCATAGATTATGCTGAACCAAATCTCTCTTTTAGCTAATCACCCTCATGCCAAATTCCAAGAATGAATGTGGGATCTCATGGTATAAACCAACCAAAACAAATCTAGTGCTTCGAGAGGCCACCACCTCAATCCTCAACCAGTGATTCCACCTCACAGTCGAACATCACTAACCATCACCAAATCAGTCTCTACACAAACTATCGAGGGCTCTAGAGCGTTTGTTCCAACCCGGCTCCAGGACTAGTAACTCAACCCACAGTTGTTGTAGGGCTCCAAAGCATTTGTCTAACCAAGGCTCCAAGAATAGTAATTCAACCCACCAAGGGCTTCAGATCATTTTTCCAACCAAGGCTTCTAGAAATAGTAACTCAACCCAAGTTGTTCCAGGGCTTCCAGGGTGTATATCCAACCAAGGCTCCGGGAACTAGTAACTCAACCCACAGCTATAAGGAACATGGGCACCAATAAGAAAACAAATGGGAAAACCCACAACACCATGTCTATCTAAGAAATGGCGTGGCTAGGCAAAGAGAATGTCAAACTAGGAAATCCTACATGGTAATGACAAATCATAAACAAGTAACCACGTGCATATACCATGCATGCCAAAACTGGCAAGGAAATCATACATGGAACTCAGTACCTACAAAGAAAACCCATTGTAGTTGTTGATCCCGTTGTCCCCTTGCACTTTCCTACTTTTCCTTTGTCTTTTTTCTCCAAATCCAAAGTATGCCAAAATGTTCCAATAAAGTTTGAGTGTCCAAGTGAGAGAGAGAATAGAAGTGAGCTCTGATGAGCCCCAATATTGCAGCAAGGATGCTGCAAGTCCTAGGGCGACCGACTTTACTTTATCAACCCGGGGTTCGTACAAACTTGGAGGTAACAGTGCTATATGCACAGTAGATGCAATAGCCTACTCTTGTCACTTCTCAACCGGGGCGATAGACCACTAGGGTTTTTCAAAACAATCTTCTATTGACTAGAAGGAGGTTGACTACTGGAAGTTAATGTAAAACTATGTTTAATGTATAAATTAAATGCTTTCTTATGTTAAGGAAATGAAAGTGTTGAATAGAAAGTGCTATGAAATGTCATGAAATCACCTAGCTAGGAATTTTCACACATGACTTGCAGAAGAGACCTAATTTAACCTTGAGTTCTATCATCTAGTTGTGTGGACTAAGTAAGCATGGAAATGATCCTAACATTGCTAAGACTAATGTATGCATGCACTAGCTAAATATTACAGAAAAGAGTCTTTTGGTTTTCAATTTAGAAATGTAAATGTTAAGCTAAACAAGTTGATCTTTTGCAAGGGAGGAAGGTATGGGAAAACTGGTCAAAATTGGCATTGAGGGGTATGGAGGTCAATTTGAAGGCCTACCCTAGCCTTTGATCATTATTTATACCCAAAACAGTCTAAAACAGGTTGCTACAGGGTTTCCTGTAGTTGCTGCAGGATTTCTTGTAGTTGCTACAAGATTTCTTGTAGTTGCTACAGGGTTTCCTATAGTTACTACATGATGTCATGGTTTACTACACAAAACTTAGTTGAAAATTGTAGGAAGGTAGGGAAGGTGAAAGGAAGCGATGGGAAGGTGTATGATGGTGGAATAAGGTATGGGGAAGGTGCACACTACCCAAGGATTAGACCAACTCTTTAGGATGTTTGGATTTTCTCAAGGTGGTTGTCCACGGAGGCTACAAAACAGAAATCTAAATTGGTGGTTGGTAGAGTTTGGAAAGAGGTGGAAAAGACTTAGATGAGGCTGGTTGAATGATTTCTCCCTACATATCAGAAACTCCTGTAACAACACATATTCATTTCTTCATTTATGCACAACTTTATGTAAATGTGGAAAAGATGAGTTGAATTTGAGAAACTGATTTATTGATGGCTAGTGGATCAAATCTATGGAATGGAATTCTTTCTAATTTACATCAAACTTAAGAAACCAACATGACAATTGCAGGAGCTTCTAAGAAATCATGAACAATGACCTACTCAACAAGAAATCCTAAGCTATGGAATAACCAAAAGATAACTCTTTTTTGGGGGCTGTGCAAGGCCCTCAAACCATGATCCCATGAGAGAGATGAGGATCAAGCCAATGTCACAAGATTTTTTGAAGTCTTTTCTTTCACTACTGTCACAATGATCTACTTCTCCAACTAATAGAAGCAAAACTAACCAATCATGCAAAGACTTGTAAATTAAACAAAACATAAACAAATTCAGCAACTAATCTATGATTCTATTCTAAGGACACATGTACAAAGGGAAGAGGAACCTCTACTGCTAGGGTTGGGCCCTAACCCAGGAGCTTCAGCCCTTTGAGTTAACTCATTCTTGGATCAAAGAAACCCTTTTCATTATCACCAAAATTTCAAAAATAACATGAGAATAACAATGACATTATCTTAAGCTCGAAATTTCCTCTTGGCTACAATAATAAGTCGAATCCTAATGAGGCCCTAGGCCTTCTTATTTATACCACTGAAGCTACCAACATCTTCCTTAAAATTAGGGAGGCTTGGCTCCCAAACTCGAGATTCACTTGTCGTCAACTATCACTGGCTTGGCTGCCTATGAACTCAGTGGCCTTGGCTGCTTGTAACTCCGAGCTGATGAGATCTTGTGGGGGAATCTTCGAGTGATTGAGGAGTTAAGGAGGGAGAGCCAATATCATAAAATCCCTCTTGCTTGTATACTTCGAGTTCCTACACTTAAATTAGCCCAAAACTGCTCCAAACCCTGTAATTAATGCACATTAGGCCACATGACATAACATCTCACCTTTACCCTTCTCACTAAGAAAAATATAATAAAATAAGTAAATAAATGTGAGAAAAGTTGATTTCAATAAGCTAGAGAGTGACATTAATGCCCATATAATTTACCTATTGATGAGCCTCATCATCACCCCCTACTGAAAGTGTTGCTAATCCTCTGAGCAACTTATTCTACGTCTATATGTTTCATAGCTCGTGTGGCCTCTCTAACATCCCAGGCCTCTGTTGATGGAGTTTCCTCTTGTGGATAAAACCTTGCAAGTTTTTCTATTTCCTCCCACTGCTTTCTTTCCTCTTCCTCCTTTCTACCTTCTAGCGTACCCAATAGCAAGGGTGGACTGAGTTTCAAACCAATCCAATTAATTTTGAATCTCTACAGTGCATTCTTATACAGTTTGGTCCTTTCTAGTGCATCTCTCATCCTTTCAGGGGAATGATACTCCCTAATCCTTAGGATGCATGGTAGGGTGCCCCATCTACTTTGGCATTCTTGTTAGCTTTTTGAAGCCCTAAAAATCAGGTCTACAACAAGGGGGATACCCGCCCGGTCAGGACCTTGGTTGGCAGCTCCTTATCCGTTTGGTATAGCGGGTCCGACTGGGGATATGGGACCAGTTTCCCAATCTATGAGTGTGCGTGTGTAGAATTTGATGTTCCTGATCTAACAGTTCCTAATTAAGATATTCTAATTCTAATTTTAATCTAATTCTATGCTATTGTAATCTAATAAGCAACAACATCTAAGTCTATACTAACCCGGGATGTAATTCTTCTATTATGCGATCTAAAAATATTTCATATAACAACTGGTAATAAAGATCATTCAGCTGTTATAAGAAAGGAAATCAATAAAGATGAACCACTTCGCATAAAAAGTTAGACGAAACAGTTGTGAAAAACATATCGCATAATGAGCTATTCATACATTAAGCATAAATAAATAGCTATCACCGTACAAAAGTGCCAAATGATAACTCAGGCATTCATGCAATAATACATAAACAACTAAAAATTGTATATCACTTTAACACATAAGTAGCAATGGTCAAGAGATAAAAGTACCATTTATGACTAGTCCTACTCATGAGCTTCAAGCGACAATGATTTATCTCTCTTTGCTCTAACATCCACTAAGAGTACAGAAGTGCAACATCAGTAGCAGATATCAAATGCAAACATCAACAAATCCTGTTCCATTCATTCACCAAAACCTCCTCTGAGGGTGCAAAAGTGCATGTTCTGAGGACAAGTTTTTGATAAATTTCTGGACCCTTCTCTAAATGCATGAGAAGGGTTTAAATACTACTAACTAAATAACTTAATTACACAGATTCAGGATACGGTTTAAATGACCGCCCTTTTTCTAAGCAAAAATAAAATAAAACTATTTCTAAAAATTAAATCTAATATCTAACTATTTTTGCATTTGCTCCTTAATGTTGCAAGCATTCAATATTTACCTGGGTAGAGTCGGCTGACTGTCTTCCGCTTTTGGTTGAGCTAAGCAAACAGAATTGGTAAGAGCTGGCACCATTTTCTCAGCAAAATCGATGATATACTCGAGAGTCATCTTCTGACTATGTGGCTTTACCGCATATGCCCAGTAATAATCTCAGTTCAACTTGGTTAACCCTTTGGATTGCTTCTACCTTTTCTTTAGCTTTCTGTTTCCAGTTTGTTTTTTACCATTTCTTTCTTGCATTTTTCGGGCTTACAGGTGACTGAGCAGTTAGAGGCTTTCCTTCTTGAGCAATTTTCTCAGCGATGCACGATTAGCGCTTAGCGCTAGGCGCTAATCGCGCATTGGAAACTGCCTCCGTTCTTTGATCCGGGCTTCTCTGATGCGTTTTTCGCCTTTTGTGCCTCTTCATCTTTATCGGGTATAAAGCTTCAAAATTTGTAAAAATAATGACCTCGTGAGCTCTTGACCCTGAGCATTAAACTGCCTGTTGATATCAGCATCGTTCAGTACTCATTCAACCATGGTTGTATATGAAAGATCTGTAATGGATGGCTCAGCAACATTCTGTGAATCTGCGGCTCTGTTGCATGCGGTATCTGTTTATGAGAGCGTCTTTTCTCTGTCTTTGAACATTGGAGCTTTACCCTTTTTCCTCATAGCTTCCTGCACATTGCTTTGTGAAACTTTTTTTTTTTTTTGTTCCTGCAGTTCACAAGTGAGGAGAGAGTAATGATAATAAATGACAAGGAAAGCTTTAAATGCTACAGATATGCAAAAACACGCCACCTGACGTGAACTGGCTCTTTGAACAACACAAAACCATATTTTATTAACAACTGGCATATAATTCATTAATTATCATTAAAGCGCGTATCCAGTTCTTGGTTTATGGAAAACTTTTTCTTGAATATTGAGCCGGGAAAATCTGCGATGGAATGTTTCTGCGATCTGCATCGCAGTATCGCATTATCACAATTTCACCATGTTGTGCTATCGCAAGATTGCTTGATCGCACTATCGCAAGATCGCAAATCATAGTATCGCAAGATCACAGATCGCTTAATCGTTAAATTGTTATGTGTCTTTCATGCAATTTTTGCGAGATGCGATATGCGATATCGCATATCGGCGATTTTTTTAAGGTTTTCCAATGTGATTTTTTCTTAATGCATGCGATGCGATGGAGTTCGTGTCGCAATCTCGCATTTTACCATTTTGACTCATAAGAAAATGTCCTATCATTCTTTGCGCGATGCGATTTTTCTTAAGGAGTAACATATATGAGCACTAATTGATTTTTTGAATTTTTTGACTAAGGGTCCCCACTTACATAATGTTATTGCTAATACTAAATAAGGAGGGGGGGTTTTTGGTGGCCACAACAATTGGCGATTCACTTGGAAGAACCAGTGATCTCTGTTATTCTATTGAATTTTCAAAACTTCCAAAACAGAAAATTTTTCAGAAAATTAAACTTTATTATGGAAAGATAAAGTACATTATGCTCTAACCTGTCAATGATATTTTGTTTCAACTATTTTCCACTTTGATTATTTGCTTCCTCTGGCTAGTCCTTGTATTTACATCAGTCATTACTTGGTCTTGTAAAGATAAAACAAAGTCTTCTCTGTAAACTAGTTTTAAATGTGCTCATTTGTTGTAGGTAGAGCCTCTGCTGCCAGCAGGCGTTTATAGCCTCGACAGGGTTACCTGTTACCCAGCAATGATCCTATATCCTACTTAAGGCAGCCTACAACTTTCAAAGAAAAATCCATATCCACACTTATTGCTTTGATTTTCTTTTTTACTCTTAAAGAACAATGTCTTGGTTTGGTAGCCAAATTATGACACAGTCATTCACTTGATTTATAACTTTGCTGAACAAGCTAGCTCGTGATGAGACCCCTTGTCTTTTGATTACAACAATCTTGAGTCATTGCCCTGTTGTGGTGTATAGTATTGGCAAAGTCAGCAAGTTATAATATCTGTGATTATGATAAGCCAACTCGTGATGAGACCTCTTATTCTTCAAGATAAAGTGTATCCTTGGGTTGTTCCTCTGAAAGTTGTGATTTCCTTATCAGGGAGGAAGTCATTGTTTCCTTAAGATAGCTCTGGACGACAATAATAGAGTTTTTGGAAACAGTTGTTCTACAGAGAATCTTTATTTTGTTATTGATACCTTTCATTGTATTGAGATAAAACAATTTCTTCACTAAAGGTTGTTTTCATCAAACTTTTTGAAGTTGAAACTAGTATCATCTCTAGGCTAGAGTCTTTAACTATATCTATCAATAATAAAGATCAATTTTCCAAAATATTTGCTATTTATACAAGCGAAAAGTTCAAAATCTGAAAGAGAATTGGTGTCTTTTTCGTAAATGCCTAATGTAACTACTCACAACTGGTTTTATTATGAAAACAAAAACCACTACTCTAAAACAAATAGAAGAATAATCTTCTATGGAAAATATTTCTTGAGAATTTGTCCATTAACAGGCAAAGAGTCTCTTTTACCTGCTAAATCCTGTAACACAAACATTGATGGACCTATGACTTCTACAATTTGAAAAGGACCAAGCCACATTCTTTGAAATTTTGTATGTTTGCCTTTCTCTTCATGAGCCTTGTCCCACTTTAAAACTAAGTCTCCGATCTGAAAATATTTTCTGGTCATTATGTTTGAATCAAAAGAGGATTTTACTAGTGCTTGATGATGAGCATGCATTTTCCTAGCCTGTTATCGTTGTTCTTCTAATTTGATTATTTCCATTTGTCTTAGCTGTAAGGAGGAAGTGGGTACTTCATCAATGTATTGAACTAGAGACAAAGAGGTAATTGCTAAATGAGTCTGAAGAACCACTTCTTTCCCATAAACTAAATTAAAGGGAGAAGTGCCGATAGAAGATTTTTGTGTTATTCAGTCTGCCCATAAAGCATATATCAAAGCCTTATGCCAATTTTTATGATTTTGGTCAACTGTTCTTTTGATAATCCTGATTAGGTTTTTATTTGTGGACTCAGCTAACCCATTGCCTTGTGGGTAATAATTGGCCGAATATTTAAGTTTGAATCCTCTTTTAAGTGCAAATTCAGTCATTGAATTTCTAGAAAAGTATGATGCATTATCAAACATTATAGCAGAGGGCAATCCAAACCTGGTGATTATAAATTGATCTATGAACTCAATGATATTTTCAGCATTAGCCGTCTTGAGTGGAACTGCTTCTACCCACTTAGTAAAATAATATGTTGTTTTGAGGATGTATCTATGCTGCTTAGAAGAGTGAGGAACGATCTCACCTATTATGTCCAATCCCCACTGACTGAAAGGTTGCTCAATGTTAACCGGCTGTAGTGGCAAGGATGGCTTCTTTTTTCTTCCAGCAGTAGTTTGGCAGACTTGACATTTCCTCGCGTAACTGTGCGAGTCTTTAAATAACGTGGGCCAGTAATATCCTGCGCGCAAGATTTTATGTGCAGTAGCATCTCCAGCATAGTGTCCGCCTGCCGGCCCATCGTGGAGTTCCTGCAAAACTTTTTCAGCTTCAGATTTCTCAAGACACCTAAGAAGAACAAAATCATAATTTATTCTAAAAAGAATATCATTTATGAGCTAATATTGTTTGGCTTTCAACCTTAGAGCTCTTTTCTTAGTATGGTCGAGGTGTGAAGGAGCATACCTGTTCTTAAGATAATAAATGATATCAGTGTATAATGACTCTGCATCGTTTAGGCTTACCTCGCACATTTGTACCTCTACAGATGGAATTTCGGAAATTTGCGACGCTCTAGCCAGCATTTTGCAAAAGCCTTGACCTCTTACAATGTTTGTTGGTTTAATCTCAATGTCATATTCCTGTAAGGCAGTAACCCAATTGGCCCTTTTCTCACCCACATCCTTCTGTACTAGAAGATTCCTTACCGCTGGAAATGGTATTATAATTTTAGTATGGGTTTTGAGTAAGAAAGGTCTGAAGTATTTGACCGCTTTGAAAACAACATAAGCTTGTTTCTCCATGTCTGAATAATTTAATTCAGCACCCTGTAAATTTGAGCTGAAAAAAGCAATTGGGGCTTCCGCTTTTTCTTGATTTGCTTGAGTGAGTATCGCAACATATGACCTATCTGAGGCAAATGTATATAAAATAAAAGGCTCTGAAAAGTTCGGAGTTGCCAACGATGGAGCATTAATAATAGCTTGTTTGATCAGGTTGAATGCTTCATGTTCATCTTGGCCCCATTTAAAATTTGAGTTCTTTTTAATCATGGCTTGCAAAGGAGAGAAAATTCGTGAAAAATATGGAACAAATCTCTTTACAAAGTTGATCTGACCAAGGAAAGATTGCATGGCTTTTTTGTTATGAGGTAAGGATATTTCAGAAATCTCTTTGATTCTATCGGAATCTATGTGAATACCAGATTTTGACACTATGAATCCTAGAAGTTTCCCTTCACTTAATGAAAAAAAAGATTTCTTTGGGTTAAGTGAAATTCCATACCTTAAACACCTTTGGAATATTTGTTTCAAATCTTTAAGATGGTCGCTTCGTTTCTTGGAATACACTGTTATATCATCCAAATAAATTACTACATATTTATTGACTAAACCTTTGAATGCGATGTCCATGGCTCTCTGAAATGTGGCACCAGCATTAATCAAACCAAATGGCATCTTTCGATATGCGTATGTACCCCATTTAGTTCTGAATGTGGTTTTCAATTGATCAATAGGATGTACCAACACTTGATTGTATCCTGAAAATCCATCCAAGAAAGACATTAATTCTGAGCCTGCCACTACCTGCAATATCTGTTCCATAGGTGGTAAAGGAAAATTATCTTTTTGACAGGCCTTGTTAAGGTTTCGAAAGTCAATGCAAATCCTAATATCTCTGTTTTTCTTTCTAACAGATACCATATTAGAGACCCATTTGGAATGTCTGACGGGAAAGATTATTCTGGCTTTCAATAACTTATTGAGCTCAGTTTTTATCTTATTTTCTAAATTGGGATGGATCTTTCTCAGCTTTTGTTGGACAGGTTTTTCATTATCGATCATGGGAATAGTATGTTGGATGATGGAAATGTCGTATGTTTTCAGTTCATCATAATTCCAGGCAAAAACATTTTTATATTGTCTCAAAAGACGAATATACACTAATTTTTCTTCAAGGGTTAGGCCGAGACCTAGATTAATGTTTTGTGGTTTGGCATCGGTTCCTAGGTTTACTAATTTGTAGTTCAAGATTGAACTTTGCAGTTTTGAATTGGTAGACCTTTTAAACCGATCCTTCAAAGCATACAAGTCTTCTACTTGACTACCGACTTAGGTATAGCATTGTTAGTGCTATCTTGTTGCAATTGTCGATCATGTTGGTCTTCGTCAATTATTTGATTGGAGTAGGATCCTTCAGATGTGAGGAAATTTACAATATCAAGATCGTCATTGAATACTCTCCAATTTATGATGTTATCAGGAATGGATGGTCTAAAGATTAATTCTATTGAGAATCTATCTGGACTAAAATCTTCTGAAGGAATAAGCTTAGAAGCTACGTTAGCCAAAAGGTCTGCACTTGCGTTTTGGAGTCTGGGGATTGAAGAGATATTAAATGCTATGAAATGCTTAGTCAGATCTTGAACAAAGGATTGATAATGTTTTAAATGACCTGATAAGCAATGTATAGTGTTACGTACCTGCCTAACCACAATCTCAGAGTCTCCGAAAACTTGAAGATACTTGACGTCTAACCCAATTGCTTTGTACAACCCTTGGACCAAAGCCTCATATTCTGCTATATTGTTGGTGCAATCAAATTCGAGTCTGCATGTTAGCATGATTTTATCTCCTTCTGGACTAATCAAAATGCATCTTGCTCCTGCTCCTTCGTTAGATCTAGAACCATCAAAAAATAATTTCCAAAACAAAGATTTATTTACAGGACTATCTAAAAAATTGATACATTTCGAACTATCAGTTCGAGAAAAATTTTGACTTGGGACAAAACAGAGTGTTCTAAATAGGGTGACACATGAGCATTGAAATTGCCGAGGAAAGAATCTACCGAGTAATTGCCAATAATGCTACTGTTATATGCTATTGGTTCATTTTCCCCCTCTAGCTCCGTTACTATGTATTTCTGGTGTAATTCTCGTTCAACTTTTATTTGATTCGGTTTACTGTTGTAGGGCAGCCACATGTGCGACCAGTCAGTTGCGAAGTATCCATGAAGTTTTTCTGACCAATCCCTGCTAAGAATTAAGCCATAGAATTCTGGAATATCAGCAACTAAAATGTCAATAACTTGACATACCTTTGGGTTGGATGATAGCCTTATGGTTACTTGATTTATTTCGCCAATCACTTCGACTTGAGATCGATCTAGCTGAACTATGCGCACAGTGGATTTCTGCGGCTGAACGTTTAACTTGGCACATATGGATTTTGGTAAAATATTGGATGAAGCACCAGAATCTACCAAACAATTGTGCACATTTTTATTGAAAATTTCATAATTAAGGAGAAACAGGGGAGTATGAGATCTCGATCTTCCTCCAATTAGAGCGATGTCATTTGGATCAATCTTATTGATCGCATTAGTTGGAGGTCTTCCCATGTTATGAGAAGCTTGAGAAAGTACAGCGGCAGGCAAAGGTGCAACTGGCACAGCATGTAATTCTTTCATCATTATCTTCTATTGATGCTTTAACTTGCTCAGTTCATAAAGGGTGATGTTGGCCCTAGTCTTTTTCATATCTTCTATAATATTGTACTCCATTTCATCCGACATGATCAGTGTTTTAGATGGAGTTGATTCATCTGTTTGGACTGGGTTGGTTTGAGTCGCTTTAGATGTCGTTTTCTTTGTTGCGACTTTATCCTTTATTGCAGAGCTTGCGCTCTTTGGCTTAGGGATAGTTTGGGGAGGATCAAATTGATTTTTGCTTCGTGTGCTAACTGGGAATACTTCTTGATCTTCTTCTTATGGGAGGATGAAATCCCACATTCCTTGTAATTCCACAACTTCTTCTTCATCAGTCTGCCCTTCAGTGGCAATTTCCTCTTCCTCTTCTTCGGATTCAGCATTTGAAATAGCATTGGGTGGCTTTGAATCCGTTGAAGGGCCTCTTTTAAAAGCTTTGTAGGGCTTTTTTGAAGAAGTTTCTGCTACTTGCTTTTTGATGTCGACCATTTCATTGGACATGGTCTTTAGAACTTTCTGCAATCCTTCCAAATCGAATGGATCTTTTGCTTGTTTCTTCTTGGAGTCTTCCTTGAAGGTGACTTTCTTGGATTTACGTTCCTCTATCGCAGATTTCTTTTCCAGGGCTATTATACGTTTCTCTACTGCTATTGCTTCTTTCATGTTTTCGGCTAAGGTTGTTTTATTAGCCCTGTCCACGAAGATTGCTATGTTTGATGGTAGAGCGGTGATATACCATTCACTTCGTACTTCTTCGCTGGGCTAGGAAGCAGTAGGAATTTTGTTTAAGATTTTATTGAAACGTAAATTGAAATCTTTGGTAGGCTCTCTAGATTCGGCCCTAAGGTTGGATAGGTCGTTGATTAACATTGCCGTGGACCTATCATCACCAAACTTGGTCAGGAATTGCTCCTGGAAGATATCCCAACTAATGATAGATCCAGAGGGTAATGAAAAATACCATGATCCGACTGTTCCTTGCAGAGTATAAGGAAAGAGTCGAACAACAGCATCTTCATTAGTAACCCCATTGAGATTAATGGATAGCATAAAGTTGTTTATGTGCTCTTCTTCTAGCATGCCTGCCTCGGGATTAAATTTAGGCAGCCATTTCTCACGATGGGCCAGTATTTGACTCAAGGGTGCAGGCATTAAGACTGCCCCAGGGTTATTCCATGGAGACTGGGCCATTGCTGTACTACTAACAGTGGAAAGTGCAGAAGATGATCCCTGTGGCTGGGAAGATGAGGATACTACGATTGTAGATGATTGAGGAAGAGTTGTGGGGGTTCCAGTGGATGGATGGACGATGATATGAAGTGGCGGAGTGGATGGTTGACTTCGCGGTGAAGAAGTTGAGATGGATGATGTTGACGAAAGAGTCTCACTGTCGGACTCTTTAGGTGATTTCCTTGCTCTTTTCCTGGTGGGAAGAGGTAATTCGGTTGGCTGAACGCCAAACTTTTCACTCTTTAGCCTGGTCAGGGGATGAGCAGGGTTATATTGCGAAGTCACGTTGCCTTGAGATTTATCAGACCTTTGAGGAGAAATGGAAAATCGTTGAAGTTTGTGAATCAGAGTTTCGACTTCAGGAAGTTCAACGGTAGATTGTTCTGAAATGTCAGGGTTTGTAGCAGCGGTTGATACTCGAGTGACTTCTAACTCTGGATTTAAGTGTAATGGAGAAGTCGGGGGAGATGGTGAGGGCGATTTACTCTCAGAATGGTATTCAGATTTAGATTTACTTGCCATTCATAGTTCAGGCCCTCCTTCTAGTGCCAAATATGTTGAAGCCCCGAAAATCAGGTCTACAACAAGGGGATACCCGCCCGGTCCGAACCTTGGTTGGCAGCTCCTTATCCGTTTGGTATAGCGAGTCCGACTGGGGATATGGGACCAGTTTCCCAATCTATGAGTGTGTGTGTGTAGAATTTGATGTTCCTGATCTAACAGCTCCTAATTAAGATATTCTAATTCTAATTTTAATCTAATTCTATGCTATTGTAATCTAATAAGCAGCAACATCTAAGTCTATACTAACCCGGGATGTAATTATTCTATTATGTGATCTAAAAAGATTTCATAGAACTAGTAATAAAGATCATTCAGCTATTATAAGAAAGGAAATCAATAAAGATGAACCACTTCGCATAAAAAGTTAGACGAAACAGTTGTGAAAAACATATCGCATAATGAGCTATTCATACATTAAGCATAAATAAATAGCTATCAGCGTACAAAAGTGCCAAATGATAACTCAGGCATTCATGCAATAATACATAAACAACTAAAAACTGTATATCACTTTAACACATAAGCAGCAATGGTCAAGAGATAAAAGTACCATTTATGACTAGTCCTACTCATGAGCTTCAAGCAACAATGATTTATCTCTCTTTGCTCTAACATCCACTAAGAGTACAGAAGTGCAACATCAGTAGCAGATATCAAATGCAAACATCAACAAATCCTATTCCATTCATTCACCAAAACCTCCTCTGAGGGTGCAAAAGTGCATGTTCTGAGGACAAGTTTTTGATAAATTTCTGGACCCTTATCTAAATGCATGAGAAGGGTTTAAATACTACTAACTAAATAACTTAATTACACAGATTCAGGATACGGTTTAAATGACCGCCCTTTTTCTAAGCAAAAATAAAATAAAACTATTTCTAAAAATTAAATCTAATATCTAACTATTTTTGCATTTGCTCCTTAATGTTGCAAGCATTCAGTATTTGCCTAGGTAGAGTTGGCTGACTGTCTTCCGCTTTTGGTTGAGCTAAGCAAACAGAATTGGTAAGAGTTGGCACCATTTTCTCAGCAAAATCGATGATATACTTGAGAGTCATCTTCTGACTATGTGGCTTTACTATGTATGCCCAGTAATAATCTCAGTTCAACTTGGTTAACCCTTTGGATTGCTTCTGCCTTTTCTTTAGCTTTCTGTTTCCAGTTTGTTTTTTACCATTGCTTTCTTGCATTTTTCGGGCTTATAGGTGACTGAGCAGTTAGAGGCTTTCCTTCTTGAGCAATTTTCTCAGCGACGCGCGATTAGCGCTTAGCGCTAGGCGCTAATCGCGCATCGGAAACTGCCTCCGTTCTTTGATCCGGGCTTCTCTGATGCGTTTTTCGCCTTTTGTGCCTCTTCATCTTTATCGAGTATAAAGCTTCAAAATTTGTAAAAATAAGGACCTCGTGAGCTCTTGACCCTGAGCAGTAAACTGCCTGTTGATATCAACATCGTTCAGTACTCATTCAACCATGGTTGTATATGAAAGATCTGTAATGGATGGCTCAGCAGCATTCTGTGAATCTGCGGCTCTGTTGCATGTGGTATCTGTTTATGAGGGCATCTTTTCTCTGTCTTTGAACATTGGAGCTTTACCCTTTTTCCTCATAGCTTCCTGCACATTGCTTTGTGTAACTTTTTTTTTTTTTTTGTTCCTGCAGTTCACAAGTGAGGAGAGAGTAATGATAATGAATGATAAGAAAGCTTTAAATGATACGGATATGCAAAAACACGCCACCTGACGTGAACTGGCTCTTCGAACAACATAAAACCATATTTTCATTAAACCGCGTATCCAGTTCTTGGTTTATGGAAAACTTTTTCTTGAATATTGAGCCGGGAAAATCTGCGATGGAATGTTTCTGCGATCTACATCGCAGTATCGCATTTCGTTATATCGCATTACCGTAATTTCATCATGTTGTGCTATCACAAGATTGCTTGATCGCACTATCGCAAGATCGCAGATCGCTTAATCGTTAAATCGTTATGTGTCTTTCATGCAATTTTGTGAGATGCGATATGCGATATCGCATATCGGCGATTTTTTTAAGGTTTTCCAACGTGAGTTTTTCTTAATGCATGCGATGCGATGGAGTTCGCGTCGCAATCTCGCATTTTACCATTTTGACTCATAAGAAAATGTCCTATCATTCTTTGCGCGATGCGATGTTTCTTAAGGAGTAACATATATGAGCACTAATTGATTTTTTGAATTTTTTGACTAAGGGTCCCCACTTACATAGTGTTATTGCTAATACTAAATAAGGAGGGGGGGTTGTCGGTGGCCACAACACCTTAGGATGCATGGTAGGTGCCCCATCTCCTTTGGCATTCTTGTTGGCTTCCATTCCCTAGAAATCTCAAGGTGTTCTCAAAATGTGTGATTGTCTGCTCTTGTGTAACTAGGTATCTTGGTGCAAGCTGGGGATCATTGGCGATGATGTTGTGCGTGCTAATGATAGCCATCGAATTTATTTGTTCTGCTCTGATGTAAAGGGGCTCTTTATTCTCTTTCCAACACCCTCTTCACCTCCTTAGCCCTGGCCTCCTCATGACTCATCCATGACGTAAGGGCCATTAGTTGTAAGTCCCCTAACTTTGAATTGGGGTCCCACACATTCAAGTATGTTAAAGCCAAGTTGTGCAAGTAGAATTCAAATATCTTGGCCTTATCCTCTAGGGTGCTTTTGTCACATAGTTCAATGAACTTCCTATAGTCTTGGAAAGGCATAGTCCCCTATTGTGCCAGTGTCTTTATCTAAAATTACAGCCATTGATATTTGAGGAACAAGGCATATGATTTTTGTGGCATCCATGGAGAGGCTTGCCATGGTGGCCAATTGGCTCTCTTTTTCCTGTAACTCCCTCCTTAGTCCTGTGTTTTCTGCCTCTAGCTAAGATCTCATAATTCATTCCCTGACTCTTATCCTACTCAACTCTCTGCCCATCTCTAGTAGCTTCTCTTCCATATGGCCCACATCCTCTACCTTCTTTGATTTGGCAATTTGCATTCAGCGACGTGTCCTTCCTCTCTCCTTCTCAAGCTCAAAGAAGAGGGGGATGGAAAATTTCTTTGGTATTACTCTGCTTCCCTTAATGAATCTGTAATAAGAAATCAGATTGGGCTATGGGCTAGGTTCCTGCAGCTCTTAGGACTCTCCCTTAGATGTCTTTGGAGAAGCTGCCCCCTCCTACACTTGTGTTGCTGCTTCCTTGCCTTCCCTATGTCTTTGATTTCCTTCCTGTTGCTTTTTTTGTGTTTCCTGTAGTGTTGACAGAGTTTCTTGTAGGATTGTTTGAGTATCCTATAGAAGGATTTTTCCTTTCTGAAATGGGGTCAAAGGTGCCTTGTCTTTCTTTGTTGATTCTGACTTGGTGACAGGCCTCCTAACATAGGTGATGGGAGACTTTGGGGAAGCTTGTTTTGATGTGCCCTCTTCATCTTTTATTCTCATGAAAACTAGCTTTTCTTGCTTCTTTGGTGAGTCCTCAATTATGATTGGAGTCTTACTGGGTGTTTGTGGTTTCCCTTGTTTGATCCTAGTGCTCCTCCTTGTTTTGAAATAGGGGGTAATCTACCTCTGTCTTTTCCCTTTTGACTTAACAGGTGTGCTTAGGGGTTTCAAGGCAGCAACTACCTCCCTCAGTGGGTTCAGGAGACAACCTTAGAGATTCCTCCCTTTCCTTGGTGTGTTCCTTAGGGCTTACTTCTTCCTTATGTTCTTTCTCTTCACTTTTCTCCTCTTCTCCTTCTTTTTTGCTTCTTCTTCCTCTGTTTTCTTTGTTTCTGCCTCCTCTTCTCCTTCTTCTTTTGCCTCTTCTTCCTCTATTTTATCTGTTTCTACCTCCTCTTCCTCCTCTGGTTCTTCTTCTTCCTCTTCAGGTTCTTCTTCATCTTCTTCTACCTCCTCTTCAGGTTCTTCTTCATCTTCTTCTGCCTCCTCTTCACCACTAGAGGTATTGTCCCTATCATATTCAAGGGCTTGTATTTCAATCACAACCTCTCTATCCATGTCTCTAAATGTGGACCATTGAATGGGGATTCTTAGTTGGCTCAAGGCATCCTCTAATATTAGCTTAATAAGTCCATGGTGTGCCAATTGTTGTTTTTTTTTCCCTCTTGGACCTTTAGGCTCATGTTTATTATTCATTGCAGCAAGAAGTAGGGTACACTGAATCTTTTGTCAATGGGTATCTCCTCTCCAAATCTCAACTCATGGAGGAGTCTAAATTGATAGCCATAGATTATACTAAGCCTCCCTTCATAAGAGATATATTTGAGAATATGATAGTTCACCTCATTCCAAGGGTAGGGAAGATTTTCCCTTCTTATCCCACTTTTGTCCTCAATTGGCTCTTCATCCCTTAAGAAGAAGTTTTTCTTTGCAAAAGTGCTTGCAGCCTTATCCTTCTTTCTCCATGGCATCCCTTGACGAAGTGTAGTGATTTTGCTAATTACTTCATGACTGATTGTAATTGACAGTCCTCTTACCACAGTAGTAGCACTGATTCTAGCATGAGGGTTAAGTGCCATGGCAAATTATTGAGCTACATCATGATCATACCCTCTGAGCAACTTAAAGAATCCCAACCAGTTATGCCTTCTAAATATTTCTACCACAGGGGGATGGAGGTGTATCCTAGATGTCTCTGTGGGTTCCCTTCTGTTAAACCCTCCTGTCATGTCTCTTTTCTAGTTGGCTAACTGTAGGGAGTTTGGTAGGCTAGTCTTATTTTTTAGGGTGGTTGAGAGTTGATAGTATTGGTGCATGGCTGAAATTTCTCCCTATCTCCACACAACTGCTAAATTGTTCACAATTCTTTTAAATCTCCTAGGCCCACTATAATCACTTAAAACTCAGATTTTTATGTTCCTAGTTATCAATTCAAAGCATAGGAGATATGGGCCACCTACATTTCATTGTGATGCTTTGGATGAGGAATTTATGAGAAGTTAGACCCTATGCACCCCCTTTTTGTGTTCTCTATGAATTTCCACTGTTTCTTGTAGTTGTTCTTGTAGTTTTGTTTCCTGTAGGGTGGCTGAAACAGGTTTGCCTCCTCGATGGCTCTCCAAGGAGGTCTCAGGCCTCTCTGATCTCGAAATGAATAGATGGTGCATGAGATTTTGGAATGTTTTCTTTTTATGGTCGATTCCTTGGAGCGTTGAATTGGATGGCAGTGTATGGGATTTCCTGTTTGGGACCATTGTCCCACCGTTAGTTATCATGCAACCTCCCCTCGTAATCATCACCCACTCTCACACAACTTAACTAGACCACCTTTTGAGCCTATTCTTCTTGATGTGATGTTGTCATGTGTCAGACTAACTAGGAGTTCATTTTTTGTTTTCGAGTCGAGGGTGGCCAAGTTAACTGGCCACCTCCAGCTTATAAAATTGAACTTTTTCATATTCCTACACTTTTATGATATCGTACTTAGGGAAGAATTCGGATGAGGTGCCATACCTGTGCCTTCCTTTGCTTGGTTGATGCATGCTGGAGGGTGACTCTGTTGTGCTTCTTTTTGTTCAGGTAAGTGCTTTTCCTTGGTCACTTTTCTGTATATTTCTTCCTGTTGATGTGGTTGTCTTCTTTGTTGTTATGTGCAGGTGCTTGGTCTTGATGTTGTTGTTGCTGAGCTTTGGATAGGAGTCATAGTGTCTGCAGGGGTGCAGGAGCTCTTTTATTGCATGGGTGTTGAAGGAGAATGCATGGAGAACTGTTGTGAGAGCACAAGCTGTTATACGCTTTCCCGTAGTTACTATAGGAAATCCTGTAGCTACCTTTTTCATCCTTTTTTTTCTTCTTCTTTTTTCACTTGGAGGAGGAATGGGTGGTGATGTAGGAGTGGAAGGATGGCAATGGAGGAGATGGAGTGGTAGGTGAGTGAGGGAAATGATGGTTTTTTATGGACACAAAGGGTGGTATGGTCATGAGTTTGTATTGGGTGAGAGGTGGTGAGGTGTATGGTCCCCTCTTTCAACCTAGAATGGGCCTGCATCATCATTTCCCAATCGGACTTTCATTCCTGTAGTGTTTCAGGATATCCTATAGTAACTATAGGAAACCCTATAGACGTCAAAAAACTACTTAAAAACTGATTTTTGATGCCTGGAAGTGAGGATGGATGATGGAGACATAGTAGGGATGGGTGATATGAAGTGAATGGAGGAAGAATGGGGTGATGCTTGGCTTGATTTCCTCTGAACTCTAAGTCCTTTATTTCCTTTAAAAACCTGCAAAAATCACAGAATTTTATTAATGGGCAGGTTGGAGGTCCCTACCATGTCATTTTTTTCTTTTCTTTTCTTTTATTTTTTTCTTCCTTTTTTTTCAAAGACACACACATCACCTCAAAGGAGGTTTTCAACATGTCTGCCTACGCTAGGCATGTCAAGGGAGGTTTTCATCCAGGGATCATTTTTTTTCCTTTTTTTCCTCAAGGAGGTTTTCAACCCAAAAGTTGGCCTCAGGTGCCTCATATAGGTTTTCACCTAGGTCCCTTATTATTTTTTTCCTCTTTTTCTTTTTTCATTTTTTCCAAAAAATAAAAATAGTCTCCAAGAATTTGGTGAGCTGGAAGTTGAGACACTTCCAAGCACATTCACTTCCTTACTGATGGTACCGATGAACTCTTCCCTGACAGAGGCCTTTTATAGGCTTTCAATCTGTATCCATTGAAAAGCAAGGGGATACCTTCTTCATCAATGGTCCTTATTTGCACAACCACGTTATCATGGCACTTTTCTATCATATATATGCCCAGGCACCTGTTCATCAATATTCCTTTGAAGTCCTTGAACATGGTGCCATATAGCGGAGCTCAATCACCTTATTGAAAAATTGCCTTTGATGTTTTTGTCATGCCAAACCTTTCTTAGTACTTGAGTAACTTTTTGTGTGGAGGGCTTGCATCCTGAATTCATTTAAACCATTGAGCTAGAGCAGCCTCTCTTACTATTCCTTTGTGACATCCAAATCCAACTTTGTTTCCATTCTCAAAGTGTTCTACTCAAACTCAATGGAGAGCAGTGTCTTCTTCCCATAGACCAAGTCATAAGGGTGCCCAATATTTTTTGTTGCTACTCACAACCTTGGTGAGAATGCCTTCCAACGCTCTGTTGGTAACCTCTACTTGTCCATTGTCTTGAGGATGATAAGCAGTTGACTTCCTGTGCTTGATCTTATGTTGCCTCAATAGATTTTCAATCAGGTGTGAGGTGAATTGAGCTCCTTGATCAGTGACTAGCTCTCTAGCGTACCCAAACTTGTAAAATACATTCTTCGTTAAGAACTCGACCACTTTCTCTTCTGTTGCTACCTTGACAGCCTTCGTTTCATCCTACTTTATTAATAATCAGTGCACACAATTATGTACTTTTTTCTGCCCTGAAGGTGGATCAATGGGCCCAATGAAATATATGCCCCACTTGTAAAATGGCTCAAGAATCATTTGAGGTTGCAAAGTAATTTCATCCTTGGGAGTATGTTTCCCCATTCTCTAGCACTGGTCACATCGAATGGTGTATCTTCTTGCATCTTGGTGGAGAGTGGGCCAGTAGTAGCCAGCTTTCAATACCTTGAAGGCTATTCTCTTGGCTGCAAAGTGACCTCCACAAGACCCATCATGACAAGCCAGAAGGATGTCAAAGAATTCCTCCTCCTTGACACATCTCCACAAAATTTGATCTGGGCCTAGCTTTAAGAGATTGCCCCTAATCCAGATGAATGGGGCACTCTTTCTTATAATTTATCTCTTTTCCTTGGAGGGAATATTTGGAGGGAACTTTGCAGCCACTAAGTAGTTGGCTATGTCAGAAAACCATGGAGAGAGAACTGAAATACCAAATAAATGCTCACATGGCAGTTGATCATCAACCATTCCTTCATCACTTATAGGCAAAGCAAGTCTAGACAAAAAATCTGCAACTATATTTTCTCCACCAGACTTATCAATGATAGTTAGATCAAACTGTTGTAATAAAAGCAACCATCTAATAATTCTAGCATTCACAACAGGCTTGTTCATCAAATATTTAATAATAGCATGGTCAGTGTGTACAAAGGTTTGGTAACCAGTGATGTAATGTCTAAATTTGTTCAAGGAACGGACAACAACTAGGAGCTCTTTTTCAGTCACAGTATAATTCAATTTAGCCTTGGACAATTTTTTGTTGATGAAATAAATGGCATAAGGCAACTTGTCATCTATCTGGCCTAGAGATGCTCCTATAGCTTTGTCAGAAGCATAAGCATGGATGTGGAAAGGAAGAGCGCAATTTGGGCCTCGGAGTATAGGTGCAATAGTCAACTTGTCCTCTCAGGTTTCTAGGGCCACTTGGCAGCTTTCTGACTAGAAATATTCAGAGTCCTTGGCCAATAGTCCAAACAAAGGTGAGGCTATTTTGTTGAAGTACTTTATCAATCTCCTATAGTATCCATCTAAGCCCAAGAAACTTTTGACATCCCTCTGCTTCTGAGGAGTAGAGACCCTCTTTATGATAGCAATTTTATTTGGGTATACTTGCAGTCCTTCCTGGGATATTGAGTGACCTAAAACAATCCCTACATTCATCAAGAACTCGCACTTCTCAGGACTAAGGGATAGGTTCATTTCAATGCATTTATTTAATACTTTCCCCAATTTAGAGAGAGACTCCATGAAATCAAACCCATAGGGAGTGAAATCATCCATATAAATTTCTACAAAGTCATGGACTAGCTTTGTAAAGATGCTTAGGACTGCCCTCTGAAAAGTGGCAGGGGAATTACATAATCCAAAAGAAATGAACCTATAAGCAAACGTACCCAAAGGACAAGTGAATTTGGTTTTATCTTGGTCCTTTGTGCTGATCTAGATCTGATTGTAACCACTCAATCCATCCAGGAAAGAGAAGAACTTCTTTCATGCAAGACCATCCAAGACTTAATCAATGAAAGTTAGAGGGAAATGGTATTTTCTGGTGGCTTTGTTTAACTCTCTGTAGTCCACATATTCTCCATTTTCCATTCTTCTTTGGGACCAGAACTAGAGGAGACACCCACTCACTATCTGAGTTGGGGCAAATGAACCCTGCATCCAACAACTTTTGTAGTTCTTCTTTAACTATGTCTTTGAGGGATGGATTCACTCTCCTCTGAGGTTGGCACACTGGCTTGCATCCTTTCTTGATGTAGATATGGTGAGTACACACTGAAGGTCGCACTCCCTTCATTTCCTTATAACTCCAGGCAAAGGCATCCAGATGCTCTCTTAGCATGTCACATAAATCCTTTTCCTGATGTGCAGAGAGAGAGGGGTTGATTTTCAATGTTCTATCTTGACCAAATTCTATCATCTTGGCATGAGTATGACTTGAGTCGGTTAGGCACAAACCAGACCAAGGGTTATCTTCATCTTTCTTTCCTAACTCATCAAGAGACATAGTGTTGGGGGGCTAATTCTGGAGGATTTGATCAATCGGGTCATCTTCATCAAGTTGCCCCCCTCCTATAATAGCATCTAGGGTACAGATTTCGTAAGATGTGGTAGAGTAGACTTCATCTTCCTGATCCTCTTCCAACAATAAAGGTAAGTCATGCTCTAGAGATGGTCGAGCAGGAGGGTACAAGACTAATTGTTTGGACAAATGCCCATTTTTAATGGTCATATTCCTAGCCATGTAACTTATGTAAGCATCAGCAGTGGCTAGCCATGGCCTTCCAAGGATGAGATGATAACCATTGAACTTGGTCTTAGGTTGGAGAACTAAGAAGTTAGCAAGGTATTCCCAGGAATTAATGGAGACCATCACATCCTCAACAACTCCCTCATGAGCTACTATGGATCTGTCTGCAAGTTGAAAAACTATTGTGGTCTTCCTTAATGATCCTTGGAGATTCATTTTAAGCATAGTATCCTTAGTCATCACATTGATGGCAGCCCCAAGATCAATCAAGGTATGGGGGACAATGATACCATCAATCTGCACATCTACCACAAGACTTCCCGGGTCTAGATACTTCGTGCAAATCACTTTCCCCAACATTAAGTCAGACAGTTATCCAATGAAATTAATGGTAGGGGTGTCTTTCTTCTCCTCCTAGGATGTTTGAAGAATTTCTCCTTGATTAACTTGCTATATATGGGGACATCCTTGATAGCTTGGAGGAGAGGGATTTTAACACACAAGTTTTTCAATTCACCCAGAAGTTCAGTCCCTTCTAGGGTGTGATGGCTAGGATGAATTAATCTCTCAGGAAAAGGAGGTGGATTGGCTTGAGGAACACTCTCTTCCTTTTCCTCTTCAAGATCCTCAATTGGAGATGGAGGTTGATTATCTGGAAGCACTCTTCCAGACCTAAGGTTGATTTCTTGAATTTCCATAACATAGGCAGGGTAAGATGTCTCTCCACTATAGACGTGTTGTGCCTACTTATTGTTCAGGTTCGGATTTGGCTGAGTAGGCATCTGAGGTTGATTAAGTGGGGCAGGGTGAAGGATTTTTGGTTGAGATGGAGTTGGAGGCAGTAAAGCTGGAGATTGGATGTATGGGGGCCTCCACCCCTATGATGTTGTATTCAACTAAGGTTGTGGGGGAGCATACGACTGAAATGATTGATTGGCAGGTTGGGAATTGTATTGAGGTGCAAAAGACCAGGGAGAAGGTGTGGACCATGAAGGATGAGCAGGGGGACACCAAGGGGTAATGGATGCATTCTGGTTAGGGTTGTAATATGAATAGGACACCCCTTGCATACCCTGCTGGTATGGTCGAGGTCCTTGAGGCCTCCCTTGGTTGATATAGCAGAGTTGTTTAGTCACACCTTCATTTCCTTGATACACAATTTTCAATCCAGGTAGATAAGGGCACTTGTCGGTGGAGTGGTTCTCCTCATAGACTTAGTATATCTCTATAAGATTCAATGGACATTCATTTCTGGGGTGCCTCATGGTGCATCTAGGGCAAAATATAGCTAAGGTTATTTCTGTTTCCTCCTGCTTCCTATTGATCTACATGGTGTCCATTTGTAGAGAAAGGGTATGCATCATTTCACTCTTAAAGTCTTCCAACATGTTCCAAATTTCACTTTTGATGGATGTGTTGGAGGAGTATGAACTAGCCAAAGGTTGACTAATCCTACCCTTCTTTCTGGCTACCCTATAATGCTTTTTGAAAACAGTCTTGATATCATCATAAGATAACTGGTAGGTGTCCCCTCCCAAAAACATGTTTAGGGTTTATAGGAGATCTTCCCTAATCCCTCTAAGAAGGACTAGCTTGAGTGATTCAGGATCGAGGGTGCATCTGGCCCTTTTTTAGCTGAGTTTGAACCTTTCCTCATAATCTTCCAAAGATTCATCATGTCCTAAGGTCATTTTAAAGATTTCCTCCTTCGTTTCTTTGGACCTATAATAATCCCTATACTTGTTGTTGAAGGCTTGTTGCATTTGATCCTAGGTAGTGATGTTGTCCCTAGGTAAACCCATGAACCAGCGCAACGTTGCATCCTTAAGGGTGGATGGGAACAACTTCAACTTCTGGTCATTAAAGATATAATCATAAGTTCTACAGATGACATGAAACTTAAACAAAAAGGTATTAGGGTCCTTTGAGGTTAAGCCATGGAAGTGATGAAGGGAAGAGGGGCTTATGTTTTTCATCCTAGCATCTCCATTAGTTTCTCAGATGGGAAAGGCACCCTCAGTTCTATTTTCAGCTCCATTTAAGTTTTCAATCCCATTTCTATTTTCAACCATGGTGTAGATTGGTGGAATGGTTTCTTCTTCTTCTTCCCCAATAGGCTCTTCAAAGATCTATGGTTGTTCGCCTAATGGGTCCTCTAGCTCAAAGACACTGAAGAAGAAGGAAGGTTGGTTGTTTGATGGTGTGGGGGTATTTGGAAATTTTTTTCCTAAATTGTCTCTACTCCTACGAGGAATGAAAGAAATTTGTTTTTTTCTTTTAGGGTTTTTTCATAACTACTTGTAGAATGGAAAGAAAGAAAAAATTGTAGCTATTTGTTGAATGGAAAGACTTGTAGAATGGAAAGAAAGCAGAAATTGCAACTATCTATTAAATGCAAAACAAAAGGAAAGCAAGAATTGCATCTATTTACTTAATGTCAAATGGAAAGGAAAGAAAAAATCACATCTACCTAGACACCTACTTGGCAATGGTGCCAAAAAGTGATGAGCCCCAGTATTGCACCAAGGACGTTGCAACTCCTAGGGCGACCAACTTTACTTTATTAACTCGGTGTTCGTACAAACTTGGAGGTGACAGTGTTATATGCACAGCAGATGCAACATTCTACTCTTGTCACTTCTCAACTAGGACGATAGACCACTAGAGTTTTTCAAACTAGTCTTCTATTGACTAGAAGGAGGCTGACTACTGACAGTGAATGTAAAACTATCTTTAATGCAGAAAGTAAATGCTTGCCTATGTTAAGGAAATGAAAGTGTTGAATAGAAAGTGCTATGAAATGACATGAAATCACCTATCTAGGAATTAACACACATGACTTACAGAAGAGACCTAATTTAACCTTGTGTTCTATCATCTAGTTGTCTGGGCTAAGTAAGAATGGAAATGATCCTAACATTGCTAAGAATGATGTATGCATGCACTAGCTAAATATTACAATAAATAGTCGATTTTCAATTTAGAAAAGTAAATGTTAAGCTAAACAAGTTGATCTTTTGCAAAGGAGGAAGGTATGGGAAAACTGGTCAAAATGGCATTGAGGGGTATGGATGTCAAGTTAAAGGAATAACCTAGGATTTGATCATTATTTCTGCTCAAAACAGTCTAAAGCAAGCTACTACAAGGTTTCTTGTAGTTGCTACAGGATTTCCTGTAGTTACTACAGGATTTCTTGGTTTACTACAGGAAGCTTAGCTGAAAGTTGTAGGAAGGTAGGGAAGGTGAAATGAAGTTGTGGGAAGTTGTATGATGGTGGAATAAGGTATGGGGAATGTGCACACTACCCAAGGATCAACCCAACTCTTCAGGATGGTTGGATTTTCTCAAGGTGGCTATCCATGATGGCTAAAAAACATAAATCTGAATTGGTGGTTGGTAGGGTTTAGCGAGAGGTGGAGAAGACTTAGATGAGGTTGTTGGAATGATTTCTCCCTGTAGATCAGAAACTCCTGTAACAACACATATTCATTTCTTCATTTATGCACAACTTTAACTAAATGTGGAAAAGATGAGTTGAATTTGAGAAACTAATTTATTAATGGCTAGTGGATCAAATCTATGGAATGGAATGCTTTCTAATCTACAAAAAACTTAAGAAACCAACATGACAATTGCAAGTGCTTCCAAGAAATCATGAATAATGACCTACTCAACAAGAAATCCTAAGCTATGTAATAACCAAAAGATAACTCTGTTTTTGGGGCTGTGAGAGTGGGGCTCTCAAACCATGATCCCATGAGGGAGATGAGGATGAGGCCATTGTCACAAGATTTTCTCAAGTATTTTCTTTCACTACTGTCACACTGATGTACTTCTCCAACTAATGGAAGCAAAACTAACCAATCATGCAAAGACTTGTAAATGAAACAAAACAGAAATAAATTCAACAACTAATATATTATTCTAATCTTAGGATACATTTACAAAAAGAAGAGGAACCTTTGCTACTAGGGTTGGGCCTTAACCCAAGAGCTTCAACCCTCTAAGTTAACTCAGTGTTGGATCAAAGAAACCCTTTTCATTATCACCAAAATGTCAAAAATAACATGACAATAACAATCACAATATCTTAAGCTCGAAATTGCCTCTTGGATACAATAATAAGTCAAATCCTAATGAAGCCCTAGGCCTTCTTATTTATACCACTGAAGATACCAACATCTTCTTTAAAATTAGGGAGGCTTGCCTCCCAAACTCAAGATTGACCTGTCTTCAACTATCACTGGCTTGGTTGTCAATGAACTCGGTGGCCTTGGTTGCTTGTAACTCCGAGCAGATGAGATCTGGTGGAGGAATCTTTGAGTCATTAAGGCGTTAAGGAGGGAGACCCAATCTCCTAAAACACCTCTTACTTGTCTACTTTTATTTCCTGCACTTAAATTAGCTCAAATGTAGGTTTTAACCCCGTACATAAATTACCTGCATACGAATTCTAAAACACAGAAAATAGACAATGCGAGAGCATAACACATAAAACACATATACACAGAGATTTTCCCCTGGATCCCAAAACCGGGACTACTAGCTTGATTTTTCATTATGTTCCTTTCAATGTTACAATACATATTTATACATGCCGAAGCATCCAATACCATGGACCGAAAACCATCGCATCCAATAAAAACCATCGCGTCCAAAAAACATGTGCAAAAATCATGCACAAAACCATAGGTGGGTCCGCCCAACCTAACATAGGGTCCAAAACCAAAATTTTCCGTGGACCCCATAAAGTGGGGTTACGGGTACACCTCAAACCCCCTGTGACCCCCCCCCACCCCGGCTACACAGTCGGCGCAACGAAGGGGGGCTCCGCCCCCCCTCTAACCCCTCGGTTAACTACGTGGGCTAGTCGTGGAAAGAATATAACACAACCCAACATTCTCCCACTTGTTGTTTTCTTTCCACGGGGGGCCACAAGAGAGCTTAGTCATTTATCCAACCCTGCAACGCCCATTGTTTCTCTACACCAAGAGAACTTCTCAGAGCTCACAAATTTTGTCAATGCATCTACAGTATTCTTCAAAGTGTCCACCTTTACCAGCGACACCTTTTTGTCTTCTATCATATCCCTCACAAAGTGATACTGAACATCAATGTGCTTTGTCTTTGAATGATATGCAGGGTTCTTTGCCAAGAAAATTGCACTTTGGCTGTCACAGTCTATCCTTATAGCTCCCTGTACTAACCCCATACTTGAACACAATCTCTGCAACCAAACTGCTTCCTTGCTTGCATGAGTCACTGCCATGTATTATGCCTCTGTAGTTGATAGTGCCACTACAGATTGTTTCTTACTCATCCAACTGACTGCACCTCCAAATAGGTTAAACACATACCCACTTGTAGATCTTCTCTGATCCAGATCTCCAGCCCAGTCTACATCAACAAAGCCACGAATATCCAACACTCTGTCCAGTCCTAGTCTACCTTGGTAGCACAAACCATAATCACTAGTGCCACGCAAATACCTGAAAACCTGCTTCACTGTTGTCCAGTGCTCCTTCCCTGGTTTTGACATAAACCTGCTCAATACTCCCATCGCATGTGCAATGTCTGGTCTAGTACAGACCATTGCATAGATCAGGCTACCAACTGCACTTGCATATGGAACACGGGACACGTCCTCTTCCTCTTCTTGTGTCTTGGGACATTGTTCAGAGCTTCCTCTGGTTTAACCAGAGCTTCCAACCAGCAACATATCATCCACATACAAGACTAGATAAATAACACAGTCACCAATTAATTTAAAATACACACAGTGATCTGCTTTGCTTCTGGTGAAGCCAAGTCCCCATATAAATGTATCAAATTTCTGATACCACATCACTGGTGACTATTTTAACCCATACAGAGACTTCTTTAACTTGCATACCAGTTCTTTCTTACCCTTCACCGCAAAGCCTTCAGGTTGCTTCATGTAGATTTCCTCTTCCAAATCCCTGTGAAGAAATGTTGTCTTCACATCCATCTGTTCTACCTCAAAATCAAAAGCAAAAGCAACAAATAAAAGTAATCTAATAGAAGTTACCTTGGTAACAAGAGAAAAAATTTCACCAAAATCAATTCCCGGCACCTGGGAATAACCTTTTGCTACAAATCGAGCTTTGTATTTCTCCACTTTTCCTTCTGCATTTGTCTTCTTTTTGAACACCCATTTTCTTCCAATGGGTTTCCTTCCAGCCGGCAACTCCACCAGATCCCAAGCCTCATTTTTGTGCAAAGATGCCATTTCATCAACCATGGCCTCTTTCCAAAGTTTTCCATCCTCTGAATCCACTGCTTCCTTCACAGTTCTGGGATCATCATCAGTAACAGACAAAGAAAAATTTGAACAGAAAGCAGATGGACTATACCTTTCTGGTTGCCTTCTTTCTCGAACTGATCTTCTCACAGCCGAAGTTTGTGGCTCTTCATCTTCTGATTCCTCCTCTGTTGTAGAGTCTGATTCTTCCTCCTTTAGCTCAAACTCTATCTTCTCAAGTTCCTTTGGTTGGACTTCATGTTTAATAACATCTTTCACCTCTCTGAACACCACATCTCGGCTGTACACAACCTTCCTTGTTACTGGGTTCCAAATCTTATAACCCTTTAAACCATCCTTATACCCAATAAAGATGCACTTTTCAGATTTACTATCCAACTTGGTTCGTTTCTCCTTTGGAACATGTACATATGCATAACATCCAAATACCCTCAAATGTGAAAGAGAGGGTTTCTTACTAGTCCATACTTCTTGTGGAGACTTATCCTCCAATGCTAATGAAGGTGACATATTGACCAGGTAACATGCAGTATCCACCGCCTTTGCCCATAATTCCTGTCCTAACGCGGCACCACTGAGCATACTTCTTGCCCTTTCCATCAACGTCTTGTTCATTCTTTCTGCAACTCCATTTTGTTGAGGTGTATATGGAGTATTCTTCTGCCATGCTATACCACACTTCTTACAGAATTCTTAAAATTCCTTGCTGCAAAATTCTCCACCATTATTTGTCCTCAGCACCTTTATCTTCTTCTCTGTCTGGTTTTCCACCAGAGCCTTAAATTCTTTAAACCTGTCAAAGACTTCAGATTTCTTATTAAGGAAATATATCCATGTATTCCTTAAGAAGTCATCTATAAATGATACATAGTACACAGACTTACCCAGTGACGGAACCTTCACAGATCCAAACACATCACTGTGCACAAGCTCTAATATCTGTTTCACCCTGTTACTACCAGAGGGGAAACTCACCCGATTCTGCTTCCCGTATACACAATTTTCACAGAAATCAAAATCCAGAGAGCTATTACTCATACCTTCTACCATACCTTTACCATGAAGTATTCAAAGACCCTTCTCTCCAATATTTCCAAGCCTTTGATGCCACAACATGGTCTTCTCTCCAAAGACCACTAGATTTTCTGCTCTACTTTCAGGAACCACAAAACTGTTGCACCCATCAACAACAGTGCTACCTTGCAGCTTGTATAGAGTTCCAATCCGAACTCCCCGCATCAATATCAGTGCTCCCTGAACCATCTTGCAGGTATCCTTCTCGAACACTGTTTTTACACCTGCATCATCCAACTTTCTTACAGAAATCAGATTTCTGGCCAATTCAGGAATATGCAGAACACCCGGAAGTGTTCTAACCCTTCCACCTTACAACTTCAATTTTAGTTTTCCGTGACCAACGATTCTAGCCTTCCTGTCATCCCCCAAGAAGACGTCACCACCATCGTATTTCTCATACTCGCAGAACCACTCTCTATGGGGAGTGAAGTGAAAGGATGCACCTGATTCAATCAACCATGTCTCATGATCTACATGTGTACTTGAAGAAGCCAAGTACACATCCCCACCTTCATCTGAGGTGGTTTTCGCCTCTACAGAAGGAGCCTCATCAGATCCTTTTCCTTTGTTAGGAGCTTTAGATTTACATTGACTTTTGTAGTGGCCTTCCTTTCCGCATTTCTAGCACAACACCTTTACAGGTTTTCTGGAGATTTAGATCTCCCTCTAGATTTAGATCTCCCACTCGATGACTTTTTTTTTTTTTTTATTCTAGGACCGTCCTCATACAGACAAGGCATCACCATTCTGGCTCTCCATATTTTTTCGTCTCATCTCCTTCGTCAGCAAGGCTGAGACTATTTCATCAAATTGCAAGGCAATTGCATTGCTACCTATTGCAATAACCAGACTATCCCACGAATATTGTAGAGAACACAAAAAACTAATGCACTTATCTTCATCTGAAATTTTAATATCAACAGATGCTAACTGACTTACCACAGTATTAAATGCGTTCAGATGCTCTATCACCGAGTCTCCATCTTTCATCCTCAGGTTATACAACTTTTTCCACAGGAACAGTTTATTCACCAGAGACTTAGATTGGTACAAAGTCTCTAACTTGTCCCACAAAGCCTTCACCATAACTTCCCCTGATACATGCAGCAATACTAAATCTGAGACACACAATCGTATTGTGCTCTTTGCCTTCTGATCCAACTTCTTCCATTCTTCATCGGACACTCCCGTTGGTTTAGTACTCGGATCTACCACGATCCACTGATCTTTATCCACCAACAGATCCTCCATATTGAGTTTCCACAACTCAAAACCCTGACCATTAAATTTCTGGATCTCTATCTTTCCACTGCTCGCCATCTTCTTTTACCAACAAAATCAATCTCATAGATCTCCCACTGAACAGGGTCTACCACAGGCCCGAGAAAAACCCCTCAACAACAATGGCGTCCCCTTGAAGCCAAAACAACTTTGATACCGGATGTAGGTTTTAACCTCATACAGAAATTACCTGCATATGAATTCTAAAACACAAAAATTAAACAATGCGAGATCATAACACATAAAACACATATACACAGATATTTTCCCCTGGATCCCAAAACTAGGACTACCAGCTTGATTTTTCATTATGTTTCTTTCAATGTTACAATACATATTTATGCATGCCAAAGCATCCAATACCATGGACCGAAAACCATCGCGTCCAATACCATGGACCGAAAACCATTGCGTCCAAAAAACATGTGCGAAAATCATGCACAAAACCATAGGTGGGTCCGCCCAACATAACAGAGGGTCCAAAACCAAAATTTTCTGAGGACCCCATAAAGTGGGGTTACGGGTACACCTCAAACCCCCTGTGACCCCCCCTTCCCCCCCCGACACAATCGGCGCAACAAAGGGGGGCTCCCCCCCCCCCCCCCCCCTAACCCCTCGGTTAACTACGTGGGCTAGTCGTGGAAAGAATATAACATAACCCAACAAAAACTGCTCCAAATCCTACAATTAATGCACATTAGGCCACATGACATAACATGTCACCTTACCCTTCTCACTAAGCAAAATATAATAAAATGTGTAAAGAAATGTGAGAAAAGTTGATTTTAATAAGTTGGAGAGTGGCATTAAATCCCATATAATTTACCTAAAACTAACAAAAAAATGGTGTGAACTGATCCTTAGAAGCCTTTTTATCATTTAGGGCTCTATTTTCTTCATTTCCCTCTATTTTTCCTTCAATTTTCCTCACATGCAATTATGTGACATTTCACATTTCCTTTTCTCCTATTTCCCACTAGCAAGGAAATCATACATGCAACTCAATTCCTATAAAGAAAACTCGTTGTAGTTGTTGATCCCGTTGTCTCCTTGCGCTTTCCAACTTTTCCTTTGTCTTCTTTCTCCAAATCCAAAGTATGCCACAATGCTCTAAGAAACTTTGAGTGTGCAAGTGTATGAGAGAGAGAGAGAATAGAAGTGAGCTCCAAGCAAAAACTAACAAAAAATGGGTGTGAACTGATCCTTAGAAGCCTTTTTATCATTTATGGCTCTATTTTCTTCATTTTCCTCTATTTTTCCTTCAATTTTCCTCACATGCAATTATGTGACATTTCACATTTCCTTTTCTCCTATTTCCCCAATAGATGTTAGTTTCTCTTTGCCAATCTCCATAGCCATAAATTAATCACAAGTGATACCCATCACTATGTTTTTGCATAACATTCAACTTAGAATACATGTCCCATGACCTTGGTCTTATTTTTCCTTTATTAACTTTATTACATGGATTTTTAACTGGGGTTGTTACAGAACCGTCCCCCTTGGGGGAACACCGTCCTCGGTGTTTAATGACACTTATAAACCACCAAACACGTGCAACCCATGGAGCTTTATAAAACAACTCAATGCAGTATTTATACCATATTCATCTACCGTAAAGACAAACAACATATCATGAACACCATACCGCTTATTGGAGCTTTATAACACAACTCGATGTAGTATTTACAACATACATATGCATATATACGTAACCAAAACACAACATTAAAACATAGATCAAAAGGCATCCACTCAACCAGCGAATAGAGAAGGATACATAGCCTACATCTGATCAACCATCTCCCATGTAGCTTCATCGGGCCCAAAGTGGTTCCACTGCACTTTAACTTTCTCAATTTCTCAATTCGAGAGCATGAGCATCTTTCCCTACAAAATGCACTGAGGTTCCAACTGGAATTCTCCTTTTGGTTCCACCTGCAATACAAACCATTCAATCACATGATCAACCTCTTTCACATACTTCTTAAGCAATGGCACATGGAAAACATATTGGACTTTCACTGTTAGAGGCAATGCAAGTCGATAGGCTATTGTTCCAATCCTCTCAAGAATCTTGAAAGGTCCGCAATATCGAGGTTCTAACTTGGCACATGCTCCAATCCCCAAGGATATATTCTTGGGCTTGATGTGCAAGTACACTTGTTCCCCAACCTGAAACTCCTTAAACACACTATGTTGATCTGCATAACTCTTTTGTCTATCCTATGCTGCCTTTAGATTCTTCTTGATAACCTGCATTTCTTGTTCCATCTCTGCCAACATGTGTCCAATCAACACCATGTTCACTGGATCACTCCAATTGATAGGAATATTATAACGCTGCCCATAAAGTGCCTCAAATGGACTCATCCTCAAAGATTCCCGATACCCACTATTATACACAAACTACTCATCGAGTGGGAGATCTAAATATCTAGGAAAATTTTTAAAGGTGTTATGGAAATGCGGAAAGGAAGGGAACTACAAAAGGGACTGTAAAAATAAAGCTCCTAATAAAGGAAAGGGATCTCATGATGCTCCTTCTGCAGAGGCAAAAACCACCTCAGATGAAGGTGGGGATGTGTACTTGGCTTTTTCTTCAAGTACACATGTAGATCATGAGGCATGGTTGATTGACTCGGGTGCATCCTTTCACTTCACTCCCCTTAGAGAGTGGTTCTGCGAGTATGAGAAATATAATGGTGGTGATGTCTTCTTGGGGGATGACAGGAGGGCTAGAATCGTTGGTCACGAAAAATTTAAGTTGAAGTTGCAAGGTGGAAGGGTTTGAACACTTCTGGGTGTTCTTCATATTCCTGCATTAACCAGAAATCTGATTTCTGTAAGCAAGCTGGATGATGCAGGTGTAAAAATAGTGTTCGCGAAAGATACCTCCAAGATGGTTCGAGGAGCACTGGTATTGATGCAGGGAGTTCGGACTGGAACTCTGTACAAGCTGCAAGGTAGCACTGTTATTAATGGGTGCAATAGTTCTATGGTTCCTAAAAGTGGAGGAGAAAATCTAGTGGTCTCTGGAGAAAATACCATGTTATGGCATCAAAGGCTTGGAAATATTGGAGAGAAGGGCCTTCGAATACTTCATGGTAAAGGTCTGGTAGAAGGTATGACTAATAACTCTCTGGATTTTGATTTCTATGAAAATTGTGTATATGGGAAGCAGAATCGGTAAGTTTTCCCTCTAGTGGTAAAAGGGCGAAACAGATATTAGAGCTTGTGCACAGTGATGTGTTTGGACCTGTGAAGGTTCCATCACTGGGTAAGTCTGTGTATTATGTATCATTTATAGATGACTTCTTAAGGAATACATGGATATATTTCCTCAATAAGAAATCTGAAGTCTTTGACAGGTTTAAAGAATTTAAGGCTTTGGTGGAAAACCAGACAAAGAAGAAGATAAAGGTGTTGAGGATAGATAACAGTGGAGAGTTTTGCAAGAAGGAATTTGAAGAATTCTATAAGAAGTGTGGTACAGCACGATAGAAGACTACTCCATACACACCTCAGCAAAATGGAGTTGCAAAAAGAATGAACAAGACGTTGATGGAAAGGGCAAGAAGCATGCTCAGTGGTGTCGGGTTAGGATATGAATACTGGGCAGAGGTGGTGGAGACCACATGTTACCTAGTCAATAGATCACCTTCATCAGCGTTGGAGGATAAGACTCCATAAGAGGTATGGACTGGTAAGAAACCCTCTCTTTCACATCTGAGGGTATTTGGATGTGATTCATATGTACATGTTCCAAAGGAGAAAAGAACAAAGTTGGATAGTAAATCTGAAAAGTGCATCTTTATTGGGTATAAGGATGGTTTAAAAGGCTATGAGATTTGGAACCCAGTAACAAGGAAGGTTGTGTATTGCCGAGATGTGGTGTTTAGAGAGGTGAAAGATGTTATTAAACATGAAGTCCCATCAAAGGAACCTGAGAAGATAGAGTTTGAGCTAAAGGAGGAAGAATCAGACTCTACAGCAGAAGAGGAATCAGAAGATGAAGAGCCAGGAACTCTGGTTGTGAGAAGATCAATTCGAGAAAGAAGGAAGCCAGAAAGGTATAGTCCATCTACTTTCTATTCAAATTTTGCTTTATCTATTACTGATAATGATCCCAAAATTGTGAAGGAAGCAGTAGATTCAGAGGATGGCAAACTCTGTAAAGAGGCCATGGTTGATGAAATGGCATCTTTGCAAAAAAATGAGGTTTGGGATCTAGTGGAGTTGCCAGATGGAAGGAAACCCATTGGCAGCAAATGGGTGTTCAAGAAGAAGACGAATGCAAAAGGAAAGGTGGAGAAATACCAAGCTCGGTTGGTAGCAAAAGGTTATTCCCAAGTGTTGGGAATTGATTTTGGTGATATTTTTTCTCCTGTTGCCAAGGTAGCTTCTATTAGATTACTTTTATCTGTTGTTGTTGCTTTTGATTTTGAGATAAAACAGATGGATGTGAAGATAACATTTCTTCATGGGGACCTGGAAGAAGAGATCTACATGAAGCAACCTAAAGGCTTTGCGGTGAAGGGTAAGAAAGAACTAGTATGCAAGTTAAAAAAGTCTTTGTATGGGTTAAAACAATCACCAAGGATGTGGTATCAGAAATTTGATACATTTATACGGGGACTTGGCTTCACCAAAAGCAAAGTAGATCACTGTGTGTATTTTAAATTAATTGGCGACCATGTTATTTATTTGGTCTTGTATATGGATGATATGTTGCTGGTTGGAAATGACAAAGAAATTATCCAAGATTTGAAGACCCAATTGTCTTCCAAATTTGACATGAAATATCTTGGTGCTGCAAACTGTATTTTGGGCATAGAAATTAAAAGAGATCAGGCAAAGAGGAAGCTCTAGTTAAACCAGAGAAAGTATGTCGAGACTATACTGCATAGGTTTAACATGCAGATAGTAAACCAGTGAAGGTTCCTATTCTTTTAGGTGTAAAGCTATCTGCTAAATATTGTCTCAAGACACAAGAAGAGGAAGAGGACATGTCTCGTGTTCCATATGCAAGTGCAGTCGGTACCCTAATGCATGCGATGGTCTATACTAGACCAGACATTGCACATGCAGTGGGAGTCTTGAGGAGGTTTATGTCAAAACCAGGGAAGGAGCAATGGACAACAGTGAAGAGGTTTTTTAGGTATTTGTGTGGCACTAGTGATTATGGTTTGTGCTACGAAGGAAGACCAGGATTGGATAGAGTTTTGGATATCCATGGCTTTGTTGATGTAGACTGGGCTAGAGATCTTGATCATAAAAGATCTACAAGTGGGTATGTGTTTAACCTATTTGGAGGTGCAGTCAATTGGATGAGTAAGAGACAATGTGTAGTGGCATTGTCAACTACAGAGGTAGAATACGTGGTAGCACTCATGCAAGCAAGGAAGCAGTTCGATTGCAAAGATTATGTTCAAGTATGGGGTTAGTACAACGTGTTATAAGGATAGACCGTGATAGCCAAAGTGAAATTTTCTTAGCAAAGAACCTGACTTATCATTCAAAGACAAAGCACATTGATGTTCAGTATCACTTGTGAAGGATATGATAGAAGACAAAAGGGTGTTGCTGGTAAAGGTGGACACTTTGAAGAATATTACAGATGCATTGACAAAATCTGTGAGCTCTAAGAAGTTCTCTTGGTGTAGAGAAACAATGGGTGTTGTAGGGCTGGATAAATGACTAAGCTCTCCTGTGGTCCCCTGTGGAAAGAAAACAACAAGTGGGAGAATGTTGGGTTGTGTTACATTCTTTCCACGACTAGAGGGGGGGTTACGGGGGGGGGATAGCCCCCCTGTGAGGGGGTATGCAGGGGTCTCCCCTGCACAGGATTTTTTTTTTTGGACCCTATATTACCTATGGTTTTGTGCATGGATTTTGCACATGGTTTTGGGTGTGATGGTTTTCATTCCATGGTATTATGTAGATCTGGTCGATAGCACTACAGTTATGTTCTAATCCAGGGTTAATGGATTAGGGTTTATGGATGCTTCGACATGTATATATATATATATATATATGTATTGTAACATTGAAAGGAACATAATGAAAAATAAATCTGGTAGTCCCGGTTTTGGGATCCAAGGGAAAATCTCTGTGTATATTTGTCTTATGTGTTATGTTGTCGCCTTTGTTTATTTTTTGTTTTAGAATTCGTATGCGGGTAATTTATGTACGGGGTTAAAACCTACAGGATCATGGAATGATCCTATATTTATTTTCTTTGCAACTTCTTATCTTTGCCTTAAAACATCTCAATGTATATGTTATGTGAGTGGAGTACTCATCACCATGTTGCTCATCTGATCTGTAGGGAGAATCACGTGAACTGTAGTCCACCATTTTAGTTGTCATATTTGATCCTCTACTTCTTGCAAACATACCATGTTAGATAAACCAAATACAAACATAATCAACATATTTTAGTGAAGTTCAGGAGAGGTTATCTTGTCTACAATATCAATCAAGATTAGCATGATACATTTATATATACATAATCATATCAATATGTTGACATCATGCATGACAACACCAATTGCATACCATGACCTCATGCACGAAAATCATAACCATAACAATACGTGCATAACAAACATATAGACACTGACATGCATAACGAATACATATACAACCGACATACATGCATGACAAATACATTTTGCCCATCCAGTAAAAGTGTTTAACCTAGAAGCTATAATACTGCCCTATAACGACTCGTCCCACATTTACCACTTGACCCTCCTAACTTGACCCAACACATTTTATTTTCAGTTTCGTTTCCTTAAATTTAATACAACTTTCTATTTTTGGCAGTCTTTTGGGTTCTAAACTTCTTATGCCATTTTGAGGGCCTAAATGACATTTTCAGGGAAAATGCAAAGACCAAAAAAGTGTGACACCAATTTATAGGTCTGTTTTTGGTCTCCCTATGGAGATCCTTGAAACGGGTTATTATGATAGTTAAACGAAGATCACATGCCAAAGTTATGACCTCGGGAAGTTGGAGGTTTGAATTACTCATTTATACAAATACTTTGTGTACATATTACTTGTAAGTTATAAATACCTATTTGTTCATTAGTTCAATAAGCTCCTGAGAGAACCATAATTAACACAATGACAAAGCTAAACATTCAATCTCAACTCAGAATTTGACCTAGACTGACCAGAAAATACTAGGCATTTCATTAAACACGTTATGGACAAGTGATCTACAAGTCATAAATGCATATCTGAAAATAGGGGTTTGATATTTATCTGAGAGCCATCAAAAAGGTATAATGCCCTCTCACAATGGTTGCAATAACATCTATTAGGTCTTGCATTCAATAAGCATTCATTTACCAATAAAAACATGTTAAGAGTCATAACTAGAATATGTCATGAAACCATGCTTATAACTAGCATACAATCAAAATCATAACAATGATAGAACAACCATCATGTCCATATTATAAAAAAAAAAAAATACCCTTGAGGCAAAATAGGAAAATAGCTCTTATTAACATATGCAAATCCAACCAAGTTAGGGACTTCCACGTACCACCCAACCATAGATTGGGTTGAACCAAATCTCTCTTTTAGCCAATCATCCTCGTGCCATATTCCAAGCATGAATGTGATATATCATGGAATAAATTAACCAAAATCAAACCAGGGCTTCTAGAGGCCAAACCACCTCAACCCTCAACCAATGATTCCACCTCATGGACATACATCACTAACCATCACCAGATCGGTCTCTACCCAAATTGTCTGAGGCTCCAGAGCATTTGTTCCAACCCTAGCTCCAAGACTAGTAACTCAACCCACAGTTGTCGCAGGGCTCAAGAGCATTTGTCCAACCAAGGCTCCAGGACTAATAACTCAACCCACCAAGGGCTCTAGAGAGTTTATCCAACCAAGGCTTCCACAACTAGTAACTCAACCCACAACCATAAGGAACATGAGCACCAACCAAAAAACAAATGTCAAAACCCACAACACCATGGATATCTAGGAAATGGGAAAGCTAGGCAAAACCGTTGTCAATATAGGAAATCCCCCATGCCAATCACAGATCATAACAAAAAAACCACATGCATATACCATGCATGCCAAAACTAGTAAGGAAATCATACATGCAACTTGGTACCTACAAAAAAAAACTTGTTGCAGTTGTTGATCCCTTTGTCCCCTTGGGCTTTCCTACTTTTCCTTTGCCTTCTTTCTCCAAATCGAAAGTATGCCATAATGCTCCAAGAAACTTTGAGTGTGCAAGAGTGTGCAAGAGTGTGAGAGAGAGAGAATAGAAAAGAGCTCCAAGCTAAAACTGACAAAAAAGGGGTGTGAACTAATCCTCAGAAACCTTTTTATCATTTAGGCCTCTATTTTCTTCATTTCCCTCTATTTCTCCTTCAATTTTCCTCACATGCAATTATGTGACCTTTCACCTTCCTTTTCTCCTATTTCCCTTTATTTCATAAATAAAATGCCAATAAATGCCTCTTTTCCTTTTCCGATCTCCATAGCCATAAATTAATCACAAGTGATACCCATCGCTGTGTTTTTCCTGACATTCAACTTGGAATACGTGTCCCATGACCTTGGTCTTATTTTGCCTTTATTAACATTATTACATGGATTTTTAACCGGGGTTGTTACAAAACCCTCCCTCTTGGGGGAACACCATCCTCAGTGTTGAATGACACTTATAAACCAACAATCACATGTTTCCCATGGAGATTTATAACACAGCTCGATGCGACATTTACATCATATCCATCTGCTGAAAATACAAACAACATATCATGAACACCGTAACACTTATTGGATCTTTATAACATAACTCGATGTGGTATTTACAACATACATATGTATATATACATAACCAAAACACAACATAAAAACATATATCAAAATGCATCAGCTTAACCAACGAATAGAGAAGGATACATAGCTTGCATCTGATCATCCATCTCCCATGTAGCTTCATCGGGCCCAAAGTGCTTCCATTGCACTTTAACTTGCTCGATTGCTCGATTCCGGAGCATGAGCATCTTTCTTTGCAAAATGCACTGAGGTTCCGACTGGAATTCTCCTTCTGGTTCCACCTACAATACAGACCAGTCAATCACATGATCAACATATTTCACATACTTCTTAAGTAATGACACATGGAAAACATCATGGAATTTCACTATCGAAGGAAGTGCAAGTTGGTAGGCTATTGGTCCAATCCTCTCAAGAATCTTGAAAGGTCCGCAATATCGAGGTGCCAACTTAGCACATGATCCAATCCTCAATGATCTCTTCTTGGGCTTGATGCACAAGTACACTTATTCCCCAACCTGAAACTCCTTAAACACATTGTGTTGATCTGCATAACTCTTTTGTCTATCATGTGTTGCCTTTATATTCTTCTTGATATTATGCATTTCATGTTCTGTATATGCTAACATGTTTGGTCCAATCAACACCCTTTTCATTGGATCACTAAAACTGATAGAAGTATTACAACACCACCCATAAAGTGCTTCAAACAGACTCATCCTCAAAGATTCTTGATACCCATTACTATAAGCAAACTCCACTAGTGGAAGATACTCTTCCCACTTTCGTTGTTGATGCATGACATACATTCTCAACATGTCCTACAAAATCTTGTTGACCCTCTTTGTATATCCATATGTCTATGGATGATAAGTTGTACTGAAGGCCAACTCTGTCCCCAAACCTGCAAATAACTCTTTCCAAAACCTGGAAGTGAACTTGGCATCTTTGTATGACACAATATTCCAAGGAATACCATGTAACCTCACTATATCTCTGATGAAGACCTACGTTACCTCACTAACTTAATAAGTAGATTTCACTAGAATGAAGTGAGCTACCTTTGTCAACCTGTCAACCACAACCATAATAGAATCATGTTGTCTAGATTTCCTCGGCAAATCAGTAATGAAGTCCATGGAAAGGACCTCCCATTTCAAATTTAGAATCAGAATCAACTGTAGTAATCCACATGGATACTTACACTCTAATTTTACCTATTGACAATCTAAGCATCTCGCAACAAACTCCGCCACTTGTTTCTTCAAATTTGGCCAATGGTAGAACTTATTAACCACTATCAATGTATTGTGATATCCCAGGTGACCTTAATATGGTTTAACATGAAACTTCCTCAAGATAAGCTTCTTGAACTCACTATTGTCTCGAACATAGATCCTTTCTGTAAATCTGACAAAAACATCTTTCGTGAGATGACAGTCCACATCATGTTCACCTATACCCTGCTGATGTTCACCTATACCCTAGATTTTTGGTACCTATTGTCTTGCTTACAAGATCCGATCTTGTAAATCTGTCCCATATGAACTCATAGTTGCTATGTGATTTACTTGCACTCTTATGCTAAGAGCATTTGCAACCTTGTTCTCTTTTCCCTTAATGTACCTGATCTCGAAGTCAAACTCATTGATTGTGGCCAACCACCTTGCTTGCCTCGCATTCAGATTAGGTTGGTCAAACAAATATCTCAAGCCACTGTGATCACTCATCAAGATGACCCTGTTGCCAAGAAGATAGTTTATCCACATATTCAATGCATGGATGATAGATGCTAACTCGAGATCATGTGTCACATAATTCTACTCATGTTAATCCATTGCACACTGCCTATCCTTCCTGCATCAAAACTCCACCAAGTCCTCTCTTGCAAGCATATGTACATACCACAAACTCTTTGTCCAGATCTGCAATCTTTAGAACTAGAACATTCGTAAGCAACTGCTTCAACTGCTAAAAAATCGTTGCACATTCCTTTGTCCATTCAAATTTCTTTCCTTTTTGCTGCAATGATGTAATATGTTACGAAATTTGTGAGAATATCCTGATGAACCTCCTATAATAAACTGCCAACCCCATGAATGATTTGACCTCATCCACATTCCTAGGATCTTCCCATTCCATGATAGCTTTTATCTTTTATGGATCCACTATTATGCCTTCCTTGGAGACAACGTGTCCCAAGTAATGCACCTTTGTCTGAAAGAAGTTGCATTTACTAAGCTTTGCATACAACTGATGTTCTCTCAATAGTTTTAAAATTGCTGTCGAATATTCTACATGCTCTTCCTCGTTCTTAGAATATATCAATATACCATCAACGAATACAATCACAAACTGGTATAGATAGGGATGCAACACATTATTTATCAAACACATGAAAGTAGTTGGAGAATTAGTCAAACCAAACGGAACCACAACAAACTCATAACGCCCATACCTGGTCTGGAAAGCAGTCTTGTAGATATCCTCTTCTTTGATGCGTACCTGATGATAACCTGATCTAAACTTGATCTTTGAGAACATTGTCGGTCCCTTCAACTGGTCAAACAAGTACTCAATCCTTGGCAACAGATACTTGTTCTTGATGGTTATCTTGTTCAACTTCCTGTAGTCAATGCATAACCTGAGAGTGCCATCCTTCCTCTTCACAAACAACACTGGTGCACCCCAAGGTGACACACTTGGCCTAATGTATCCCTTGTCCAACAATTCTTCAACTATAACTTCAGTTCCACTAACTCTGGACTTTGATGCTGGTACTAACTCGACAGAAAAGTCCACTTCCCTATGAGGTGACAACTTTGAAATCTTTGCTGGGAACACATCCTGAAATTGTTGTAAAACTGGGTACCTCTTGAAGACTTTCACGTCCTCAACATCCATACCTTTATCACTGGAAATATGCACTGCAAATAATACACACCTTACGACTACGCTTTTCTTGCACAGTTGTAACCATCCTAACTAATGTCACCTTCTTCTTACCCTGCAAGATTCTTTGTTCTCCATTGTCATCCAAACACTTAATAGCCTTTTCATAACAATCCACCTTAGGCCTAAGAAGATACAACCACTCCATACCCATAAGCATATTGTACAATCCCAACGGAAGCATATTTAGATGCGCTGATGTAGACATACCATTCAACTCAAATGCACAAGCTCTTACCCAATGATGAACTATTTTCTTAGTACATGTAGCCAACTATACTAAAAAAGACTTTCCATGCACTTCTTTATTCAAACCACATGTATCCACGAGGTTAAGATTAACATACCTATAAGTACATCTAGGGTCAATCAAAATCTCAAAGCTTACCATCCATCTCAATAATAGATGTCTGAAGATCTGCCTGCATATTACTCAACATTGCATAAATATAAGAAATACTCTATCCAACATCCCCCACTATTTGTGCCTCCTGAGCACTGTAAATTTGTGGTCTGCCACCCTAATGTTGTAGACAATCTCTCTTGAGATGATCCTTCACACAAGTCCAACACTGTAAAGGCTTCCTGCTGTTATGCAACCAGCTCACAAAATAGAAGAAAAGATAGATCAACGCCTTCAAAATCAGCCTCTTCGAGGGGGCAACCTCCTTTACATTACATAAATGAACAATTCTTAAATGATACAAATGACAATACCCCCTCTCTATATATAGGAGTCTAAGTGGTCCCAATATAACCAGAGCCTACATAACAATAATATTGTAGGGGCACAACAATAACAAAAGTGGGCTTCTATGGGGCACAATAATAACAACTTGGGGACTACATGGGCACAACAATACAATAAGAGGGTTACACTAATAAAAATAAGGGGCTACACTAGTAGTATAGGGACCTAACATGCCCCACTCCTTCAAAAGTGTTGTCATCAATGCTTGAGTAGTTATGGATGATTATGTATAAAATTCTCGTTCTCCCATGTGAAATCTTTAGTGGGTAAGTTCTTCCACTTGATAAGATACTCTGAAATTGATCGATTTCGTAGCTGTCGGGTTCTGGTTTCCGTGACTACTTTGGGTTCCAATATGATTTTTCCTTCCTTGTCAAGTTCCGACAATATTGTTTGAATTGGGATCTTGTCACCTATAACCTTCTTTAAGCATGAAACATGGAGAGCTGGGGGCACTCGGGAAGATGTAGGAAGCTCCAATATATATGCCATAGTACTAATATTTTGCAATACCTTGTAAGGACCATAGTACTTTGGTGATAATTTATTATCCTTCTTAGCTTGCTTGAGGGACATTTTTTTGTATGGTTGTAGCCGTAGAAATACCCAGTCGCCTACATCAAAACTTCTTTCGCTGCAATGTTGATCTACCTGTTTTTAATTCTATTTTGTGCCAAAGTGAGGTTATCCTTTAAGATTTGGAGAACTTGTTGTTGTTGAGGGTCTACCTTAACACTTTCATGAGATATAATATGACCCAAATATTCCACCTCTTGTACTCCAAAGAAACATTTGGAGGTTTGCATATAATTGTTTCTCCTCCAATAGTCTGAGCACTCTATCAACATGTTGAACATTATCCTTCCAAGATTTGTTGTAGATTAGTATATCATCAAAAAAATACTAACACAAATTTTCTAAGGAAGGGTTGGAAAATGGAATTCGTCAAACCTTGAATTGTAGAAGGTGCATTGGTAAGGCCAAAAGGCATGACCAAAAATTCATAATGACCCTCATGAGTTCTAAATGTTGTTTTTGGAATTTCTTCAGTATTCATTCTGATTTGATGATATCCTGCATGAAGGTCCAACTTGCTGAAGTAAATTTTTCCATGCAATTCATTCAATAATTCACTAATGAGAGGAATGGGAAATTTATCTTTAATAGTGAGCTTGTTGAGCTCCCTATAATATAAACACATGCACCATGATCCATCCTTCTTGTGCACCAATACTACTGGAGCAGAGAAAGAACTTTGACTAGGTTGAATTATACCAGCCTCTAACATTTCTGCAACCATACGTTCAATTTCACTCTTTTGTGCATATGGATATCTGTAAGGCCTGATGTTTGGAGGAACACTTCCTGGAATCAAATAAATAGCATGATCGTAATCACGAATAGGTGGGAGGCCTTTGGGAGTCTCAAATAACTTGGAATGATTGTCCAAGACTTTTTGGAGATCTAGAGAAATAGATGATTTCGACATGGGAATCTCTAGAGAACATAATTGTGCAATTACGCCACGTTATTCTTTCTTTAGAAGCTTTGTCATGTCGTTAGAGCTGATTATCTTTCCTGATTTCCCTGCGATACCCCTTAATTCAAATTCCTTTCCTTCTAAAAAAAAAGTTCTTGAAAATTAAAAGTTATCGTACCCAAATATTGTAGCCATTGGACTCCTAGTACAACATCAACACCACCCATTGGAATGGAAATCATTGGACTATTCAACACATATTCTCCCATGGATAGCTTGATATTATGGCACTTTCCATAGCAATTTATGGTTCTTCCATTTGCAACCATCACTTGACACTCTGGTGCTAGATATAGGAAGTAATTCAATTCCTTTGCGATCTTAAAATGAATAAAATTATGGGTACTACCTGAATCAATCAACACTATTACCTTTTTCTTCTTGAGATGTCCTTCTATCTTGATAGTTTAAGGAGTGGTTATTTCGGCCAATGCATTACAAGTTATGGTCGGATTCATTTCTTCTTTCTCTAGGCTTTGTTCCTGGTGTGTATCCTCTTCTTTTGATGTTTCTTGTTCCTTTTCTTCTTCCTCTTCAAAATCTATGTAAAATAATTTATTCTCGGCACACTTATGACCTTTAGTGTATTTGCTATCACAACTGTAACAAAACCCTTTTGCTCTTTTTTCTTCCAATTGTTTTGGTGTCAACCTTGTAGGTTGTGCAAGGCCAGGGGCAACAACACTTCCATCTTTATAATTGTGATTGGTAGGCTTCCTTGTTGCCATAATTTTGCTGCAATTTTTCTTGCCAACCTGAATGCCTTCTCCAATGAATCAGGTTCCCAAATGTGAACCTCATGTTGGATGTTATCATTTAATGTCCCTATGAACACATCAATCATATGCTCCTTTGTAATATCTTTTACCCTTATATTCAATTTTTGGAAGTCCTCAATGTGCCCCACCATTAAACCTTATTGTTTGAGATTTATCAATTGGCTAAAAAAAGTGTTGCTTTTTGTATCCTCATAATATGCTATCATTTCTTCCGTTAAAATTGCTCAAGTGACAATTTGTTTACGAGAGAAAAGCCATCGATACCATACAAACTGATTGGGTTCCAAATATAAAGTTGCAATACGTACCTTTTGTGTGTTTTGAACATTATGGAGATTGAAATATTGCTCCATCTATAGTATCCATGTTACAGGATCCTTGCCACCAAACTTCCTCATATCGACCTTTAGAAAGGAGTGGGTCTTTATTCCAACGTTAGAGTCTATGAAATCATGATTAACATTTCTTTTGTTCTCCTCATGAGTTTTCTCTACTACCTTTTCTCCATTAGGAAGCCTTTCTTGTAGAAATTTTGTCAAACCTTCCTTTAACCTTCCACGTCTTTCTTCAAATCTTCAATGTTGTCATTCTTAGAATCATAATTAACATTTCTTTTGTTCTCATTATGTGTTTGCTCTACTACCTTTTCGCCATTAGGAACCCTTTCTTGTAGTAACTTTGTCAAACCTTCCTTCCAAACTTCCATGTCTTTCTTCCAATCTTCAATGTTGTCTTTCATATCATCCATCTTATCATCCACATATTTCTTTAAACCATCCATCTTAGCTTCTATTACCTTTTGTGAGAGTGAAATTTGTTGCACTTGGTCTCATAATTTTTATATATCATGTTGCATTTCTTCCTCCTCTTCATGAGTCATGCTAGCGCTTTCAAGTTGCTTACTAGGTGTTTCTATTTTCTTTCTTCGGGGCATCAATTAATGATAATTATGCTTCATTTGAATTCCTTCCCACTAATTTTTCAAACCAAACTTACGCAAAATTTTTAAAAAACTACACACATTTTTTCACTTCGTAGGAGCTCGATATTGAATCTGGTGTACCTATGAAATTTTGGATTTCCAAGGTCTAAAATTGCAAATTGTGGTATCCCTCTGAGTCCTCTTTCCAATGCCACCAGTCTGATCAAAATTGGATTCTCCAATAAAGTGTTAAGCCCAATCTCCTAAGATAGTTTGATTATACACTTTTTGAGTAGAGCGAACTTGTACGAAGTGCCACGTGTCACTTTTTTGACCTTTGGGCCTGAAAACGATGCATTGAAAACTAAATTTCATTCTCTTTCTATAACTTCTTATGAAATTTCAATTTGATACTCAAATAGAAAGTTATGGCGATTTTCCCAAGGTCACCTGTTTGGGATGTAATTCGGGAGCCTGCAAAAACCCTAAATTCCTTGGATCATATCTATGAAAATATAGTGAGAAAAGATCTGAAATTCTAACCCAAGCTTCATCAAGATTTCAGCTCAAATGGGTTTTAATTTCAGAGTCTTAACCTTCGTAGAAAAATAACTATAGTGAAAATTCCACGATGACCTGTTTGTGATGGAATTTTGGAGCTTGCAAAAACCCTAATGTCCTCAGATCATATCTCTGAAAATGTAGCGAGATAAGATCTGAAATTCGAACTCGAGGTGCAGAACTATTTCGGATCAAATGGGTCTTTTTTTAGCATTTGAACCTTCACAGAGAAAAATTTATAGTGAAAATTCCACGATGACCTGTTTGGAGCAGCGAAACCCTAGAATCCAAAGCTCTTATACCAAATGTTATGCAACAAGCTCACAAAATAGAAGAAAAGATAGATCAATGCCTTCAAAATCAGCCTCTTCAAGGGGGCAACCTCCTTTAAATTACACAAATTAACAATTCTTAGATGCTACAAATGACAGTACATCCTTTCTATATATAGGAGTCTAAGTGGCCTCAATATAATCAGAGCCTACATAACAATAATATTGTAGGGGCACAACAATAACAATAATGGGCTTCTATGGGGCACAATAATAACAACATGGGAACTACATGGGCACAACAATGCAATAAGGGGGTTGCACTAATAACAATAAGGGGCTACACTAGTAGTATAGGGACCTAACACCTGCCATCACCTTTGTTTTTCCCTTCAGACTGAAATCCATGTCTTCCTCACTTATTTTCCCATTTTCCCTTAGACTTTTCATTACCTTTCCATTCTTGTTTAGATTCAGACTTGTACTTCAATTTCTCATAGGAATGCTTCAACTTTCTAATGTCTTCCTCCATCGATCTAGGCTCATCAAACTCAATCCTATCCTTGAATGCCACAGGCAACCCACTAATGAATCTCTAAATATTCACTTTCTCCTCCTTAAGATAAGGTACATATCTCAACAACTCCAAGAATCTGCTAGTATACTCCTCATCAGTCATAGATCCCATCTTCAACTCATAGAACTCCTTTTCCCTGTCATCATAGTACCTTTTAGAGAGATACTTCTTCTTGAAAAGTCTCTCGAACCCACTTCAAGTCAACTCCTATTCCCGATTGCTTCTGACATTCTTCACATCTTCCCACCAAATGTCTACTTTACCTTTAAGATTGAAAGTAGTTATTATGGCTTTCATGTTTCCTGAATACTCATGCAATTCGAAGAATTTATTCATCCCAAGAAACTAAGCTTCTATATGATGTGACTTCTTCATTTCTTAATCAAATGTAGGTGGCTTTGCTTTCTTGAACTCTTTTTGAAAATATTGCTCCTCACTCCTCCTATACAGATGGTGACGGTGATGACCATACTGTCTCTCTGAACCAAAACTATTATAGAACCCATGATCATTGCCCCTCCGGTCAGGTTCATCTAGAAATATGTCATCTGTGATTGTATCCTCTCTATCCAACTTATGTCATGATCAAAACCTACTACCATATGCGCCATTGTTCATGTCCTTCTATCCATGGCTAATCCTAAGTGGCCCCTGTCCCTACAAATATGATAAACTTTGAAGAATCACTGCATTAACCTCTGCTTGTTTAACCTATGCCCTAGTAAGCCTTTCTTGTGACTGAATGATCCAATAATTATCTGCTTTGCAACTTCTTATCTCTGCCTTAAGACTTCTCAATGTATCTGCTAGTCGAGTGGAGTACTCATCACCATGTTTCTCATCTGATCTATAGGGAGAATCATGTGAACTGTAGTCCACCATTTTGCTTGTCATCTTTGATCCTCTACTTCCTGCAAACATACCATGTCAGATAAACCAAATACAAACATAATCAACATACCTCAGTGAAGTTCAGGGGAGGCTATCTCATCTGCAAGATCAATCCAGATTAGCACGATACATGTATATATACATAATCATATTAATATGTCGACATCATGCATGACAACACCAACTGCATAGCATGACGTCATGCATGACAATCATGACCATAACAATACGTGTATAACAAACATATAGACGCTGACATGCATAACGAATACATATACAACCAACATACATGAATGGAAAATCCATTTCGCCCATACAGTCCAACTGTTGAACCTGGAAGCTTTGATACCACCCTGTAACACCTCCTCCCACATTTTCCCAAATTCATAAGTTCGTTAGGGTAAACATGAGATGAGATTTACTGTGCGAGACCCGATTTCCAAGATGCACTTATGGAAAATGGATTCTGCCCATAACTGACTGCAAACACCCAATGACACCTGATCACACTATTATCATCCTAACTTGACCCAACACATTTTCTTTTCGATTTCATTTCATTAAATTTAATACAACTTTCTATTTTTGGCAATTTTTTGGGTTCGAAACTTCTGAGACCATTTTGAGGGCCTAAACGACATTTTCAGGGAAAACAGAGAGGCCAAAAAGTGTACGACTAATTCATGAGTCTATATTTGGCCTCTTTGTAGAGATATTCGAAACGAGGTATTATGATAGTCAAATGAAGATCGTATGTCAAAGTTATGACGCCGGGAACTTGGAAGTCTGAATTACTCATTTATACAAACACTTTGTGTACATAGTACCTGTAGGTTATAAATACCTATATGTTCATTAATTCAATAAGCTCCCTAGAGATCCATAATTGACACAATGACAAAGTTAAACATTCAATCTCAACTCAGAACTTGACCTTCTTGATGATAAAGTTTGCATCCACTGTGAGATGGAATTATCATTTCATTAAACTTATCTAAGAATCATCAAGAAGGTATAATTCCCTCTCGCAATGGACGCAATAACAACTATTAGATCATGCATGCAATAAACATTCATTTACCAATCAAAACATGTTAAGAGCCATAACTAGGATCTGTCATGAAACCATGCTTATAACCAACATATAATCAGAATCATAGCAATCATAGAACACCATCAAAGCCACATAATAACAAGTACAAATACTCATGAGACACAAGAGGAAAAGAGTTATCATTAACATATGCAAATACAACCAAGTCAGGGACTTCCACGTACCAACCAACCATAGATTGGGTTGAACCAAATCTCTCTTTTAGGCAATAACACATATGCTATATTCCAAGCATGAATGTGGGATCTCATGGAATAAACCAAACAAGGGCTTCCAGAGGCCAAACCACCTCAACCAATGATTCTACCTCAGAGTCCGACATCACTAACCATCATCATATCGGTCTCCAAATTTTCCAGGGCTCCAGAGTGTTTGTTCCAAACCAACTCCAGTACTATTAAATCAACCCATAGTTGTCGCAGGGCTCTATAGCGTTTTTCCAACCAAGGCTCCAAGACTAGTAACTCAACCCACCAAGAGCTCCAAAGAATTTTTCCAACCAAGAGTTCAAGGACTAGTAACTCAACCCAAGTTGTTATAGGGCTTCCAACACGTTTGTCCAACCAAGGCTCCAAGAACTCGTAGCTCAACCCATAACCATAAAGAACATGAGCACCAATTAGAAAACAAATGGGAAAACCCACAACGCGATGGTTGTCTAGGAAATGGCAAGGCTAGGAAAAACCACTATCAGTCTAGGCAATCCTCCAATCTAATGATAAATCATAACCAAATAACGACATGCATATACCAAGCATGCCAAAACTTGTAAGGAAATTAGACATGCAACTCGGTACCTACAAAGCAAACTCGGTGTAGCTACTAATTCCGTTGTCTCCTTGTGCTTTCCTACTTTTCTTTTGCCTTCTTTCTTTGAATCTAAAGTATGTCATAATGCTCAAAGAAACTATGAGTGTGCAAGAGTGTGAGAGAGAGGGAATATAAGATAGCTCCAAGCTAAAACTTACAAAAAAGGGGTGTGAACTGATCCTCAGAAGCCTTTTTATAATTTAGGTCTCCATTTTCTTCATTTTCCTTTTTATTTCCTTCAATTTTCCTCACATGCAATTATGTGACCTTTCACTTTCCTTTTCTCCTATTTCCCTTTGTTTCATAAATAAAATGCTAGTAAATGCTTGTTTTCCTTTTCCATTTCCTTTTTCAATCTTCATAGCCATAAATTAATCACAAGTGATACCCATCACTATGTTTTTTCCTAACATTCATCTTGTAATATGTGTCCTGTGACCTTGGTTTTATTTTTCCTTTATAACTTTATTACTTGTATTTTTAACCAGGGCTATTACAGAACCCTCCCCCTTGGGGGAACATTGTCCTCAATGTTCAATGACACTTATAAACCAACAAACACATGCTGCTCATGGAGCTTTATAACACAGCTTGATGCAACATTTACATCATATCCATCTACTAAAAACACAAACAACATATGATGAACACCATACCGCTTATTGGAGCTTTATAACACAGCTCGATGTGGTATTTATAACATACATATGCATTTATAGATAACCAAAACACAACATCAAAACATATATCAAAAGAAATATGCTCAACCAACGACTAGGGAAGGATACATAGCTCACATTTGATGAGCCATCTCCCATGTAGTTTAATCGGGCCCAAAGCACTTCCACTGCAATTTAACTTGCTCGATTCCAGAGCATAAGCATATTTCACTGCAAAATGCACTGAGGTTCCGGCTAGAATTCTCCTTTTGGTTCCACGTGCAATACAAACCAGTCAATCACATGATCAACATATTTCACATACTTCTTAAGCAATAACACATGGAAAACATCAAGTACTTTCACTATCGGAGGTAGTGCAAGTTATTAGTCTACTAGTCTAATCCTCTCAAGAATATTGAAAGGTTCGCAATATTGAGGTGCCAACTTGGCTCATGATCCAGTCCTCAATAAGCTCTTCTTAGGCTTGATGCGCAAGTACACCTGTTCCCCAACCTGAAACTCCTTAAACACCTTGTGGTGATCTACATAACTCTTTTGTTTATCCTCTGCTGCCTTTATATTCTTCTTGATAACCTACATTTCCTATTCCATCTCTGCCAACATGTCCTTTCCAATCAACACCATGTTCACTGGATCACTCCAATTGATAGTATTATAACACCACCCATAAAGTGCCTCAGACAGACTCATCCTCAAAGATTCGTGATACCCATTATTACACACAAACTCCACCATTGGAAGGTACTCTTCCCACTTTCGTTGTTGATGCATGAAATACATTCTCAACATGTCCTCCAAAATCTTGTTGACCCTCTCTGTCTGTCTGCGGATGATAAGTTGTAATGAAGGCCAACTCTATCCCCAAACCTGCAAAGAACTCTTTCCAAAACCTATAAGTGAACTTGGCATATTTATCTGACATGATATTCTTAGGAATACCATGTAACCTCATTATATCTATGATGAAGACATGTGCTACCTCACTAGCTGAATAAGTAGACTTCACTGGAATGAAGTGAGCTACCTTTGTCAACCCTTCAACCACAACCATAAAAGAATCATCTTTCCTAGATGTCCTGAACAAACCAATAATGAAGTCCATAAAAATGACCTCCCATTTCCACTCTGGAATCAGAATCGGCTGCAGTAATCCACCTAGATGCTTACACTCTGCTTTTACCTGTTGACAATCCAAGCATCTTGCGACAAACTCTACCACCTCTTTCTTCAAATTCATCCAATGGTACAAATTCTTAACCGTTGTCAATGTCTTATGATATCTCGGGTGACCTAAATACAATTTAACATGAAATTCCCTCAATATAAGCTTATTGCACTCATTATTGTCCAACACATAGATCCTGTCCCTAAATCTGACCAAACTATTTGTCGTGAGATGATAGTCCACATCTTGTTCACTTGTACCCTGATATTGTAACCTATGTTTAAGCTAATGGTACCTATCATCCTATTGTCTTGCTTGCGAGATTTGATCTTGTCAATTTGTCCCATGTGAACTCATAGTTTCTATGTGATTTACCCGCACTCTTCTGCTAAGAGCATTTGCAACCCTGTTCTCTTTTCCCTTAATGTACCTAATCTCGAATTCAAACTCATTGATCATGGCCAACCACCTATCTTGCCTTACATTCAGATTAGGTTGTTCAAACAAATATCTCAATCTATTGTGATCACTCATCAAGATGAATCTTCTGCCAAGAAGATAGTGTCTCCACATCTTCAATGCATGAATGATAGCTTCCAAATCAAGATTGTGTGTCACATAATTCTGCTCGTGCTCATTCAGTTTCCTTTATTCATAACACACTACCTTTCCTTCCTACATCAGAACCCCAACAAGTCCTCTCTTGCAAGCATTTATACATACCACAAAATCCTTGCTTGGATCTGCAATATTTAGAAGTGGAGCATTCGTAAGCAACTGCTCAAAACTTGCTACACATTCCTCGATCCATTCAAATTTCTTTCCTTTTCACTGCAATTATGTAATAGGATAGGTAATCCACGAGAAGTTCCTAATGAACCTCCTATAATAACTTGCTAACCCCATGAATGATCTGACCTCATGCACTTTCCTAGGAGTTTACCATTCCATGATAACTCTTCTTTTTTCTAGATCAACTGCTTTGCCTTCCTTGGAGACAACATGTCCCAAGTAATGTACCTTGTCTGAAATAATTTTCATTCACTAAGATTGGCATACAACTAATGTTCTCTCAACATTTTTAACACTGCTACCAAATGTTCTGCATGTTCTTCCTCATTCTTAGAATATATCAATATATCATCAATGATTACAATCACAAACTTGTCTAGATAGGAACTCAACACACTATTCATCAAACACATGAAAGTAGCTAGAGCATTAGTCAAACCACACGGAATCACAACAAAGTCATAATGCCCATACTTGGTCCAGAGAGTAACCTCGTAGATATCCTCTTCTTTGATGAGTACCTGATGATATCCTAATCTCAAATTGATCTTCGAGAACACTGCTACTTCCTTCAACTAGTCAAACAAGTCATCAATTATTGGCAATGAATACTTGTTCTTGATGGTTACCTTGTTCAACTCCCTGTATTCAATGCATAACCTGTGAGTTCCATTCATCTTCTTCACAAACAACACTGCTGCACTCCAATGCGACACACTTGGCATAATGTGTAACTTGTCCAACATTTCCTTCCACTGCAACTTCAGTTCCACTAACTCTGGAATGCTCAACTTGTTAGGTGCCTTTGATGTTGGTGTTTCCCCTGGTACCAACTCAATAGAAAAATATACTTCCTTGTGAGGCAACAACTTGGAAATCTCTACTAGGAACACATCCTGAAACTACTATAAAACTAGGTACCTCTTGAAGACTTCCACATCCTCAACATCCTTACCTTTATCACTGGAAATATCCACTGCAAATAATACACACCCTTTCTTGTGACTACACTTTACCTGCATATTGTAACCATCCTAACAGATGTCGCCTTCTTCTTTCCCTGTAAGATTCTTTGTTTTCCATTATCATCCAAGCACTCAATATCCTTTTCATAACAATCCACCTTAGTCCTATGAAGATACAACCAATCCATACCTAGAAGCATAGTGTACAATCCCAATGGAACCACATTTAGATGACCTGATGTAGACATACCATTCAAATCAAATGCACAAGCGCTTACCTAATGATTAACTCTTTTCTTAGCACCTGTAGCCAACTGTACTAACCAAGACTCTACATGCACTTATTTATTCAAACCACACTTATCCACTAGGTCAGGATTAACATACCTATAATAGATCCAAGGTCAATCAAAATAGAAACAATTTGATCAAAAACAATACCGGTGCACCCCAAGGTGACACACTTGGCCTAATATATATGTTGTCTAGCATTTCCTTCAACTGCAACTTCAATTCCACTAACTCTAGAGTGCTCATCCTGTAAGGTGCCTTTGATGTTGGTGTTTCCCTTGGTACCAACTCAATAGAAAACTCCACTTCCCTATGAGGCGGAAACTTTGAAATCTCTGCTAGGAACACATCCTGAAACTGTTGTAAAATGGGTACCTCTTGAAGACTTCCACTGCATATAATACACACCCTTGCCTGCAACTATGCTTTGCCTGCATAGTTGTATCCATCCTAAATGTTGTTGCCTACTTCTTACCCTGCAAGATTCTTTGTTCTCCATTGTAATCCAAGCACTCAATAGATTTTTCAGAACGATCCACCTTAGTCCTAAGAAGATACAACCAATCCATACCCAGAAGCATATTTTATGATCCTAATGGAAGCACATTTAGATGATTTGATGTAGACATACCATTCAAATCAAATGCACAAGCTCTTACCTAATGATGAACTCTTTTCTTAGTACCTGTAGCCAAATATATGAACCAAGACTCTACATGCACTGATTTATTCAAACCGCACTTATCCACTAGGTCAGGATTAACATAACTATAATTAGATTGATGGTCAATCAAAATAGAAACAACTTGATCACAAATCTTACCATCCATCTCGACAATAGATACCTGGTGATCCACCTGCCTATTATCCAACGCTGCATAAATTCAAGGAATACTCTGTCCAACATCCCCCACTGCCTGTGCCTCCTGAGCACTGTAGATTTGCGGTCTGCAACCTAGATGTTGTCGACAATCTCTCCTATGATGATCCTTGCCACAAGTCCAACATTGTAAAGGCTTTCTGCCATCACCCTTATTCTACACCTTAGACTGAAATCCATGTCCTATGTCTGATGCATTGAGCTTCTTTTACATCGCTACATTCTCTTTGTTACATGTGTCATGTAGTCTTCCTCGCTTCTTATCCCATATTCCCTTAGTCTTGTCATTACCTTTCCAATCCTGTTTAGATACAAACCTGCACTTTGATTGCTCATAACAATGCTTCAATTTTCTGATGGCTTCCTCTAGCAATCTAGGCTCATCAACTTAAGATAATGCACATATCTCAACAACTCCAAGAATCTACTAGTATACTCCTCATCGGTCATAGATCCCATCTTCGACTCATAGAACTCATTTTCCCTATAATCATAGTACCTTTCAAATAGATACTTCTTCTTGAAAAGTCTCTCGAACTCATTCCAACTCAACTCCTCTTCTTGAATGCCTCTAACATTCTTCACATCTTCCCACCAAATGTTTGCCTTACCTTTAACACTAAAAGTAGCTATTCTACCTTTCTTGTTTCTTGAATAGTCATGCAATCTGAAGAATATATTCATCCCAAGCAACCAAGCTTCTACATCCTATGACTTCTTCATTTCTCTATTAAAAGTAGGTGCCTTTTCTTTATTGAACTCTTCTGGAAAATACTGCTTGTCACTCCTCCTATATGGATGGTGACGATGATGACCATACTGTCTCTCTGAACCAAATCTAGGATAGAACCCATGATCATTGCCCCTCCGATCAGGTGTATCTATAAATCTGCCATCTCTGACTGTATCCTCTTTATCCAACCAGTGTCCTGATCGAGACGTGCTGCCAAATGTGCCATTTGTCATTTCCTCCTATCCGTGACTGATCTTAAGTGGTCCCCGTCTCTACAAATATGATAAACTCTGAAGAATCACTACACTAACCTCTACTTGTTTCTCTTGTGCCCTAACAAATCTTTCTTGCGACTGAATGATCCTATAATTATCTGCTTTGCAAATTCTTATCTTTGCCTTCAAACTTCTCAATGTATCTGTTATTTGAGTGGAATACTCATCACCATGTTGCTCATCTTATCTGTAGGGAGAGTTACATGAATTGCAATCCACCATTTGCTTGTCATCTTTGATCCTCTACTTCCTACAAACATACCATGTCAGATAAACCAAATACAAACATAATCAACATACCTTAGTGAAGTTAAGGGGATGTTATCTCTTCTACAAGATCAATCAAGATTAACACGATACATGTATATATATGTAATCATATCAATATGCCGACATCATCCATGACAACACCAACTGCATACCATGACCTCATGCACAACAATCATAACCATAACAATACGTTCATAAGAAACATATAGACACTGACAAGCATAATAAATACATACTCAACTAAGATACAAGCATGAAAAATACATTTTCCCATCTAGGCCAAGTGTTGAACCTGGAAACTCTAATACCACCTTGTAACGCATCCTCCCACATTTACCCAATTTCACAAGGTCGCCAGGGTAAACATGTGATGAGAGTTACTATGCAAGACCCAATTTTCAAGATGCACTTATGGAAAATGGAGTCCACATGCCCATAATTGACTGCAAACACCCAGTGACACCTGATCATACTGTTATCATCCTAACTTGACCCAACACATTTTATTTTCAATTTCATTTCATTAAAATTTTACAACTTTTTATTTTTGGCAGTTTTTTGGGTTCTAAACTTCTCAGGCCATTTTGAGGACCTAAATGACATTTTCAAGGAAAACGGAGAGATTGGAAAAGTGGAAGACTAATTTACTAGTCTATTTTTGGCCTCCTTGTGGAGATCTTCGAAACGAGGTATTTTCACAGTCAAACGAAGATTGTATGCCAAAGTTATGACCTCGGGAAGTTGGAGGTCTGAATTACTCATTTATGCAAACACTTTGTGTACATAGTACGGTAGGTTATAAATACTTATTTGTTCATTAATTCAATAAGCTTGCCAAAGAACCATAATTGACAAGATGATAAAGCTAAACATTCAATCTCAACTCAGAACTTGACCTAGACTGACCAAAATATACTAGGCATTTTGTCAAACACATTGTGAACATGCGATCTACCGGTCATAAATGCATATTGAACATAGGGGTTTGATACTTATATGAGAAGCATCAAGAATTTATAATGCCCTCTCACAATGGCTACAATAACATCTATTAGGTCATGCATTCAATAACCATACATTTACTAATCAAAACATGTTAAGAGCCATAACTATAATTTGTCATGAAACCATGCTTATAACCAACATATAATCATAATCATAACAATGATAAAACCATCAAAGCCACATAATAACAAGTATAAATACTCATGAGACACAAGAGGAAAAGAGCTCGTATTAACATATTAAAATACAACCAAGTCAGGGACTTCCAAATACCACCCGACCATAGATTGGGTTGAACCAAATCTCTCTTTCAGCTAATCACCCTTGTCCCATATTTGAAGCATGAATGTGGGATATCATGGAATAAACCAACCAAAACCAAACCAAGGCTTCTAGAGGCCAAACCACTTCAACCCTCAACCAATTATTCCACCTCACGGTCGAACATTGCTTACCATCACCAAATCAGTCTCTACCCAAATTGTCCAGCCCCAGGACTAGTAACTCTGAAAAAATGGCAAAGCTAAACATTCAATCTCAACTCAGAACTTGACCTAGACTGACCAGAATATACTAGGCATTTCGTCAAACACATTGTGAACATGTGATCTACAGGTCATAAATGCATATTGAACATAGGGTTTGATACTTATATGAGAATCATCAAGAAGGTCTAATGCCCTCTCACAATGGCTGCAATGACATCTATTAGGTAATGCATTCAATAACTATACATTTACTAATCAAAACATGTTAAGAGCCATAACTAGAATTTGTCAGGAAACCATGCTAATAACCAACATATAATCATAAGCATAACAATGATAGAACAACCATCAAAGCCACATAATAACAAGTATAAATACTCATGAGACACAAGAGGAAAAGAGCTTGTATTAACATATGAAAATACAACCAAGTCAAGGACTTCCACGTACAACCCGACCATAGATTGGGTTGAACCAAATCTCTCTTTCAGCCAATCACCCTTGTCCCATATTCGAAGCATGAATGTGAGATATCATGGAATAAACCAACCAAAACCAAACCAAGGCTTCTAGAGGCCAAACCACCTCTACCCTCAACCAATTATTCCACCGAACATCGCTTACCATCACCAAATCAGTCTCTACCCAAACTGTCCAAGGCTCTAGAGATTTTGTTCCAACCCAGCCCTAGGACCCCTCAATCAATTATTCCACCTCACGGTCAAACATCGCTTACCATCACTAGATCAGTCTCTACCCAAATTTTCCAGGGCTCAAGAGCTTTTGTTCCAACCCAGACCAGGACTAGTATCTCGACCTACCAAGGGCTCTAGAGCGTTTATCCAACCAAGCCTTCTAGGACTAGTAACTCAACCCAAGTTGTTCCAAGGATTCCATAGTGTTTGTCCAACCAAGGCTCCAGGAACTAATAACTCAACCCACATCCACAAGGAACATGAGCACCAATCATAAAACAAATGGGAAAACCCACAACACCGTGGATATACAGGAAATGGCAAGGCTAGGAAAAACCATTGTCAATATAGGCAATGCTCCATACCAATGACAAATCATAACGAAATAACCACATGCATATACCATGCATGCCAAAACTAGCAAGGAAATCATACATGCAACTCGGTACCTACAAAGAAAACATGTTGTCCCCTTGCACTTTCTTGCTTTTCCTTTGCCTTCTTTCTCCAAATCCAAAGTATGCTACAATGCTCCAAGAAACTATGAGTATGAAAGAGTGTGAGAGAGATAGAATAGAAGAGAGCTCCAAGCTAAAACTAACAAACAAGGGTGTGAACTGATCGTCAGAAGCTTTTTTATCATTTAGACCTTTATTTTCTTCATTTTCCTCTATTTTTCCTTCAATTTCCCTCACATGCAATTTTGTGACCTTTAACTTTTCTTTTCTCCTATTTCCCTTTTTTTCATAAATAAAATGCCAATAAATGCCTCTTTTTCTTTGCCATTGCCTTTGTCAATATCAATAACAATAAATTAATCACAATTGATACCCATCACTATGTTTTTTCCAACATTCAACTTGGAATATGTGTCCCATGACCTTGGTCTTATTTTGCCTTTATTACCTTTATTACATGGATTTTTAACTGGAGCTATTACAGAAGCCTCCCCCTTGGGGGAACACCATCCTCAGTGTTCAATGACACTTATAAACCAACAAACACATGCTTCCCACGGAGCTTTATAACACAACTCAATGCAAAATTTACATCATATCCATCTATTGAAAACACAAACAACATGTCATGAACACCATGTTGCTTATTGGAGCTTTATAACACAACTCAATGCAGTATTTACAACATACATATGCATATATATATAAACAAAAACAACATCAAAACATATATCAAAATACATCCTCTTAACCAGTGAATAGAGAAGGATAAATAGACCGAATCTGATCATCCATCTCCCATGTAACTTCATCGAACCCCAAGTGCGTCCACCACACTTTAACTTGTTCGATTGCTCAATTCTGAAGCATGAGAATCTTTACTGTAAAGCACACTAAGGTTCCAGTTGGAATTATCCTTCTAGTTCCTCCTGCAATGTAGACCAATCAATCACATGATCAACATCTTTCACATACTTCTTAAGCAATGACACATGGAAAACATCATGGACTTTCACTGTCGAAGGCAGTGCAAGTTGGTAGGCTACTAGTCCAATCCTCTCAAGAATCTTGAAAGGTTCGTAATATCGAGGTGTCAGCTTGGCACTTGATCCAATCCTCAAGGAGCTCTTCTTAGGCTTGATGTGCAAGTGCACCTATTCCCCAACCTGAAACTCCTTAAACACACTATGTTGATCTGCATAACTCTTTTGTCTATCATGTGTTACCTTTAGATTCTTCTTGATAACTTGCATTTCCTATTCCGTCTTTGCCAACATGTTTGGTCCAATAAACACCCTGTACACTGGATCACTCCAATTGATAGGTGTATTAAAAATAAAGTGCCTCAAAGAGACTCATCCTCGAAGATTCATGATACCCATTACTATAAGAAAACTCCATCAGTGAAGATACTCTTCCCACTTCCATTATTGATGCATGACGAACATTCTCAACATGTCCTTCAAAATCATGTTGACCCTCTTTGTCTATCCATCTATCTACACATGATAAGTTGTATTGAATGCCAAATCTATCCCAAAACCTGCAAATAACTCTTTGCAAAACCTGGAAGTGAACTTGGCATCTCTGTCTAACACAATCTTCCTAGGAATACCATGTAACCTCATTATATCTCTAATGAAGACCTATGTTACCTCACTAGCTGAATAAGTAGATTTCACTAGAATGAAGTGAGCTACCTTTGTCAACTTTTCAACCACAACCATAATAGAATCATCTTGTCTAGATGTCCTCAGCAAACCAGTAACGAATTCCATGGAAATGACCTACCATTTCCACTTTGGAATAGGAATCAGCTGCAGTAATCACCTTGGATGCTTACACTATGCTTTTACCTGTTGAAAATCCAAGCATCTCACAACAAACTCTGCCACCTCTTTATTCAATTTGGGCCAATGGTACAACTTCTTAACCGATGTCAATGTCTTCTGATATCCGAGGTAACCTGAATATAGTTTAACATGAAATTCCATCAAGATAAGCTTCTTGAGCTCACTGTTGTCTGACACATTTATCTTGTCCCTAAATCTGAACAAACCATCTACCATGAGATGAAAATCCACATCTTGTTCACCTATACCCTGCTACTATAACCTGTGCTTAAG